>BSBN01000450.1:1476250-2947500 GCA_027924645.1 Cunninghamia lanceolata | reverse complement strand
TGAGATGAGATGAGAAGGCCTGGAATGGCAAATCAATTGCCTTGTCCTCACAAAAGGTATGTTGGATCCACATGAGTTTGTATGGGGGGCAGTAGTTAGGAGATGTTGCTAGGATAACCCAGGATGGGGCCCGCTGCCTAGGAAGACTTTCCAGGATAACCCATGACAAGCTATGTGATGACACCCTATTACAGTCTGGTACTCCCAAGTTGTATTTTCCCCTTTGGTTGTGTGAGTGCCTCTAGAATTGCATGTTAAGTGTGTAAGTGTTGTTTGAGTTTCTTGTGATGTTCTTAGTAACCAAGGTTGTATTGGAGTGATGTGTAGTCCTTTCATCTATTAACCTTTTGTCTTTTGATGGTTGTCTTTGTGGGACCTCATTATTATATCCTAGCATGCAGGGTGGACCTAAGGGTTCCACATGGTTAGGTGGTTGTGCTTTATTCCATTGGTTTTCTATCATCATGGCTTGTGTGTAAAGAAGATGTATCTCTCTTGATTCCACTTTTTCACTTGTATCGAAGAAGGACATTTGTACTATTTGTATGTAGATCTTTTGCATCAGAAGAAATCCTTATGTAATTGATGTATCCAAAAAGAGAGCTTTTGTATCACTAAAATTATGTAATTCCTCTTGTAAGATAAACTATTCTACACTTGTAGTCTTGGTTGTAAAAATATTGATATATTCATATGATGTTGGAACCTAAAATGTTAGTTTGATTCATTTGATTGATCAAATCATGTATGTTGTTGATTATTGTTAAGTTGCAATAATGCAGTTGTGTAATCCCTAGAGATGATAGTTTAACTTCATGCTATTGGTCTATGTTATGTTTTGTTATTGTTTCTTCCTTTAAAAATAAAATAAATAAATAAATTTGCCTTTTTATTGCTTTAGTTGAACTTATCTCTATAGTTGCATGGAGGGGCATTACATTTGGTATCAGAGCCAGGTTGCAACACTGAGACATCTAGATTGTTGTTGTTGCTCTATGTTAATTGATTTTCTCTTTGTGGTGAGTTGGTAATGATACCTTTCACCTGTGTGCATTACTATGACATTAGAAGGTTAATAATTTTATAGACTTGTCTTTTGATTATGTCTTGTTTACTTATGTGTTTTCTCTTCCTCTTCTCTTATAATGTGATTATATACTTTACAATATGTCTTCCCTAGATGTTAGTGCTTGTTGTTTTGTTGAGGCTTTGAGTTTCTCTTGTGGTCACTAGTTCATTATAAGAAAGAAGCATGGTTACTGTTAGTGCATGTAATTAAGTATTGGAATGATTTAATCATTTGGGGAGTCATGTGGTTATGTGATGCTATCATGTACGGGGTATCTTAACGTGGTTGTTGATAACCTGACATTTGTTTCCTAGTTGGTCATGAATGCATGTGGAAGATCTATTGTAGTTTATGAAATTTATTATTGTATATGCTAGGGTAAGAGTTGTGTGTAGGAGATCAAATGGGATCTTGTGTTGGGCCAATGAGATCATGAATGTGATAATCTAAGTCAATTATAGTTTTTAATTATTCCTGTGTGTGACATGATACATTTCCTTTATATCTTCTTGTATAAGGAAGCAATTGCATATTTCCATAGTTTAATAAAAATAAATTGTATTGTATTAAAGATAGAAGTTGTTTAGATAAGAGGATGTAGTGAACTTAATTATTTGAGTTTTGGTGTACATTCTCTAACGCATTCTAGACCTTGTGTTCTTGAGTGTCGTGTAGCGGATACTCCCTTTTTGTGGCTAAAATTAGTCACATCGTGATGTGAATTTGCTATGTACTTTGGTTGTTTTGGAATTTTTCTGACACTTGTTACATTTGTCATTGGGGGTTAATAGTGAATTTTCTTCTTTGCACTTTCTTATGACAAGAATGGTCACCAAAACTCTTTCTTTTATAATTGATATATTTTTGGAAAATTGTCGGCACTTTGTGACTTAAAGTGGATTTGATTATCTTCCCACTTGGGTTTGCGTTTATTTTTAAATTTTCTATGGTGCCTATTTCGAATGTTTGGTTCTATTGGCCCCGTTTTGTGTTAAGTGTTATTTCTATCATGTTCACATCAAACCTTTGATAGTATGTTCAAGTGAGGACTCGTGGGAGAGGTGATGGCGGAATTCCTCCTCCCAGTTCTCCTCATGCGAGTGGCCATGAAGGCGGAGGTCAGAACATGGAGGGTCAGGGTCAGCCTGATGGAGCCTAGTTAAGACAGATTCTTGAGGAGGCCCTTGCCCATTTAGGCCCCAGACAGGTGGGTGACCAGACCAGAGGTGGTCAGGAGGTAGACCAGTCAGGTCCTAGAGAGAGAGAGATCTCCCCGGTGTAGGGAGTTGACAGCTGAGCAGGAGGCCACACTAGCTGACCATATGAGGGATTTACTAAGAGCACGCCCTCCCATCTTTGATGGAGCTAGTAGAGGACTTGAGGCAGAGTCTTAGTTATTGGACTTAGGCAGGTGTTTTGCCATGCATCTGTATGGCAGCAATACAAAAGCCAAATGTGCTATTTTGCATCTCTGAGGGTTTGCTTCGATTTGGTGGAGGCTAGAGGAGCAGAAGCTACATTTGGACATTAGCACTATGTCTTGGGAGTTGTTTGAAGATAGTTTTAGAGCCTGCTTCCTCTCTGACCATTGGAGGCAGCATCGAGCAGACGAGTTTCATGAGCTGAGGCAGTTGGCCATGACAGTTGAGTAGTATGAGCATATATTTTATGAGCTCAAACAATATGCAGGTATCAAGGATGACAAGTCCATTTTGGTGCAGCATTTTATTAGAGGCTTGAATGCTCGGATTAGTGGAGGGGTTCATGCATTCGAACCTAAGACTATGGAGGTTGCCATGGAGAAAGCCTAGCTAGTGGAGGAGAATTTGGCTATGGCCCTCGGTGGACATACAGGTGTGCGCATTGGCAGTACGCCTTCATCGGGATATGGTTCTCAAGGTGGTCACACTCAGGCATCAGGTTCTCATGCACCCTCAAAGGGTGGTCAACAACAGCAGTATTCACAGTCCAAATCAAAGAATTCTCAGCATCAGCAAGGTAATAGGTTTCAAAATAAGAAAGACCGGTCTTGGCAATGCAATAAGCACAATCATTTTGATCATCCAACTTAGAGTGCGTAGTCTACAGTGAGCAGGGGTAGTTTCTAGCAATCTAGTGCTTTCCGGGGTGACGGTGGTTTTGGTAGAGGCACAGGGTGCTTCTCTTGCGGCCAACAGGGCCATATTGCCAGACAGTGCCCGCAGAAGGGTGCATCAGGATTTGTAGATCGACTGGCAGCATCTAAGCCAATAGTTGGTCATACAGGTAGGTCACATCGAGTCTTTGTAGCGGTGGATGACTGACAGGCAAAACATTAGGGCACCGTGGTGGAGACTTCTGGTCGCATGCAAGGTATTGATTTTTCTGTTCTATTTGACTTCGGTGCATCTGATTCATTCATATCTCCTTCCCTTGTGGAGCATTGTGGCTTAGTGGCAACTAAGAAAGATGATAGGTGGCAGGTTGAGTTAGCTTCTAGGGCTAAGATAGTAGTTGAGTCTGTAGTTTTAGAGTGTAATTTGAAGATTGGCTCTCTATCTACTTCTGTGGACCTTCGTATTCTACCCCTGGGTTCATATGACATAGTTTTGGGGATGGATTGGTTGGAGGCCCATCAAGCAATGATAGATTGTCAAAAAAAGTCTATTAGATGTGTGGATGATTCTGGTGCTGAGGTTGAGGTTTTAGGAGTTTAGAGACCTATATCCCTATGTATGATCTCCACTATACAACTCAAGAGATGCATGCATCAGGGATGTCAGCTTTTTGTAGTGACTGTTAGTGATTTGGAGATGGAGGAGAGTCGAGAGGCATCTCTTGATGATCACCCTCTATTGAGGAAGTATGCAGATGTTTTTCCTTCTAAGATTCTAGGGATGCCACCTAAGCATGACATGAATTTCAGGATTGATCTAATTCCCGGTGTAGAGCCTATCTCACGAGCTCCATACGAGATGACCACTTAGGAGCTCAAGGAGCTTCGACTGCAGTTGGAGGAACTATTAGCCAAAGGGTTCATACGACCCAGTGTTTCCCCTTGGGGAGCGCCTGTGATCTTTGTGAAGAAGAAGGATGGATCTCTACGGCTATGTATCAACTATCGACAGCTCAATAAGGTAACAGTGAGAAATAGGTATCCCTTGCCTCGGATCAATGATTTGTTTGATCAGATTAAAGGAGCAAGGGTATTCTCTAAAATTGACCTTAAGTCAAGATATCACCAGTTGTAGATATTCACAAAATAGCATTTTGTACCTGTTATGGATATTATGAGTTCACAGTGGTACCATTCGGGTTGACAAATGCACCTTCAGTTTTCATGAGCTTAATGAATGGTGTGTTTAGCACTTATCTTGACCAATTTGTCCTTATATTTATGGATGATATATTGATCTATTTGAGGACTACAAAGGAACATTAGGAGTATTTGTGTCAAGTGTGGCAGTGTCTGAGAGAAAATTAGCTTTATGCGAATTTGTTAAAATATGCATTCTTCCAGACAGAGGTTAAGTATTTGGGTCATGTCATCTTTGGAGAGGGTATTACGGTGGATCCCTCAAAGATCCAAGCTATTATGGACTAGCTTGCACCCACTAATGTCACTGAGGTCTGTAGTTTTATGGGGTTGGCAGGTTACTATCGTCGCTTTGTCATGGGGTTTTCAAGAACTGTTCACCCCATTACTTCTCTTCAGAGGAAAGGGAAGAAGTTTGTTTAGTTAGAGCAATGTCAGAAAGCCTTTTAGACCCTTAAGGAATAGCTGACCAGTGCACCTATATTAGTAGTTCTTGATCCTGATGGGGACTTAGTTGTTTGTACCGATGCTTCCTTGGAGGGTTTGGGAGCAGTTCTAATGCAAGATGGTCATGTTATTGCCTATGAGTCTTGCAAGCTCAAGGATCACGAATTGAACTATCCCACTCATGACCTGGAGTTACTAGCTATGGTGCATGCCTTGGTGAGATGGAGGCATTTTCTATTAGGGCATCGATTTGAGCTGCATAGTGATCATCGTAGTTTGCAGTATATTTTCATGCATCCCAACTTAAATGCAAGGCAAAGGCATTGGATGGAGTTCTTGTGTGAGTATGACTTTGAGGTTAGATATATTTAGGGCAAGGAGAATGTAGTAGCGGATGCTCTTAGTTGTCGTACGCATGAGATCTCTACAGTTTCTCTTACAGTTGATTTGAGAGGTCAGATTCTCACTACTCTTCCTACTAACAATTGGTCCCAGGAGGTGAGATCCGAGATTGAGTCTAGTAGACCTTTAGAAGGTAGGTTCTCCGGTTACTCCTTTGAGTCAGATGGTCTTTGGTGACATTTGGGTTGTATCTATGTTCCTAATTTGGAGGGTCTTTGCACCCTAGTTTGGTCGGAGGCACATCAGGCACCCTATTCTGCTCATCTAGGTGTCAAGAAGATGCATGCAGGTCTGCGTCAACTGTACTTTTGGAGTGGTATGAAGTGGGATATTACTGATTTTGTGTCAAGATGTCTTGAGTGTTAGAGGGTGAAGATGGAACACCAACACCCTGCAGGTCTTTTGTAGCCTCATTTGACTCCCGAGTGGAAGTGGGATATCATTTTGATAGACTTCATTGTTGGTTTACCAATGTCCTCTCGACGAAATGATGTTATTATGGTCACTATGGATAGGTTGATGAAGGTAGCTCACTTTTCTCCTGTTCATGCTTCTTACAATGCCTCTACGGTGGCTAGAGTGTTCATGGAGGACATCGTCAGACTTCATGGGATTCCTCATAGGATCATCTCTGACAAGGATCTAGTGTTCACTTCCACCCTTTGGACGTCCTTGCAGCATGCCTTGGGGACATAGCTGAACTTTAGTTTAGCTTATCATCCTGAGACTAATGGTCAAACTAAGAGGGTTAATCAGGTTCTCAAGGATATGTTAAGGATGTATGTTATGGATTAGTAGAGCCGTTGGGTGGACTACCTTTACATAGTGGTCATCATAGTTCTATTGGCATGTCTCCCTTTCAGGCCTTGTATGGTCATCCTTGTAGGACCCCTTTGAGTTGGGATCATTTGGAGGATAGAGTTCTCCTGGGTCAAGATATGCTTAGAGATATGGAGCAGCAGGTTGAGAGGATTAGAGATCATTTGGTGGCAGCTCAGGATAGGTAGAAGAAGTATGTAGATGCTCATAGGATTGATCGTCAGTTCTCTATTAGGGATCGGGTGTTTTTGTATGTGCGACCGCAAAAGAGTCCAATCCACTATGGAAAGGGCTCTAAGCTAGCACCGTGCTTTGTTGGACCTTTTGAGGTGTTGGAAAGGATCGGTCCAGTTGTTTACTGTCTTGCTTTGCCACCTAGCCTTTCACGCATCCATGATGTGTTTCATGTTTCTGTACTTAGACCTTACTATCTAAATATTGCTCATATTCTTGATTGGACTGATCTACAGGTAGAGGACGGGCATCTGGCTTTGGATCCCATAGGTATTCTTCAACACAGGAGACTCACTCTCAGGGGTAGAGAGGTGGAGCAGGTTAGGGTCTAGTGGGACCCTAATGATGAGATCTCCGCTACCTGGGAGGATGCTACCAGGATGAGGGAATTATATCCTCACTTATTTGCAGGCTTCCAGGAGTAAGCCTAGTTCTACGGGGAGGACGTAATGCCCCTCACTTTTTGCTTGTGATAGATGTTATTTTCATATTTCATATGATAGTTCTGGTATAGTTGATAGTTTTATATTGCATATTTACAGTTTTGAGACATTTGGACTTGTATGTTATGGTTTATGTTCTCCTTGATCTTGATGGACACATTTGATGATTATAGATTAACGTTATTTTGAGTTTAATGTGTTATTCGATCATGATTATGATGCATTATTGGTAATGGATGTAGTTATTTAATGATGTGTTTACATGAATAGAATAGTGTCACATTACTCATATCCGAGTACCCTACTACACTACGACTTCCATTCATTGTGTCTATGACTGCATGTTTATATATATGTGTGTACAACCTTGTTGTTTGTAGCAGGATGTAGGTACCGGGCATCGACTCCACCTGAACTACCACGTCTGAGCATGCCCTAACCAATGGAATTGTGGATTGGAGTTAACATAAGGTTCCCTACTTAGTCAACATCCTCAAGAGGATGAGTTCTCAGTATTGTATCCTGTCGTCACCGTCATTCTCAGTATTGTACCCTGTCGTCAACGTCAGTTGGACTATTTGTCGTTGTTTTGTCGTCATGTCCTGTGGCTTCACATGGGGTCAGGTATCATCATGTAAGTTGGGTTTATCCAATTTAAAGTGTTGATTTAAGCATGGTTAGTACTTCATTAAAATAAGGTTAAATTTAAGCTTAAGTTAAATAAACATTGCTAGGGAAATTATGTGTTGTTTATTAATTATAAATGATTTAATTGTTAATAATTGGTAAAAATAATAGGAAAATAGTAAATAAATAAACAAATTAGATAAATGATTAAACGAAATAATAAATTATAAGTTGTTAGAGGATAAAATTAAAAAGAAAACAAAATACATAAGTAAAGATGAATAAACAATTATAATTATGATAAAATAAATTGATAGTAATAAAGATAATATTTTAAGGTAAAATAATGGGGTTGTCACTTGGTTTTATGTATTCTGTATTTGTAGATGTGCAAATTTAATGTCATGTGCTGTCAATTGCAAATTTGATGTCTGGGAATCCCTTGGTAAAGTGAAATTGTCGAATCTCACGAGAATGTGGGATGTTGGGGAGAGAGAGGCATGTCTCTTGCATTTACCCAAGGAGTGGATCCTTGTTTTGAGAAAGTGGGTTGTTGGGAAGAGAGGCAGGTCTTCTACATTTAATCAAGGAGTTGAATCCTTGCTTGAAAAAGAGAACAAATGAATTGGTGGCAGGGGTCGGAGAGATTGTCTTTTGGAAAAAGTGGTGTAGTAGGAATTGAATCAAAGGAGATTTCTGAAGCTTGGAAACTTCGGGTATGTAATTAGATTAATATTGGTGTGAAAATTATGTTTTGCTTGGTAAATTGTAATGATTTTTAATATGTTTGCCTGAATACATTTCATCATCTTTGATCTCTTTTCTCTCTATTCACACTATTACTTTGTCTTCTCAAAGTCTGTAGAGTGATTTGATGATGTCAACACCAGATTTCTTAAGCTTGCCGGTGATATTTTCTTTTGAACCATTTGCATTCCCCCTAAATTTTGTGTTTGGATAGGCTTGTCTAAATTATTTAATATGGGTCATCCCTGCTCTTGTGAAGTTAATTTGCTAGTCTAAGACCTTTCTATTATCCATCTCTACTCAATCCATACTCTCCACTCTTGGTGTGCTTGTCTAACTTTTGAGTACAACCTTGCACCCATGAGCCATCGTCTGTAATAGGTTGTGGATGAGGTTCATGTCAGAGTTATTGCATTAAACCCTTAAGTTTCTCCCATAAACTTGAATTACGATGGATAGTCACCATGATCCATCGTTATCCACCATTTGCCTTGTCACCTTTGAGATTTTGATGGAGACTATGTCGCTGGCAGATGACACCATCGACCTCCATATCCTATCAGTCTAAGAGACCATCCTTTACCAGATTCTAATACTTACCTTTGTTTTCCTGTGCATACAATGAAATAACTGATCATCTTTGACCATGCCAATAACCTATTGCATTCTCTTTAATACTGCAATCTTCCTATCCATCGACGCACTGCATTATGAAAGCAAGTCGTCGAGTGGCACCCTTGGCACTCTTAGTGAGTGAATAATTGCATCAATAATCTCTGACGCCTCTAGGATTCCTACATCATTACAACCAAAAAAGAAAATTAAACATTGGAGGATAAACGTCACCCTGCATCTGAGTCGATTCCCATCTTAATATCGCTCCACCCATTTCACTTTAAGCAAATCTTGCCGTTGATAGCTCAACAGAGGGGAGCGGAACCTTTTGTTTTGGCAATGTGTACCCGGCATGCGCCTATTTTCTTGTGCCATCATTGCAATTTGATGAGACTTGAGTTCTTATTACCATCATCGATCATGCCACACTTTATTTCTGCCACCCTCTCATTGTCCATATTGCGAGCCGTGCTGATATTATCTTCTTATCATGTGGATTAGATCAGACTTTGACTCAGATGAATCCCTTGTATAATGATTTTAGAACCTTATAGCTTGTCTCTGCGAATAGAAACCTCCACATCCACTGTGATCGTTGTCTAATGATGAGAGAGATAGGTTTTAGAATAACAGAAGTTGCTATATTATGTTCGATGCTAAGTTGGTACTTCTGTTTAGTAGGGTATCAACTATAGTTTAGGGGTACTTCCTTAACCATAGGAGAAGAAAGCGACACCTTCCTTGGAGCAGTTATAATAGATAATTAATAGCAGTCGTATCGTATAGTATCATGACTTGTCAAATGCAAGATTTCTTTTTTATATGATAAGCTCATTAATGTAATGTTGATTAGATTTTATTATTGGAAATTAGGATAGCAGAATTAAATATAGCTAACATTTTCTATTTTACTATAATATTTATCAAAATAGTTATAATAAGGTTAATAGATTAACATGATCTTATTGAGTCTTTTATAGTACTAGTCCAAATTGATTTAATGTTATGAGAATAGTAGTTGTGGGAATGAAGTTGTTGGGTCTCTTATAACTAGTGATATAGTTAGTTTTAGGTGATATGTCTTATTACTTTAATGGTCGTTTTATTGTAGCTATGATTAATAGTCATTTGATCTTGTAGGTTATAGTATAAATCTAAATTAATGCTTAGGATGTGTAATTATCACAGTATGAATAACCCTTTTCCCTAGTAGTTTATTTTTAAATATTCGATTTGGTTTTTCCAGAGGCCTAGTGGTATATAGGATCATATGCAATGTGTTAGTGACTAAGTTGGATTTTGACTCCTCTTGTGTTGTCTGGAACCTGTGTATGGGTAATTCAGTTAAGATGGGGTTTAGGTCTTGTTTTAGAGTAATTAAAGTCGTTCATTTTACTTTTAAGTTAATATGTTGTTACAAGTTTTAGGGTTCTTCTGGGTTCATAAAATAAATGGGAACCCTCAAGCTTATCCTCAAGAGTTGAATTCAAATTACATTGCAATTATTTAATTAACTTGATGTATGAAAATGACAAATAGTGGTTTACTTTAGTTATGTTAATGATCTTGATAAATATGTTGTATCCTTACAATTCAATTAAATAATTATTTTAAGAAACATTTACTTGTAGTTAACTTTCATTGTAATTTTAGAATCATTCTTTAGTAAGAATACAACCAAATGATAAGTTATACTTTAATGTTAATAGTCTATTGTAATAACTTAGTCAATTGTAAGATACTATAGTGGTTCAGTTGTAAAGAAGGCATAATTTAATTATAAGAGTAATTGATAATAAATTGTTCATTATATGTTTAGTAAATACAATCTGTGGGTCATGAACTAGTTCATATAGTCCTTTGATTTGTATCTACATGTGTGGTTAGTTTTCCCAGAGGCTTAGAATGGGATGTCTTGAGATCATGATGTTCTAAGAAGTATGTCGTCTCTAGTAATGTTTGGATTAAAAGACAAGGTGAATGATAAATGCACTTCTTTGTGGATGTATTGTTATCCAATTGGTTGTATTTGTCTTGTATCGAGTTATGAAATAGGGAGACATGGAAATCATAGAGTTGTAATGAATATGTGTTGCTTTGGGCATTGGTTTAGGAGTCCTGCACTTATGATCATGTCTTGGGGGGGGATTAATGCCTTGCATCATTTTATATACATGTTGTTATAAGGGTAATTGTTATGCAAGATGGTTAATGCCTTGCATGTTTCATGTATCCTCATTGTCATGGTGATGTTTGCTATGCTTGTTGAGTAGGGTCTTCTAGTTGTAGGTAGGGGAGTGGCTTCCAATGTGGGGCCGGTGCCAAGTGGCTAGCCAGGGTAACCCATTGGGAGTTGGTAATCAAGTGATAACCTAATAATAAATTTAGGCGTTGGGTAGTTTTCACACTAACAAGATAATTAGATTCCTCACTCATACCTGTAGTGCTAGTTCAGACTAAGGATGAGGGGAGAAGGCCTAGTTGGCAAATCAAATTCCTTGTCCTCATGAAAGGAAGGTTGATTCTGCATGTGTCGCCCTATGGGGCCAGTGTCTAGAGAGAGACTGCTAGGGTAACCATAGATGGGGGCCGATGTCTAGAGAGAGACTGCATGGGTAACCCATGTTAGGACCATCTGATGACACTCTCCTTATTGCAACCTAGCATTCCCTAGTTGTTCTCTCTTTCCCATTTGTTAAGTGTTTGCCTTTGGAAGTACTGTTGTGTTGTTTGTGATATAGCCTTGTGATGTTGGAGTCATGTGTTGTCTTATAGTCTATTGTCTGCCTGACTATATGTTGTAGTGGGGACCTTATGTTATCTCCTATCTTAGGGGGTGGACCTCAAGGTTCCACATGGTCAGGTGGAAGAGCTTTATCCATTGATTTTTTCTTTCCCTTGCCATTGTTCGTGAGCTAGGAGGATATATCTTGTGTATCAGACATCAGATCATGTACTTGTTTATGAAGACAGTTATTATGCTCATGTACTAGCCTGTGTATCAGTTGATCCATAATGTATGTATTTAGATGTAATCAGGATAGTGATAATGTAAACTACATGATGATGTACTCATATGTATAGTCTCTTTGAATATGTACATGTAATCTTAATCAAGTTGATTATCTAATTCTGGCATGAAATGGAGATGTATATGTGTAATCATTAGTGCAATAGATTTAAAATGAACTGCTAATGTTAGTTAACAATGTATGTTAAATTATGTTGATTAATTTGTCAAGTAATCCAACCATGGAACCTTAGAAGACAAGTTGTTAGTTTATGATGTGTATTGATTTGTTCAACATTACCCTGTTATTTTATACAAAAAAAAATTATTCCGCTTTGCATAGCATAGATGTGTTGTCTTCTAAGGTTTTCAATGCAGGGCATTACAGAATGTAATAAGCATAAATGATAAGTCTAACAACTCAAATGTCTCAAAACTGTCTAGATGCAATAGAAAAACTATCAACTGTTGAAACCAAAAATAAGGGGGCACTACAAAAAAAACTTTCATGTTTTCTATTCCTCCAGTCTCCCTGATTGTATGGCCTCCATATGCATAGAATCATGCCTGAAATATCATTTAAAACTTAGTATTTGCAGTCCAATTGTTATGTAGGACCAAAGGAATAGGAGATTTTATATTTTATTATCTTTTACACTTAAAAATTTATGAAACTTTTGTCCTCAAGCACTACCATACTGTTGTATGGCACTGAGGGTACTCTCGATGTTTTCTGAAACTAAAAATATTGCAAATGAAGTTTGGTCTATAGTTTATGCATTTGAAACAATGAAGTATGTAAAACAATGAAATTTTTACCTGAATTAAATTCTTCAGAATCCCTCTTCTTGTCCATGGCAACCATATAGCCTAGCTCCACCAAGATCTCACATAAATTATTTTCATTATATCAAATTTAAATCTAGTTTGTGTGAATACTTTTATATGAATAAATGAATAGGTTTAAAAATGAATAGAAGTGAATAAATAAATCTATTTATGTTTAAATAATTTTAACCTTGATAGGAAATAGGAATGGTAAGTTTTACTAACATAAAAATCTGCCTTTTTGTATTACCATATTAGAATTAGAAATTTTGTTAGAGTTAGAAGGTATTCTTATTTGTAAAATCAAAATATATATTATGAAACTCTAAAATCTTATTCTTTTGAATTTGACTTAATTAATTCTTGCATATAATAATTTATTTTAATTTTAATTTAAGAATTTAAATAATTAAACCTTTTTAGCTAAATATTAAGTAGTTGATGTTGCATAATGTTAACTATAAAGTTTATCTATCTTTAAAATTGTCCTTTAATTAATTGTTGTTTTAATTTGAAATTTATTTATTATTTTGAAGGTGTGATGTTAACTCCCTATTTAATAGGGAAGAATAATTTTATGGATGTGTTTTATTTTTAAGTATTTTTTTAAAAAAGAAATCAAATCCCTATTATTGAGGGATGTGTTATATTTAGGTATTATTTGATTTCATTTATGAGAAATCAAATCCCTGGGATGTGTTATATTTAAGTATTATTTTATTCCATCCCTATTATTTAGATATGTTATATTTAAGCATTATTTCATAAATAAAAAATCAAATCCTTTTAAAATATTTTTATTTATTTATTATTTTATCTTGTATATTTAAGAATATTAGTAGTTTTACCTATTGTAAGAGAGTAGGATATGGATAATAAATGAGGCTTCTTAATATATATTTGTCTTAGTCAAATTGATGTAAATTATCATATTATAAATATTGAATTATTATTTTAGATCTAGTTATAAGGTGTGTATGATGAACTTAGTTAAGTCTTTAATTTCAATATGAATTAGAATATTTTACGTAGTGTGGATAGACTTAGTCTATGAAATTAATTTATGATTGTTATATGTCTTGATATCTTTGATATATTTTGGTGGAAGATAACATTTAGTTTAGATTTAGGAAGACTTGTCAAAATATATATGTATGTATATATATATATATATATATATATATATATATATATATATATATATATATATATATATATATATATATGTATATGTATATATATATGTGTGTGTATATATATATGTATATGTATATATATACATATACATATACATATATATATACACACACATATATATATATACATATACATATATATATATATATATATATATATATATATATATATATATATATATATCTATATATATATGTATACATATACATATATACATATATACACATATACATATATATATATGTATATGTATATATATGTATATGTATATATATGTATATGTATATATGTATATATATGTATATATATATATATATATATATAGAGAGAGAGAGAGAGATATATATCTTGCTTCCTCTTCACCTTAAGGAACTTTGTGGTCATATAAAGGAGTCTAACCTTATTTATGACTTAAATTAAAGATTGTGCTTAGTTATGAAATTGAGTGAGTAAGTGCATGTTAGGTATGATATGATATAAAACATTTAGCATTTAACTCATATACCTTCTAAAGATTGAAATGGATGATCGGTTTTAATCTACTTTATAATCCTTCATGTTTTGCTTATACAATTGTTTTGAATAGAAATCACAAAGTTGTCTAGAATTTAAATAAGATCCACATTAGTGTAGAAAGTGGTTTAGTCTTATAACGAGAAGTATTTTGTATGGCTGGATTTTCTGTTATAGACTAATTGGTAAGCCTTTCAAGTTATTGTCTGCATTAGACTTACCTTATGTTAGATGATTTATCATGTTTGTAATAATGTTACATTCTTTAAGACCATTATTAGTGCATCAAATCATATGTCACATTTGTGGTTTTGTTATTGAATTATTGATCTTGGTTTATGATGTGTTTTAGAAGTGATTGTGATGTGTGACCATTGCATTTTAATGGTGTCATGCATTGTGTTATTTGGGGAAAGTAGTTTCCAGAGGCCTATGAGGGTGTGATTGTGTGGGGGTTAGAAATGTGTGCATCTTGTGGGTTGAATAAAATGTAGTCTTAAAATATGGTTTCTTATTCATATTGGAATGTTACATGTGAAAGATGGTTGTGTCTTTCTCAGTGTACCTATACATCTGATTATATTGATTATGCAAGAAGGTAAATGCCTTGGATTGTATTTGAGCACTTGTAGTTATGTTGGTAAAAGTCTTGCTTGATGGATAGGGTTTTCTAGATGCAGATAGGGGAGTGGCTTTCAATGTGAGGCTGGGGTGCAAAGTGGCTAGCCAGAGTAACCCATTGGAGGTTGGTAATCAAGTGATAACCTAATTAATGAATTAAGGGGTTGGGTATTTAATCACATCAATCAAGATAAAGTATGCCTCACTCATGGTTCAAGTGCTCGTTTACACTTGAGATGAGATGAGAAGGCCTGGAATGGCAAATCAATTGCCTTGTCCTCACAAAAGGTATGTTGGATCCACATGAGTTTGTATGGGGGCCTGCAGTTAGGAGAGGTTGCTAGGATAACCCAGGATGGGGCCCGCTACCTAGGAAGACTTGCCAGGATAACCCATGACAAGCTATGTGATGACACTCCCTATTATAATCTAGTACTCCCAAGTTGTATTTTCCTCTTTGGTTGTGTGACTGCCTCTGGAATTGCATGTTAAGTGTGTAAGTGTTGTTTGAGTTTCTTGTGATGTTCTTAGTAACCAAGGCTGTATTGGAGTCATGTGTAGTCCTTTCATCTATTAATCTATTGTCTTTTGATGGTTGTCTTTGTGGGACCTCATTATTATATCCTAGCATGCAGGGTGGACCTAAGGGTTCCACATGGTTGGGTGGTTGTGCTTTATTCCATTGGTTTTCTATCATTGTAGCTCATGTGTAAAGAAGATGTATCTCTCTTGATTCCACTTTTTCACTTGTATCGAAGAAGGACATTTGTACTATTTGTATGTAGATCTTTTGCATCAAAAGAAATCCTTATGTAATTGATGTATCCAGAAAGAGAGCTTTTGTGTCACTGAAATTATGTAATTCCTCTTGTAAGATAAATTATTCTACACTTCTAGTCTTGGTTGTAAAAATATTGATATATTCATATGATGTTGTAACCTAAAATGTTAGTTTGATTCATTTGATTGATCAAATCATGTATGTTGTTGATTATTGTTAAGTCGCAATAATGCAGCTGTGTAATCCCTAGAGATGATAGTTTAACTTCATGCTATTGGTCTATGTTATGTTTTGTTATCGTTTCTTCCTTTAAAAATAAAATAAATAAATAAATTTGCCTTTTTATTGCTTTAGTTGAACTTAACTCTACAGTTGCATGGAGGGGCATTACATTTGGTATCAGAGCCAGGTTGCAACATTGAGACCTCTAGATTGTTGTTGTTGCTCTATGTTAAGTGATTTTCTCTTTGTGGTGAGTTGGTAATGATACCTTTCACCTGTGTGCACTACTATGACATTAGAAGGTCGATAATTTTCTAGACTTGTCTTTTGATTATGTCTTGTTTACTTATGTGTTTTCTCTTCCTCTTCTCTTATAATGTGATTATATACTTTACAATAAGTCTTCCCTGAATGTTAGTGCTTGTTGTTTTGTTGAGGCTTTGAGTTTCTCTTGTGGTCACTAGTTCATTATAAGAAAGAAGCATGGTTACTATTAGTGCATGTAATTAAGTATTGGAATGATTTAATCATTTGGTGAGTGATGTGGTTAGTGATGTTGTCATGTACGGGGTATCTTAATGTGGTTGTTGATAACCTAACATTTATTTCCTAGTTGGTCATGAATGCATGTGGAAGATCTATTGTAGTTTATGAAATTTATCATTGTATATGCTAGGGTAAGAGTTGTGTGCAGGAGATCAAATGGGATCTTGTGTTGGGTCGATGAGATCATGAATGTGATAATCTAAGCCAATTATAGTTTTGAATTATTCCTATGTGTGACATGATACATTTCCTTTATATCTTCTTGTATAAGGAAGCAATTGCATATTTCCATAGTTTAATAAAAAGAAATTGTATTGTATTAAAGATAGAGGTTGTTTAGATAAGAGGATGTAGTGAACTTAATTATTTGAGTGTTGGTATACATTCTCTAACACATTCTAGACCTTGTGTTCTTGAGTGTCGTGTAGCGGATACTCCCTTTTTGTGGCTAAAATTAGTCACATCATGATGTGAATTTGTTATGTACTTTGGTTGTTTTGGAATTTTTCTGACAGTTGTTTCATGTGTTGTTGGGGGTTAATACTGAATTTTCTTCTTTGCACTTTCTTATGACAAGAATGGTCACCAAAACTCTTTCTTTTATACTTGATATATTGTTGGAAAATTGTCGGCACTTCGTGACTTAAAGTGGATTTGATTATCTTCCCACTTGGGTTTGCATTTATTTTTAAATTTTCTATGGTGCCTATTTCGAATGTTTGGTTCTATTGGCCCCATTTTGTGTTAAGTGTTATTTCTATCATGTTCATATTGAACCTCTGATAGTATGTTCAAGGGTGGACTCCATGAAGAGTTGTACTATGTATGTTGGTAAATAGTCAAAAGCATAGTGGAAATAAGAATGAGATGTTATTTTCATTGATTATATGTGAATGCAATTCTCTAAATTGTATGAAATTTCCAAAACATGTGTGATTAGATATAAGTAAATCACACAATATGCCTTAAAGTTAAAGAATTAATGTTCTGGAAAGATTGGACCTATTTTATGAACAATTGCTTAATATCGATGCATATGTAGGCAATAGAAAGTTGCAATACTAGCATGTTATGTTTCCACCCTAGTCTCTGACTTCCAGGAGGAAGTCAAGTCTTTGGGGGGGAGGATATAGTGCCCCTCTATTCTCACCATGGATGAACAAGTGGTTGGGCTAAGGAGCATGAAGACAAAGGTAAAATATTCAGAATACTTATGGTATGTTAGACATGTTGATGATAGATTACTCATTTATGCTTAGTTATGCTTATGATGGATTATGGATTACTGATGTAGTTGTCAATATTTTGTTATGATTGTTATGATGACATTATTGATGTTAAAGTATATGTTGTGTTTTGACATGATTAGTTATTGGTTAAATGATTATGTAGATTAGATTTATCGTGTTTTATGTGATCATTTGATATCATGATATCTAATTATTAGTTAGAAATGTATATGATATTTGTGATGCTTTCGGTGAACGGATGGTGTAGTATTACTCATTATGAGCACCATGCTACATTGTGATTCCCTATCACATTATGTTTCATTATATATATATGGATATGCTCATACACAACTCCTTGGTTTGATGCAAGTTACAGGTACCAGGCACCGACTCCACCTAAATTAGCAGGTCTGAGCATGCCTTCACACCAATGGATAATGTGGATGGGAGATCACATGGGGTCCCCTCTGTTAGCCAATATCTCTAGTTTGTCATTATCCATGTATTTCTAGTTGTGGGTGTAGTTGTTGTTCAACCTGTTGTATGTGGTTGTCATGATTATTTTTTATGTGGTTTTGAGTTGTTGATTTCAATTGTAAAGTTCATTTTATAGAATAAGTGATCTATGTGTATAGATGCGTTGATATTTGATCATTTTGGTTATATAGCTGATGTGTATTTGTTGGAGATTTATTAACTGTTATATTAATAATAGTAATAAGTTTATGTATACATCAATATTAGTTATTTAATTAATGTAGAAAATTAAGAATATTAATTAGTTGATTTTTATACTAATTAAATTAGTAGCTTTGAAAGCTAACAATAACAATGACAATAATAATAATATTGTTAATATTTAGTACCTTATTGATTTTATCTGTCATGTGAGATTTTATTTTATTTTATCATTAATTTGATGTTGGAGTGGGTTGTCAGAAATTTGAAAATATTCCAGTCAGTGGTCTTATGAATGCAATTAATTTTGGGGTTGTGGAGGTTCGAAACATAGAGAATGGAGGTAGTGGGATTTGATTGTTTTGTCTATTTTGGCTTTTGAAAAGATTTTTGAGGGAAAAAATTTGGAGAAAGAATAGGAACTAGCATAGGAAGAGGAGAAGGGAGCAAGGGAGCTCTGAAGAATTTTCAGGTATGTATCAAACAAAATTTCTTCTCCTTGTCTATATATGAAGAAAATTTTTGTATGTGAGTAGTTTGTGCAATTTTATGATTTGTCAAATTTTGGTTGAAGTGTGGTTCTCTATGAATTATTCTAGACAATAGTAAACCCTTTTGAAAATTAGTGTCCATTTGCAATCAAATGCAAGTTTCTCCTATCAATTGAAATGATTGATCAATCTCTGCAACCTATTCTCTCTATATGCTTGATGAGTATATATTCTTTTCTATAAACCCCATTATATTTAATCCTATCATTTGCATTTGCTTGGATGTTCTCTTTAGCAATCTAGTCATGTATATCCTACAATTGTAGCAATTTTAAATATTGTTGATCCTCCAATCTTCACACCTATTTATCTTTCTTCACACCTACCTATCTTGATATGAGACTATCATCATATTTTCATGTTACCAATAGACACCTTAGCTAAATGAAATCTTTTTCTATTAGAAGAAATTAAATACTTCTCTTTTGTTGCATTCCTATGGCTATGTCAATTTCTTTTATCAAATGAAATCTCAACTTCTGTTGTGTTGCCCTTGCCTGTAGAGATCAAAATTTATTGTTAGCCAAACATATTTTATTCTTTTCAACCATCAATCTGTACAATCAATCAAACAAATTTTTTTGTCTAAAATCTCATACCATTTGATGAATTGTAGTAATAATGCCAATAGAGATAAATTCCGTTCTGACAAAACTTTCATATTTTCTATTCCTCTAGCCTGCCTAATTGTACAACCTCCATATGCATAGAATCATGCCTAAAATAGCATTTGAAACTTAGTATCTATAGCCCAATTGTTATCTCAAACCAAAAGTATAGGAGATTTTATATTTTATTATCTTTTACACTTAAAAATTTATGAAACTTTCTTCACTAAAGTGCTTCCATATGGTTGTATGGCACTGGGGGTAATCTCTAATGTTGCCTAAAACAAAAAAATATTGCAAATGAAGTTTGGTCTGTAGTTTATGCATTTGAAACAATGAATTTTAGTATGTAAAACAATGAAATTTTTACCTGAATTAAATTCTTTAGAATCCCTCTTCTTGTCCATGGCAGCCGTATGGCCTGGCTCAACCAAGCTCTCACATAAATTATTTTCATTATATCAAATTTAATTTTGGTTTGTGTGAATACTTTTATACGAATAAATGAATAGCTTTCAAAATGAATAGAAGTGAATAAATAAATATCTTTGTAATTAAATAATTTTAACCTTGATAGGAAATAGGAATGGTAAGTTTTAGTAACATAAAAATTTGGCTTTTGTATTACCATATTAGAATTAGAAATTTTATTAGAGTTAGAAAGTATTCTTATTTGTAAAATCAAAATATATATTATGAAACTATAAAATCTTAATCTTTAGAATTTTCTTTAATTAATTCTTGCATATAATAACTTATATAAATTTTAATTTAAGAATTTAGATAATTAAACCTTTTTATCTAAATATTAAGTATTTGATATTACATAATGTTAACTATAAAGTTTAACTATCTTTAAAATTATCCTCTAATTAATTATTATTATTATTTTTTATCAGTAAACGGCTGAGGCCTTGATTTTATTATATTAATTTTCAATAAATTTACATTTTTTCCTCCGTTCATGCGGGCACTGGTAGGAAAGAATGGGGAAGAAAACCTCCAGTTTGGCCCAGGACATGAGTCCAGAAAATATTAGCAAGTACAGAATTCCTACAAGCATAGGTTTACAAACTCCCTTTGATGGAGACGAGAAGGGCATTCCCTTTCTAATACAAGTTAATGGAGGCATATGTCCATGATTTAAAACATGGCTTTTATTATACTTTGATTACATTGCTCTTATATATCGAGCTGATGGGCATACCCATCTTTTACAATATATAAATACCCATCTAATTAATTATTTTTTTAATTTGAGTTTTATTTATTATTTTGAAGGTGTGATGTCAACTCCCTATTTAATAGAGAAGAATAATTTTATGGATGTGTTTTATTTTTAAGTATTTTTTTTAAAAGAGAAATCAAATCCCTATTATTCAGGGATGTGTTACATTTAGTTATTATTTTATTTCATTTATGAGAAATCAAATCCCTATTATTGAGGGATGTGTTATATTTAAGTATTATTTTATTTCATCCCTATTATTTAGATATGTTATATTTAAACATTATTTTATAAATAAAAAGTCAAATCATTTGAAAATATTTTTTTTGATTTATTATTTTATCTTGTATATTTTAGAATATTAGTAGTTTTACCTATTGTAAGAGAGTAAGATATGGATAATAAATAAGGCTTCTTAATATATAATTGTCTTACTCATATTCATGTAAATTATCATATTATAAATATTGAATTGTTATTTTAGATCTTGTTATAAGGTGTGTATGATGATCTGAGTTAAGTCTTTAATTTTCATATGAATTAGAATATTTTACGTAGTGTTCATAGAGTTAGTCTATGAAATTAATATATGATTGCTATCTGTCTAGATATCTTTGATATATTTTGGTGGAAGATAACATTTAGTTTAGATTTAGTAAGACTTGTCAAGTGTGTGTGTGTGTGTGTGTGTGTGTGTGTGTGTGTGTGTGTGTGTGTGTGTGTGTGTGTGTGTGTGTGTGTGTGTGTGTTGCTTTTTCTTCACCTTAATGAACTTTGTGGTCATATAAAAGTGTCTAATCTTATTTATGACTTAAATTAAAGATTGTGCTTAGTTATGAAATTGCATGAGTAAGTGCATGTTAGGTATGATATGATATAAAATGTTTAGCATTTAACTCATATACCTTCTAAAGATTGAAATGGATGATCATTTTTAATCTACTTTATGATCCTTCATGTTTTGCTTATACAATTATTTTGAATAGAAATCACAAAGTTGTCTAGAATTTAAATAAGATTCACATTACTGTAGAAAGTGGTTTAGTCTTATAACGGATAGTATCTTGTATGGCTGAATTTTCTGTTATAGAATAATTGGTAACCCTTTCAAGTTATTATTGTTTGCATTAGAGTTACCTTATGTTGTTAGATGATTTATCATGCTTGGAATAATGTTACATTTTTTAAGACCATTAATAGTGCATTAGATCATATGTCACATTTGTGGTTTTGTTATTGAATTATTGATCTTGGTTTATGATGTGTTTTGGAAGTGATTGTGATATGTGACCATTGTGTTTTAATGGTGTCATGCATTGTGTTATTTGGGGAAAGTAGTTTCCAGAGGCCTAGGAGGGTGTGATTGTGTGGGAGTTGGCTATGTGTGCATCTTGTGGGTTGAATGAAATGTATTCTTGAAACATGGTTTCTTATTCATGTTGGAATGTTACATGTGCAAGATGGTTGTGCCTTTCTCAGTGTACCTATACATTGGATTATATTGATTATGCAAGAAGGTAAATGCCTTGCATTGTATTTAAGCACTTGTAGTTAAGTTGATAAAAGTCTTGCTTGATGGATAGGGTTTTCTAGATGCAGATAGGGGATTGGATTTCAATGTGGGTCTGGGTCCAGTGTGGCTAGACAAGATAACCCATTGGAAGTTGGTAATGAATTGATAACCTAATTAATGAATTAAGGGGTTGGGTATTTAATCACATTAATCAAGATAAAGTATGCCTCACTCATGGCTCAAGTGCTCATTTAGGCTTGAGATGAGATGAAAAGTGTTGTGCCTTGCACACACGCCCCATTCTAAGCATGGGGACCCTTCCCCTTTGTTGTTTTTATTTTGGCTAGTGAGTCGTTTGGTTTTTGATCTCTCTCTCGGAAGTGGTTGTACGGTCTAAAGTATATGTGCCCTGGATAGAATGATTACCTTGAAAAAATCACTTCAAACTTGCTAAGGATGGTTGTTGTTTCCCCTTCTAGAGTCCTTGATTTAGTTTGTTGCGCTAAAACTGGCTTCAACTGACCTTTGCACTAAAACTGGCTTCAACTGACCTTTGCACTAAAACTGCACTCAACTGACTTTTGCGCTAAATCTGGATTCAACCGACCTCTACGCAGGTTTTCAGTCTGTCGGACCTAGCGCTAAAATCCCCTCCGTCCGACCTAGCGCTAAAATTTGTTCCAAGTGACTTTGCATTAAAACCAACTTGGTCGGACCCCCAAACAAACCCCGTGGGTCGGATGAGTCCGAAAACCCCGCCAAACAGGATAGGTCGGAAACCTTCAAATTTCGCGCTGATTCCTCTAGTCGGAACCGCTACAAATCCCCGCTGACAGTCCATACCCCGAGTATTAATGGCAGATTTGCATGCCATAAATAAGGAAATTAAGTGAGATTAACTCATTTCTCACCGTTTTCAAAGTTACGCATCTTAAGCTCCAGTTTTCATTGTCGATATCGTCTGAGCTCGAACCCGCGACCCCTCGACAAACTAGATCTGTGCCGCCATTTACAGGTAGGGTTCTAACCCTTTGCATTTTTGAGTTTCTTTAGGGTTTTTTTAAGCAAAGTCAGTGGAGAAACCGTTAGGGTTTTCGTCGTCTGCATAATGATTGTTGAGTGTGATAGTTCTGTGAGTTGAATGTAATGGTTCCGGGTTAGGGTTTGGGGAATTGATCCTTGCATTTTCTCAAAACCCTAGATTTAGAAAACCACAAACTAAGAGGCATTGGGTGAATTTAGACCCTTTTGGGTCAAAACCCTGCAAAACCCGCGCACGAAGTTGGCGCTGAATTGACTTTCAACCGACCCCAAACAACTAAACCATTCGATATGGTCAGACACCCTGAGATCTAGCGCCAAAATCTAGCACCTGATTGCGCTAAAAATGACCTCATCTGACCTTCGCAACTCACATATCGTTTACAAATCGGGTCGGATGGTTTAGAAATGCCCGCAGCCCTGAAAACTACTTTTTGTGCTAAAATCTTCTTTGTCTGACTTTGCGCTACAATACCCTGTGTCTGACCAGGTCGGATGACATCCATAACCCCGCGAAGTCGGTGCTGTTCGAAAGGCCCGTTGAAAAGACTTACCAAACTATTTTGCGCTACAATTTCCTTCATCCGACCATGCGCTAAAACACCTTGTGTCTGACTTAGTCAGACCCCGTCGAAATCCGCGCAGGTCGGACTCACCTGAATTCCGCGCAAGAGAACCACTATTATGCCAGCAATCATTTTGCGCTAGTTTATCCACCAACCGACTTGTAAACCATTGGAGGTCGGAGACCTCCAAATTTCGCGCAAGTCGGACACCCTTGAAAATAGTGCAAATTCCGGAACACACAGAACAAACCCTCATTTGAGGTCGGACCTGCCTCATTTTCCCGCCAAGGTCGGACCTGCCTCATTTTCTTGCCCAAGGTCAGACAACCTCAATTTTAGCACAAATCTCCCTAAATGGCCAAATTTGCTGAAATTTCTTTAGGGAAGATGGTTCAAGGTAAGGTTATTAAGGTTGTAATGCTATAATGATGATGTTTAGGTGAATCTTTTTACAACATTTGATATCTTCTTGCATGCAATACGCTGTGAATGTTAACTTAGTCTTCTTTCAAAATGCATGCTTTTAATAAATGATGGATTTATGATTGATTTATCTAATCCTAGGAGTATATCAAGGAGCTTACTTGGTATCAAGCTTATAAGGTCTGGTTTTGTAGATTAGATGTCTACGCGAGCTCAAGCCATGAAGTACGAGTTCAAAGGAATCCCCCCAGAGACCAAAATCCACTCTGGGTGGAGTAACGTAGGAGACACCGACCTAGGTCATATTGACCTAGATGATTTCAGACACAGAATCTTCAGACCCACTCCGACTCCTCGGGCCAAGAAACTTAAGGACAGTGGACTCGGACAAGCAGCTGCCTTCCTGACCTCTGTTCAGTGTACAGAATTAATAGCAAGTTGTGCAGATAGATACGATATCGTATCTAGGAAAATTCAGACAGCTAGTGGAGAAGTCCTAGCTGATTTGTCCCCGCCTGCATTGGCAGAAATGCTGGATATCCCATGGCATAAAACCATGACTATGCCCGACAGGCAAGCATCCAAGGAGGCATATAACAAAGATGTGAAGGGATGCAGAAAACATATAAATGATCATTGGGTCAAGAGCAAGAAATCCACTCTCGTCAAGCTCCCCATAGTGCTATATAGAAGTGATTTCCACGATGAAATTGGAGATACAGTAACCTTTTTGAGCAGAGTATATGGGTTGCCTGCTGCTTCCACTTTTGAAGATTGGATGTTCGTTATAATCTCAGAAGTGTTGAAAGGAACCAAGTTCCATTGGTCGCAGATCCTTAGCGACAATATGCATGAAGCTTTCAGCCACTTCAATGAGAAGAAATATTTCAGATGGACATCCTACGTCGTCTATGCATTGGCAAGAATGAATCATTATGACGGATTGTCTAAGATCGGAGAAATCGGGAATGATGAAAAGACACAGGTCAAGGTATATGAAGGCTATCCTTAGTTAACTTTGTCACAATCATTGATACACTTCAAGCGGGTTAACGATGCATTTACCATGTACATAGCAAGGAAGTTGCAAGGTAACACAGCCTTGAGGATTTCAGCCGAGGCTATGAACGAAATAATCCAATATGGCTGGTGGTATATACAATTTGAGAAGTTCACATATATCAGAGTACAAGGCTTCACTAGAATGGCATATAGGTTGCCAAGATATCCTGATGATAAGACAGTGCTCCTAGAACTGTCCAGGCAACTAGTGCCATGTGCCGAAAAACTCAAGCACCTGCACCGAACAAATGTCCAATTTCCCATCAAGTTTGGCAGAGGACTCTATGCATGCCCTTCCCTCACCTCAGCTGAGTATTCAGATAAAGAGCTCCAGCTTCTGAACTTGCACTATTACAATGCCAGGGCTCATTTTGACCCAAATCAGGTGATGGAGAAGTTCGTGAGCAGGAAGTTGTTTCATAAAGATCATATTGAAGAATTCTGGGCCAACTGCACTGATGACTACGAGGTCATGAAGAGGGCGCACTCAAGGTTATCCTTGGATTTTATCAAGAAATTTCATGTAATGGTAGTACCAGATCAATTGCAGGATGATGATAATGTTATGGTTAGAGGCCCATGGGAGGCACAATACCACCTGCCCATCCCATTACCCAATTGGGCGAACGCTGAAGAGAGCTCCTTGGATGTGATCATGAAGGAGCCAATTAGATTGAGTAAAGCTTGGGTCAGAGCACAATTGGGTGTCCTAAGGGGGCAAGGAGTCCAACTGACCTATACGGCAGTTGAATCAGACAAGGACTCCGACGGAGAAGAAGATGAGCCCGTACTAGGGACAGATGATACAGAGCCAATCAAGGAAAAGGATTCAGATATTGATGAGCATGCCCCTTTGGTAGCAAGGGCTCGAAAAGTGAAAAAACCTCCTGTGAGATCCCCTCGGAAGAAGGATCCACCTCCTAGGCCCAGAGTTACTAAGAGGAAGGACATGCCAGGCAGCACTGGGGAGGCCTCCAAGGCCAAGAAGGTAAAAACAGAAGCAGCGAGCAAGGAGAATGTTACTACTAAAGATGATTCAACTCCTTCAATCTCCCAAACCCCCATGCCTGATACAGGAATAGCTATTTTGGCTTCCACCTTATCTGCTTCTATCCCTCCTTCTTCTTTCGTTTCATCTACTTCTCCCACCACCTCAGCCATCATTGTGCAGGAATCATCCCCTTCCGCTTCTCCTTCCTCTGGCATTACTACCACTTCCTGCCCACTAGCAATCTCCTCCGGTGATCCCAGCAGTCCTGCTTCTCCACCTCTCGCCATTATGTACCCTACCCCTTCTTCTCCCTTACCATTGCCTGCCTTTGCTAATTTGACTCAAATTAGTACCCCTTCCTTCACAATTTCTTCTGCTGTCCCCCTTTCACAAATGCCTGCGATGTCATTGGAAGTACCTTTGTTGGAAGGTATTGAGAAAGTATGTGCGGAGTTAGGATTACCAGAGCCCGAGGTAATGACTGAAAAGAGCGAGGGAGCGCTGACCAGTAAAAATGATAAGAACCCCCTCGACTCGTCTGTTGGTATAGAAATAATTGACATATCTGATAGTCCGCTGAGCAGGGACCCAACAGGGGAAGTTTTGGAAATAGCACGGGAAAATGTACTTGAGAGCCTAAAGGAATTGGCCCAAGGAGAAAAGGAGAAGAGCCCTGAGCCCAAACGGGAGCCTTCCAAAGAATTAACTATATCAGATAAAGGTGGAAACGCTGAATTGAACAAATCTTCCGCTCCCGAATGGCTGCAGGATAGGATGGTATATCCAGAACCTCAGATCGAAGTAATGAAAATTGATTTGAGCACCATCCTATCGTAGGCTCAGAAACCTCAGAAACAAAAGAAGGCGAAGGTGCAATCAAGAATCTACCAGAGCGAATCAGGCTCAAGGATTGCGGAGGTAGCTGTCCCTCCTGCTGACGTAACAAGAGATCAAGTCAGGGCGGAGGATTATGTGATATCCACAGTCGACTTAGGCCCAACCACCCGTGCTCAGAGGGTGGATGATTTCAAGGGATCAGTTACGTCGATTTTGAAGCAGTTGGATAAGGACAAGATGTCCAAGAAGGAATTAAAGCGCCAAAACGAGGAACTCAGGGCGTGTCTTCAATTTTTGGTAAAACCAATAGATGCAGGGGGTGATATAAGGACTGTGCCTACCTTCCTATCTACGGATGAAATGGCAAAGCTAAGCGAGGTAGGATCGAATTCCCAGGGCGTCGAGAATTGGTTAATGAGTGTTTTTGAGGTGGGATGCGATGCCATAAGTGCCTCTGCTCAAATCCACCAACGTACAGTGGAATTGATTAAGAAGTGGAAGGATTTGCGTGATGAATGTGACCTGTTCGACGAATACTATTCTCACATGTATCCGCGAATCAAGGGAATCCAGGAGTTGCCAGCTCAAACCTTGGTCACAGAGAACATTTTGACTGGAGATAGGCTCCCGAAGGCTATTGAGTGGTATCAGCAGTTACTTCTGAGGAAAGAAACCTTTGAGCAAGTAAAGGAAGCATATAAACCCGCTGACGAAGAACTGAGATCTATCGTATACGATATCAGCGATGCTTTGAGAAGCTGTAGAGATGAGTCTTTTGATGATTATGCTCCTTTCGAGGTTGAAAAATGCAAAGGTAAACTGCATGTTATCTTATTTGAAGACACTGTGCTAAGTACAGAAGAACGGCTGGATAAAGCAAGTGATCTCAGAGCAGAATTCAAAGCATTCCGCAGAGCAGAGGCAGATTTTGAAAGGATATACACCAGGTTCAGTCGGGAGCTGGAGGTGTTTGATTATAGAGTACATCATCTGAAAGATCCAGACCCATCTGATATCAATCCAGCACTTGAGGCATGGCTGGCCTATCAGAATAAGTTGTCCAATGGAGATAGTATCGACCTAGATAAAGAATCTTAATATTATTTGAAATTTGATATATCTGGACAGTATGTGATTCATTTTTTGTCTTCTTCTTACCTCCTAAATGAGTATTTTCACTAATGTATTGAGTTGGCTAGTCAAAATGACTAGATTCAATGTATCTAGAGCTATTTTTTCATCTTTTTCATAAAAGACAAAATGTAGTCCGAGAATTAATGTGGGCCTTTCTTAATGTAATCTGAGCCATCGGTGTTGAGTTAATCTCCACCATTCATTTGAAGAGCTAGGGTATGCTGCTTTCTATATAAAGGGCTGCCATTTCCACTTTTGTAAGGAGAGATTTTGATGCCAAATTGTTGACTCTGTGCCATTTGAATTTAATACAAAGCAAGTTTCTGCAGTATTTCTAAGAATTTGCATCTTGTTTCAATTCATTGTGGTCTTCATGGTTTGCTTCTTGCTCTCCCATAGTTAGATTAATTGTGCTTTTATGATGTTAATGGTTTATTGCAGTATTTGATGAATGTTCCATGTCCATACTTTTAGTTGTTTGCTGATGGTAAATAACTGTGTAAAGTTAGCCTAGGCTTATTAATTGTGCTAAAGTTCAACTTCATTTTATGAGTTAAGTTGCGCCATTTATTGGGTATTTAACGAATGAATGTGGTCTGAAAATCTTTCGACTTCCATTGAAGATAGCACCGTTCTCTGTAGCACTGTAACATTTCAGTTTGGTAACTCAGAAAACTGGTTTAAAGTCTAGAATATTTGTCTACTAAAGATAAACCTTGCATTGTGAATGTCACTTAGGATTCCTTCTAAACCCTAAATCTTTTGCATTTTCTTTAGAACCACTGTTTAGTTGTTAGAATAGAAAGTTTCAGCAGCATCTCACCTTGTATATCAGCTGAAAATCATAGTAGGGTTTACGTGTATTTGTTGTCTCAACCTTGAAGATTTGCGGACTGCATGTAAGACCCCTTATAGGTACAGCTAGAACATAGCCATTGAGAAATTCCAAGCAAGCTAAGACCTAGCTATATTATCCTTGGAGTAGTCTTACCTAGGGTAAGATACTTTTCAAGAGAGGTGTGAAACCAGCAATCACACCTACGTTGTTGCGTGCTAAAAACACCATCAACAAGAAGGCCTGGAATGGCAAATCAATTGCCTTGTCCTCATGAAAGGTATGTTGGTTCCAGATGAGTTTGTATGGGGGCCGGTAGTTAGGAGAGGATGCCAAGATAACTTAGGATGGGGACTGGTGCCTAGGAGGACCTGCCAGGATAACCCATGACAAGCTATGTGATGACACTCCTCCCTATTACAGTCTAGCACTCCCAAGTTGTATTTTTCCCTTTGTATGTGTGAGTGCCTTTGGAATTGCATGTTAAGTATGTAAGTGTTGTTTGAGTTTCTTGTGATGTTCTTATTGAACAAGGTTGTATTGGATTCATGTGTAGTCCTTGCATCTGTTAGCCTTTTATCTTTTCATCGTTGTCTTTGTGGGACCTCATTGTTATCTCCTAGCACAGTGGGTGGACCTCAAGGTTCCACATGGTTAGGTGATTGTTCTTTATTCCATTGGTTTTCTAGCATCATGGCTCATGTGTAAATAAGATGTATTTCTCTTGATTCTATTTTTACCCTTGTATCAAAGACGGACATTTGTACTATTTGTATTTAGATCTTTTGTATCAGAAGAAATCCTTATGTAATTCACCTATCCAGAAAGAGAGATTTTGTATCATTGAAATTATGTAATTCCTCTTGTAAGATAAACTATTCTACACTTGTAATCTTTGTTGCAAAAATGTTGATATATTCATATGATGTTGTAACCTAAAATGTTAGTTTGATTCATTTGATTGATCAAATCATGTATGTTGTTGATTATTGTTAAGTCACCATAATGTAGCAGTGTAATCCCTAGAGATGATAGTTTAACTTGATGTTATTAGTCTATGATATGTTTTGTTACAGACGTTATAACACCTTTTGGACTATTTTAAACATGGATTCTATAAAAAAATTTAAATACCTTTCTAGTAAAATAACAATTTTACTTAAGACAATAACACTCTATTCAAAACTCAAAATTTATAATTCCAACTATTATTTATTTAATAACTAATACTACAATTAAAATCTATTCACATTAAATTCCTAAAATTATCTCAACGTTATTTTTAATAATATACAACTACTAATTTTCCTTAATAAAGATAAGTGCACACTTTGGATTAAATTAGGGAAATAGTATATTACAAAATATTAAATTAATAACTTTATTCTTACAAGTAAAATATTGTCTATATATTCATACTTTATTATATTAATGAAATGGCTACCTTCAAATATATCAAATTGACCAATAATTAAACACAATACTATATTCTCCTATGCAGATGTTTACTATCAGACATTCATGAAGTTTCATATGGAAGCTTTCTAAAGGACTTATTTACCTATCCTCCTAACTGCAACTTCAATAGACTCTTTCTAAATCGATCATCAGTTTTACTAGACTCTTTCTAAGTTAGACAAAAATGAAGATATAAGATATAATTATAATTGATACTCTTTAGCCAAGAGAGAAGAAGTTGATGGGAAATTATTAGAGGTTGCATAAAGCCAAAAGATGAATAGCATGGTAGAGAAAATGTGCCATGAGACATAAGAAAAAATTGCAAATCAAAAGAAGACCTTTGACGTCACTCCCCTCGACTTGGTTAGCCATTCATTTTGATGGAAGAAGGTTATAATAGATTGGCCTAAATAGGCACGAATGTAAGAGGATACACAGTCAAACAATTTTTGATATCAACCAAAAGGAAATGATGTTGCAAAAAGATCTAGGTGTCTCATCATTATAGACAGAGTAGATATAGATGTAGGGAAGAAAAGATTTCAAGAAATAGAGTTTAATTCTTGTATGAAATTTGTAGGCAGGGCTCGTGAAGACAAAGACTGGCATTAGAGGGTAACCTCACCAGCACGTCAAGAATTGAAGCCCAAAAGACATACAGAAGATGCCATAAAAAAATGTCCAGCCACATTAAATGACTTCACTTAGAAATAACACCAGGCAAGTCGAAATCCAATTTTGGGTTATAGATTTGAAACCTAGGAAATGCTAAAGAGATTGGCCAGCTAAAAATTAGATTGGCTTCAATGAATTGAAGGAACTAGTCAATTATGTCTATCCTAAAATGAGTTTGGTTTTAAAGAAGAATGCAGGAACCGATTAGAAAGAACCCCAAGTCGCCCAAACAAGAAGCACATCATCTAAATTTGTTTTTGAAAAGAAACCCTCTGGTACATCGCCTCATGTGGGCTGATCCATTAAGCATAGTTTAATGTTGAAGTCAAATACACAACCATGAAAATAAGAGTCCATTTACTGGCAAAAATTATTACAGAGTAAACCACTAAATCTAGCAAGAAGTTGAGTGGATGGGAAAATCACAGGCTTAGATGAATCTAAGGAGAGAGCTTCAGGATAAGGAATGGGTTCAATTTAAAGCATTAGCAAGAATACATCAAGTGATTGACTGCACAAAAGAGAAAGTGAGATTGTGAAATGATGAAGGGAGTGATTGAAAGAAACCATCAATTCACTAGAGAAAAACATGACAAAAGTTCAAATTTGTTGAAAAGATTAAAGTACCTATTTAAGCAACCTCAATCAGGAAGTATATAGGGAATAAAAAAAAGAATCTACTAAAAGAAGGGTACACCCAAGGTGCAAAGACTAATCATTGTAGAGTGAAGACAAACTAGAATATAATGGAGTATTACATAGAGACTATGAATGAAATAGGTGACAGGAAGACATGAACATTCACCAAAGCATACTAATGGAAGATTAGAAGAAAATGCATCAGGCTAACATGCATACTAGTATGGTTCTCAGACAGTCAAAACAAACAGAAGAGAGGGAATGATTCATTTTCAAACACACAAATAACATGCATTCAATCATACAAAACACATACCCAGAATTTGATCCTTGAGCTTCCAAATCCTCTCCCATTAAATTCCTCTCCTTTTTCCCCAATTCTTTAGCTTCTATAAAATTCTCCCCTTCCAATTTCCCTCCCTTCCTTTTAAATAATTCCCATATTGCAAAAATAGACAAATCCAATTAATTTCCCCACTTCTCATATCTGTTATTGAAAATCCACTATCTCTCAAAATTTAAATGCAATAAATTTCTTCTTCCAGGGAGATTCTCAAATTAGGAAATTTATTGCTAGCCATTCACGACAAATAACTCAACAATAAATTATTAAATAATAATATATTTTAAACTGAACAATATACTAATTTAATCAAATAATATAATATTAATTACTTATTACTATTATCATTATTACTAACTATTAAATTTATTAATTTAATTTTATTAAAATCACCTATTCAATATTCTCCAATTTTCACCTTATTTATTAACAACTAGATAAATATAATTCACCTAAACTTATTATTATTATTATTATTATTATTATTATTATTATTATTATTATTATTATTATTACAATTAATAAATCCCAACAATTACACATGGACTATGTTAGGTCAGAAAAATGTAGGTTGCTAATCCTAAGAGGATGCCAGGCTCTATGCTTAGATACACAACATTTTTGAACTAACCTGATGGAATCAACCTTTAGGGTTTGATGACTCCCTGCACTTTAGGTCCTGCTAAACCTAAGTGAGTGAACCTTGAAAATTAGAGAAGATTGAGTGTAAATATTTTTACTAAGTAAATGAATCTACCTACAGTGGCAAATGGTGTAGAATAGATGAAAGCTTGCTAACTAATTCTATATCTAATATCTGATGGATGATTGGTATAAATTGTATAAGCAATATCAAGGTGAATTTTATGACTATGCTTAACTAATTAAGGGGTTTTAAAAGATGAATTAAAATAAGACCAGTGCCTTGTTAGGTAAATAGAGTCAAATGTAAGACTAAGACTAGTGGCTTATAGTGGGTAGTAACTCTAACTGTTTGGCACAATACTTTTGTTTATAACTTGTATATACATGTAGAGAAATGAATGACATACTCTTCTTAATAATCTAATAGATAAGATCAGATTTCTTATTATTCACCAGAAGGAAATTTAATCCTTTCTTGAAGGAACCAATTGAATGAAATATACAAGACTAATAGATAGTATCAACTTGGAGACATAATGACAATCCCAATTATATGGTTCTTCTTAGTAATCCAAACTAACACTTCTAGGTTATTGTGACTGATCAGAAGGATTTTAATTCCTCTAATGGAAACCAATTAATTCAATCACACAGATACAACAAATGTGTATTGACAAATTAACTATAGACTTGATATATTAATTTGAATAACAAGGAAATACTAAACTGGAGACAATCATATAATTGAATAATATTAACAAACAATTGATGCACAAATAAAACCATAGAATCAAAGAACTTCAATTTACTTCTTCAATAATATGCTTCCAACATGGTCTTTTAAAACATTGTAAACTTCATGTATTATATCCTACTACTGATGATAATTCAACATCATATATTTCAACTTATATAGAAATACTTATGAAGAGACATAACTCTTCAAAATGTCTTTTAGGAATCAACATGATTAACATAACAATAATAAAAATAATAATGCTTAAGCTCTATTCAACCACAGGTATAGCTGAGCAATGTAATACAAGTACTCCTAGCTGTGGTGTGTATCTGTAAATTCAATAGCATTTCTTATGATCACATCCATCATTACCATCTTCTCCAGATGCTTACAGGCTTCCCCAGATGCAAAGTCCTTGTCCTTGAAAGCTCCTAAGGCTTCATGCAATATCATTTGACAGTCTTCACTCCATTCATCTTTGCTCTTCAGTTCTTTATCATTCCTGAAAAACATTGGTACTCCTACTTTTGAAGCCTCAACACATTCTTTGGAATCATTCTTAAGTTGGTGATAATATTTATGGTGTCGCTTAATCAAGTCTTTTCCACTAGAAATACCTGTAGTGTAAGAAACATCTTTACTCTATGTCTCATGGATTTTCTCCTACAACCTGTTGTGGACCCTCTCATGTTCTTGGATCACTTTATAATCTTCAAAATAAATATCCCAAACTTGGATTATCCAATGCAGCATGTTGGCATGCATGTTCTAGAGCACCATTGCAAGTGTGTCAATCTAGATTTGAGCTATCTAGTCAATAGATGGTGATTGGGCACTTTGTGACCTTTCTCCTTGAGTTAATCTTTTCACTGACCCTCTAAAGGTGCTCTTAACAATATCTTTCAAATAATCATTTTCTTTTGTTAATCTCTCACAACTCAGTTTATATGCATCTCGTTCTTTGATTAGCATCTAAGCCTGTGCTATATTCAACATTGCAACATTAATTCCAATGTTTGCAGTGATCAAAGGGTCAGTTTCCCTTGCCTTCAAAGTCATCACATGCCCAAAAGCCTTCTTAGTGTCTCTAATGGATGTCTTCTTGTGGGGAGGATACAAGGCCCATATCATTAGTGAATTTTCATCGTTGTTATATTTGGTGCCCATATACGTTTCTGTGACACCCTCTAGAGTGAGCTTATATTTGTCATCTGTGTTATGTAGAAAACTATCAAACACCAAAGAAGAATTCAAATCAAGACTAGGGAATATCATAATGTCTACTTCTTTGAGTAGTTGTCTACCTTTACTAGGAGTCATAGCTTGCAATTCACTATCCACAATTGTTTTTAACATATCTACTAATTGTCTCTGATTGTCAGCTATCACATTATCAACTGATTCCCTAATCTCTTTGCCCTTGCATTTGTACAAAAGTGATTTAAATTCTTTAGAATGAATAAATTTGTAATAAAAAATAAAAGAATTATATGCTACTTGTCTAGGATCCTTATCAGCAAACCTTTCCTCATCATCTTCTATACCAGGAGACTGATAGATTTGCATTTTTTTTTTAGATATCATAGTTGTTTGTTGTTGTGACTCTTCTTCTCCAGCAAACCCCTCATCAGTAGAGGACAACAACTCTATCTCTACAAGCTACCTCCTCTTCTCATCTAATTCCCTATTACATTTCTCAACCACTATTTAAACCTTAGCTTCCTCCATATTTCTAATGATGTCATCATGTGGATAAGGGATATGAGTGTATCCACTGAGATTTTGTTTTCTTCTAGAAAGGTTAATAAAACCCTTAGGATCAAATCATTTTCTTCTTTCTACACATCTCATGTTATAATGCATTAGTTTATCCATAATGAGACCATAACCCTCTTTTGACAGTACAGTAATATATCCAAAGCATAGAGTACTGGGCATGAAGGATTGCTTGTCATAGGAGCTCAAATGCATCACATTAGAATAGTTCATTTGCCTTACTAACTATAAGTAGGCAATTCTGTTAGGAACTTTCTTGGGAAGTATAAAAGGAGTGTCCTTAAAACCATAAACTCTGACCATGGTAGCATCCTCAAAACAATACTAGTCTCCCCAGTTGTGGATAACAGTAGGAGGACCACCAAACTCTTTAGGTCTAAGAAACCTCTTTATTTCATTTGAAAGTGAATATTGACAAGGTTGATTAAAATATCTATACAGAACTTTCACACAATATTCTTCAAAATAAATATAATTTGAATGGGCATACCTACTGTCCCTATTGGATTTAGGACAGACAACTGAGAGGGGGGGATGAATCAGTTGTCCAAAACTTTCTTGTAATTCAAACACTTAAATCCTCTTTGTTATTTAATAGTATATCAATTAATCATTCATGGAAGCATAAAGCATAAACACCAGAGTAGATACACATCAACACATGAGACACCAAGATTTTGACATGGAAACTCGGTCAAGGGAAAAAACACGGGGTGATTAACCCAAGGATTGTTCTCTGTTAAAAGAATAAGAAAAATAGATGGCACATGCCAATTAAGGCTCACTGCTGGAGCACACTACTCACAAGAGGCACACTACCTACAAGAGACACATTGTCTACAAAGTAACAAGTATTACAAACTTGAACTAGAGATTGACATATTTACCATGCCTGGATTAGTTCCATTTAAGCGCAAAAACTCCTGCTCTACCTTTTGCACTTCTCTTCTCTATACCACACTTATCTGCTTCAGGACACACTTCAAAATGAATTCACAATCCCTTATTTATACAAGGCATTGACTTAGGAACAATCATCTACGTTGGCAAACACTTATAAGATCATTCGCAAGACGTGTAACACATCCGGTCGGCTAGTCTCAAGAAGAACACCAATACTTGGTGGTAATTTTTCAAGTGCAAACTCCAACTTCAATGCGATCTGCCAATAAGAATTGTACACAATCCAAAGATCACCAAAACCTTTCCTGAGTCACCAAGAACATCCATACTTTATTAGCTTACTGGAATTCTTCTCTTCTTCATCCAAAACTTCAAGAACACAATCTATCGCCACTGTCACATTGAAAAAGGTGATTCTGGACCTCCAAACCATGAACAAATCTAGTTGTCACTTAACACTACTTTCTGCAACACTCTCTTCAATCCACAGAATGAGATAACGCAATTTTGGAGCTCACCGGATCAATCTGTGACACTTTGTCACCACTGAACATCTGCTGGAACTGGTTCAACTAGAGCGACCATAACTTCTTCATATGTTGATGCGGACCTGTGAAATCTTGACTGGAGCATCTCAAGACTCATATATGAAAACCCTTTAAACCACATCTTCTAATATTCATCTTATCTTGGACTTTTACCTTAATGTCATCACTGTTCTTCACTGTTTCTGATTGAGGCTAATTTTCTCAATATCCTTAGAACACAGCTCATCCAATCTTTCTCATTAAAGCAATATAAGTATGTTGACATCAATGACAACACTGGTTATCCTCATACTTGTAACAATCTCCCCCTTTGTCATTGATGGCAACATATGATGTGAAAAACCATCAAGACAAGAACTTCTCCTTTCTGTCACAACTCCCTCTATCAGCAACAACTCTTCACATGTCTTTTCTTTCTTTACTACTCCCCTTTAATCAACCACTTGTTTTTCACATGTCTTCTCTCCCCCTTTGACATCAATGGCAAAGGGCTCATACTTGCAACTTTAACACATCAGAATCATACTAGCTGCTCCCCCTGAGTAGCAGCTCCCCGTCACCAATCTGGATCACAAGATATGACTGTGATATCCACCGGACTGATGCACATCAGTGCATCCTAGTTCATCACTGGAGGGGCAATGACCCCTATCTTCTCCCTGAGATACACAAAAAAGTCCTTTGGAAGAGGTTTAGTAAAAATATCTGCAAGCTGATCCTTGGAGGGCACATACTCCAATCTGACTTCACCCTTGTTCACTTGCTCTCTCAGAAAGTGAAATTTGATAGATATATGCTTGGTCTTAGAATACAACATTGGATTCTTAGAAATATTAATTGCACTTGAATTATCATAGAAAATTGTGATGGGCCCCTCATATTCTACTTGATTATCTCTTAGCATCTACTTCATCCACAAAAGTTGAGTGCAACTTCCTACTGCTGCAATGTATTCTGCTTCAGTTGTAGACAGAGATATTGCCTCTTGTTTCTTGCTTAGCCAAGAAACCAACCTTTTTCCCAAAAAGAATGCTCCTCCACTTGTACTCTTCCTATCATCCACATCTCCTGCCCAATCTACATCTGTATATGCATGAAGAAAAAAATCCTGATCTCTAGGATACCATAGGCCATACTCAATTGTTCCTTTTAAGTACCTAAAAATTCTCTTGATTGCCATGACATGAGATTCTCTGGGATCAGCCTGGAATCCTGCCACAAGACCAATAGCTTGCATTATATCTAGTCTAGTCTAATCTATCTTAGGAGAGTCATCATCTTTGCTCAAATTACATCTGGTTTCCATGGGAGTGTTCATTAGCTTTGAATCTTCCATTCCAAATTTCCTCAAAAATTCTTTCACATATTTGGTCTGAGAGATAAAGATTCCTTTCTTTGTCTGAGTAATTTGCAGACCCAAGAAGAAATTCACTTCATTGAGCATTGACATTTCAAACTCACTTTTCATTTGATTTGCAAAGGTTTTACACATACTGTCTCTTCCTCCAAAGATGATATCATCAACAAATACTTCAACAATCAAAATGTTTTCATGATCAATTTTGAAATATAGGTTACTATCAGCAGTACCTTTGTTGAAACTAATCTTCAAATGATGTTTGTCTAGCCTCTCATACCAAGCTCTTGGGGCTTGCTTTAGACCATACAGTGCCTTCTTTAATTTGTAGACCATATCACCATGCTCAGATAACTGAAATCCATCTGGTTATTCAATGTACACTTCTTCTTCTAAGTCACCATTCAGGAAAGTAGATTTGACATGGACATCTATACACTTTGAAATCTTTGAAGGTAGTAAATGCAAGAAATAGTCTGACTACTTCAATTCTTGCCACTAGAGCAAAGGTTTCCTCAAAATCAATCCCGTCTATTTGAGAGTAGCCTTTGTAGACTAATCTAGCTTTATTTTTTATTACTTCACCAACTTCATTTAGTTTGTTCCGGAAGATCCATTTGGTTCCAATCACATTCTTGTTTCTACGTCTAGAAACAAGATCCCAAGTGTGATTTTTCTCAATTTGCATCAACTCTTCCTCCATTGCTTTGGTCCAATTTTCATCATTGTAGGCTTCATTTATTGTCTTAGGTTCAATCTTTGAAATTAGACAACATTCATCTAAATTTTGAGCAAATTTCCTTCTAGTTTGCACACCTTTGCTTTTGTCACCTATGATCTGATCTTTAGAGTGGTTCAGTCTTACATACCTTGGAACTTTGGGAGTCTCTTGCACTTCTGTTTCTTGATTAGGCTCATTTAGACCAACCTCTTCTTCCTAATTTACTGGATCAGTCTGAATCTGACTTTCAGAGGAGGATTGAGCTCCTTGAACTAGGGAACCATTCTGATCATCTTCATCATAATCATAAAACCTTGAGGGCTTCTCAATTCCTTCATCAACCTTCACATTTGTACTTTCTATCATCTTTCTCAATCTCTTATTGTAACACCGATATGCTTTGCTTTGAGTGAAGTAACCCAAGAAAATTCCTTCATCACTTCTAGCATCAAACTTTCCTAGATCTTCATCTCTTTTAATGTAACATTTGATACCAAATACTCTTAAATATCTCACAGTAGGAGTTATACCAAACCAAAGTTCATAAGGAGTCTTACCAGTATTGCTTTGGATTTGAACTCGATTGAGAGTATAGACTACAGTGCTGACAACTTCTCTCCAAAACATCTGGGGAACATTTGCTTCCATCATCATTGTCCTGGATGCTTCCTGGATGGTCCGGTTCTTTCTCTCTACTACTCCATTCTGCTGTAGAGTCCTAGGAGCAGATAATTGTCTCTTTATGCCATGCCTCTCACAAAAGTCTGAATTCACCAAATGTGAATTCACCACCTATATCAGACCTCAGACATTTCAATTTTAATCTGGTTTGATTCTATACCATAGCCTTGAAGATTTTGAACTTCTCAAAAGCTTCTGATTTCTCTTTCAAAAAGGTAACCCACATCATCCAGGAATGGTCATCAATCAGTAACATGAAATATCTATTACCTTGCATTCTCTTGATTCTTGTTGGACTACATAGATCAGTATGAATTAATTCCAATAATCCAGTAGAGGACCGATCCTTGTTTTTGAATGAGACTCTACTCTGTTTACTCAGCTGACATTCTTTGCACAAACTATTTGTAGGTTTCACCAATTTTGGAAGATATCTTATAGCTTGAGTATTGCTTATCTTGATGATGTTATCAAAATTTACATGACACAATCTTCTATGCCATAACCAACTCCGATCAACTTGAACAAATAGACAACTTTTATTAGAACCAACTAGATGGAAGATATTACCTTTTGTTTGAGTACCAGATGCAATCTTAGTTCTGGAGCTCTCAAAGATCCTGCATCTTCCATTCTTGAACCGGAGATCATAACCTTTGTCCACCAACTGTCCAACACTAAGAAGATTGTGCTTCAATCCTTCAACATATAGTACATTACCAGTTTTGCTTTTTCCATCCAAAGAAATAGTTCCCCTTCCTTTGATTCTACTAGCAGAATTATCACCAGACTTTACCATTCCTCCTTCATACCTTTCCAACTCTAAGAACTTGATTTTGTCACCTGTCATATGGTGAGAGCATTCACTGTCAATAACCCAATCATCCATTTCTTCAACTTAGGTAGCCATAGCTCTTTCTACAACCTTATGATTGACAGATTTAGAGGATATTGGATCTTCTTCCTTGATGGCAATTTTAAGGGTAAAATGTGGTTTAATCAAATGAATAATATCAAACCCAAACATCAACAGAATAATGAAATAAGAAAGATTGAATGAAATGAAGCAAATGAATAACACAATGCAAACCTTCCCTATTTCAAAGCTTCTATTGTTTGCCTATTACAACCGTCCTTTGCTGATGAAGCAGGCCCTTAGAGAGTGCACTTTTTTAGCTATGTTGTAGGATGTCGATAGTAAATGGTTGTGTTGATAAATGTGCAATGAAAAGGAGCTCCAAAGCAAATGGGTGATCTCAAGCAAATTGTATTGGGGTGCCAAAGGCGCGCGGGTAGAATTCTGTAGAGTAACAATACGAATAGCTTGGATGATTAAAATGGAGGGATGAAGCTTCTTTTATAGACTTAGAAGAATGAGAATTAACGGTTGAGAGGAGATATGAAGATCAATGGTTGAGGATGGTTGAGGAATGTGCAACCAGTAGAAATATGACAAGTGTCTCAGCTCCATCATGAAAGAGGGGATTTGACAACATTGATTAGAGAGTTAACTCCATTAACTGAACAGTTAACAGAGTTGATTAGTCAGTTGGAAGAATGAATTATGGAATTGACTGAATTAATTAGGGATTAACTCAATTGACTAGTTAGTTAACACTTTTGATTGATTAGTTAACTAACTTTTGATTTGAGAAGAAATAGGACATGTGGGTGAGGGAAAAATAGGTAATTAAATATTTAATATATTTAATTACATGTGCAACTTGATGAGGTGGACAAGGTGAGGTGGATTTTTGGAAATTAGAACTTAGGATAGAGGAATTTGGATTAATTAAATAATTTATGATTATTTAATTATGTAGGACATTAGAAGAATTTAGGGATTTTAATTAAATAAATTGAATTTATTTAATTATGGAATAGTGAACCGCTTAGATAAATTTTGAATATTTATTTAATTGGTAGAAGAATGGAATAAATATTTAGAATATTTATTTAGTTGAATCATGTCATTTTTAGGCGTATACATTTTCCCCTCTTTGATGTAATGCAGTTTACAGCATTCCTTCAAAGAAATTGATAGTCTGATAGTGATACATGCTCCAGTTTGCCCCTGGTACAAGTTTAATGACGACAGGGTGCCCCCTCAGGAGATTGGATAGGAAGAAGGCAGAAGGCATGAGACAGACAATCTGATGATGAAAAAGGTTAGGTTTGAGGAAAATGGGTGAAGAAAGAGCTGAATGATACGTGATGCAAGAGAAAATGATAACACACACAAGCAAGTGAGCAAGTATGCACCAATGAGACAAGAAGAAACAAGGTGTTGCCCCAGTCAAGCGGTAAAGCAACGATATACGATAGTGTTGTCATGGCGGGGAATGATATTTCCCTAGACCAACACGACAAATGTGTTGTCATGGCGCGGAATGATAGATCCCTAGAGCAACATGAAGGATAGTGTATGGTTTTAGGAAATGAAGCATGTCGTGTAAGATGTGTGTGTTGGTCTAATTTTGACAATACAACATCCTGTATAAGACAATTGATTGATTAACTGATCAAGTTGGTTTACGACCAGACAAAGATCAAGACCCCTTATTGTGATTGGATCATTTGTGCAAGATTGACTTGACTTGATTGGTATGGATTAAGGATGGACCTTGCATTTGGATCATTGCTCAGACTACTTGGACAAGGATGAAAGATATGATGATAGATAGAAATCTGATTGATAGAAGAAAGATTTCATAGAAGGACTCACAAGCGTGTATTTGTATTGATACTCTACATTGTTGGATCTTTATTACATGGGGTATGGTATGGATGTATAAATGGATATAGGATGGATGCTTTTCTATTGGAGTGCTTTATTTCATCATTGGGCATTGTGTTTTTGGTACATTTTCTAAAATGTTGTAAGTGAATACAAGCATCTAGGTATAATTGAACCGAGAGGACCTGAGTACCGCTTACATGGATTTTGATTTAGCAAGTTAATACAAGCATCTAGTCAAAATTGAATCTAGATGACCTGAGTACTTCTTGCATTTCAACAAACAAGGATTGCCCCCATTCATGTTAGACCTGGGATGTCCTTGATGATCTTTTACCGATCATGTCCTTAGACAAGGCTTCACATTACTAAAGTTTAATCCATAAACAACAAACAAAGAAAGGAATCATGTCCCCATCATAGCATCTCTAGCTTTTGGCATCCTTGAGTAGAATAGAAAGACATGATAACAAAAATCAAGACTCTATTACTTAACCCTGGTTCCAATCCACAAAACATTCTTGCCATTAGATGTGTTTATTTCTTGCTGTAAGTTGAATAAAATCATTTAGAAGACCTTGGGTATTTGCTTTGCATTGGATAGGTTAAGATGCTCATAGTCAAGATTTCTACTTAAGGTGCAGGTTTTTCTTGGATTTGCTTGTTTGGTGAGAAGATTGCACAATCCTTATTGGGGAGACAGACCCTAAGGGACTGACCTAGTGCCTCGGGGGCTCATTGCTAAATGGCCTTGCCTATGTGATGAAGCAGAGGCAATGTAGTTCAGGGTAAACCCTAATGGACCATGGATGGATTAGAAGAAAGATGACAAGAAAGGGGATGAATGGGACCATGGGAGAAATGGAAGCCTCAGGGGTGCATTAGAATAATGGCCTTGCCTACGTGACAGCACAGAGGCAAAGTAGTTCATGGACTTAGACTATGGACACTGACAAGGGACACTATGCCAGGTTCACACTGAGGGGACGGTATAGGACAAAACCTTGGTTGACAAGGCCACAAGGAGAGTACCAAGCCATGATAGGTAACTATCAAGTGTTTATTATGGGATAGATATGGGTCAAATGGGAAATGAGCGAAGGAAGAATGGACTCAGGGTGATTGGATTCCCAAAGATGGAGAAGGTGGTTTATCACAAGTAACGCCTGTTTACCAGGTTTTCATCACTTGCTTTTATTTGCACAAGAAGCTAGAAAGTAAACATGACACCTGTTTGCCAGGTTTTCATCATGATACCTATCCAAGGCACCTATTTGCAAGGTTTTCACCAAAGGATGATTTTTTGTATGCTTTCTATTTTTTCTGATTTTTTTGTATTTTCTCTTTTCAACTTTTTTGATTTTTTGATTTTTGATTTTATTGTGCCCCCTTGCATTGGGGTTCTCCTAGGTATAGAACCGGTGAAGGTGCATGCTATTGATTAGATCATTAAACAACTCACCCTCTGATGTGGCCAACTGATATGCCCCCGATCCGTAAGAAGCTACAATCACATAGGGCTCAAGCTAGTTAGGTTTGAACTTGCCTTTCTTTTCTCTATCTTGTTGATTGCGAGGATTCTCTTTGAGAATGAGGTCCCCAACCTTAAAGCATCTTGGGTGAACCTTGTGGCTATAGCTTCTTGACATCATCTGTTGATATGCTTTGAGATGATCAAAGGCTTTCTGGTGCCTTTTTTCTAGCAGCTCTAGTTCTTGTAACCTGGAGAATCTATATTCTTCATTTGATATGAGACCTTTCAATGACACCCTGAGAGATGGTAGTTTGACCTCAACGGGGAGGATGGCTTCTAAACCATAGACAAGGGCATAGGGTGTAGCACCTGTGGGAGTGCGTATACTGGTTCTACAGGCCCACAGAGTAGGATTGAGTTGGACATGCCAATCATGGCTAGCATCATTGACAGTCTTCTTTAGGATTTTTAGAATGGTTTTATTCTATGCCTCAGCTTGGTTGTTACCTTGGGGGTAGTATGGAGTGGAGAAACGATGTTGGATTTTGAAATGCTCATAGAGTTTTTGGACATCCTAGTTTTTGAATGGTCTTCCATTATCCATGATAATAGATGAAGGAATGCCATATCTATAGATAATGTAATTTAGAATGAAAGATGAAATTTGCTTACATGTGATGGTGGTTAGGCAAACGGCTTCAATCCACTTTGTGAAATACTTAGTGGCAGTTATGATGAATTTGTGGCCATTGAAAGAGGGTGGATGAATCTTTCCCACAAGGTCAAGTCCCCACTAGCAAAAGGGCCAGTGTGTCGTTAAAGGTCTCAACTCTTGAGCAAGTGCATGGATCAGGTTCCTGTGTATTTGGCACTGTTTGCACTTTTTGACGAACTAATATAAATCCATTTCCATGTTTGGCTAGTAATAACCCAAACACATGAGTTTCTTGGCTAAGGAAGGACCGTTGGAGTGTGTTTTGCAGATCCCTTCATGTACGTCTCGTAAGGCAGTTATGGATTCTTCTTATTCTAAACAACGGAGCAAAGTACCATCTAGACCACGTCGGTAAAGGGTATCGGCTATGATGGTGTAGCGAGAGGTTTGTCATATGAAAGTTCACTTTTGGTTGGAAGAGAGGTCAGGTGGGAGAATGTTGTCCTTGAGGTAAGTGTAAGTCTTACCGTACCAAGGTGAATCAGATCCAACTAGAAGGTAGATGGAATGGGTTTCAAGAAGATCATAAGCTGGTTGCCAGATAGTTTCCACTAAGAACTCATACCGTGACTCATTTTCAAGTATTTCTAGAAGAGAGGTTATGGTAGCCATTGCATCTGTTGCTTTGTTCTTGATCTTGGGTATTTGCTTGAAGGAGATGGTCCCAAAGTGCTCTTTGACATCGTCAACCATTTTTCATAGGGGATGAGCTTTTCATCTTTGGTTTGATACTCATCGTTGACCTAGTTGACTATAAGCTGAGAATCACCGTAGACATGTAGTTCTTGGATTTTCTACTCAGTTGCCATCTTAAGACCAATTACCAAGGCTTCATACTCCGCTATGTTATTGGTGCATGGAAATAACAAATGGTAAGACTTTGGAATTGTGTCGCCTTGGGGAGTTATAAATAGGATGCCTACCCCCGATCCATGGTTTGTGTAAGACCTGTCGAAGTAGAGTTTCCAATAAGATGTTAATATAGTGAATAAGGACTCATCAAGAAACTCAAACTGCATGGGCTTGTTGTCTTGTAATGGTGCATCTGCTAGTTGGTTAGATATGATTTGTCCCTTGATGGCTTTTCTATCCACATATTCGATGTCATACTCACTGAGAAGCATTACCCACTTTGCTAGGCGACCTGTGAGAGCAGCTTTGCTGAGAAGATACTTCAATGGGTCTATTTTTGTAATGAGCTTAACTAGATGTGCCAGCATGTAATGTCAAAATTTTTTGTGAAGTAAAAACTAACGCGAGACATGATCTTTCTACTTGTGAGTATTTCAACTCATAACCCACTAAGGTTCGATTGATGTAGTATACAACTCTTTCTTTGTTCTCGTAATCTTGTTGCACTAGAAGAGCTCCAAGAGTAGTAAGTGTAGCCAATATGTATAGAATTAGAGGCTTTCCTTGGATCAGAGGCATGAGAATGGGTGGATTCATAAGGTACTCCTTTAGCTTGTTGAATGCTTCTTCACACCTTTCATCCCACCTAAATGGAATGTTCTTATGCAGGAGATGGCTAAAAGGTTGGCAATTGTCTACCAGTTGTGATATGAATTTGCGGATGGCCTGTAGCTTGCCCTGTAAGGATCTCAACTGAGTTAGAGTCTTGGGTGGTGGCATGTCCATTATAGCTTTGACCTTGGCTGGGTCTACCTCTATTCCATTTGCTGACACAATGAAGCCTAGCATCTTGACTGAAGTTACCCCAAACACACATTTCTTTGGGTTCAGCTTGACTTGGAATTGGTCCAACCTTTGAAAAACTTTTTCTGGTACATTCAGATGTGAATCCCTTGTAAGAGACTTTGCTAGGATATCGTCGACGTAATCTTCCATAGTTACATGCATCATGTCATGAAATATAGTAGTCATAGCTCTTTGATATGTGGCACCTGCATTTTTCAGCCCAAATGGCATGACATTCTAGCAAAAGGTACCCCATGGGCAAGTGAAAGCTGTCTTGTGTTGGTCCTCTGGTGCTATTTTGATTTGATTATACCCTGAGAATCCATCCATGAGTGATAGCATTGTATGTCCTACAGTTAGGTCGACTATGATATCGTTGTTTGGTAATGGAAAGTCATCCTTGCGGCATGCTTTGTTTATGTCTCAAAAATCATTGCATAGTCGAACTTGGCCATCTGGTTTAGACACTGGCACAATATTGGATATCCATTCTGGGTAATCTATGGCTCCAATGAACCCCACATCCAGCAATTTCTTGACTTCTTCTTTGACCAAAAGGGCTATGTGAGGATGCATCTTTCTCAGCTTCTGCTTTACTGGTTTCACTCCTTGATCCAATGGAAGATGATGTAGAATTAAGTTTAGGTCTAGACCTGGCATGTCTACATATGACCAAGCAAAGATGCCTCTCTTCTACTTGAAAAATGGTACAAACCTGGTTTTCTCTGGTGGTGTAAGAGATTTGGCAAAATGGATAATCTTGGGCTATTCTTCTGTTCCAATATTCACAGGCTCTGTTGGTTCAACAATAATCTATGACTTTTCCTGGTACATATCACTAGGGTGAGTATCAAGCATTCCATCATCAGGTGCCACAATTAGGTTTTCACCTTTGGATGTGTCCTTTCTTTTTACTGTTTTGTGATCTGACACTGCCATAAGGCAGTTTTCACTATGAGATCTATTTTTGATCTTGATATTTTTGTGACTGGAAGGCTTGGTACCCTCCCCAAAGTAAGCCACGGTATTCAGTTTGATAGCAAAACTAGCTTTATGATCTCCCTTGGGTAAGTGGTCCCTAAGTTCCATATAATCGATGTAAGCATCATCATTTTGGAACATATCTAGTTGGGGAGTTCCTTGCAAATCCCAGTCAATAAGCTCAGGGTACAAGAGGGGAAGGGAGTTAGATGATAGACCTAATTCATTGATGGTGTGAATGGAAATGTTAGGAGCATTGGTGGGGGTAGTGTTCTGGGTGGTACTTTCCTCCAAGTTGTTTATTGCAATGGAATTTAAACTTTCCTCAAAAGCCATAATCTTAGGGATGGGCAAATCAAACTCCAGTGGTCTGTCCTGTTGTGTTTGTCTCTCACGGTAGGGGCTAAGAGTTTGGATGGTGTCGACATCTTTGTCATCATAGGAGTGCTCTGTTAGCTCATCCCACTCATACTCATTTGAATCATCTAAATTTGTGTCACTGTCCATTTGGAGTGTTTGGATTGTTTCCACAAGACAGGCATTTTCCTTGGCTTTACCCTTGCCTTTGTATCCTAGGCCACTTGTGTTTCTAGCCGAAGAGGATGAAGAAGGTTGTATAGGTTCAATGATGCCTTCTTTTCTGAGGCCGATGGGGCCTTGTCATTCGTACCCCATCCTGTGAAAAATAGTCTCACCTCGTCCACAGAGTTCTGTTGGGAGTCTAGGTGAATCTTGGGGTGTGTTTTCTTCTTCAGCATAAAGCCGTTGCAGGAGATCTTGCTTCTGTATTTCATCAAATGAGGTCCCCCATTTTACAAAGGGATTTGTTGGAGCTACAGGAGGAGCAGATGGCTTTGGAAAATGTTTGGGTTGATGTTTAGGTTGGCCAAAAGAGCGAGGAGATAAAGGCATCTTGGCAAGATTGAGGCTGTGCTCAATGGAGTATTCCCCCACTCCACTTTCTTTTATGGTGATTTTCTGTGCTTTGGGTCTTGAGGAGGAAGCTTCAGCGGTATGGTCCTGTTGTGGGGTAGGGAAAATGTATACTCTACTATTGGGTATGACACACTCGGGTTTTGCACAGAAAGAATTGCAATGTTGGTAGGGGTCAGGGTCGCCTTGAATGGTGACTTGCTTGCCATTGTGCGGGAATTTAATGCATTGATGATAGGTTGAAGGGACAGCCTTCATGGCATGAATCCATGGTCTCCCGAGTAGGACAACTGTTATTACTGGTCCCACTTGAATGGGTAGGACAACTGTTCCCTTTGTGGTTCTTTCTTCCTCGTCATATGCTTTGATGGTAATTTTCCTCCTTTGATCAACTGCCTATTCAGAGAACCCTAGTGCAAGTACTATCTTTAATGTGCAAATATTTAAACTAGCACCCGCACCAACGCGAACCCTCTTGATGTGGTGCTTCTGTATGAATGCGACAATGTGCAGAGGGGTGTTATGAGGTTGGGATACAGAGAGGTCATCTTGCTCAGTAAACGGTATGGAGTTGGAGGATGTCAGATTGCCTACCATGGTCTGAAACTTTTCTTGGGCCAAATTAGTGGGGACAGTGGTTTCCACTAAGGCTTTCTCAAGAATCTCCTTATGAGAAGGAGATAGACACAATAGCTCCAATATAGAAATGTGAGCCGGAGTTTCTGTAACTGGTCGATGACATTGTACTGATGGAAGTTGGATGCAGAGGGTGACGACCTTGGAGGGGCAGTATTGAGCATGACTTTACCACTGTGGGTAATTATACTACAACTAGTTCTATTAGGTCCTAGTTGTTGGTGGGGTGAGATGACATTGACCTGTGGGATTTTCTCAGAAATGCAATTTATGGTGTAGTCAAATGGCACACTTGCATAGTTGGCATTACTAGTCCTACTATTCTAATTTGGCCGGTTGAGATTATTGTTGTTGTCGTTACTGTTGTTGCCATTGTTGTTGTGGCCATTGGTGTTGTTGTTGTAGTTATATGGCCTATTGTGATTCAGAAGTGGATCCCTGTAGGCCACATGAGTTTCATTGGAGGTATGTTGTTGTGTCCCTCCCTGGTTCTGATCTAGTACATCTTGTATGACATTTTTGAGGTGGATGTAGTTGTTAGTTGTATGCCCCCTTCCTCGATGATATTCACAATAGTCTGTGTCCTTCCAGTAGGAAGGTTTGACTATAGGCTCATAATCACTTGTTGGCAGTAGAGAAATTTCATTGTTTGCCAATAACTTCTGTAATGTAGACTCTTGAGACTCACCCAATGGTGTGAATTTTCTCCTTGGATTTGAACTGAACCAAGGTCTGGGCTCCCGAGAAGGTGGTTTGTTGAGTGTACTATTGTTTGTTTCTCCCTTCAGAGTGAATATGGATTGTTGCTTGGGAGCTGCCACCTTGGCATCCACTACCCCATCATTGACCACATTCTTGTTCTTGGTCCAAAACTTTGATTTATCCATTGTGTAATTGGAAGTAGGTGTGTCCTTGTAGATCTTGATAGCTCCTTTAGTGATCATAGCCTTTTCGATGAATAAGCCCATTTCAATGACTTTTGAGAATGATGTAGGGCATTGTATCTGTATTTGATAGCTAAGATTAGTGTTTAGGTTGTGGACAAACATCTCCAATAGCTTCTTCTCAAGAATATCATAAGAGCACTTACTAGCTAGTTGTCTCCATCATTGTAAGAAGGTGGCAAATGACTCACCACTCTTTCGTTTGGTGTTGCATTGATCTAGCATAGATACCTCATGTTCGAGGTTGTAGGAGAAGTGCGTTATAAATTTATTGACAATTTCATCAAAAGTTTTGATTCCTGGTGGAAGACACGAGAACCACTCCATAGCTTGACCACCTAAAGATCTTGGGAATAGTCTCATCAAGTAGGTCTCGTTGTAAGCTACTTCTAAACATACTGCATTGAATTCCTGGATATGATCTCTAGGATCCCCCTTCCCTTTATATTTGTCAAATTTTAGAACTCTGAACTGATAGGGGAATGGTTTCATGACCATTTTTTTGTCGAAAGGGTATGGTGCTATATCTTCCAAGGAGTAGTTCTTGGTAGTCGTACCTGTCTTAAGGTCTGATATTTCTTGTGTGAGCCTCTCGAGTCATTTTCTCATTTCTTCCATAGGAGCATTTTGATCTATGGGATTCTTTCCTCTATCATTTGCATGCAGGACTGTGTCATCTGTACCCCTCTCATTTGCATGCAGGACTGTGTCGTTTGTGCCTCTCTCATGATCATCACACCTCCTCTCATGATAATTGTCTACATTTTCCATGATGGAGCTTATGTCAAAGTCTGCGAGGAGTTTGATTCTGAGACTAGCAAGATGATGGAAGTATTTATGGGGGTCTTCAAGGAGCACCTTCTCTACTAGGTGTTGGAATTTTCTATCTTGGATGTGCGCTACTAATTCTTCATGAGAAATTTCTTCGTCACCATCACATGGTGGGATGAGGTGATTGGATGAGCTAGACATTTATATTTGCTTTTTGTACTGGGATCAAGTAAGGACCATGCAAGGTGACACGGGATGGAGGGGACTGGGACTAGAAATTTTGGCAAGGTGCTGACGGAGACTGCAGTGGATAGGATATCTAGGATGAGACTGGAACAAAGGACTTTTTCACTCAATGACTTCAAGTAAGATGGTTGACACAAGATGTTATCCACTAGTAAGGGTAGTTGATACCAGTCTTACTGTGTAGGGCCTAGTTGTTCAACAAGACTACTAGCAAAAGGAACTGTGACCTACTAGGCTTACGTGAATTCACTAATGAAAAAGATGACTTATGTCAAACTGATATGGAATGAACTGACTTTGGGACAAGAAGTGAATGGGATGATTGACAAAAGAGAGATACTTGGGTGAAACGGATGAAGACTAACTACAAGGTTGAATATGATCTCAGGAAGTGAAGCTAGGCTGAAATGGGTGTCTGTGCAGCTTTGATTTTTTTGGCAAAATTTTGGATTTTTTTAGTTGTTTTTGGTATTTTTGGCTAGAAAAAGGCTTTCTTGGTCTGATTTTATGAATTAACAGTAAGAAAACATAGCAAGCACAAAGAATATTTTATAGTTTTTCATTATTTTTGTGGTTTTTTAACTCTATTTCAGACTAAACTAAACAAAAGAAAGCACAAAGATCCTAGGCGAGAAATGGATTACAAGGGTTTTGGGCCACTAGAACAAGAGGTATTTAATGCGAGCAACTGTTCAAGTGGTTACACATGCGGTGGCACTACTCTCCATTATGGAGTCTCCCAGCCTCAAAGGGTTGCACCTTAGAGGGTTTCGGGGGAGGTTGGTCATCAATGTAACATAACATCACTTGTTGTAGGAAGTTTTCACCTTAAGCACAATTTATTTTAAGTGGCTTGGTAGGGCTTGGCTTTAGCCTATTACCACTCAGGGTCATTCCCACTTGGACAAACGTGCATCCAAGGGCAGGCCCCTCCTAAAAGTTAAAAAAATAGAATGACAAATCTAGCACTCTGATCACCTAGAAAAGGGGAGAGCATAAGCCTATTGTCATTCGCAAGCACAGAATACACTAGTTAATCAAACCTAGTTAAAATTAGAAAAACTAAATGGGCTATTCTACTTGTGCACTCACACAGTTGTTAACTTTGAAGTGATTAGGAGATAGCAATGATTCTTTCCTTTGCAAGATAGCAATATTCTTAACTGAAAGAGATAGCCATATAGCAATGATCAATGAAACCAAGATTGCAATAATTCAGTTATCACCCTCCTAATTAGAAACTATGTGAGATTGGCATGCATGTTTTTACTTTCCTAATTAGAGTTGGATTAAAATTGTATGCAAGTTGCATGAACAATGGGTTACTCCTTCCTAATTAGAACTAGATGAAAGTTGTATGCAAGTTGCATGAACAATGGGTTACTCCTTCCTAATTAGAACTAGATGAAAATTGTATGCAAGTTGCATGAACAATGAGTTACTCCTTCCTAATTAGAACTAGATGAGAATTGTATGCAAGTTGCATGAACAATGGGTTACTCCTTCCTAATTAGAACTAGATGAAAATTGTATGCAAGTTGCATGAACAATGAGTTACTCCTTCCTAATTAGAACTAGATGAGAATTGTATGAAAGTTACACGAGAATGCCTAAATCAGTCCTATTCAACACTTAGTGAAAAATGATTGTCTTCAGTGGATGTTTTGCACCAAACTGGATTAGCAGTCTCCTGATATCCACCTGTAGTCCACAAAAATAAAAATGAATCAAGAAGTTTGCAAATCAAATGGTTAGATGAAAAACACATAATCTAGAAAATTTCATGAAAATATAATTTTTGACAGCAAAATAGATATGAGAATTAGAATCTACACGAAATTCTATGCTGTTTTTAAAAAAATTCTTGAAAATTTGTCAAAAAATGTTGAAGTTATGGTCATTTGAAATTTATAAACAAATGGGAGGTTTGATTGATTATACCTGATGAAATTGATCAAATGGGCTAAAAATACCTTCACTACTGTGAAGTTTGTCGAATTCCCTTTCCAACGACTATAATTTTGCAAAAAATTGATACTCCTACAAAAAGTTATGTCCAAATGAAAAAAAACAACCTATTTCGCTAAGTGGAAATCAAAACATAAAAAAAATAAAAATATCTCCCTCTTTTGACTTTTTCAATTTTTGTTTTTTTAAATTATGTTTTCTAAATTGATCAAATTAAAAAGAAATAATAATAAACAAAGAAAATTTAAAGAAAAATAAACCTAAAAAAATAAATTTAAAGACTAGGTTTTTTTTTGTATTTTTTGTTTTTGTGCTGTGTGTGAAGATATAGGTTGGAGGATGCTGTAGGCGGGACAACGGATGGCGGCAGATGGGTAGCGTGCAGGGAGGCGGAAGTGGGGTATGCAGGGTGAAGGAGTGGCGGCAGGGCACGGGGGACTGCAGAGGAGGGGCGGGAGACGGAGCGGGGATCAGTGGTGGAGGACGGCGGCGGGGCTGCGGCAGGGCTGCGAGAGGTTTGGACGGGCAGGGGCTAGGGGTGGGAAGGGAGGGAAGGGTTGGCCGAGGGTTTTGGGCGCGGGGGAAGGGAGGAGTGGGGGACGGGGACGCAGGGGTAGGGGTGGCAGGGGAGGGTCGGGAGCGGGGGTGTCAGGGAGTGCAGAGGGAGGGGGAAGGGGAGCGCGGGGGGTTGGGACGGGCAGCGGCTAGGGGCGAGGTGGTGTGTGGGTGGCACATGGCTGGAGGAGGAAGGGGGAATGAGGAGGGTAAGAAGGGGGTCGGGAGGAGGAAGAGGGGGTTGCGTGGGCTGGGATCACACAGGGCTTCGGCCTTGTGTGAATTTTTTTGTTTTTTTTCTTTGTTTTTTTAAAATTTTTTTTAATAAAATAAAAGCTGTGAAAAAAAAAAAAGCTTTGTAAATTTTTTTTTTATGTTGTTAATTTTCTTTTTTTTTTTTTTTGTTTTTTGTGTATATATATATATTTCTAAATAATAGAAAATAAACTTAATGTAAAATGTTGTCTACCTTTTTTTTCGTGTTTTTTGAAAAATAGTGTAAAAATAAAAAAAAATTTAAAAATTTTCCAGTAACCAAATGTAGGCAAATGATATGTTATTTTTCACCTGTGAGGCCTCCTGAGTTCAACGGTGAGGTCCGATTGAGCATAAGAGGTCGCGTATGAAAGTTGATGTCCAAATTGGTAACAAAATGCACTTGAAGCTTGTAACAAAACACACTCAACAAAACACTCAGAAAAAAAGATGAGTTAGATCACGGTGGGTGCCAAAAATGTAAGGGTAAAATGTGGTTTAATCAAATGAATAATATCAAACCCAAACATCAACAGAATAATGAAATAAGAAAGATTGAATGAAATGAAGCAAATGAATAACACAATGCAAACCTTCCCTGTTGTAAAGCATCTGTTGTTCGCCTATTACAACCGTCCTTTGCTGATGAAATAGGCCCTCAGAGAGTGCACTCTTTTAACTGTGTTGTAGGATGTCGATAGTAAATTGCTGTGTTGATAAACGTGCTATGAAGAGGAGCTCCAAAGCAAATGGGTGATCTCAAGCAAATTGTATTGGGGTGCCAAAGGCGCGCGGGTAGAATTCTGCAGAGTAACAATATGAATAGCCTGGATGATTAGAATGGAGGGATGAAGCTTCTTTTATAGACTCAAAGGAATGAGAATCAATAGTTGAGAGGAGATATGAAGATCAATGGCTGAGGATGGTTGAGAAATGTGCAACCAGTAGAAATATGACAAGTTTCTTAACTCCATCATGAAAGAGGGGATTTGACAACATTGATTGGAGAGTTAACTCCATTAACTAAACAGTTAACAGACTTGATTAGTCAATTGGAAGAATGAATTATGGAATTGATTGAGGGATTAACTCAATTGACTGGTTAGTTAACACTTTTGATTGATTAGTTAACTAACTTTTAATTTGAGAAGAAATAGGACATGTGGGTGAGGGAAAATAGGTAATTAAATATTTAATATATTTAATTACATGTGCAACTTGATGAGGTGGACAAGGTGAGGTGGATTTTTGGAAATTAGAACTTAGGATAGAGGAATTTGGATTAATTAAATAATTTATGATTATTTAATTGTGTAGGACATTAGAAGAATTTAGGGATTTTAATTAAATAAATTGAATTTATTTAATTATGGAATAGTGAACCACTTAGATAAATTTTGAATATTTATTTAATTGGTAGAAGAACAGAATAAATATTTAGAATATTTATTTAGTTGAATCATGTTATTTTTAGGCATATATAGCAATAAACACCTATTCATTTCTAGATTTGTTACCTATTTCTAATTCATCATCTGTTACTCCTTCATTATCATCATCTTCATGAACATAATAGCAATTCTTTTGAAACTTTTATCTATTAGAATTTGACCTTGTAGATCTTTCTGGACATCTTGAGGCAAAATGACCGATCTTATTGCAGTTGAAGCACTTAAAGGGTAATTTTCTTTCATATTTACTGGATCCTCTTGGCAGTCTCTTTGCAATGAGGGCTTCAAGTTGAGCTATTTCTGCTTCTTCCTCTTCCAAGTCTCTTCCTGCTTGATCATACCATGACAGCTTCCTTGAAGAGTTTTCTCCCAAATCAAATCTTTGTTTACCTTTCACAAAGGCACTGGCTTTGAATGCAAATTTAGTTTTGGGGGGATCATCTCCAAACTTGGTCATTTCAAATGTAGCCAGTTTGCCAGCCAATTGGTCTCTTGTGACAGTTGTATGGGCTCTAAATTCATCAATGGCAATAACCTTGATTTTGTAGACAACAGGAAGGGATCTGAGAATTTTGCCAACAATTTCATTTTCATCCAAAACTCCACCAGCATTCCTAATTCCACACACCAGCTCATTTACTCTTGGCATAAAGGTAGTAATAATTTCATCATCTCTCATCTTGAGTCTTTCAAATTTCCCTTTGAGACTCTGCAACCTTGCACTCTTAACATACTCATCTCCTTCATGCAGAAGTTCCAATTTAATCCATATCTCATAGGTAGTTGGTAGGTCAATAACATTTGAGAGTTTTGAGTTAGTCAATGCGCTTAGAAGAGCCTCTTTGGTCTGCAGATTGTTTTCAGCATCTATTATTTCATTTAGAGTTGTCAGACCACCTTGTGGAGGTACATATGCTTTTGTGACCATGGACAAGTACGCTTTCCCATACACTCCAAGTGACATTTCATGTGACCTTTCCAAAGAGAGAAGTTGGTTCCATCAAACTTCAGACTATCCTTCTTATACGACGACATCCTGGATCACCTCAAACGGTTAAGCTCCTTCAGAGGAACTTGGCTCTGATACCAATTGTTGGATTCAGGATAGACAACTGAGAGGGGGGGTGAATCAGTTGTCCAAAACTTGCTTGTAATTCAAACACTTAAATCCTCTTTGTTATTTAATAGTATATCAATTAATCATTCATGGAAGCATAAAGCATAAATACCAGAGCAGATACACATCAACACATGAGACACCAAGATTTTGACGTGGAAACCTGATCAAGGGAAAAACCACGGGGTGATTAACCCAAGGATTATTCTCTATTAGAAGAATAAGAAAAATAGATGGTACATGCTAATTAGGGCTCACTACCAGAGCACACTACTCACAAGAGGCACACTGCCTACAAGAGACACACTGTCTACAAAGTAACAAGTATTACAAACTTGAACTAGAGATTGACATCTTTACCATGCCTGGATCAGTTCCATTTAAGCCCAAAAACTCCTGCTCTACCTTTCACACTTCTCTTCGCTATACCACACTTATCTGCTCCAAGACACACTTCAAAATTAATTCACAATCCCTTATTTGTACAAGGCTTTGACTTAGGAACAATCATCTAAGTCAGCAAACACTTATAAGATCATTTGCAAGACATGTAACACATCCAGTCAGCCAATCTCAAGAAGAACACCAATACCCGGTGGTAATTCTTCAAGTGCAAACTCCAACTTCAATGTGGTCCACCAATAAGAATTGTACACAATCCAAAGATCACCAAAACCTTTCCTGAGTCACCAAGAACATCCACACTTTATCAGCTTACTAGAATTCTTCTCTTCTTCATCCAGAACTTCAAGAACACAGTCAATCGCCACTGTCACGCTGAAAAAGGTGATTCTGAACCTCCAAACCATGAACAAATCTAGTTGTCACTTCACACTGCTTTCTATAACACTCCCTCCAATCTGCATAAAGAGATAACACAATTCTGAAGCTCACCAGACCAATCTGTGACAATCTGTCACCACTAAACATCTACTAGAACTAGTTCTACTAGAGTGACCATAACTTCTTCATATCTTCATGCAGACCTCTAAAATCTTAACTGGAGCATCATAAGACTCATATATGAAAACCCTTTAAACTGCATCTTCTGATATTCATCTTATCTTAGACTTTTACCTTAATGTCATCACTGTTCTTTAATATTCCTGATTAAGGCTAATTTTCTCAATATCCTCAGCACACAGCTCATCCAATATTTCTCATTAATGCACTATGAGTATGTTGACAACAATAACAACACTAGTTATCCTCATACTTGCAACAGTCCCATATCCTCATCCACATTTGTATGGATGACTTTTGTCCCCTTTGGTCTGTTTGAACAACTTTGAATTCACTTGGCCATAATCCCATTTCCTAGCCATAATAAAGCACCATGTGTATGAGGAGTGAGTAATGTTCAAAAGAGACCGATGGGGCATTGTTCTTGATTGCAGTCAGACCAAAATCAATCCTTCTAAAACCATAGGCAACATAGTCAAACTGCCTGGCATTGTGACACTATATGTCTGTGGCTATCACCATCAAGGGAATTGTCATAAACTCAGGGACCTCTTACTCTAGGACTTGGCCCACAGAATAATAAGTGTATTATATGTATGGTTCAAATAATGACACATGGAATGGAGGTCCATCATTCTCATTGAGAGGAACTCCTTCCCCTTCTACCTTAGGCTTATGGATACATAATCTCCACCCATTATAAGTGGTATGCATTCTCCAGTATTATTTGTCTAAATATTCATAGACTATAGGAACAATGCATAAGTCATCCATATCAAACACTTCACAAATAGCATTTTTAGATAAATGTACAACTGGCTCTCCTTGTAGATTGCATATGGATTTGAGGTGAGGGTTATAATGTTTGGCTAGGAGTCTAAGGAGTTCTACATTCACAAATACATCAAGAATGACCAATTTTCCCAGATTCAAGTGCCATGGATTAGACACTGGGACATTTATGAATCTCCTATTGTAATGGAATTTAAAAACCTCATATCCTCTTATCAGTGTCTAGACATTTCCTAGGTATTTACACTTATCTTCTAGTTTCTCCACCTCTACCCTAAGTTGTACAAACCTTCAGGCTTTGGGAGTTGATCCAGGCAATTGGTCGATTAAGTTTTGATTCAATTTCATGTCTTTTATTTTCTCATCAAGGCTCTTGTCAGTCTTTTGTTTCTTAGGTTTACTAGTCTCACCCTATTGTTTTCTTCCCTTTCCTTTCACTGGAGTCTCCATTACAATCTTGTACAGCAAATTCAAATTGCAGGCTAGAGTTTTGTGTATATGTACCTATTATCAGAGGCGATGATCGAATTCCCCTATTTTCTTCTCAAAGTCTCTGCTTGCGTGCTCCTTTTAGACAATTCTTTTGAACTTATTTGTAATGATTTCAAATGGTGTTTCAGAGGATCTCTTCCTTGCCTACAATTAATTGCTCCAGTATTTTAATTTTCATGATCGTTGTGAGATGTCACAAAATCATAACTCCCTTCATTGGTATGATTTTGTAATGTCAAGGTGGTTTTAATATCTTCTTATGGCGTTAATGTTTGCATGTGGATCAATTGTTGTGACCCTTTATTTGTCTCCTCGATGTCATCTTTCATGTATGATTTTGTATCGGCGAGATATTTTGAGGTCTACCCGATATAGAAATGGGCAAGGTTATCATCAACCTAACTTTCTTTATCGCCGTGGGAATAACACTCTTCTCTGATATCTTAAGTGTCTCTGACATGAATATCGGTGAAAGTCTTATCGACGAACGTGGTCCATTGTTGTCATTGGAATAAGATATGACATCAGGATGACTTATTTTAAGTTACTTGATCATGGTTGTTTCCCCGATAGCCCTTTTATATCCTTCATTGGAGTGATCATTCACAATATGTAACCGACATCTTTATCGTTGTGACCATCGGTTTGGGAAGACTTATAAAATTCATTCCAACTTGTTCAGCTTTGCCGATGGTTCTTATCCTCCATACATATCGGTGTGAGCTATGTCGAAACAATCCTTTTGTTTGCTGACACATCAATGTGTCAGAGACACTCTATTTCCTCTCTCCAATGTTTATCTCTTGTCGATGATCACTAATTCGGTCCATCCCACAGGTTGTTTGGTAGGAATCCCACTGAATTCCTTTATTGGTATAATCTATATTGTCATGGGGTGTTTGGAGTATTCCCCGATAGTGCTTTCTTATACTGATCAGCCTGACTAGAAATTTTCTTTCTGACGAAGGGTCATCGGTGTCACTCCTTTCATGAGAGATCTTTGAAATTCTTTCTCCAACCAACATTCTCTTGCCGATACACATATAGCTCGTCTCAAAGATCATGGATTGGTACCATAAAATATCAAAGTCTAACCAAAGATAAGGAGCTGAAGCCCTTCATTATATCATAGTTTGAGGGGTGATACACTCATTTGTGATGAAAGTCATGTGATTTTTATAGGATATACCAGTTATTATTATGATTTTGGGCATAATGTTTATTGATTTGGTCAGACATGGGTGAGTATGAATATAAGAAAATTTTAAATTTCCTATCCCAATAGTGGCTCTATCTAGGATGTATACCCCCTGTGGGTATAATAAGAATTTAGATCTCTAGCAGGAGTAGACCATATATTTTTTTTATTGGGGATAGTGGCTTCACATAATTGTATGAATTAAATGAGAATGAGAGATGGAAGTGATAATGATGGGGAACGAGGATGATCCTGTACTACTATACATGGAAAAGTTCTTTTTGTTTTTGAGAGAGAGAGATTCATAGGACTGTCCATGTACTGGTAGATCCTAATCTCTTTTCATTACCCTAGACTACTGTGCATGGAATAAAAGTATTTTGAGAATTATTTGAGGGTTGTCCATGCACTGGCAAGACTTAATTCTCTTTGTGCATGATTTTCTATATTTTATGAAAAGAAAGGCTTTAGAAATTGCCCATCCATAAGCAGTTCCTGCTCTTCTCCAGACATATTTTGCAAATAGTAAGAATCATCATCTCCTTTTCTAGTTACAACAAAAGGACCTAACCACAAAGCTTCAAACTTTACATGTTTTCCTTTCTCCTGGCACCTAGCATTCCACATCAGTACTAAGTCATTCATCTCAAATTTCCTATCTTTGGCCTTTTTGTCAAAAAGGTATTTCACTTGTGATTGCAACTTGATATTCTACCTTTGAGCTAGTCTCTTTGTCTCATCAAGTTTTGCAAGATGTTCTAATCTTTCCTCCATTGGTTCAGGAATATTTAAGTCTTCTTGAAGAACAAATTTGTAAACTGGTAGGAGATTTTCTAATGGCATTCTTTCTTCTGTTCGATACACTAGTTCAAAAGGAGATCTCCCAATTGCTTTTTTCATAGTAATCCTATTAGCCCACACAGCCATTCTCAACTTCGAATCCCATGCTTTCTTGTTTCCCTCCAACATTCTCTTTATAATTTTTAGAAGATTTTTGTTGTTGGATTTTGCCTGCCCATTTGCTTGTGAATGATAAGGGGCAGCATAGTGTTGGATCTAGGGCATACAACTGAGAGGGGGGGGGTGAATCAGTTGTATACAAACTTGCTTTCTATTTCAAACACTTGATTTGTCTTGTTAGTTAACAGCATATCAATTAATCATCCATGAAAGTAAAATGCACAAACACAAGAGCAGATAAACATCAACATAATGAACACCAAGATTTTGACGTGGAAAACCCAATTAAGGGAAAAACCATGGGGTGATTAACCCAAGGATTATTCTCTGTTAAAAGAATAAGAAAAAGAATGGCACTTGCCAATTAGGGCTCACTGCCCGAGCACACTGCTCACAAAGAGGCCCACTGCCTACAAGGAGACACACTGTCTACAAAGTGATAAGAATCACGATCTTGAACTAGAGAATGACATCTTTACCATGTCCGGATCAGTTCCATTTAAGCCCAAAAACCTCTGCTCTACCTTCCGCACTTCTCTTCACTACACCACTCTCATCCACACAATCCACACTTCAAAATGAACTCACAAACCTTTATTTATACAAGACATCGACTTAGGAACAATCATCTAAGTCAGCAATCAACCATACGAATATCCGCAAGATGAATAACACATCTGGTCGGCCACCACAAGAACATTCGCAGGATGAACAACTCATCCGGTCGGCTAAATAGAGCAAGAACTTCATCTGGAAGATTATCTTCAATTCCAGGCTCTACCATCAATGCAAACCAACAACACAACCTAAACATGATCCATGGACATTTCCAAGCTTGCCTAAATGACCAGGTACATCCGTACTTCCTCTACTTACTGGAATCTCTTCTCTTCCTTATCCGAAACTTCAAGAACACAGTCTGTCGCCACTGTCACAATGCAAAAGGTACTTCCGAACCCCCAAATCATACACAACTTGAGATGACACATCACAAGGACATCCCAAACACTCTTTCCAATCTGTAGATTAGGATTATACAATTCCGGACCTCACCGGACCTTTCTGTGATCCTCTGTCACCTCTGAACAATTGCTGGGACCGGTTCCACACCGATAGCCACAACTCCTTCAGATCTTCATGCGGACCTCTGAAATCTTAACTGAAGCATCTCAAGACTCATATATACAAACTCTTTAATCCGCATCCTCCGGTTCGCATCCTATACAATACATTTGTCTTCTTCTCATCACTATTCTTCACTGTTCCTGACTGAGGCTAATTTTCTCAGCACACTGCTCATCGAATCCCTCTTGTCAATGCAATATGAGTATGTTGACATTAATGACAACACTGGTTCACCTCATACTTGCAACAATCTCCCCTTTGTCATTGATGGCAACATATGATGTGAAAAACCATCAAGACAAGAACTTCTCTTTGTCACAGCTCCCCCTATCAGCAACATGTCTTCTCCTCATTTACTGCTCCCCCTTTGATCATTAGCTACTTGTTTTTCACATGTCTTCTCTCCCCCTTTGACATCAATGGCAAAGGGCTCATACTTGCAATTTTAACACATCAGAATCATACCAGCTACTCCCCCTTAGTAGCAGCTCCCCATCATCAATCTAGATCACAAGATATGACTGTGATATCCACCGAATTGATGCACATCAGTGCATCCTAGTTCATCACCGGAGGGGCCATGACCACTAACTTCTCCCAGAGATATTCAAAAGAGTCCTTGGGAAGAGGTTTAGTAAAGATATCTGCAATCTGATCCTTGGAGGGAACATACTCCAACCTGACTTCTTCCTTGTTCACTTGTTCTCTCAAAAAGTGAAACTTGATAGATATGTGCTTAGTCTTAGAGTGCAATATGGGATTCTTGGAAATATTAATTGCACTTGAATTATCACAAAAAATTGTGATAGGCTCCTCATATTCAACTTTAATGTCTCTTAGCATCTGCTTCATCCATAAGATTTGAGTGCAACTACCTGCTGCTGCAATGTATTCTACTTCAGTTGTAGACAGAGATATTGCATCTTGTTTCTTGCTTAGCCAAGAAACCAATCTCTTCCCCAAAAAGAATGCTCCACCACTGGTGCTCTTCCGGTCATCCACATCTCCTGCCCAATCTGCATCTATGTAAGCATGAAGAGAGAAATTTGGATCTCTAGGGTACGCTAGACTATACTCAGCTGTTCCTTTCAAGTATCTAAAAATTCTTTTTATTACCATAACATGAGATTCTTTAGGATTAGCCTGGAATCTTGCTACAAGACCAACAGCCTGCATTATATCTAGTCTGGTCTGAGTGAGATACAACAATCCACCAATCATTGATCTATACTTTGTCTAATCTGCCTTTGGGGAGTCATCATCTTTGCTCAACTTACATCCGGTTGCCATGGGAGTGTTCATTGGCTTTAAATCTTCCATACCAAATTTCCTTAACAATTCTTTCACATATTTGGTCTGAGAAATGAAGATCCCTTTCTTTGTTTGAGTAATTTGCAGACCCAAGAAGAAATTCATTTCACCAAGCATAGACATTTCAAACTCACATTTCATCTGATTTGCAAAAGTTTTGCACATACTATCTCTTCCTCCAAAAATGATATCATCCACAAACACTTCAACAATCAAAATGTTTCATGATCAATTTTAAAATATAAGTTACTGTCAGCAGTACCTTTACTGAATCCAATCTGCACAAGATGCTTATCCAATCTTTCAAACCATGCTCTTGGGGCTTGTTTTAATCCATACAATGCTTTCTTCAACTTGCAGACCATATCATCATTGTCAGACAATTGAAATCCATCCAGTTGTTCAATGTAAACTTCTTCCAAATCACCATTTAGGAAGGCAGACTTGACATCCATCTGATATACCTTGAAGTTTTTAAAGGCAGCAAATGCAAGAAATAATCTGACTGCTTCAATTCTTGCCACCGGAGCAAAGGTCTCTTCAAAATCAATTCCTTCTATTTGAGAGTAGCCTTTGCAGACCAATCTAGCTTTGTTTCTGATTACTTCACCAGCTTCATTTAATTTGTTCTGGAAGACCCATTTGGTTGCAATCACATTCCTATCTCTAGGTCTGGGAACAAGATCCCAAGTATGATTTTTCTCAATTTGCATTAATTCATCTTTCATTGCTTTGGTCTAGTTTTCATCATTGCAGGCTTCATTTACTGTTTTAGGTTCAATCTTTGAAATCAGACAACATTCATCCTGATTTTGAGCAACATTCCTTCTAGTTTGCACACCTTTGCTTCTGCCACCTATGATCTGATCTTCAGAGTGGTTTAGTGTTACATACCTTAGAATTTTGGGAGTATCCTGCACTGCTGCTTCTTGATCAGGCTCATTCAAACCTATCTCTACTTCCTGATTTATCGGATCAGGCTGACTCTAACTTACCGAAGAGGATTGAGTTCCTTGAACCTGAACACCGTCTTGGACATCTTCATCAAACTCATAAAATCTTGAGGGCTTCTCAATTCCTTCATCAACTTTCACATTAGTGCTTTCTATCATCTTCCTTAGTCTCTTATTGTAACACCGGTATGCTTTGCTTTGAGTGGAGTAACCCAAGAAAATTCCTTCATCACTTCTAGCATCAAACTTTCCTAGATCTTCATCTCTTTTAATATAACACTTGCTACCAAATACTCTAAAATATTTCACAGTAGGAATGATGCCAAACCAGAGTTCATAGGGGGTCTTACCGATATTGTTTCTGATTTGAACTCGATTTAGAGTGTAGACTGCAGTGCTGATAGCTTCTTTCCAGAACATCTGAGGAACATTTGCTTCCAACATCATTGTCCTGGCAGCTTCCTGGATGGTCCGGTTCTTTCTTTCAACTACTCCATTCTGTTGTGGAGTCCCAGGAGCAGACAATTGTCTCCTTATACCCTGCTTCTCACAAAAGTCAATGAACTCACCGGATGTAAATTCACCACCTCTATCAGACCTTAGACACTTCAGTTTCAATCCAGTTTGATTCTCTACCATAGCTTTGAAGATTTTGAACTTCTCAAATGCTTTTGATTTTTATTTTAGGAAGGTAACCCACATCATCTGGGAATGGTCATCAATTAACAACATGAAATATCTATCACCTTGCAGACTCTTGATTCTTGTCGGACCACAGAGATCAGTATGTACTAATTCCAACAATCCGATAGAGGACTGATCTTTACTTTTGAAAGAGACTCTGCTCTGTTTACCTAGCTGACATTCTTTGCACAAACTATTTGTAGGTTTTATCAATTTTGGAAGATCTCTTACAGCCTGAGTATTGCTTATCTTGATGATGTTATCAAAATTTACATGACACATTCTTCTATGCCATAACCAACTCTGATCAACTTGAACAAACAAACAACTTTTATTTGAACCAACCAGATGAAAGATATTACCTTTTGTCTGAGTACCGGATGCAATTTTAGTTCCAGAGCTTGTAAAGATTCTACATTTTCCATTCTTAAACTAGAGATCATAGCCTTTGTCTACTAACTGACCAACATTGAGAAGATTGTGCTTCAATCCTTCAACATATAGTACATTACCTGTTTTGCTCTTTCTATCAAAGGAAATAGTTCCTCTACCTCTGATTCTGCCAGCAAAATTGTCACCAAACTTTACCATTCCTCCATACCTTTCCAAATTCAAGAACTTATCCTTGTCACCAATCATATGGTGAGAACATCCACTGTCAATAACCCAATCATCCTTTTCTTCCACTTGAGCAGCCAAAGCTTTTTCCACAACCTTGTGATTGACAGATTCAGAGAGTATTGAATCTTCTTCCTTGATGGCAATAAACACCCATTCATTTCCGGATTTGCTTCCTAGTTCTGATTCATCATCTGTTACTCCTTCATTGTCATCTTCTTCATGAACATAATAGCAGTTCTTTTGAAACCTTTGTCTGTTAGTATTAGACCTTGCAAATCTTTCCAGACATCTTGAAGCAAAATGACCAATCTTATTGCAGTTGAAGCACTTAAAGGGTAGTTTTCCTTCATACTTACCGGATCCTCTTGGTAGTCTTTTTGCAATGAGGGCTTCAAGTTGAGCTATTTCTGCTTCTTCTTCTTCCTTGTCTCTTCTTGCTTGATCATACCATGACATCTTCCTTGAAGAGTTTTCTCCCAGATCAAATCTCTATTTGCCTTTCACATAGGCACTGGCTTTGAAAGCAAATTCAGTCTTGGGAGGATCATCTCCAAACTCGGTCATTTCAAATGCAGCTAGCTTGCCAGCCAATTGTTCTCTTGTGACAGTTGTATGGGCTCTGAATTCATCAATTGCAGCAACCTTGATTTTGTAGGCAGTAGGAAGGGATCTGAGGATTTTGCAAACAATCTCATTTTCATCCAGAGTTCGACCAGCATTTCTAATTCCACACACTAGTTCATTCACTCTTGGCATAAAAGTAGTGATGTTTTCATCATCTCTCATCTTCAATCTTTCAAATTTCCCTTTCAGACTTTGTAACCTTGTACTCTTGACAAACTCATCTCCTTCATATAGAAGTTCCAGTTTAGTCAGGATCTCATATGCAGTTGGTAGGTCAATAACATTTGAGAGATCTGAGTCATTCAATGCACTTAGAAGAGCTTCCTTGGTCCGCAGATTGTTTTCAGCATCTGTGATTTCATTCAGAGTTGTCAGACCACCTTATGGAGGTACATATGGTTTTGAAACCATGGCCAAGTATGCTTTTCCCATACATTCCAAGTGACATTTCATGCGACCCTTCCAGAGAGTGAAATTGGTTCCATCGAACTTTGGACTATCCTTTTTGTATGACGACATCCTGGATCTCCTCAAGCGGTTAAGCTCCTTTCAGAAGAACTTGGCTCTAATACCAATTGTTGGATCTAGGGCATACAACTGAGAGGGGGGGTGAATTAGTTGTATACAAACTTGCTTTCTATTTCAAACACTTGATTCGTCTTGTTAGTTAACAGCATATCAATTAATCATCTATGAAAGTAAAATGCACAAACACAAGAGTAGATAAACATCAACACAATGAACACCAAGATTTTGACGTGGAAAACCCGGTTAAGGGAAAAACTACGGGGTGATTAACCCAAGGATTATTCTCTGTTAAAAGAATAGGAAAAAGAATGGCACTTGCCAATTAGGGTTCACTGCTTGAGCACACTGCTCACAAAGAGGCCCACTGCCTACAAGGAGACACACTGTCTACAAAGTGATAAGAATCACGGTCTTGAACTGGAGAATGACATCTTTACCATGTCTGGATCAGTTCCATTTAAGCCCAAAAACCTCTGCTCTGCCTTCCGCACTTCTCTTCACTACACCACTCTCATCCACACAATCCACACTTCAAAATGAACTCACAAACCTTTATTTATACAAGACATCAACTTAGGAACAATCATCTAAGTCAGAAATCAACCATAAGAATATCTGCAAGATGAATAACACATCCGGTTGGCCACCACAAGAACATTCGTAGGATGAACAACTCATCCGGTCGGCTAAACAGAGCAAGAACTTCATCCGGAAGATTATCTTCAATTCCGGGCTCTACCATCAATGCGGACCAACAACACAACCTAAAAATGATCCACAGACATTTCCAAGCCTGCCTAAATGACCAGGTACATCCGCACTTCCTCTACTTATTGGAATCTCTTCTCTTCCTTATCCGGAACTTCAAGAACACAGTCTGTCGCCACTGTCACAATGCAAAAGGTACTTCCGGACCTCCAAATCATACACAACTTGAGATGACACATCACAAGGACATCCCAAACACTCTTTCCAATCTGTAGATTAGGATTATACAATTCTAGACCTCACCGGACCTTTCTGTGATCCTCTGTCACCTCTGAACACTTGCTGGAACTAGTTCCACACCGACAGCCACAACTCCTTCAGATCTTCATACGGACCTCTAAAATCTTAACTGAAGTATCTCAAGACTCATATATACAAACCCTTTAATCCACATCCTCCGGTTCGCATCCTATACAATACATTTTCCTTCTTCTCATCACTATTCTTCACTGTTCCTGACTGAGGCTAATTTCTCAGCACACTGCTCATCGAATCCCTCTTGTCAATGCAATATGAGTATGTTGACATCAATGACAACACTGGTTCACCTCATACTTGCAACACATAGGACACAGTGATGGCATGTGTACTACAGAAAGTTTTTAACTCATTAGACCTAAAACACATTCTATTATCTATAATCAATCTCACTAGAGTGCCAAATCTGAATATAATATTTTCCATCAAAAAGTTGATCACCACCTTGCTTGTTGCTTGTTTAGTTGGGATTGCTTCTACCCATTTTGTAAAGTAATTTGTTGCCACTAAAATCCATTTGTGTCCTCCACTTGACTTCTCTACAATTTCTCCTATGAAGTCAATGCCCCAATGATAGAATGGAGCCTCCACCTACATGGGTTTCAAGGGCAATGCTCCCTGATATTTCAACTTTCCTAAAAATTTCTAACATGCTTCACATTTTCTTGTTTAATGATATGAATCATTAATAACTCTAGGCCAATAGTATCCAGCCCTTAGGATCTTGTGGGCTGTAGTCTTTGCTGAGAAATGACCTCCACACATACCTTCATGTAACTCTTTCATGACATGTTTTGACTGATGTTCATCTAAGCATAATAGTAGAATACCATCCCTATTCTTCTAGTAGAGATCTCCATCAATAAATAGATATTTTGAGGCCTATAATTTAAGTGTCCTTCTCTTGTTATCATCATACCCTTCAGGACATTTAATCTTCTTTAGATAATATATGATGTCAATATACCATGGAGTATGCTCAATGCTAGAACTTGTGTTATCAACATCATTAGCACTACATATCTAAGAAGCCTCAAGATTATTTTCAACCATTAATCTAGCAATACCTTGTCCTCTCACTAGTTTGGTGATCTGGATTTCAATGTTGAACTCCTAAATTCTATTTATCCATCTACATCTTCTACCTGTGACCTTAGTTTGGACCAATACATCTTTTACTACAACATTAGCAACATATGCTATTATTTTAGCTCCCACCAAGTATGGCCTAAAATCTTTAACTACCTTCACCAAAGCATATGCCTATTTCTCAACTATGTCATATTTTAATTCTACATTTTGAAGAGATTTTTTGAAAAATGAAATGGGTTATTCATGTCATTCATCATGTTTCTGTAATAGTACTGCTACAACTGTATGATAGGAGGCAAATGAGAAAAGTTGGAACGGCTTACTGAAAATACAGAATATAAAAATACAAGATTCTTTGATTTCCTTCTTAATAGTGGCAAATGCCTCTACTATTTCTATTGTCCACTTCACTTCTGAATTCTTCTTCAACTTTTTTGATATGGGACTAACAATTTCTACAAAATTTGATATGAACCTCCTGACAAAATTGATTTGGCCAAAGAATGACTATAATGCTTTTACATTCTTAGGGATGGGAACTTGGTCAATGGCTTTTACTCTTTCAGGATCTATTCTTACTCTGTCTTTTGAGACTATGTGACCAAGCAACTTGTCCTCTATTACTGTGAAATGGCACTTCTTAGGATTCAGCGAAATTCCATATTCTAAGGCTCTAACAAAAATTTGTTCTAGATGTGTACAATGATCCTCAAGCCTTTTGGAATATGTTGTCATGTCATCCTGATATACTATCATCATTTTATTAATCAATTCTGCAAAGGCCACATCCATTGCTCTTTGGAATGTTGCTCCAACATTCGTGAGTCCAAATGGCATCCTTAAATATACATATGTTCCCCATGGTGTGGTGAATGCAGTCTTATATTTTTCTGATTCTTTAACTTTTACCTAATTATATCCTAAGAAACCATCCATCATTGATAATAGTTCACACTTGGTAACCTTTTGCAGTATTGCTTCCATATTAGGAAGGGGATAGTTGTCCTTAAGAGAGGATTTGTTTAGATTCTTGAAGTCCACATATAATCTAATATCACCATTTTTCTTTCTGACGAGCACTAAATTAGAAACCCAAGTAGAATGACTAATGAGTTTAATGATAGCTTCATCTATTAGTTTTGTGAGTCTTCAAGCATCTTAGGGGCCAATGTAGGATTGATAGGCCTCTGTTTTTGCCTAAATGGTTTAGCATCCAGTTTTAATGGTATTTCATGCTGAAAAAGATCATCCCTATATGCTTTCAAATCATCATATGACCATGCAAATACATGTCTATACTTCCTAAGTAAGTTGATGATCATGCTCCTGATTTTGGGATTGAGATTCTTTCTAATGTATACATTTTTTGGGGCTGCCTATGTCCCCTAATTAATCTCTTCAAGGTCGTTTTGCACTACTAATGAGTCTTTCATTTTAAATCTATCATGTCAATCAAATGACTTTTCCAACGTTGTAAGTCCCTTAGGTATTTTTTTTGTTTTTAGCTAAATTATCTCTTGACCAAAAAGGGTTTCTTTCCCATCATGTTGTTCTACAAACGCATTAAAATCAATCTCTTTGTTTTCATAATGATCAACACAATGTAGGAAGTTGATTATATCAGCATCATTATCAAACACTTGCTAGTTATGTAGATTATCTAGGATAGTGGGTCTAGTTTTGAATTCAACTTCTTTAATACCTCCTAATGTGATATCATCCCTTTTTAATGTGACATTTGCTAGAAAATCTGCCATAATGTTTTTTGATCTATCAATCCAATTGATTGAAAAGGCATCAAATCACTCAATATCATCCTAGACACCATTTCTATACTACTTCAACATCTTGTTTTTTTATAAGTATTTCTCTCTCACTTGAGAAGTAATCAATTCTGAATTACCGTATACAGCTAACTTTTTTATCTTATGCTTGGTGGCTATATTCAAACCAATGAGGAAAGCCACATATTCTGCTACATTGTTTGTGCATTCAAATGTTAGCACAAAGGAGTATTTGAATGTTTTACCTGCTAGTGAGATAAATAATACTCCGGCCCCATTTCCCATTTTTCTACATACACCATCAAAATACATCTTCGACACATCATTTTCTTCTTTCTTAGATTCAATATGTATGAGATCAATATTCTACAATTCTAGCTGATTTTTTTAACCTTGAAGGCTCCCAAATATGTATCACAAAAGAAGTTTATTTGATTTTGATCCAAGCATTCCATGATGTTCTCATATCTTGGCTCCCTACACATCTTGATCTCTTTACCTCCCACTGGTATTATGGTATATGATAAATCTAATTGGACATCCCTGTTGGCAAGAGACACTATATGCATTCATGTATGTTGTCATTGATGGCAACAAAGGTTATCCCACACATCTGCAAGACATGATGAGTCTCTACTGGAAGTCAGATTGAAGAAGTGTTATGATCCGGTAAGCAAGAACAGAGCAGTTAGCAAGGTTTGACAGTTAGGTCTGGATCTCTCAGAGGAAGTATCTCAGTGAAGTATAGATTTGGGGAAGTCAAGAGGAGTACCTTGACTAACATATTCCAAGGATTTAGCCTCCGGTGATGGAAGGATGAAGAGATATGAGCACTTGAGTGTTGGGTTCCTATTTGGCAGAGTGTCAAACCCAAATCCGGAAGAGATATTGCTGATGACTAAGTTTCTTGAGGTATCATTCATGATTGGCCGACATGATTGATAACTTCTACAAGAATCTCCTAGATCCGCATCACTTGGTAAGCAAGGATCCAGCCGACAGATCAAATCTTGGGAAAATATTGACTATTCTGGATGCCGACTAGAAAGGTGGTGAGATTACTTGTGCAGATATATATACCAGATGAATTTAGATATGAAGGCATGTGGTGTGAATGAGTAATTATATGAAGAAACGTAGAAGAGTACTGTGAAGGTAGTAAGACAGGTCTGGAATGTGACAGGACAGCTAAACCAAAAGAAAGTAAGAATGAAGTGCAACAGATCGGTTTATTGAGCTCAACTAGAATTGATCTTAGCATGTGTGGATGCTTCTCATCAGTTCAAATATTGTGTCATCTTGCTTTCTTGTAGACAGTGAGTCTCTTGTAGGCAGTGAACCTCTTGCAAGCAGTGTGCTCAGAAAGTAAGCCCTAAATTGGCAAGTGCCATTTTGTATTTTCTATTCTTCTAATAGAGAATAATATCTTGGGTTAATCACCCCATGGTTTTTCCCTTAACTGGGTTTTCCACATCAAAATCATTGTGTCATGTGTATTGGTGTTATTTCCATTTCATGGTTATGTTTATTCATTTGATCTAATATTGCATTAATTGTTAAGGAAGTTCAAAAAGCTGAAGCAATTAAGATAACTGATTCACCCCCCTCTCAGTTATCAACAATTGGTATCAGAGCTAAGTTCCTCCAAACAGAGCCTAACAGCTTGAGGAAGATCTGGGAATTCAAATGGATATGTATGGTATGAGGCAACAACTTTAGTCTACCCTAGATGACCTTGAGTAATCTAATTTTGAAGTCAATGAACTAAAGGAAAGACTCAAACAGGTCGATGATTTCATAAGTGAACTAAACGGGAAACTAAGTCTCTCTATGAAAAAGAGAAAGGATCTACTTCAGCAATTAGCAAGTCAAGGTGAAGCAAATGATACAAATGAAGATCTGAAGGAGAAAACCAAGCTATGTGAAAAGTTATCAAAAGAGACCATTATGATAAGACATGAAATGGAATCAGGAGTCACGAAATTCACCCAAGAAATTGAAGAGAAAAGAAAAATTGAAGATAACCTAAGACAATCTCTCAAGGAGAAATTTGAAGACTACCACAATATGGATAGAATAATCAGGTATCTAGAATCTGATCTTGAAGAAGCTAAAGAAAAAGAAGAACAACTTGAAAATCAGATTGACAATCTCAAAACAGATCTTCAAATAGCAAATGAATAAAAAGAGAAATTCAAGGTAAGCTCTGCTCAACTTGAAGTTCTTCTTGAAAGCCAAAAGAGGGTAGATGACAAGTGTGGCTTGGGGTATGAAAAAGGTGAAAGCTCTAAATCCTGTCAGAAGAACTCTAAATTAGAAAATCCAAGAAACAGGCCTAGAAGACCTCTGGTAAGACAACCAAATGCTCAAAGATATCCATCCTTCAATGGATACTGTCACAACTGCAATAACTTTGGTCATAAAGCAAATCAGTGTAGGAGAAGAATGAATCAAACTATTACATCCTCCTCTGGATAGTGTTTCAATTGCAAAAGGTATGGTCACAAATCCCATGAGTGTAGATATATGCAAATGATCAATTCATTTAATGGTAAATGCTTTGCATGCAATAGAATGGGACATATGGCTAATCAATGTATATCAAGAGGATATAAATCAAATATGTAAAGAAAAAATGTTTGCTACAATTGCAATAAATCCAGTCATATTACCAAATTCTATAGAAACAAGAATCAGGACAAAAGGGGTCCGGTGCATCATAATCAGAATCAAGACAAAGGCAAAAGAAAAGTGAATGCAGATGAAGTTCAAAGTGAGATGAGCAAGATTTGGGTGAAGAAAAGTACAAAGAATGTAGGGGATGGATCCACACCAGAATCTGGTGCTGATACTCCTTCCAGAAACTAAATAGATGAGCTCTGGCTCAGGGGGAGTAATATAAGTTAAGCCAATTCCCCCAGCCAGTCAATTGGTGCCTGAAAGTGGCATATGAAAGGTTGTGAATTAAAGGGTTTCCAAAGAAACATCTAAATAAGCCCTGATCAAGATTTGGAAGATAAACAAGAAAATTTGAAAAATCTAATCCTTCCAAATTGATCCAGTGTAACAATCATCTGGTAAAACAAGATCATCACAATTTGATCTGGTATGATCCCAAATTGAGGTATCTTGATCTGTGGATAGATCAAATGATTAGTGAAATAAAGATAGATTGACAATATTCATCAAGAATAATTCTAAGCATATCTTAGTAATCTAGAAGAGATCTTTTTAGAGTAAGGAGAATAGAGCAACCAGAATAACTTAAGTTGCGCATTTATTGCAATATGAATTTAGGGTTTTTCTCACAATCAAAAGGGTTCATGTGTTCGTCATTTGCACATTTGCATTCAAAAAGAAAGAAAGGAGAGCTCTACAACAAATTCCTTCAAACTTCTCAAAGACCAACTGTTGGAGTTGATTCAATCAACAAATCATTCAAGTTCACTCCGTGAACCCTATAAGCACAAGAGGTATTTTCTGTTATTAAATATCTCTCTGTAAATCCTTGAAAAATGGATACTCTAAATATTGTGAAGATCACTGATAGGCCTCGCCCCAAATTCAAGAAACATCCCTACAAATCCTTGGAAGTAGATCCCCTAGGAGCATTTTCTAGTGTCCTGTATGGTGTCTTCCATACAGAAGATATTAGGATTTACATTCACGCAAACATTGAAGAATTTGGAGAGTTCAAATTGAGGGATATCTACCACAAACAACTAATATATGATTCATTTGAGCTCAAACCCTAATACAAGGCCCTCCGGACTAAGCACTTTGCACAGTGTATACATTTCTCCTGTTTTGCTAAGGATGAATGGGTCCGGTATGTCTTGAGCAGAATACATGACAACTTCATGTGGTTGAATGGACCATTCAAGATCACAAAAGATACTATTAGGAAAGTTACTAGTTTGCACTCATCCGGTGGGATACCTACTCTCAAATCTGTCAAGAGTTAGACTGTAAGTGAGGCTACCGAATCTAGGTTTGACAAAAGAGCAATGACAATAGAAGATATCACTGATCTAGATATCAAGTTTGCCTCCATGATCATCAGATACAAGATATATCATTCTAGCAGGGAGAATTCAGTACCTAGAACTGTTATCTACACTACTTATGAAATGTTAAGAAAGAATTTAGACTATGACCTTTGTTAGCTCCTTCTAAACCAACTCTTGGAGAATCTATAGAAAATAAAGAAAGATAAAAAGAATTCATTTAAGTATGGTGGGTTAATATTATGTTTATTCTTCTACTATATGAATGAGCTACTCGGATCCAATGGATGGGTATGGCAGAATGACAGACCGATTGCCATACAAATCAAGGATTATTTGCATGGACTTGGTGATGACAAAGCACAAAACATAGCTCTCTGGGGTTTCTTCAAAAACTTCTAGAACATGATGCAAGCTAGAGAGAGAATTCCCCAATCTCTAGTTGATAAATATAAAGACACAATATGCTTTATGGTAGAGACTGATCAGTGCCTAATGGAGGCAGTGGAACCAAGAATAGTGTGGATCATGCTAATGGGGTATGAGGTGGATGAGAAAATCATAGAGCTGCATGTTTAGCACATGCTGAGTCAACCAAAGGATCCCAAGGTAGAAAGGTTTGGAACCTTTGAAGAATTGAGTGTGAAGATCCATGTTGATTTAAGGCAACCAAAGATGAAAAGAAAGGTAAGAAAAGAAGTAGAAAACATTGCCAAAAGCTTTGGCATCTCAAAAGAGGCACTTAATGCCAACAGGGAAAAGAAGGAAAGGACTGAGAAAGAGAAGAAAGAGGTAGAAAAGAAAAGTGTTCCAGTAGAATCCTCCTCCTGGACTAGATCTTCAAGGAGCTCTACACCTATCACTGCTAAAAGCACCAAGGCATCAAAACCGAAAGAAAAATCATCTGGTAAAAGTGAAAAGAGAACAAAGAAAAAGGGAACAAGGTCATATACAAGCCAGAAAGATGAAGAAGAGACAGAATCTGATGAAGAAATCAAGAAGATGAAAAAGAAAAGGAAAGTATCTAGTGAAACCAAGGAGGTAGAGGAAGAAGAGTTTGTTGAAAAGCCCACTCTATCATTAGATGACATCATCAAATCATTTACTATGGATGGAAACCTTCAACCAATGGCTGAATTCTATGATGATTATAATGAGGCTAACCAAAAGATCTTGCAAGAAGTAGCAGTTAAGTATCTGAATATCTATAATAAAGCTTTTATTGAAATTATATCTCTTATTCCCAAAAGCCTAGAGAATGAGTTAGAAATAAGAAAGAATAATGCTAGAATAATGCTATGCCAAAAGATCTTGAGATCTGAGAATAGATAGCCATTCAGCTATATCCTTCAATTGATTCAAAGAAAATGAATATGATCTTTAAAGATTGCAAGGATGAGTTCCGGAGCAAAGCAAGAATGAATCAATTTATGCTCAGAGAAACTGACAAAATAGCAAAAGAGACAGAAGAGATCCTCTGGAATGCATACACAAGATTCAACATTCCTATTATAGAGGACTTGGGTGTTGATCCCTTGGCTACAAGTGTTGAAAAAGAATCTACTGAGGCAATGACAGAAGAAGTAATGGACACCGATGAAGAAAAAGATAAGGACATGGAATCCTCTGCTCTGGAAGAGGTGGCTGGTGAACAAACAAACATCACTCCTCTAGTTTCCCCAGCTGACTCCGGATCCAAAGAAGAAGAAAGAATAGAGGATAAAGAAAAAAAAGTGAAGGAAAAAAAAGATGATAGTACTAAGGTTGCAGAAAGAAAGAAGACTTCAACAGAGAAGACCACAACTGTTAGAGGTAAGAGTGTAGAAGGAGAGAAAGCTCCAAGAGACAACTCTAAGACTGCAGAAGAGAAGAAGAATCTGTCTTCGGCAAGAGACACTACAGAAATTGTCAAAGATTTCGTAAACAAAGAGATAATGGAGATTGGTGAACCAGAACTTCTACAAGGGCCATTTAATTTTATTCTCTTTCCCTGGTACAAACAATGAAGATAGCTTCATTTGCTAATGCAAAGGCAAAAGAAAAACTCCTGAAGTCTCACATGGAAGACTGTGAGCTAATAGAAGTTGCATTTGCAGTATTAGAAAAGATCATGCCATCTTTTCAGAAGGATCCCTCAGCCTCCTCATCCGGTAATCTCAAATCTCTAGTCAATAGTGTTAGCACACATTTTGATTCCCTAGAGAAGTCAACAGAAGATAAGGTCCGAAAGGAATTTTTGGCAAAAATATTATCAGAGGTACAAGGGTTAATAACTAATGATAGAAGGAATATGAATATTGGGATAAAGAGCTTAGAAAATGTTCTTAAAGATGGTGGGGAAATGTACAAATTTTGTTTATTATGGTCCAAAGTAACATTGGATATTGAGAAGAAAGTGAATGAATAGGAGGACAAACTGACAAAACTCTCTAAGAATTTTGATCCTCTCTCCTCTTCCATGATAAATCAAGAATGTCAAACTATTGCAGTCTTGAATGAAATCAAGAAGCTTGAGAAGGAAAAGAAAAATAGAATAAGCAGGTTGGGTGAACTTAGAGGGATAATTATCCCTAAGTTAGAGCCCATGCATGAGGCCATAAAAGAAGCTCAGATTAAGCCTAGACCAGTGATCCAATAGATCTAAAAGGGTAGATGCGTTTGCATTCCTGTTGAGTGGTCACAGCTCAATTTTGGATAGGATGAAGCAACGTTGGGCAACAGAATTCGTCCAATTGAAGACAACTTTTGCAGACATACTTTAGTATATATAAGTATGCTATATATATATATATATATATATATAGATATATATATATATATATGCGGCTAAGTATAGTTGAATTTTTGAGACTTTTGGTGTGCGGATACCACCCTTTGCCATTGATGTCAAAAGGGGAGAGATGAGCAGTGAAAAATGAGGAATCTAGCTAAGGGGGAGCTCTGGAAAATGTATATAAAAATAGAGCATTAGCCAAGGGGGAGTATAGTGTGACACTTAGTCATTTTTTACTAAGTGTTGCCATCAATGCCAAAGGGGTAGATTGTTGGCAAGAGACATTATATGGATTCATGTATGTTGTCATTGATGGAAACAAAGGTTATCCCACACATTTGCAAGACATGATGAGTCTCTACTAGAAGTCAGATTGAAGAAGTGTTATGATCTGGTAAGCAAGAACAGAGTAGTTAGCAAGGTCCGACAGTCAGGTCTGGTTCTCTCAGAGGAAGTATCTCAGTGAAGTATAGATTTTGGGAAGTCAAGAGGACTACCTTGACTAATATATTCCAAGGATTTAGCCTCCGGTGATAGAAGGATGAAGAGATATGAGCACTTGAGTGTTGGGTTCCTGTTTGGTAGAGTAGACAGAGGAAGAACTGTACCGGTAGAGTGTCAGACCCAAATCCGGAACAAATATTGCTGATGACTAAGTTTCTTGAGGTACCATTCATGATTGGCCAACATGAATGATGACTTCTATAAGCATCTCCTAGATCTGCATCACTTAGTAAGAAAGGATCCAGCCGACAAGTCAAAGCTTGGGAAAATATTGACTATTCCGGATGCTGACTAGAAAGGTGGTGAGATTACTTGTGCGGATATATATATACCAGATGAATTTAGATATGAAGGCATGTGGTGTGAATGAGTAATTGTGTGAAGAAAAGAAGAAGAGTAGTGTAAAGGTAGTAAGACAAGTCCGGAATGTGACAGGACAACTGAACCAAAAGAAAGTAAGAATGAAGTGCAGCAGATCAGTTTATTGAGCTCAACAAAAACTGAATCTTAACATGTGTGGATGCTTCTCATCAGTTCAAACATTGTGTTATCTTCCTTTCTTGTAGACAGTGAGTCTCCTGTAGGCAGTGAGCCTTTTGTGAGTAGTGTGCTCAGGCAGTGAGCCTTAAATTGGCAAGTGTCATTTTGTATCTTCTATTCTTCTAATAGAGAATAATATCTTGGGTTAATCACCCAGTGGTTTTTCCCTTAACCAGGTTTTCCATGTCAAAATGATTATGTCATGTGTATTGGTGTTATTTCCATTTCATAGTTATGTTTATTCATTTGATTTAATACTGCATTAACTGTTAAGGAAGTTCAAAAAGTTGAAGCAATTAAGATAACTAATTCACAGCCCCTCTCAGTTATCAACAATTCCCTCCTGCCATTGCAGCCCATTATCTTGATAAAAGCATTCCATAATATGGTGGAATGTCAACCACAGTGATATCAATGTTATAGTTTAATTCAGGGTATGAAGCATGTTTTATTTCCACATCCCTCATAATGCCAACAACTGGGATGGATCTATTATCCATTGCATAACACCTACCAAATGTAGTGTCAACCCACATTCCTAGTTCTTTCATGACTGTTATTGGCATGATATTCATGGCCATGCCTGAATCAATCATGCAGTTCTTTACTATCATGTTTTTGATCAATAAAGTAGTGTAGAAAGGGTCCACCTGTGAGGGATTCTTTGTCAATGTATCACCTAGGTATACCTCAAGAATTTGGAATGTTTCTTGGTGAACATTGTTTGTTCTATTCTCTGATCCTTTATGTTTTTGATTTAGTATAACTAAAATCGGTTTAACTACTGTATTTTTGTATTTGTCTATCTTCATCATTTCAAAAAGTGGAACTGATATCTTTACCTGATATATTTCATGAGCAATGTCAAATGAATGGGCCATAGTCTAATCATTCTCTTCTATCTTTATATGTTCTTTTTCTTGATTCTGTGATTTATCTTTCATTTTATTTTTATTAGCTTTTTCTGGTTCTTTGAATGTTGACTTTGCATTATTTTTTTTGTAATTTTGGTCTTTTATAAAGATACTCCCAAGTGTTCCTTGTTCAACATTCATTGTCCTATTTCTTAGGTTATAGGCATTTTTAGCTTGAGCTACTGTAGCTATTGTAAGAGCTTCTCTTTCATTTTTAGTGGGCCTTCTCCATTGATCATATGGCAAATTGTTATAATAGGTAGGTTCCTCATAGTCATCCTCCTGATTTGAGAATACTTCTTGTTTTCCCATAGTGATATGATGTTTTTGATTTCCCACATCATATTCATATCCCTCTTCCTCTATAGAAGAATAGTCTCCATTCAACAAATATGGTGTATCTTGCATCATGTTTATTGTGTGATTGTCTCTATTATAATTGTATAATGTTTCTTCTTGTTGTATTGTTTTAACCACCAAACAGTATTTAGTTGATTGTGGTAAATTGCATACCAAACACCAGGGCTTATCTTCTATCATATGTGCCCCACTTTTTTTTAGAGGGTCAGGAGTATCTTTGCCATAATGTTTCTTTCTATTGTTTTCAATGGGCCTTCCATCTTTCCAATTTGTATTATATGGCATATCATGCAACCTAGGTCTTTCACGTCTATGTTGACCTTCTTGTTTAGTCTGTTGAATGTTTGGGCTTTGAGGAACTTTATGATTTTATCTTTTTCTAACCATACCTACAACTTTCCTGTTGTTCTCAATAGTTAATGCTACTTTCTGTGCTTTAGCGAGGGTCATAGGGCACTGATTTCTAAGTTCATACCCTATCTTGGGATCAAATGCTTTCAAATAAATGCTTAATGTTGTTGGATCAGTTAGTTTAGACCCATGTGGTATTTTGTTGTGTAACTTGAAAATTTTCAAATCAAAATCATATACCAACTCATTCTGGTATTTTTGGATGCTTATCAATTCATGCAATGCAAACTCAGGGGCATACTGATTGTCATACTGCTCCTTGAATTGATTATAGAAATCAATTATTGAACTGATTGAAGCATCAGGTAAGCTATTGAACCAGTCTCTCGCATCTTCAATCAGAGACATCATGAATAACCTCATTTTGACGTCTTCATAGTCCATACTGATATCTTGCACAAAAGCATTGAAGCTTCTAATGTGATCCTTAGTTGATACTACATTGTTTTCAGTGAACTTGGGAACTATATTTCTCCAATTATTGTCCATAGGGTATGGATACAATTAATATGCAGCTAGGTCAAATTGGCCACATATGTTTGTGAGGTTTTGTGGTGGAAAATTCATGGGTGGCGGGTTCGGATAGTAATTATATCCCCCTAGATGTTGATGATAAACATGTTTCTATTGTGGGTTTATGTGGGGATTTATATAAGGATTTTGTGGTCTATAATACTATTGGCCAGGGGGTGGGTATGGATTAGCTATATGTTGAGAGGTGTTATGTATGGGAGGTGGTCTAGGAATTTTAGGGAGGATGTTTTGATGACTTCTGGATGCTTGTGAATTGGAGACACCACCTATATTTTGGTGTAAGTTTTGCTGTGAATTCCTCAAAGTGTTTCCTCTATGTGGAGGTACATATTTTGGGGGAGCTATTTTAGTCCTATTCTTTATCTATTGAATCTCTTGCTCTAACAACCTCTTTATTTCCTCTATCTTGATCATTTCAAGTCCTTCCTGGAGCCTAAGCACATCATGTTGTGCTTTATTCATCCCTCTTATACTCTTTGGACTTTCATTCATTTCTTGATTTGACAGTCCATGTTTTCCCCCTTCTCCCTATTGTAATGACATTTTAAAATCATATTCACCTTGCCTTTGATTAATTTCCCTCATGTCCCATGCTTCACAGTCAAGCTGTTCTTGAGGATCAGGTCTATATTTTGCCAATATATCATCAGTTACTTTGTTGATATTTTCATTTGATTCATGCAGAGGTGTAAAACTATCATGAGTTGTGATAGCTTGTTCCATATTATCTTCTTGAGCCTCTTGGTTATTATATTGGTGACAATAATTTGATGCTCCATTTCTTTTGAGGATGTTTTTAATTGGTGGAGATGATTGCAATTTGTTGCCTTCCATCTTGGATCTTCTACCATCCATTTGGTATTAACTTTTTGTTATAACAGTTTCTAGAGTCGCCACCTATTTTGTAAATAAGAAAAAGTTTATAATTTATTTTTCTGGATTCTTCTTGCCAGCAGAGATACCAAATTATATTTCAAAATTTCTATCTCTATAAAAGAATGGTTTCTTACTAAGGTCTTTTATTTGGTACCTAGTAGAATCGCCAATTTGTTAGGTCTCAAAAATGCAGGTTGCTAATCCTAAGACGATGTCAGGCTCTATGCTTAGATTCACAACATTTTTGAACAAACGCGATGGAATCAATCTTTAGGATTTGATGACTCCCTGTACTTTAGGTCCTACTAAACCTAGGTGGGTGAACCTTGAAAATTAAAGCAGAGTGAGTGTAAATATTTTGACTAAGTAAATGGATCTACCTATAGTGGCAAATGGTGTAGAATAGATGAAAGCTTGCTAACTAATTCTATATCTGATATCTGATGGATGATTGGTATAAATTGTATAAGAAATATCAAGGTGAATTTTATGACTGTGCTTAGCTAATAAAGGGGTTTTAAATGATGAATTGAAATAAGACTAGTGCCTTGTTGGGTAAACAAAGTCAAATGGAAAACTAAGACTAGTGGCTTATAGTTGGTAGTAACTCTAACTGTTTGGCACAATACTTTTGTTTATAACTTATATAAACATCCAGGCAAATGACTGACAGACTCTTCTTAATAATCCAATAGATAAGATTAGATTTATTATTATTCACCAGAAGGAAATTTAATCCTTTCTAGAAGGAACCAATTAAATGAAATATAAAAGAATAACAAATAGTATCAACTTGGAGACAGAATGATAATCCTAATTATATGGTTCTTCCTTGTAATCCAAACTAACACTTCCAAGTTACTGTGATTGATCATAAGGATTTTAATTCCTCCAATGCAAACCAATTAATCCAATCACACAGATACAGCAAATGTGTATTGACAAATTAACTATATACTTGATATATTAATTTGAATAACAAGGAAATACTAAATTGGAGACAATCATATAATTGAATAATTTTAACAAACAATTGATGGCCAAATAAAACCATAGAATCAGAGAACATCAATTTACTTCTTCAATAATATGCTTGCAACATGGTCTTTTAAAACATTGTAAACTTCATGTATTATATCCTACTACTGATTGTAATCAGCATCATATGTTTTAACTTATATATAAATACTTATGAAGAGACATAACTCTTCAAAATATCTTTTGGGAATCAACATGATGAACATAACAATAACAAAAATAACAATGCTTAAGCTCTATTCAACAATAGGTATAGCTGAGCAATGTGATCCAAGTACTCCTAGCTGTGGTGTGTAGTAGTAAATTCAATAGCATTTCTTGTGATCACATGCATCGTGACCATCTTCTATGGATGCTTGCAGGCTTCCCCAGATGTAGATTCCTTGTGCTTGAGAGCTCATAAGGCTTCATGTAATATCATTTGATAGTCTTCACTCCATTCATCTTTGCTCTTTAGTTCTTTATCATTCCTGAATAACATTGGTACTCCTGCTTTTGAAGCCTCAACACATTCTTTGGCATCATTCTTAAGCTGGTCATAATATTTCTAGTGCTGTTCAATCAAGTCTTTTGCACTGGAAATACCTATAGTGTCAGAAACATCTTTACTCTGTCTCATGGATTTTCTCCTATAGCCTATTGTGGAGCCTCTCATTTTCTTGGATTACTTTATAATTTTTAGAATAAGTATCCCAAAATTGGTTCATCCTATGCATCATGTTGGTATCCCTATTCTGGACCACCATTTCAAGTGTGTTAATCTAGATTTGAGCTATCTGGTCAATAGATGGTGATTGGGCACTTTGTGAGCTTTCTCTTTAAGTTAATCTTTTCACAGACCCTCTGAAGGTGCTCTTAATAGTATCTTTCAAATAATGATTTTCTTTTGTTAATCTCTCACAACTCAGTTTATATGCATCTGAGCTTGTGCTTTATTCGACATTACAACATTAATGCCAATGTCTGTAGTGATCAAAGGGTTAGTTTCCCCTGCCTTCAAAGTCATGACATGCCCAAAAGACTTCTTAGTGTCTATAATGGTTGTCTTCTTATGGGGAGGATACAAGGCTCATATCATTAGTGAATTTTCATCATTGTTATATTTGGTACCCATATACACTTCTGTGACACCCCTTAGAGTGAGCTTATATTTGTCATCTATGTTATGCAGAAAAATATCAAACACCAAAGCAGAATTCAAATCAAGACCAGGGAATATCATAACACCTGCTTCTCTGAACAACTGTCTACCTTTACTAGGAGTCATAGCTTGCAATTCACTGTCCACAGTTGTCTTTAACATATCTACTAACTATCTTTTATTGTCATCTGTGACATTATCAACTGATTTCCTAATCTCTCTACCCTTGCATTTATACAAAAATGATTTAAATTCTTTAGAATGAATAAATTTATCATCAAAAATAAAAGAATCGTATGCTACTTGTCTAGGATCCTCATTAGTAGATCCTTCCTCATCATGTTCTATACGAGGAGACTAATAGCATTGCATTTTTCATTTAGATGTCATAGTTGTTTGTTCATTTAGCTCTTCTTCTCTAGCAAAGCCCTCATTAGCAGAGGACAACAACTCTATATCTACAAGCTACCTCATCTTCTCATCTAATTCCCTATTATATTTCTCAACCACTATTTCAACCTCAACTTCCTCCATATTACTAATGATGTCATCATGTGGATAAGGGATATGAGTGTATCCACTGAGATTTTGTTTTCTTCTAGCAAGGTCAATAAAACCCTCATGATCAAATCATTTTCTTGTTTCTACACATCTCATGTTATAATGCATCATTTTATCCCTAATGAGACCATAACCCTCTTTTGACAGTACAGTAAAATCTCCAAAGCACATAGTACTGGACATGAAGGATTGCTTGTCATAGGAGCTCAAATGCATCACATTAGAATAGTTCATTTGCTTGACTATCTCTAAGTAGGCAATTCTATTAGGAACTGTCTTGGGCGGTATAATAGGAGTGTCCTCAAAACCATAAACTCTGACCATGATAGCATCCTCAAAATAAGAACAGTCTCCCCAGTTGTGGGTAACATTAGGAGGACCACCAAAATATTTAGGTCTGAGAAACCTCTTTATTTTGTTTAAGAGTGAATATTCACAAGGATGACTAAAATATCTATACAAAACTTTTCTCACAGTATTCTTCAAAATTAATATAACTTGAATGAGCATACCTGTTGTCCCATATCCTCATCCACATTTGTATGGGTGACTTTTGTCCCCTTTGGTCTATTTGAACAACTTTGAATTCACTTGGCCATAATCCCATTTCTTGGCCATAATAAAGCACCATGTACATGAAAAGTAAGTAATGTTTAAAAGAGATTGATAGGGCGTTGTTCTTGATTGCAGTCAGACCAGAATAAATCATTCTAGAAACATAGGTAGCATATTCAAACTACCTGGCATTGTGACACTGTATGTTTGTAGCTATCACCATCAAGAGAATTGTCATAAACTCAGGGACCTCTGACCCTAGGACTTGGCCCACAGAATAATAAGTGTACTATATGTATGGTTCAAATAATGACACATGGAATGGAGGTCCATCATTCTCATTGAGAGGCATTGCTTCCCCTTCTACCTTAGGCTTGTGGATAGGTAATATCCACCCATTGTAAGTGGTATCCATTCTCTAGTATTCTTTGTCTAAATCTTCATAGACTATAGGAACAGTGCACGAGTAATCCAAAACAAATAGTTCACAAATAGCATTTTTAGATAAATGTACAACTAGCTCTCCTTGCAGATTGCATATGGATTTGAGGCTAGGGTTATCATGTTTGGTTAGGAGTTTGAGGAGTTCTACTTTCACAAATACATTAGGAACGACCAATTTTCCCAAATTCAAGTGCTATGGATTAGACACTAGGACATTTCTGAATCTCCTATTGTAATGGAATTTAAAAAGCTCATAGCCTCTTATCGGTCTCTAGACCTTTCCTAGGTATTTACACTTATCTTCTAGTTTCTCCACCTCTACCCTAAGTTGTACAGACCTTCAGGCTTTGGGAGTCGATCCAGGCAATTGGTTGATTAAGTCTTGATTCAATTTCCTATCTTTTATTTTCTCATCAAGGATCTTGTCAGTCTTTTGTTTCTTAGGTTTACTAGTCTCACCCTGTTGTTTTTTTCCCTTTCCTTTCACTAAAGTCTCCATTACAATTTTGGACAGAAAATTCAAATTGCAGGCTACAGAGGTTTGTATATATGTACCTGTTACTGGAGGCAATGATCGAATTCCCCTGTTTTCTTCTCCAAGTCTCTGCTTGCATGCTCCTTTCAAATAATTCTTTTGAACTTAATTGCAATGATTTAAAATGGTGTTTTAGAGGATCTCTTCCTTGTCTATAATTAATTGCTCCAGTATTTTAATTTTCATGATCATTGTGAGATGTCACATCATCATAACTCCCTTCATCGGTATGATTTTTGTAATGTCAGGGCAATTTTAATATCTTCTTATGGCATGAATGTTTGCATGTGGATCAATCATTGTGACCCTTTATTTATCTCCTTAATGTTGTCTTTCATGTATGATTTTGTATCGGTGAGATATTTCGAGGTGTACCCGATATAGAAACAGGCATGCTTATCATCACCCTGACTTTCTTTATCGCCATGGGAGTAACACTCTTCTCCAATATCTAAAGTGTCTCTGACATGAATATGGGTGAAAGTCTTGTCGATGAATGTGGCCATTGTTGTCATTGGAATAAGATATGACATCGAGATGACTTATTTCAAGTTACACGATCATGGTTGGTTCCTTGACAACCATTTTATATCCTTCATCAGAGTGATCATTCACAATATGTCACTAACATATTTATCGTTGTGACCATCGATTCGGTAAGACTTATAAACTTTATTCTGACTTGTTTAGCTTTGCTGATGGTTATTATCCGCCATACATATTCGTGTGAGCTATGCCGAAACAATCCCTTTAGTGAGACATTAACATGTCAGAGACACTCTATTTCCTCTCTCTAATGTTTATCTCATGCCAATGATCACTAATTCCATCTGTTCCACGGGTTGCTCGGTGAGAGTCTCACTGAATTCCTTTATCAGTATCATCTATATATCGGGGGGGTTTTTTAAGTATACCAGATAGTGATTTCTTATACCGATTAGCGTAACTGGGAATTTTCTTTCCAATGAAGCATCGTCAATGTCACTCCTTTCATCAGAGATCTCTGAAATTCTCTCTCCAACCAATATTCTCTTGCCTACACACATATAGCCTGTCTCAAAGATCATGGATTGGTACCAATAAAATATCAAAGTCTAACAAAAGTTAAGGAGCTGAAGCCCTTCATTCTATCATAGTTCGAGGGGTGAGACACTCATTTGTGATGAAAGTCATGTGATTTTTATAGGATATACCAATTATTATTATGATTTTGGGCATAATGTTTTTTTTATTTGGTCACACATGAGTGGATCTGAATATAAGAAAATTTTAAATTTTCCTATCCCAACAGACTATAAACCAAAAGCTCAAATAATAACAACCACATACCAATGGATGACCAATAGCCGAGGGCAAGTACCAGTGAGTGACATCTATACCCATGACCACAAACTGAAGACAATCGCTAACATAGGGAACCTCATGTTATCTCCCATCCACATTATCCATTGGTGGCAAGGCACACTCAGACCTACTAAGTCAAGTGGAGTCGATGCCTAGCACCTGCAACCTGCATCAAAATGAGGTGTTGCAACTGAACACATACATATATAACAACCACATAGTGTTAGGGAGTCGCAGCATAGTAGTGTGCTCATAATGAGTAGTACTACACTTTCCCTTCACCGAGAGCATGACATATAACATAAACATCTCTAAATATCAATTAGGTATCATCCAATCACATAAAGCATGATAACTCTACTATGCATAAACATCTAACCATTGACTGATCATGTCAAACACATCATAAACTTATAATATCAACAACTACATTAGTAATCCATAATCCATGATGAGCATAACTAAGCAAAATAAGAAGTTTATCGTCCACATATCTCAAAATGTCTAAGTGTAACTGAAATACTATCACTATTAGAAATCCAAAATGAGGAGCACTACATCCTTCCCCCAATAATTAGGCTTCCTCCTGGAAGCCTACAAATAAGTAGGGATATAACTCCCACATCCTGGAAGCATCCTTCCAGGTAGCAGAAGTCTCATCATTTGGATCCCACTGGACCCTAACCTACTCCACATCTCTACCCCTAAGAGCAAGTCTCTTGTGCTACAGAATACCTACGGGCTCTAAAGCCAACTGCCTATTGTCTTCTTGTAGAGCATTCCGATCAAGAACATGAGCAATATCTAGATAATAGGGTCTAAGTACAAAAAGATGAAACACATCATGGATATGTGAAAGACTTAGTGGAAAAGTAAGATGATAAGCCATAGAACCGATCCTCTCCAACACCTAAAATGGTCCAAAAAAGCATGGTACAAACTTAGAGCCTTTTCCATAACAGATCAGACTCTTTCGCAGTTGCACAGGCAAGAACACTCGATGCCCAACTAAAAACTATCGATTGACCCTATGAGCATCTGCATACTTCTTCTACCTATCCTACACTACCACCAAATGCTCTCTAATCTACTCAACCTACTGCTCCATCTCTCTAAGCATATCCAGTCCTAGAAGAACTCTATCCTCAATATGATCCCAACTCAGTGGGGTCCAACAAGGACAACCATACAAAGCCTGAAATGGAGGCATGCCGATAGAGTTGTGATATCCATTATTATAGGCAAACTCCACCAAGTACAAATAGTCCTCCCAATGGCTCTACTGATCCATAACATACATCCTAAGCATATCCTTGAGAACCTGATTAACCCTCTCAGTCTGTCCATCAGTCTCTGGATGGTATGCTAAACTAAAGTTCAGTTGTGTCCCCAAGGCATGCTGCAAAGAAGTCCAAAGGGCTGAAGTAAACACTAGATCCCTATCAAAGATGGTCCTATGAGGAATTCCATGTAATCTGACTATGTCCTCCATGAATACTCTAGCCACCATAGAAGCATTATAAGATGAATGGACATGAGAGAAGTGAGCTACCTTCGTCAACCTATCCACAGTGACCATAATAGCATCGTGTCGATGGGAGGATACCAAAAAACAAACTATGAAGTCTAAATAAATGATGTCCCATTTCTATTTTGGAACAAGATGGGGCTGTAAAAGACCTGCAGGGTATTAATGCTCTGCTTTCACCCTCTGACACTCAAGGCGTCTCGACACAAAATCAGTAATATCCTGCTTCATACCACTCCAAAAATATAGCTGATGAAGATATGCATGCATCTTCTTGGCACCCGGATGAGTAGAATAGGGTGCCCGATATGCCTCTAACATAATTAGGGTACGAAGACTCATAGAGATAGGAACATAAATATGACCCAAATGTCACAAAGGATAATCTAATTCTAGAGAGTATCCAGCCAATCTACCCTCCAAAGGTCTACCCGACTCAACCTTAGACTTCACCTCTTGATACCAACTGTCGGTAGGAAGTGCGACAAGAATCTGACTTCTCAAATCAACTATGAGAGTGACTGCTAAGATCTCATGCCTCCAACGACTAAGAGCATCTACCATAACATTCTCCTTGCCCTGAATGTACTTTACCTCAAAGTCATACTCACACAAGAACTCCATCCATCACCTCTACCTCGCATTCAAATTTGGCTTTGTAAAAATATACTATAAACTAGGATGATCACTATCCAACTCAAACCGATGCCCTAAAAGAAAATGCCTCCCCCTCACCAATGCGTGCACAACTGTGGCTAACTCTAGATCATGCATGGGATAGTTTAATTCATGATCCTTGAGTTTGCGAGACTCAAGCAATCACGAGACCATCTTGTATCAGAACTGCTCCTAAACCCTCTAAGGAAGCATCTGTACACAAACAAAGTCCTCGATAGGATCAGGAATTGCCAGACTATGTGTATTAGTCAACCACTCCTTAAGGGTCTAAAAAGATGTCTGACATTGCTCTAACCAAATAGAATTCTTCCCTTTCCTCTAAAGAGAAGTAATAGGGTGAGCAATCCTCAAGAATCCATGACCAAAATAGCGGTAATAGCCTACTAAACCTATGAAACTACAGACCTCAAAAACATTAGTAGGTGCAAGCCAATCCATAATAACTTGGATCTTTGAAGCATCCACTATAATACCCTCTCCAAAAATGACATGACCCAAATACTTCAGCTCTGTCTGAAAGAATTCACATTTTGACAAATTATCATAAAGCTCATTTTCTCTTAGACACTGCAACACCTAACGCAAATTCTCCTCATGCTCCTCAATAGTCCTCGAATAAATCAATATATCATTCATAAATACAAGGATGAACCTGTCGAGATAAGTGCCAAATACACCATTCATCAGGCTCATGAATACCGAAGGTGTATTTGTCAACCTGAATGGTACAACAATAAACTCATAATGTCCATAATGGGTGCCAAATGTTGTCTTATGAATATCTACCTCAAAGATCCACAACTAATGATATCCTAACTTAAGGTCAATTTTTGAAAACACCTTAGCTCCCTTAATCTAGTCAAATAGATCATCAATCTGTGGCAAGGGGTACCTATTCTTCACTGTCACCTTATTGAGCTATCGATAGTCTATACATAGTCGCAGAGATCCATCCTTCTTCTTCACAAAGATCACAGGTGCTCCCCATGGAGAAAAACTAGGTTGGGTGAATCCCTTGGCTAACAACTCCTCCCACTGCAATCAAAGCTCCTTAAGATCCTGAGTGGTCATCTGATATGGAGCTCGTGAAATAGGCTCTGTGCTAGGAACAAGATCTATTCTGAAGTCAATGTCATGCTTAGGTGGCATCCTTGGAATCTTAGAAGGAAAAACATCAGCATATTCCCTAAGAAGTGGGTGATCGTCAAGAGTTATCTCTTGACTCTTCTCCATCTCCAAGTCATTAACTGTCACTACCAAAAGCTGACAACCCTAACGCATACACCTCTTAAGCTGCATAGAAGAGATCATACGTAGGGAAATAGGTCTCCAGATACCAATTACCTCCACCTCTCTACCAAAATCATCCACACACCTTACTGACTTATGTCAACACTCTATCACTACTTGATGGGCATCTAACAAATTCATACCCAATACAATATCATATGAACCAAGGCGTAGGATGCAAAGATCTACTGTGGTAGATAGAGGGCCAATCCTCAACTCACAATCATGTACTAAAGACTCAACTACGACCTTCACCCTAGATGTTAACTCAACTTGCCACCTAACATCCTACTTTGCTGCCACTAAACCACAACGCTCCATAAGAGAAGTAGAAATGAATGAATCAAAAGCACCAAAATCAAAGAGAATGGAAAAACCAATACCTTGAATAAATCTAGAAGTCTCCACCATGGTGCCCTGATGCTCTGCTTGGTGGTTATCAACCGCTACAAAGACTCTATGTGATCTACCTGCATCACCTACTATTAGCTCTAAAGTTGCTGGCCTATGTCCAAATCTTGAAGCATTCCTCTGAGGACACTATCTAGCAATATGGCCCTGTTGGCCGCAAGAGAAACACACTGTGCCTCTACCAAAACCACTGCACTCTAAAAAGCATTAGACTACTAGAAACTCCCTCTACTCACTGTAGACTGCATGCTCTAAACAAGTTGATCAACACCATCTCGTCTAGCCTGCTTCCAACTCTGGTTCTTCTTATTCCAAGAATTGTTACCCTACTGAGGCTAAGAATTCTTCAGTTTGGCCTGAGAGTACTACTACTACTGCTGCTATCCACCCTTTGAGGGTGCATGATATCCTCTATGAGATCCTAATGCCTGAGTATGACCACCATGAGAACTGAATCCTGCAGAAGGTGCACTACCAATATGCACACCTATATACCCTCCAAGTGCCATAGTTGAATTATCCTCCACTAAATGAGCTTTCTCCACTGCTACCTCCATAGTCTTAGGTTTGAAGACATGAACCCCTCCACTGATTCAGACATTCAATCCCCTGATAACATGCTGCACTAACATAGTCTCATCATCTTCGATGCCCGCATACTACTTGAGCTCATAGAATCTATGCTCATACTACTCTACTGACATGGCCATCTGCCTCAGCTCATGGAACTCATCTACACATCACTACTTCCAATGTTCCAACAAGAAACAAGCTCTGAATCTCTCTAAAAACAACTCCCAAGAAATAATACTAATGTCTAGGCACAACTTTTGCTCCTCTAAACACCACCAGGTAGAAGCAAACCCTCTGAAATGTATAATAGCACATCTAGCCTTGTTGTTGCTACCATATAGATGCATAGAAAAACACCTACCTAAATCAACTAACCATGTCTCTACCTCCAAACCACTACCAGATCCATCAAAGGTGGGAGGGCGTGCCCCCAGAAGATCTCTCATATGGCTGGCTAAGGTGGCCTCCTACTCAACTATCAATTCTCTCCTCCTAGGTGATCTCTCTCTTTCCCTAGGTTCTGGCTAAGCTACCTCATGTCCCCCTCTTAGATGCTCTACCTCCTATCTAGGGCCTAGACGGGCAAGGGCCTCCTCAAGTAACTAATGCAACTGAGCTCCCTTAGGCTGACTTTGTCCTTCCATATTCTGACCCCCACCTTCATGAGCACTCTCATGAGGGGAACTAGGAGGAGGTGTACCACCACCACCTCTCCCATGTCCCCTACCTCTACCATGACCATGACCTCTACCTTTAGGCATCTACCTACAACACCAATGATAATTCATTACACATAGCAAGTAAGACAATAGGGATATAATTTAATCTATAGAGTTTAAGAACTAGGTCACATAATGAGCTCAATCATAACTAGAGTACCCAGTGTTTAAACTTGGCTCTGATACCAAATGTAATGCCCTATCATGCAACCCTAGAGAGTTAGGATAAACTATACAATATAATACAGAAGATTGTTTTTTTAACAAGTAAATGCATTAATCACTAGATAATTTAACAACCAGTTAAATTATTTAGACTAAAAATCAACTAACATCTCTAGGGAACATAATTGCATTAAATAATTATAAACATAGATCATTAACAACATAATACATCATAAATGTCCAAATGAAATTTTGTTACATCATAGAAAGATTACACCTTTTCATTTACAAGATCTGTACATGTACAGATGAGATCAAATTCATGATTACATAATTACAAGGTTACTTGACTGATTACATCAACTTACAATATAAGTCATGGCTATACAATTTTGGAAGCATAATACAAATCTTAGGATACAAATACAGGTCTGGAACTAGAAAGACACATCTGCCACAAACATGAACCAAGATGCCAATGAAAACCAATGGATTAAGTTCTTCCACCCGACCATGTGGAACCCTAAAGTCCACCCCCCAAGCTAAGAGATAATGATGAGGTTCCACCAAGGCAAAGATCAAAAGGTACAAATAATTAGCTACAAAATCAACATAGAAAACACAGATCAACAAAGGCTAATCACTACTCCAGAGACAACAATAGAAGGTAACATAAGGGAAGTAACTATGCTGCAATAGGAAGAGTTTCATCACATGGTCCTAGCATGGGTTATGTAGGCTATCTTTCTCTAGAAACTGGCCACCATCTATGGTTATCCTGGTAGCCTCTCTCTAGGTACTAGCCCCATAGGGTGACACATGCAAAATTGACTTATCCTTTCATGAAGACAAGGAAGTTGATCATGCCAACTAGGCCTAATCATCCCATCCTTAGCCCATGAGAGCATTATAGGCATGGGTGAGGCATCAAAATTATCTTATTATGTGTTTTATCTACCCAAACCCTCCTAGATAAATTATTATGATTCCACTTAATTACTACTTCCATAGGGTTTCCAGGTAGCCACTTTGGACACTAGCCCCACTATGAAAGCCACTCTCCTACATGCAACTAGTACCCCTATCATGACAAAATATAAAAATACTGCAAGGTATCACTCATCCTATAGACCGATATCATAACAAGATCACTACAAATACCAGTGCCAAAATTCATAATCTTCCTCCTATAAGTGGAAGGCATTAAAACACATCATAATCACAAGACAACTCTAACACACCTTTGGAGCTAAGTAATTTTAACAAAAATACCTATACTCCCATCCTATATTTGACTCTAATACTACTGGGACAAATTATCCATTCCACGATACTGGATTCATTGTTTAAATAACATGACCCTTAATAATTATGATATCCCACAAGAAGCATCATGAACACCTTACACTTAATCTTAATAAAATATAACTGTGAGACTCAAAAATTAGCTTTAGTGCAATGACCCAATTCCTTAATTAATACACATCGGTTTGTAATTGACAATGGGGACTACAAGGAAGAATATATATAATATCCAAAGATAAAAATTCAATTACAGACATTATAACACCTTTCAAACTATTTTAAACATGGATTCTATATAAAATTTTAAATCCATTTCTAGAATAATAATAATTTTACTTAAGACATTAACACTCTATTCAAAACTCAAAATTTATAATTCCAACTATTATTTATTTAATAACTAATACTACAATTTAAATCTATGAATCACATTAAATTCCTAAAATTATCACAACCTTATTTTTAATAATATACAACTACTAATTTTCCTCAATAAAGATAAGTGCACAAATTGGATTAAATTAGGGAAATAGTATAATACAAAATATAAAATTAATAACTCTATTCTTACAAGTAAAATATTGTCTATATTCATAATTTATTATATTAATGAAATGGTTACCTACAAATATATCAAATTGACCAATAATTAAACACAATACTATATTCTCCTATGCAGATGTTTACTATCAGACATTCGTGGAGTTTCATATGGAAGGTTTCTAAAGGACTTATTTACCTATCCTCCTAACTGCAAATTCAATAGACTCTTTCTAAATCAATCATTATTTTTACTAGACTCTTGCTAAGTTAGATAGAAATGAAGATATACAATATAATTATAATTGATACTCTTTAGCCAAGAGAGAAGAAGTTGATGGGAAATTATCAGAGGTTGCATAAACACAAAAGATGAATGGCCTGGCAAAGAAAATGTGCCATGAGACATAAGAAAAAATTGCAGATCAAAAGAAGACCTTGGATGTCGCTCCCCTCGGCTTGGTTAGGCGTTCATTTTTATGGAAGAAGGTTATAATAGATCAGCCTGAGTAGGCATGAATAGAAAAGGATACACAATCAAACAATTTATGATGTCAACCAAAACAAAACGATGTTGCAAAAAGATGTAGGTGTCTCATCATTATAGATAGAGGTAGATATAGATGTAGGGAAGAAAATATTTTAGGAAATAGAATTTAATTCCTGTATGAAATCTGTAGGCAGGGTTCACGAAGACAAAGACTGGGGTCAGAGGCTAACCTCACTAGCACATCAAAAATTAAATCCCAAAAGACATATAGAGGGCACCAAAAAAAAATGTCTAGCCACATTAAATGACTTCACTCAAAAATAGCACCAGGCGAGTTGAAATCCAATTTGGGGTTGCATATTCAAAAGCTAGGAAATTTTAAAGAGATCAGTCAATGAAAAACCAGAATGGCTTCAATGAATTGAAGGAACTAGTCGATTATATCTATCCTAAAATGATTTTGGTTTTAAAGAAGAATGCAGGAACTGATTAGAAAGAACCCCACATTGCCCAAATAGGAAGCACACAATCTAAATTTGTTTTTGAAAAGAACCCTCTAGCAAATCGTCCCAAGTGGGCTAATCCATTAAGCATAGTTTAAGAGTGAAGTCAAATACACAACCATGAAAATAAGAGTCCATTTACTAGAAAAAATCATTGCAGAGTAAACCACTAAATCTAGCAAGAAGTCGAGTGGATGGGAAAATCACAGGCTTAGATGAATCTGCTGAGAGAGCTTCTGGATAAGGAATGGTTTCAGTTTAAAGCATTAGCAAGAATACATCAAGTGATTGACCCCACAAAACAGAAGGTGAGATTGTGAAATTATGAATGGAGTGACTAAAAGAAACCATCAATTGACCAGAGAAAAACATGCCAAAAGTTCAAATTTGTTGAGAATCTTAAAGTACCTATTTAAACAGCCTTAGTCAGAAACTATATAGGGAATAACAAAAAGAATCTACTGAAATAAGGGCACACCCAAGATGCAAAGACTAATCATTGTAGAGTGAAGACAAAGTGGAAGATAATGCAGTATTGCATGGAGACTGTGAATGAAATAGGCAATAGGAAGACATGAACATTCACCAAAACATACTAGTGGTAGATTAAAACAAAATGCATTAGGCTAACATGTATACTAGTATGGTTCTCAGATAGTCAAAAGAAAAAGAAGAGAGGGAATGATTCATTTTCAAAGACACAAATAACATTCATTCAATCATACAAAAGACATACCCAAAATTTGATCACTGAGCTTCAGAATCCTCTCCTTTTTCCTCAATTCTTCAACTTCTACAAAATTTGCCCCTTCTAATTTCCCTCTCTTCCTTTCAAATAATTCCCATAATGCAAAAATAGACAAAGCCAATTAAATTCCCCACTTCCCATATCCATTACTAAAAATCTAGTATCTCTCATAATTTAAATGCAATAAATTTCTTCTTCCAGGGAGATTCTCAAATCAAGGAATTTATTTCTCGCCATTCACGACAAATCAATCAACAATAAATTATTAAAAAATAATATCTTTCAAGCTAAACAATATACTAATTTAATCAACTAATATAATATTAATTACTTATGACTATTATCATTATTACTAACTATTAAAGTTATTAATTTAATTTTTATTAAAATCACTTATTCAATATTCTGCAATTTTCACCTTTTTTATTAGAAACTAGATAAATATTAATTTACCTAAACTTATTATTATTATTATTATTATTATTAATTAATCCCCAACAATTACACATGGACTATAAACCAAAAGATCAAACAATAACAACCACATACCAACGGATGACCAACACTTGAGAGCAAGTACCAGTGAGTGACATCTATACCCATGACAACAAACCGGAGACAATGACTGACATAGGGAACCCCATGTTATCTCCCATCCATATTATCCATTGGTGTTAAGGTATGCTTAGAATTGCTAAGTCAGGTGGAGTCGATGCCTAGTACCTACAACTTGCATCAAAACAAGGTGTTGCAAATAAATATATACATATATAACAACCACACAATGTCAGGGAGTCCCAGCATAGTAGGGTGCTCATAATGAGTAGTACTACACTATCCCTTCACCGAAAGCATGAAATATAACATAAACATCTCTAACTATCAATCAGGTATCATCCAATCACATAAAGCATGATAACTCTACTCTGCATAAACATCAAACCATTAACTGATCATGTCAAACACATCAAAAACTTATAATATCAATAATGTCATCATAGTGATCATAACAAAATATCATCAACTACATCAGTAATCCATAATTCTTAATGAACATAACTAAGCAAAATAAGAAGTCTATCATCCACATGTTTGAAAATGTCTAAGTGTAACTGAAATACTATCACTGTCAAAAAGCCAAAATGAGGAGCACTACACTAGAACATACCTAATAACTCACTTTCCTCTCTTTTTAATTGAACTTTTTGTACAACTCTTCATATTTCCTTTTATAAAAATAAAGATAAAATAACATTTAAAACAAAAACTTGTACATGAATTAATCATTGATGCATTTAAAATAATTAATAACCAAAATCATCTTAATCACTAACTCACTATTATAGTACTCTTTTCAACATAACAATCAATCATATAATTAAACTTATTGTTTATTTTCTAACTAATAATTAAATATCTTTCAAATAAATAAATTTTGTAATCCAAAATAATAATGATATTACTTTTTGGTTTGACATAATGAAATCCATTACACCACCTCACACCAAAATATAATGTCAAATAAATATCCAAAAAGAGCCATATTAGCTAGAACCCTAGATTCTCCCCCTCTAGAATCTAGGTTTCCTCCTGGAAGTTCTCAAAAAGATAAGGGAATAAATATTTCATCTTATTTCCATCCTCCCATGTAGTAGAAGACTCATTAAAGGGGTCTCACTATACCTTGACCTGGTCCAGTTGTTGACCTCATAGGGCTAGTGTTTGTTGTTCCAAAATGTGAACTGCATCAAGTGTTAATTGTCCATCCTATGCCACCTATAAAGCATTCCACTCTAATACATAAGAAGAATTTATAACTCCTGAATCAAAAAAGAACAAAAACAATAACCTTACCAAGTTTTTTGGGGACCCAATTACTGATGCATGATGCTCTGCTTGCTGATTTTTAGTTGTTGCAAATACTTGATGAGGTCTACCCACATCTCCCATAGTAGGTTTTGAAACTATCGAATGATGAACTCCTGAAGCTATATTGCTTTGATTATAATCCTGAGTATAGTGTCCCTTACCACTAAAATTAAAATAAGAACAGTTTGATGGAGCCAAAACTGAAAAGTTGATTTACCAGTGTTAGCATGACTACCTCGAGAACTCTGCTGTGGATGAGCTGATCCAACAAATTGTGTCTAATTTCTCTAATCCTCTTGATGAGATGGAGCTTTCCTAGATCTGACTGGGCCTCCTTGAGCCAACTTAGTTTCCTGGCTAGGTTGTTACTATGTTGATCTAGCAGGATAAGGATTTGACCTATTTCCATTACTAGATCAGAACTAATTGCAGTTCTAAAACTGTGATGAATTCTGATGGTGATCATGATGTTTCAATTGAATTTCTTCTATAATAAATGCCTTTTCAACTACCTACTTCATAGTAGTAGGCTTAGATAATCGAAACAGACTTACAATATTGTGATTAAGTCCTCTAATAAAGTAGTTTACCATCAGCTTCTCATCCTGGATATAGTCAACATAGTGAGATAACTCAAAGAACTGATTCTCATATTATGTTACAGTCAGCCCCCTTTGTTAGAGATCATGAAACTCATCAATTTTCCTTTGTCAAAAATGATCAGAAATATATCTCTTCTTAAAACTCTCTAAGAAAAGTTCCTAAGTTATACTCTTCAAAGTCAAATATATTTTTCTCTCATCCTAACACCTCCAAGTGTCTACATTATCTTGACAAGGTGAATAGTCAATCTAGCCTTAAGATTGCTTCTTTAAGTTTTCAATGCAAAACTTTTCTCAAGACTGGTAAGCCAAGATTCTACCTTTGATCCATTAGTAGATCTAGAATAATGGTGTGGTTGTAATCAAAAAAAGTCTCAGATTAACTTATCAATATCCATGGAAACCTCCTTCTCTACTCAAGTACCATGAGGAGGTGGTGAATAATGCCCTAATTATCCATCCTTAGAATGAACTGCTCTACTATGAAGAGGACTTCTACTACGTTCCCAGGATAAGAATGATGTCCATCTAAATGATCTTGATTTTGATTATTGGGTATAGGAAACCTTTCTTGAATTACATTTACCTAATTCTGTAGGACTTCTAGTATTTGAGGTCCAAGATTGATCGGGTCTCCAGATCGATTTCATGACATACTGCACACTAGAAAAACGGGTTTAATATTTCTACTATTTTTACCCCAAAGCTCTCTAGTGTTGCAACCTAGTGCTCTGATACCTATATAGTGCCCTCTCATAAAATAACCAAAACTTATTAAAAATTATAGTATAAAGGAAACATTACTCACATTAAATTATGGGAATTATAAGTGAATTGAAAACAATGATTACTGTTGAGAGATTGAAATCGCCAAAAAAAAATGTAAAAGAACATTAGAATTAGAAAGTAATAATCTAAAACATTGAGTAGATAATCAAATTAAACAATTTTGTATAAGAAATGGATTTGCCTAAAGATAAATTTACTTTGTCTTATAGATTTAATCAGTATAGCCTCTTTGGGTAGTCTTCAACTTAACCCTTAGACATTATATATAATAAACCATATAAAACATCAGATGAGGAATTAGTCCTGATATTTTCTTACATACAAATAAAATCAACTACTAATAATTTAATACTTGGAAGTATCATTTTGAAGAAAGGCAACTTCAAATAATAACTATGTCTTCAACTTTGAACTACATGATTTAAATATATCTCCTTCATAATGACACTTTTTTAAATAAATACTCAGCAATTACATACATAACATTTAATTTCATGCATAAATTTCTATGTATAACTATAATTATATTAATCCTAAAGAATACAATAGAGGTAACGTTTCCTTTTACGTAATTATCATATTACTTTTGTGGGTTTAATGGAAACTAGATCATACTACTAGTGAAAGTAACATATCAAAGAACATTTCATAAAACTAAAACTTATGATTTTACTAATATCTAACTATCATTTGACTACATGTGACTAAGCGAATTATCTTCATATTACTTCTGAGAGTTATGATAACATATAAGTGCTAGACTGTAGCAGATTCCATAGTCAAAATTATAGTTTATGTATCCCATTATACCATGATACATTGTGGATATCTATTATAGTAAAGACTTATATATATCCCATAATACCATGATACATCATGGTTAACTGTTATATTAAAGACTCATATCTGAATACCATCCAAGTAACATGCAGCATCTAGGTAAATCTAATGATAATATATAGCAGTTATACTCTAAAGAATTATACCTATTTAGAATATTAACCTTCAATCAAATTGACAGTGGGACTTGTTGTGTCATACAAAATTGTGAATTTAATATAATCATATGATAATATCTTTACTATTATTATCAATCAATATCATCATAGTCAACTACAATTGTTCCTAAGAGTATATTGGTATAGTAAAACCTTATTCTTGAACAATAATATATTATTTATAATAAATTTCTTCTACAAATAGCAAGACATATATAAATAATCATAAATTTAACAAGTAACTTGAAATCTTAGTAGTAGATAAGTATTTTCTCTACCTTGTAACATAAGGATTACTGCTTTCATTTTCTTTCATCATAGTTATTGGCAATAATACAACTTATTAATGATAAGACACACATCCATTACTTGAATAAATACCTTAAATTTGTTTTGAAAGACATTCTTGATAATGTAGGATCGACCATGATCAATTGAAAATCCAATGTTGCAAAAATAAAGATCTTATAACTTGAAAAAGGATCTGAAAGTTCTCCTCTTCAAATTCTGTATATCACAATTTGCATTCCTATATAAATTCCTATAACAAAATCTGAAAGAAACATTCCCATTTTATTGTTGTTCATAACTACAGATTTTCTTTCTTCTTGTCCTGTATAAACAAACTTTAAATACCCAGAATAGCTCACTAGATCAACAAATACAAAATTAGTAACAATTCAAAATTTGCTCATTTGCCCTGCAATCGACATAACACAACAACCTAGGTTTTTCTCTTCACAAAGAATTCTCCTATCAAATTGATAGTAAAAAAATTTAATCAATCATATTGCTCTCCACCCAACCTTAGGATTGATAGAGTCAAATCCACCCCCGAGTAAAAGTTTTTGAAAATAATATTTAGTTTCACAGAGATAACTTTTCAAATAGAAAAAATAATAGCTCACACAGAGCAACAATAATAGCTCCCACAAAGCAACAATATTAGCTCACATAGAGAAACAATAATGGCTCACATAGAGCATCAATATTATCTCACACAGATGAACAATACTTGCTCACACAGAGAAAATAAACAATTTAACATTTCCAATCAATGAATCAAAACAATAATCTAAAAATAGAATTATCAACAAATTTCATACCTCCATTCTCTGGGCTAGGATTCACCCCTACAATTTTCAGCCATTTTCTTCTATCTCTCCAAAAATCCTTCCAAGAATCTATTATAGAAGTTTTTACAACACTTTCTTTTTTTTCCCAGAGCATACCTAATAACTCACTTTCCTCTCTTTTTAATAGAACTTTCTTGACAACTCTTCATATTTCTTTTTATAAAAATAAAGCCAAAATAACATGTAACAAGAAAAACTATACATTAATTAATCATTGATGCATTTAAAATATTTAATAATCAAAATAATCTTAATCACTAACTCATCATTATAATACTCTTTTCAGCATAATCATCAATCGTATAATTAAACTTATTGTTTATTTTCTAACAAATAATTAAATATCTTTTAAATACATAAATTCCATAATCCAAAATAATAATGATATTACTTTTATGGTTCAACATAATCAAATCTATTACACCACCTCACAACAAAATATAATGTCAAATAAATATTCAAAAAGAGCAATATTAGCTAGGACCCTACAAGATGTAACATTGAGGATGATTGGTGGAATAGAGTACCAAAACCACAAAACTAGAAATTTGAAGGAATGCAAAGCAATGAAGAGCAAGGAAGAAATAAATAAAGATCACTTGAGGCATATCTAAAAAGGTTGAAGGAATGTGTTGAAGAAGTGCCAAGATGGAATGTAGAGGTGGGGGCAGATTTTCCTATAAACTTGGAGGTTCATTTTTATTAACCTTAGGTGTTTGATGTAGGAACATCCCTAGGTGTTAAAGCAATCTTGCATCACGTAAAAATATTTTTCTTTCATTTCATTTTTTATTTGTTGGTTTTGGTTATTAGATAGTTCCAGAAGAAGTCACCACATTTCACAACAATTTGATATTTGGTCTCACTATTTTGAGAGTCTATTTTAAAATAATAGATGGATGTTGTATCCATGTATGATGATTATTAGATCAATAGAGGGATGTAATTTAATTTTTTCACTTTCACTAGATTATTTGGAGTTTTTACTAATGAGGGAATATTTGTGAGGATTCATTGGACCCAAGAGTGCATATGTTGAGAACCACACATGAATTCCCCATTAGCTTTCCACTACATGTATTTGAATTTGTTAACATAGGTTGACTACACATTTCATGTGGCCTAGAGCTTTGTCTCAACTTGTTTCCAAAATAGATTATCTTTTAGGCTTGGGATTTTTATATAGACATTACTTGAGATTGATTGAAGTCAGTCAAAAATGGAGAGAAAATGATGAATTAAGAATAAAAGGGTTGAAGAAAGAGAGGGAAAGTAAAGTCTAAGAGTAGGAGAGTGAACATCAGGATGAGAGTCTAAGATGGAGTTGAAGATTGATAATGAAGATGTTGGTAATGTAGCATGTAGGAATGTAGTAGATTTATTCTGAGTAGTTTCATTTTATATTAGTAATCAAATGGATACAACCTGGCATGTATAAATTTGTTTGTAGTGAATTATGAGTAAATTATTTTCAAGTTGGTAGTCAAATGACTATGTGAACTAGCATGTTGGAACCCCATTAAAACAAGTTGTAATAATTCAAATTTGTGAAATCAATATTTAATTATGTTTTTATTCTATGAAAATTTCTTGTATTTTTGCTTTAAGTGTTTTGGTTACATGGTTGGACAATTCTTCATTGGATCCTCTACACAAGACTACATCACATCCCTACCTCTACTCCCTACTTAAACACTTCTTTGTCTTCGTTACTTTAAGTCTCTACAAGGACATTTACATCTTATGCAAAGAACATCCATACCTATACTCCCCACTTTCCTACTTCATCTTCCTTGCAAACTCTTAGACTCCATAAGAACATAAATTTACATGTCTCATGCAAAGGGCATATTTGCCTCCACGCCCCACTTTCTTGCTTCACTTTCATTACAAACTTTCTTAATTCACAAGAACATTTTCATCTCATGGAAAGTACATCCATGCCTATACTCCCCACTTTCTCACTTATTTATCATCTGTGTGGAATTTTGGAAACTACAAACACATTTGCATCATATGCATAGCCCAACCCATGTATTTCCTTTTGATGGTTGACCATTTTCAAAATTTCCCCTCCTTCCTACAAGTTTGTTCTGTGTCCCTATTCCATAGTTCTAAATTTCCACCATCCCACCACAAGCGTCCTTCATAGACTTTTTGCATCTCCTAAAAACTACACAATACATGCCAATATATAATTCCCACATAGTTTGTGTTGTGGACTTTTAGCCTCCCATGAATATTCACAATCCTAAGTTGTACCTCTTCCTCAAGACTTTGTCATTCAAATAGAAGTCAATACCTACTCCTAGGTGCATACAAAAATTCCATTAATGATATGAAATGGAATTCGTTATCCTTGGGAATATGTTTAGATTCTTGTTGGTACATGTACACAATAAAAACCATGGATTTAACTATTGGGTCATGCTCTTGCTAATTTCAAAGGAAGAATGGGCACCATGAACACATGATATCAAACCCCCTGCATCTAAAAGTCTACAAATTGGTATTAGATGTTCTATACTTACATGGGAAAGTTGTTTTCCTTATCCTAGCATGCTATTTGATCAATCCAAGAGGAATTTTTCTTATGCAAAATCACATCTTGGCTCTATGTCATGCTTTTACTACAAGAAAATCGCTATGATCTCACCCAACGAGTGGCTTCATATCTCATGCCTTGAGGAAATGCCCCTTTAGTCCTATCTAAAAATAGGAAGAACAATGATTTTATAATGGTTGGAAAACATGGTTGTAAAACTCAACTATAAACTCTTGAATGTAACAAATTTCATTATTTTCTATTTTTCTTTCTCTTTCTGTGTTCTCCAAACATGGTCTATGTTGATTGATGATTTTCTACTCTTTACTAATTTTTAATGAATTATAAGAAGTTTTCCAATGAATTATTGCAAGAATCTTAGGTTGTGAGGATTGTATGCTAGTTATTTGTTCATATATATATATGGTAGTCATCGAATCCTTATGCATTATTATTCATCCTTATACACCTAAACCTTTCTTGTTTGCATGGTTGAGTGTAATTTGGCCATAGAAGGATTGGTTCTACAAGGATATGATCTTTTTAGAAGGGGTAGACTTATCATCTAAACAATATAGGCTCATTCTTCTCTCTCTAAACCCTTATCTCTTTTGTAAATTTTATTACATGTATAGTTAGAATATAATTATTTTTAGGACTAAAAACTGGCATTTTGTTGTTACAAAGTTGAAATTCCTTACTTACAAGTCTGGTGATTACTCGTTAATGAACTTCAAAGTAATATTTAAGACTGATTTATGTTTTGACAATTTTATGATAAATGCTAAATTTGAAAATACTAATCATCTTAGGAAAAAAACATCATAAATATAAGATTGGAACTTGGCCACCTAATAATAAATTTATACTTGAATCTTCCCTAGGACCCTTGATGAATCAACAAACACATAACCACTGAACTATATTACAATATGGAGACTTGGTAACCTTGAGACCTTGGAGAAACTCTTAGCCTCATTTCAAGACAAGAGTTGGTGTTCTAACTCCTTAAGGTTGAAAAGTATAGTCTAGTTGATCAACATCATGCTACATGATAAAATAATATGCAACAATTTTTATCAAACAAAATTAAATATATGTTTAACTATTTTATCTTAAACTTAACTAAACACTTCTTTCAATTAACCATATGAGAAGTTTAAAAGGTAAGATATGGAATTAAAAATTGTATGATAGTAATCAATGTGGAGAAGATAACGTTACAAACTTTGAAGAATTGGATACAAATTTCTACATCATTATGTCTATTGTGGCAAAGACAAATTAGATTCTAGAAAATACAACTAGAATTATTGTATTCTTGCATATAGACTTGTTAGAAGAGGCCAGCTCCAACAATAATCCAAATGGTTAACTAAGCTCAATAACTATAAGCCAAGGATCTACAACTACTTCTTAGAAAACATAATAAGAAATTTCTTTCTTCAAATGGAGTGGTTACTAATTCATGATGACTTATTAAATAAAGAACATATATTAACACCCAGACCATCCTCATGGCTTGTGAAAATTTTAGGGCTAATTATAAGGTCTGTAGAGTAATAGAGAACCTATCTGATGTCCTAGGGGACACAAAGATCCATATCTACTCTATGGAAGATGCCACACATGCTTTGGCTATAGTACAATGCACTTTATAGAGATACAAACACTTTTATAGGAAACATGCCTCAATAAATCAACCTCTGGTTTTTACCAAAGTTCCAACATTGTCCAATACACATTATAGCAAGATTATACTATACAAATCAAAAATTTGTTGACCACGTTATCATGAGTTCCATACGATAGTCTTTAAACAAAATAGCCAGCATGACAACCAAGCTAGAACCCACATGTCTCGTGATACACCAAGTGACATGCTATCTCATCAATAATTGGTTACACTCCAAAACCATTGGGAAATGAGAAACTAATAAAGGAAATGATTACACTTCTAAAGGAGATAGTTTGACTTCCTAGAAGTATTTGATTTCCATGACATATATAAACACACGCATACACAATTTTATAGTAAACATGCCTCAACAAATAAACCTACATTTTTGTACCAATGTTCTAGTATGGTCTATTACATGTTCTTGCCAGACTATAATGTCCAAATGACAAATTTTCTCACCACATTGTCATGAGTGACATCAAATAGTCTATAGAAAAAATAATTAATGTGGCAACCAAGTTGGAACATACCTTATCATCAGTGTCATCTAATAGTCTATAGACCAAACAATCAATGTAGAAACTAAGTTGGCACACACAACTCTCATGATACACCAAGTCACATACTATCTCATCAAAAATATGTTAGCAAATGAGAAACCAATCAAGAAATGGTTGCACTTCACAAGGAGATAGTTTGACTTCATATAAGTATTCAATTTCCATGATAAGAATACACACAGAGACATTTGCAAGAAACATGCCTAAAAAATCAACCTATGGGTTTTACCAAATTTCCAATGTGGTCTACTACACATTCTAAAAAGACTGATGTCCAAATCACAAATCTACTCACCTCATTTTAATGAGTGGCATTCTAATAGTCTTTATACAAAATAATCAACATGAAAACCAAGTTGGCAGCCACAAGTTTCATGATACACCAAGTCACATGCTAGCTCATCAAGAACATGTCAATAATTTGTTGCACTCTAAAACCACTAGGAAGTGAGAAACTAATCAAGGAAATGGTTGTTCTTTAGAAGGTGATAATCTAACATCTTTGGAATATTTGATTTCCATGGCATAGATATATAATTTAGTCAATCAAGATAGGTGTAAGGTAAATAACTATACACCTTTGTCAAGGATATACTATGTGCAAAATAGCTAGATGAATACAAATTTATTTTGTACTTAGTTGTCTACCTCTCTACTTAGATGTTTTTCACAATTTTGTCCATGAACTTCTACATACACCATAACTCACTTGGATTCTCATTTGAAGTGTTTTTAATAGGATTATAACCCTATGACCTACATCATTACAAAGATAAATTAAGAAAAAAATGTAATGAAATAATAAAAAATGTCTTATAAGGAATTGGATTTTCAAATTTTTATGTTTATTTAAATTGTGAATTGATTGCAATATGAGTCAACTAAAAAACCATTGATTAGAATTGAGAAAATTTGAACAATAACATATAAAGAAACTAAATGAGTTAAGATTATGTCAAAGGGAGATTTTAGGGCCACTGTGTACAAGATAGGGCCTTTCTTATCATGTGTTTAAAAGACAATTATTTATCAACTTTATGGATAGATGAAATTATAAGGGGATTGGCAAGTAATCTATCTTGAAAACAAAATAAGGTCTTTTTAATTGTGCACCCAATATAATAGTTTAAATATTTTATTTTAAAATAAGACAATCATTTATTACTTTTAGAAATAAATAAAATGATCTTTTTGAGGTGCTTTGTTTTAGAGCTTGAAGGAGATTAGGGAAGGTGTTATGGGTCATGGATTCCAAGGATGGAATGAAAGGGAAGAAGGTGGTGGTGGGGGTCCTGCATCATCAATTATGTAGGAAGACTATTAGTAGGATAGTGTGGGGGAAGATGAAGTTGGAGGAGAAGCTAGCCAGGTAGATGGTGAGAAGATATTAGGGAGGAGGTTTTAGCAAATTTCATCAATGAAGTGGAGAAGGAGATTAAAATTCCTATGCTTTAGGAGTGGTTGGCTAGACTATTGAAGTTGGCTAAGGAGGTAGATTGGGAGGATGGGGTTCATGTTCCCTCAGAGATGGCCAATACTCTCCTTGACCCTAGGAGCTCCTGGGGGCGATGGAAGATCTTCCGTGCTACTCATTCCTTAACTGTGGTGACTATGTTATCGATCGCTGCCTCATCGGTCCTAACCCATGAGGATATGCTAGAGTTGGGAAAGTAGGTGGAGTGGAATATAAAGGTAATTATGGGTGATATCCATGACATTCAAGAGTGTCAGTTAGATACTAAGGTCAATTTGGAGCTATTGGTAGCCAAGCTTCAGGTGTCTCTACCAAGTCATCCTTGGGTGTCTTACTCTTGCAGTTGCACCTTGGACCATGAGAAGGAGGTGACAAGTGGTTTGCATAGGAGTAGGGTATGTGTTGATGACTAGTTTTTTCATATGTTAAATGTTTATGATATAGTTGGAGGATCTTAGAGCCAATGTAATTTATTGTAAGCTTGATTTGACTGCAAACAATGGATAGTCTTGATAAGGTAGATGCTTAGATAGTCTTGTTTTGGATTGAAATTGAACTTTGGGGGCTTCATATATGACTCTTCTCTCTGGTATGTGAGCTATATTTTTGTTTTTGGATAGGATCCTAGTCCTTAAAACTAGGTTATTATATAAGAAAAAATAGTAATAATAAAATAATTGATAATAAAAACATATCATTGATTCAAATGTAATACATTTTACCACTTAAAACATTCAAAAATATGCAAGTCAAGTACACTGAAGGAGAGCTTTTCCTATGCAACTCATTTCTCTTGTAAGATAAGAAAGTTAAAATCTAAATGGTTTCTAGAAATATTAGACAAAGCATTGCAAAGAAAATTTAACCCCAAATTATACTTAAACATTATACGAATATATCAAAATTTGAGCCAACCAATATAAACACTAATTATAATTTAGATGATATGAATAGATATTATAAAAAGAAGATAAACAAGTTAAAAGGAGAAATGGACTATAGAGAAGTGGAGCCAGTAGTTGAGGGCGGTCATATTGTTGATATAGTACTCATGGGTATAGGATTTAGTCTTGCAACATATTTATATGATATATTGTCAATAATTATTCCACATGTAAAATAAAAAATGATCAAATGTTTTATCAATATTGGACCCTTACATAATAACATGAGAAATTATGAATATCATATAAAAAATCACGAATACTTTCATTAACAAGTGTAATAAATACTTTTTTGCTTTATATAAAATATCATAACTATCCACTATAAGTGTATCATTTATAAAATAAGGTGCTCATCTAAACAAGTATTGTTGTTATGTGGACAAATACTATTCTTATGTGTACAACTACTGGTTGGCAATGTGCATGCATTGGAATACTTCATATTATATGTTTGTCTTATGACAAATGTAAAAGGTAAGAGTACAATATATATCTTGTATTTTGTCATGAAATGTAAAAGGTTGTCAAAAAGTTTTATGATCATTTAAAGTTGAACAGAAGTTGTATTTTAAATAATAATCTTTTTCTTTTATAACAATAAATAGTATTTTTTGTTCATTTGTGTTGGATATAAAGGTTATATATAACAAGATTCATGGTTAACAAAAGGTATTATGATCATTCAGGTTGTAATAAGTTATAATTTAAATAAGAATATGATCTTGTTCTAACAACAAATGACATTATTTTGTTCAACTACTAGGGATTCCATGATAAAGTTTTGGTCAAATCTTTAAAAATTCATTTTAAGGACACTTCTCACTATGTTGTTGATGTGGCGAGTTGCGCGATGTGTCACACCTCCAAACCTTAGTTGTAGGTAGATAAGAGTCCATATCACATTTCTAAAAATGAACAAAGGTCCTATGATATCCATGTAACAACAACATAGTCACAAAGGTATCCCTAACTACTATATGCTCCTCTCCCTTATTCTTGACTGTTCTAACTACTTATTGAAAATAGCTATTTTAAGCTTGCTCCATACAAGAGAATTGTAACTTCAAAGGTAATAGGGCTTCTCAGCATGCTCAGACTATATAAAAGAACCATGGAACAAATAAATGAATATACATTATGGGGAAAAATTAAGAAAAAGAGGAAACTAGCTACCAACTTACTACTCAAAGTTGACGAAAACTTTCTCAGCATCAAGAATGATAATCTCGTAAAAGACCTCTTTAGATAAATCGATGGTGCCAGCACATCCGGGCAGGCAATAATCAACAATCTTCACAAGAATGGATCTGCTTTAACAAGGCTTGGGAAGACACTCATTTATTGCACGAGTGCATGTGACTCTGTACCATCTTCCGTAGGTGGCTATGTCCTCCCAGAATGCATTACTTGCTAAGATGAAAAGATTTCTTTCTAGAAATTGCTTGGGGTTGTTTCTATAGCATGCCGACGTTGCCAATATTAGTGCAATCAATGACTATTTTATCAATCAAAAACAACAATACCCATGACTAACTTTGATAACAATTCACAATATATTTATTGATGGATTTTGGCACAGGTGGGGAGGATGCTGACTTTACAACTGAGAATTTCATTTTCTTGAATGTTCTTATAACTTTGTCAACAAATCCATTCGGTTCATATCCTGCAATCATGGGATTCCATGCGACCACATTTCTTTGAGGCATTTTGTCAAATAGTTCACGTGCTTTCTCTATGCTTCCATATTTTGCTTACACGTCTACTAGAGCGGTTACAACTACATCATCTGACAAAATTTCTCTATGCTTTATGCTTTGAGGGATGTCCACACGTGATTCCAAAGCTCCCTTTTCGACACAAGCTAGGAATACACTAGCAAATGTAAATTGAATGGGTTGGAGATCTATTTGTTCGTTAAATAGTGTGACTTCCTTGTAAGGACACCATGTGTTATGTGCGCTGCAATCAAACACTTTGTAGACATCCACAAAAGTTCTACAGAGTGAGTTTGAGGTATGAGTGGGAATTAGATGGTTGATTGTTATCTGGGTGGGAGAAACAGTTTAAAAAATCTTAACTTTACATTTAACATGGGGGTTTTATCACTGTTGAAGCGCCATAGGAAACAAAACAAGAGAACGGGAGTAAACAGAAATTAAAAGGGCCCCACATTGTCACGTCAAACAAGTAGCAGTTAAGAGTGTGTTGGATAAGCCCAGTCCCCTCATATCATCCTTATATCGATGTCGAGTGTCGAAGTTTGGTGGATTCATGTAAAGTGTGATGGTCACATAAAACAATGCAGCTTGCTATTTGCGTTGTGGGATCCATTTTGTCAATAGTTCTATTGAAATCTCTAGCACTTGTCATTAATGCAGGTTATTCTTAAACATCATCTATATTTTGGTGTGAATGACATATAATATTGTTATTAACTATTTGACAATTGAAATGAATAATATTTAAGTAGAGTGATTGATACATAATAAGTGGTGACCACTCACCAGAATTGAAGCTAAATTTTTGCTTTGAATTTTACCCCGCCCAATTCATTAAAAGTGAGCCAAAATTTTTGAGGTAAGCTCCGTTTAGCAACATTTGTACCCAAATTACATTGATGGCCCAAGTCTTCTGCAGCGTTGTGCCCATCTGTGGTTTTATATTCGTTAGTTGGCAACAATATGTTAGAAAAAGCAAATGAGATGGTGAGGCAAATGAAGAGAACGATGCACGGAGCTAGACTAATGGATTTCTCAGGCCCCTGCAAATTCTCTTTTGTCAATGAGAATTTACTTTATCTCACACGCCATTCTTTGGAATAAATTTCTGTTGTTTTTTCATGCCCACTAACTCCATGTTTTTATGCCCTAGTAACATAACTGTCATATTCCATTGATTAGCTAACAGATTTGGGTGAGAACGCCGCAGTTTTGTATGAGCTAAAATTTTTTGCAGACACCACCATAGTCGGCTTGGGGTGCTCTAAAATTTTTTGAACGATATAGAGAGAGAGTCATGAATAAAGCCAACGAGTTCTCCTCTTTATACAACCTCTGATCATGGTAGATTTGAAGTAGCCACGAAGATGTTGAACCAACGTGTTTCAACTGGTTATACTAGAAGAGATGGACGGACCAGTCTCCATGTAGCTATCCATACAGAGTAGACATGTAATATCAATCTCTAAAATCGCTATATAAAAGAAGAGAACATGACCTCTGCCCACTCGGGAGATGGGAAGAGTCCTTCAGTATAGTCAATTGCTAGATTAGAAATCGGCGCAGTAGGTCATCTACGTTTCCTTCACGAACTTTATCCATGTTAGGTCTGTTGGAGTACGCAAGACACTGAGAGGTGGTGAATAGTGTCTTATAAAACAGACTTATTTTTTCCAACACCTAATCAACTTTGATAAATTGTGAACCTCAATTTTGAATGGTAAAGCAAGACATTCATTTAAGAATCAAGATGAATGATCAAACCAACTTGTGAGCATGAAAAGACAAAACCACTATTTGTGAACTATGAGGAATCACTTGAAGAACTCATCAAAACAGAGGCAGATTGTACATTGGACTGGGATAAGCATCAATGTATTATGCATTTGTATTGATTTACTATTATCATCATATAACTATTAAATTATGAAATAATAAACAAAAACTCATCAGCAGAACAATTAATCATAACATAGAGATTGTCCTAAGTGGAAAACCCTCCGGGGCATTAAAAACACTCGAAAAAGTGTCTCACTGGCTTAATAAAAGAATCTCATTGATTACAGGCCTCACTGGCTATTAATTTAATCCTCACTGGCATACAGTTGCTTCACTGGCTACAGTTGCCTCACTGGCATATTTTTAACAAAAGCTGTCATATAAAAAGTTCACATATAGAGGGATACTTTGTTTCGCTTTACTCTATACTTATAAAATATCAATAATGCATGAGCAACCTTTTTGTACTCACTACATTATTCATACTATATGAGTAACATATATATATATCATGTACAAAAACATATTGTTTTGCTTCTCTGTTATTCTAATAAAACTAATTTTTGGAGGTTACGCAACTGTTGACCAGTTTTTCTGATCAAATGCCTAGAAAGACTTTCAGTTATTTAACCAAAACAGGGTAAGATACGCCATGAACCTTAACCGGAGTCACAAGGTCTTATTGAATCAAACTCAATGCTCAGTAGGAATAGAACAACATATTCATGATATATTTGCCAAAACCCTAACTAGGGTTGAAACCCTGATTCATATCAAATCTTTCAAGTAGCAGAAAAAATATATATATTGTTTTAAAACAAAAATATTTCAAAAGACACATTTCCCTAAAACATTCACGATAGCCTAGAACTATCAAAATAAAACTTCATGCAAGAGTAATCATAACTGCCTCAAACAAAAATAGCTGACATAAGAGAAGGGAAATCATAACAGTATCACCTACTGCTAGAAGTCAAACCGTTTGCCATGAAATCCAGAACTTCTATCCTCATCATTTCTGCGTAGGATATGAAACCCTAAGAATGGAGTGTATAACCGAAGCTCAAACATTATCATATGAAGAAAGAGTAACAAAGACTACCTTTTTTCCCACAAGACATTCATGTCGATGACCTTTCTTTGTCAGAATAACTCTCACCGATGTCAACCACCATCAGAGTAACCAATGCATATTAGAGAAGAAACCCAAGACCATGCCGATAGCAAAAATTAGCCTGATAGAGTATACCACTAGCCCTTCATCGATAAGACCCCAACGCATTGGAGGGAGATATCCATACCATATTGATAGTAATCCTCATGCCAACACCAATTTCCATCAGAGGAGACCAGTGACTTTCACTGTCGAAAAACTTGCATTTTACCATATGGAAAACTTCATAAACCTGATCAGGAGGTCAACACTTAAGAACATGCCGATGAAGAATATGTGTAACATGTGGTGCTCACTGAGAGATTTATATAAGATACATCTAACCATGGTGAATAACATTGCAAACCATAGACCATAGCTCATAAGTAGTAATAAAATTGTTGCCATGTGTGCCAAAAATCACTACATTAGTGCATCATCATATGATATGTGAATATGATTAAAGAGGCCAACCCATGTTGAACTGATCAATACATAAAGATGCCTTATGCCAATCCAAGCTATATAGAATGTGAACCCAAGATCAAATATTGATGCCATAAAAACACAATACTCACTGAAATATCATGCTAACAAATCTGATCAGAAATACATCAATGCCTGATATAAAATATCATAGAGGTCACATAGGCAAACCCTGAAGCATCATCTAAGCAAATGAAATGTTATGCAAACTATAACAATATCATAAGGATGCTTTTGACAAAGAAAACAAGTTATCCACCATCAATATCCTGAAGATGCTTTTGTGATGTATTCCAAGAAAACATAGATAGACCACAAAGTGTAAGAGCATGAAACTTAACATCATAGCACTAACTCATCACCAACATAACACCAAGTTGTCATAGTAGTATTTGTCATAGGAGTCCACAAAACAATGTTAGGATCCCATTAAACCATGTGTGTCCACAAAACCATGTTAGGAGCCCACAAAACCATGTGTGTTTGAACATCAGGGACAACAACTAAGGAGAAAACCAACAATAATCCCCCTTTGGCCATGATGAGAAAACACACAGCAACAACTTTGATCCTTCTCCCCCTTTTTGTCATCAAGACAAAGGGAGGACATAAAAACAAATGGCTGCAAGATATAGAAAAACTTAAAAGAAGAACAGAGCAGCCATACCAAGACTTTCACAGCACTAAGAATTATCCAGAAGATCTGAAAACAAGAAGAGGATATCAATACCAAAATGAGCACACAGATGGACAAACAACTAAGGATGCTATTACAAATAATGCCAATCATCAATCAGAAATCATGCTAACTCTCAAAAGATACTAAAACCTATCAGCGATGAGAAATAGACAAGAAACTACTCCTGAGTCCATCAACTAAAAATCTATCACTGTAAACAACCTTGTCACTATATCATGCTATCCATATCATGTCAACTGGTAATATCAAAATGAAATAGTATAGTAACTATAGCAGCTGAGATGAACGTGTAAAGACAATATGAACCATGAACAACAACAACAATATGATGCAGTGCATGATATGTAAATATGTGCCAACTATCAAGCCTATATTAGATCATGTGACCAATTTATTCAATCATTATAGTGCAAGTTGTGAATTTATCATCAGGGTAACAACCTCAACTATCTTGTATAACATGTGTCAAACTATCACCATTACTATGATGCTAAAAACAATAACCTCTGTCCTAGCAATACACACTGAAACAACAATATATCACTGTGTTGTAAACTGAATATGATGTCAAGATCTCTTCATACCACAGCAATACAACCATACCCCTGATCTGTATTACAAGATAACTTTCAATGTTTGCATACTCAACAATAAATATCTGGTCTGTAAGATACTATTCTCACACAATTGTTAGTGTGCCAATTTCACCTTATCGCATTGCTATGGAGTCCTAGTACCCTCTGAGTATGCATTTGAATGTATGGAGAGATTTACTAATATCTGTACTGGCCTCTGAAGATTTCACTACCCCTTATATTGACTTACGAACCTTTAAATACCTTGAATAGTCATCTGTACTCTTCAAATATGACTATATAAGATATTGAATGGTCTTTGTAAGTTTCCAAAACTCTTAACAAGTAGGTCTCATAGAACTAACAATCTCAGGTATATAGGACTATTTGTTAATACTCACAAAACTGTCAATCCACCACTTCATAGAGCCTGGATCAGTCAGCTCCATAGTTGCAGACCAATGCAAAAAGATCAGAGACTGTTTTGCAATGTGATCACTGTCATCACAACTCAATCACTGCACTAAAACTAGTCATCTGAAAATGTATGGGTAAAGACACTGTAAAACTACATACTTGCCACATTTTGCAAACATGTCTACCAGGGCACTTGCCATCAATGTTGTCCCCTTTGTAAATAAGGAAATATCACTATTCTCAATGACAAATCCTGTCCCAAATGATGCAGAGCCTAAATTTACACCTATTTTCTCAACAAGACACCATACTTAACTATATACCTTATAATGTGCATATGCCTTTCACTGTCAGACATCATCATTGCTATACTAATCATGATCAAGTATGCACTATCACACATCATGATCTACTGTCCTAATCTATAAAGTTAATTGCACTGTGTTTTTGACATTAAGTTACTTCCCCTAGCTATGAGCATTAAAACATACTAGGACTATTTCCATCATCATACTGTGAGTTAAAAACATCACTAAGATGACTTATAATTACTTGACATAATCAAGAATAATAACCTCGAGCACATTTTGTAATCAGGCAAACTAAAACTAGGGGATGCTAACTAGATTTGCAGATTCTGATTTTGTACTTACCAATAATGTGTTGATAGATATTTACTATCAAAAGTACAAAAAGACATACTTCACCAATTGTCACCATCAAAATACTTTTCAGAATCATGGCAAGAAAAAAGTATGTCATTATGAGAAAAAGAAACTAAAATAAACACCAATCACTTTCACCAAGCAAAACCATTCAAAACTCTGTATAACTATTCTCACTGAATCAGTATCATTAGTTTCAGTCAGATATCAACCATGTCTTAGTTTTAAACTTACTGTCACTGTCTAAACAAACTATCTCTAGTTTTAGTTGTCCTTGGGGTAAGGATAGAGCATGGAATACCTCCCCTTACAATGTGCCACTTCTCATGGAACAAATGAAGCTACTTGTGCAGTGTGCACAAGGTCAGGGTGTGCATTTCTTGGATCCAATTTTCTTTTCCAAACCCAAACATGTTCTTTCTTTTTCTTAATCAAGTCAACTATTTCCTTATTGTTACTAGATGATTTCTTCAACTTACTTCTGCAATGTTGTGCCTTATGTCCTAGCTTATGACATCTATAGCATATCATACTATTAGAGAAACAATGATATTTTTTCCTTGAATTTCTATAATCATATCTTTCGTGCATCCAACAATCTCTTCTCATATGTCCAACCTTATTGCAGTTATAGAAAACAACATTGTAGTTTTGATTTGACAAACCATAATAACCACAATTTGTAGCTCTATGACCGTACTTATGATAGACATAGCAATAACCATGAATCTGAGAATAGTTATACCTGACCGAATGATATTGCCTGATAGATGAAGGTCTTGAAAAATTGTTAGTTCTTCTTCTCCCAATATCAATAGTTTTATCCTTTGCTCTCTTCTTGTCATCATCAGAAATAGTAGAATGATAATTTAGATCTATCTTCTGCCTAGGAGTTTGCCTAACCTTGAAACTCTTCCTATCTGCTGTTGCAAAATCTATTTCCTTTTTAACTTCATTTTTAACACCAGAGCTTTCCCCTTTTTCATATCCTAAGACAAAATGATCCTTGTAGTTTTTCTGACTATTTAATATTTCATCTAAAGCATTTGTGCCTTTCAAAAACTTCTTTATTTTGACAACATTCAAACAATTATTTAGATTGACAACTTCACTTTCAAGTCTCAGACATTCAATTCCTTTCACCTCAAGATCAGAATTTGTTACATCTTTTATTCCTTTTGCTTCCTCAATTTCAGTTTTTAGACTAATAATCAATTTATCAGATTCATTAACATGACTTTTTAATTTTGCAATCTAATTTCTGGCATTTTTAAACTCTAAAGAAGCTTTTTCAAAATCTGAACATACCTTGTTCTTGAATTCTATCTCTTGTTGAAGTTGCTCTTCTAGTCTCTCATTCTCCTTCCTAAGTTCCTTGATTGTATCCAAGGCACACGTGAGTTCTTTTAAATTTGTTTGACAATCCTATTCATAATCATATTCATCCACAAATAGGTCTCCTTCTTCATCATTAAATTCAACTACAAAATCGTCAAATTCATGTCTACTCACATTCACATTGTGAAGACTCCTAATTGCAAGACTGATTTCTTTATGACATTTTGTATCTACAATCATGGTTGACTCATGCAACAACTCATTAATAGAATTAACTAAGACTTGCTTTTCAACTTTTTGATTAGCATCTTTCTTTTCTCTATTTGGGGCCTTATTTCTTTTCTTTTTACCCACTGTACTCCACTTCCAAGAACCCTTAAGTTGGTTAGACTTCTTGCAAGGGTCTGGCTCTGATACCACTTGTTGGAGTTTGCAAGACATTGAGAGGGGGGGTGAATCAGTGTCTTATAAAATAGATTTATTTTTTGCAAAACCTAATCAAATTTGACCAACTATGAACCTCAACCTTGAATGGTAAAGCAAGACATTCATTTAAAAATCAAGATAAATGATCAAACCAACTTGTGAGCATGAAAAGACAAAACCACTATTTTTGAACTATGAGGAATCACTTGAACAACTCATCAAAACAAGCAATAGAGGTAGATTGTACATTGGACTGGAATAAGCATCAATGTATTATTCATTTATATTGATTTACTATGATCCTCATATAACTATTAAATTATGAAATAATAAACAAAAACTCATGAGCAGAACAAGTAACCATAACATACAGATTGTCCTGAGTGGAAAACTCTCTGAGGCATAAAAAACACTTGAAAAAGTGACTCACTAGCTTAAAAAAAGAATCTCACTGATTATAGGCCTCACTGGCTAAAGTTTCCTCATAGGCATATTTTTAACAAAAAATGTCATATGAAAAGTTTACATATAGAGGGATACTCTATTTCACTTTACTCCATACTTATATAATATCAATAATGCATGAACAACCTTTTTGTACTCACTACGTTATTCATACTATATGAGTAACATATATATATATATATATATATATATATATATATATATATATATATATATATATATATATATATATATATATATATATATATATATATATATTGTACAAAAAAATATTTTTTTGTTTCTCTGTTATTCTGATAAAACCAATTTCTGGAGGTTACGCAACTATCGAACAGTTTTTCTAATCAAATGCATAGAAAGATTTTCAGTTATTTAACCAAAATAGGGTAAGATATGCCATGAACCTTAATCAGAGTCACAAGGTCTTATTGAATCAAACTCAATGCTCAATAGGAATAGAACAACATATTCATGATATATTTTCCAAAACCCTAACCACAGTTCAAACCTTGATTCATATCAAATCTTTCAGGTAGCGGAAAAAACAATATATATTCTTTTAAAAAAAAATATTTCAAAAGACACATTTCCTTGAAACATTCACGACATCCTATAAATATCAAAATAAAACTACATGCAAGAGTAATCATAACTACCTCAAACAAAAATAGCTGACATAAGAGAAGGGAAATCATAATAGTATCACCTCCTGCCAGAAGTCAAACTGTTTGCCGTGAAATCCATAACTTCTATCCTCATCATTTCTACGTAGGATATGAAACCCTAAGAATGGAGTGTATAACCGAAGCTCAAACATTATCATATGAAGAAAGAGTAACAAAGACTATCTTTTTTCCCACAAGACATTCATGCCAATGACCTTTCTTTGTTAGAATAACTCACACTGATGTTAACCACCATTAGAGTTACCAATGCATATCGGAGAAGAAACCCAAGACCATGCTGATAGCAAAAATTAGCTCGATAGAGTATACCAATAGCCCTTCATCGGTAAGACCCCAACGCATCAGAGGGAGATATCCATAGCATGCTGATAGTAATCCTCACGCTGACACCAACTTCCATGGGAGGAGACTGATGACTTTCACCATCAAAAAACTTCCATTTTACCATATGGAAAACTTCATAAACCTGTTCGGGAGGTCAACACTTAAGAACATGCCAGTGAAGAATATGTGTAACATGTGGTGCTCAATATGAAATTGATATAACACACATCTGACCATGATGAACAACATTGCACACGATAGACCATAGCTCATAAGTAGTAATAAAATTGTTGCCATGTGTGCCAAAAATCACTACATTAGTGCATCATCATATGATTTGTGAGTATGATTAAAGAGGCCAACCCATGTTGAACTGATCAAGACATAAAGATGCCTTATGCCAATCCAAGCTATATAGAATGTGAACCCAAGATCAAAGATTGATGCCATAAAAGCACAATGGTCACTGAAATATCATGCTAACAATCTGATCAGAAATACATCAATACCTGATATAAAATATCATAGAGGTCACATAGGTAAACCCTGAAGTATCATCTGAGAAAATGAAATGTTATACAAACAGTAGAAAAGAAACCAAGTTATCCACCATCAATATACTGAAGGTGTTTTTGTGATGTATTCCATGAAAACATAGATATACCACAAAGTGTAAGAGCATGAAACTTAACATCATAAGAGTAACTCATCAGCAATATAACACCAAGTTGTCATAGCAGCATTTGTCATAGGAGTCCACAAAACAATGTTAGGAGCCCACAGTATTAGGATCCCATAAAACCATGTGTGTCCACAAAACCATGTGTGTCCACAAAACCATGTTAGGAGTCCACAAAACCATGTGTGTTTGAACATCAGGGACAACAACTAAGGAGAAAACCAACAAGGTCATGGTTGGTTTTATGTGGATACTATTTTGTGTGTGCACTTTGTCCAGATAAATAGGTGTCTCATGTCTCTATTTGGCTGGGTGAGTTTTTGGAAGTGTGTAAAGAGAACAGCTTGGTTTTGCCCTAGTTTGGCCAAAGCAGAGATTCTGAAACACCCTAATGAGAAGGTTTTATGTTTAATATAGGTTAATTAAATGAAATATACATATATCAACATGACTCAACTCAGATTAAAGTAGATGATTTCAAAATTCAGATGAAATATACTAAAATTAAAGTGGTGATTTCAAAATTCAGATGAAATTGACTAACTCTTTATTGTTAAGTAAAGTCTTCAAGTTTTTGTACAAGCAAGAGGGTTTAGTTTCTATGTAAGAGGATTTAGTTGCAGTATAACCTCTTATTTGTTGCATAAGAAAACTTAGTTGCCACACAACTTTTGAGTAGTTGTGCAACTGAGTACTATGTTATCTTACTGATTTTCCACCTTTGTCCTTCTTGCTTAGGGTGACTAAACACAAGTTTGAGTGATATGTTGATATGTCTTTGTATTTAAAGGAATTCAATGCATTCATTTTAATCATCAATAAAGCATAAAATGAATTTACATTTACACACTTCAATTGGTATTGTAAATTAATTTCCTAAACATATCTCATTTATTTGATCGAGAGATATTTTGTCAGTATTATCTTTGTTTAACTAAATGAGATTATTATTTTATGCATTTTGGAAATATATTTTTTGTAATATGAACTGAGTAATATGTTTTGTGTTATTATTTCTTAAACTTCTTATTGATTAAAAAAAATTATTCAAACAAATCATTGACACCTTATTTCTTAACATGGTAGAAAACATATACTATAGGAAACAATAGAGATGATTCTATCTATACATTTTTCTATGAAACAAGATCAATGTTTTTGATGATATAAGGCGGCTAAACAAGGGGCTGAACCCTTACAAAAAGCAAAAGAGCCACAGAGGCAGACAACACAAAAGTGCCTCAAAATAGATACATCAAACTCTATTTTCCCAGCATAAACATCATAAACAGCAACTGCAATCTAAGATAGTTAATATGGAGTAGCAGAGTATCATCAATATAGAAGCAAAAACTAAGGAGGAAGATTCTCTCCTTACTTAACCATGGATTTAATAAGATCATCCAATTTCATAGAGTTCTCATTAGTGTCAGTAGTAACAGTAGCCCCAAGGTTCTACAACATAGAAATATTGAGTAAGATAGAACTCCTAAGCACAGTGGAAAGATTTTATTCTAGCTTCTCAATGCGGCCCCTCAGAACTACAATTTCAGACCCAAAGCCAACACCGGTTTCTATTTCTTCATCGGCTTCTTCCACGAACATCTTTCCCACTTTGCCAGCATTTCCCACAGAATCATCAGCATCCTCAACAGTAGCCCCCATCTCTTTATTCTCTTGCTTACCATCAGCATCCTCAGAGATCTCTTGAACATCCATATCCTTAGCCTCGTCACCCTGGGTGGATTCGTCAGAAGCACTCTCAGAATAATCGATAAGTTTGGCCTTGGGAGCAGGTTTGCCAGTAATTCACCCAGACTGCCTAACTCTTGAGGAGAAGCCCTCCTTAATATTCTTTGCAGATAGATGAGACTTGCTACCTTCTCCCATGAGGGTCTTATAGGGATTTTTAGGGGTCCCTACAGCAGCCCCCACAGTGCCAGCTTCACCATCTTGTGTCTCCCTCTTTTTGCACTTCGTACTAACAGTAGAGCCCGGAGTATCTATGGGAATCTCCTCAGGAGTGGAAAATGAAACTTCTTTTGCCTTAGTAGAAGTAGGGGAAGGGCATGGTTTTTCAACATTTGTAATAATAATATAAAAATAAACACAACATAACCTAAATTTTTTTCTATAACATAAATATTGTCACAAAAATCATATTTCAAGAAAAGGGATTAAAATTTGAAAGAATAAAGAGTGCTCAAATATACATATTAAACATAAAGAAACAAATCATATTTGTTTAGTATCTAATTTTTTTACATGTTCCTTATGTTAGAATTTAAAAGTTTACTAGTATCAAATTTTGTGAAAGATGGGTGTAATGCATTTTTTCCTTTCAATTTTCATCATGCCAAGATGTCCATTTATCCTTGCATATTTAGATCAATAAGTGAGATAAGAATTGAGTTTAATAAGTTGGTACCTTTTTAATGTTAATGAGTTTCTAGTCAATTTTTTTAGGCATGTAGCAAAAATTCAAACATATATATAAATCTTCTTGTTTCAATCTAAGAGGAAAATATGGTCTTTCCTCTATGTGAAATTTAAGTTTTATTATAACCTTCATTATTTTATAGATCTTGCACCCATTGAATTAACATATGTGATAGACAACTATGATTTTAACTTATAATTTAATGTGATAATACTTGCCTAGAGTATTTTTTCAGTTAAAAATATAAAAAATTGATTTATTTAAAATTAGATGGGTTGTAACATTCTAATACAACGCCATATATGATCTTGGATAGTTAAAGAAACTTTTTCTTGCTTTGATAAGAGTGGTAATGTAATGTACACACACACACACACACACTCACCCACTAGGTTAAGGTGAGATCATACGAAGTATAAATTGTATCTACCATTGAGTTACGAATCCCTTTACACTGTTGCTACCATTGAACTACTTTTCACTTTACAAAGAACATAAATTGTATCTTTCATTAAGCTACTATTCTCATTATAATGGATAGTGTGAATTTTATATATCACTAAGTTATTTCTCCCTTAACAATCCATAATGTACACTATATCTTCAACTAAGTCAATAATCCCTTTATGGTTCAAAGTGGTCCAATAACATCTATTATTGTGATACTTTCTAGAGTCTAAATTGTGGTTGTGATTGGGAAAATAGTTAATTTATATTCTAGAGCATTAGTTGTTTCAAACATTAACACTCAACATTCTTTTGTAATAAAAATTTATATAAATCATCATAGAAAAAAGAACAACCTTATTACTTACTACATTGTTCATATGCACAATTGTCTATTTAACTCATCCAATTACTTATAGGAAACACATATCTATATGGTGTTGTAATGAATGTACTTTTATTTATTTAACCAATTTATGTTAGATAAATATTATATTATTTTTCAAGATGGATAAAATTTATTAGTGTTGAGGAGAAAAGTGCATACCCTTACTTATTTTATGTCACTCTACATAGTTGTCACTATTTCATGGACCTAGCATTAATTTTTTTATTTTTAGTTCACTTACTAGCCTTAAATTATAATCTAGTAGCCATTTATCTCAAATCACTATGTTTAGAAAATTCTTGGCCTAGTTCCTAAAGTATTACCCATCCTAAACCAGGTTGTACATGTGGTTAAGTCCTATGGATTGATTGTTAATGCATCCACATCCCTCTAATTTGAAGTTAACAATTAACTATTCCATGTGGTAACTCTTCCCAAATATGATCATTGTTTATCAACTAGCATGCCAGATGTTTCAAAGTGTGTGTTTATGGCTTGTATTTAAAGGAATCACTTGAGTTCATGTAATGTCCCTTTCCTAGGAAGTTACTTTATGGGTTAGACTACTTCTCTGGTTCTCATAGACTAACAAGGATGGTTAGAGAATCCATGTCAGGTGATCATTGTGGGGTTTTGTTAACTTGGTTGGTAGGGATTTTTGCTTCTACCTTGGTGGGATTTCGATTCTAACTCTTTCTGGAGTATTTTTGGGGCCTTGAGGCCAAAAGTACTATTTTTAGTAAGTTCATCAGGATTAGTTGTGAGTTGGTTGGTTCAACTTGGAATGTGCTTTATCTTAATTGGTGATCATGGTAGTGCTTTGAAATTCTAGTTTGAACTACATTCAAGCATTTATTTTAATGTCCCAATAATTTGCTTAAGTTAAATTAAATATTTAACTTAAGTATATAGTGTTAAAGTGACTTTATTAATATGTGAAGACTTGAGACATATTAATATTTAATATAGAAACATTTTTTCCTTGGTTTGCACACCCAAGTCATGAGAAGGAAAAATAATGTTAAATTATTTTATTCCTCCAAAAGGGGGTTGGGAAATATATGAGAGATTGAATGCTCATTTTCATAGACTATTGAATATTTTGTAATATGAAATTGTTGTTGAAAAAAACTAGGGTTTTGTGAAGAAATATAGCCATTGTGAAGACAAAAACCTTCGCATTTGTAGAGTGCTTGTAGGAGTGAAAGATCTTCCAAGGGCATTCTAATAGAGTTCTCATTTTAGAGGGTACAATTTGTGCTTCATTTACAGAGTTTGAGGTTGTCATGGAGGATCTTCCTTTCATGAAACTTTAGTTTTTTGGCATGATAATTGTGGTGTTATATCTAAAAGCTCATTTCAAGGAATTATTCTGATTTTTGTGAAGTTTGTTGTGATTTTGAACTCCTATACTAGTTGTACCTATTTGTAGCAAGGCCGTACCAGCTGGAGTCATTTTTGAAGGGAGAAACACATGAAATTTGTATTGAGACATACAACAAAAGGGATCTAGGGTAGTATGACTATGAGTTGGATAATTTTCTAAGCATAAAATAGAGTTTTCTACTATTATCTCCTTCGATAAAGGCCATATCAATCATAGGAGGACATGGGTCTAGCATGAAGCCCAGTGCTTGAGGTATTGGGGTTTTATGATCACCATTTAAGGCACCATTATCATATATATTGTTGGTCTTGTTATTTGGTGTCATAATTTCAAGGTTTGATGAGCATGGAATGGATTAATGGACTCTAAATTGCCGCTATATGTACTTTTAATATCAGCACATGGGTAATGCCCATTATTTTATGTATTTACCATTTACACACATGGGTAATGTTCATAAATGATTTACAATGCATTTCTATCTCTTTTACGCATCTAGGTATTGTTCATTTGTGTTACTTTCTAAGTTGTACATGTATGCAAAGAAACTCTATGCTATGATCAAAACACAAAATGCATCAGGTTCACCTAAACTACAGAAAATCAAAAAATTACATCTCAGAAAGCAGTGGGACATTACAGTTGTATCAGAGCCAGTTTTCTTGCCAGCTTGTTGGATTGCTACACTTGTGCAAAGTTGCACGTTCATTTGGAGAGCACCCATATGCTTACATGTCAGATTTATGGACTGAGCAGTGGTTGCATGTGAATTTCTATGAGAGGAAGTGATAGATAAAAGAGATATCTTGAAAGATTGAGAAAGAAAAAAGATGAATAGGAATAGTGGGAAGAGTGGCCTTCAAGGTTTTCAAGGAACAATAGTTAGTACTTTACAGTGAAGAAAAAATTGTTGTGGAAACTATGGGTTATCGAGAAGGTAGGTCTAGTAGACATCATCTTGATAAGGGAAGAGATAATTTGACAAGTATGTTACATGCACTGAATCATTTGGCTAGAGGGTAGCATGACATGTTTGATAGAATGGATTTTTCACAAACTGAAATGACCCAAATCCTTGTCCGTTTAGTACCAAATAAGAATTGGAACAATGACAATAATAATGGTGGAGTTGATCAAAATGATAGAGGGAACAATGACAATCATGGATATCACTCTGGTAACAACCAAGTTACTCATTAGTGCACCTTTGCTAGATCAGCTAGCACAAGGCCTCTAATGGCTCAATTTATTCAGGAAAACGATTCACTAGAAGAAGTCAATGATCCTATTAAATAGGTTCAACATACTCAGTATTGGAGAGATTAGAGAGCTATGGATGTAGGGTTCCATGCAAAAATTCCTTTTCAAGCTAACTTGATTTTCAGGGAAAGGAGTAGATTTTAGGGAGAAGGTAGAGTGAGACCTTAGAAGCAAGACCTACAAAAGAAGAAGGGTAAGATGACCATTCCCTACTATGATGGTTCAGGTAAAACTTCATCCAGACTATGGGTTCAGAAAGTGGATATGTACATGCAACTCAATCCGATGATTGAGAGGAATTCCATTGAGTATTCTACTTTACACTTGGATGAGAGTGCGTATGAATGGTGGTACCATGGACTAGGCACACTAGGTCATGATCAGATTATGTCCTATGTTGAGTTTATGGAGAGATTGATAGACATGTTTGACAAAGAGGACCCTAAATTGCATTTCAAGGAGTTAGTACAACTCAAGCAGTTTGGAGCAATTGATGCTTACATTTCTAATTTTTAGATGTTGTCATTTATGGTAACTGATATTTCAGAAAGGAGACTTATTGTGCTATTCATAGATGGTCTATCTGAACCATTATAAGGATGGATTAAGGGATTCAATCCACCTACACCTTAGGAGGTGACTAAAAAGGAAAGGGATATGGAGTTCTCATCCTATAGAAGAAAATTTTAGTCAAAGGGTCTGTTGCACAAGAAAGATAAGGACAAGAAGAGTTTTTCGAGACATAGATCAGTAGAAGAAACTAGCTATTAGACTTGATGATGACACTCTTAATGAGTATAGGAGGAAGAAATTGTGCTTCAAATGTAAAGGCCCATGGGACCCTAACCATAAGTGCCCTATGAAGGGGCAAGTAAAGAAGATTGAATACTTTTTAGTAGAGGAAACCACTTCAAAAAAAATAGACTAACACACTGATTCGAAGGATAGTGAAGTGGATAGTGTAGCAAATGAGTCACAGGGTGAGCAAAATGATCATAGACCCACAACCCATCTTTATGATATTAAGAAAGAGGGTTCTTTTAGGATTTGGGGAGTCTTGGAAGGGTAGAGAGTGACTACACCTCTTGACATAGGGGCAACACATAATTTCATATATGAGGATCTAGTGGAAAGAGGAGGACTTAAGGAAAGGAGTTTGAGGGATTCAAGGTCAAGGTAGTTGATGGATTTGTTATAACATGTAAATGGTGAATCCCCAATTTAACTATTAGGTTAAGTGATTATGAGTTCTAGGTCAAGGTTACTATGTGGTGAGCATGGGAGACATGGTTGTGGTCCTTGGCATGAAATGGCATCATGTAATCAGAGAGTTCTACCTTAACTTACGAATCATGGAGATGAAGTTCAAGGTAGATGGGAAGAAACATGTACTTAGGAGAATGTCAGTTGGTGCTCTTCATGTAGTATCTCTTAGGAGAATGGAGAGATTACTTAGACATGATCAAGTTGAGTGGGTAGCCAAGTCTCTCATTATGCCTATAGCTACTAAGCAGCCTAAACAAAGCTACCACTAAGATATTCAAAAACTGATAACCAAGCACAATAAGGTTTTCAGTAGTATACCACCAAGAAGGTCTCCTAATAGGGGCATAGTGCACATAATTGAATTGGAAGAGGGAGAGAAACTAGTTATCATCACTCCTTATAGACACCCAAAGAGGTTTAAAGATGAAATAGAGAAGACAATCAAGGAACTTCTAGATAGGGCATATTAGACCCAGTAAGAGCCCCTTTGTCTCTATAGTGGTGCTAGTTAAGATAAAGTATGGGACATTGAGAATGTGTATTCAAGCAAGAAAACCATCAAGAACAGGTATCGTATCTTGCACATTGATGAGCTACATGGAGCATGTTACTTCTCCAAAATTGATTGGAGATCCGGATATCATCAAATTTAGGTCAGAAAGAAGGATGTGGAGAAGACTTCTTTCCATTGTCATAATGGACACTTTGAGTTTTTGGTTATGCCTTTCAGTTTAACTAATGCTCTAGCTACTTTCCAGTCCTATATGAATAGGGCTTTACAAGAGCAATTGAGGAAGTTTGTCCTCATATCTTTTGATGATATCTTGATATTTAGCAGGACATGGGAGGAGTTCCTCCAACACATTGAGGAGGTATTGACTATTTTGGAGAGGGAGTCACTATATGCCAAAGAGTTGAAATATTAATTTGCCATGACAGAGCTACTTTATCTAGGCTACATCATTAGTGTAGAGGGAGTCAGAGTGGATCTAGATAAGATTCGGGCTATTGTTGAATGGCCAACACCCATGAATCTCTCATAGCTTAAGGGATTCTTTAGTCTCTGTGTGTTCTACTACCACTTCATCAAAGGTTTTTCACAGAGTGCAACTCCATTGATAGATTTGATGAAGAGGGGAGCGTTTGTTTGGACTAATGAGGCAGAATAGTGTTTTGACAAGTTCAAACAGGTAATGAGTTATTTCCTGGTGTTGGATATATAGGATTTTACCAAGACCTTCAAGCTTGAGTGTGATGCCTTAGGGGAAGGCAAAGGAGTAGTGCTAATGTAGCATAAGCACTTGATTACTTTTGAGAGAAGAAAACTAAGGGGTGCAGAGAGAGGTTACAACATTTATGTTAAGGAGACGTTAGCTATAATGCATGCTTTAAAAAAAATTTGACAATACTTGGTGGGAGGCAAATTTGTGGTGAAAATGGATCATAACAACCTCAAGCATTTCCGTAGTCAGTGTGACCTCAAAGATAGACAACATAAGTGGGTTAGCAAGTTGCAAGCCTACAACTTTGACATAGTTTATGTCAAAGGGAAGAAAAATATTATCACTGATGCACTTTCATGGAGACCTCACTTGTGTTCTTTAGGAGAGAATGCAGCTAATTGGAGAGAATGGATTTCAGCTGAGTATGAAAAGGACAAGTGGGCTACAAATACTATTGATGGTACCATACAAGATGGTAGGTACATGATGGTAAATGATCTTATCATTTACAAAAGAAGGATACTATTGGTACTAGGATCAATGATGAAGAGGAGAGTTTTGAGGGCCTTTCATGATGTCCCTATTGCTGGTCATCCTAGATATTTCAAGACTTACAAGAAAATTTGGGAGAGGTTCGCGTGGATGGGTCTCAAGAATGAGGTATTGAGGTATGTGAGGGAGTGTCCTACTTTCCAATAGAACAAACATGAGCACTCTTTCAAAGTTGTTTTTTTGCATCCCCTACCCATTCCTAATGGAAATGAGAATGCATCTCTATGGATTTTATCACAGGCTTGTCCAAGGCCCAAGGCAGGGATTGTATTTACGTTGTGGCTGATAAATTGACAAAGTTTGCACTTTTTTTTATAATTTCAGCCACATACAGAATAGTACAGGTTGCTGATTTGTTCTTTAGAGAGGTATTCAGGCTTCATGTATTGCCACAGACTATAGTTAGTGATAGGGCAGCAAGTTCCTAAGTCATTTGTCCTAGGAAATTTTTAGATTGAGTGGGACTAAACTCACTCCAAGCACTATCTACCACCTACAAACACATGGGAAATCAGAGATTGTTAACAAATGGGTGGAAGGATACCTGAGGAACTACATCGTAGGGTAGTAGAAGGCATGGGTTAAGTGGCTACATTTGGGGGAGTATTCTTACTCTACCATATTCCACATGTCTATTCAGATATCACCATTCATGGTATTGTATGGTTATGAGGTACCAAACTTTCTTGATTTGTTGTTTGGGAACAATAGAATGCCTAAGGCCAAGGAATTACTCTAGGAAAGTTAGGATATCATGCGAAGTCCTTGAAGGAAAACATTAGAAGGTGTAAACCCAATAGAAGTAGTATGTAGATAAACATAGAGTTGAGATTTCTTTTGAGGTTGGTGACATGGTCTATTTGATGTTGCAACCTTATAAACAATCAACTCTTAAGAAGAGTGGTGTATATAAGTTGAAGCCATGATACTATGGTCAATTCAAAGTCTCCAAGAGAGTTCAAGAAGTGGCTTATGAGCTGGAGTTTCCAGCAGAGAGTAGAGTGTATAATGTCCTCCATGTGTCTCACCTCAAGCAGGCATTGTGACATAATGTGACACTTTTGATGGAGCTTCCCCCTCTTAATAAAGAGGGCAAGTTGATTCTTGTACTTGAGGCCATTATTGACACTAGGGACCATACCTTGCGAAAGAGGGTCATCAGGGAGTGTTTGGTGAAGTGGAAGAATTTGTTGGTAGACGATACTACATGGGAGAATGAGTAGATATTGTAGCATCAAGAGTTGGTATTGCGTGTGGGTAAGCAACTTTGGGGAGGGCAAACTATAATGTCCCTTTCCTAGGAAATCAGTTTATGGGTTAGTCTACCACTTAGGTTCTCGTAGACTAACAAGGATGGTTAGAGAGCCCATGTTAGGTGATCATTATGGGGTTTAGTCAGCTTGGTTGGTAGAGAATTTTGTTTCTACCTTGGTAGGATTTTTTCCTAACTCTTTCTAGAGTATTTTTGGGTCCTTGAGGCCAAACTTATTATTTTTAGTAAGTGCATCAGGATCAGTTGCAAGTTAGTTGGTCTGACATGGAATGTGCTCTTTCTTAATGGGTGATCACGGTGGTGCTTTGAAATTCTAGTTTGGAGTATGATTAGGCATTTATTTTTTAATGTTGTGATAAATGGATTAAGCTAAATTAAATATTTAACTTAAGTATATAGTGTTAAAATGACTTTATTAATATGTGAAGACTTCAGACATATTAATATTTAATAAAGTGACATTCTTTCCTTGGTTTGGGTGCCCAATTTATGAGAGGGAGAAATAATATTAAATTATTTTATTCCTCCAAAAGGGCATTGGGAAATATACGGGAGATTGAATGCTCATTTATATAGATTATTACATATTTTGTAAAAGGAAATTGTTATAGAAGAAAACTAAGTTTCTGTGAAGAAATCCATCCATTTGTGAAGATGAAAACCTTTAGATTTGGAGAGTACTTATAGGAGTGAAAGATTTCCCAACGGCGTTGTAAGAGCATTCTCATTTTAGAGGGTGCAGTTTGTGCTTCATTTATAGAGTTTGAGGTTGTTGTGAAGGATCTTCCTTTGATAAAACTTCATTTTTTGGCATGATAAATATGGGGTTATATCTGAAAGCTCATTGCAAGGGGTTATTCTAATTTTTATGATGTTTTCTATGATTTTGAACTCCTATACCGGTCATACCCATCTATAGCAAGGCCATACCAAATGGAGTCATTTTTTAAGGGAGAAACTCATGAAATTTGTATTGACATACAACAAAAGGGACATAGGGTAGTATGACTATATGTTGAAGAATGTTTTGAGCATAAAATAGAGTTTTATGTTGTTATCTACTTCTATGCAGGTCATACTAGTCATAGGAGGACATGGGGCCAGCATGAAAACCATAGCTTGAGGTATTGGGGTTTTATGATCACCATATGAGGTGCCATTATCATATGTATTGTTGTTCTTGTTACTTGGTGTCATAGTTTCAAGGTTTGATGAGCATGGAATGGATTAATGGACTTTGAATTGCTGCTACAAATCTATACTTTCCATATCAGCACATGGGTATGTCCATTATTTGATGTATTTACCATTTACACACATGGGTATTATTCGTAAATGATTTACAATCCATTTCTATCTCTTTTAAGCATCTAGGTATTGCTCATTTTTGTTAATTTTTAATTTGTACATGTATGCAAAGAAACTCTATGTTATGATCAAAACATAAAATGCATCAGGTTCAATTAAACTATAGAAACTAAAAAAAAATTAGGTTTCAAAAAGGGGTGGGACTTTACAGTTTATTCTAATAATCAAACTAGGATCTAGTTGGAAGTCTATAATAGGGAATCAATAATTAGAACACATCCAAAGCATATATTTCACTATTGTGTCAATTGCAATTTTAACTTTCATATTCTAGTCTATCTACAATAGCATCCAACACCTCTATTTCCATAACTATTGAATCAGTGGAGGGGCTTGACTGATAAAAAATAATTTGAATGATCTTACCTCTATCATAATAGGTCCCAGTGGTGCATCTTAGCACCACCCAATGTTTCCTTCAACAAATATTATTCAGGTGACCATATTCTATAGTTTTTATGTTTCTTCAACTCTTGATGATGCCCATGCCTTCCAAAATTTCTTAGACCTTTAATAATATAGAAGTATTGAAAAGACGTGGAGATATCAATCTCTAATTATTTTGGAATGGAACAAAAAATTTATAGGCATTTTATTTCATTTATTTTGCAATCATTTGTTATAACTTCATCTAACATCATATAATTTTATGGGGAAACATTAAATCACCATTTACTAAAGTGTTGCAGGTGGAAGTCATCATATTTGTATCATGAATGTATCATCACCATTGTTGAAATTTTCAACAAGGTCACTTGATCTTGATGCTCCTATTGAGATTCAAGGGGAAGAGTATGCCTTTAATGGTTATAATTTCTATATATCTATAATGAAAGTTAGATGTCATTACCAATTATTTATTCCATAAAGTTAGTGCGAATTATCCATAGTTCAAAGTAATAACATGGTTATAAAAGGAATGTTAATAGACAATCCTCAAATATAATTTGGTTATTACCTGGGCACTTTCACTATCTCGTACCATATGAGAAAATAAATCATAGATGAATCTTTAATTTTTCTCCTATCTTGAACAAAATATTTGAAATGGTTTAAAAGGTAATAGGTCAATCCAAGAAATTCCTATTTTTCATGGTTCTTATAGTATGGCTCCTCATTTGTGTGGGATATGTTGAAATTCAAATAGGCTTTTCACTTACTCTATGGAATTATTGCAAAAAAAAATTATTTTCCTAAGAATTTACTTCAATTTTATTAATTCTCGTGATTCTTAGTCCAAAATTTACTATTCTATAAAGCCAATTTAGGCAAAAATATTTACCTTAAAATTTTATATTCATATTGGGTATTTCTACGTACTTAAAAAGTACATAAAAAAATGTCATGCAATAAATTCAATTGCAAGAAAAAATGTCACACTTAAGGTGGATGATCTCCATGTACTCTCATTGGAATTAGGCGAATACCATGTGCATGAAATTTTAGTGGTTTCTTCTTTAGTATACCCAACAAGATTAATTGGGATTGAATTGAGGCCATGGAGATAGCAATCATTCTAGAAATCGCTTGAATGATATAGTCACACCAACATAATTTTTCCACATCATCCCACATTATTCTCTTGTAGTGTGTGTTGTAGTACCCCTCATTTTGGATTTCTAATAGACTGTTAGTTATTTCTTTATATCTAGACATTATGAAATATTATGGATGATGGATTTATTGTTTTGATGTAGATGATGTTAGCATTAGTTACTACATTGTTGAGTCAGTTTGTAAGTTAGCGTTGGTTTTCAGTCAGTTCAGTTCATTGTAACTATAACGCATTATAACTATCACCCTCAAGATTTATATGCATTGTTTTGTTTTTGCAAATCATAAAAATGAATCAAGCATTTTACTTCTTATTAAATGGTATCAGAGTGATGTGATTTTTGCTAGGCGTGATCATGAAGTCCAATGTCACTGGCCTGCCTTCCATTGTTGAGTATTGTTGGTTCTTTTGAAGTCTAAGTTCGAAGGAAGAAATCATATGCAGATTTGCATTACAAATTGTTTAGAGTTTTATTTCCAAAGGCATCTGGGAAATGTTGGATATTATTGCTCATTATTTTGTAAACGTCATTTTCATGTTAGCTAAAAATATGCAGACCATGTTGGCATTGGTTGGTAATGAAGCCTAGATGAAGAATATGGGTCTTCTGACATGTGGACAACCAACACAGAGTGCGTAACGGTTTTGTTCCTGTGAATGGAAGAGTTGAAGGTTATGTAATGACAAGTGCAGCATCTGATACACTAGGACGTGCCAATAGCTTTTAGAGTTGATGCATAAGACTGCAGATTTATTTCATCAAACTTGTGTCCTGTACAAAAGATGTGAATAGGAGACAACATATAGTCTAGTGGGCACAGGCAATAGGATAGAAGACGATCGAGTTCTGCTGAGGTGTGCAGGAAACATCCTTGGAAGGAAGCATTGAGTTTGGAGGCCTTTTGCAGATAGATTAAAGTCATTTGTACTCTCTGTTGTAGCAGTTGTTGCCTGGACTAAAGTTTCTCTATCCAAGCCATTTGTAGCACTCTCCATAAGGCACCTGAAAGAGGAAGACATAGTCTGAAAAACTCGGCAAAGAAAAGTTCATGTCCATTATTGGTATGTATTAAAGTGTGTATGGAAGTGCAAATTTTATAAGCAAATATATTTAAGTTTGAGTAAGAAGTCAATCTTTTGAGTATTATCTAAATGGAGATCGCATTAGACAAGTATTCTGGTTCCAATTTTCATACTTGGAGAATGAAAATTCAAATGCAACTAATGAATAAAAAATTTATGGTCAATAGTCAGTGGAAAGGAAAAAGCACCTATAGATGCAAATAAGTTATTAGATTGGGGTAGTAGAGATGATAAAGCTAAGGCTATAATTGGTCTTGCTCTTTCTGACACCGAATTGCACCATATTGATTTGGATAAATCATCAGCTAAAATTTGGGATAATCTGAATAAATTGTTTGGAGCAAAAGCTGTTAATACAAAATTTTATCTAAAACTTCAATTATTTCGATTTAAGATGGAAGATGGAATCACAATGTCAAATCATATAAGTGACTTGCAGTCTCTCATTAGACAGTTAGTAGAGGTTAAGGTTACAGTAGATGATGATGATGCTAGGGCCATCCTATTAAATAGCTTGCCTTCAAAATACAACAATGTTGTTTTTACTCTCAGTCAAATATCTTCACAAACTCTAGAAGGTATGATTTCTGCTCTTCTATCAGAAGAGAAGAGAACAACAAAAGATTTAGAAGATGATCCTCAAGAGAAAGCATTATTTTCAAGAAGCAATTACAACAGATCAGAGAGAATCAAATGTTTTTATTGTAAGAAAAATGGTCACATAGCTTGGGATTGTAGAACTCGAGCGAGTGATGTCCTTAAAGGAAAGCTCAAAAATGAAGGAAGTCTTGCTTGCATTGAAGATGATAAGGACCCACCAAATATTGAGGATGAGGATCCACCAGATGGTGCTATTAATTTTTGTGCATATGCCCTTTAAGCAAGGTCATATTGGAGGCAGCGACATCAGAGGATGGAGGATTTTCCATCATCTCAAGTTAGCTTCTCACTTTGAGATGATGCTTTGCATGAGAAGCATTTTTGGTTTTGGTTTTTTTTCTTTTCTTTGTTGATGCTGATGGAGCTGACAAATTTGAAGAATATATGTTTTGTGAAGATTGTGTTTTGGAGACAGGTTTGGGGTTTGGTGTTGAGCTCAATATCGATTATTGTCCAATGAGCTTCAAAGAGTATATGATCATGAATTATATCCTTTCATGGTTACTAGACAACATGGCAGAGATCTGTCATATCTCTTAGGGTCCATTGTCAAATAATTCAAGACTCTGTGATTTGAGAGCTTGGGACTAAAGAGCTCAAGAACACAGTTCTAAGCTATGCCTTTCCTAGGGTAGATGAGACAGCATGATGGAGCCTCGCTTGGTTCAGGATTTGTTCTTTGGGGGAAGATCGTCTACAAAATATGTATTCATATTATGTAATCAGCTTTGTTGAGTTTTTTAGCATTCAGGGGTGTACCTTGGTACTATTGCAGGAACAATGTAATAAGGGGGGAATGTTAGCATTAGTTACTACATTGTTGAGTCAGTTTGTAAGTTAGCATTGGTTTTCAGTCTGTTCAGTTCATTGTAACTATAACGCATTATAACTATCACCCTCAAGATTTATATGCATTATTTTGTATCTGCAAATCATAAAAATGAATCAAACATTTTACTTCTTATTAGATGGTGACATTCATTGATGTTTACTATGATGACACTATTGATGCTTTATGATTAGTGCATTATACTTATGTTGTGATTAGTTATGGATTTAATTAATTATGTGGAACAATTTTATTATGTGCTTCATGTGACTATTTGACGATGTGATATCTAGTTGTTTAGTTATTGATGAAACTTTTTAATGTGGATATTTGTGATGTGTTTTGTGAAGGGATGGTGTAGTATTACTCATGTTGAGTACCCTACTACGCTATGATTCCCTATCACTATGTACCTATTTAGATGATTATATATGTTTATATTCAACACTTTTGTTTGCTATAGGATTGCAAGTACTAGGCATCAACTCCACCTGAATTGATAGGTCTAAGCGTGCCTTCATACCAATTGAAGTTGTGGAATGGAGATAACATGAGGTCCCTCAGTTGTCATCATCCTCTATGAGGATGAGTTTTCAGTCTCAGGTTTCGTTAGTTGGTCGAATGGAGCAAGATTATGAGTCTCTGTTGTTCCTTAATATATTGTCGTCGGTAAAAGGTTGGTATGTTGTCTTTGAGTTGTTTTGTTGGTCTATTGTTTCATCAAATAGATTATTAATCTATCTTGTAAATAAATAATATTAATTTTTAGATATATTAAGTATTTGTCTAACATAGGAATTAAATTAATAATTTTAATAGATAATAATAATAATGAAAATAATAGATAAATTATAAATATTTAATATTGTATTAAGTGAATAAATATTCTTTTGTTTAGACGTATAAGATGTTATTTTATATTATATTATTCATAGTTTAATATTTTTTTTATATAGGTGAGTTGTCGTGAGTAGATAATAATTTCTCGGATTGGTAGAATATTCCTGTAGGTGGTAGATTAATGCAATTAAGTTTTGATTGAGTGGATTTTAGTAACAGGAAATCATGGAGTGATGAGGGAAATATTTGAGGGGGATTGGGAAGAATTGGGAGAGACAGAAAGATTTGGGAAGTTTTGCAGAAGAAGAATTGGAGGGAGAAAAGAATTTATCAGGAGGATTCAGTACAGAAGATTAAAATTTCCAGTACGTCTATGTGATTAATGGAATAAATGTAATTGTGATAGTTGTGTCTTTGTGTAGGGATTTATCTCTCTCTTTCTCTTGTTGTTTTAACCATCTTTACATGCATGATTAGCATGAGTATTGTTCCTCGAATCTGTTATTATCTTGTCTTGGTTGATGTTTTGTCTTCCTGACGCCATTTGCATCCTATTGGAAAGTAATTTCTCCCACAAACAAAATTAAAAGAGAAAAAGAAGAAAATAGAAAGTTCCTAAAAGAGTCCAGATAAGATAGAAGTTTCCAGAAAGAGGAGAGTTCTAGATAAGAAAGCTTCTAGAGGATAAGATTTCTAGATGAAGAATATAAGAGCCTAGAAAGGCAAGGCATGAGCAAAGCCCTCTATAAAAGAGGCATAATGTAATGCAATGAATGCAAGTCTGTATGATCAAGTGATCATGAATGCAGCAGCATTTGGTGATTTGTAATGTAATCACATTTTGAAGTTAATGGATTAAGGTGTAGGAGCACGAATTTGAGTAATCTTGTGTTCATGTTTCTGTGTTTGTTATTTTTAAGTCTTGTGGATATGATATCCACCACCAACAAGTGGTATTAGAGCTAGGTTAGATTGGTGAGATCATCTGTGAAAGGAGCTAAGGTTTGATCTTGTTTGCAGGACCCCAATTGTTTGAAGATAGAAGAGCGGCATAAGTTTTTCTGAAGGCATTGTCAAATAATGAAGAGAGCAAAGTCTGTGGCAGCCTGAAGATGCCTGGAGATCACTATTGTGCAAAGGAAAAGCGCATTTTTAGGAGAAAAACATTAAGCCACTATCATTAGCTAATCGTTTAAGGACGAAACTATTTGAATCCACCAAGAGAGATTGTAGCCAGAAAAAGACAAAGGAGGAATAGCAGATCTGAAGGAGTCAAAAAGACCCAAGTTTCTGTAGTCACCTGAAGCTGCTGAAAGACATAATCAGATTGCTGTTATGGAAAAGAGAAGGGTTAAAGCTACCTATTGCCGTGTCTAAGGCATACATCTAGAGTTAGGGTTACATGTTGGAATCATTGAGATGACCGCAGTTTAAAAGTTCAAAGGTTTTGAGAGAGTCCTATGTGTAAGTCACTGTTGAAGGAGATCACAAGAGATCATTTGCCAAGAGACATTAGATCTGAAGCCTTAGCCATGAAAAGAAGAGATCACAAATTTCAAGTCTGGGTTGATTAGAAATTGTGAGTTTCAGAAGTCCCAGTTGTCCAAAACAAAAAGGCGTTGTCCAAAGGTACACAATTTTAAATTTTTAATCTGTTTGCAAAGGAGAACAAAGAGGTCGCAGCAAGTTAGGGTTTGTGAACTACCTAGGAATATTGAAGGAATCATTGAATAAGGGTTTTAAGAGTTATATCAGATTGTGGGTGCCAGAATTATAAGGGCCAAAGTGTAGTATCAAAGAAATCAATTGTAGAGAAACGAAATTATAGATCGCTGAAAGCTGGAGAAAGCTGCCCTAAGAGATCATATGCGCAAGTTTGCAAGACAAAGATTCGCTATTTGAAGCCATAGAAAAGCATTGAAGTCATCAAAAGCAAACTCTTGAAATTGTCAAGGGTTTGTATCAGGCAGTAAGAAAGTCTGAAGATAGTTTGCAGTCAAAGTTGAAGTGAGGCACACGAAGCCGCTAAACGAAGAAGAAATCAACAATTACAGCAAAGGGCAATAGTTTGAGGTAAGTTAATCATTTATTTTTAAATGGGTAAAGCTAAGAGAGAGAAAACAGAAAAAAAGATTGGCAAAAAGAGAAAGAAGATTGGCAAAAAGAGAAAGATGCTTTGGAAAAAGAAAGATCTAAATTCATAAAAAAATTACATCAATTGACAATAGACAAAATTGGTTTAAGGTTAGAAAGGTATGAAGCTAATGTTGAATTGAGTAAAATAAAAAGGAAAAATGAAGAACTAGAAGAAAGATTGAAATTATTTGAACAAAGGAATGGTGAATTAGAAGAAAAGATAAAGCAATTGGAAGAAGAGAATAAGATACAAAAAGATGAAATATCAAGGTTAAAAGAAGAAAATGAAAGTTTTAAAACAAAGCCATTAGTTTGTGATGTCTCATGTGATACAAATGATTTATGTGAAGTAGCTAAAGCTAACGAATGCAAGGTTGAAGATAGCAAAGAAATTGAATCAGCAAAATTTGCATGTTGTGATAGTGATGAAAATGACAAGTTGTTTGAAACTGAAAATCATTGTAATGAAGAGAATGTTGGTTTCAAGATGATGAAGAAGATGGGATATATAGGAAAAGGACTAGGCAAGTATGGAAAAGGAATGAGAGAACCGATTGAGCCGATAGTAAGGCCAAAGTATGAAGGTATTGGATATGTTAAAGAAATAGATGTTATAGGTATAACAGGTTAAAGGAAATTTGTCAAAGGAATGCATTGATCTCATTGTCATAGGCAAGGACATACTAAGGGCAAGTGTTGGGATTTACATCCATGTAGCATATGTAGATTGAGAAATCATAGTGATAATATGTGTTGGCAAAAAGAATGGAAAAATGTGACAGAATGCATAAAAATGGATTGTGGATGGAGTTATGGATCTAGTTGGCAACAAATTACAGGTATGTTGAAAAGTTTGTTTAAGTATAGATCTTCATTTGTGAAAGATGATAACAAGTAGGAAAAGTTTGAAGGATTAAGGCATCATGCAAAGTTGAAAGCTACATATAGCCAGAGGACTTCCATTCTGAAGTTCTGAAAATTTGATGGACTGCAGCAGCAGTGGGTGAGATCTGGAGATCAGTAGATCTTGAAGAAAATTTAAAGGCATCGAGTCCACAGACTCAGAAGACTAGAAAGATTTGAAATGATATACTTGTGGTTGAAATTAAGGGGGAGTGTTGGAAAGTAATTTCTCCCACAAACAAAATAAAAAGAGAAAAAGACAAAAAGGCAGAAAGACAAAAAAAAGAAAATAGAAAGTTCCTAAAAGAGTCTAGATAAGACGGAAGTTTCCAGAAAGAGGAGAGTTCTAGATAAGAAAGCTTCTAGAGGATAAGACTTCTAGATTAAGAATAGAAGAGCCTAGAAAGGCAAGGCATGAGCAAAGCCCTCTATAAAAGAGGCATAATGTAATGCAATGAATGCAAGTCTGTATGATCAAGTGATCATGAATGCTGCTCGCTGATGTGTAATGTAATCACATTTTGAAGTTAATGGATTAAGGTGCAGCAGCACGAATTTGAGTAATCTTGTGTTTCATGTTTCTGTGTTTGTTATTTTTATGTCTTGTGGATATGATATCCACCACCAACACATCCGAAGAATCTTGTAATCCTCTATCCGTCTAACTCCCTTGACCGTTTTAACCTCATTGCATCTATTCTTTCTGCTTATCAATTCATCAATTATTTTCTTGTGCATGGTGAACCTCCTGGCTGATCAAGCCTTACTGTAGACATAGTTGATTTTATCGCTGGTTATTATTATAAACCTATCTATGTATCGAACGATACTAATATAGTTTTAAATGCAATATATCTGATTTGATAACCCTCATTTTGGCATAGATGGGCCTATTAAACTAATCCCATTCTGTGCATATCTTGCATTTATCATTACTCATTTTACGGCCTCTCTAGAAGGCGAGTAAAAATAGAAGACCCGTGTCTAACCTGTGAGAAATCTATTGCAGCTACTGATTATTAATTTCCTATCTTATAAGATTATTTGGCTGCCAAAAAATTAATTAATTTATAGCAAATATTAAATAATAACACAGCTGCAACTTCACAGAAAAATCACGGAGATAGAAAAATAAAATCAACACAACATTTTGGACAAATTGTCCCTGGAAAAACCCCGAAGGGAAAACCAGTACTGCAGATGCAGAATTTATTAAATCAAATCAAGAGATACATAGACTGCTTGCCTCTTACTAGCAGAGCTCCGGCAATGTTCTCCTCCGAAAATTCTTCTCCCAATTTCTCCTATAGAAATTCCACTACTGCTGTCTCGAACGCTATCGCTGCGCCCTTGCTCTCACTGCAAATCAATTTGCTATCACCGCAAATTTATTTATTTGCTATCGCTGCAAATACTTCTCAGATCTGTGTTCTCCAAATGCCCATTGATCCTCTTTTATAATCCCCTTATTGGAAACCAATGGCCATGATTTAATCTAAATCAATGGCTAGGATTAATTAGACTCTAAACCCTAATATCTAGAAGTCTCTCAAGAAATCAATTATCTAGGTATGGAGATAATTATTCCAGCTGTGTTTCCAGCCTCGTAATCACCACCCGAGACTAGAACACCTGTCCAAGCTACATAAAAATTAACACTCCCTCTTAGCGAGGAAGGTGTTCTGCATAACACCCAACTTACCTCTGAAGAAGATGAATTTCGCCTTCCCCAATGCCTTTGTCAAAATGTCTGCTACCTGCTGATCTATAGGTATATACTGTAGCTGAACAACCCTCTGCTGTACACAATCCCTGATGAAATGATATCTGATGTCTATATGCTTAGACCTATCATGAAACACTGGATTCTCAGATAATCTGATGCAACTCTGATTATCATAGTGTATCACTGTAGTCTCAACCCTCTGACCAAACAAGGCTACCAGCAACTTTCGAAGCCATATAGCCTCACACGTTGCCATGCTAGCTGCTATGTATTTTGCTTCTGCAGAACTCAGAGCCACAGACTTTTGCTTCCTGCTGTACCAAGAGACAACTCCTGATCCCAAACTAAAGCAGCACCCTGAATTACTTTTCCTATCCACCGCACTACCTGCCCAATCTGCATCAGTATAGCCTATCAACTTGATACCATCACCTCGAGCATATCTGATCCCATACTCGATTGTACCACGCAAATACTGCAATACATGCTTTGCCGCTATCCAATGCACTCTCTTCGGCTCAACCATGAACTGACTAAGAGAGTTTACTGCAAAGGATATATCTGGCCTAGTGTTGACCAAATAAATGAGAGATCCAATCAGCATCCTGTATAAGGTGGGGTCTACATCCTTTTCCTTGGATGCGTCTACCTTCTTCCAATTCGTGATCATAGGTGTAGACATGGCTCTGCAATCTTGCATCTCAAACCTCTTCAAGATTTCAATGCAGTATTTCCCTTGTCCAAGGAAAATCTCTCCATCTGTCTGCCATACTTCCATGCCTAGAAAGTAGTGCATAAGCCCCAAATCCTTCATCTCGAACTCTGCTGCAAGGTCCCTCTTGCACTCCTCTATAAGCCCTAGTGAACTTGTTAAAAACAAGTCATCCACATATAGAACAAGAATGAGAACTTCACCCCCAACCACCAAGTAGTAAAGGTTAGCATCCGCCTCACTCTTCACAAAGCCTATTCCCTGCAAGTATCTATCAATGTGCTCATACCACACCCTGGGAGCCTGCTTGAGTCCATACAAAGCTTTCTTCAATCTGCACACGTGGGTTTCGCTGCTGTGTGCTACAAAGCCCTCTGGTTGTTCTATGTATACCTCTTCTAACAATTCACCATTAAGAAATGCCGTCTTGACATCCATTTGATGGATCTGCCATCCCATATGCACTGCAAGTGAGATTACGGCTCGTATAGAAGTATACCTGGCCACTAGAGCGAATGTCTCCTCATAATCTATTCCCTCCTTTTGAGAGAACCCCTTGGCCATGAACCTTGCCTTGTATTTTTCGATGCTACCATCTGCACCATGCTTAATCTTATAGATCCAGCATGATCCAACCACTGCCCTATCTGTCGGTCTAGGCACAACCTCCCACACATCATTCTGCATTATTGAGGTATATTCCTCAACCATCGCATCTTGCCACACCTGTTGCTATGCAGCCTCCCGATAGCTAGAAGGCTCACTATCTACCAACTGACTAACCAATGCCACATAGTCATTATACCTAGCTGGTTGTTTCCGCTGTCTATTAGTCGTCCTAGGAGCTCCCACAAACTCCTGAGTATCCTTATGTGTCTGTTGAACCTCACGGTTCCTCCTGTCAACTATAGAGGATGAAATATCAAACTCCATATCTTCTTGATGCGAACTCTCAGCACCTGAGCCTGTGCTTGTACTAGTAACTGTACTTATGCTTCGCTGCCCCTGTTCTGGTTGAACAATCCTTGGAGCTTCTGTTGGCTGCTCATTCTGATCATCTGCTGGCAAATCTCTGGACCTCCTATATGCCTTGTCCTCCATGAATTTGACATCATGCCTGACTATAATCCCCCTGGTCCCTGGAATAAATATCTGATATGCCTTTGAGGTCTCGCTATACCCCACAAAGTACCCTCTCTCTGCAGTCTGATCTAACTTGGAACGTGTAGCCCCTGGAATGTGACAAAACGCCAAACTCCCAAATATCCTGAAGTGACTGACATCTGGCTTCTTCCTTGAGAATGCCTCCTCTGGTGTCATCTTGCCCAATACCTTATGTGGAACCCTGTTCTGTATGTATACTGCTGTACTGCATGCCTCTGCCCATAAGTATCGTGGCATATCTTGGTCATACAACATAGCCCTTGCTGCCTCCGATATAGAATGATTCTTCCTCTCAGCAACCCCATTCTGCTGCGGGTTGTGAGGAATGGTCCGCTCTCTCTTGATTCCTTCCCTGGTACAGAACTCCTGGAACTCTTTCCCTTTGTACTCGCCTCCATTGTCTGACCGAAGAACCTTTACCTTCCTGCCTGTCGAATTCTCCACAAGAGCTTTGAACTCCTGGAAGTGACTGAAGACCTCATCCTTGGTCTTCAAGAAGTATATCCAGGTCTTCCTGGAGAAATCATCAATAAAAGTAACAAAGTACTCATATCCTCTGAGAGACTTCGTTGACATTGGTCCACATATATCTGAATGTACTAGATCAAGAACCCCCTTGGATCTGGTGTCACTCCTTGGAAAAGCTGCTTTCACAAACTTCCCCAATACACATCCCTTACATACATCATCATGCTTTGTGCTCACGTCTGGAACACCTATCACTGTCTCATGAAGCAATTTAAGTGCTCCATGATGTATATGGCCCATCCTTCTATGCCATAGCTCTCCTTGATCTCTAGGATTACTGCTGCTCACTAGTGCCTTAGGAGTATCAAACTACAACCTATAAAGTCAGCCGCTCCTAACTCCAATAGCTATGGGTGATTTCTAATCCTTATGCTTGATTAAAACATGCGCCCCTCTAAAGAGTACATTGTAGCCTTTATCCTGAAGGACAGATACGGAAATTAGATTCATGCCCAAGCCTGACACATACAACACATCATGAATGGAAATAGGCTTGCCATTCTCCCTCTGAAATAGAACAGTCCCTCTCCCAACTGGATTGCACTTGGACTTGTTCCCCATCTGAATCTGGAATTTGATGTCCTCCTTGTATCTGGAGAAGTACTCCCTAACTCCTGTCATACGATATGACGCCCCACTGTCTATATACCAAACACCCTGTGAGGTTGAGCTAGTCAGGCAAGCTATGAGTGCAAACTCATCCTCCATTCTACTAGAAAGCTCATCTACACTTGTTGAAGTTGCCGTCTGCTTCTTGCCCTTCTTGTCATTTTTCTTCCTTTGTGGGCAATCGCTGACATAGTGGCCGAACCCGTGACAGCCATAGCATTTGATCTTAGATAAGTCCTTCTTCTTCTCACTTTTTGGATTTGATCCTTTGCCAGACCCCTTCTTCGCTTTCCCTTTTCCTGCTAGGGCAACGTTTTCTTGTTCCACCTCACTTTTCTGACTATTACTGCTGGTTCCATTGACAAGACTTAGTCTAAGCTCCTCCTGAGTGAAGTCACTCCATAGTCGATCCCAACTCGGTAAGGTGTCTTGTCCATTAATAACTTGAACAAAGACATCCCACTGCTTAGTAAACCCATTCAGGGCTATTCGTACTAGCTCATCATCCTTTGGTTTGTCTCCAACAGCTGCCAATTCATCCTTGACAAGTCTAAGTCTGGTGAGGTAACTTGTGACGTCTTCTCCCTTATTCATCCGGGTATTCCTTAACTTTTCTCTGAGAATCAGCTTTCGGTTAAGGGTAGCATTCTGGTACAGATTCATAATGGTGTCCCACATCGTCTTTGCTGTATCTAACTCTGCAATATGTGGAACAATATGATCCTTAACACCGTCAAGAATCAGCCTCCTTGCCTTGGCATCTTCCTTCTTATATGCTACGAGCTGTGTTGCATCTGTAGGTACAGGTACAATAGTGGTCACATAATCCTTGCTACCATTCTCTTCCAGCAATAAAGAAATTCTGGCTTTCCAGACACCAAAATTTGAGGCTCCATCCAATCTGTCCTGATCTCTTAAACCTGCTAAGGCCATCTCAAAAGAAAATAATAATTTGAAGAGGTCAAACTGGGTTTTATAAACCCTAAATTTTTTATTTATTATTTTTCCTTTCTCCCTGTGCCTGTTCTGCCCTCAGATCCGCTCTGATACCATGTGAAAAATCTATTGCAGCTACTGATTATTAATTTCCTATCTTATAAGATTATTTGGCTACCAAAAAATTAATTAATTTACAACAAATATTAAATAATAACACAGCTGCAACTTCACGGAAAAATCACGGAGATACAAAAAATAAAATCAACACAACATTTTGGACAAATTATCCGTGGAAAAACCCCGAAGGGAAAACCAGTACTGCAGATGCGGAATTTATTAAATCAAATCAAGAGATACATAGACTGCTTGCCTCTTACTGGCAGAACTCCGGCAATGTTCTCCTCCGGAAATTTTTCTCCCAATTTCTCCTATAGAAATTCCACTACTGCTGTCTCGAACGCTATCACTGCGCCCTTGCTCTCACTGCAAATCAATTTGCTATCACCGCAAATTTATTTATTTGCTATCGCTGCAAATACTTCTCGGATCTATGTTCTCCAAATGCCCATTGATCCTCTTTTATAATCCCCTTATTGGAAACCAATGGCCATGATTTAATCTAAATCAATGGCTAGGATTAATTAGACTCTAAACCCTAATATCTAGAAGTCTCTCGAGAAATCAATTATTTAGGTATGGAGATAATTATTCCAGCTGTGTTTCCAGCCTCGTAATCACCACCCGAGACTAGAACACCTGTCCAAGCTACATAAAAATTAACATAACCTAGTTACATAAACCTTTTGATAATTGCACTATTTTAATCTACGATTATGCTACCTGGAGGATGACTTGCTGAGAGGCAAAATTAATGATATTCCTGCAACATTGGTGCCAAGTATGTCGGTCCATTAGTGCATTCTGGCAAGCAATATCTTCATTAAATCATTTGTTCCATCCATGGAATACATTTTTTTTATCTCTTGAAATACCTAAGCGACTTTTGTGGGCACTTATCCCTTTTATCTTTTAGCAAATATCTGATACCTCTCCTAATGCAGTCAACAAATCCATTCTTTTGTTCATCTCCTATCGTCAAGTGTTCATTCGTGAGGTTTTCTGAGCACAAGCCACTTACCCTATTAATCTCTTAAGCCGTTTCAAAATAACATTCAATCTTGCATTCATTTTAATTCTACAAATTTTATATCAAGCATGACAATTTGATCAGCGAGTTGACTTCCTTAAGCCTTATTGTGAGTTTTGAGTAGATACCTCATCCTTGGGCATCATTAATCAGACCTGTGTCCTCTTGCAACCCTCACTACATGCGTTGGTTTAATCATCTATGAGAAAGGAGCATTTAAAACAAAATAAGCTTTGGGTTCCTAAATTTAATCCATTCTCATTTTATAAAACTTGTTTGAGTGCCTGGAGGATCGACTTTATTATAGATATTTCTTTTATCAAATAAAATTTATAATTGTTACCTATCCTCTGTAGCGGATCATTGCTTATTCCTCAACTTGATACGTATTCGATTTAGCTTTCCAATGAAAGCCTTTGCATCTGCAATCATAAACTTTATGGTTCGGCCCTCTGTGGCATTTCTATTTGGTGCATGCCGCGTATTCTTCAAGTCTCCTTAAAGTTTTATCTTTAAGTCATCCTCTGTAATCTACTTTCAAATTCATCTTACATTGCTGAAGCTATTAGAGTTATTTTCTTCATAAACTTGTATTTTCAACTATGTCAGTTAATTAAAATAGCAAGTCTTTAATATATATAAATCTGCATATTACAAAGGGATAGTGAATTGAATCATAATAGAAAGATTCCATATTTAATTTCATGTTTATCTGATAGAAATTATGGCATCAATTTTATTATTCATTTTAATTCATAAAATATGGTCAATTTCATATAGTAGAATGTAACTAATTTCATTATTAGAATATATTATGAAATTTAAACATTATTCCTAATTGCTCCATTTCATGTTATTAAATCTATTTATTAGAATAGATTTATCTATTAATATTTTGCACTATAATACTATCAATTCTAATCTTAATCAAATGTGCACTTGTAATTATTGGATAAGTTTAGTAGTTTAAGTTATTAAGAAAATAGGTTATGGGACAATATAGTTTTCTTACACTTATTGTCTTAGTAAATTTAATATAAGTTGTTAAATTATTTAAACGATGAGTTGTGTTGATTATTTCATTGAACTATGTTATAGAATTAAATTATAGTTAGAATTCCAAATCTAGATCAATTGGTGTTTGAGTTTTATTACAAACAATAGTTAATGTAAATTTTCCCTAGTAGTTCACTTTTGTCAAGGAGTACTATGCTAGGGATAGGAGAGAAGTTAGTTTAGAATTGGTTGTTAGGTTTGTTGTCTTTTTGGATTCTTGGTTTTCCTTGGATTCGAGTTGTTTTGCTCCAGAGGCTTAGGGTATTTTGATCTTATGCAATGTTTTATGATAATGATGAGTTTATGATACTTCTTGTTTTGTATGAGGTCCTGATGTTTGGTAATGTGGGAAAAAGTGATCTGAGCATTGATATTTGAGATGATGGTTTTATTTGCATGCACAAAGAGAGATACCTTGCAATGTCATTGTATACTTGTATGATGGTTAGGGTAACTGGATGCATGTAAGGGAGTGGCTTTCATTGTGGGGCCGGTGCCCAAAGTGGCTACCTGGATAACCCTTTGAAAGTAGTTAATCAAGTGATAACCTAATAATTAACCTAGGACGAGTTGGGTAGCTATCTCATTAAATAAGATAATTGGATGCCTCACCAATGCCTGTAGCGCTCATTCAGGGTAAGGGTGGGAAAAGAAGGCTTGATTGGCATGATCAACTTCCTTGTCTTCATGAAAAGATAGTTGGTTCCCCATGTGTCACCCTATGGAGCTGATGCCTAGAGAGAGGCTACTAGGATAACCATAGATGGGGGCCAGTGTCTAGTGAGAGACAGCCAGGCTAACCCATGTTAGGGCCATGCGATGACACTCCACCTACTGCAGTTTAGTTTTTCCCTCTTGTATTCTTCCTCATTGTTCATTTTGCCTCTAAGAGCATTGTTTGAGCTACTTGTGATATTTGTTTTGACTGTGTTATTGGAATCCATCTTAGTCTTTTACCTATTTGTATTTTCCATCTTGACTATTGACATTGTGGGACCTCATTATTATCTCCTAGTATGAGAGGTGGACCTCAAGGTTCCACATGGTCAGGTGGTTGTGCATTATTCCATTGGTTTTCTAGTGCCATGGTTCATAGATGTATCTCTTGTAGCTGATTCTAGTTTTGCACCTGAATTTGAAGACATATATTTGTGCTATTTGTGTCTAGACCTATGTATCAGTGGAATTCCTTATGTAATTTGATGTATTCAGAAAAAGAACTTTTGGATCAATGAAATTATGTAATTCCTCTTGTAAGATAAACTATTATGCACTTGTATTAATTATTGCAAAAATGTTGGTGTATTTATCTGATGATGTAATAAAAGTTGTTAGTTTGACTCTGATTTATTTGAATAAACTATGTATGTTGTTGAATATTGTTTAATTGCAATAATGCAGCTATGTAATCCCCAGAGATGTTAGTTTAACTTGTTGCTATTAGACTATGTTATGTTTAGTTATCATTACTTCTATTTAATTTTTTAAAAAAAAAAATTGCCTTTATTTTGCTTGGTTAAACTTAACTCTCTAGGGTTCCATGGCAGGGTATTACATGTGTATTGATAGTTGAGGTCTCCTTCCACAATATGGTAAGTTTCTTCATTTTTCATTAAGCATTTCACTAACTCTCTCTGAGTGAGATGAATAATAAGAAGACTAAGAAAAAGAAGAACACATTGGATGAGATTAAATCTAATTGTGTGTCAAGCTAGATGACATTGTCCCTAAATCTGTAGTTGTTCATATGGAACCTATTAGCTCACAAAACTATAGCTACAAATTCTTTGCATCACATCCTTTCTAGACCTATGCCAAAATTGGAACTTTGGAACATGGTATGGACATTGATCAAAGCATAAAGGAAAGTGAGACTTTTGTTAGATGTTATAGTTGCAAGTACCTTGGTAGACATGTTTACAAAATTTGGAAGCATGGATAGGGTATTTGAACTATTTAATAGAATGCCTCAAAGAGATGCCATCACATGAAATGCCACAAAGAGATGCCATTGCATGGAATGTCGTGATTGCAAAATATGCACAAAATGGGTTAGTTGATAAGGCTTTAGAAAATTTCAAGAAAATGCTATTGGCAAGTGTAAATCCAAATTCCACAACCCTTTCACACATCATCCTTCCTAGTTCTACTTGCTTTCTTGTACAACCTAGCTAGAAAAATAAATTGAAAGGTTAATTTTATTTTTATATTGGCATATCAATGTAGTAGATTATTTTTATGTGAACATTTTGTTAGAAAACTATTTTTCATTTATTATTCGGTTTGCCTCTTTATCTATCAACACTTCCTAAGATTTAAGTGAAGATAGATAAAAAATATTTAATCACAATTAATTTTATAGAAATTTTAATAGTCTATTTTTCCTTTAAATAATAATCTATTTTTTTGGTACAAGGACAACAAAATTATAATGATTCAACTTCTCATACATTTTTAAAAAAATTGCAAAGAAATTTATATAAAAATATTGTCATAATATTATTTATATAATTTTATTAAATTCTTTATATAATAATATAGTTCCATGGTCAACATTGGAATTGATGTTAGTGTGCAACTAGTGGGTCCCTCCTCCTTTTCCCTCTTTGTAATGGTTGAGGTTAACTAGCACATGAACCTAGTGTTGTTAGGCCAACATGGTAGTGGCCCACACACATCCATTGAGACATCCATCTCCTTCTATATTTTCATATTCACACCTTACATAGTCCTCCTAGAATACCCTATGTCTATTGAGTGGTGACATGGTCTTGAGGATAATAACATAGGCTTTCCAAGTTACTCATAGGCTAAAGAAACTCAAATTAGGAGTAGGAATAGAACTTCAAGTTTACTAAAGAGATGATCCCAGAATTTTAAAAGAATACATTGAACTTTAAATAGATTGCTCACCCTGGCCATTTAGCTATCAACGTGGAACCCTAAATATATTTTTATTACTTCCACAATACTAAAATAAAGTTGCTTTAAATGAAGAATTTTTAATGATACTAATTATGTTGGTTATTCCCAATTATTAATGAAGTTAACAAATATAGCAGAGTAGGATTGGAACACCCTCAACATTGATGAGCATGTGTATGAAGAGACACAAGGTTTTCAAAAGAAGACATACAAAATATCTTCCTTTTATGTCTAAATCTATTCATTTGAAACCAATTCAAAGCACATAACCAAGTATAGTATGAAAAGGCCACTTACCTCTAGCTCAAGGTTCCTCACACTAGGATACCTAGTCAAAATCTTTCCCCTAAAACATGATACTCTATCTCACCTAATTCAACAATGCTCAAGTTCTTTTATATCCCAATTGGCTATCTTGCTCATTCTTTTACCAATATTTTTCAAAATGGTAACCCAAATTTGTAGAAAAATTCCCATAAACTTCTCAATAGAACTATTCTCTCATTAAGAGATTATCTAGTTCCATCTATAGCTAGAACCAAGATCTCTAGTATTGTATGCTTATAATGACATGGCATTGTGGACATAATTTCCATACCACTTGATATGACAAAATAGTCACCACACAACTTTGATTCTCTAACATACTCCTTAAATAATATTAGATTTATATTTATATTTTATTTCTTGGTAAACTAACAATGAATATTCATTAATGCTCAACCAATGTTTTAATCCTACCTTCATAAATATGTGTAGTGAAGGGATTTTCAATAAGATATAGGGAACTTATTTAAACATTGTTATCAATAGAGGGGATAGGTAATTCCTACAAAGAATCCTAATCCCATGTTAAAAATATGCATGCATCCAACCACCTACCCTTAGATATATTTTATAAGCATAGATGGACATTCAAAACCATCACTCCTTATATTGCAAATCAACCCCTAAGAGACTAGTTCAATAAAAGGACCTCAAAGTTTGTAACATAGAATGTTATTTTAGCTATAGTTTTAGATAAACTATCACAACTAACATTCACCCAATCACCATAGTGACTTGGCTCAACCAAATATTTTTCTAGTGCTTGATTAAAGTTTGACCTAGATGGTACATAGATTACCTCAGCATTATGTTCTTGTCACTACTGATTATTGACATCATCCCCCCTATGATGTTTTCCCTATAATAAGAGATGTGTCCATGCAAACATGGAGAAATTAACAAACATTGGTCCAAATCATTAATTAAATATGCAATAATCCACCACTAGTTAGTAGATCAAACAAACATAAACAATTAGGGAATCAATAATGATACTAACCAAAATCATTTAGATAATTACTAAAATGAATAATAAGACATGTAAAAAAATAATTAATCATAATAATGAATCCAATTTTATAAAAAAAAAAAAAACTATCCATAATTAGTCTAATTATTATAGACCAAATATTAATAATTATAATATGTCTTTATGAAGTTTCACACATTCAATGTTGATTTAGATATCATATCAATCAATATCAATCTATGAACTTTTAAAATTGCCGCTACATTCATTAGATGTTCATTAAAATACAAAAGCAAATTCCCCTTTACAATTCCAAATAAGATTTTACTTATCATCTAATCTTTGCAATATAATTCAAAACCAATTTTAAACCAATATTTATCCACATTAATTAATTTCAAAAAAGTTATGTTGAACTTTAGAGCCATCACTATTCTTTTCAATCTTTTGGCAGGTTTTAGTCTATTTTGTGTTCACCATGAGGATAGTATTTAAGTATATCTAAGTTAAAATGTCTTTGTATTGCAAGTATTCATTTCTTTTGAGATGATCATTACATAACACCTAGATTACATTCCTTGTTGAACCTTTAAAGTTTTGATAGGTCACACACTACTCACAATTACTTAATAAAAACATTTTATAAGTAATAAATCTTTTTTACATTAATATTAAAATATAATATTTAAACAAAAAAAATTCACTGCCAATATAGAAATTTCTTAAATTAAGCACAATGTCTATTACTTTATAAAAGAGTCAAAAGAATTTGACTATATAAAATTATTTTAAAATTATAGTTAAGGGCCAAGTTCTTTCACAATATAGGCCTTGAAGGCTCAATTTCCAAAACTGTAATAACAAATACATTATCACAAGTATGTACAGCATGAAGTCTTTATATTTGAAACATGGAGAAGAAGAGTATCATTAGGGTATTTATCTACCCAACACACAAAGCCAATACATCTCTGTGCTAGCTCTAAAAATGGAGAAGGGCAACCCTTCAATGAAGGATCTAGAAAATTAACACTGATATAAATGAAAGAATTTGGTGAAACATGTTCTCACTAGCATACTAGCATTTTACCTAATTAACACATCATTAGAAAACATGATATGAACATAGAATACAAGATTAACTACTAAATTTAATTCAAAATACTTTTGGCCAAAGCTTCATTTTAAATGAAATACTATACTAACATATCATGTTGTAGTCTAGTTAACTAACTTACTATTCTTTAACTATTTCATATTCAACACCCTTCTTGTCTCCTTATTTCCATGTTTTAAACATAAATGAGAAGTTTTAACAAACTAAAATTTAAAAATAAAACAAGTTTACTTTGAATGGAATAGTTAACATCATTCCAATATAATTAGTAAACATATTCTTAACATAATAATAAAACATCTAAACGGTGGCTTCAAACAACGTCGTAGTAGATCGATCTATATCCACATTAGCGTTGGAATATGCATACATGCAATTAACTGCATGATTGCTCAATCCATAGCCACTCCACAATGCCCAAGCATACTTTTATTAGTCCAATACAACAATTCAATGAATTCTAATTTGTAAGGGTTATAGAAATTGCTATTTCAAAATAAATTATAACTATATAGTTGAAAATATGTTCTATCTTTAATTCAAGTATAGGTGTTCTACACCTTTTACTAAAAAAAACTATATATAGTTGTATATATATAAGTAATAATGGCATGAAAGTTTCATTATGAAAGCAGTAAATATATGTGCAAGCTAAAATACATATAATTCCAACTGTGAAGAATCCATTTCCAGTCACCAAATGCAATGCAAGAACTACTCATGCACAAACTCAAACTCTTCTCTCCCGGGACATATGCAACATGCCCAAACTCAAACTCTTATCTCCCAGAACATGTGCAACATGTTGTCAAGAATTGGCCTGTCTAATTACAAGTAGACAATCCTTAAATAAACCATAGTCTCTTCAGCCATTCTAAATACATAAATCATTTTCTAAATGCAATCTTACATTGACAATTTGGCTTCCTAGGAATCAATCTGGTTTCTAAGTATTTTTAAAATTAGTTCTAAATGTAATAAGCAAAGGCCATAGTTTGCTATATCTATGATTCATAGCGAGCTTAGAAAGAGAACTTAGCTTATAATCACCAAATAGACTCACATGACTACCAAAGTCATAGAGAGCCAATTCAAGATTACCTAGCTACCCAAATTCGAGATCGATTTTCTATAACTTAGGCTAGTGTGACGGGACTTCAATAACAACAAAGCTCGTTCTAATAACCTAATTTGCAGGGTGGACTTGCTAGAATGTATATAAATAAAACCCAAACTCTGAACAAAGGAAGTTGTAAGTTCCAGACATCAATATCTATAAGAAAAGTTTTTCTTTTCAGCACGACAAAATTATAACTACGTAACAACCTCTTAAGCAAATCTTTTCCTTCAACTCTCTTTGTGACAATAGAGTTTATAGCAGGTCCTTTTTATTTGTATTTTTATTGGTGGAATATAATTAATTTCAAAACAAATAAATACACCTTAAGGCATGGAGCAAAAGTGGTAAAGAGTTCTTATGAAGATAATATTAGAATTGTGCCTTAAGTAATTCTGATGGAAAGGCATTCCGTCGAGGTAGCCATTCTATGTATAATGGCATTTACCATTTATTAACCTAGTTAAATGTTTGTTTCAAGTTTCGAGATTTCTCTTGCCCATAGAGACATGGGCATTGTTGGCAATCCCAATGAACCAAATAATTTAGAGTGCATTCCTTATTTAATATCTTAGCTTACACACATGAATTTTCCATGAACAATCAAAACCAAAAGACTATATAGTTTATAGATTTGTAAGCAATGTTGGTAAGGCGCATAGAATGTACGGTCTATTCTAACTTCTCCACTGTATATCTACATATATGTGCTAGTAAAATAAACTGATTTATAATGCTAACATTTCATTCTTTCAATTCACATTACTAGAATTTCCTTTTAGTGTCGACCTCTAACTGTAACTACTTCCTTCCAAATCTCATTCCTCTCTCTAGTCTTCTTTTCCAGTTAACAACTTTGTCTCAACTAACTTCTTCCCTTCTTTTCTACGAACACCCCCACTCCTTTGAAAAAATAATTCTCTTCCCTTGGTAAATATTCGCACTTACTAGCAACTATCCGTTATCTTTTCTATGATCCCTCCTACATACATTTGACCCCTTCTCTTGGATTCGTAATTTATCTTATCCCCTTCTTTTTTTTAAATTTCATTTAATTCAATTCAATCTTTTTTCAAATTCCCTATTATATCATTTGTTTATAATTATTTAGATATATATTTCTTTAAAATATGAAAAACACTTGTAAATTAAAAAAAAAAATTCTTTCAATTAACCATACACATATATGCAACTTGAACAAAATGATTCCTAAGTGCATGTATGTTTAGACTTTTTCAATTCATACCACATTTAAATCTTTTAGATGTCTTCTCCCTCATGATACTCTCTGTTCGTGAGATTGTGAGAACATCAATTATTTTCTTGTCCCACTCATGAACACTAGAGACAAGTAGTTAGTCCATATCAAAATCATGATTTAGATCTAACAATTATAACACATTTTAAAATAAATAATAAACATGCCATTACCAGATATTCACATAATTCTCAAAATGTTCACTAACATTACTTGTAATCATAAATATATTAACAAGTCAAAATTATGTTCAAAACAAGTCATATATTAACAAGTCATAATTATTCTTCACATGATTGTTTGCAAATTCACATCATCAACAAAATTAAGTACATAAAAGTATCTTTTTAACAAGGCATGTTAACTAGGATGTGGCAATTAGCGCTTGAAAAAGGCCTTTAGACTAACCAACAATTTTTGGTACCCTTATGGGACTCAAAAAATTCTAAAGGCTTTCAACCTCCACTATATGACTCAAACCTACTCTTGGCTAAGTCTTGGTGGATTCTTGGCTATCAATTCTAGTGTTTTACCTAGAAAATCTACACCAATTCACCTGGAAAAGTCAATTCAACTAGAGCTAATCCACATATCCTTATCTAGCCCATTTTATCTATTTCCAAAAGAAGATATGACACTACACCATAACTGTAAACACAAATTCCTTAAGTCATAACAATGATTGTTGCGTAACAACCACCCAAAGCACATCTCGCATGGAGTTCACTAGAGGTCCATTGATTCCCATGGTACCACCTGTTATTTTGGGAAGCTATACCTAATGTTGCTCTACATTGTCTTCCTCACTTTATAGGGGAGAATCAGGCTACTCCTATGGAATATTTGCATAATGTTGTGAACCATGCTACACTATTTAGAATATAGATGAAGAAAATATTGCATTGTGATTGCTTTCTAATTCATTCAAAGGAAAATATTTGGATTGGTACTAATCATCCCATCTCAGTGCCCATTGCTAACTGGACCAACTAGGCCAAGCTTTCCTTGATAGATTCAAAGAAAAAGGAAATGAATCATCATTGTTGGAACAACTAATAACTATCAAAAGAGTGCCTATGGAGATGCTTGACAACTTCAACAATAGAATCTAACAGACATGGTAGCACATCCTAGTTGAAGTTTTCCCTCCATCAAGTATGGCCTATATTTGTTATGTAAAGGCTATCAAATTTGAAATAGCAATTTGGTTATGAAGATATTATAGGGGAGGAAATAGTCTCCCAAATGCATATTAAATTACTATAGCTATAGAGAATGAACTAATACATATTGTAGGGCTAGTGTATTGTCCCCCTATGCCATTATTTCTTGACCATAGGCGACCATACCAACCCATACCTACTGAGTGGCCTACCCATCTCTGGGACTCATGATTCCATTCCCTCAAGACCTCAACTAAAATATCACTTTGTTGAATCATCAACATGTTTTGAGCTTGATAAAATGAGAAATCTACTCTAAACCATGTCAAATAAGGTCACTTTGCTCAAGCGGAATCAATAAAATGTGCAAAGACCTCACTATGCCAATAACCAATGTATGCTAAATTAGAAATATAATCAATATCCTAATCAAGGATATAGTCCATTTCATAGCAAACCAAACTACGATAAGAGGCCTCCATATCAACTAGAAATTCTACATAGCTACAACAATCATCAATATATAGATAACTTCATAAGAACCAGTAATCTTTTCTTGATATGCCCTACCATAACCAATGCTCCTTCTATAGTTGACATCAATGAATGCCCACCCTCTACTTATCCAATATTGAATGTACAAATTCAATCCTTCATGTTACTCAAATGTTGGACCCTAGTGACTCTTTACAATTATTGATGTCTTTTCTTCTTCAAGAGCTTGGTAATTGGTGTTTTTGGACATAAAAAGATACGAAACTATCAACTATTTAGGTATTTTGGTGGTAAATATAATTATTTATGTTGAGCTTTGTTATAAAAGATGGATATTTAAGATCTATGATTCTTCAATGTATGAAATACTTCCCATAGAATCTTGTATATGCATGCAATGTAATAATCATGTTCTCTATTTTTGATGAAAATATAAGAACTATTGCCAAATGCTGATGTTATCCTTGTGAATTTTGCATCTTTAAAAATTAGAATTAGCATAATCAATATGTTCATCTTCTAGTTCTTCACCAACACCTTGTTTAATCCATCCATGAAGCTATATTTCTCTGTATCCTTAGTAACCAAAGAAACAAGTTTGTTTTATTTTGCACACACAATTTCTTTAAGTTGACATTTCTTTAAGGCCTCCAAATTCTATGTATCCAGATGGTCACTCAACGTACCTAGATTTCTCTTTCTAGTGCCTTCAAACATTGTTGGATCTTGTGGAATAATTGTTAATTTGGTTCTAAGATCATGCAAGACTATTGTTAAGATGTCAATTCCATCGATGACTATTCTGTCTCTTGATGAATTTGAAGATCAGTAATATAAATTTTTCCTCTAGGTGGTTGCCAAGAAATTGATCTAGATTTTTCTACAATCCATGGAGGTTCAGTAGTTATCTTTGAGTGCTAAACCATTCTCCTTCAAGGGTCATATTATTTTCCAAACTACAAAATCTTTAGATTAGTTGGGCTTGTGTAAGTGTAAGGTTCAAATTGAGCACCATATATTACTCCAAGCCTACAATGTTTGGATTAACTACGCCTTATGGCAAGTGTAGTGGGAGTACCATAGATGTCATAAATTCATGATTCTATAGAAAATTTAGCCAAAAGAAAAGCAACTCTATGACACCAGATTGTGGAAGGTTTGTTTTTAAAACTCATCAATCAACTAGAGATTTGTGTTCACAATTCAAGATTTTTCATCAAAACTTCTTATTTTGGATACCTAAGAGATTGGTTCTACAAGATGTTCAATAATAGGAGCCTTACAAATTCCCATCAATCTAGCAGTTTCCCTTGATGTCACTATATATTCTTGTAAAATTATTATTTTTCAATAGCATCTCCAACCCAATTCTTTTCTTTGTAAAACATGCTTATGGTGTTTGGATGACCTTATAACAAAAACCTATTTCTAGACAGGTTAAATGATTCAAACTTTAAAACCCCATATATATTCATGGCCTCCACTTCATCAAACAATATGGAGATATAGACTATTTCCCATTTTCTTTGACGTTCAAGAGTGACGACCTTGATGGGTTTGTAATGACCTATTGTACATCTAAATCTGGTGTGCCCAACTATCCCCGACCTATAGTTTTCCTTCATTTCATCTAATGTAGTCTTGTATTTGAGAACTTCTACTAACAATTGCAAACAAAATGAATCCCTCATCTCACAAAGCTCACAAAATAATTTCATGTGCCACAACAATATTAGTAGATAACCTATAAATGTTTGAACTCCCCGCAATACCATACCCATTTATCAAAAGTCCAACGGTCAGACCATTGAGTTCAACCAGAATTTAGCAGGTGCAACAATAACATTCAACAAAATTCTTCTCTCCTTCATATTTTGATGGACGCCCGTACCATGTTTAAAAAGGTCTCATTTGTCACAAGCTGCGAGAATGCTTTAGAAAGTTGAGGAACCTAGCTTTACTGTAGCCATTTATATTTGCTAAAAAGTTTCCAAATCCTTTTCAATAAATATATTTCGTGCATATCCTTTTATCATTGCATTCAGGGAGATGACCCCTCTTTGAGGCACCTTGTCAAGTGACTCACGTGCTTTGTTTTTGCTTCTTCAACTCACAAATATATCTACCAAGATGGTTGCGATTACTGCAAAAATATCTATTCCAGTGTAGTTTGATGGAAGCACATATTCTATTCTAATGTTGCTATTTCATAGAGGCCGTCAGGCCACTGTTATTAGTGCCGTTCCATTGAACATCGGTATGAAAGCGACTGTAACGGTTAACAAACGGACGTTGGCAAACAAACGGGTTAAGCCGGCTCCACCTAAGCTTTGCCAGCTGTATTTTTGCTGGTATTTCCCTTTTTAATGTTCAGAATAATAAATAATGAGCATTTAATTTGTTAATCGTCATTACAACCTTTTTTTATTTTAACCTTTTTGATTTTGCAGTCCCATGTATCTAATTTTTAGCCAATTGAAATGGTCCGAGGAATCATTATTAACAATTGCGGGTCCTCCATTCACACAATTTTATTTTGTCTTTTTAAACCTTTTTTTAAATTATGGCTTTTGAAATAGTATCAAAATATATTTAAATAATAATTTATTGATTTATATTTAATGATATGATAATTTTATGTTTATTGTTTAATTTTTTTAAGTCAATTTAATTCCTTTTTAAATAGTTAGTTATATTAAATTATTTTCCTTTATAAAGTTTCAAATTTTAATGATTTTCTTTAAGTTGTAGACAATAAATAATGAATAATTAATACTATGTTGTCAAAATAATGTTCTTCTCTAAGGTAGGTTGCCACATTTACATTATCAAGTTTATTTTCCATCTTGTTTTAGTGAGATAGGACTCTAGATTATTATATTTATTTTTTCTTTAATGGCTCTACTTCAATTTATTTATGGTATTCAATTTTTATGTTTAGTTACACATGTTTAAATTATTTCATTTAATTTAGTGAAGACGTTCATAGTAGGAATTGAACTACAACAAATTCAAGGAGCATAAAGGAATCTATAGTGTAATGTATGTGTGTTATTTTAAGAGAGTAAACATTTTCACCACAAAGATTATTCTCTGGGTATGATGTCATGATTTATTTAACTTCTCTCATGCATTTATAACATCCTCTTCATTCTTCTCATCTACAGTGGTAAACATCTTCTTCATTCTTCTCACCACAAAGATTATTCTCTAGGTATGATGTCATGATTTATTTAACTTCTCTTATGCATTTATAACATCCTCTTCATTCTTCTCATCTACACTGGTAAACATCTTTTTCATTCTTCTCACCACAAAGATTATTCTGTAGGTATGATGTCATGATTTATTTAACTTCTCTCATGCATTTATAACATCCTCTTCATTCTTCTCACCACAAAGATTATTCTCTAGGTATGATATCATGATTTAGTTAGCTTTCCTTGTGCACTTATAACATCCTCTTCATTCTTCTCATCTTCAATGGTAAACATCTTCTTCATTCTTCTCACCACAAAGATTATTCTCTAGGTATGATGTCATGATTTATTTAACTTCTCGCATGCCTTTATAACATCCTCTCCATTATTCTCATCTACAATGGTAAACATCTTCTTCATTCTTCTCACCACGAAGATTATTCTCTAGGTATGATATCATGATTTATTTAACTTCTCTCATGCATTTATGACATGTTCTTCATTCTTCTCATGCACAATGGTGGCACTACAAAATTATTCACATAATATAGACTGCTTCATAAAAAAATTCAAATATCGAAATTTACGTATCCAATAGGTTTTTCTATCAGAATATTTTTATGTAATTGTGACTTGCCATTATGTAATTTTTTTTTTGTGGTACTTTGGAGGTATTTTATGTAATTGTGACTTGCCATTATGTAAATTTTTTTTTGTGGTACTTTGGAGGTATCCCTATGGCTCAGCCCAGCGATTCCCACTATGCCTTGCCTCGGTCTTACATATTGCCAAGTTTTGGGACACAGGAGGAGCAAGCGGAGGCGAGACTAGTCTCCCATTGATGCTCGTGAAGCCCACAACCACGCAACATCGGTTTAATCTGGGTGGTGAGAATCAACCTCAGGACCTATATGGGATGAACCCAAAACCTTTAGTCAACTACGCTGCCAGTGCGGGCTGCCATTATGTAATTATGTTAAGATACAAGTGTAGTGTAAAGAACCAGTCAGCTAAGGTAAACAACAATGTGGGACAAAAGAGTGTTAATTAAGATGTGTGACAATCAATCATTGAGGGTGACTGAGAAATATGAAACCGCTAGCGTCTTTTAAGCAAAAAGAGATAGCGACTAGAAGTTGTAAACGGCTACCAGCACTGTGGCATGCACAGAGACATGAGCCATTTGAAGACGGCTAAATTAAACTACGACAATGATCAGAATGGGAAAACTGTGTGCTTCAAGCCAAAACCACGAGCGGTGAAGTTAAATACAAACCGCGCTTTGTTGAATGTTGATGCTACCTATAATCAAAATGAAGGAGCTTCAATAGAATGAAAAATCGCTGCTACAGATTGCAAAGCGTCGACCACTCTGCAAGAACATGATCATCAAATATCAAATATCAATATCAAGACTAGCAACTGTGATGAACAGAGATCAAATCGCCCTGCAGAGATACAAAACAACGTGCAAAGGTCAAAACGTCATGCAAGGGAGGTTCGTGGGCACAGAAGCAAGTGGAATGCATCTTTCAGGCCGACCGTGGGTCGTGGGCCTTGAATGAAAGGCTGAGGCCGAACAAAACAGATATAACCGTTTGAAAAGAGCCAAGAAAAGGCCGAGAAGGCCTGAAACCCCAAAAACTGAATACTGAGACTGAATGAGGAGGCCAAACCAATACAAATGAACAGAGATCGGGCCGATGTGCCCCAAAGCGGACAGAGGCGTTGTGGAAGCGACACTGGAATGGTCTGTTGGAGTCGGCATAGACAACAAGCCGAGCTTGGACGCCAAGGTGTGAAGAAGTCGACCAAATATAGAAATATAGAAAGGAACAGCAGAAAGACTGATTCTAAACAGAAACGAAGAACAGCAGAGGAATTCTGAGTATTTCTTATTCACCTAACAGGGAACATGAGTACAGATTTATAGTTGTAATTAACTCAACTGCCTCCTATAATTATGCTAGCTAATTTGGCAACTCACTCAAATATATTGACAACAAACTGAAGATTCTAAAGACACCTCTACAATGGTTTGTCACAGCACTGCAGTTTTATTGACACATCTATAATTCAGTTAAAGTTACACTAACACTACCCCTTAACCCATAACTGAATTTTCATGAACTTGTAACATATATGTGAGCCATCTACAACAGAACAGATTGTTGTTACATTTGTTTATGTTGGAGCATATATTCCAACAACCCTACACCACTAAACTAACTAACAACATAAAAAATTACATTATTCAGAAGCTGTTCTTTGAAAACAGTCCTTGGACCAGTAAGACTTCTTCAAGCTGCTCCCATGTATAGTCTCCCAACTATAATCCAAGTTCCCAACATCATTGGACACCATTTGCATATGAAGTGTCTCATTACCCTCGTAAAGGTATGATGCTGAACTTCCAGATTTCCAGATCCCCCCTAAACTATTGGACATCAATCCTCACATGCATGTCTCATAATCCCAATGAGGTATAGTTTCTCTGATCCAAAAGCATCTCAGACTATTGAACATCTATCTATCCTCTACTGCATTCTCCCATGTCTTCAAAGTGTCGGCTTCTTCACACTAGAACAAGTGCCTCATCTTTAATGAAATCATCTTCACTATCAATATTTGGTGGTTCTTCAACAATGGCTATATTTACTGATTCTTTAACTTTTCCTTTGAGAAGGTCACTTGCACGAATTTTACAATTAATTACTGTATGACCATTTTTTTCTACAATAGTAACACTCGATCTCACTCTTACCTGACATTCTCTTTCCCATCATTTTCTTTGAGTATAATGCAAGCTCTTGCTAAGTATCTCCTCTTGGATCTCCTTAAGCTGCTCTCTTTTCTTCAACTAAGAGCACTCAAATCATGTCTTCTAAAGTTTGTGAAGGCATCTAACTGAGAGTCAAAATAACATTGTTATATTTCAAAGGTAAACTATTTGACAAGATAGCTTTAGCTTCCTCTTTATCCACCATGACATTCACTTCAGATAGTTGTTTAATGAGAGATATCAGATTGTGTTTGTGGTTAGACATGGTGATTTCATCAGATATCTTGAAGCTAAATAATTGCAGTTTCAGAGAGAACTTTGCATTTGTTGCTTTTGTTCCAATCAACTTATTTAATTCATCCCAGATTTATTTAGATGATTTTTCTAGATCCACATGATGTAGGTCTAAATCTAAAAGAGCAAGGCCAATAATGGACTTAGCTTTTTCCTCTGCTTTCCCAATCAATCTTTCTTTTAGCATCTATTGGTACCAATTCCATGCCATTCACTATACCCCTTAAATTTTTGTTCATCAATTGCATTTGTATTTTCACCTTTCATATGTGAAAATTATGACCATTGAATTGATCTAGAGGTGTTTCCATTTTCAAAAATCTTCTATTTAAAACTAAAAACAAATCTGTATTTTGAGAAAAAAAACACATTTGTGAATGTTTCATAGCAAAAGGATTTGCAGTAAGGGCCTTAGTAACCTTCTTAACGACTCTATTAGACTCTTCCTCTAACAACAATAAGCATAGATGACTCTTCTGCAGGCCTCGTCACACACATCAGTCTATGCATAAATCATTTGATACTTCCTTCAATCATTGCTAGCTCACCGAAGATTTTGAGAGTGCTCTGATACCAAAATAAAGAAAGGAATAGAAGACAGGCTGATTCTAAATAGAAAGGAAGAATAACAAAGGAATTTTGATTATTTCTTATTCACCGAATAGGGAACATGAGTATAGATTTATATTTTTAATTAACTCAACTGCCTCCTATAATTATGCTAGCTAATTTGGTAACTCACTTAAATATATTGACAACAAACTGAAGATTCTAAAGACACCTCTACAATGGTTTGTGACAACACTGCCATTTTATTGACACATCAATAATTCAATTATAGTTATGCTAACAAAAAGTTGCAAATAGTGATAGAGATGTGATGATAGAGATCAATCAAAATAACGAGCAGGATGGATGGAAAAAATAATGACTGATAGGACTCTTCAAAGTACTAAACCAAACAAGGTCGTCAAAGTGCTAAACCATAGATAATCACCTGCAAATAAAGACAAAAGCTTGCAGGGGTCAAAGTGACCTCTGAACAAAAAATTCATTTTTTTTATAGTTTTCTGGTGAAATCTGTTTCGCTCGAGGATGCATCAACTTTCTCCTCACCTCTAGATTCGGACCTCAATTTGAAGAGCATGTCTGTAGCATGGCTCTAATACCATGTTGAAATAGCCAAGGATATTCTACAACACTTGAGTCACTCTTACAGTATCAAAATCAATAAGAAGTCAATGATATTGATGAACATAATTGAGCATAAACTTATATTTATCTCACTTATAAATTTACATGAGAATGCCTCATTATATAGGCATGTAAGAGGTAATCCACCTTACACGTTAATTGAAAAGTGTCCAATGATGTGGCACAAACAAGTAGACAAGTGTCCTATAAGGTGTCAACCTTTGGATCACTTGGAATGTACAAACCAACAACCTTGTGTGACAAGTTTTGGATGACTACAAAGTGCCTTTTGAGGTGAGATGGAAAGTCTTCCAACCTAAAAAGGAATGCACATGAGGTTTACCAAACAATTTGGTAACCTCTAACCTCTAAAAGATTACACATTCAGTTAGACAAGATGTTGTCTAACCTCATCAACTTAAGTACACTTAAGCTATAGTGAATAGATAAATTATTCACTCTAACAGACTTCACCTATACATCAAGCACAAAATCCCAATCGGTAAAGAATTGAACCTTGTAAAAGCATACAAGATAGTATTTATAGGCTCTTCTACCCATCCCACAATGGTTTTCCCTCCAAATTACATTTGAAATTTGGATTCTCATGGATGGAATACATCTCTACAAGTTCAAAGCCTTAATTATTCTTTGTGGTGGTTGGAATTAGCTATGCAACCTTTTGATAGCTATTCCATGAAGTTCACCACCAAGTATTTCCCTTCATCAACACTAGTAGGTGAAACATATTGTTTGGATACTATTTAGTTGGTGGCTATAAGTTCTTAGCCTTACAACCTTAGAAAATTTTAGTTCCTATACTTGATCGGTTACACCTCAGCTACTCCAGTGTTCTAGGATCTTGAGGAGGATGTAAGGAATCTATAGGTGCCAAAACCATGTTGCCAAGATGTATAGAAAGTTCCTTCTATCATGCAATGGTCGAGTGTCATGCAAGCCATTGAATGATTTTAACATTATCATATTAGGTAGTCCAAGTTGCTTTTGGAAATGTTTGTCATTTGTTTTTTTGAGAATCCTCATAAGCATGCCATGTGGCCCTAGTTGAGTTATAACTCAACTTAACCAAAAAAGGAATTTGTACCCACCAACAATCGCATTGAGTACCTTTTAACTTTATTATACTACCTGCATTAGTGTTTTTGATTATATAAGGCAGCTAAACAAGGGGCTGAACCCTTAACAAAAGTAGAAAGGCCCGAAGACAAAACAGAGCCTTAAACTAGAAATAGCATATACCACCAGTACATAATGCCAGCAAAACCAGCAAAACTAGCCACTAAAACTAAAGCCAAAAAATAGAGTAACAGAGTATCAGCAGTAAAATAACAAAGATAGAGGAGACAACAACTCTCCTTACTAGACCATAGAGTTAATAATAGCATCCACTTTTTAGCCAAATCATCACTATTAGGATTGACAGTAACCCCCAAATTCTTCAGCACAGAGAGGTTGAGGAGAATAGAGGTCCTGAGCACAATGGAGAGAAACCGTTCCAACTTCACAATGCGGACCCACAGACCTGCAAGATCAGCCCCTAGACCATCATTAGTCTCCATAGCATCCTCAGCTTCTTCCACAAACATATCACCCACTTTGTCAGCATGTCCAACAGAGTCAGCAGTTTCCTCCTCTGAATCATGTGTTTCCTGCTTGTTTTCATCATCACCTGAAATATCCTGAATCTCCACATCCCTGTCGTCCTCCCTCCGAGTGGATTCATCTGAGCCACTCTCTGAATAGTCAATGAACTTGGCAGAGGGAGCCGGCTTGCTAGCAATATGCCCAGACCACCGAATTACAGAAGAAAACCCCTCCCCACAAGCCTTCACAGAGGAGTCCCTTCACTGACCCACCGGGGTCCTACCAAGGGTTTTAGGGGTCCCAACCACTGCCTTCCCAGTACCCATTTCACCAGTAACCTTCCACTTTTTACCCTTCTTAGAAGCAGTCGGGCCCGGGGAATCGATAGGATTTGTCACAGGAGTGCAAACTTCAGTAGTTTTGATAGGAACAGGGGAGGGCCCGGGTTCATCAACATCAAGAATATCCTTAGGGTTAGAGGAGGGCTCACCATCCCCACTAGTGGCTGGAATGGATTTAGAGGGCTCAAGGGCAAGATGATGATTATATAAATAGAGAATAAGGCCCTGGTGGAGAGGGATAGGCTTTAGAGCAGGGTTTTTAGCCAGTTTCACCTAAACCCTAAGGACAAAAAACTCCAGGGAAGAAAGCAAATAAAACAAAAAACTAATTTTAGCATTGCGACGGAAATGATTTAACAGGGGGAGATGGTAGTTATAAAACCTGGTAAAGCGCCCCTCCAGGGTAAAATATTTCATGAGGATAAAACATATAGCATCCCATGGCTCCAGCAACTTGGCTCTGTCAAAACCGCCCTGGTAAGGAACCAATTCTTCACCATCGCCGAGGAAAAGTTGCTGGCTGGAGAGGTCCACAATTTTAGTTTTGCGTTGTAGCTTCAAGCCCTGGGTAGACATACCGGTGGCCATACCTGCATTAGTGTTACCGTAATACATCATTGTATAATATTGTTGGTTATGGTTCGGTCATTGTTAACTACCAATTATGGTTCAGTTTCATATAATACCGGTTATGGTTCAGTTTCATATAACTGTCAACTCCCTCATAGTATTTATATATGGTTGTGTATCTACATATAATCATATGAATAAAAGATTTTTCTTCCCCTTCATATGGTATCAGAACATTAATGGTTTCTATGTGTACCTGTGAAGAGCAATTCCTATGTGGTTCGTTGATGTAGAGTCAGTGAAAGATGGAAGGTGGATGATGTCGAACCATGCTTCCGTTTGTCATGTAGTCGAAGACGAGGAGCCTCATGTTTTCCAACATGGAGAATCCAATTAATCTTGAAGAAGATTCATTCTGGAGTGGCAACAGTGAGGTGTGTAGTGTTTTGTATTTTAAGTTACATTTCCTACAACTATTTTAAGGCTACCCAAATATATAGTTTGTAAAGTTGGCATGAAGAATAAACTCATTTGATGCATAGATTGAATGCATCTATATTATAGCTCATTTGGTTTCATTTGAAGTTTTTATACAATCTACGTGAGAAGAATAGGTTTCCATTGGAAGGCATTGTAGATGTCACTGATTGCTATTTCTTTCTACAAGGTTTGTAGTGGTAACATTTTCATTTCCAATAAGAGAAGGCATCAATATGTTTTTGGTTGGTTTTATTCCCACTAAACATCTTCAATTTCAAGATGAATCACTAACATTTAAGGTTACAGAAATGCTGCAAGAAAGTGCAGAGGAAATAAAAAGCTATGCCCAGTATAGATACCCAAGAAAGACTACTTTCATATGCATGGCTGGCTTGTTGAGGACAGATATAGTCAACAATTTACAGGTGGAGATACCTGAATTTAATGTGTCTTATAAACCACAGAAGATCAGCCCAAAGTTTTAGTCAAGTGCGAGGTATTTATTGCACCAACAGATTCGTGATTCATACACACACCCTCAGTTTACTATTGATGTCATGAATCCCCTTCAAATTGAGCAACTAATGGATCAAGAAGTTGTAAAGCTTTCTGGTGGAAAACTACAGAGAGTGGCACTGTGCTTATGTCTTGGCAAGCATACAGACATTTATCCGATTGATGAGCCAAGTGCATACTTGGATTCTGAGCAGCGTATTGTAGCAGCAAAGGTTATAAAGTGATTTATTCTTCATGTAAAGAAAACTGCTTTGTTGTCAAGCACAATTTTATAATGGCCACATATTTGGTAGATAGGGTTATAGTTTATGAGGAACAAGGAGAGTTATCAAGAGGCCAAGAAGATGAGGATTCATCAGATGATAAAGCTTTTATTAATGACTCTTTTGGTGGTGTTAATAATGCATTAGTACTATAAGCCTTCACTTTATTGGAGGAAGGTGGCATCACAGGATGGAGGATTTTCCATCATCTCAAGTTAGCTTCTCGCTTTGAGATGATGCTTTGCATGAGAAGCGTTTTTGGTTTTGGTTGTTTTACTTTTCTTTGTTGATGCTGACGGATTTGAAGAATGTATGTTTTGTGAAGATTTTGTTTTGGAGACAGGTTTAGGATTTGGTGTTAAGCTCAATATAGATTGTTGTCTAGTGAGCTTCAGAGTATTGATCGAGAATTAAACCCTTTCGCAGTCACTAGACAATGATAGAGATATGTCATATCTCTTAGGGATTATTGTTGAATAATTCAAGACTCTATGATTTGAGAGTTCGGGACTAAAGAGCTCAAGAACATAGCTCGAAGCTACACCTTTCCGAGGGTAGACAAGATAGCATGATGGAGCCCTTCTTGGTTCAAGATTTGTTCTTTGGGAGAAGATCTTCTATAAAATATGTATTCATATTATGTAATCAACTGTGTTGAGTATGTTAGCATTCAGGGGGTACCTTGTTACTATTGTAGGAACAATGTAATAAGGGGGTAATTTTAGTGTAATACATCATTGTATTACATTGTTGGTTATGGTTCGGTCATTGTTAACTACCAGTTATGGTTCGGTTTCATATAATACTAGTTAAGGTTTAGTTTCATATAACTGCCAACTCCCTCATAGTATTTATATATGGTTGTGTATCTGCATATAATCATATGAATAAAAGATTTTTCTTCTCCTTCAATTAGTACCACATATCGCAACATTGGGGCTTCCTGTGAAAATATTTTCGTTCTTTTCCTTGAAAGTATTGTGAGCCATTAGATGGATTTTAGAGTGGAATATTATATGATCTATGCTTTTTGGGACTTTGAATTTTTTACAAGAACTACTCCAAAACTATAAAATAACATAAATGTATTGAGATGGTGAGGCCCACAAATGTTGCAAGAAATTCTTATTTTTTTGAGGTCAAAGTGAGGTGAATCTACTACCTATAATGAAGGATTCACTATAGTCTTGGAGAGTCTCAAAGTTTATTTCACTTGTAGAAGGAAAGGGAGCCATAGGTCTATCCATTGGCAAAAGAGTCCACCAAAAAGATAAAACATCAAATTTGGAAGATACCCACCCTTCATTGATTGCTCAATGAAGCCATAATCTTCACCCATTATTCATCCTTGGATAGAGTTATCTTCATTAGTAGCCTATGTTTGCACTCCAACTTTAGCACATGCTCATATGTTATCTACTAAACCTATGAGCTAGTCTCCCACACAAGTGTCCCCAAGTTTGTAGGTGTCTTGATTATTACCAGCATCTCACTCCATTATAGATGCAAGGGACAACTTGTCAAGCTCATATTTATCTTATCCTTTGTTCCTTATCCTTTCCTAGAATGTGATTCCAGGGTGGGTAACTTATCATTTAAGTCCATGGAAAGTGGGAGGTTGTGCTTGATTTGGATGTGAATATATGCCTAGATATCAACAATTGATCTTCCAACAACTCCTAGTTGTGCCTTGTATTCTTGAGGCATCCTATCCTTTTCTAGGATGTCATTTTTTTATTGTGTGGTTGAGGATCTACTCTTTGTTACCATGGTGATTATCTTCATTATGTTCATTCTAGATAAATGCAAGATTGTGGTGCATTCAACTAATTTGGCAGTGGCACAAGGGTTGGCCTTAGAGCATCGATCAACTTTTACACTAAAGAGTGGAGGGCTTGGTCATACTTAATGGAGCTCACTACTGGTACGAAAACAATATCTAGTTGCTCAATCTCTTTCTAGCATTCTGGGAAAAGGGCACATGTGAGATCTATTGAACCAAAAAATAACTAAATAGTTCATCAGTATTAGCCTAGAGCTATTGGATTTCCTCTTTTTCAATATCTAGCATTTTCTCTAGGTCTTCACCATTCCCACTGAGACATTTTATTATTTTTTTAGGTGTCCCTTTTAGTAGTTAGCACAATGAGATGAATGTCTTGGGTGCTCACCTTTTGTCCTGTTGCTCCTAGTTGATCTAATAAGTCTATGGTAGTTGTTTTCTCCTTAGAAATTCATGCCTTGAGTTCCTCCACCTATTTGGTCATACTCTATCCTTTGGTAGTTGTGATATCCATCCTAACCGTTTCTAGGATTTTTGACACCTTTGATATGTACTTTTTCATATCTTTCACCTATACATCCTCTACCTCTATTGCCTTTTCAAAGATGGTAGAAACCTACCACTCTAGCACCATTATTACACGCTATTGTGAACCTCAATTACAAGTTTCACCTACTTGAGCTTCTCCTCCTCCTTGAATTTTCTCTTCGGGATATGAGAGAGGAGCCCATAAGATTTGTCTCCTTGATGCTCACCATGATCTTTTGCATCCTTGATGCTCACACTTATTGTCTCCATCTAATAGTCCATTTATTGAATTTGGCCTTCCAATTTTTTTACCAATGGCGTGAAGTTAGAAAAATACAACACATTCTACATGATATCATATGTTGTTCTCACATGCTTCGTTGCAAGAGTAGCATCTTTCTTTTCTTTCCTTTTTTATGTAGTGGTCTTTATTTGCACCATTTGTTGCTAGTACACAATGGGATCTAGCATCACCATGATTGCCTAAGGAAAATGCGGAAGTGAAAAGGGCTACTAACTATGTATTTGTAGATGAGGTGGCCATTTGGTGAGTAGGGAGATGCACAACATGGGATGAGGGTGAGAGAATATATGATTGCTAAGAGTTAAAGGTTTGTTGGAATAAAGTGGTGGGTGGCTAGAATGCTTAGAGGTGATAGTATCTAGTTGGTGGTGGGAAATATTCAGAGGGAGAGGGATGGTGGGGCTAGTAATGTGTGGAGAAAGGATATTATGGTGACAACTACATGAATTAGTGTTACATTTAGGAGGTAACTACAATTGGAATATGAGGAGGTGAGAATAAAGGAGGTGGGGAAAATTAGGTATATGTTGATGGTGGCATAGAGGAAGTAAGTGGAGGAGAGGGGATTACCTTTTGAGAGATGGAAGAGGTGACTAATGGGGAGTAGATCAAGAGGAGGTTTTGGGAGCAACTTGTATAATACGGGAGGTGGGAATAGGAACAAAATAAATGAGAGGAGAAGTGAGAGGAATACTTATAGAATGGTCCATTAGGAGCTTATTGTTGGGTCATGCAAGATGTTGAGAGCTATTTGGACTCATTTTTAATCCTCTTCTTGGTAGGTGGCTAGTACACATTCTCAAGATTTCTCTTCTTCCTCCCATCCGAGTCATCAAATCCTTTAGTAACTACTTGAAATAGGGTTTATTTATCCACATTAGATCCCTAAGATGATGGTCCCATAGAATTAGCTCATCCTTATGTCCTTGATGACTATCATCATACATTGTCAGCTACTTTTCCCCTAGCCACCTAGATGATTCCAGGACTTTTTGTTGATTTCAGTAATGTTGCTAGGCTAAGGACCCTTGGTCCTAGCCATTGTATGTGTACCCTTATGCACATAGATGATTTTGATGGCTCTCTACCATTGGAAAATGATACTTGTTGTTATAGAACATATACTATAGTCACTATAGCACTAGGTAAATTTGATTGTCTCTACACTTCCCCAAGAGGTGGCCTCTTGGTGATGTTCACTTTCTTGCAAGGTATGGGATGAGCCAAATTTATCATGGACCTTGTCATAGGACATCTTCTATATGTCATCCTCAATGATGTCATTTGGCTTCTCCTTTATGTAGCTTATATCTTCATAGAATTTCCACCACATTGCAATTTTCTCCTTTCTCCATTTCTCCTTATTGAGTGTTGAAAACTAGTCATTGAACATCTTTGGACCATAATAACTCTCATTCTTGTATAGGGTCTCACATGGTTCATTCTATTGGGATAGTTGAGCTATCATAGGCTAGACATTAAGAAATTTGTGAATGTTTTCTTCCATGAGGTTTCTTTTCACCTCTAGTATGGATAGTGCCCTTGAACAAATTTAGCATGTTTGTTGAGCTCTTCTTCTTCTTTAGCAATGTTAAGAAAAACCAAATAGGATTAAATTACCAATGGTCATGGATTTTATCCAATTGAATCTACTTTAGTTTCATGTCAAGGATATATACAACCCTTCTCTTGATAATTGTGATGTCGCAACAAGTATGCAAGAGGGTGTAGAATGCAACTCTTCCTTTTCCATTGCTAAAGTATAGGTCAATGGCATCTACTTGTCCTGATTATTCAAGGTAAAATACCATGCCTTTGGAACCAACCTTGGCAACCAATACATGGATCCATTGTATTTATAGATCTTGATGATGGTATGATCAATCCTAAAGAATCTACCACTTATGTTGATTGACCAGAAGGAGGTCACAAATGACTTAGTTTTATCATCTCTTCATTCGAGAGGAGGGATACAGTAGGCATTAGAAATTTATCCATTAAGGCATAGTACTCATTGCTTCAGTGGAGGAGGGGTTTGAATAGTGGCTTGATCACATCCCAATGTTCCAAACTAAAATGCAATGTTCACAAAAATTGAACTCAAGATTACAATCAATCATACCCTTAACAAGATTTTTATTCTTCAAGGATATAATACCCTTCTCATCAATGTGACCAAGTTATTGCTGTCATAATAGTGTCTTCTTAGTTGGAAGTTTTATCTCCATAGAATGAGCACCCTCGAGTACCCAGAAAACATGACCATCAGAAGTAGATACAACAATACTCTTTTCTACTAGTTCCAATGGTGAGGATGAAGACTTTGAAATTCTTGTTTTTGAAACTAAAGAACTATTGTATTGAAATATGCATGCATCAAGTTTGAACAGAGTGCCAATTCAATCACTCTTAGCTAACACCATAGCTCCTCTAGTCATCTTGCATCCTTCATTTGAGAAAACAACCTACACACCCATATCATGCAACTTACTTATAGATAACAGGTTTTGTTCCAAACAAGGGATATGAAGAACACCATTTATCCCCTTCACTTGTCCATTAGGGAATCAAATCAAGACTCTTCCATGGACAACAATCTTTAAATGAGAGTTGTCACCTAGATACACCTTCCCACCATCATATTCTTCATACTTCGTAAACCAACCCTGATGTGAGGTCATGTGAAAAGATTCACCAAAGTCAATAAGCCACACACCCTCAGATGCATGTGTTTCCAAAGGTAATGACAAACACTTCTCCATCATCCTAAGAAGATTTGTTAGAATCTAAATTAGAATTCTTCTTTTTCTTCTTCTCCTCCTTGCACTCCTTGCCGGAATGCCCAAGTTTGCTATAGTTCCAACATAATTCCTTGGACTTTCAAAGAGACCTAGATTTCCCATGGGATTTGGATGTTGAATTCTCTTGCTTCCTATCCTTCTTTTTGCCTTTCTCTCTAGATCTACCATGAACCACAAGAGCCTCCTTAGCCATTTCAGAAGATTTTCTTCACATCTCTTTAGATAGTAATGTTGCAACCAGTTCATTCATCTTGAAGGTGGTAGTGGTACTCCCAATGACCATAACAAGGTGGTCCCATGAATTCAACAAAGAAAATAGCAAATCCATACACCGATCCTCCTCCTCCATCTTCACACCAATGGAGCTAACCAAGAAACAAACATGTTAAAACAATTTAGGTGATTTGCAATAGATCCTCCATCTTCCATCCTCAAAGAGTACAACCTTTTCCTTAGGAGCAACTTATTTACCAATGATTTAGCCTAATAAATTTAACCAAGTTTAGTCCACAAATTTGCCATTGTAGTCTCTTCATGGAAATTCAATAACATAGAGTTAGCCAAATAATGTCTCACAAAACCATTTTCCTTCTGATCCATTAGATCCCAATCTTCTTGTTTCATACCCGATGGCATATTTCTAGATATAACAGTCCATAGGTCTCTATTGAAACCAACATGTCTTCCATTTTGAGTTTCCACAACTCAAAGTTTCCTTTATTAAACTTTTCCATCTCTATCTTTCGAGATGTGCTTGCCATCACAAGTTCATGCAACAAAGATTTCCAAATCCTCTCTACAAGATCCCACTAAAATGATGATCAATTAAAAAAACCCTCTACCCAACAACTACAACCAAAGTTGATTAGGCTTTGATACCAACTGAAAGGAAGCAATTTACATCGAATACACTTCTTGCACCAATCTAATGAGGAGAGTTGTACAAATTTTAATTCTTTTAACAATTATAGTAATGAATAAACATAATGCAAAGAAGATCAAATAACATCACATGCAAATACAAATGCTCACAACACAAGATATACATGGGGAAAACCCTTTTAGGTGAAAAACCCCACACTCCAAAGCACAACCCAATGTATTAATCTGTAAACAATGAAGGTTACAATACACTTCTAGAGCCAATTTCTTACAAAAGTTCACCATGGTTGATTTAATCTAGAGTAATTTTGGTAGCATGACAATACTTGCAAATGAACCATACAAACTACTCTAACAAGCACCTTATGTATAGACAATTTGATATCAAGCATGAAGGAAGCTTCTAGAGAAGGATAAAAGAGGTGGGCATCCAAATCCACATGGACACATTCTAACATCTCTTTTGTAGAAAATGACACTTGTGCAATATTCTCTTACACCTCTCACAACCCTCCAAACCTGGGTGCCCCAAATTTTTAAAAGATAGGTATGACAAATGCTCTTACACCATCATAAAATCTGTCATATATGACAACACTGACAACTATAAGAGAATCCATCATAACTGACTATTAATAAACGATTCTCTTACAACTTGTCATAGTCAAACTTGGGTGCCTAAATAGGCCTTATTCAATCATCCAAAGATGCTTTATGATAGATGTCATACTATCATAAGAATCTTCTATTTTTTGGCTCTTACATGTCATAGATTCTGTCATATGTCATAAACTCTTACACATTTCTCAAGATTCCAACACATGGCAAATTAATGCCACCTCAAATGGGATGCCTACATTTCCTCATGTTGACATGCCCATCCAAGTCACCTTCCAAGTGGGATGACAAATCACCATGCCACCTCACACTAAATGACAAAATAGAATGTGCATAGATAAATACAATATAGGCAACTAATAAATAAACAATTAAATACCAACGTTAGGAACTTGAAAAGGTTGAGCCACCTTAACTACCAACATCATGGTTTTGGTCACAAGTATATAATGGTGTTTCTGATGCTCTAGTAATCCTTTGGTTTGAGCTTCAACTACATTTTAATGGCAACTTGCAAGTGCATGCATGTATCCTAAACCCTAGCCTTGTCTAATCCATACTTCCCTTGGTACAACTAATTCATATTATAGGCCATTGAAAATATCACATGCACTTTAATCCAATTCTTGATTGACTTCCAATTTGTAATCACCATATAGTTTAAGGAACATTCTTTATTTAGGCACCATGTATTCACTAGTTTAGATGGTCTTTGCCACTACTAGTGGTATCTCATCTTGGTAACCTCTTTACGTTAGCCCTAGTCCCCTATGCCCACTTCTACCACTCACTACTTAGTTTCCATGATACCATGTGTCACTACCTCATTGGTAGTACACAGTGGCCCAACATTGCCTTTAGTTTCTCTTGGGCCATTATGTGCCCACCATTAGATCTCTTGTCCCTACTCTACTATCTGCTATATCTCTTTGAACATGTCCACTCTTTACATCTTAGTTAGCAATTACTCCACTTCACTAATTATGTGGCATCTAATATACATATGACACATTTCTATTACCTTACATTGTTGTTCTTGTTTCCATGGTGTAGGCCATTAATGCTCATGGACCAATTGCCTAGTGTCATGTGGCACCTAGTGGTGTCATCAATTGTCCCTATGTGCTTCTAGTTCTACATGGTTCTTTTTTTGTATGTGCACACATGGATCTAAGTGCAAATTGTGGCCCACCATACATCACCTTGTTGGTAATGACAAGCACCATCTATTCAACTAAACTATGAATAATTGCCAAGTGTCTCCACATTGATGGGTGGATCCCTCTCATCCTACATGTCATCTACATGGTCACTAGATGTCTTTTCTAATGGTGACTAATCATAAAATGATCACACCTTCCTCATGTGGCTGACACATGATGCTCCAATGCTAAATCCTCCCATGTAGATGATGCAAAATAACTCAAAGTTCAGAATATTTAAATACCCTCCTAGTGCAATGCTTAAATGACTAGTAATGCCATTTTTTAGGATTTCCCAACTTGTAACCTGATGCAATCACCTCAACAATCATATGCATGGGTTTGTGGCCCTTCTTATAGGAATCTATTATCATTGAATTCATTTAGCTATTGTTGGCCACTACAAGTGTGGTTACCTTTATAAGCAATACTTTGGTAATGCCATATCTATGATCTATGTACCTTGAAATTGGTATTTTCTTCTTTTCCTATAAACAATGGAGTTGTGGAGACCATGGAAGCATTTATTTGGTCCTTGGTAGTATCTATGAGATTATTGATACACAATATTGTAGTATTTCCCTTACGACTTACCTTTTATATATGCAATACATGTGTACATCACCATCCTTGTAAAACTTGCAATATTTTGAAGACATGGAAGATCTAATAGCTCTTGGGACTTTAAAATGTGTTTGAGCTCTTAACCATCTTCTAGCTCCAAGAATCATCTTATAAAAGGAGAGATTGATGGATCATATAGTTATGCTATTAACACTTTATGAAGTGAGATCTAACATTAGTTAACCTATATATGAGTCATCATGTGGGGGGTCTATTTTCCTTGTCTCATCCTACATAGGAGAGAAATTAGCAAATGTGTTACATTTTTTTGCTAAGGTGGGTAATGGCCATGTGTTTGTAGATGTGATGAGGGAACACAAGAGGATTGTATATGCATTGTAGATAAAAGAATGAGGGAGAAGGATCAACTTAGGTACATTCGAGTTGGCACACTTGCCATTCCTCGGACTCAAACATGAAACCTCCAAATTGGTTGGCAACCGTACTAATCCAAATAAACATATAGAAACAAAAAACATGGTATAAAAACTTTCTTAAAACCCTAAAGGACACATAAATAATTAAGTACATGTAACAGCAACATATAGTAGTAATATAAAAAGATATTCTTAAAATTTCAAAAGAAGTGGTTTAAAAACATGTATTTTGATACTCATAAATTATTCTTATGTTATTTATTTAATAAACATTTATATTTATATATTTATATAATTTTAAGAAAAAATATATAAATTTTTATTTATGTAATTTTTAATTTTAATATTTAATATGTCCTTTTAAAATATATTTTAAAAACAAAATGAGCATTATATTGGATTTAAGAGGTAATTTATACATATTGATTCGAAAATAAACTTTAAAAAATCTAAAATTATATGGAACTCTATATTTTGTTATTATATATATATATATATATATATATATATATATATATATATATATATATATATATATATATATATATATATATATATATATATATATATAACTTTTTAATCAAAGACATTTTTAAAGGGATTTGAACATATTATATTAGGTTTTTAAATTATGATAACTTGTTATTATAATGTAATTATATATGTAATTTTTTAAAAGATATTTGAAATATATTTTATTGATTGATGAATGGAATTTCATAAATAGAAAAATGTTATTAAAAAGTTTGTTATTGTTTACATATTTATTGAATGTATCTATTTGTTGGAAGGAAAATAAATTAGCATTAGGTGTAACTTAGATTAATTCAATGAAATCCATAAAAAGAAGTATAAATCGTCCTATATTAATAAATGATATTGATATTATAATAATTGGCAATAGTTACTAGATGTAAATAAAAATAATTGTATTAAGTTGGATAAGGAAGAATTTAATAAGTCTTATGTGAATCTAAATTTTATATGATTTAAGATTAGGAATAGTTTGGTAATCATTTTCAAAATTAGATTTTTTTTTGTTGATTATGTGGAAGAATGATTTGGGAGATTAGGGATAAATCTATGTCTATGAATCTATCATGCAGTTGCAAATTTGTACTATGTGATGTATAGATTATATTCCTTATTTTGTTTGATATTTCTTGACTTTTCTATGCATGTTGATATTTGTGGATTTATAATATTTATAAATATCTTGGTAGGGCAGCTAGAAACATGTTCTCCTAGGTCAATTAGTAGAAACATGTACAGATGATCAATCTTTAATCATGTATATACTTATCTGCATACTTGTGTAGAACTATATTACTTTTAAAGTACCAATCAAAATCTGTAAAATGAATGATAATTTATTGATGCTCTCAATAAATATCCAAAATGAATGCATTAAATTTCTTTAAATACAAAAACATTATAATACATTGCATAAATTTATGTTTAATCCAACTTAGACAAAACTAAAACAAAAGTACAAAGTCCATTACCTTGAATTTACAAATTATTTTAGTATATTTTCAATTTACAGCTGCATTTATCAGTTTTTTTAAAAGGCAACCACAGATGGGTCAGATGTGAGTGAAAAAAAATTGGTTTCAATAATAACAGGTGATTTATGATTTGTTCATTTCCGCCTTCATGATTACCTTAAGGTAGGTGCGAACAATGGAAGGTGACAGCTAAGATTGAATTATATTAAACGGTAGTTATTAGTTACATTTCTATAGGTTTGAGTAGTTTCTATACATTTGGCTGAGACAGAGGCATGTATTAGGAGTACTCGTTATAGTTACAACCTCATAGCATTCATGTGCTTTTTGGTACAGTTCTTCCTCATCTAAGAACAATGCGTTGAGTATGCTCAAGAATTAAATTTAGTTAACAATTAGAGTTTATGTTTACATCTCCCTTTTATAGATTTGAAGTTTTTCTACTTTGAAAGATCGAGATATGATATTGTTTTTTATTTTTTTTAAATATATTTTTAAAACTTTTGTTACTTTCACACACGAAGCGAACATGATACCAATGATGCACTTTTAAATTTTCCCTCCAAGGAAGGGATTCAAGCAGCAACACAACGCTCCTTGATATAATTTGCCTCAGAAATAATGAAAAAGGCTAACAAGACTGTCATGATTTTAATCTGTAATGGAGAATCTGATGGATCTTCACATCTCTTCTCCCAAGTAAAAATAAGCTCATGGAAAAGAGTGAAATAATGGGTCTTTTAATAGTACATTAGTTTATATTTAAAAATAAGTTTTAACTATTCTATAATATATTATAATAATTATAATTATAATATATACTAATTAAAATTATATAATAATTATAATTATAGTTTATTTTTTTAAAGTTTGAATAAGGTTGGATTTAGAATTATGGTTTCATTTAGGGATTGGGTTAAGATTACAATTATAAATTAGGGTTAGTGTTCAAGTTAGAATTAGAGTTGTGATTACTATTAGAGTTAGGGACATAATTATGGTTATAATTATAATTAGAATTAGAGTTAGGGTTAGGGTTAGGGTTACAATTATGGTTAGGATTAGTATTGTGGTGAGGGTTAGGGTTAGGAATAGAATTAGGGTTATTGTTAGGGTTAGAATTATGGTAAGAATTGGAGTTAGGGTTAGCATTAGTGTCAGGATTTAGGTTAAGGTTATGGTTACAAATATAATTAGGGTTCAAATTAGGGTTGGGATTGTGGTTAGCATTAGGGTTAGTGTTAGTATTAGAGACCAGAATTATGGTTAGAATTATGTTAAATAGGGTTAGATTTAGAATTATGATTATAACAAACAACCAAAAGCCTAACAAGACTACCATGATTTTACTCTCTAATGGAAGACGAATCGGATGGATCATCACATCTCTTATCCCAAGTAAAAGCAAGCTGATGAAAAAGAATGAAATAATAGGTAACTTCTTTTAATAGTACATAAGGGAGAAGATTTAGCCATAAAGAATATTAGATTTTTTAATTTAATGTTAATTTTGAATAATAAAAATAAGATTTTTTAATGTAAATGAGATATAAAATTCTTATTAACTATTTAATCATAAAAAATATAATATTTAAATAGTTTTTGAATTGAGAAATATAAATTAAAATATCATTCTTTCAAACTCTGGTTTCATGACAACAATGTAAAAAGGAATAAAATATCTTATGGATGACTTATAATTTTTAATTTAGATTTAATGAAAATTAACTATTTACTAGTTTTTGTGTCTCAATGAGGAAATAGTGGGGCTAATAAGCTGTTGTATTTGTTAAAAATGAAGGCCTGAATTTTCATTTTTAAATGGAGCAACTTCATTGACTAAACTATAACATTCCTTCAAACCTTGGCTTTATGACAACCCTCTAAAAAGGAATAAATTATCTTATGGATGAGTTATAATTTTTAATTTAGATTCAAAGAAAATTAACTATTTACCAATTTTCGGCTCTCAACGAGGAAATAGTGAAGCTAATAAGCTGTTGTATTTGTTAAGAATGAACGCCTGAATTTCCATTTTTAAATGGAGCAACTTCACCGACTCAACTATAACATTCCAGCTGATTAAGATTTACCCATGTAAATAGACTATATTCCTTAATATATATATATATATATATATATATATATATATATAGATTTTATATATTCAAAACATAAGTGTTTCTTTGAATAGAATATAGAACTCACCAAACAGTCAGGGATGAAGGTGCCTGATTGCAGTCTATATCGCATTAAAAGGACACCTCAGTCAACATAGTGTGATAAATCTATTGTTCCCATAGCGGCTCCCAGGACTGGAAGGGATCCACTTCCTTATAAATGACACCTTCCCTTGTTACTAATGTAGTATCTGTTGGATATTGAACAAGTTGAGAATCAAGAGATGCAGTGCCCAGAAGCAATACAAGCTTATCATACTTAGACCGCATATGCTTTAGTTCTGTTTGTGTGTCTGCCAACTTGGATTCCAGCTCAGCAATTTGCTTCTGCAGTTGATGAACTTGTGTTGCACAGCCATGCACGGGGTCCTTCAGCCTTGCACTCGCTTCATACACCATGCTATTTACTGCATCTGCTCTTTGCGCAACCTCCACACTCTGAACCAAAATCACAAGTTTCACTTCCTTCTTAATACATCATTCTATTTAACCATCATCCATTTCAATGTTCAAACAATCAATAACAATTTTACATTTCGTCTATATCAAAAAGTAGTAGCGAAAATTAACCTTTATTGAAGTGGAAAATATTTAAGAGTGGCCCTGATACATGGCCTATATGCTTCAGAGAAAAAAGAATTATTACAAATAAATTAAAATATGTACCTGTATCTTGCTTATTACAATTTTGTTTCAGCTAAATTTGAAAACAGAAGTACCAGTATATACAAAGTTCCTAGATTTAAATTCAAGGCAATAAAAATATTCAAGCACGGTTACAAATTACTTGAAGCAGTTTAACGATATGGCTCGTTCCAAACATTCTTTGAACGATTGCGAATTTGTCTGGATCATCAGGAGGAAAATAAGGAGCCAAGATACATTGTTCTGAACATTTCTTGCGTTGCACCCTGCAGGCTGCACATGATACCATCTTTCTTTTTCCCATGTGAAGAGAGAATGTTCTCAATGTGTAATAACACACGAATAACGGGGCTTAACTGCATTTTATGGTGCCGTGAGTTCTATATAAATATCAAATATTTTAATATTCTAACAGTCACAGCAATACATTTTTTATTCCAATTTTGACGAACGCAGCGCAACTAGAATGAGACGTAAAACGTCGGTGCGATTATTTCCACTGGTATATTTTGTTTTGTAAATGAGTTGTTAGGTAAGTTTGGTTCTTTTGTTATGAATAATAATTATAACGCTCGTTTTTCTTTTTCTTTTTGATTTTGCCCTACCATTTAGAGAAATATAGGGTATTACGCAGCCGCACGGTGCGGCGCATCGTCATTCGCTATTTTTCGGCCAATTGAAATGAGAGAATGTAAATGATTCTTGACAATTGCGGGTCTTCCATTCACACAAGCGTCAATCCAAACTCTTGAGTTTCAATTATAGCTATTCTTTTGTCTTTTAAAATTTTTACTATTTATTGAAATAAATCTGTAGTGCAATGTATGTGTTATTTTGAGAGGGGAAATTTTGACCACAAAGATATTCTTCTAGAGTCACGACGTATTTAACTTCTCTCATACAATTGGTCATGATGTATTCATATTTTTCATACAATTATAATATTGTATTCATTTTTTTCTTCATTTTTTTCATCTAGAATGGTAAATATCTTTTTCATTCTTCACATATAAAATATGGTGGTCAATAAAAAAGGTTGGTTTCAAAATTCTTTTCAAAATTTCAAGTCTATTTATAAAATAAAATATGGTGGCAGTACAAAATTACAAACTCATAACAAAGATTGCTTTCAAAAATTCTTTTCAAAATTTCAAGTCTATTTATGCAATAGGCTATTTTTTTATTAGAATATTATTATGTAATTATGTCATGCCATTATGTAATTTTGGTAATGTACACATGGAGTATAAGATAATTTTGTTATCTTTAAAAATATTATAGAAATGTGAATAGGCCAATGGACAAAATTTTTAATTTAAATGTAATTATAACAATAGAAAATAAAAAAATGGACCCCATAGGGGGTACCCTTACACCCCTTGAAATGACATAACCAACATCCATCAGGTACTGGGATCAAATATGCAACTGAAACTAGAATGCTATTTGGTCAAACCTTTCATCCCTTATGGGTCACTTGCAAACAGTAAGATGAATAATAAATTAAATAGGATTTACAAGTTTGATGGCACCTTAATCCTAACAATATGACTATGAGACAAATAATGAGTTTACTTCTTTGAAACACCTTACACATTTGGATGATCAGGATGATGAGGTTTCCACTCCTAACAAGACACTTGTTGATCCTTCACATTCATTGATTGAGACTTTCATTGATGCTATTTAGTAAGAACCATATTATATTTTATATACAACTTTATCGGATGAATATTTGATAGGTATTTCAGATTTTTTGTGAGTCCCATCTTACAGATTTGGAGGACACATTTGAGCAGTTATCTCTCCTATTTGATGATAGTTATAAAATAGCTATTGTCACACAATCTTTATCTTTAGAAATTATTGATCATGAGTTTTCCTATTGGCTTTGATTTTTACACACTTTAATTATGCATGGAGTTCCTAATTTTGTGGTATTTATTAATTGTGACATGTGAACACTTGAACAATTCTTAGAGTCATCTACTTCATGAGACTTCTTCCCTCATATCTTGTTTTGGAGTTGGAGTTTCTTCTCCATCACTAGCAGATTTGTTTCTTTCTAAGGGGAGAAATGTTGTTTTCTAGTTTTGGATTCTCTTTGGCATTATTATTTGAGTATTCACCATTGGTACATGAGCTACTTCTTTATGGGAGGGATATCTAGTCTCATTTTTTACTCTTATGCGGGGCTATTATTTGTATATTGATGATGGATGTAGTCCTTAGGGGGTCTTGGTGTTGAATCTTTCTTCCATCACTCCATTACTTGTACATGTTTGTTTGCATGTTTTCTCTCTTTTGGAGAGGATTTTTTCATATGGGTTTTTCTCATTTACTCCATTTGTGAGAGATTTGTTTGTACATGAGTACCTAACATGGCCTTATAGCTAGAACCCATCTTTGCATATTTGCATTTGTTTACTTTTCCCTAAGTTACACTTAAGGGGGTGTGTTGGTGTGAATAATGTATATTAGCTAACTAGTTCCATATTAAGTGATTTTCACACTTGCTTAGTTAAGTTTTTATGTAAATCAAGGTTTAGGGGGTTTAACAAGATAATGAACCAAGTAGCCAAAATAAGACAACACATAGTGATGAACAAAAATATCCTTTATTTTCTTAGGATCAATACATTACAATAGGAGTACAATGGTCTTCACACATGCCTTGGTGAAAGCCTTAAAATCATTCCAATAGTTAGATTAAAATATCCTAGCCTTCCTATGAAAACATGAAACAATCTACCTTCAAATCTAAAATATGCAAAAGAAGCTACAATAGAAGCCAAAAACTTACTATGGAGAAGATTGCCCCAAAAAGCATGAAATTTCACTTTTAAATGCAAAATCAGCAGCCACCATGCATCTTCATGTGAGGAGACATGTGTCATCCTCTTACTAGCTCTCTAGATCAATAGTACAAGCAGTTCAAATCATTTTTGTCACACTAGCTATTTTCAGGTGGTGTAGCAGAAAAATGTGACTCATTGGGATATTGTGGGATTTAAGGGGTCATCTGCATATTGCAAGATTTCATGAGTCTATTGCATATTGCAAGATTTCAGGGGTCATATGCATATGTCTCCAATGGAAAGGAAAGTTTCACATATCCTGTTAACACTCAAAGTTTTGCATAATCGTAACTTTCTCAATTTTTCTTAGAATATCACCAAATATGAAATGTAGATGCCCAATTGGCTCCTTAAAAAGATTAAATCATCACTTGGACATGAACCAATTGGAATTTCTTAGAAAACTTGATCATTAACTCTTGCAGCAAAAAAAGAAAAACAAACAACCAAGAAAACAATAAAATATGTTTTTTGGGTTGATGAGGATTGCTCATGCACCTAGATGCTTCTACACTAGACAGACTAGCTAACTAAAATGTTCCATGAGTGGAAAACTCATGAACATTTTGGCAAGTCTGGAGCTGGACCCTACAACACTCAACCAAGAAGCTTCATTTGTAGTTTTGTTCTTCCATTAGATTAGGTATTTATTGTAGTCCTTTCCTTTGGTCTTCTTAGCCACTTGAGAGTTAATCACTCTATGTACTTCTTCTGTATTTTTTTCAGGTAACTAATCTAACCACCCTTGTCCATCAAGAAAATGTGAGTGTGTATCCTCTTGTAAACTTGTCTCTCATTCATGGAACTTTTACAAATTAGCAACACTAAAAATAGGAGATATGTCTATCACTACTGGTAGCTCAATCTCATAAGCATTACATGAGAAATTCCTCAACCCCTTGCATGAGCCTATCTTCTTAAATTTCAACTTATTGTGTGTTCCTTGTGGAAACCTTTCTTTCCTCAAATAGGCCAAAACTAAGTCACCTACTTGGAATTCTTTCTCCCTCCTATGCATATCAACATGTTCTTTGTATTTTCTAGCACTCTTCTCCAAAATTTCCTTCACTTCCTCATGAACCTCATGAATGTATTATGCAAAATCCTCTGCTACAACACTCTTCCTATTCAAATTTGGACTATCTCTAAACTTATCAACACATCTTGGGATATACCCATAAATTATTTAGAATGGGCTCTTTCTTGCACTTCTATTCACTGAATTATTGTAAGAAAATTCTTCTTGTGCCAAAATAAGATCCCATTGATGTGGTTTTCCTCCCACCAAACATCTGAATAAGTTTTCCAAATTTGTATTCACAAACTTGATCTATCTATTAGTCTGGTGATGATAGGTAGAATTGAATCCTAACTTAGTGCCCATATTTTTGCACAATGTATGCCAAAAATGGCCAACAAACTTCATATCCCTATGTGAGACTATGCTCTTAGGCAGTCCATGAAACCTAACTACATCTTTGAAAGGTAATGTAACTATGTGGGATGAATCACTAGTTTTGTGACATGGTATGAAATGCACCATCTTTAAAAACTTGTCCACTACAACAAAAATTTAGTTATTACCTCACTGTGTTCTAGGAAAACCCAAAACAAAATCCATACTTAGGTGCTCCCACAATCTCTTTGGTATAGGCAAAGGTTAATATAGTCACGTGTTTTGTCTTGCTCCTTTAGGATGCTGGCACATTATGTACGCTTGTACCAATCTCTCCACATATGCTCTCAATCTAGGCCAAAAATAACCTTCACTCAGCTATGCCAATGTCTTATGTATTCCAAAATGTCCATTGAAGCCTCCACAATCTTTTTCTTTTATTATATTCTCTCCCATTAAAACTCTTGGTATATATAATTTCTATCCTTTGAACAACAAGCCATCTTGAATGAAATATTCCAACCATGGATTCATATCTCCATCCGCTAGACTTCTATTAGATACATCCATATTTTCTCAAAGTCAAGATCATTAGGATACAACTCCTTCGTTGCATCAAAGCCAACAACCTTGACCCTTAACTCATTCATCAACAAACATCTTTTACTAAGTGCATCTACTACTTGATTCAACTTACCATTCATATGTTTCAATACAAAAGAATTACTTTGTAGAAACTCCACCAATTTCATATGCCTTTGGTTCAACATACCTTGACTATTGATGTACTAAAAGGCATAGTGGTCTATGTATAATACAAACTCATTTGATATGAAGTAATGCCTCCAATTCTTCAAGGCTTGCACTATAGCATAGAATTCTTGGCCATAAAATGAGTATTTCCTCTTTTCTTCATTTAGTTTCTCACTGAAGTAGACAATGGGTCTATCTTCTTGATTTAACACTCCCCCAATTGCACTACCACTAGCATCACAACCCACTTGAAATACATTGCCAAAATCTGGCAATGCCGACACTAGCTATTCAATCACTTTCTTCTTCAACAACTGAAAGCTCTTTTTTTCTACAACTATCCATTCAAATTCTTCCTTAACACCCTTCATTGTCTTGGTGATTGGTGCACATATTCCACTAATTTTTTTGATGAACTTCCTATAGAAGCTTGCTAAGCCATGAAAACTTCTGGCCTCAAACTTGTCTCTAGATGAAGGAAAATCTATAATTTCCTTAACCTTCTCAGGATCCATATTCAACCCTTCTTTAGACACAACAAAACCTTGATATATTAGTTCCTTCTACATAAAACTACATTTATCCAATTTTACAAGAAACGTTTCTTCTTTTAACCTCTACAAAATTGCCTTAAGGTGCAATAGGTGTTCCTCTTTTGTTTTACTAAAAACCAAAATGTCATCAAAATAAAAAATAATAAACTTGCCAAGGAAAGGTTTCATAACCTCATACATCAGTCTCATAAAGGTGTTGAGTACATTTGTCAACCTAAATGGCATTCACAAGCCACTCATACAATCCATCCTTTGTCTTGAATTATATCTTCCATTCATCACCTTTTCTAATTTTGATTTGGTCATATCCAATTTTCAAATCAATCTTGTTGAAGTACTTTGCTCCACCCAAATAATCCATCAAATCATCCATATGAGGAAATGGAAACATGTGTTTAATAATTATCTTCTGTATGTCCCTTGAACCAATGCACATTCACCATTTCCCATCTTTCTTAGGTGCTAGTATAATAGGTACAATACATGAGCTAATGCTCTGTCTAATTAGTCCCTTATCCAATAGCTCTTGCACTTGTCTATTCACCTCTTCATTTTCCATGGGTTTCATTATATATGGTGCCTTATTTGGTAGGATTGCACCTAATATCAAGTCTATGTAGTGACTTATGCTTCTAGTCAGACTTAATCTATTAGGTAAATCCTTCATTAGAATGTCACTGAATTCATTCAAAATTTCTTAGAGCTATCATAATTTATGCAACTTGAGCTAGGAAGGCATAACATATCTTCTTCTTTTGTATTTCCTTCAAGAACTATTTTCCAATCACTAGACAAACCCTATTTGTTTTCTCAACCTCCTCATCCTTATCCTTCAAAATATTCAAAAAGTACTCAACCCCATTCTTCTTGATTTTAATGACCTGCCTATCATATTGCCAAGGTCTACCTAATAGAATTTGGCATGCATCCATTGGCATAACATTACACCTTATTTTATCTTTATAATTCTTGATATGAAATTTAAAAAGCCATTTTTCACTTACCAATATAAATGATGTCCTTTTTGCAGCTAGGAAACCTTTTAGGGAGTTGGGTGTTTTAGCCTCTTTAGTTTCATCTTCTCCACCATCTCTTCTAACATTAAGTTGTTCATGTTACCACTATCCACAATGACCTTGCAACATTTTTCTCCAGACATACACCTAGTTCTAAAATTATTTCTTTGTTTTTCTGGTTCCTCTTGCACCTTCTCTAGTGTTAGAAGAACTTTCCTTAGCATCAAGGGTTCTCCATCCTTAGGTTCTTCTCTAAATTATTGTGAGGCTACACTTGCCACACTCTCCTCCTCAACTTGTGTTATATGAACTCTACTTTATTTTCCCTTGTCACTACTCTGTTGTACTTGAGGACATTTGATTGACCTATTTCCAACTTGCCCACATTGGAAACATGTTCCACTAAATCCTCTTCATCTTCTAGAATTTACTACACCTCAAGAGTAAACATCCCTTCCTCTACCTCTTAAGGTACTAGTTTGAGAAGAACTAGCTTCTCCTGGCTTATCTTGAGAACCACAACCAGGATTTAATTGTGCTCTCCCTCTTGAGGGATTACCTTTTCCCCTTGAACTATTATACATTCTAAAGACTTTTCCTTTGCCTTCGATGCAAATCGATAGGGGTCTTTGACATTGATAATTTTGACCATGATAATTTAATCTTGGTTATAGTAATACAAACCATTTGTATACTTGGAGACCTTCTTTGCACCATCTTCAATGTGACCAACCTTGATGTTCAATCTATAAAACTCCTCTGTGCAGTCTTCCACACTTTTTTCCCTCTAGTTGAGGTTCTATAACTTCCTAAACATGGTAATATGATGATCTACTAGTAAAAGCTTTGTCTTCAACTATCTATAATCTTCTCCTAGGTTTTAATCTTTTCCTTTCCTTCTCTCTATCTTTGAACTTGCACATAATCCCACCACAAAGATGTATGTCCCTTCAGTTTTGTAGCTACAAATTCGACCCTCTTATGGTCTTCAATGGATTATAGCTCAATAGACTTATCTAGCTCTAAGATCTAGTCTATCATCTCCTCTAGATTCAAACTACCACTCTAACTAGGTAGTTCTACATGGGGTTTACTAGAAATCTTTTTCATTGAACTCAAAAACCTTTTCTCGTGTTCATATCATCCTTCTGCATCTCTTTCACTGACTTCTTCCTCATTATCACTCACATCCTCTACAATTAGTCCTCTACATTGTGTTCTTTCCATTGCATCTAGCCTAGCTATGATGTCTCTTAGCATCTCTACTAATTCTCTATCTCTAGCTCTTGGAGTAGCTCCTCTTCTACCTCTAGCTTGGTGTGTCATGTCTGCAGACCCTCTACAGTTGTACGTCTTCCTCTTCCCTCTTCCTACAACAATCTCCTCAAGACCTCTTGCACAACACCTCCATAGTCTCAAGGAATTCCAAACCTATTCTTTGATACCACACTTCTACATCAAGGTTTAGGGTTTTTGATAAGCTACTAAATTAGGTGGCCAAAACAAAACAACACACAATGATGAAAATAAATGTCCATTTGCTTTGGATCAATACATTATAGCATGACTACAATTATTTTCCCACATGCCCTGGTCTAAGCCTTACAATCGTTCCAATGGTATGATTAGACTATCCTAGCCTTCCTGTGAAAACCCAAGACAATCTACCTTAAAATTTGAAATTTGTAGAAGCTACAATAGAAGCCAAAAACTCACTATGGATAAAATTGCCCCAAAAATCATGAAATTTCACTTTTAAATGTAAAATAGGCATCCACCACACATCCTCACATGAAGGAGCATGTGTCATCCTCTTACTAGCTCTCTCGATTGGTTGTATAGGTGGTTAAAATTATTTTTATCACTTTTTGGACACTTTCAAGCAATGCAGTGGAAAAATGTAACCCACCAAGATATTATGGGATTTTGGGAGTCATTTTCATATTGCAGGATTTCAAGGGTCCATTACATATGGTTGGATTTCAGGGGTCATCTTCATATCCTATTGACATTAAAAGTTCTTCTTAAGAATAACTTGCTCAATTTTTCTTGGAATCTCACCAAACTTGAAATGAAGACACCCATTTATCTCCTTATCAAGGTTAAGTCATCACTTGGAAATGAAACAACTGGAATTTCTTACAAAACTTGATAATCAACTATTGTAGTGAAATAAGAAGGAAAACAAACAAGCAAGAAGGCTATACTTTTTTGGTTGATGAGGATTTCTCATGCATCCAGATGCTCCTCCATCAAATTTACTCAGGGAAGTTAATATATATGTCTCATGTCATAGTATGAAAACACTTTTCATGAGCACCTGTTATCCTAGGTCTCAACCTTGCCTATATAAGCAATATATTTCATTGAACATATGTATAGGTCATATATTGTATATCTTGTACCTTATATGTGTCATTATCATTCTTGGGCAATATACCATGGTTATTATGTCTCTCTTGTTGTGAAAGGTTGTTTTATTTGTAAGTGATCCTGAGCATCTCTTGAGTCTACTTTGTGACTCTTATAGAAAAACATACTTCCATACTTTCCAACAAATATTGGAACAAGTCAACCAATTGCTACCTAATAGTGTGCTACTTTCATTTTCTCATTTCCTGTCAAGCAATAAACTTACATACCTTAGTGACACTTTGTTATCCTTATAATATGCATTGGTAGTGACTAGAGTGCAACCTCTCTACACACTTAACTTCACAAGAAACATGTCTAACATAGTACTCTTGTATCCACACACAACACTATCCTCATGAATTCTTAGACAATTCTTAAATGTCATCATAAAACACTATTCACTTGCATCTTGGAAACCTAGACTTGGCTACACATGTTTGATTCTTGTGTCACATCCCATTTTATCTATTCAAAGTAAACAAATTTTAAATATTTTAATTATTATTAAATTATTATTTAAAAGGTGTAAAAACACCCATACTATATTAATAAAAATCAAATTACATAAGGTTGATTGATGGATACCAATAGATAAGGGACAAATAAAGAAATTATCACTAAGGCTATTGAACTTTATCATTCAGGCCAATCAAAAAGTAATCAAATAACCTTAAACTACCTACAACCAATCACCAAATCTTTTATTTAGTGTACGAATCACTTTCTTCTAGCAAAGGATGATGTTTTAGTAGAGCCATTGATGGGGGACATAGTGTTAAATTTGATTGGTGAAATGTGTAATGATAAATATCTTGATGCAATGTATTTTCAATGTGATGATATTATAGTTGTACATGTTCATAAAATTATCCATATTTCACTATAGTTTAGATATGAATTAGTTTTAATTGTCTTTATTATTGACTCGTGGATTCATTTCTAGAATATCAGTGGTTAATGTGCTGAAATTAGTTATTTCATGTATTTCGATCAACTAGTATTGTAATGATTATTTCTATTTAATGATTATATTTTCTAGTAAAATCTCATACTAAATACTATTTGTTGTGATGACTTGAATGCAAGATTGATTTCTCCCCTCTTTCTTGAAGAGGGATAGTATCATTTGAGAGAGAGTGACAGATCATGGTAATATGGTAATTGTACCATGTCAACCAAAGAACCCACACACTCACACTATTTCATAGGTCATATTTGTGATGATGTATTATAGGTGTTTTCTTGAGTATCATCATGAGTTTTTGCATGAAGTCTTTGTCACTTTTGATTGGATTTATGAACTTATGTTGTTGTGAGTACTCATTTATGAGGTGGCTTTATGTGTTATATGGATAATTTTGTTTATTTCTTGAAATGAAATTAATATAAATTTTAATTCTAGTTGCTTCTACAACTAAACTAAAAACTATTAAATTGAGAAAACTATTAGATGATGATGTTTTTCTTCTAAATATTAAACTAAGGGAAAATACTTGTTCTAAAGATTAAAATAAGGGAAAAAACACTATCTTTATAAAATAAAAATAACTAGGGTTGTATTGGATGCAACTATAAGCATTTGGAGAAGATTTGTTTTTTCTTGAAATTTTGAGAGTGGTAGCTGATAAGGCCAACCCACTGCCCAAACTTTAGAGGAATCTACATTCCATTAATAGTTTAAAGGAGTTAGAGTAGTGTTCATTGATTTACTTGGTGTGTTGTCTACCATGGAGGCCCAAGGGGCATAATAAATGCTTCCATAGCATTTTGATGGGAAAAAATATGCAAAGGTGTTTGGAGGAGGAAGCATTATACTAGGGCAATATGGGAATGAGTTCAAAGGTTTTTGTAGGAGCTTGGAAGCCACAACGAAGTGTTGAAGAGAATGGAAGTTTTTATTACTATTTTTCTACATATTATTATTGGTATGTGTTGTCTAAATTCATGCAAACGTATTAGCTTGTTTATGTTGAAAACAAGGTGGATAACTGAGAGGGGGGGTGAATTAGTTATCTTAATTATTCAATAATCTTTTCTTCTTTAACAATAAGTGTAGTATCAAAACATATAAGCATACATTATCATGAGAGCAGAAAAGAGATCAACACACATAACACAAGGATTTTTACGTGGAAAACCAAATTAAGGGAAAAACCACGAGGTGACTAACCCAATATTATATTCTCTGTTAAAATAATAAGAAGTACAAAATGGTACTTGCCAATTAGGGCTCACTACCTGAGCACACTACTCAGAAGAGGCACACTGCCTACAAGAGACTCACTGTCTACAAGGTTATACAAGGTAACCAAATGTTTGAACTGAAGAGAGGCATCCACATATGCTAAGGTTCAGTTTTGGTTAGGCTCAATACACTAATCTACTGCACTTCATTCTTCCTTTGCTTTAGTGCTGCTATTATGTCACATACCGGACTTGTATTTCTACTTCCACACTTCTCTCTGCCTTTTGTCACACACTATATCACCACACACTCACTCCTTCATACCAAAATCCATCTGGTATATATATCTTCACCAAGGATTTCAACATCTTTCTAGTCAGCAACTGGAATACTCAAGATAAATACTAGACACTGATCTGTTGGTTGAATCCAGGCTTAATATGTCATGCGTATCAAAAATATAGACATGGAAGTCATCAATCATGTTAGCCAACCATGAATGATCCCTCAAGAAGCTTGATCACCATCAATTTCTCATCTGGATTAAAGTTTGATACTCTGCCAGTTAGTTCTTCCTTAGTCTACTCTCCCTGTCAGGAACCCAACACTTAGATGCTCATATCTTTTCATTCTTTCATCACCAAAGGCTCAATCTCTGAAATGTAGTAGTCATGGTACTTCTCTTGACTTCCCCAAGTCTATACTTTGTTGAGATACATCCTATGAGAGATCCAGACCTGATTGTCAGACCTTACTGCATGCTTTGTTCTTGTTCACCAGACCAAAACACTCTTCAATTTGACTTCCGGTATAGACACACTATATGTTGTGGATGAGTGGGATGAACTTTGTTTCTATAAATGACAACACTCATGAAGCCACATAGTGTCTCTTGCCAACAATCTTCCCCTTTGGCATTGATGGCAACACTTAGTGAAAAATGACTAAGTGTTGTAACAAACTCCCCCTTGGCTGATGCTCTGTCTTATGTACACTTTTACCAGAGCTCCCCCTTAGCTGGATTCTAGATTTTTCACTACTCCTCAGTCCCCCTTTGACATCAATGGTAAAGGGTGAAATCCGCACACCAAAATCTACAAAAATCAACCTATACATAGCTGCATAAGTATATATACATGTTATACTTACATATACTTAAGTATATCTATAAAAGTGGTTTTCAACTAGACAAATTATGTTGCCCAACTCTACTTCATCCTATCCAAAATTGAGATGTGACCACTTAACAAAAATGCAAAAGCTTCTGCCCTCTTTAAGTCTTCCAAATCACTAGTCCGGGCTATGGTCCGAGCATCAGTTAGGGCCTCATGCATTTCCTCTAACTTAGGGATAATTATCCCTCTTAGTTCACTCAACTTGCTTATTCTATTCTTCTTCTCCTTTTCAAGCCTCTTTATTTCAGTTATAAAGGCAATAGCCTGACACTCTCGATTTATTATGGATGAGGTAAGAGGATCAAAATTTTGAGATAAACTTGATAGTTTACCTTCTTGTTCTTCCACCTTCTTTGCAATGTCATCTTTCACTGTGGACCAAGATAGACAAAATTTGTATAATTCTCTACCATCCTTAAGAGCATTTTCTAGGTTCTTTATCCCAATATCTAGATTTCTCCTATCATTTGTTATGATTCCCTGTACTTCAAAGAATCTCTTTCCAAAAAATTCCTTTTGGACTTTCTCTTCTGTGGATTTCTCCAAAGAATCAAAATGTGTGCTAATAGAATTAACAAGAGATTTCAAGTTACCAAATGAAGAGGCTGAAAGATCCTTTTGGAAGGATGGCATGATCTTCTCCAACACACCAGATGTAATCTCTATTAGCTCACAGTCTTCCATGTGAGACTTTAGAAGCTTTTCTTTTTCTTTAGCTTGAGCAAAAGATGCTAGCTTCATTGTCTGGACCGAAGAGAGGGAGTCAAAATTGAGTGGTCCTTGAAATAATTCTGGTTCATCTATCTCTAACATTTCTTTGTTCAAGAAGCTCTTTACTACCTCAGTAGTGTCTCTTGCCAGAGACAAAGTCTTCTTTCATTTTCCCACCTCAGAACTGTCATCTAGGATCTTCTCTATTTGATCTTCTTCTCTTCCCTTTACCTCTTCTTCTTGACTAATTTTCTCTTCTTTTCTTTCTTCTCCTTAAGTTCCAGAGTCTACTGGGGGATCTAGAAGAGAGATGTTAACTTCTTCATGGACTTCCTCTTCTGGAACAGAGGAATCCAAGTCCTTAGTCCTCTCCTCACCTATCTCCTTTGGCTCTTCCACATTTTTCTTAGTATAGTCTTCTTTTGATGTACTTAGTCCTTTGTCATCCATGGCAGAAGGTTCATCATCTATGTATTCTAGAACAGGAAGATTGAATCTTTTAAATGCATTCTAGAGGATGCTTTCTATTTCTTTTGCCACCTGATCAGTCTCTCCAAGCATAAGCTTGATCATTCTTGCTTTGCTCCAGAACTCATCCTTGTAGTCCTTAAAGATCATGGTCATTTGTTTTGAAGTAATGGAAGGATAGAGTTGAATTGTAATCTGCTCTCGGATCTCTAGGTCCTTTGCCTTAGCATTCTCTTTTCTCATTTCAATTTCCTTCTCTAGATGTTTGGGGATTAAAGAGATGATTTCAATGAATGCTTTATTATAGATGTTTAGATAACTGACTGTAGCATCTCGCAAGATTTTCTGGTTAGCTTCACTATATTCATCATAAAATTTAGTGACTGGTTGAAGGTTCCCATCCACTATGACTGCCTTGATGATATCATCAATAGAGAGAGTAGGCCTTTCAACAAATTCTTCTACCTCTTTTTCTTTGTTTGTACCGGTAGAGGATTCACCTAATGTTTTCTTCTTCTTCCTCATTTTCTTAACTTCCTCATCGGTCTTTGTTTCTTCATCATCCTTTTGACTTATATAAGACCTTGTGGCCTTGGTTTTTGTTCTCTTTTCTCCCTTACTAGATGCCTTGGCTTCCGATTTGGAGGATCTTGAGCTCTTAGAAGTGGCAGATGCAGAGCTCTTAGAATATCCAGTCCAGGAGGAGGCTTGCACAAGAACACTTTCTTTTTCTACTTCTTGTCTCTCTTTCTCTGCTTTTTCTACTTTTTCTCTATTTGCATCAATTGCTACCTTTGATATGCCATATTTCTTGGCAATTTCCTCTACTTTCCTTCTCACTTTTCTTTTCATCTCTGGCTATCTCATTTCTACATGTATTTTTACACTTAATTCTTGAAAGGTTCCAAACCTTTTTGCCTCGGGATCCTTGGGCTGACTCAACAAGTGTTGGACATGTAGCTCCAAAATTTTCTCATCAACCTCATAGCCCATTGGCATAATCCAGACTATTCTGGGCTCCACTACCTCCATTAGGCATTGATCAATGTCTACCATGAAACACACTATATTCTTATATTTTTCAACTATCTATTGGGGAATTATTTCTCTGACCTGCATCATACTTTGGAAGTTTTTGAAGTATCTCCAAAGAGCTGTACTTTGAGCCTTGGCATCACCAACCCCATACATATAATCTCTATTTTGTATGGAAACCAATCTATCATTTTGCCATACCCAACCACTAGATCCGGGTAGCTCATTCATATAGTAAAAGAATAAACACAGAATTAACCCACCATACTTGAATGAATTATTCTTGTCCTTCTTGATCTTTTGTAGGTTTTCTAACAATTGGCTTAGAAGAATCTCGCATAGATCATAGTCTGCATTTTCCCTTAGCATCTAATATGCAGTATAAATTACAGTTTCAGATACAGAGTTCTCCTTGCTGGAGTGATATATTTTGTAGCCAATTATCATAGAGGTAAATTTGATATCGAGATCTATGATATCTTCTATTGTCATTTCCCTTTTGTCAAACTTTGATTTGGTAGCCTCACTTACAGTTTGGTTCTTGACCGATTTGAGAGCAGGAAACCCACTAGATGAGTGCAAACCAGTTACTGGCCTAATTGCATCCTTTGTTATCTTGAAGGGCTTCAACAACCACATGAAGTTATCATGTATTCTACTGAGAACATACTAGACTCATTCATCTTCTGTGAAACAGGGAAAGTGGATGCAATGTCCAAAATGCTTATCCCAGATGGCCTTGTATTGAGGTTTGAGTTCAAAGGTTTCATCTATCAGTTGTTTATGGTAGATATCCTTCAGATTTGATTCTCCAAATTCCTCAATATTTGCATGGATGTATACCCTAACATCTTCTATATGCAGAACCCCATGCGGAATGCTAGAGAAGGTACCTAATGGATCAACTTCTAGGAATTTTTAATGATGTTTTTTGAACTTTGGGCATAGCCTATCAGTGATATTAACAACATTTGGAGTAGACATCTTGCAAAAGATCCAAAGAGATATATTCAAGAATGGAAATACCTTATTGCTCTTCTAGGGTTAACAATATGAGCCAAAAAAGATCGCTGGTTGAATCAAATTCTATAGTTGATCTTTGAGAGGGTTGAAGCAATCTTGTTTGTAGAGCTCTTTCTTTCTTCTTCTCAAATGCAAATGTGCAAATGACGAGTAAAAGAACCCTTATATTTCTGTGCAAACCCTAATTTCAAATTGTAATAAATGTACACCTAAAGTCATTCTGATTCCCTTGTTTTGACCTTGTTCTGAGAGAGATCCTTCCAAATCACTGAGACACACTTAGAATTATTCTTGATGATAATTGACAATGTATCTCCCTTTCTCCAATCATGCCATTTATTTGCAGATCAAGATATTTTAATTTTGAATCATACCGGATCTAACTGTGAAAATCTTGCTTTTATTAGATGACTATCAAACCAGATCGATCTTGGATGATTAACCTCTTGAAACCTCCTTGTGGATCTTTCATATTTTTATTGAGGGTTATTTGGATATCTCTTTGAGAACTCTTCAATCCACAACACTCCATGTGCCAATTTTAGGCACCAATTGACTAGTTGGGGGAAATTGTTTTCTTTTGTGACTCCTCTTGAGCCAGAGCTCATCTATTTAGTTTCTGGAAGGAATATCAGCACCAGATTTTGGTACGGATCCATCCCCAACATATTTTGTACTTCTCTTCAACCAAATCTTGTTCATCTCCCTTTGAACTTCATCCGCATTCACTTTTCCTTTTCCTTTGTCTTGATTTTGATTATGATGCACCAGACCCTTTTATCTTGATTCTTACTTCTGCAAATTTTGGCAATATGTCTGGTTCTATTGCATTTGTACTAAATAACATTTCTTTGCATATTTGGCTGATATCCTCTTGATCTACACTGATTAGCCATATGTCCCATTCTATTGCATGCAAAGCATCTACAATTGAATGAATTGTTTATTTGCCTATTTCTGCATTCATGAGATTTGTGACAATATCTTTTGTAGTTGAAACACTATTTAGAGAAGGATGACTTAGTCTGATTCATTCTTCTTCTGCACTGAGTTGGTTTATGATCAAACTTGTTGCAATTGTAGCAGTATCCATTGAAGGATGGATATCTTTGAGCATTTAGTTGCCTTACTAGAGGTCTTATAGGCCTATTCCTTCGATTTCTTGATCCAGAGTTCTTTTGACTAGATCCAGAGCTTTCACCTTTCTCATACCCCAAGCCATGCTTGTCATCTACCCTCTTTTGGCTTTCAAGAAGAACTTCAAGTTGAGCAGAGCCTATCTTGAATTTCTCTTTGTATTCATTTTCTATTTGAAGATCCGTTTTAAGAGTGTCTATCTAATTCTCAAATTGTTCTTCATTATCTCTAGCTTCTTCAAGATCAAATTCTAGATGCCTGATTATTCTATCCATTTTGTGCCAGTTTTCTGACTTCTCCTTAAGAGATTGTTTTAGATTATCTTTAATTTTTCTTTTCTCTTCAATTCCGTGGGTGAATTTCATAACCCCTGATTCCATTTCATGTCTTACCATAATGACCTCTATTGATAGCTTCTCACATAACTTGTTTTTCTCATTCAGATATTCATTAATATCATTGGCTTCACTTTGACTTGCTAATTGTTGAAGTAGTTCCTTTCTCTTTTTCATAGAGATACTCAGTTTTTCTTTGAGTTCATTTATGAAATCATCAGCTTGTTTGAGTCTTTCCCTCAAGCTATTGACTTCAAAGTGAGATTGCTCAAGATCATCTAGGGTAGATTGAAGTTGTTCCATCATACCATACATATCCATTGAGATTCCTAGATCTTCCTCAAGCTGTTAGGCTCTGTTTGGAGGAACTTGGCTCTGATACCAATTGTTGGAAACAAGGTGGATAACTGAGAGGGGAGGTGAATTAGTTATCTTAATTATTCAATAATCTTTTCTTCTTTAACAATAAGTGCAATATCAAAACATATAAGCATACATAATCATGAGAGAAGAAAAGAGATCAACACACATAACACAAGGATTTTTACATGGAAAACTTGGTTAAGGGAAAAACCACAGGGTGACTACCCCAAGATTGTATTCTCTGTTAAAAGAATAAGAAGTACAAAATGGCACTTGCCAATTAGGGCTCACTGCTCAAGCACACTACTCACAAGAGGCACACTGCCTATAAGAGACTCACTATATACAAGGTTATAGAAGGTAACCAATGTTTGAACTGAAGAGAGGCATCCACATATGCTGAAGTTCAGTTTTGGTTAGTCTCAATACATTGATCTACTACACTTCATTCTTCCTCTACTTTAGTGCTGCTATTCTGTCACATACCAGATTTGTATTTCTGCTTCCACACTTCTCTCTACCTTTTTTTGCACACTTTATCGCCACACACTCACTCCTTCATACTAAAATCCATCTGGTATATACATCCACACCAAGGATTTCAACATCTTTCTAGTTGGCAACTGGAATACTCAAGATAAATACTAAACACTGATCTGTCAACTGAATCCATGCTTAATATGTGATGCATATCAAAAAATATAGACATGGAAGTCATCAATCTTGTCGGCCAACCATGAATGATCCCTCAAAAATCTTGATCACCATCAATTTCTCATCTAGATTAAAGTTTGATGCTCTATCAGTTAGTTCTTCCTTAGTCTACTTTGTCTGTCAGGAACCCAACACTTAGATGCTCATATCTTTTCATTCTTTCATCATCGAAGGCTTAATATCTGGAATGTAGTAGTCATGGTACGCCTCCTGACTCCCTCAAGTCCATACTTTGTTGAGATACATCCTTTGAGAGATCCAGACCTGATTGTTAGACCTTGCTGCATGCTTTGTTCTTGTTCACCAAACCAAAACACTCTTCAATTTGACTTCCAGTATAGACATACTATGTGCTGCGGATGAGTGGGATGAACTTTGTTGCCATCAATGGCAACACTCATGAAGCCACACAGTGTCTCTTGCCAACAGTTTATAGTGTTGATATTGATTTTTTAACAGACCTTTAGGTTAAAATTATTCATTACTTATATGAATTTTGGTTCATACATTTGTATATATCTTAAAATGTGGTTGTATCCAAAATATTTGTTAAAATGACTATGGCTTTACATGTAAACAAAGGCATTGAGTTGAGTGATTTATGTTTCTATATAAGTTAAATTATAGTTACATACATATAATTATACTTTTTTGAGAATTTAAACCATACAACTACTATCTAACTTTTTATGAGTATTAGGCAAAGAATATAACCTAAAATGTGGAATTCCCTATTTGCAACATGGAATAGAATAGAATATTGTTCTTGAGCCATAAGATATCAATATATTATGATATATTGGATTCATATTCCTATGGTTTTAATTTGATAACGTAAAGGAAATTCTCAGTGCAAAAATGATGGCTGGAATCGTTTATGAGCAACACTTGGTATGGATGCATATTAGCTTTTGGAACTTATATTTGGTCTTTGAAACTTAAATTATCTTCATATTATTAATGTATTCAATTTCTATGGTTTTTGTGTGCACGGATAAGTTTTGAAGTGCTAAAACTAGTTAACCAAAATGCATGCAAAGTGTTTGTAAAAATGTCTCTTTTATTCTCTATGTTTTTAGTTATATATATGTAACTAGCTATATGATATTAAATCCAATTCATCTCTTCTTTTAAGTAAAAATAATAAACTCAATTTTTTGGACTGTATTTTATGGATACATGTAAAAAAAATGTTCATAAACAATAATAGACCATTGAACATGTTTATTTTCAATACATGTAAAATGGTTATAACTAGTATTTTTTTATTTTATACTTTCAAAAGAACTAAAACCATTTAGAATCAACATTATTATGACTATTATATCATAAGTTGAAAGAGTAATACTATGATAGTGTTATGTATGATTAGGGGGGTATTAAAACTAGATTATTACAATCCTATGTTTGACTATCCTAAATTAGGTGAAGCGACACCTCATGGATAGTATAGTATAGGATTGAATAGTCATTATTTGGACAAGTTACATGAAATTATAAGACTAAAACAATGTACATAGATTATACTTACAATTTATATTTACATGATATCTACTCAAGGCAGTGTATGTCAAGAGTTAGAAAATACCATAATGTTTTGGAATATGTTTTTTAAATGGAACCTTATTAATTGTCAAGAGATGGTAGTGTGTGATTGAATGACCTATATATGCATAAATCAAATGCAATTAATTAAATGCTTTGTTCAAAGTAATGTAGTAGCTACATGCATTGTTGATTCACTGTACCTATAGGATTTCATGGTAGTCAGATGCCATGTATAGCTAGAGGGCATTTAGGGTTTGTGTGATAGATTGCATGTGATAGTGTTGGTACTCTTTACTCTTAGTTCTCAAATTGAGTCATGGAAGTTTTATCACTATCTATCACCCTCATTGAAGGGTTGGGCCACTTCCAGTGGAAAGGTGTGTAGGAAACCACCAGTTTTTGGTTGGAGGCAAAGTACTTGGATGATGTTGTCACTCCACAAAACTTGAAGGATGGCATGTTGTTTGCACTTAGACAAAATGATTATATTTAAGTATATTAATGTATCTATTATAGATTGATTGTTAGCTTTGTACATATATCTTTTGCATGCATTTTTTCAGCCAACAATCTTTTGTATATCTGTGTGTGTGTGTGTGTGTGTGTGTGTGTGTGTGTGTGTGTGTGTGTGTGTGTGTGTGTGTGTGTGTGTGTGTGTGTGTGTGTGTGTGTGTGTGTGTGTTTAAAACAAGCTTTTTGAAATTTATGTTGCATTAATTGCTAGCCTCTGAAGTTGTCATAATATTATCGTGTTAAAGAAAAAAAATTATTGTGTATCTTTTCATGAAACTGTTTAACTCATTTAAATTCCAAATATGTAATTTATTTATTTTATTATGTTTTAGGTTGTTATATGTGGTATCAGAGGGCAAGTTCGAACTCTAGGACCTTAGGGCCTACTAGTTCTAGTGCATGATTGATAGTCTAAGTTCATGAAACTAGTTCTAGTCTAACCAAACATGTATATCCATACACTCAGAGATGGGAGGAGATATGATAGGGAAGGAAACCATAATAAAAAAAACAAGAGTAGGAAACCAATTTGATCTGAAGGGAAGCTCACCTAATCACCTCAAGAAGAAGAGATTTGGCTCTCACACACTAAGACCCTGGCAACAACTATGGGTCAAATAGAAATAAAAAAAGGGAATCAAGTGATACTCAAAGATAAAAGTAAAACTAAGAAAAACAAACCATCTATTGTTCATGATATGCCCTTTGGCTATGGTTTCAATGCCCCAACTATGAGTATGGTGGTAATTCAAGAGTACTTGTGTGTACATCCTTCGTCCAATAATATCAAGATTAACTACGTGAGGATGAAGATCAAGAAGAAATTGAGTTCAATTAGTGTCTAAGGGATGTATTAGAAAAGTCTTTTATTATAAATAAAGATGTGTAACTCCATTAAAAACATTTGGAATAAAATGATATTATGCCTCTTTCTTTTGAAGTGTGTAATATTTAAACTTTTGTTAATAGAGAAACATAATAAAGTTTAAACGATTACTAACAAACCATGATCTTGATTATATTAGGGTAATTATGGTTTTAATAAGGATGAATATGGGAGGTAGTCCTAGAGTTTTAGGTCAAGAAGTAAATGAATTAACCACTAAGCTTGATTATATCTTAGCTATGCTAAGGGTGATCCCACAATACTAAGTCCTAAACATGGGACATCCTGGTTTTTGTCTGAAATCACATATTTTTTTTGAAAAATTAATGATTTAAACCTTGAACGGTTCCATATAAAGGGGATTAATTAAAGGGGGTTAGATAAAACCCCCTTAGATCAAACCCTCTTGGAAAGAACCCCCTAGTCTTAAATTGAAACTTTGATGGAGTCTCCTTTGCACCTATCAAAATGCTAACAAAAAATCAATTTCACTTCACATTTTGGGGATCAAATGAAGTCATTTAGAAATTCTATTTTGTAACTTTATAGCCCCTAGTATAATTTTTACAAAAGGTATGATTTTGAGTATATTTCATTTGGTTACTATATTTATTTTCTATTTTGTAGTGAACATACGTTTTTCACCAAACATCAAGTTCTCTATTCCACACATGCGAACAATAAAAAATAAAGAAAAACTTTAAGAAAAATATATGTACACTAGGTATTGATGTCCTTGTTTCAACAAAAAAAAAACAATTTAATTTGGATACATACATGAAAAGTCATGTTGTATGGTATAAACCTATGTCTGAATTATAATTGATCTCACTTCAAGATTTAATAAAAAAATATATGTAACAAAAAATTATGTGGGCTATATGCTCTTTATTTAAGAAAAACAAAAAAATATGAAAAAATATCTCCACACTAGATATTGGTGTTACAACTCTATGTTTAAAATTTTATAATTTGATCCTTTCTATAAAAAAAGTTATGATGTATGATATATAAGTCACTTTTAAAAAATGTTGTTAACTATAAAAAATAAGCTATTAAAAGTTACGTAAAAAAATTCACAAATTAGTTCTTAAAATTTTAAAAAAATATATTTAGAATCTACACACAAAATCTCAAAAAACACTAGTTCATATAATTTTCAAATTCTTAATGGTTTAGTTGCTATAAGTGTCAGAAAGAGAATGTTTGGTTAAAAATGTTGATTTCAATGTCCTACTTTGGCCAAGAAGTGGGAGACAATATTGTGGGATCACCCCTAAACAAAAATAGAGAGATAATAGTAGCCTTAGAACAAGAGGTTGAAGGACTTCAAGAGCATGGGGAAGAAATTGAGCCTGGTCAGGACCATGGTGTGGATGAAAAGGGTGATGAATCTTTGAATAGCTAGCCTAATCATGAAGAGATAACAAGGAAAGTGAATCTAAGAAATCAATTAGGAAATGATCTTTCTCATGATATGAAGAAGATGAATCCGCCTAAGTTTGAATGCATATTTTAGGGTGACTCAGCTAAATCTTATCTCAACAAAATGGAGAAATATTTCAAGATTTGAAATTACTGTGGTAACTAAAACATTGTGGGGAGTGTATCAACTCTTTGGCGAAACTTCTACTTGGTGGGCTAATAAGAATATATAGAAATGGGGTTGGATTCAAATAATATGGCATGGACCAATTCATAACTTTGTTTAGACAAAGATGGTTACCAAGTAACTTTACAAAGTTGACTAATTTTCAAAATTGGAGACAAGGGGATATGTTGGTAACTTAATACTAGGATAAGTTCATTAGACCCCTTAAGTATGTTCCATAGTATCGACAAGATGAATGTTTCTACATCCAAAAATTTATCATTGGATTAAATCCCCAGATAAGTGGTGAAGTAGACATACATGGAGGTCTTCAACCATGGATTAGATTTTCAAGAAAGCTATTAAGTAGGAGAAAAAGATGAAATCCATTGGCACTTCAAGGGATAGGTTCTGTAAAAAGTTTGGAAATTCTAAAGCATCTCCACCCTTTAAAAAGAAGAATTAGAAACACAATTAGAATGCTAAGTAGAAATGCAATGACAAAGGTTCTAAAAATAATTATTCAGGAATCAAAAGAAGAGACAATGAATCCAAGGGAGGAAATAGAAATAGAGGGGAAAGGATGCTCAAGAAAAGAGGACCACCTAGAGGATGTTTCACATGTGGAGGTGACCACTATACAAATAAATGTCCAAACAAAAACTAGAGGAACAATGTTAGAAATCCTTCATTACCTTCTCAACGAGCAACCTTCTAGAAATAGATCCATGTGGTAGTTGATATGATAACTGCCAAGGAGATTAGTAGATTTCTCTAATAGGGACATTAGGTACACTTTTTGGTTTCCCTATTTCTATTTTGATAGATGCTAGATCTACTGAGTGTTTCATTGCACCAGGAGTTCTTAGTAAAATTTCTAGAAGACCTATCTTTATGACTAAATCTTGGTTTGTGTAATATGTTAATTAAGCAAGAGTTAAGGTAGAGTAATGTTTATGTGGACATGAGTTAAAGCTAACTTCTTTCTCTACTAAACTGAATTTGTATGTAGCAGCATTAGGGTCTTATGATGTAATCCTAGGGATGAACTAAATTTGGCCCCATAGAGAAAAAGTTGACTACTTTGCCAAAATAATCGAATGTTTAGATGACTTAGGAAATTAATTTTAGATTCAGGGGTTAAGAAAGAAGTTAGGCTAAGGTAAATTTTAAATTTGTAGCTTAACAGGGTAGTTAGTAAATGATGTGAAATGTATGCTATTAGGGTGGATCAGTTAGAAGATCCCACAAATCTTCAATTCACGACTACCCTTTTCTCTTTGACTTTCAATATGTCTTTCTTAAAGAGTTTCTTGGATTACCTCATTAAAGAGAATTTGATTTATCAATAGATATAATTCCAAGATTAGATCCTATATCCAAGGTTCCATATCAAATTATGACAATAGATCTAGTGTAGTTAAAAGATCAATTACAATCTGAACTACTCTCTAAAGGATTAATCCATCTAATCTTAGCTCCTCGGGGATCACTAGTAGTTTTTGTCATTAAGAGGGATGGAACTCTATGACTATGTATAGATTATTAGATTTTTAATAAAGAAACATTAAAAAGTATTTTCTAGCTCGCATCGATGATCTCTTTGATCAAATGTGTGGTGCATTTGTCTTCTCTAAAATTGATCTAAGAGTATGATACCATTAGCTGAGAATCAAACATGACTTCAAACATTCCCAAAATATATTTCAAGAAAAGATATGGCCATTATACTTGTTTATAGTATTACCATTTGGGTTGATAAATTGATGCAGGAGCACCTAGGAATATATGCAATCCTGTGTCACCCAAAAAAATGATTGACTCAATTTTGGTTTTGGTTTTCATTTTTTGTTATGTCACTTGCATTTTTGCAGAATGGTGGTGTTGTCGCAGTTGCTAGCAACTTCACGTCATTTATATTTTGTGATGATTTTGGTTCAAACTAGTACATTTCTACTTCATTTTATTTGTCACGACTAGTTGCGGAGACATGAGTGCTAGTCACATTGGACTTCATGGTGCACTCCATCACAAGTTATGAATTTTGCAGAATTCGTCATCCAATGTCAATGTGATAGTGAGGTCACTGGCTTATATTGTTCTTGATTTTCCATGGAAACCGCCTTACATTTACATACATTAAGAACACCCAGTCTATGATGGAAAAAGAGGACCGATTGAGTGATTGGGACAACCAACAGAGGAGTTTAAAGTTTATCACATAATACCAGCCATGTCGAAAGGGAGAATGAGGTCAATTTGGGTGACCGGATGAGGGATTTTATGCTACAGATATAAGATAAAATGAGTGTATTAACCATAAAACCCATGGTGGGTGTTTTTGACATATGGCGTACATTTTCACTGGGTCAAAAAAGAGCTAGATTTCAGCATAACATTTGGTAGATATTACTTTACATAATATTTATTATAAATTCTATTTTATGGGTTTCATTTTGGCTGGAAAAGTGTCTTCATTTCCTTAAATTTGATTTTCAGTGCTGAAATTCATTTTGTTTGCCAAAAAACTTTGAAGTATATCTAAATTATAATTGAATATTATCAAAATAAGAAGTGTCAATTGGGCTACAACAAAATTCCATTCAATTTTTCATTGCTAAGATCATAATAAAAAGGGGAGGATGCCATTGCAGAGGGGTTCGATCTGGTTTTTAATTGCAGAAATAAAAGCAATTACATACGAGTTAACAACAAAATCACATTGTAAATAGTGCAATCTAGAAATTGGAGGCCATAATACATTTATATCAATTTGACCAGAAGATACATTGAAGGTGGAAGAAAACTAGAGATGTGAAGATCTTGAAAGGGGAATTGGTCAATGAATCTGTATGCTGGGAATCTAAAAGAAATTAAATATTCATGTTAAACTCATATGCTGGTGAATTGAAATAAATTTAATTTGCATTTCTAATCTTTAATTTTCTTGGGATGTTATAAGTGTGAATAAAATTGATTTTCTATAGTTGCACTGGAATAAAATTTGTAAAATTGAATTTTGTTTTAAATTAGTGCATGTATGCTGCTTACGACGGTTGTATGATAAGACTCTTGAGCTCAAATACATTACAAATGCACCGGTTGTGTTCATGAAATTGATGAACAATGTCTTTAGGGACTATTAGATAAGTTTATAATTGTCTTTTTGGATGATGTGTTGATATAATATAAAAATGAATAAGAGCATTCACATCATTTAAGGTTAATGTTGCAATGACTGAAGGAGCATAAGATCTATCACCTAATCTCTCTAATTGTTCATTATTCTAAAGAGAAGTGCAATACTTAAGTCATGTCAATTCTATTCAAGGAATTTCTATTGACCCAATGAAGATAAGAGTAATAGTAGAGTGAACAACACCTAAGAATATCCATTAGGTGTGTAGTTTTATGGGTTTAGTAGGATATTACAAAAGGTTTGTGTTAATTTTTCTATGATAGTGAACCCCATCACTTCATTTTAGAGAAAGGGATAATGGTTTGAGTGGTCAGATAAGTCTAAAGAGGTTTTACAAAATTTGAAGGAAATGTTAACTTTACTACCTATTCTTAGGGTTCCTAACCCTAAAGATCTTTGGATGGTCAGCATAGATGCATTAGGTGAGAGATTATGCAGTGTGCTCATGCAAGATGGTCAATTTGTTTCCTTATGGGTCTAGAAAAGTTTTCCTATATGAGTTGAATTATTCCTTGCATGATATGGAACTTGTAGTGATAGTGCACACTTTGCATGTATAGAGACATTATTTGCTAGGTAGGCCAATTGAGATCAAGTTTGATAACTTAGGGCTTAAGTACATTTTTACTTAGCCAAAATTGAATGCATGCCAAAGGTAATGGAGGGGATTGGATGATCCCACAATACTAAGTCCCGAACTTGGGACATCTTAATTTTTGTCTAAAATCAAATATTTTTAGAAAAATTAATGGTTTAAGCCATGAGGGATTCCATCTAAAGGGATTTAATTGAATGAGGTTATATAGACCCCCTTTGCTCAAACCCCCTTGGAAAGAACGCCCATAGTTGTAAACTAAAAGCTTGATGGAGCCTCATCCACACCTATAAAAATGCTGACACCAAATTAATTTTTCTTCTCCTTTCTGGGGATCAAATGAAGTCATTTAGACATTCTATCTTGTAAACATGTAACTCGTAGTATAAGATTTCCAAAAAGTAAGATTTTGAATATATTTATTTTATTATTATATTTATTTTCTGTTTTCTATTGAACATAGGTTTTTCATTGAACATAGGTTATTCATCGAACGTCAAGGTCTCTATTCCAAACATGCAAAAATATTTTTAAAATAGAGAAATAGTTTATAAAAATATCTGCATAGTAGTATTGATGTCCTTGTTTCAATAAAAAAGTTAATTTGGATACGTACAAAGAAATTAATGTTGTATAGTATAAACCCATGTCTAAATTATAATTAATCTCACTTTAAAAATTAATGAAAATATATATGCAACCAAAAATTATGAAAAATTATCTACACACTAGATATTAGTGTTACAAATCTATGTTTAAAATTTTATAATTTGATCCTTTCTATAAAATAGTTGTAATGTATGGTATAAATGTCACTTTTAAAATTTACTGTTAACTCTAAACAAGTTATTAAAAGTGAAGTACAAAATTCATAGTCATAAAATTAATAAAAAATACATTTAGAATCTACACACAAAATATCAGAAATCACTAGTTCATATCATCTTTAATTTTTAATGGTTTAGTTGCTATAGGTGCAAAAAAGTGAAAATTTGGTTAAAAATGTTGATTTTAATGTCCTACTTTGGCCAAAATGTGGGACTCGGTATTGTGGGATCACCCAATTACTATGTAACTATAATTTTGACCTCATGTATTTTAAGGTAAAATAAAATAATGTAGCTAATGCTCTAATAAAAAATGATATATTTCCATGATAGATTCAATGCAACCAATTTTTTAGAAATAGGCTTTGATGAACTATTTGACAGGTGAATTATATGAGCAGGTTAGAAAATTTATCATAGAAAACCTTAAAGATTTTAAATATGATGATTACTAGTTTGAGTGTAATGGATTGTCAAGATTAAAGGGTTGAATGTATGTTTCAGATCATGGTAATTTATGAACATTAGTTCTAAAGGAAACTCATTATGCATGCACCTTAATCAAGACACCCATGTGTAACCAAACTAATGGATGATCTAAAACCACTTCACTTTTGCAATGGTATCAAATAGGATGCATCCAATTTTGTGACTAGATTCTTAGAATATTAGCAAGTTAATGATAAACACATACATCCTATAGGATTTCTTTATGCTCATGATGTACTCAAATGGAAATGGAAAGTTACTAGTATAGGTTTTGTCCAAGGTCTTCCAAGGTCTAGGAGCTACCATGACATGAGCCTAGTGGTAGTAGATAAATTTACTAAAGTCACCCACTTTTTACCAAGGAACTTGATAAATGGTGTACCGATTCTTGCAAAGAGGTTTGTTTAGGAAATATTTTGACTTCACAGAGTTCTAGAAAAGATTATCTCATATAGAGGTGCGTAGATGACTTTAAGGTTTTGACAAGCATTATTTTAAATGTTGGGAACTCAATTGAAGTTCAGTTCATCTTATCATCCTGAGATTGATGATCAAATGAAAAGGTGAACAAGTGTTAAAGTATATTTAACACAAATGTATTGTATGGATCAATATTATAAATACTAAGATTTTGATGCAGGAGCATCTAGTGGTGTAAGGACAATCTTGCATCACCCAAAAAGAAGTTGATTCAAAATCAATGTAGTGGTTTTCATTTCTTTCCATAATTAGTGTTTCTAGTTCCATAATCTCTTGAATAATGATGTAGGACTTTCAGTTTTTTCCAAACTGCTAAAAATAGCAAACTAGCAATTTTGGAAAGTTTACCTACCATTTTAGGAAAGTTTGCATTTGGGCATGGATTGAAGTGAACAATTACAAAAAGCTTCATAATTGAAATATAAGACCTTTAGAGAAGGAATCAGGCAAATATCATTTGTAAGCTGAAAGATATTAAAGTTTTTATTTTCTGAAAAGCCCTTGAAAATTTCTAAAATGAGATATGAGATACTAAAACATCCCATAAAATCCCAAAAAGTTGATGGAAATCCATTTACAGATAGCTAATGTGATAGTTCACATCGCGAGCTTTTCGACGCCTAAAACAGTTCGTCAATCAGACACCTGGATCAAAAGTTATGCTTCTTGGAAGTTCACCTACTTTTGGAGGGAGTTGCAAATTTTGAAATTTAGCTAGAAGTTGCCAAAAAGTACTATTTATGACTATTTTGGGAACCCTGGGCAATAGTAGAGATAAGGAGGAAAGTGTAGAGTCAAGAATAGATGAGAAAATAGAGGCCCTAGCTGATTTAGAGTTATAGAAGGTAGAAGATTCCAGAGCCTAGTGATATGCATTGTAGTGTGTTGCAGCCTATCGAGGATTGATTCCTCTAATTGTAATTGAACTTCTGTAATGTAATGATTTTCGTAGATTAATAAAAATATATTCTATTTTCTATGTTCCATTTCCGTTGTTTTGTATTTTATGATTTACCCCTTTAACAAGTGGTATCAGAGCAAGGGTTCCTAAGTGTGTAGATAGATCGCCGACCATGAGGCAGTTTGAACCGGGACCTGAGGTTGTGGGTTTGCTGCGAAAATAAAGATGCCTCCACAAAGAAATTGTATTGGGAGGAATGCTTTTAAAGAAGAGGGTTTTAGAGCCCCACAAAGGCAAATCTATGCATTGCAAGAGGAGCTAAGAAGAGGGTTTGATCTGAGAACAAGAGAAGAAAGCGAAGATGAAGATGAAGAAGAGCTATCTGAGGAAGAACAAGAAGCTGCAGAGGATCCTATAGAAGTTAGGTTGTTGAGGGTCATTTCAAAGATCAGAAAGAGGCCCATGATCAAAGTTTTTACATATTGTTGAGATTTGAATCTGAAACAGCTTATTGATTAGGTCAATGACATGGAGGAGTATTTTGAGTATGAAGATGTGGAGGACCCAGATCAGGTCAAGTTTGAAAAACAAAGTTGAAGGGCCATGCCATTATTTGGTGGAAGGAGGTCCAATTAGAGAGAAACATAAGAGGAAAAGGAAAGATCACCAAATGGGATTGGATGGTGGAGAAATAAAGAAGTAGTTCATTCCTTTGGACTATGAGATGGAGTGGTTAAAGAAGCTACAAGGACTGAAGCAAGGTAACAAGTCTGTTAAGGAGTATATAGAAGAGTTTTATAAGATTGCTATTAGGACAAGCTATGCAGAGGCCAACAAGGAGAAGGTAGCATGTTACATTAATAGGTTGAGGCCAAGTATTCAAGAGGAGCTGAGCCTGGTCAAAATGACCACCATAGAAGATGCATACCAGTTTTCCCTAAAGGTGGAAGAGAAGCTAAATAAAAGATTTGATAGCAAGCAAAGGGGAAGAGGTAAAGGTAGAAGGACTAGTGGAAGACCCTATGGAGGCCATAATGGAGATAAAAAGAAAAGCGAAGAAGCTGGAACCAATAAAAATTAGAGAGGGGATAATGCCTACCACCTTCATGACCAGAACAATGGTGAGCAAAGAGGAAGAGGAAGAGGCAGACCTGGGCAAGGACCTGGAAGAGGAGGTTTCAAAGAAACTTGTTTCCAATGTGGAGAGGAAGGTCATCGAATATACGAGTGTCCGCAACATCGAGGAAGGACACAATAGAAGACTTGAAGGTAATGCACAAGTTGTACATTTAGATGAAGATGTGCAATCTGAGTGTTCTGAAGATGTTGAAAGGGGAGAAACCCTAGTTGTTAGAAGAACTTTACTGAATGAGTAAGAATCGAATCAAAGGAAGAGTTATTCTGCACAAGGTGCAAATGTGAAGGTAAGTGTTGTTATATTATTATTGACAATGGAAGTACTGATAATCTTGTTTTAGAGGAGATGGTTGACAAGTTGAAGTTGACAAGAAGAAAGCATCCATATCCATATCAGATTGCATGGTTGCAAAAGGACCATAGAGCTTTGGTCAATGAGCAGTGTCTAGTGAAGTTCAAGATTGGGGACTACCATGATGAGGTGCTGTGTGATATCATACCGATCGATGCATGTCATATGTTGTTGGGGATGCCGTGGTAGTATGATAGGAGCACTGTCCATGATGGCTATGCAAACACATATTCCCTAACAAAGGATGGAGTTTGTCATAAGTTGAAGTCTTTGAAGGAGGTGGAAGAAAAGGTATGTAGTGCTACCAGAATTTGTTTGGTAGATGGTAGGAAAGTTTTGGAGGGTATGAAGCATGAGCATCATTACTTTGCATTGATTCCTAAGATTAGTCAAGAGAAATGTGAAGATATACCAGTATAAGTTTTAGATATGTTGAAAGAATTTTAGGACATTATCTCTGATAATATACTAGAAGGTTTACCACTGGTGAGGAAGATAAGTCATCAAATGGATTTGATACCAGGAGTTAGTTTGCCAAATAAGGCAGCCCACATAATGATTCTAGCAGAGAATGAAGAGTTGAACAGACAAGTTCACGAGTTGTTTAGGAAGGGACTGATAAGGGAGAGCCTGAGTCCATGTGTGGTTCCTGCAATACTAGCACCAAAGAAAGATGGAGAGTGGAGAATGTGTACAGATTCAGAAGCCATAAATAAGATCACGATCAAGTATAGGTTTCCATTGCCAATAATGGATGGCATAATAGATTGTTTGAGTGGAGCCAAGTACTTCATGAAGATTGACCTAAAGAGTGGGTATCAACATATCCGAATTAGAGAAGGAGATGAATGGAATATAGCCTTCAAGACAAAGGAGGGTTTGTATGAGTGGTTAGTCATGCCATTTGGGCTAACCAATGCACCAAGCACATTCATGCAGCTCATGAATGAGGTACTGAAAGAATTTTTGGGAAGTTTTATTGTTTATTTGGATGATATTTTGATCTTTAGTAAGACTTGGGATGAGCATTTGATGTATATTAGAAGAGTTTTGGAGAAGCTGAGGGAGGAGAAGTTGTTGATCAATCTGAAGAAACATAGTTTTACAAAGGAGTTTGTATACCTAGGATTTGTTATCTCAGAGTAAAGTCTTACGATGGACCTATAGAAGGTGAGGGCTATCATCGAATGGCCTATGCCAAGGAGTGCCACAGAGGTATGATCTTTTCATGGTTTGGAAATTTTTTACAGAAAGTTTATCAAGAATTTTAGTAGCACTTGTGCACTCCTAATGTAGACAATGAGGAGGGATAGAAAAGAGTTTATATGGACTAAAGGAGCAGACAAGAGTTTTGATACATTGAAGCAGAAAGTCACACAACAACCTATTTTGGCACTTTCAGATTTCAATAAGGTATTTCAGGTAGATTGTGATGCTAGTGGTGGTGCTATAGGAGTTGTTTCGAGTCAAGAAGGTAAGCCAACTGCCTATTTTAGTGAGAAACTTAATGATGCCAATAAAAAGTATTTTGTTTTTGATCAGGAATTTTATGCTATAGTTCAGGCTTTGAAGAAATGGAGACATTATTTGTTTCCAAAAGAGTTTGTTTTATATACTGATCATCAGGCTTTATAGTATTTTAATAGTCAATGAAAGTTGAATCAAAGGCACTTAAAATGGGTTGAGTTTTTGCAGAGTTATACTTTTGTTTTGAAGCACAGCAGTGGGAAGTCCAATAGAGTTGCATATGCCTTGAGCAGAAGGTAGAATTTGTTGACAAAAATGAAGATAGAGGTTGTTGGGTTCGATGAGCTCAAAAGTTTGTATCTAGAAGATCCATATTTTGTAAAGGCCCAGAGAGCTTGTCTAGAACCTGCTACTTTGGATAGGACAAAATGGTTGGACTTCATAATCTAAGATGGCATGTTGTTTAAAGATAGCCAGTTGTGCATTTTGAGGAGTTCCATGAGAGAGAACTTGATTAAGGAGAAGCATAGTGAAGGATTGGCCTGACACATTGGTCGAGATAAGACCATTGCTATTGTTGGTGAAAATTATTATTGGCCATAGTTGCAGTAGGATGTGAGAAAATTTTTACAGAGTTGCAAAATATGTCAGATGGTGAAAGGAGCAAGTCAGAATACAGGTCTATATCAGCCACTACCTATACTGAAGAAGCCATGGGATGATATTAGTATGGGTTTTGTTCTTGGTTTACCAAGGACACAGAGAGGACATGATTCCATTTTTGTGTTGGTGGATAGATTCTTGAAGATGGCACATTTCATCCCTTGCAAGAAGACTAATGATGTTGTTCATATTACTAAATTATTTTTTAGGGAGGTGGTGAGATTACACAGTCTACCAAAGAGCATAGTTTTAGATCCAGATACCAAGTCTGTTGGTTATTTCTAGAGGACATTGTGGAAGAAATTGAAGACAGATTTGAAGTTCAATTCTGCACACCATCCATAGACTGATGGATAGATGGAAGTGGTGAATAGGAGTTTGGGTAACCTACTACGATGCTTAGTAGGAGATAGGCCCAAGGGATGGGATTTAATTTTACCACAGATAGAATTTGCTTACAACAATTCTGTCAATAGGAGTACTGGTAAATCACCATTCCGGATTGTATATGGCAATAGCCCAAGAAATGCTTTTGAGTTAAGGAAGCTAGACAAAGGAGAAAAGACAAGTGCTGAAGCTAAAGACTTTGCAGAACATCTAAAGAATTTGCATGAAGAGGTGAGAAAGTACACTAATAAGATGAATATTCAGTACAAGGCTAAGTCAAATTAGAAGAGGAGATATAAGGTGTTCCAGGTAGGAGATGAAGTCATGGTTCACTTGAGAAAAGAAAGGTTCCAAATTGGAACATACAATAAGTTGAAAATGAAGAAATTTGGACCGTGCAGAATCCTAAAGAACCATGATTAAGGAAATTCATATGAGGTAGAACTGCTGAGTGAGACCAATATTTCCCCTGTGTTCAACGTTGCTGATTTAACAAAATATTATGAAGGTGGCACAGAGGATAGACCAATAGATGAACAGTGGAATATTCTGGCATCTACTTCAATGAAGGAGATAGAGATCTTAGATAGCCATGTAGGAAGAAGTACTCAGAAGAGGCAATATAAAGAATATCTGGTGAAATGGAAAAGAAGACCATTTGGGTTTTCCTCAAACAAACACTTGAGACATGACAAGGTCACTTCTCAAATTACCCTAGATGTCTAATGTAGGAGAATCCAGTGGTGTAAGGGCAATCTTGCATCAACTAAAAAGAAGTTAATTCAAAATCATTGTAGTTATTTTTATTTCTTTCTATAATTAGTGTTTCTAGTTCCATAATCTCCTGAATAATGATGTAGGACTTCCATTTTTTTCAAACTACTAAAAATAGCAAACTGCCAATTTTGGAAAATTTACCTATCATTTTAGGAAAGTTTGCATATGGGCATGGATTGAAGTGAACACTTACATAAAGATTCATAACTGAAATATAAGACCTTTGGTGAAGGAATCAGGAAAAGATCATTTGTGACCTAAAAGATATTAAATTTTTTGTTTTTTGAAAAGCCCCTGAAAATTTCTGAAATGAGATATGAGGAACTAAAACATTGTATAATGTCTTGAAAAGCTATTGGAAATCTATCTACAAATGTCTAGTGTGATAGTTCACATCAAAAGCTTTTTGATGCCTAAAATGGTTCATTAATCAGACACCCAGATCAAAAGTTATGCTTCCTCGAAGTTGACCTACTTTTGGAGGGAGTTACAAATTTTGAAATTTAGTTGGAATCTGCCAAAAAGTGCTATTTATGACTATTTTGGGAACCCTAGGCGGTTGTACAGATAAGGGGGAAAGTGTAGAGTCAAGAATAGGTGGGAAAATAGAAACCCTAACTGATTTGGGGTTACATAAGGCAAAAGATTCCAGAGCCTGGTGATGTGTAGCTGTAGTCTGTTGTAACCTATGGAGGATTGATTCCTTTGATTGTAATTGATCTTTTGTAATGTAATGAGTTGCCCACATCAATAAAGAAATATTATATTTTTTGTGTTCCATTTCTATTGTTCTATGTTTTATGATTTACCCCTTCATTAATTTTGATTTTTCTTATAATAATTCTTATCAACTCTGATAAAAATATGGCCCCATTTGAATCACTTTATGACAAAAAATGTAAAACACCTATCAATTGGGATAAATTGGAAGATGGAGTGTGCATTGGGCCAGAATTGTTAGCATAGAAGGAAGAGAAAGTCAAGATGGTTAAGCAAGGGTTGTCTAAATCCAATGATAGATTAAAAAAAGCCATGCTAACTTAAAGTGGACAACAAGGTAGTTTATTTGTGGGAGACAAAGTTTTGCTAAGAGTAAAACCTCCTAAGCCTTCAATTAAGTTTAGAAAATCAACAAATCTAGCTCTCATATTTGTAAGTCCATTTGAAGTGCTTGAAGTCACTAACCCAATTGTATATAAGCTTTCCTTACCACCCACTCTTACTCAATTGCATAATGTTTTCAATGTTTCTTGTCTAAAAGAGTATATATTTTATTTTGCATATGTTCTTGAATTGATTTCTTTATCTTGGTTACGGACCTAGGGGTGGTAATGATAGAGCCTCTCAAAGTTATCAAGGTTTGCAAGCTCCTCTTGAATAATAAATAAGTGACTCAATGCAATGTCCAATGGAACAAATATTCTATGCATAGTGTCATTTAGGAGGACTATGTAGAATCTAATAGAGCATTTCCTCATCTATTTGCATAGTATTTTTTGTTTTTTTCTTAATATTGTTTGAACATACTTTTTTATTATGTTGAAATAAGTCATTAAGATGATTACTTATCCCTATAGGGGAAGGATGTCATTTATCCCATTTTATCATTTCAAATTAGACAAATTTTAAATGTTTTAATTTGACTAGTGAAATGTGTTATTATAAATGTTTTGACATAATGTATTTAAGGTGATGACATTATACTTGTATGTTATATGATTATCAATATTTCCCTATTTTTTGGATGTGAATTGCTTTTAATTAACTTTAGTATTCACTCATGAATTCATTTCTAGAGGACTACAAGTTAATGTGATGAAATTGGTTATTCCATATATATTGATCAATTAGTATTGTAAGGACTATTACTATTTGATGATTATGATTTTCTAGTAAAATCTTGGACTAATTACCATTTATGGTCATGGGGTGATTGTAGGATCAATTTTTCCCCCTCGCTTGAAGAGGGAGAGTATCATCTATGAGAGAGTGACAAACCATGGTAATATGGAAGTTGTACCATGTTGATTGAGATCCCACATACTCACACTATTTCATAGGTCATATGTGTGATGATGCATTATAGGTGTTTGCTTAAGCGTCATCATGAGATTGTACAGGGAGTCTTCACCACTTTGATTGAGTGCATGAACTTGTGTTCTTGTGACTACTCATTTTGAATGTGGCTTTATGTGTTATGGATAATTGGGTTTATTTTTTGAAAGGAAATTTATATAAATTTTAGTTTTAGTTACTTCTACAACTAGGCTAAAATCTATTAGAATGAGGAAACTATTGGATTATGATTTTTTCTTGGTGAAGCTTAAACTAAGGGAAAACATATTATCTTTATTAAAAAACTACATTTTATTGGATTGAACTATAAGGATTTGGGAAGGAAAAGAATTTTGAAAATTTTAGAGCGGTAGCTAATAAGGTTGACCCACTACCCAAATCTTAATAGAATCTGCTCTCCATTAATAGTTTCAGTGATTGGGAGTAGTGTTCTTTAGTTTACTTGGTGTGTTGTCTACCATGGAGATCCAGAGAGGTGTAACAAATTCTAGTTCCATAGCATTTTCATGGAAAAAGGCATGCTAAGGCATTTGGAGGAGGAAGCATTGTATACAATTAGTGTGGGAAAGAGTTTAAAGGTTTTTGGAGGAGGCTAGAGGTCATAACTAAGTGCTAAAGGGTGATGTAAGTTGTTATCACCATTTTTATGCATATTATTATAAGTATGTGTTGCATATATTCATGCAAAAGGTATTAGCTCTATTATGGTGTTGATATTCAGTTGTTCAGTAGACCTTTGGTCTGAAATTATTCATTGATTAAATCAGTTTTGGTTCATACATTTGCAATCAACTAGAAATGTGGTTGTATGTAAAATATTTTGCAAACAATTATATGGTTTTGTATGTAAACATAGGAATTGAGTTCGTTAATTTCTATTTCTAAAATAAACTTATAGTTATATGTAATTATGTAGAAATTATAACTGCATACATACATATTATTATATGTTTTGAGAATTTAAATCATAGAGCTACTCTTTAATTTAATCGTATTGGGAAAATAATACAAGCTAAATGCTTGATAAAATATGGAAAGCCCTATTTGCAACATGTAGAAGAATATAATATTAATTTTGAGACAGAAGATTTTAATATACTATTATATATTGGATTTTTTTTTTTTAAATAAAAATAAAAAGGTGTTAGCACACCCATACTACATTAAGAAACAAGTTAAAAGATAGATACAAGGTGGTAGATGCAATCAACCAAAAAAACCCAACATTTCCTAATCAAAGTCTGACATAGTAGCTAATAATGAACAACAAAAGACAAAAAGGAATACATTAAATAGTTGATAAAAAAGGTAATTACTCAGAGATGGAACCACACTTTTCATTAGAGGAAGGCATGGGAATGGTTGTCACTAGATGTTGAAGAATAATTTCTCTCACCTATGTTAATAAGAAAAGACAAAATAGGAAAAAGACCAAAAAGAAGAATGAACTAGAAAGTTTCTAAAGGAGTCTAGATAAGATGGAGGTTTCTAGAAAGAGGAGAGTTCTAGATGAGAGCTTCTAGAGGATAAGATTTCTAGATGAAGAATGAAAAAGCCTAGAAGGCACATGCATGTACCAAAGCTCTCTATAAAAAAGGCATAATATAATGTAAGCAAAGCGAGTAATGATCAAGTGATCAAGTCATGTAATGACCAAGTGATCAATAGAATGCAACAACATTCTTGATATGTAATGTATTCATGTTTTGAGTTAATGTAATGTGCAGTAGCATAAAGTTGTGGATTATATTTTGTGTTTGATGTTTTATGTGTCTTGTGGATTATCATCCACCACCATCATATTGGTATCAAAGCAAGTGAGATCATGGGATTGAAGTTGATTGTGAAGCTACTTATCCCAGGTTATCAAGTTTGTGTGAAAATCTAGGGTGGATCAAGTTGACTGTGAAGAGAGAAGGTTAGGGTTTCATGCATTGACTCAGTTCAAAAAGGATCCATAGATCTATAAGGAGATTGAGGGTTTTCTAACATGGATTCACTATGTGAAAAGATTTGAGCACCAAAAAGGAGTGAAGAGCACCACCCAAGTTAGTTGCCAAAGTTGTGTGGGTTGAGGCCGTAGCCTAAAGGTAATGCAGTCATAGAAGACAAAAGGCCAAAATAAGGAAGCTAGGGTTTATTAGGGCAGAAGTCACCACAAATATGAAGTTTTAGTTAGAGACAAAAGTAAAGGCATGACATAAAGGAGACAAATTGCAGGAAGTGATCACCAAAAAGAGTAAGGTAGTAGTTTTTGTTTTGAGGGTTTATTGTTCTATTTAGATAATTGAAGCCGTTGAATACTAGGAAGTTAGGAGGCTGCAAGTTCTCATCATAACATAGGAATGAATTGCTGAAAATAGGTCGTTGAATAGGATAAACTGCCAAGACCATTGCAAAGCATTAAGCTACCAGAATTCACCCAAGGAGAAGGTCGATTTGGAGCCATCGATCTAAAAAGAAAAGAAGTTACTATTTTTTGAAGGGTTTAATAAACCGTTGAAAGCAAGGAAGTCGACCAAGATTATAAAGTTGAGTTGTTGATTAAAAGAGGAAGATCGAGGGTTTTCAAAAGCTTACATCATGTGAGTTGCCATAAACAGATGGTACAAATCTCAATTGAAGTCACAGATATAAGTTGAGAAATCATTGTTTATAAAGCTGCTCAAAAGAGAGATTGGTACAACCAAAGTTTGAAAGGTATGACTATTAGAGAAATACTAAAGATATTGTAGTTTGTAAATTATTCATCGTAGTCAAGGAAGAGTCTGCAATAGTAAAAGTCATAGAGGAAGATTTGAATCATCTTGTAGAAGCTACCAAATTGTATCTATCTAGGGTTTGCCAGATCATTACTGAGGAGATATAGGTATAGAAGGACATAGTCAGATTATAGCAGTGAAGACTGTGAAGCCAAGGAGCTTATATGAATTGTAGAGATTGTAGCAGAAGGTCAAAGAAATCGAGAAGATATCACAGAGGAGGAGTGAGGCACATGAAGCTGCCTGACAATCGAGGAAACTGCAACAGTAGATCAAGGTAAGCAAATAATTTATTCTTAATGGAAAAAGATAAGAGAGAGAAGAAAGAAAAAAAGGATTGGCAAAAAGAGAAAGAAGATTGGAAAAAAGAGAAAGATGATTTGGAAAAAGAAAGATCTGAATTAATAAAAGAATTACATCAAATGACAATAGAGAAAATTAGTTTAAGGTTAGAAAGGTATGAAGTAATGTTGAATTGGGTAAAGTTAAAAGAAAAAATGAAGAGTTAAAAGAAAACTGGAAACTATTTGATAAGGTTAAACAAAGGAATGAAGAATTAGAAGAAGGGATAAAAAGATTAAAAGAGGAAAATAGTTTACAAAAAGATGAGATGTCAAGGTTGAATAAAGAAATATTAAGGTTGAAAGAAGAAAATGAATGTTTGAGGAGAAAACTATTGGTTTGCGATGTCTCATGTGATACAAGTGATTTATGTGATGTAGCAGAAGCTTGTTTAGAGAAAGAGTGCAAGGTTGAAGATTGTAAGGAAGTTGGATCAACAAAATTTGCATGTTGTGATATTGATGAAAATGACAAGTTGTTTGAATCTGAAAATCATTGTAATGAAGAGAATCTTGGTTTCAAGATGATGAAAAAGATGGCTTATAAAGTACAAGGATAAGGCAAGTTTGGAAAAGGAAGTAAAAATCCAATTGAGCTGATAATGAGGCCAAAACATGCAGGTTTTGGATATGAAAAAACATATACAAACAAGTTTGGTCAAGAAAAGAAGAATGTGCAATGTTCTCATTGTCATAGGCAAGGGCATAGCGAGGAGATATGTTGGGATCTACATCCATGCAGCATATGTGGATTGAGAAATCATAGTGAAAAGATGTGTTGGAATAGAGATTTGAAAAATATGACAGGATGCATGAAAATGAATTGTGGATTTGTTTTTGGATCAAGTTGGCAAGAAATCATAGGTATGCTAAAAAAGTTGTTTAAGTATAAATGTTCATATGTAAAACAAGATAGAAATCAAGAAAAGTTTATTAGTCTTGCAAAACATCAAGAGAATCGGGAAACTATATATGGCTAGAGGAATTCCAATTTTATATTCTAAGGATTTGAAGATCAAGGTTTGGAGGACTGCCGCAGCAGTGGGTGAGAGTTTAAGATCTGTAGATCTTGAAGTTGGTTTGAAAAGATTTAAGTGAGTCTGTAGACTCAGAAGACTAGAAAGATTTGGAAGACAAATTTGAAATGATAAACTTGTGGCTGAAATTAAGGGGGAGTGTTGAAGAATAATTTCTCGCACCTATGTTAATAAGAAAAGACAAAATAGGGAAAAGACAAAAAAGAAAAATGAACTAGAAAGTTTCTAAAGGAGTCTAGATAAGACGGAGGTTTCTAGAAAGAGGAGAGTTCTAGATGAGAGCTTCTAGAGGATACGATTTCTAAATGAAGAATGGAAAAGACTAGAAGGCACAGGCATGTACCAAAGCCCTCTATAAAAGAGGCATAATGTAATGTAAGCAAAGCAAGTGGGTAATGATCAAGTGATCAAGTCGTGTAATGATCAAGTGATCAACAGAATGCAGCAGCATTCGTGATATGTAATGTATTCATGTTTTGAGTTAATGTAATATGCAACACAGAATTGTGGATTATATTTTGTGTTTGATGTTTGATGTGTCTTGTGGATTATCATCCACCATCATCACTGGAGAAGTCGATGGGGGTAAACGTGGGGGTTTGGAGCCATGTCTGGGGCTTAAAGCCGGAGGAAGCGGATGGTTACTGACAACTCCTCGACCCTGTCATATAATCTAGCAAGAAGCTAGAATTTGTGGGCTTCAAGGGCACAATTGAGAGTGTTGATGCACCCATCTTTAAGTCTTTTCTACATAGCAATGTAGACACATGCCGCCGCTAGGGATGAACGGAGGATTTCTAATGGAAAGAGTCCTCTGACAAGAGCATCCCCCGTCCGCAACTTGTAACCCTCTAGCGTAATATTCCACCTTTCAAAATTTAGAAGACAAATGAAAATGAGGCCAAAGATGATGGTGTGCATGAAGTCGACGTCTTGGACAATGTCCATAATATTTAACAAGAGGGTCGAAGCCACCTCATACCAGTATACTTCCCGGTCAGCTTCTCTAAACAACTGATATCCAATGATGATCCTCAAAGTGAACCCGACGCACGAGGATAATTGATGTCGAAAATCCATCTCAATTGCATCAAATTGAAGGCACCCTGAACAATCGGCTCCCAACCCATTGGAGGGAGACAAATCCGAAAGTTTTTGATCTAATTCTCTATAGGAAATGCCAAGATTGGAAACCGTCAACCACAAAGAAAGCCCAAAAAGGAAAGATATTGCAAATGAATCGAGACTGGCACATCATAATCAAGTGATGTTCATTTGGTTTGAATTTATTAAAATAAAGGAAATTTTGATGTGAAAATGATGGTTAGGATCATTTATAAAAAACACTCGGTATGGCTATGTATTGGCTTCTGGAACTTGATATTTGGTCTTTGAAAACTAAATTATCTTCATAATATTATTGTATTCAATTTCTACGATTAATCATAAAAATGTCTAATTTATTTTCCAGGATTTTTAAGGCACCTACTATTTTAAATATATTTATTTATACATATATGGATACAATTGTATACATACAGATATGTATATATACATACATAAATATACATATATAGATATATACATATATTTATGTATGTATGTACATAAGATATTATTATGCTGATATATATGCTTTGAAAAAAACATTGTGAAGTAACTGGTTGTAGGATACTAAAGCCAATTCATCTTTTGTTTTATGGTGAAAGCAAAAACTCAATAATAGACCAAAGTAGATGTTTATTTCCAATATATGAAAAATATTCATAACTAGTATTTTATTGTTTTATACGTTAAAAACAACTAAAACCATTTTGAATTAGCATCATTATGACTATTATATAATAAGTTGGAAGACCAAGATTATGATAGCCTTATGCATGATTGGAGGTTATGAAAACCAAATTATCATATCCCTATGTTTGACTATCCTACATTAGGTGAAGGGACACCTCATAGAAAATTTGGTAGAGGACTGAATATTCATTATTTAGACATGTTACATGAAATTCTAAGACTGAAACAATGTATAGATTACATTTACATATAATATTATATGATATCCACTCAAGGATAGGGTATGTCAAGAGTTCAAAAATACCAGAATGTGGTGGAAAATGTGAACATTTAAATGGAACTTTATTTTTTCATATTATTATTTTGTGATCTTTTGACGAGTCTAGCCAGATATAGTAGTGTGTGAATAGATGACCCACACATCTATAAATCAAAATTCATTTGACTAAATTCCTTGGTCAAAGTAATGTAATAGTTGCATGCATTGTTAGTTCACTACACTTATAGGATTACATGCTAGTCAAATGTCATGTATAGCTAGAGGGCATCAAGGGTTTGCTTGATAGATTACATGTGATAGTGTTGGTATTACTTACACTTAGTTCTTAGATTGGGTCATAATACTTTTGTAGATACCACTATTTGTCACCCTTGTTGGAGGGTTGAGCAACTTCTAGTGGAAAGCTGTACAAGGAACCACTAGTCTATGGTTGGAAGCAAAGAGCTTGGATGATGCTCTCCCTCCATGCTACTTAATAGATGCCATGTTGCTTTCACTTGGAGAAAATGATTGAGTCCAAGTGTATTATTATATATATTATAGATTGGATGTTAACTTTATATAGTTATCTTTAATATATATTTTATTAGACAACAATTCTATAGTTGATTTGTATTTCTTGGTATGAGCATCAAATATTAATAAAGGATTTTTGAAATTTATGTTGCATTGATTGCTAACCTTTAAAGAAGTCATAATATTACTGTGTTAAAATGAAAAAGAATTATTGTGTATGTTTTCATGAAATTGCTTGACTCATTTAAAGTTCAAATATACAATTTATTTTTTTATTAATCGTTAGGTTGTTTCATCTTGTCAAACATATGGGTTCAACATATGGAGCATCCACATGACATATGATGCTTCCAGACACACACACACCACCTAGTGGCCCCTACACCATAAAACATGACCATTAAACTATCACCATATGCATTTGATACATGGTGGCATCTATGTTGCATGTCCCTATAATACAACTAGAACCATATGAGTTTGACATCTATCATCATCCCATCCACATAATTAGTGTACCATACATGTGTGAATCTTGTCAATATATCTATGAAACCTAGTTGATGACCTACTTGTGTAAATAATTACTTTGTACATTATGTATAGTAGAAGAATCATAAAAGATTCTCATCTTACCTCTTTGTATATTTATCATGTTAAATGCCAATGGAAGTGGCAAATCTATCATAAGCATTTCATAAATATTGAGTGTGTTTTATTTTACATATCTATTTTCCTTAATACATTATATGATCTTATTGAATTACTAGCTCATCTCTAGGATCATCATCCCAATTTTCTTAGGAACTAAATCATTGGTATTAGAGCTAAAGCTCTTATATCATGTTAGTTGACACATGCACACAATATTTAAGAAAGCTCACGACAATTGGTTAAATTTATGAAAAAGTAATATTTGATGAATGTGTATCAAAGGTATTGGCAAACATTTAATGAATGCTCAATGTTGGTTGAAAGCACAAACCTAACTCACACTTTTGGGCAATTCTATATTTTAGTTCAATAGTTGTTTGGGCTAACGATCCATTTGACATAATGTTTCACCTACTTTGATAACACGGGTCATCAAGGGTGCAACTTGACATAATTACACCAAATCGAGTTTATCTTAAGCCCAAAATAATAAAATAATTTCTATTTTAGCATCTATTATCACTTTTCCACAACCATTTAGCAAAATAAAAAGGATAGATGACTTTAAGGGTTGTTTGAATAAATGGGTTAGATTTTTTTCACAAGCTAATTAGTCAATCACAGTCAACAAGTTCTTTTCTAATTTCTTATTATAATTTATAGTTATTTGTATCATGGAAAAATAACTAAATTTAATACTTTTTATGGTTTATTGAAAACATATTTCTAGAGTTTATATAAAAGTAAATTTATATCCACAACTAAATTAAAAAAAAATTATAATCTATAGCTAAATGAAACTTGAAATTTGTATGTAGCTCTCCCAAGAAACATAGGTAAATGAAAATGTCTCACAATGTTAGAAATTTGAAATAGATTGATAACCCAAGAACTTTATAACAGAAATTTTAAGCTGTATAAACTTGAAAAAGCATAAACAATGCAAACCAATGACTCTTAGAGATATGCAAATGTTAGGATGATAAAATTGAATTACCAGATCAAAGAAGAAGCTACACAAGATTGATAGAATTGCCATACAAGATGCAAAATACAAGCTAGGTAGTGAGTTAATATAGACCAGGGAGAGGGGTGGAGGTAGCAAAACTGAACAATAGAGAGAGACCACCAAGCAATCGAAACATAGTAAATGCAACTCCCTCATAGGATGGTGACACTTCAAATAAACCACTCAGCTAATTAAAGTGACCTTATTTAACCTAAGCAAGCTTAATAAAACTGTAGGAAAAACCTAGGAAATAGGGAAAATAACTAAACCACTAGGAAAATAAAAACCTACACTAACACCTCCCCTTAAGTGTAGCTTAGGTAGGTGAAAAGATGGGTCCCAAAAAATGAAGCTTGATGAGGTACCCATGTACAAAGATTTTCCCCCAAAGAGAAGAATCGCCCCCAAAAGAGGAAGAGAAGACCCCCCACAAATAGAGAGAGAACACACACAGAATATAAAGAATAAGGAGAAAGACTAAGAAGCCCCCCCCACAAAGTGGACACCTGCCGCACCTCGAGCAAATCTTGCAAATGGAGGAACTTGCTCTCTGCGAAGGGTTTAATTAAGATGTATCTGATTGGATCCAATGTCAAAAAGTAATTGAGATGAATGATTAACTCATGAATCATCTTTTGAATATAGTGCATTTGGATCTCAATGTGTTTGGTCGACTAGTGATGGACTGGATTGAGAGAGATCTGTATCACACTTTGGTTTTAACAAAAGATGATTGTAGGCTTCCGGAAGAGAATACCAAACTTAGGGAGAATATTCTAAAGCTAAATAGCCTTAGTGGTAGCATTAAGTGCTCCTTGATACTCATCCTCTGTAGGTTAAAGAGAAATTGTAGAGTTATTCTTGCTCGACCAAGAAACTAGACTAGAACCAAGTGAAAAGCAATACCCTGAAGTAGATTTGTAATCCTAAGAATTGTCTGCCCAATCTGAATTTGTCTATCCCACCAAGTCAATATCCACACCCACTGCATAGTAAATACCATAACTATGAGTGCCTTGTCCATAATGAAGAATCCTATTAGTTTCTTTCTAGTGTAACTCATGTGGCTCCTACATGAAGCTGGAGACTAGGTCCACAACATATGATAGATCAGACCTTGTGTGAGTCAAGTTTATGAGACTCCCAAATAATTGGAAATACAAGGTAGCACCCACCAATGGTGAAGAACAATGAGCCTCAAGTTTGAACCCTGATAGAAATGGAGTTGGTGTAGACTTAGAATCAACCATACAAAATCTAGAGAGCATATCAAGTGCATACTTATGATGTGCAATGAAGATACCAGATGAAGAGTGAGTGATCTCAATCCCCAACAAATATTGTAGAAGTCCCACTTCTAACATCAGGAAACAATCATGAAGGATAAGTTTCACTACCTTGATGGTGGATGAGGAACTCCATGTGAGCAACAAGTCATCAACATAGAATACAAGTAAGGTGAGAGTATCATCCTGTTGCATAATATAGACATTCAAATTAGAATGGAACCAAGTGAACTAGACTGATAGAAGAGAGGAGTCCTTCTTGGCATACCAAGCTCAAGGAGCTTGTTTGAGGCCATAGAGAGACTTTTGAATATGGAAAACAAGTGAAGAATCCTAAACAAACCCATGTGGTTGCTCCATGTATATCTCCTCTTGAAGGTCACCTAAAGGAAAGTACTCTTCACATCCATATGATGAACTTCCCAATGATGGGATGAAAAAATAGAAAGAACAAGTTGGATGGAATTCATTTTGGAAACTGATGCAAAATTCTCAAAGTAGTCAAGTCTAGGAACTTGGGAGATTCATTTTGCAACTAGGTGAGACTTATGCTTATCAACTCACCCATCTACAAATAATTGTTTGATAGATCCATTTGCATTGAACAAGTTCCCTTCCCTCATGTAGGGGGACTAAATCCCAAGTATGGTTCCTCTCCAAGGAATTAAACTCTTCCTGCATAGTAGTATCCCATTTGGGGACACTAGAAGCTTACTGAAAAGACTATCGATCAAAATTTGAAGCAATGAATAGATGTGGAGGCTCTTGAAACTATGACCTTTTTCTTCTTGTATTTGTATGATCACCAACCCAATCACTTGTTGACTCCAATGTATGACGAGCCTAAAGAGGCCCTGTAGTAGATTTTGGAGGAGAATCATCACCATCTAAATGATTACTAGGAGAGGATGAAGATGAATCCTCATCATCATTGTCACAATCTAAAGTGGAGGAAGAAGACTCCTCATGAAGAGAAGAACCATTTAGATCCTTGGAATCTAACTATCATCATGTTGTAGTGTCTCCAAAGTTACGGTAGATGGAGAATTATTAGGAGAAGAATTGGAAACACCCTCCTTGAAATGAACACTCCTCTTAATGAACAATTCATCAGTAGTAGGGTGGAGAAGCCTGTAGCCTTTGGCACCATCTGGGTACATAAAAAATATGATAGGCTTTCTTTGTGGATCCATAGACTTACATTTTTTTGCTAGAATGTGGGCCCACGTAGGAGAACCAAACACTTGAAAGTGCTTTACTATGGGATTCCAATTGGTCCAAGCCTTAAAAGGAGTGACAACTTCACAACTCAGTGGAGAACCTAGTTCTAAATATAACACCTATAGTTGATAGCCTCCACCCAATACTGATGCAGGGACTTCCGGAGGTCATAACTTTTGACTCAGATGTGGGTTTTCTACGAAATTTTATAGGTGGATGCGTTATGAGGTGGCCAATGGTTTCCCAACCCACTCCAGTCGGTTGGACCTCGTCTTGGCACTTTTTTGAGGCTTCAAACTTTCATCTTGGCCCTCAAAATGGCAAATTAATATTTTTTTCTAGTTTTTTAAAAGTTGCTTTTTTTAATAACTCGAAACTCATGTTTCAAATTTAGGATGTTAGTTGGTTTTTTGTCCTACCTTAGCTTTATGATCTTTTTGGGAAAAAACTAGATTCTCAAGATATGATTGTAAAATTACCTAAAATGGCAAAATCTGATAATTGTCGAAATCTGCCAAAAAAGGTAATTTTTTGTTTTTTTTGTTTTCTTAGATATAAGAGAATTTTCTCTCATTGTAGCGGTAGAGTTGAGGAATAGAAGTTTTGTTATGTTTCAGCTTCCAAATTTTTGTCTCTCATGTTTAATGGCACAATTCTGTTGAGTGTATGTTGTGTGCTACAACAAATACTAAGGTGCCATAGACCTAGAGTGAATAATATAGTTGTTCATCTCTTTCAAGGACTTGTTATTTTGTTCTATGACACCATTCTATTGTGGACTGTAGGGAACTGTGTGCTAAAGATCAATACCCTCTGAAGCACAAAACTTCTCAAACCTCTAGTTGGCATATTCCCCCATTATCTATATGCATAATCTTGATGGGCTTCCTTAATTGTTTCTGTGCAAAAGATTTGAAGTCCTGAAAAGACTAAAAAACCTTAGACTTCTATTTGATAAAGTATATCCATGTGTATCTAGAAAGATCATCGATGAATGTCAAAACATATCAAGCCTTGCTGAAAGAAGGACATGGAAATCATCCCACTAAGTCACTTGTACCAACACTAGAAGTTGTGTTGCCTTCAAGAAGGTTTTGTTAAATGTTACAAGGAGACATATTTTTCATTTTACACCTCATGGGGCTGAATTAACTATACCAACACGTCATAGTGGGAGATTGAACTCTAGGGGAGGTCTCATTTCATACTCCAAATGTCTCAATAATTCTAAACTATAGGATTTTGAAAATGTCACTTTATTAGAATCCTGTAGTCTAGAACAATTCAGACACATGGGGTATGAAACAAGACCTCCCTTAGTGTTAACCTACCCACCTTGACGTGTTGGCACAAGCTTCTGACAAATTCACTTTGTTGAAAGCCTGTAGTCGAGAACAATGGGGACACTTGAGCTATGAAATGAGACCTCCCCTAGCATTCACCTAACCACCCCAATGTGTTGGCATGGTTGGTTTAGCCCCATGAGGTGCAAAATAAAAAATATAGCTCTGCAAGGTTATGCTAAATGCTACTAATGCATTTTTCAAGAATACATTCATTATCGTTACAGTCAAGTAGTTTGGAGTTGACTAAAATTAAGAGAGGTTATTGTTGATGGACCCCATGTGTAGATGTAGGTCCAAATAGAACATTCCCAAGTGTCCCATACTCTAAGAACTACTCCATCAAAGATTGGTAGCTTTTGGCTCTTATGGCTCTTAAGAGACTTTGTCAAAAGTCTATAGTCTAAAATGATTGGGACACTTGGGGTATGAAATGAGACCTCCCCTAGAATTCAACTACCCACCCCAATATGTTAGCATAGTTAATTTGGTTGTATGAGGTTGAAAATAGAAAAGATGGCTCCTTGTAAGGTTGTGTTGAATGCCATTGATGTATTTTGCAAGAATGAATTTATTGTCATTATGGTAAAATGGTTTAGAGTTGACAAAACTAAGAGAATTTATTGTGTATGGAACCCACATATAGCTATAGGTCTAAAATGAACATTCCTAAGTGTCACAAACTCTAAGAACTGCTCCATCAAAGATTGGTAGTTTTAACTCTTAAGGATCTTAAGGGACTTTATCAGAAGCATATAGTTTGGAATGATTGAGATACATGAGGTATGAAACAAGACCTCCCTAGTGTTCAAACACTTGTCCCAATGTGTTGGCATAGTCGATTTGGCTCCACAAGGTGCATAATGAAAAATATGGCTCCTTACAAGGTTATACTAAATGCCACTGACGCATTTTGGAAGAATGCATTCATTATCATCATGGTAAATTGGTTTGGGGTTGAAACTTTTTGAGAGAGGTTATTGTGTATAGAACCCACATGTAGCTATAGGCCCAAATGGAACATTCCTAGGTGTTAGGGACTCCAAGAACTACTTAGTCAAAGATTGATAGTTTTTGGCTCATAGGGCGCTTAAGGGACTTTTCTGAAATCCTATAGTACAGAGTGATTGGGACACTTGGGGTACAAAATGAGACCTCCCCTAGCATTAGCCTGCCCATCCTGACATATTGGGATGGTCGGTTTGGCCACACAGCTGTAGTATGCAAAATTTTATTCCTAGCACTTTTCCACTACATGAAATGGAAGCATTTTAGAATGTTGTGTTCCTTACCACCATAGGAAAATGGAATTGATTTTAAAAAACTAAGGTAGTTATTTGTAGTGGACCTGACATCCACCTATACATGAAAACAAGACATTTCTAGGTTCCATGGTTTGAGAATAGTCGGTCTAGAGTCTGGTACCTATTTTTGTCTTAGGGCTCTTAAGAAACTATCTTCAATTGATGTAGTCAAGAATGACCAAGAGGCTTGGCCACTAAAAGGACACCTCCCGTAGCCTCAACCACCCAACCTAATGTGTTGGCACTGTTAGTTTGGTCCCAAGAGGTGTGAAATACAAAATTACACTCCTAGCACCTAACTAGTAGATGAAACTAAACTGAGAGCTATGTTGTAATCTCCATTTTTAGGTCTTTCATCTACTCTCTTAAGGTTGATATGGCGTTCTCACTTAATATAATGTGTTCTAGGGCATCAATAAAAGATTTAAACTATGTCTCTCATGTTGATATGGTGCTATAGGTCAAGGGAAGGCATTGGAATTAGATGTTTCCTCATAGTACTTTATATAATCTAGTGTTTAGGTATATATTTCACACCTTTGACGCATATCCAATCTAGTGTTTGATATTCCTTTCATGAGGTCATTAAAATTTGTTCATGGATACCATTATAACAATTAATAAAAATCACCTAAATGGAATTCCAATCAACCTAACAAAGCAACCTAATAGAATCTATTACAACCTTAGTCTAACAAATTAGGGCACTCAAGGAAAGGGTGTTGAGCAACATCTTCAAAAATTGACACAATTAAATACAAGACCACAATATCGAAGATGATGTACCCATTCCAATCCATTTGTCACCACTCAAAATAATCTCAACTAGGGGTCTCTCAACCACCTCCATATCTAAATCTCTAAAAGTCTTACAAAGAAGCCCTGAAAGGTGCCCTATGAATTGATCAATCCACTATTGACATTGAAAGGAGAATGTATGAAACTGATGGAAGGTTGCTTACCCAAAACTAGGGAAATAACTAATATTTAAATAATAACAATAGTAATAATCCCTCTACAACCAATATCCTAAGAATTAAAATATGTTCAATGATAGATGGAGTCATGCATGTTCCACTTCTAAAGTAATAGCAACCAAAACAATAAGCACAAATACAACAATAACAAATATAATAGAAATAATAATTACCCAAATCAAGAAAACTAGAAACTAAAAGAGATGGCCAATAATATTGATTGTCCTCCTCAAAATGACTACCCTCAAAGGAACAACTACTATCATAGAGACAACTAACATTAAAATATCGTAACTTCAATGAAAATTGATACAACCCCTACCAAGTACCTAGATATTATGATCTTGAAACATTGTACTCATTCCACAAGACTAAAGGGCATGATATAGATACCTATTGAGACTATAATTAGTTCATCTCCAAACTCCTAGAGGAACAACAACCCCACTACCCCTCAAAATTTGAAATTTATGGATCTATCAAAATCTATTCCTTCCACATCAACATTCTAACAATATGATTTAACCTAATTTCTCTAACCCCTCTACATCTAGATCGACAAGTGTCTCAAACCTACAAGGGCTATTTTTCCATCCAATTGGGTATAAAAGGGCATGCTAAAATGTTATGATCTCATAGATGACATGAAGAGAAAATTCACTAACATTTCATTCATAGACCTCTTAAAAGATCTCTAACTCATCAGGCATCCATGTTGGAGACCATTTAATATTAACCCTCTAAATTCTACATTGTAAGATCTAATATTCTTCAATCTCAAGAACATGCTTGCAAACAATGAGTTAACAAGAAGAGGGATCCTACCCTATACCTATAAGTTTGGATCTATGACACATGCATCAAAAGAACTCTAGATAATGATGGAGCGCTAGTGAACATCATCCCCTTTTCTCCCTTACAGAGAATGGAGTATGCTAAAATGAACATCACCTATTGTCAAGGCCCTCTATGTGTGTATGATAATTGAGATGTAAGGGAGATAATGGTTACATCATTGTCATTGCTCAAACAAATTGTGTATAAGATAATGGCTATATAATTTTGATGAAACAAGGGACCATGCTAGGCCAAAAGTAAAAATAAAAGTGTTCATGTGGTTGTTACCCAACAAAAATACATATGTGGTAGCCACTCAAGCCAGAAAGGAGGTCAGGCAAGACCAAGAAAATGGATAACTAGATAATGGATATTCCATTGCTACTAAATAAAGATGCCAAGTTAGGCCCAAAACATGACATGGATGATGCCCCTAGCTATCTAGTGGGATAGGTTAATGCCCCCATAAATGGAAAAAGTAGTGCTCAAGTTAAGTTGTTAAAGGTGGCTTGGAAGAGAGATCATGCTTGGAAGAGAGGGGAATGATTAATATGGGAGTACGAAAAGAAGAATAAGGAGAAACATCAACTTCAATATCATAGTGTAACTCATCTAATATAACATCTAGAAAGAATGTAACCTAATCATCATGTGTAATACACGTTTCTCAAGACTAATTATGTCATCCTTATAATGAAGAGATGTCTTATAAACAAAAGAAAGAGGTACAACATAGTAGGAAGTAGGAGAGTTGAGGCTCAAATGGAGAGTAAATATCATAAGAAACATGGAATGATCATGCTATGATATGAGGACTAAAACTTTCTCAAGGAAAGAGGATGGGTAGCAAACTACCAATAGAAAAAGTAAGAATGAAGAAAAGGTGCAAAAAGGGAGGCAAGGGAAATGGGATAAGGCATGGCATAGGATAATAAAATCAAAAGACAAGATGGACGGAAATCTAAAGGAAAGGAAAACAAAGAATGAACTAACAAGGAAAGGTGAAGGCATTGAAAGTGGATGTCTCCTTCTCATCCTTGTTTCCACTCTTTCCCTAACTCTCTATCTCTCTATATCTATCTTTGTCCCCTCTAGCTAAACATATAATGTCAAACATATAGAAGGTGAAATTAAGGTAAGAAAAAATGTGTATTCTTAAATGAGGATATACTAGTTTATTGTTAATTTTTAAAGCTTCTCTTTGCTTCAAGAATATAAAATTCTCTACTAACAGTACCAACCATGAGAAGGTGGAACTTCTTTTGGCACAACTAATCTACATTAATAACATTACTAGAAATAAATAAATAAAACAAATGAAAAATATAATCAAATCACAAAACTTAAAAATTGTACATAACATACCTTTATGTCATTCCTCTAATTTAATCTAATGAACCATATGGATCTACTCTAGGCTTTATGGTGTCAAGTATTGCTTCATGGCCAAACTCAGGAACTTTCCACAAGTTTTTATTCAACAGTCTACTCTCATATTTTATCAATTGAATAGTTGATGCCACAAAAAGGTTAGAATAACGAAGAGTTTTCCTATGTGCATCAAAGTCCTCAAACAACTACACATTGGACTTCTTCATTGGATACCTTCTAAGCCATGTTTGAGTAACAACCACCAATCCTATAGATTACTCAATGTTTTCTCCATCTATGATCGTGGCTATCAATTTACTTTTTCCTCAACACAATGAAATAAATAGTAATTTGTTCATCACTATCTTCATCTACAATAACTGCATAAACATGCCCTACATTAAATAGCACCAAAAAAATAATTCAATAAATGATACAAAAATACTACTTCATAATCTAAAATATATTAATTTTCATTTAGTAATGTATCTATAATACTCAGTTCAAATAAATCTAAAATATGGTCAAAGTGAATTGATGAATCCATTTGCAGAGTTGTAGTGCTCCTTGAAGTTGATATGTTTGAAATGGGCTTAAAGTTCTAGCACACCATTCACCAACCCATTCTTTTGACTCACACTCATTCCAAGAAAAATATGTACATGATGAACAAAAAAAATCATCTACCTCAAATGAATAGTCCATGAAGCTGCATTTGAGCTTCTAAAAGAGTGGAAATCACTTGATCCTCTCACTATACAACAATCTTCATATTTTACATTGTCTAATTCTTCTATCAACCAAAAAAAAAATGAACTATACACTTACCTTCATTACCTGGACCCCCTGTAGAGTTACACCATTCGATGATGGATGTTGCGTCTATCAACTTTGCACTATTCTTGTACTTCAACTCTTCTCATGCTAAGGCTCTTTTGATACATGCTCTAGCACCATCATGCTCATGTTTTCAATGTCTAGCATCAAAGAAATTCCATATATGTTTAGCACTACTAATTATATGCATCCTATTCAACCAATAGAACATCCATGAATTCTTAAATTATGATGCACAATTATCTGACCATATGATATGCTAATCAAACACGATGTTCCTACTACTCAAAATACCATAGAAAATCTAAAAGAGACCTTGCATAAACTTTGTAGATGTGTGCAATTAGATAACTAATATAAAAATGGTACTCCCTCAAGATATTTATAACTTTCTCTATACTTTTGGGTGCATGAATGAATGCTATATGCAAAAATAGAGCAACCTAAGTGGAGTTGTAGTATTGTGACTGAACATCAATCTATGGTTGAACATCATTCTATGGTTGTAGTGTATAATTCTTTACAATATCTATAATTGACATGATCATATGAATAGGAAATGTGTCCTTACATAACTTTAATTACAAATCCAACCATCAAGCTTTATGTGTATGCCTTTCATAGTCATACACTATCTTTTCTACAAAAATAGGCATAAATTCAGATACTAGTATTTCTTCACTCACTAATTCATACCTTTTTACCTCTTTACCATATTTTAGAGTATATGCCACTAAATTATATTTCCTAAAAGGCAGTAATCCATTTCCAATTGTATGTGTATTCTCCATGTGTACAAAAGTTCTAAAACGTTGCAAACCACTACAACTATCACATGCTCCATACAAACATAATTTCTTATAAAACAACTATCCATCTTCTCTTTCACAAAAAATGCTTGAAATTAAATCTTTATCCTATTTAGGTGGATCTTTTATCATACATTGCTAAAAAATATCAAATTAGTATGCAAAGATACACATATTTGTTGAAAAACATCATAATGAATAGAAAATTCCATGTGAACTCTACAACTACAAGTTATGCATGTGTGATTTATTTTGACATAAAAAGGTTTTGCCATTTCAAAATACCTTTGACTAATTTGAATTTGAGGATAAATCTCTACAAATTTGGAATTTTTTTTTGTTTGAGTCAATCTAAAAAATGCTTTGGATGTGGCTCACACTCTTTTTTTGCAAAATCCTTTTGATTAGGAGATTCTCTTGTGTTATTTCTTCAAAATTCCTCAATCAGGGATTTGAAGGATTCAACTATGACTTTATCTTTTGTGGGAGTCTACTATAAAATTCTCATAGTTTATTGCTATACAAGTCAGGTTAACTCTTTCATGCCTCCCAACAGCTTTCATCAATGTTTTTCTACTCATCTTTAGTGTTTGACTTGTTTTTCTTATCAAGTGAGACTTTTTGTGTTTGATTGTTCACTATAGTTGATGTAATGACATGTTGTGTAGCATTATTATCCTTGGTGTATGAGGTGGAATCAATTCTTTGGTATGAATTGATTTGGTTTTTTATAATAGATTTTCACTATTCCTATTTGATGCTCTTAGACCAAGAATTTTCATGATTGGCCTAAACTTAATACTTTTCATCATTTCAACAAATAATTGACATATTCTAGTTTCACTTATGTTTTCAAAAATCATGTTCCATATCTTATTCACATTTCTTCTACAAGTACATTAAGGAATCTTATCATGCATTGGTTTTCGAATATTCTCATCAATTTCAATAAAAAAATTAGGTTTTTTTGTAAAATTCTAGGAGGCATTCTCCATGGAAAAATTCAATCATTAGATATTTTTTTCTCATTCAACACTTGGTCAATTGGTTTAGCATCTATATTCACATTTGAAAATGCATCATAATTTTCAATCAGTGATTGAACATTTTCTATAATATCAAATTGAGATGGCAAAGATGGCATACCTTTAACTCTCATATTTAATTTCTTACTTGCACGTAGTTTTTGTGTTCATTCACTTTGTTTCTCCAAATCCCTCTCTCTCTTGGATGCTTCATGATCCAATTCAATTAGGAAAGATGGTTGATCTTCTTTTATGGAGTTCTCTTTTTTTTTTTTATGAAGTTGTCTCATTCATTCTCTTTTCTTTGCATTCTTAGCTTCACGCTCCTCCAGTGTTTGAGTTCTTAGTCATTTCCTTGGCATGATATTGAATTATATATCAATCTTAAAGAATGGTCAAAAGAACACAAAAAATATCTGATAATTTATCAAATTATAATACAAAATGAGCACAATTAGAATGTTTTTTTGTCAATGTAAGACAAAAAAACTAGTTAATTTGTTCAATCAAGTGTTTCAATTCCTCAAAACATGAAAATAATGATTTGAAATATCAAATTTGATTTAAAAACATGTAAAAAGAATCTTCTATATTGATACAAGAAAAAAAAAGTTAACTAATATTGTAAACCAATCATTGTAGATACTCAAAAGCTTCAAAAGTGTATTTGCATGTCAGAAAAATCATAGAATAGGGGAATAAAATAGAGCATGTGGGCCAAAATAAGGTGATATGAGTTTTTGTAGGCTGTTAGTCAGCATTTTACCTAGTTTGAATGTGAGCACATTTCTTAGATATTTTGGTAACTTTGTCATCCTTTCTTCTTCACTCTTGCTCTTTCCCAAACTTTGTCTCCCCCCCAAGTAAACATATAATGTCAAACATATAGAAGGTAAAACTAGAAGGTAAGGAAAAATTTCAAGCATATAAAAGGTGAAATGTTAATCATGCTAAACATGTCTCTCACACACACTCTCACTTTCTCTCTCTCCATAAGGATATGGTAGACCCATATAAGATGAAATGAGGATAACAAAGATATAGTTTCTTCTTGGTTTTTCTCATTCACTAGCTCTAGAAATTTATCATGTAGGGACACTTTTTGATTCTCATCTAGTGGTGAGGGAAATCCCTACAAGACCAGTTGATGAATATAGGTCTACATACCCTTGATTCTTTCTCCAATGAAATCTAAGCATGCTTTACCTTCCTCATTGTCCTTATGTCTTTCTAAGATGTCATTGATTTTCCATGCTATGTGAGTTCTACTCATAATTTGCACCATGACGAGCTTGGTTGTGTTGGAAAGAGACACTGCTATGCATAATAGGTGTTGTCATTGATGGCAACTAAGACTATTCCACACATCCGCATAACATAACTTGCTCACATTAGAAATCAGAACAAGAATTTATCTAAGTCCGAGTTACCAGAAATAGGGCATGTGATAGGGTCTAGTATCTTGGTATGGATCTCTCCGGTGGTAAATCATAGTGTGTTGTGGATTGGAGGAAGTATTAAGGATTGTCAAGACATTCTAAATCTAGAATTTTAGCCTTCGGTGATGAAGGATTTAGTAAAGAATATGACAAGACAATTCAGTAAAGAATAGGCCAAATTGTGTTAGATCCTTGTATGGATCTACTAGAAGTGTTTTGGTGAGTTGTGTATGGGATATAATGTTAGTGGCAGATAGGAATGGTGACCTGCAATTGTTATTTCTGGTACGTATCAATATTGATTTATGGTTTTAGCCGACATAACATAGGACTGGTATTGTTAAGTTCTTCATAAGGTCAACAGATAAGTGATTGAGTTTGTTAATGCATAAATTTATAACCGATGGATTCAAGTGATGTGGTGTTTGTAGTGATATGAATATGGAGTAAGTGCAAAAAAGATAGACTGAAATGTGAAAGAGAAGAGATCTGAGGTCTAGATTATAGTAGACTAGTAAACAAGGTAGAATAAAGATGAAGTGTGTGAAATTAGTATTCTATGCTTAACTAGAACTAAATTCTTGCATTGGTAGATGCTACTTATCAGTTCAACAATCTATAATCCTTTCGTAAATATTCTTGTAGGTAGTGAGCCTCTCTTGAGCAGTGAGCTCTGGGCAGTAAGCATGAATGCATGTGCATTCCCCTTCTTGTAATACTTTTAATAGAGTATAATCTTTATGGGTTAACCCCCACCATGTTTTTTCCCTTAACTAGGTTTCCATGTCAAAAATGTTGGTGTCAAGTGTAATTCATTTGCTTTTTCTCATATGTTGTTGATTCATGCTTTAATGTTTTCATTATTAATGTGGTTTGAATAAAAGGGAAGAATTAATTTCTACGAGTATAAAGGTTTTAAGAAAACTAATTCACCCCCCCTCTTAGTTGTCTGCCCTATTTCCAACAATTGGTATCAGAGAAAGGTTCCTTGAAAGAAGCCTAATAGCTTGAGGAAGATCTGGGAAGGATTTTTAATGGGTTCACTCAGAGAACTTCAATTGGCTTTAGAAGATCTTGATCGGTCCAAAGTAGAAATAGATGATCTGAAAGTGAACCTCAAGGTAGCTAATGATTGCATTGACTTGTTAAAAGATAAACATAAGAAATGAATGGAAAAAAGGAAAAAACTACTTCATCATCTAGCTAATGTTACTGAAGAAAATGGCATGAATGAGGCTTTGGAAGAAAAGGCAAAGGAATGCGAGAAGATGACAAAAGAAGTTTCTATTCTAAAACATGAGATGGAATCTGGGGTAATGAGGCTGACCAAAGAAATTGATCAAAGGAAGAAGACTGAAGAAGACCTAAATCAAACCCTAAAAGAAAGAACTGAAGAATGCTATAGATTGGATAGAATAGCTGGCCATCTAGAGTCTGATCTACAAGAAAGCAGAGATAATGTGAGAGAAATTGAAAAGTAAATTGTCATTCTCAGACATGACCTAGAAGTTGCAAATGAATACAAGGAGAAGTTCAAGATAAGCTCAGCTAAACTTGAAGCAATACTTGAGTATCAAAAGAAGGTTGATGATCAACATGGTCTTGGGTATGAGAAAAGTGAAAGCTCCAAATCTAGACAAAGAAATTTTGAATCAGGGAATGGGAGAAACATACCTAAAAGACCTCCGATAAGATAGCCTACTACTCAAAGGTATCCATCTTTTAATGGAAATTATTTCAATTGCAGTAAATTTGGTCATCAAGCTGCTCAGTGTAGAAGCAGAGTAAATCAAAGTGGTCCATCCTTCTCCGGTCAATGCTTCAAGTGTAAGAGGTATGGTCATAGATCCAATGAGTGCAGAAGTATTATAATAAATAACTCTAACAATAAAGAAAATGGAAATTCCTTCAATGGCTATTATTTTTGTTGCAATGGGTTTGGACACATGGCCAATCACTGTAGATAAAAATTAATTAGGTAAATAAACAAAGAAATGTTGTATGCTTTAATTGCACTAAATTTGGTCATATTACAACTTTCTATAGAAGTTAGAACCATGATGGAAAAGGTCCAATAAACAAAAATTAGAAACAAGACAAAGGAAAGGCTAAAATGCATGCAAATGAGATTTAGAGTGAAATGAACAAAATTTGGGTGAAGAAAGATGTAATGAACAATGGTGATGGGTCTGCACTAGAATCAGGTGCTGATAATCCTTCTAGTAATTAAACAAGAACTCTGGCTCAGGGGGAGTTACAATAAAATTTAAGTCCCCTAGCCAGTAAGTGGGTGCCTAAATTTGGCACAATGAGAGAAAATAATTTGGATTACTATACATCTTTTGAAAGGATTTCCAGAAGATAAAAAGTGGATACGTCGATTTGTAGAGCAATTTAAGATCGACTATATGCAAAAACAATGTAATCGGATGTGTTAGGGTAGAACATTTATTACAAAGAAAAATTAGGTTTTGTGGAGCATAAAAAGGTCACTCATTCTTCATTTAAATCACTTTGTATTTGATGATAGCAAGAAGAAGAACATCTAAGCTAAGATTTCACGGATTTGAAGCGCAACCGGCAAATTCGTTTGCTAACCCTAACTCCATGGAAGAAAAAGGTATGTATCTTTGATGTGTTGAATTTGTAATCTTTTACAATGGCCACTCCTCTTGTTGTTGATATTACTGAAAGGCCTCAACCAAACTTTAAGAAGAATCCATACAAATAAGTCAAAATCAAACCTTTAGGAGCATTTTCTGGTGTCCCATACAGAGTTCTACATGTTGAGGATATTAGGGCATACATCCACTATAGCATTGATGAATTTGGAAACCTAAAACTATTGGATTTGTTTAACAACTACCTAAGGGATGATAGCTATAAACTGAAACAGGAATACAAAACCCTAGAAAGCAAACATTTTCTGCAAGTCATTAAATTTCTGACATTTGATGAGAATGAGTGGATTCGATATATCTTGAGCCAAATACATGATGAGTTCATATGGCTATTGAAACCATTCGAGATTACAAAGAATGTTATCAAGATTGTAACTGGGTTAGATATAAATTGAAACATGAATACAAAACCCTAGAAAGCAAACATTTTCTACAAGTCATTAAATTTTTGACATTTGATGAGAATGAGTGGGTTCGATATATCTTGAGCCAAATACATGATGAGTTCATATGGCTATTGAAACCATTCAAGATTACAAAGAATGTTATCAAGATTGTAACTAGGTTAAATTCAACTGGTAGATTACCCATTTTCAAGGCTGTAAAAAACCAGACAGTGATTGATGCTACTGGTGCCAAGTTTGACAAAAGGGCAATGACCATCAATGATATTATAGAACCAGATGTTAAGTCTGCCTCTATGGTGATTGGCTACAAGATTTACCACTCCAATAGGGAGAATTTTGTCTCCGGAATTGCCATATATGCATCATATCAAATGTTGAAAGAAAATACTGATCATGACCTATGTGAGCTATTGTAGAACCATCTAATTGAAAATTTGAGCAAAAATCAAAAAGGATAAGAATAAAACCTTTAAATATGGTTCCCTAGCTATATGTTTATTCCTCTATTTTATGAATCAAGTACCTGGAGTACAATGTGTGCACTAGACAAATGACTGACTGGTTGCATGGAAAATAAGAGATCATCTACTAAGCATTGGAGACTCAAGTGCAAAGAAGACTATAATCTAGGGTTTAAATTTTTTCAAAAAGTGATGCATTCTAGCAAAAGAATCCCTAAGTCAGTAGTTGAGAAATACCAGGATGAAATCTACTTCATGGTAGACACAAATCAATGCCTAATGGAGGCTGTGGAACCTAGAAATGTATGGATTATGTGTATGGGCTATGAGGTTGATGAGAAGATCTTGGACATGTATGCTCAACATCTCTTGAGAAAATCAAAAGACACCTCTGTTGAAAGGTTTGGAATGTATAAGGAGCTAAGTCTAAAATTACATGTTGAACTCAGGCAACCAAAAATCAAGAGAAAAGTTTAGAGGCAAGTTGAAAGGTATGCTGAGAGCATTGGCCTAACCAAGGAAGTAGTAAAGCAAAATAGAGAAAGAATTGAAAAGGCCAAAAAAGAGAAACAAGATAAGAAACAAGAAGATGCTCCAGTGGAATCATCCTCCACTTCAAGAACTACTAGAAGCTCTATTTTGCCTCTGTTCCCCTTAAACCAACAAAACTAGAAGATAAGTCATCTAGTGAGGAAAAGAAAATAACAAAAGTAATTGCAAAGAGGTCATATGGAAGTTTGGAAGAAAAGGATGAAGATAAGACATATACAGATGATGAACTTAAGGAGCTAGTGTCCACAAGTGCTAAAGCTATTAAAGTATTAGAAGAGAACATTTTCAGATGAAAGAAGACAATAAAGAGACAAAAATTAGAAGCTAATGTTGAGACGAAAATTCCCTATGTGAAAAGCATTGTCAAGAAAATCACTGTTGAAGGGAACTTAAAACCATTAATGAAATTCTATGATCTCTACAATAATGCTGATAAAAGACTCTTGGAAGAAGCTATTATCAAGTACCTAAATGTGTTCAATCAAGCACTGGTAGAAATTTTGTCAGAAGTTCCAAAAGGTCTGAGGGATATATTAGAAATTAGGAAAGAAGCTTCCAAGGCAAAAGATATGGAGTTGAGAGAACATGTACTAACCACTCTATGTCTGGTAATCTCTAGCAGAGAAGTAAACAAAATCTTCAAAGAGGTAAAAAATGAATTTAGGAGTAAAACAAGAATGAATAAACTAATGATTGGAGAGATAGATGAAATAGTTCAAGAAACTGAACAAATTTTGAGAAAAGCTTTGGACAAGAACAAGGTCTTTGTTGTGTCAGATGAGCCTACTAATGACACACCAGTGTCAGATGAAGAAGAACAACAGAAGGATGAGAAAAAATATGGAAGAGATGATTCCTCTATTCTGGAAGTTGAGCAAATAAACAAGGAAGATACAAAAATGGTGGATAAAACTAATGATGCAGGAAATACTCTAATTCCTCCTGATCAATCTAGAAAAGAAGACAATGATGAGAATACTACTACTACACAAGATCCTCCATAATAGATTTCAAATTGTGAGGATAAAGGAAAGAATCCCCCTGTAGATGACACAGAGAAAGGTTAAACAAAGAAATAAGAAGAAGTCAAAGGTAAGGAATATAAAGCAGAAGAAGATGGTGCAAATGTTGATGCACCCAAACAAAATAGTCCTATCACTATGAAAAACCAAGAAAAGGAAAGTGGTCTAGAAATTATGGCAAGAGACACTATAGATGCAGTGAAGAGTTTTCTAAGTAAAGAGATGCTAGAGTTAGATGAACCTGAAATGATTCAAGGACCACTCAACATGGATACTTTCTCTCTAGTCCAATTGATCAAGATAGCATCTTTCACACAAGCCAAGGCAAGAGAAAAGGTATTGAAATCTCACATAGAGGACAATGAGCTATTGGGCCTTGCATCCGGTATATTGGAAAAGATAATGCCAACATTCTAGAAGAATCCATCTGACTCTCCCTCTGGAAATCTAAAGAGCCTTGTAAATTCTATAAGTACACAATTTGAGTCCTTTGAAAAATCTACAGAAGTTAAAGTTCAGAATGATTTTAATAGAAATAGATTTGATGCAATCAAAGGCATGGTTGGGTTAGATATATTGGTGTTAGATAATAGTATAAAAAGTATTCAAAATTCTCTTTCAGAAGGAGGCAGTATATATAAGTTTTGTTTATCTACTCCTAAAGCCATAGAGGATATAGAAGATAAAATAAAGGACTCCAAATAGAAATTGTCAAGTATGTCCCAAGCTTTTGATCCATTGATAATATCAGTGGAAAGCAAGGGATGTCAAGCAATCATCCTAATGGAAGAAATAAAAAAGTTGACAAGAGAAAAGTAGAACATTGAAGCAAGAATGGGTGAGCTTCGAGGACTGATTTCCATTAATATAGAAGCAATGTTCAATGCTATAACAGAAGCCCAAACTGCTACACAAATAGGTGTTCCCATTGACTTCTTGAAGGTTGAAGCACAAGCACTTTTTATCAATGACCACATTTCAACTTTGAATAGTATGAAGAAGAGTTGGGATATAGAGTTAGCCCTGCTAAAAAATATTTTTGGAGATATACTTAAGTATATATAAATACAACTTAAGGATTGGTTGTACATATGTGGCACAATATAGATAATTTTTTTTTGGTGAATTTTGGTTTGCAGATTCTATCCTTTTCCATTGATGTCAAAGGGGGAGTGAAGAGCAGTGAAAAATGTTGAATCCAGTAAAGGGGGATATTTGGAAATAGTGGAGAGCACAAGTGTACAAAGTAAGGGGGAGTAGCTCCAATACTTCATCATTTTTTACTAAGTGTTGCCATCAATACCAAAGGGGGAGATTGTTAGCAAGAGACACTGCTACACATAACAGGTGTTGTAATTTATGGCAACTAAGAGTATTCCACACATTTGTGTAACATAACTTGCTCACACCAGAAGTCAGAACAAGAATTTATCTAAGTCCGGGTTGCCAGAAATAGGGCATGTGACATGGTTTGGTATCTTGGTATGGATCTCTTTGGTGGTAAATCATATTGTGCTACGGATCTAAGGGAGTCTTAAGAATTTTCATGACATTCTAAATATAGAATTTTAGCCTTTAGTGATGAAGGATTGAAAAGTTATTAGCATCTGAGTACTGGGTCCGAATATGACAAGATAGTCCAGTAAAGAATAGACCAAGTTGTGTTAGATCCTTGTGCAAATCTAGTAGAAGTGTTTTGGTGAGTTGTGTATGGGACATAATGTTAGTGTCCGATAGGAATGGTGACCTACAAGTGTTATTTCTAGTACACATCAATATTGATGTATGGATTCAGCCAACAGAACAAAGTACTTGTATTGTTAAGTTCTTCATAACACTAACAAATAAGTCATTGAGTTTGTTGATGCAGATATTTATAACTGATGAATTCAAGTGATGTGGTGTGTGTAGTTATGCGAATATGGAGTAAGTGTGAAAAAGGTAGACTAAAGTGTGAAAGAGTAGAGATCTGAGGTCTAGATTATGGCAGAGCAATAAACAAGGAAGAATTAAGATGAAGTGTGTAAAATCAATATTCTGTGCTCAACCGGAACATAATTCTTACATTAACAAATGCTACTTATTAATTGAACAATCTGTAATCCTTTTGTAAATGTTCTTGTAGGTAGTGAGCCTCTCTTGAGTAGTGACCTCTGGGCAGTAAGCCTAAATGCATGTGCATTCCTCTTCTTGTAATACTTTTAACAGAGTATAATCTTTGTGGGTTAACCCCCACCATAGTTTTTCCCTTAACTAGGTTTCCACATCAAAAATACTGGTGTCAAGTGTAATTCATTTGCTTCTTCTCATATGTTGTTGATTCATGCTTTAATGTTTTCATTATTAATGTGGTTTGAATAAAAGGGAAGAATTAGTTACTGCAAGTATAAGATTTTAAAACAACTAATTCACCCCCCCTCTCAGTTGTCTACCCTATTTCCAATAGGTTGAGGGGCAACTATATAACTCCTTAACATAGGACCAATCATCTTCAATTATTGGAGAGAGGGTGGTGTCCACCATATCAATCTCTTTCTTCACCATATCACTTAGAGCCTACACAATCTCGATAAACTATAAGGCTAAAGTAAAGGTGATGTTGTTTCTATTATGTCCTTTTAGTTTAATCTTCACAAGGCTTAAATGATTTGGTAGTACGAACTTCACAAGAACTTGATGTGGTCAAGGGAAGCCAATAACTATTTGATCTCTTTAATATGGGCCTTTAAGCTCTCGACCACTTCCTTTGATTGTTCTAGTATATTCATTAGGTTAACCTCTTTTTCTTTTAGGCCCTTGATTGTCTAGGCCTAGGTGTCCACTTGATTATTTATCTTAGCTAGCTCATAATCTTGGATATAGGTCTTTTTCTTAAGTGGTCATATTTCAGTAGCCTTGGCACTAGTTTTATCCTTTACGTGGCTCAATTATACCTCCAGGTCTTCCACTTTCTTTGATAATGCATTCATGGTGATTGTCTTAGTTAACATCTAGCTTAAATCCCTACTACCAACTCCATTTGTACTTTAGTCAATTTTGTTTTAACTTCTAGGTGTTGTTTTTTAGTTTCTTCTACCTATGTATCTTTAGCTTCAATGGTTTGTGCTATAAGTGTAGTAACCTAGCCTTCTAATTCCTTTATTTTTGATTCAAATTCTTTGAGTATTTTCTTATTCTACTCTAGCTTGGTGCACTTGTTGAATTTTCTCCTCATGGATATTGGTTAAGTGTACATTGCATTTGCACCCTTTGAGAGGAAATCTACTTTCCTCTTTATTTCAAATATAAATATAATTTTTATGATAAAAGACAATTCAGCAAACAATAAGAAAGTGTTTTATGGTATTAATATGGTCAAGCAACAATATAGTGTGGAATTTAAGGATGATAGGCATACACTGATACTATAGTCAATATTAGAAGAAAAAAGAAACACATAGAGAGATGTAGAGATAAATAGATAGAGAGATAGAGAGGGGGAGAGGGACAAGGAAAGATATAGATAGAGAGGGGGAGAAATAGAGAGATAGAGGGGGGAGATTGAGGGAGAGATAGATATAGATATGGAGAGAGGGAAAGGGAGATAGAGATATAGAGAGATAGAGAGAGGGATAGATAGAGAGAGATAGAGAGGGAGAGATAGAGAGAGGGATAGAGAGAGAAATGGAGGGAGAGATAAATATAGAGATAGAGATAGAGAGGGAGAGGGAGAGATAGAGAGATAGAGAAAGAGAGGGTAGAGATATACAGGGAGAGTCTCTTTCTACCTATCCTCTATCTCTCTATCTCTATATCCTTCCTTTATCTAGCTATCTCTTTCTTTCTCTGCCCCTCTTTCTCTCTATCTCTATCTCCCTCTCTCTATCTCTCTCCATCTTGCTATCTCTACCTTTCAATCTCTCTCTCTCCCCATCTACCTCCATCTCTTCATCTCTTTTTCTCTTTCTATCTCTCCCTATATCCCCATACCTCTATCTCTCCATCTCTCCCTCTCTCTCTATCTCTATCTCCCTATCTCTCCCCTCTCTTTGTCTCTATATCTCCCTATCTATCCATCTCTCTCCCTCTATCTATAGCATTCTCTATCTCACCCCCTCTCCCTCTCTCTCTCCCTCTCTAACTTTATCTCTCCCTCTCCCTCTCTCTTTATTTCTCTCTACTTCTCTCTTTATATCATGTAGAATGAAGTTCTCATCTCTATCTATGGTAAAACCTTTAACAAATGTGATAGAGAGTGGTGGAACTATTGATTTGTCATTTTTTATGAGACTTTATAATATGCATAAGTTTATTGTTGTATTGGTAAAGGATTAATATAGATTTTAAAAGTCTAAAGCACTTCCTATAAAGGATTATTCAACTATTGATATCTCTCTATCTCTTTATCCCTATCTCTTTATCTCTCCCTCTTTCTATCTTCATCTCTCTATCACTAACTCTCCCTCTCTATCGAGCTATCTCTACCTCTATCTCTTTATCTCTCTATCCTCCCTCTCTCTTTATCTCTCTCCCTCTCTATATCTATCTCCCCCTCTAGCTCTCCCTCCCTCCCTCTCTATCTCTCCCTCTTTCTAACTCTCTCTTTCTATCTCTGTCCTCTCTTTCTATCTCTATCTCTATCTCTATCTCTATCTCTCCCTCTCCTTATATCTGTTTATATTTCTCTGTCACTATATCTATATATCTCTCTCCCTCCCCCCCATCTCTTTCAATCTCTTTCATATATATCTGTCTCCCCTCCCTCATTCTTTATCTCTCCTCTATCTCCATCCCTCTCTCCCTCTCTCTCTCTCCCTCTTTATCTCTCCCTCTCTATCTATATCTTCTATATCTCTATCTATTTCTCTCCCTCTCCCCCACCATCTCCGTCTCCATCTCCGTCTCCCTATATTTACTCTTTCTATATTTATCCCTCTCTCTCTATCTCTCTCTTTATCTCTCTACCAGTCTATCTCTATATCTCTCACTCTCTCTATATTTCTTGATCTATCTATATATCCCTCTAACTCTTCTTTCTATCACTCCCACACTCTCTATCTATCTTTCCTCTATTTTTCTCTATCTCACCCTCTCTCTAACTTTATCTCATCATCTAACAAGGTGCACATGATGCTACTTGTTCCAACACTCCCTCTTCTATTTGAAAGTATGGAGGCCTTGAATCTTCGTCCTCATCATCACCCAATGATATAATGGTTGTCTCTTTCTAGACATGAGGTTACTCTAGAATGAAAGAAGGTGGAGGCGTGACATGAGTCCTCATATAATTTATCTCACTTATCATACAAGTTTTTACTAATCTGAAGTGTACTCATGTCATAATGCGAGTGCTTTTTTATTGCTTTGGGAAATCTCAACCTTAAGGGTTGCATTTCCTTGGGCATCCAACCCAAAGGGTTGGACCTACCTTTTGGATGCCAAAGACATGTTTTTAACAAACATAGAAAATCAACTAAATCCTGAGCATGCTTTCGTTCACATTTACACATTTTTCAATGCTAATATGAAAAATGCCAAGATGATTTCAAGTTTTTTATTATCTTTCTAAACATGTATTTTTTTCTAAAATTTGATAACATTAAGGCTCCCATCTTCAGGTTAGTTTGCTAATTTGTTCTTTTTTGTAGAAAACCTACATGTAGTATTTCTAGTGTCATTTTTTACGCGCTCATCAAACTTTGAAATAAGGTACATTTTTAGATTATATAATCTATTCTATACACATTGAAAAAATTGGTTTTTGAATAGTTTTTAAAAAATTTAGGGGGCAAGCAAGCCCAAATTTTTATTTTTTAGGAAGTGTCCACTTTGAAATTTCACAAAAATTCATATATTCATTAAAAAATTAAGAGAAAAGTTAGGCGCAAACTACATGATGTTAGCTAATTTTCCATTGAAGTGATGTTTGAAATACTTAAAAAAAGTCAACATTCTAGGGGGAGCACACCAGACACTATGCTATATATTTTTGACAAAAACATGAGCACTTTGTGTGCTCCCCCTATTTCAACCTCTTAATCTCTACCATTTTTAGGAAAAAAAAAGTAGTTTAGAAACTAGATTTCAAGCACAACAAATCTTGTCCTTATCATGTATTCTAATTTTGAGCATGGCTATCTTCAATTTCTCATGAAAGATTAGTTTTTACTAAATTTAGAAAAAAAAAGTGACCACTTTTGAGCCCCTTTTGGTCCTCCATTTCCATGCACATACCTAATAAATAGATTACGAAGGTAGAAGAAAGAAGTTGGGTTGAGGGAGAAGTGATGAGGCTGGAAAAGAGGTGGTGTGGTTAGCAATTTTTTTGATGGCAAATCTTCATGAATTGGTGAATAGTTTGTATTCAAAAATTTGAATTTGGTGAATAAATTGCAACCAGTGGGGGACCAAGTCGCCTAAATTTTATGAATTATTAGTCAAATACATTTCAATTTTTATTTTATCAGGCATTTGTAACTAATTATATTTTCACCATAATAACCTACATCTTTCTAATGGTGATTCACCTTGATTTTTGGAGGTATGTTTTAATTTGCCGACATATTTACCAATAGCATTACAAAGTTGATTATGTATGAGGACCCATTTCTTCAACACCATTATAACTTCATGCTAATCCTAGGGCTATAATCACCATGAAAATTACAACATATGTGTTTGATCAAGGTTCAGTTCACCCAACATTTACATGCACTATTTTATAATCATGTTGGATTCACCAAATAGTTACTACACTCTTTAAAAATCCTATTGAATTTGCCAAATATAGATTGATATAAATAGGATAAAAACTCTGATTAATCTTTTCCACATTTTTTCTACTCTAAGCTCTTCATTCAAATCATAGGCAAGTTACAACTACAGGCATTAGCAAGTCAATGAAAGCCTAAATATAAGCGACCATTTGATTTTCTTTACAGTCTTATAAGATTATTAATCTCTTTGCTAATTTTACTTCTTTCATACAGATGATATTGACTATGGAGACATCTCAGGCCCAAAGATCTATATTGTATGATTCCTTCTTAAACAACAAAATATATTTTTTATAGCTTTTATTTCATGAGAGATGTTGAGCAAGAACAAGTTTATTGAAAGCAGTGAAGGGAGGTCATCAAAATGAAGAAACATAATGTTGTACTTTGGCGATGTTTGTGGTCCATTAGGTAGAGCTACAACATCAATACTTGTACCATATATTGATGAACAAGGTAACACCTCAAAGGAAGATCCAAATGAGTTAATTGACTCAGATGGAGATGACAATACCATAGATGATGTTCTAGGGGATACCTAGGGTAGATTAAATGAGTTCATTGACTTGGATGGCAATCCTACAGATGATGTTCCAGGTGCTACCCAATGTATCGAGAATGAGAAAATAAATAGATTGAACTGAATAAGTGATAAGGAAGATGTAGATCATGCATGAAACAGTAAAAGAAAAGACAAATAAAAAATGAGGCATGAGTTGGATATGACAAGGAATTTTTAGATTGATTTGGTGTCAAAGTACCCATTCATTGAACCAATACAGAATGCAAATAAAGAAAAACCTCCAATAGAATGCAAATGTAATATTTGCAATTGGAAATGTCGTAGGGACAAGAAGTTCCAGCTAAAACTTGACATTATAAAAAAATATATTGGTAAAGTTTATGAAAAACAAATCATAGACGAAAAGGAAAAATTAGTGATAATATGGAAAACAAAGGAAGAATGTCTTCATGTTAAGAATGCCCTCAAATTTGATGCAAATATGCAAATAAAGGTGAAGCTTGCTACATGTGGAGGTTCAATTGAAGCTCAATTTGGAAAGATGATGTAAGAAGTACAAATGACAAAAACTAGTTTGGTTTTAACTATTGCTTTTCATATTTTGACTAGAGGGCATCCTATGATAGACTACCTAGAATATAATAGTTTATTATCTTTTATGGGCATTCCTAACTTTCTTTACACATATTGGTCAATAAAGAGTGGTTGGGAATGGGCAAGTTCTCTTGTTGAGGTGGAAAAATAAGATTTACAGGAAAAAAAGAAAATGTTAGTTCAATCAACCTTTATTGCATTATCTTTAGTTGAAGTTACAATAGTAGATAATACTTTTTTAATATACAATTTCAGTGCAAGAAGTTGGGTCCACATTTAGTGGAATCCTCAGGGCAAAATATTTTTAGGAGTGATGGATTTTGGCAATATGGCTGACAATTTTTTTTTAGAATTTTTGGATGAAATTAAAACCCATTTCAGATGACAATGTCTAGTTTAAAATTTTTTATTTTATTTTTTAGTATTGAACATATTTATTTATTTATTATTTATTTCTTAAACGAAAAACTAGAAATTTTTCAAAGAAATGGACTTTGGCAATATGGCTGATGACTTTTTATTAAGAAATTTTAGATGAAATTAAAACCCATTATAGATGAGATTGTGTAGCTTCCAAATATCTAATTTTTTACAGTTATATTATTTTTTCTATTATTCAAATTTTTTTTGATGAAACTCATCCATAAACTTGAAATATCAGGTTTTCTTATTATTTTAATAACTTTTTGTTTAAAAAAATTTGAAATAAATTATATGTGCACAATATTTAGAAAATTCTTTTCAATTTGAAAAAAAAATCAAAAAAGGAAAATTTTAGGTCATCTTATGCATGACGTACATGAGGGATTTTCAAAACAGGAATTACGACCAATAAAATTTAATAAAAAGGTACAAAAATATACCACGTACAATCTTCAGTGTGCTACAAATCTTTTCCCAAAAGGATTTAGAAAAATACAATTATTTAGGTCAAAATATGGTTCACGTACATATGCATGGTATGATAAAAAAAGTCTTTTAAACAATGGTTTTTAGACATGCCTATAAAAAATCAATTTGTATCATCTGCGCATTAAAATAAATCATTTATTTGGAAACTAGACTCCAAGTATTACATTTCATATTATTGACATTTTTAAAGATTCAATCTTTAAGTGCTTCAAATTTTTAGGTCAAATGTGACAAATTCTGAAAATCAAGGAAAACACTTCCACTTTTTGGCTAAAAAGTAGACTCAAATTCATGCATGTGTATACTATAGACAAACATGTCCTGCAACCTCATCTACTCTGTTTATAAAATGAAGGAGAATGCAACATCACAAAATCTATTTTAACTATTTATGAAACATTTAAATGAAATTGGAGGTATGTATGGCTACATAACTGTCAAAAAGCTGGTGTGTGTAGGGGTTGATGTAGCTTCAGCAATGCAAGGTCATAGGAATGGTCTTTGCATAAAGCTACAAACTTCTTTTTCACCATACATGATTTCCATTCACATCATGGCCGACAAAATTAATTTAGCATTTAAAATTGTGAGGAAGTTCTCTACAATATCAAAAGTTGAAGATCTAATCAGTGAGCTCTACTCATACCTCTATTGAAGTCCCAAACAATTTATGGAATTTCAATAGTTTGTTGATGGAATAACTATAGGAAACAAGCTTCTTAAGAATTTTGATACTAGATGGATCTCCTTGCATGGATCAATACAACAAGTTTTTCAGAATATCAATCCTTGAATGGAGTAATGTACGAACATCACCTCATAGTAGATAGAGCTCTTAACCTCTTACATAGGTTAGATGACATAGAGACACTCTTAAATTCATCTATTACCATGCTAGAGAAAATGAACATTCTTGTGAAAAAGTCCAAGAAAGAGCTATGTATATTTTAGAATATGCTAAACTACGTAAAGTGATATGCACGACCCTTGATAATCTATATCTATGATAGTAGTCATTTATAAGTCCAAAATTTTGTAGCTAGCACATGATGACAAATGTGAACAATCTTGCTAATTTTTGTAGTTTAATGCAAGCAGGGATTTATGTGTCTCTATACAGGGATACGAGATACCAATACACCATTTTACTATGGTCAAGCACACTATCAAAGAAGTACCCAGGTAGAAGGGAAGCTTTTGACTATTGAACTTTACATCGACCAGCTAGGAATTGAACCTAGGACCTTCCATTGCATGCTGGAGTGCTCTACCAACTGAGCTACTAGCCCTTTGTTGACTAGTCAATTGTCAGTCCAGGTGTGGATTATTTCCAACATTGAAAACATTGTTAATTTTGTAAGTACTACTTTAAAGGATAGTGTGAGATCTCTTTTCTCAGAGATTAGAGATAAATTCCCTCATGATGAACTGCTTGAAGCCACGTCTATATCCTCAATATTGGTTAAACTATCAATCAAATAATTTTCATAACAAGATAAAGACCTTGGGCAATCATTTTTTCCAATAGTTCATAATTCAATGGACAACAAATAGAAGGAATTATAAACAAATATAAGCTTATAGAGCACTCAACCCATTTTGCAACATCAATGATGGAATAGTTTAAACTGATGGAGAGTCCCTTCCAAGATGGATCACTAACAAAGCTTTGGGCAACCTTAAGTCAGAGAGAAATAGTGAGTGATTCAACACTAGAATATTTCAAACATGCTCATTTATGTCAAACCATGATATTGGGGTTAATGGAGGATGAGAGAGTTTTGAGTGCATTGGGGTTCTTGAAATCAAAGATAAGAAACAAACATGATAAGAATTTGGAAAATTGCTTGAGGATGTATACAACTAGGTATGATATTCAAGGTTTTCCTTTTGAAACGGCACTTACAATCTAGAGGTCCATATGTGAAAGAAGAGGGTTCTGCAACACTTAAAACCATACTGGCACACATTTAGTGGTAGTGAGGAAGTGTACTTAAGAGGACGTATACAGAGCAAAGAAAATGAAGAAGAGGATCAGGATGGATCTCAATCTCATGGTCAAAGTGAGGAGATGATTTGGAAAGTAGAAGTGATTTAGCACCTACTAGGTATTTATAATTTATTTCATATTCCAAACTCTGAATTGTTGTTGATGAAATTTTATTTTTCTATTACTAAATCCTAATATGCATTTTTCATTTTCCATTTAAAAATTAATAGATTAACATACTACTATTTTCCAATGTTCCATTTTAGAATCTAAATTTTAAACATTATTTCCAAATTTGATTTTATTTTAGCATCTAAAATTTACACAAATTTCAATTTCCATTTATTAATTAACATATTACTAGTAATTTCATATTATTATTGTGTGATAGTGATAAGTGTTACATGCAGTCACCTAAATGCATACTAAAAACACTAACAATAGCATATATAATATTAGCAAATCTTTAATGCATATCTAGAAACCATTTAGTTTTCCTAAATTAAGCAATTAAATAATACATATAATTTGAACAAAAAAAATAGAAAAGAGTCTTATATTTTAAAATGAATGAACACAATGTACATAGAAGTATTATCAAATTATCAAATCATTCTATCATCTTTTGTAGCATGCTCCACTATTCATCTAATGGAAGTGCAATCTATTCTAACTCATAGTATCTAACTTGTAAATTTGCTAAAAATTCATAACTAACTAGTAACTTTAATGTATTAATCAAAGTTACGTTCAAGCTTATCACTAGTTTGAAGGAATCCAAAAAATTTGCCTCATCTAGCTTCTAAGGAAACTGGTCCAAATCAAACTTCATTGTATCCTCCATCTTCTTTTCGAGAGCACCTTTTCCCATGTATCGCTATGTTTTATCAAAAGACCATGACAAACCAAGTTCTTTCAAGTACTTTACCTTTATATGTAGCTTCCGCAAGAATTTTGCACCCTGATCAAGAAATTCCTATGCTTCACCTAGCTTTGTATACTTCTAAATGATAGATGATGTCTTTATTGAGGCATCAATCTAGTCATGAATTCCTTTGGATTCCAATTCATTGTCAGTGATTTTGTAGATTGTTTGCAAAATTGACTTTGTGATTTTCTAACTTGAAGTCACCTTTTGTTGTCTTGAATGTATTGTTTGAACTGTACATTTTGTAATATCAGACCATTAATCAATTAAAACAATTTAGAAAAATCATCAGTCTGGTACATTATTTCCTCCCAAATATTTTGTTTTATATGCCTCACTATTTTTCTATAAAATTCAAATACTCAGTTTTGGGAAGACTTTCTTTCACTTTTTACTTTCTTCACCTGTAGCTATAGTTTTTCAGTGGTTCTTCTCTCTTCCTCAATTTCATGTTTCCACAGGTTTGCTCTTTGTGTTTGTTTGCCTAGTTTGTCTTCTAATGTATTTGCTAAGGCATTGGATTCCATCAACTTTTGCTGTAATTTTTCTAAATTGGATCTATCATTATCATAATTCTTTATGCTTTCATTTAATCTTTTCTTTAGTTTATTTAGCTCCACCTCTATCTGCTCATTCTCTTTTCTTGTAGATGTAGAGGCAGATTTTTTATCCTTTTCTCTAATTCATTGCTCTCATTATCTGTTGCTTTCATGTTTGCTTTCTCATTTGCTAGGTATGCCTGTAACTTTTCTATTTGATTATGCAACCTATTTTGGTCTCTCTCTTTCTTTAACAATGATGTGTACAACACATCATTGTTCCTTTTTTATACATTAACTTTGTTAGCATTTTTCATTTGAGAAAAATCCACTTGGACAGTGCTCACCTCATAGTCGAAGCATTTCATCTAATTCTCTAGTTTATTTTCAACTTTGGGTACAAAAAATCTATTCCATGGTTTCTTTATCTAGGTCATATGTAGGCAATACCCTTATTCTAGCAGGATTTGAAGTTTCAATAGATGTACTCTCTAGCACTTGCTTCTTGTGTCTTTTAGATTTTTTTGCTTTTATGTAAAACTCAACTTTATAATCAAAACCTAGGACTGATGACAAAATTGAATGGTTGAATGGTGAAGGAGTAATTATTTGAGGTTGAGGATTACCCATTCCTATCCCATTCACACTAACAATAGGAGGGGTGCCTTCTAGAAATAATTCCACTTATGTGGAAATGGATGAATTTGGACTTGGATCTATCATAATCTTTTGCCTCTTCACAATGCCTTGTTCACTGGGTTTTTGTATAGTATCTTCTAGTATTGGCCTCTTCTGAGTATTTTGTTTTTGTAACACTTGCTGACCACTACTACCCCTGTCGTTGCCACTAGAAGCACTAGATTCTCCACCATATCCTTTACCAATTGAATGAATACTTTAAAGATTTGAAAACCCTAGTGTTATTGGTTATACTTGTGATTTTATCTAACTTTCAAGATTTTGATTTGAAGTTGCAACAAATTCAATTGTACTATCTATCCTTGTATGACTTTAAGCTTGTTTATCAACTCCAATGCCTCAAAAATCACTATCTATTTTAGGGTCTACTTGTGTTACCACACAAGTGCTACCATGTCCTTTGACCCAAAAACTACCACCTTCATAAGCCACTTTTTTGACTATGGCTGCCCCTGAAGTATATGTTTGTTTTGTGGTATCACTCAAACTAGGTTTGTATGCATAGTCTTTAGTGGTATCCAATAGTTAATTTTTGCTATCAGTATCATCATCAGATTCATGATTAGATGCCTCAGAGGGATGCTCTATATTCCAAAATTTCCTAAACTCTCCATCTTCTAGGATCACCTTAAGTTGTGCAATAGTTTTTGGATCACCTAGATCATTCCTCGTAGACCAAAAGGCATTTATTTTTGTTTGTGTCCACATTCCTCTATACAAGCTTTTCTGAGAGACTTTAGTATTTTTTAAAATTAGATGGTTGATCAACTATTTTATAAAAATTGTTTGACCTCCTGATAGTGATTGACATCTCTGCCACTTTTTATGGGTGCAATGCCATTATTTTTGCTAATAATTGTTGAAAAGAATACCTTTCTCACTAGCAGTTTCCTCCATTAGTTTTTTCACCTCATCCCAAGAATTCTTGTTTTTCAAAATTTCTAGTAGGGGTTTACTTTAATGTTGAATTCTACTTCCAACATTCTTATTATCCAGAAGCCTTTCTTTAATCACATCACATGGATCATACTGCCAATGAGAGTCAACATCAAATTTGAAAATTTGTAAAATTTGGTGTGCCACAGTGAATTTTTTTCTCTCAAATGTGAACCCTCCACATAAAAAAGGGTAAGGAAGGAAAAATGTTCTTCTTTTGCTAATTAACAATGTACAGATGATCTATATTGTCCATATACTATATGTATTCCAATGCAAAAACCCTATCTGGCAAATGTATTGGAAGTTTGTGGAGCTCTACTCTTGATCCATAAAATATTAGCAAAGTATATTATTCCATGATGTACCAGTCAAACAATTGTATTTCTATTCCCAATTGAATTAAAACTCTACAAATCTTAGGGAATCTAGGCATTGGAGTACTTGTAAATACATAATATAATAGAGCCAAAAAGTACTCCACAAATTATTGTGGTTCCTTTGAGCATCATGCATCCTTATCTTATGGGTCCAATCATGTAGTGAAAGTGCTCTTATCACCTCATCATTTATGAAGGACTGAATCTGAAGCTTGTTGGCCAAAAATACACTAGAAATAAATTACACAAGTGGTTGCAAGCCTAAAGGTCTTAGTGTTGGAACTAGAAGTGGAATGTCCTTTAATCATTAAAAATTGTTTCTACATGGATTTTGCAATGTTCTCTACAAATCTGTATTTAATAGGGGGAATAACAAAATGGATATTGTATTCCATTTCAAGGAGGCTTGCATCCACTTGCCTATTACTATCAATTCAAAGGCAAAATGCTAGCATTGAAATAGTATCTTGAATCCATGGTTTAAAATTTTCAATTTTATATGGAGGCTTCTAATTCTCTTTGGGTATGGAACCATCCATTGTTATTTTTCAAGAAAAGAAACTTTGGAATATAGATTGATTGCTTCATAATAACTAACTAACTTTTCTAGGTCAATGTGGATGTTTCCAAAATCTCTAGCTACAAACCCCAATAGTTCACTAATTTGGTGATAGTGATGGTTGATATTTCATTCTGTATATCTTTATTAACAATTTCTTTTCTATTTTCATCATAATTTTGGGCACAAACCATGATAAATTCTAGGCAATGAAAAACCTCGAGGAGCATCAAGCATCCCAATTGAACCACCCATAGTACAGTGAAACTATTAATTGGTAATGGCTTTCCTGCCTTACCTTGTATTTGCACTCAAACTTTATTCTCACATTAAAATCTAAGTTATGAGGTAAGCCTACCAAATATTACAGGATCATAAATATCATGGTATTCATCAATGAAACCTGGGGTTTTAAGAAATCTGACATAGTTTATTTTATGTATTGCTTTGCCTTTCCCAATTGGTATTGTGTTAGTGGTGGTAGACATTCTTGTAAAACCTCAACCCTAAACTAAAAGATTGAAAATTTTTAAACCAAAGCCTTATAAATTAATTTGAAGGAATGTGGGATTTCTGTATTTCAATTTTCACATAACCAAAATTTGAAAAGATGAATACAAAGACTTGCATGGACTAACTTTGTTGTATCCCAAAATCTCCCTGGTGCATTGCAATCTCCTTCACCCTCTTGCTTCTAGAATCTCGCATCAGTTGTAACTTTAATTGATTATGTACAATACTACGATTTAACTTCTTAATTTTCTTCTTATTCTAAACCAAGTGCCAACTGCTAATTAATAATAAAGTGAGTGAAATGTGTTACATTACAATTTCATACTCCCACTTCAAAATAAAGTTAAGGATGGCCTACAAGTCTGTAGCCTCAATTAATTCAACATGTACATTAAGCTGTGGCATTGAGAAGATATTATAAAATCTCAACCATTGATCTTTGCAAATCTAATAGATCTAGGTTGATTCTGGAGGTTTGAGTTTGCAAGTCTAGTGTTTTAGACATTTCATTCTAGAATTTAACTACAATCATCCATTGAATGTTCATTGAATAGTGAAACATTGCACGGAAGTGCCATGTGTATCCTTTCATCATGTTTCTTCCATTGGCTTCAAAGACTCCCTTTCTATGAAGTTAGGCCCACTTTGATGACTCATATAATAATAATGGAGAAAAATTAATAATAATAATAAGTTAATTATTAAATGGAGATTAATAGGAATATGTTAATTAATAATCATTCACTCGTTGAGTCATTGACACTTGTCTCTATTTCAGAGATTTTATGTACAAAAATTGGTTGCTTGAAGACTTCCACCTAGAATTTAACATACATCATTGAGTTGTGGCCATCTAATGATCAAAATGATTCATAAGGGGCCCACCACATATGAGTCAGCACCATTTAACCAATGACACAAAATTAATAATAATATGCTAATTAATAAATGGAAATTAATAATAACATGGTAATAATATGTTAATTAATAAATGGAAATCAATAATCATATTATAATAATAATATTTTAATTAATAATCATTCACTCATTGATTCCTTGATACTTGATACTATTTTAGAGACTTTATGTACAAAATTGGGCGCTTGATGACTTCCACCTAGAATTGAACATGTTATTGATCTGTTATCATATGATGACCAGAATTTTTCATAAAAGGGCCCACCACATATGAATCAGCACCATTCAACTAACAAAAAAAATAAAAATAAATAATATATTAATTAATAAATATAAATGAATAATAACATGGTAATAATAATAGGTTAATTAATAAAGGGAAATTAATAATAATATGGTAAAATAATATCTTAATTAATAATTGGTCACTCATTGAGTCACTGACACTTGTCTCTATTCTAGAGACTTTATGTAGAAAATTGGGTGCATCAAGACTTCGACCTAGGATTAAACATAAGTCATTGATTTGTGATCATCTAACGATTGAAATTTAGTGATAATCCCAAAAGGAGAATTTGGTTTCTATTATGGGTTTTTGGTAACATTACCAATTGGTCTAGCTCAGATGTATTATTTCAGGTCCATATTGATACAAGACAAGATAATAGACAATAATAATAGAATAATTCATGTGCAAAAATTGATTCTTAGTGTATGTTTTGTAGGACAACTTATAGTCTTCTCATCCATTTATCTTATCCCTATTTATACATCACTATACATTGCCATTGAACTCATGTCAAACTGTAATTACTTCTAGACTTTTTTATTAACATCACCCTCAAAAAAATTTGGGAATTACATGAACATCTAACCAAACTCAAAGTTCCAAACAACACTGAACACAGAGAAGAAACCAAGAGTCAAGACATTCAAGTAACATCATACTCTACTATCTAGTTACATATATTACTTTTATCCTTTGACCTTGATTTGATCCTCCAAAATCTTTTTGGTTCCTCTTTTTGAGGATGCTTAATGAATATTTCACTATAAGCATCCTATTAATAGGCAATGTCTATGTCACAAATTTTCATATATGTAGTCATTCACAATGACAATAAATGATTTTCCATGGAACATTGCATTATATGTAGAAGAAACCACTAGGTATGGGTAACAATAAGGCCAATAAAAGAAAATTAAATTGATGTTCTCTAGGTCACTGTCAATTGAGTTGCAATACCAATTCCATGTGTCTATTCAAAATTCTAGTTTCTCATACATGCATGCATGTGTGGGATATTCAACCCACCACCTAAAGTAGAATACATCATTTTCAAATGTTAAAAGTGTCAATTCTTGACAAGATTTGTTCCACTTGATGAAGGATTATATTTATTCATTCTAAGAATTGTAAAGCAATAACATCATTCATAGCCATGCACAAATAAAAATATCTATGATATTGTTCTACATCTATGAACTCTATTTTTAATATTTATATAAATTCCTAATTCAAAAAGGGAAGAGAGATAAAGCTCAGAATGACAAGAGAAAATGAAAAAAAGTAGATGATGCAAAAAATCACCAGTATCACATAGTTAAATCCAAAATCATGAATGAACACACAAAAAATGTACTCGGTAACTTACTTTCTTCGCATAGCTTCTATAATGAAAGCCATTACTTTTAACTTTTATAGTTTATCAATTCTTCTACTATTTGATGCTTAGTTTAATGTAATTTAAAGTTGAAACAGTAAACATTAATAAATATATGTACATGTACTACCAAGAAAAATGACTAATGACAAGCAATTTCATTTAATTGACTCCACCATCACTTGGAATGTAATCATTAATAAATTGAATTCGCATTGGCTAATCTAGGTGGTTTGTCATTTGTCATTAATGAACTGAATTGGCATTGGCTAATCTAGTCAGTTTGTCACTTCGCCTTCAAAGTATCACAATTTGATATGATGGATTTGATTGCAGAGTACAACTAATTAATGATAAAGGTACTACAGTCAATCCTATCAATCATGTGATACTATTTCCAATGAATCCCATTGTCCTAATTTAGATCATGATTAACCCACAATATGATGGAAATAAATGTTAGTGCCAAATGGCATGGTTTTTGTACATTCTCACACGTGACACAATAAATATAGATGTACATTAGGTTATCAAATAAGGTAAAAACAACAAACTAATATGCAATAAATCACAAAAGTTATACCACACTTGAAGACCCAATCTCATCAAGGGAGAGGAACCATGCACCCAAAACAAGTTCCTAAGACAAGATTACCCCTAGACAATGGATTCTAATGTAAAATGCTATTCAAATTGTGCAGCTCACTATCCTAGCTCAAGAGTGATTTTGGCATTATAACATTGCATAAACTTAGATCATGAAAATGGCTTTGGAGAGGTTGTATTTATAGATTTTTGTAGGGGATTTTGATCCAAGGGTGGAGATTGATTTGAGAGATCAATGGTGGAGGATAAAAGTGATGTGGAGGGCCTAGATTTAATCTTGAGTAAATGGAGGGCTAGGAATAAAAGTAAATCTTTTATTCATTTTGGGAAAAGGGATATTAAATAAGGTTGGGTGAGATGGATTACTTTTAAATTAAAGATTCATATGGGGGAATGGAAATGAATTAAAAATACATTTGGGGGATGTAATTAAAAATTTATTTGGGGAAGAGGAGAAATAAATGAGGTATGGGGGTGTAAGGAGAATTAAATGTGATGTGGGATGTTTTTAAATAAAAAATTGACTTATGTGGCTTTATTTCAATTTTTTATTTGAAGGATGTGGGGAAGGGTGTTAAACAAGGTTTGACCACCCAAATGAGAGGTTAGGATTAATTAAACATTAGGTTTTATTTAATTAATCCTAGGGCTAGGATGAGGTAGGCTAGGGTAGGCAATTAAATAATAGCTATTTAATTGCCTAAGGTAGGGATAGGTCAATTAGTAGGCTGGATTAATTAGTTAACATGGTTTTAACTATCAACTTAGATTTAGTGGAAAGGGGGAAATGGATTTAATAAATATTGCATATTTATTAAATCAATTGGCTAAGGTTTGGATTATTGAATTAATGAAATTAATTCAATTTTAGGGATAAAATAATGGAAAATAGTGTAATGAAGGGGTAATTAATTAAATAAAAAATTAATTAATTGGTTAGGAGGGAAATTGACATATTTAGGGATGTCAGGAGTTAGTTTGGTGGTTGAGACATTTTTAGGTGTCTACATTTTCCCCTCTTTGATGTGGCATCAGGACCTATGAGGGAAGTGGCGTCAGGTCGAAGAAAAATATACCCTAGCTGCCGAGAAGGAATAAGATGGATGGGGGATAAAATGATGGAAAATAGTGTAATGAAGGGGTAATTAATTAAATAAAAATTTAATTAATTGGTTAGGAGAGAAATTGACATGTTTAGGGATGTCGAGAGTCAGTTTGGTGGTTGAGACATTTTTAGGTGTCTACATTTGCCCCTCTTTGACATGGTGTCAGGACCTATGAGGGAACTGGCATCAAGTTGAAGAAAAATATACCCTAGCTACCAGGAGGGAATAAGATGGATGGGGGATACCCCCTCGAGAGGTTGGTGGGAAAATAAAAATTTTCCAGGTGAGCTCTCGAAGGGATGCGACGGAATTGAAAGTTGGGTAGGCGATGGAAAAAGAGGATGGTAGGAAGAAAAACAGAGAAAAAAGGCTGAGATCTGCACACTGGAGGAAAAAAGAAGGGGTGGAAGGATGACATGGCCCACTATATTAGGAAAAGTGGGCCCTAAGAGTGCCACATTTGCACACTTTGACCCTAGAGAAGGAGTGAAAGAGAGATGGCCAACCATAACCCCCAGTTTTCGCGACTTCGACACATCTTAGAGGATTCTGAGAGTTTGGCTGATCACCCAACGCTGGACCCCAGATAGGACCTAACCCAGACTTTGTAATTTTTTTGTTTTATGTGCATTTTTTAGGGTTTTGGATTTTGTTTGGAGTGTGTAGCACCAATGATCAGGCAGATTGGCGCCATCCTCTAGATTAGGGCTATCCGCAAGGATAGGGAAGGGTAGTTTTGTCGCCATTCAGAAAGTATTTTAGTGCTATCGTCTAGATTAGCACAATTCCCTAGAAGAATTTGGTTTGGACTTTTGTAACTCCAAACAGGGGTTAGAGTAGCATGATCCTCTGTAATGGGATGAAACAGTGAATTGGCGCCATTCAGCCGAATGGCGCCAAATAGTGTTTCAGTGCCATTTTTCAAAATGACACCAAAGGTAGTGTGTAGTGGCGCTATCCTAGGATTTAGCACAAAAGGGGGATTAATTGGCACGATTCTGTGAAATGGCACTAAGGGTTGTCTATTTTAGCACCAATTATGTTGGCTTTAGATAGTAGAAGAACAAGGAGAATTTTTAGAAAAAGATAGGTTAAGGTCTAACCAGAAAGTTACGGATGCAGGATATGCAGTGACTCATATTACAGTCATAGGAGTGACGAGTGCCATCCATGATGGCACTATTCAATGGTTTTGATGATGCTATGCAGGCTCAACTGGTGAGGTTGAGGCTTCTGACAGTGGCGTCGATGCTAGTTCTGCAAGCTCATAGAGCTCTGATGACGGCCATGGTGGAGCAATACCGCTATGAGACTTTTAGCTTTCTATTGTCGATAGGAGATATTACCATCACACTTGAGGATGTTTATCACATCCTCAAGCTACCTATCCAAGGCCAATGTGTTAGATATGACACGAGGAGAGGGCAGACTGCACTGGTCAGAGTGTTTGGAGTGGATCACCTTGTTCTTTCGGTGGATGAGAGGGAGATGGACTATGAGGGGACACTGGCTGCGGGTGCAAATCCCTTTGCCTTATTCCTTTGTGCGTTGATTGGAGATGTAGTGATGCCTGATAGGCGAGGCAGGGGTTTTTCGATTGGCTGGGGAGGGGTGATAGAGGGGATGGTGGGGCATGAGATTGTCTATGCTTGGGGGCCGATGATGCTAGCACAGCTATACCATGAGATGCACACAATCGCCTATCTACATGATAGAGCTTTGTCCACTAGAGTTACTCTGCTACATGTATGGATTTGGGAGCACATCCCTATCACTCAGCTGACATGTGGGTACTATCGGTGGCCTTTTGAGGCCTTTGTGTTTTTGTATCGGGATGCAGAGTACACATATACTGGCCGGGTGTGGTATTGGTGGAGGATGCTAGATGATGTGATTAGCATGGTCTGGCGACCATACATCAATGTGGAGGAGTGGTCAGATGATGTTATTCATCTTCCATTTACCTTTTAGCAGAGATACCTTATAGGTTGAGGAGACCGTACCATAGAGATGTACCTACCATCATGAGTTATGTGGCAGTTTGGTTTGGTACAAGACACCCCTCAACAGATGGTGATATACACGCAGACCCCGTGAGATAGACGCTACTGGCCTGCAGCCCTACAGCCACAGGTTGCTCTGAGTGATTTTGCAGTGCTTCAACCTATATAGTGGGATTGGAGGAGCATGGTTAGAGATGCAAGGACTACAGCTGCATACGATATATGGTGGCATATGCATTAGCCCACTTGGTTGACAGATCCAGCAGAGGAGGCAGCAGGGGCAGAGGGGGATGATTCAGGTGGAGATGGAGATGACCCTGATAGGGATGGAGATGATGTTATTGAGGACTACCTTGTGGAGGTGCGCGATGATGGAGAGGAGAGATTGGTTGGGAGGGATGGCCAGTCGATGGATGTGTTGGCAGCAGTGGTAGTAGGACAGGGACAGGTGGGGCAGTAGGTTCCTGCATAACATGTTCCTACGCAACAAGTATAGGTTGGAGCAGCGCAACAGCCTAGAGGACCTCGGTGGCGTGGGGGACAGCTGAGGGTAGATGAGGGTGACTTACCTCCACCACAAGTGGGGCAGCAACAGGTTGGCAGGCATGACGTAGAGGCAGGGACCTCAGGGACAGCTTTGGAGGTAGAGGCTGAGAGGCTGACACCCCATTGGTGATGATGGGATGAGGAGGAGGAGATGGAGACCCTAAGAGCATAGGTGGCCAGCTTATAGGAGGTAGAGGTGGAGAGGCAGACACCTCGTCAACATCGACGTGATGAGGAGGAGGAGATAGAGACTTTACGGGCATAGGTGGCCAGCTTGTAGGAGGCATTGGAGGGCTGTGAGGCAGAGCTAGCATAGGCCCAGGGTGACATAGTCACCCTAACAGGGGAGTGAGATGCAAAACTCACTAGGGCATAGCAAGCAGAGACTTCACTAAGTAGTCTACAGGCGTCAGGTGGTGGACTTGCCCTAGTTTTGGCAGTGATGCAAACATAGTTGTCGCAGGCACAATCATAGTGCTATCAGCTATAGGGATAGTTGAGCCAGGTACAGGGGGAGTTGATAGAGTAGCAGGCGGATGGAGTACTATAGCGGCCTATATTATGTGGCCATGCCAGCAGCGGAGTGGGCACCAAGTTACAGCCAGGTTAGTAGATTAGGGGCATCGAGATCTCATAGATCAAGATCTATTTAGTTGGTTCAGCAGACGATGCGTCCTCCCTCACACGTGCCCCAGCAGGCTCCATAGGTACAAGTACAGGCATAGCCATAGATGCTGACACAGTCACAGCCATAGCCACTGACAGGATCACAGCCATGGCCTAGATCAGGATCTCCCACTCCTTCGGAGAGAGGATCCTCTATGTGATGGTTATATCATGTTAGCCCTTAGAGGCATTGTATCAGGACACTATATTTTTTATGATGTGAGCGATGTACAGTTTTTACAGTGATTATGTATGATGCGATATTTTTTGATGGTTTATGATGTCCTATTATGATGATGCCTATATGATGGATACAAATATATTTTATGGTTATATATATATAAAACCAACAAATATATATAACACCATGTTTAGGTCATAAGCTGCCACATCATTGAGTGGGGGATTTGGTTTGGTTGGATAGAGATATGGTAGGGGAATGGGATTAGTGAGGGATTGTTAGATTGGGGGGGAGAGTATGAAATCTAGGCCCAGATGGGGATGTTGAATGAGTAATTAGGATTGTGATTTGTTTGAGCTAGTAACAGTAGTTGCATAAGATTAATTGAGAGCATTTCTTAGTTTAATATAGCAATGTCAGATATAGTTCACAAAGGTATGAAATGACCTAGGTGATGATGTATATCCCACGATTGCATGGATGAGACTCACAAACAATAGGTTGATTTCATACATGCCCAAGGTACTATAATCTTGCCTAGCCTAGGAAGGGGACTCATAGCAATAAGTGTGAATAGTACATATAAGTTGTTGATGCTTGTATATGAAAATGGGACCCTTCATGCTAGAACTAACCTAGGCTTCAAAATATGAATACTATTCTTGGAGTAATGAAAGCAACCCACAAGCACAGCATACAGAAACAATTGATCGTGTCTACTCTAGGTGTTGTTTGCGACATACCATGATATGTTGGGATCAAGGTAGCTTTGGAGATAACCTAGAGTGAGACGAAAAAAGATAAAAACCAATAATAAAAAAGACCAAGAAAAAGATACAAATAGCCTTTGTGTACTCTTGCCAAGAGACGTGATGATAGAATGACAGATATTTGTCCATTGTAGGAAAGATATATCCTAGGACGCAGATCAGTTGGTTTTGATTAGAAAATTTGTGGAAGATGGGAAAAAAGAACAATCTGGCCATATGTAAGATTATAGTTGGTATGTTGATTGATGATTTTTGTGTTTAGGGGACATGTTTTGAGTGTATACATAGCTTGTGTATCATTTGTTAGATCTAGAAAGCTCATTGAATGGGGACCATCCAAATGGGTTGGGTGGGTGCATCTTAGGTACCTGAGTACTGGAAACTTCCTTCATATTCTAGACTGCCTACATACCCTATGTCCACAGGATCAAGGTACTTTCAAGATGCGGGTGAAATGAATATGTAGTTCTGGCTTGACTTGATGATGTGGGAATGGTTTTGGATGGGTGTGATGTGATGAAGATTGATGATTGTGATGAGTTGTTTTGTTTTGGCTTTTTCTGTCTTTTCTATTGTTTTTGTATTTTATGATTTTGCAGTGTCTTTGGATTTTTGACTTAGTATGTACAAAAGGTATCTTACAAGGATCCTCATTCCATGAGTTGGCCTTGGGATGGGGTAGGATGGGTTGGGTGATAGGACTTGATGTTTTGGAATTCTAAGCCATGGGATGCGTGAGATATGGAGTGAAGTGACGAGAAGAGGACTTATTAGATGGTAGAACTGGCCACTATGCATGGCGCCTGAAATAGGTTTTCACCATGGTACTTATCTAAGGCATCACTGAAGTGATTTTCACCATTTGGAAGTTTTTATGGCACTCTGATTTTTCTTGATTTTCTAATTTGTTGTTATTTTTTGATTTTTTTGATTTTTTGACTTGGGGTACTAGATGGGTTATGCACAGAATTTCTTAAGATGCAAGATGTTCATCAACTCATCTAGAGGCTGCCCCTTAGGTGTTGCCATCTGATATGCTCCTAACCCATAATTGGTCGTGATGACATAAGGTCCTAGCCAATTGGGTTCAAACTTTCCGTTCTTAGGATGCTCTTGCATGTTCTTCTAATTTTCCATTAGGATAAGGTCACCTACCTCAAATTTTCTGGTTCTGATCCTTTTGTTGTAGCTTCTTCTGAGGTGGTTTTGATATGCCTGTAGGTGATTCAATGCATTCAGGTGTTTCTCATCTAGTAGTTCTAGTTGATGCAACCTTGCAACACAATAGTCCTCGTTAGAGATAATGTTTTGTAAGGACACTCGGAGAGATGGGAGCTCAACCTCTATAGGTAAAATGGCTTCATATCTGAATACTAGTGAGTACGGAGTGGCTCCTGTAGGAGTGCGGATGCTTGTGCGATAGGGCCATAGGGCAGGGTTGAATTGGAGGTGCTAGTTATGGCCAGCTTCATTGACTATCTTCTTGAGAATGCGGAGGATGGTTTTATTAGAAGTCTCTGCTTGACCATTTCCTTGAGGGTAATATGGTGTGGAGAAGTGGTGTTTGATGTCAAATTTTTTGTACAATGCGTGAACTTCTTGGTTTTTGAAGGGCTTTCCATTCTCGGTGATGATGGAATGGGGGATACCATATCGGCAGAGGATATAGTGGAGGATGAATTTTGAAATTTGGATACTTGTGGTGAAGGTGAGTGGTATTGTTTCCACCCACTTTGTGAAGTATTCGATAGCGTTGATTATGAACTTATGGCCATTTGAGGATGGGGGATGTATTTTCCCTATGAGGTCGAGTCCCCACTATGAGAAAGGCCATGGGGTTGTGATGGGTTACATCTCCTATGCTGGTGAATGGATGAGATCACCATGCTGTTGACATGGAAGGCATTTCTTGATAAACCTGTGGGCATCGCGGTCCATGGTTGGCCAGTAATATCCAGTCCTGATGATCTTTTTAGATAGGGCAGGTCCATTGGAATGTGCCCCATAGATACCTATGTGTACCTCTTCCAAGGCTACCTCAACTTCCCTAGAGTTTGAACATCGTAGAAGCATGTCGTTAAGACTCCTTTCGTATAGTGTGTCACCTACAAGAATGAAACGAGAGGCTCAATAGATGAATGATTTTCGCTGGGAAGTGGATAGGTTAGGGGGAAGTGGATATTGTAAAGAAGGTATAGGTATGTTTCCTGATACCATGGGGATAGAGGACCAATGACTTTGCACACTAGTTCAGATTGAGGAACGTCATATGTTGGGATGGGGAGCTCTTCTATCAGGAATTCACATTTCTTGTTATCATTTTTCATATTGACCAGAGATCCTATGGTAGCCATGGCATCTGTTGCTTTATTGTTGAGCCTTGGGATTTGCTCGAAGTGGATGTCATTGAATTAGTCCTTGAAATCATCAACCATCTTCTTGTAGGGCAGGAGTTTGTCATCTTTGGTATTATATTCATTATTAACCTGCCTAATGACCAGTTGAAAGTTGCCATACACAGTTAGCTTTTCAATTTTCCACTGAATGGCCATGCAGAGACCTGTGATGAGGGCCTCATACTCTACTACATTGTTCGTGCATGGAAATGTGATTTTGAATGATTTAGGGATTGTGTCACCTTGAGGGGTAACGAACAGGACACCTACCCCTAAACCTCTATGGGTGTATGATCCATCAAAATACATTTTCCATGTGTCTGGAGCTGGTGTGAGTGTCAGGATGGCTTCATCTGGAAACTCTGCTATTGTAGGATATTCTACCAGAATAGGCACTTCAACCAGCTGATCTGCTACGACTTGTCCTTTAATGGCCTTTCTCTCTATGTATTCAATGTCAAATTCGATTAGAATCATGACCCATTTTGCCATTCTGCCAGTAAGAGCAGCTCTGGTTAGCAAATGCTTTAATGGGTCGATCTTAGCAATGAGCTTGGTGTTGTGATTGAGCATATAGTGTCTTAACTTTTGTGACGTAAAGATGAGGGCTAGACATGCTTGTTCAATTTGTGTGTAGTTAAGTTCATATGAGATCAAGGTGTGGTTGATGTAGTAGATGGCTCTTTCCATCCCATGCTCATCATGTTGTGCTAACAAAGCCCCAATTACTGTGTCTATCGCTGAGATATACAAGAGGAGGGGCTCTCCTTGTCTTAGTGGAGTTAGAATAAGGGGATTAGCCAGATATTCTTTTAGCTGATTGAAGGCAATCTGACACTGATTGGTCCAGGAAAAAGCCATATCTTTCCTAAGGAGATGTTGGAATGCTTGACACTTATTAGTGAGTTGGGAGATGAACTGTCAAATGGACTGTAATTTCCCCTGCAGGATTTTTAGTTGTTTCAATATTTTGGGAGGTGGCATTTCAGTGATAGCCTTGACCTTTGCAGGATCTACCTCAATTCCTCATTTGGAGATTATGTATCCCAATAGTTTTCCTAAGGTGATGCCAAAGACGCACTTCTTTGGATTGAGACGAACATTATATTGCTCTAGCCTGTCGAAGATCTTGGCCAACACTTCTAGGTGTTCTTCTCTGGTCTTCGATTTCCCTAGTAGGTCGTCCACATAATCTTCCATGATGTGGTGAAACAAGTCATGGAAGATGACAGTCATAGCTCTTTGATAGGTTGCTCACACATTCTTCAGGCCAAATGGCATTACTAACCAACAGTAGGTTCCCCATGGGCAGATGAAGGTTGTTTTGTGCTAATCTTCTTCGGCAATTTTGATTTGGTTATACCCTAAAAAGCTGTCCATAAGGGATAACATTTCATGCCGTTCTGTTAGGTCCACTATCATGTCAATATTTGGTAGTGGGAAGTTGTCTTCTAGGTAGGCCTTGTTGAGGTCTCTGAAGTCAGTGCAGCAATGGATGCGGCCATCTGGTTTAGCTACTGGTACTAGGTTTGAAACCCATTCAGGATAATCAATTAGGTCAATGAACCCAACATCCAGTAACTTCTTCAGTTCTGCTTTGACTAGGAGAGCCACCTGAGGATTCATTTTGTAGTGTTTTTGTTTTACTAGTTTCACCTCATGGCGTACTACAAGGTGATGAACAACCAATGTGGGATCTAGCCCTGGCATGTCTGCATAGGTCCATACAAAATTTTGATTTCTGCGTGTGAAGAATGCCAAGAAGTCTTCCTATTCCAACATGCTGAGAGATTCTGCTCTATATGTGATTTTTGGCTCATGTTCTGTCCCAAGGTTCATTTCTTGTGTTGGCTCGACTAGGATAGGTGATCTGTCAGGATAAACTTTGTCTATTTCAGGAAGGCCCATGGTTCCATCTCCTAGCACCTTGGGGAGGTTTTCACTAGGAGATGCATCTTTTGTTTTGACTTTTTTGGGATCTGATATTGCCACAGAATGATTTTCACCATCAAATCTATTTTCTATTTTCACATTTTTATGACTGGAAGTAGGGGTTGTCTCCCCGAAATAAGCATGCGGATCAAGTTCCATGATATATCCTTCCCTGTGGTCTCCCAAGGGAAAGTTATCTCTGGCTCCCATCATTTCAGCAATAGCTTCATCATTTGGTGCGACATTGAAGACAGGAGGTCCTTATTGGTCCCAATCAATTAGGTCGGGGTAAACCAATGGTATGTCGTTGGATGTTGAGGGGATAGTGGTGACTAAGTAGATGGTATAAATGGATGAGTTGAAAAAGTTGGCAAAGTCACTAAAGGAGTCTTGAAGGCCTATTTTGTTAACATTGTCGACGTCTAGAGAGACTGTAGCGACCTCGGCTAAGATACATTTGCCAGTATTAAGGATGCATTGTGGTTGACCATACCCTAACCCTTGAGTGTAGGGGTTTCATGTTGCTTGCAGCAGTTCTTCTATCCCTTGTTCATGAAGGCCAATACCTCCTTGTCCTTTATAACCCATGCTTTTTACCATCTTAGAGCCCTTGTCGTAAATTTTTGTTGGGATGGTGGGGATGTCTTGCTTTGTTTCTTCATCCTTGTAAAGCCAGGATGAAATATCCTCAAGTATATCCTAATCCAGAAGGTGTTTCTTCTCAGAGATGGGTGAGGGTTGGCACTTGATGATGACCGTGTTGGCTACCTCTGTGTTCGAGATGCCAAATGTCTTAGGATTGGGTAATGTGCCCACACAAAAGGTGCCGTGCAGGTTATATTCCCCACATCCTTGGTCGCTGAGCTTGATCTTGACCTCAGGTGGTGGAGGTGCTTGAGATGAATTGGTGGAGATGTTGGCGGGGTCTATGTATGAGGTGGAAGCTATAGGATTGGTTTTGATGGTGGCTTTATTGTATGGGCAGAATGTTTAGTTGTGGCCTTCTAGAAAACTGCAGTATTGGAAGGGACAGGGGTCGGCATAGATAGTGACTTCTATGCCATTGTGGGGAAATTTGAGGCATTGATGGAAGGTGGATGGGACAGCTTGCATGGCATGAATCCATGGTCTGGTAAGAAGAATGTTATAGGGGAGGTCAAGATACAGAACTTGACATTTTGTTTCAAGGATTTTCTGTCCCACTTGAATAGGGAGCTTTATGGTGCCTTCAGATAGCCTCTCGGTGTCATCATATCCTTTGATTGTGATGCACTCGCCAGTGTCTACAACCACATCAGAGTACCCCAAGTGTTTTAGCAATTTTAGAGTGCATATATTTAGGTCAGAGCCACCATCTATTAAGACTCTTTTAATGGTGTGTTTGTGAATGCGGACCTTGATGTGTAGTGCATCATTATGTAGGTGTTCGGAAGCAAGGAGATCTTTTTCAAAAAACATGAGATGGTGCAGTGTGGCGATATGCCTGACCATGGCTTGAAATTGAGTTACATCCAAGTTTGTAGGGACTTGTGTTTCCAAAAGGGGTTTGTCAAGGACGTCCTTGTGGAGGCGTGATGTGTGAAGTAGCTCAAGGATGGAGATTTGTGCAGGTGTCTTTCCTAGATGTTCTAGGAGGTTATATCGATTGGTGGGTGATGGATGCATGGTTGGATGAGGGGGGAGGGGATCAGATGTGGATGCTAGCATTTGTTCAGTGGTAGGGGCTATCCGGATAGATACACGGCCTTGACAGGTTGTCACAGCGCAATCGAGTGCTTGTGCCCAAATGGTGATTGTGTTGACATGGTGGGATGAGGGTTTGATGCGGCCAACAATGGAGTCATAGGATGCAGGTGGTGGGGTGACATTGTATGCTTGGTTAGATGAGGAAGATTTATTATGGTTGGGTAAAGGATTCTTGTAAGCTCCAAGGTTAGTGTTTGGAGATGGTTGGGCACTCTGATCGAGGCTGATGAGATTTTGGTCTATAAGGTCTTGGATGTAATGTTTCAGTTGCATGCAGTCAGCTATTTTATGACCTGCCACACGGTGGTATTCGCAGTAATCATTTTCATTGTACCATGCTGCTTTGAGCTCAATGTCTTGACGTGGTTGAATAGGTGGGAGTGTGACCACACCTTGTTTGAGACATCTAATGAGGACATCCTCGATGGGTTCTACTAATGGTGTGAATTGTCTGCGAGGTTTGCGTGGTTTATTTGGCCCTCTTGGGTTATTTACATTTGTTGCATGCATATGTGCAGGTGTTTGGTTTTGGATATGTTGGACGGCTTTCACATCTGTGACACCGTCATTCAGATTGTTCTTGTTCTTCCCCCAATAGCATGATTTATCGTTAGATTACGTTTTGGCATTGTTGTTTGTATTGGGGGTGTTGTTATTGGATTTGTAGTAGTTGTTGTTGGACTTGTGGTCATACAGTTTGATGGAGCCCTTGGAAATCAATGCCCGTTTGATGGTTGTAACTTTGTTGATGACCTCTTCAAAGGTAGATGCACAAAGAATTTGTAAGTGAAGCCCTAGTTCCTGAATGAGATTGGCCACAAATATGGTGACAAAATGTTTTTCAAGAATAGGCCATGGGAGTTTGCTTCCTAAGCCTCTCCACCTTTGTAAGAAAGAAGTGAAAGCATCTCCGTTCTTTTGTTTGGTGTTGTAAAGGTTGGTCATAGACACCTCATGTTTGAAGTTGTAAGAGAAATGGTTTACAAATTTCTCTGCAAGCTTGGGGAATGTTCAAATCCCTGGTGGAAGATGTGCAAACCATTCAGTGGCTTGACCGCCAAGGCTTCTTGGGAAGAGTCTCATAAGATATGTGTCGTTGTTAGAGACTTCAAGGCAAGCAATTTAGAACTCCCTAAGGTGGTCCCTAAGGTATCCCTTTCCCTTGTATTTGTTGAATTTTGTCTTTTCAAAGTTTTTGGGACAAAGGGCATGTACAATGTGCGATCAAATGGGTAGGGGAAAATATCCACAAAAGAATAGTGTTTGCGTTTGCCCCCAATTTGTAGGTCATCCACCTTTTGGATTAAGCCTTGTAGGATGGTGTTGAGATCCTGTGGTTGTTGTGGTTGGAATGTGTAGGGTTGTTGGTTGGTGAGATGTTGGAGGTGGGGTGGAATTTGATGTTGGAGATTGGTTTGGTTGAGGTGTTGGTATTATGGGTTGGGGTTTGGATTGATTGGTGCCTGATGTTGTTGATAGGCATGAAATTGATGAAGCACGTGTGGTGGTATTTGGGGATTGCGATTATGTAGATTTGATGATGTTATGGGATTGTGTGGATACGTGATATTGGATGGATTGACGTTAGGTAGGTGGACATTGGATTGGTTGGATGTATTGTGAGGTAGATGTGAGAATAGTTGTTGTAGGTATGCTATGGTTTGGGGATTGGGTGGAGGCACACTTGTGGAGGTACTTGCCTATGAGGTATTCCCTTGAAGGCTTAAGGTGATTTGTGGGACGGAAGAGTTTCTGGTAGTAGTGGTGGTGGATGTGATGATAGGTTGGGAAATGGTAGGGATGGCGGTATTTGTGGAAATTGTAGATGTGGTGGCGGTTGAGCTTGTGGAGGTGGTAGATATAGTAGGTGTTGATGTTTGAGAGGTGGTGGGTTGGGTATGTGAGGTAGATGCTTGTGTATTAGATGGGGTAGGTATGATTGTAGAGGTAGATGGATGTGATGATGTCATGATGGGGGGAAGTTGAGCACCAATCTTGAGAAGATGATCAAGATATCGATTTGGGTCTGACCTTAGGATTTTATCTAGTAGGTCCATGTTGTCGGCATCTTGCGTAAAGCTCAAGACATCTAGATCATCTTGGGAAATAGTGGGGCGTTTCGTGTTGGTGGTGGTGGTGGTTGTTGTTGTAAGTAACTGAAGGGATTTTTGATGGGACCATATGGGGGGATGTAAGAGTATTTAGGTGGGTTTGGATTGATGGGTATGTTGTACCTATCGGTGTTGGGCATGCACGTATATGGAGTTGATCCCTAGAAGTAGAGTGGAATGGGTATGGAGACCTTAGAGAATCTGATTGATTGTGTTGGACCTAAAGAGGGATGTGGTAGTGAGATGAAACAGAAGACGGGATGCAGTGGGAGATTGATATGTCTTTCTACGGATTTTATCCTAAGGCTGATACGAATGGATGATATTGATTTTTTTGCACAAATTTTGGACCAAGATGAAGGATGATGATGTTTGTTTTCATGAAAAGGGGTTTTGATTTTGATGTTTGTTTTTGTTTGATGAGGATGATTAGGAATGACTTGATGGTCGACAAGTTGAGCTTTAGACAAGATCTAGATTTTGGCACAAATAGATGATTTTCTTTGTTTGGGGTAGACTAATGACCTTACGCAAAGAGGGATTATTTATTTTTTTTGAAAGGTAGACTAATGACTTTTCAAGGAAAATGTGATGATAATGATGATATCTAGATCTAACTTTGGCTCAAAAGGGTGACAAGCTTTGGTTGATGATCTATTGATGGGTGTTTTGGCTTGGTTTTAGATTTTTTGAAATGATTTGCTTTGGTCCAAGGAGATATGCAAAAAAGGATTGGGGGGGATGGATAGATATGGATTTGGGCTGATTATGATGTGGCAAAGGGGTCCAACAAAAGGTGGTGATTAATTCTCTAAGGTTGAAGAGAAGGTGTGATTTTTGAAGAAAAAATGGACTGACTGTTGTTAGATTTTTGGGGAATAAGTGTGGATTATGACAAAGTAGATGGTGGGGCTCACAATGGAATAGTTCTTAGTTTTAGGCAAGTCAATATGAGAATAGCACCAATCCACGGGTGAAATGGCACCACAACCAGATAGATTTTAAAGGCAATTTTTTTGGATTTTCTTTGATGGGAGTTTGATCAAATTATTTTCAATTTCTCTTGGCAAGTTGTTTGTGAATAATAAAAGAAAATTTAACACACAATTAAGCACATGAATGCACAACAACCAAGATTTTTTGTTTGTGAAATGACGTATGATTTTGTTTGAACAAGCACTTTTCACAACCTAAGGTGAGAATGTGACAGTATTTGTTGAATCCCCTAGCTGCGCCTATTCAAAGTGGGTAGCTCCAAGATCTTGGTAGCACCGGCTCCTCCTTACAATTACATACACTTCTCATGCATACCTAGATTTGGATTTCTTATAAGGCTTGTCCCTCACCAAACCTTTAGATTGTCCCTGCCACCTCAGCTACGAAATGCATGAATCGGGGCCGCTTCAAAGGTTTCCCTTCTGCGTCAACAAATAGAAGGATTTTGGCTTGCTAAATAATGGTTCGTAGTAAGGGCATCCATTCAGGTGGTTATACGTGTGGCAGCGCTACTCTCCATTATGGAGTCTCTCAGCCTCCAAGAGTATAACATAACAACACCTGTCGCTTGAGACTTTCACCCCAAATGCCTCATTTTATATAGCGGCTTGGAAGATCTTGGCTTTAGCTTGATGCCGCTTGGGTCGTTCCCACCTTTCAAAGCGGGGTGGTAGGCCCTCTAAGGTTTACAAAAGCAATACAATCATGAAAACACTTTTGATCCCCAAGTTCATACAAAGATGCGAGGGGAGAGCATACGTATCTTCTATGATTGCATCACACCAAACATGGTTCAATTTTAGATCTTTGGATTAAATGGGGTGTGATTAATGCAAGTTTTGTGATAAGCGTTTGATTCCCAAGGTCACTAAAATGGTGTGAGGGAAGAGCATACGCTTTCACACCACAAGAAAAAAGAGCAGAAGACACTTCACACAATTAAAAAATGATTTTCTTGATTATATGCGTGAAAGATGCAAGTTTATTGTTCTTTTTAACCAAAATGCTTTTGATTTATGTAAGTTGTGGTTCTTTTTAAAGCCCAAATTGAAGTGTTTGGATTTGTTGTTGTTGGCACACAATGTAAATTTTTGGACACCAAATATAGATGTTTGGTCACACACACACAAAAGTTTTCTTTGTTCAATTTTAATTGCACCAAATCGAAATGTTTGACTAACTAACATGCAAAGGGTTCATTTTAAGTTGCAAAATCAAAGTGTTTGCTAACTAGAAATCAAACCACCTTGCAAAAAGCTTGTTAGTACTCGTAATATGACTTGAAACAAACTTATCAGTACCTGCAAGACAGAAAAGTAAGTTTTCTCAAAATAGCGGTAAAATAGATATACAAAAGTGCCACTGTGGGTAGAGCAACCCGACTTACAAATATGGCACTAATGAAACAAATAGCGCTAAAGAAAGACTATGAAAGCGACACAATATAAGATAGCACTACTCCATTACAATAAAACTGCTAATATAAATTTTAGCACTAATACATCAAGTAGATAGCAACAAAATAGAAGATGGCGCTGATATAGATATAGGAAAGCGCCACTGTGCAACTTTCTAAAGAGTCTGTTTATCCCATGGATAGTACTGATCTGGCTGATAGCACTGATACAGCATTGAACACGTTTGACCTACAAAAAAAGTGATTTTCTCTACACAACACATAGGGTTAGACAGTAAAATCGAGGTCTTGTTAGCCTTGTTAGTCTGAGTAAATGAAAAATAAGATAACAATAAAGCTAAAATGCATGCTTAGACCCCTTATAAATTTTTTGACATAATCCCCCCTTACAAATTTCAATATCTCTGTGTAAACTGAGAGCAAATGAACACCAAAAATGGTAGGAAGATCTTGAGAAAAAGAAATGTGACCGAGTGAATGAATAGAAATGTGCTGCACAAAAATAGTGCCAAAATAGGAAATGGCGCTGAAACTAGCTAGTGATGGCATCTCTACGAGGGTATGATGGCACCACACTTGTAAACACATGCATCTTACACCAAAAACTCACAAAACAAGTTAGATTTGGACCTTGTGGGTCCCACCGGGCGTGCCAATGTAGATTAGGTTATCAAATAAGGTAAAAACAACAAACTAATATGCAATAAATCATAAAAGTTATACCTCACTTGAAGACCCAATCTCACCAAGGGAGAGGAACCATGCACCCAAAACAAGTTCCTAAGACAAGATTATCCCTAGACAATGGATTCTAATGTAAAATGCTATTCAAATTGTGCAACTCACTATCCTAGCTCAAGAGTGATTTTGGCATTATAACATTGCATAAACTTGGTTCATGAAAATGGCTTGGGAGAGGTTGTATTTATAGATTTTTGGAGGGGATTTTGATCCAAGAGTGTAGATTGATTTGAGAGATCAATGGTGGAGGATAAAAGTGATGTGGAGGGCCTAGATTTAATTTTGAATGAATGGAGGGCTAGGAATAAAAGTAAATCTTTTATTCATTTTAGGAAAATGGATATTAAATGAGGTTGGGTGAGATGGATTATTTTTGAATTAAAGATTCATATGGGGGAATGGAAATGAATTAAAAATTCATTTGGGGAAGAGGAGAAATAAATGAGGTATGGGGGTGTAAGGAGAATTAAATGTGATGTGGGATGTTTTTAAATAAAAAATTGACTTATGTGGCTTTATTTCAATTTTTTATTTGGAGGATGTGGGGAAGGGTGTTAAACAAGGTTTGACCACCAAAACGAGAGGTTAGGATTAATTAAACATTAGGTTTTATTTAATTAATCCTAGGGCTAGGATGAGGTAGGCTAGGGTAGGCAATTAAATATTAGCTATTTAATTGCCTAGGGTAGGGATAGGTCAATTAGTAGGCTGGATTAATTAGTTAACATGGTTTTAACTAATTAATTAGATTTAGTGGAAAGGGGGAAATTGATTTAATAAATATTGCATATTTATTAAATCAATTGGCTAAGGTTTGGACTATTGAATTAATGAAATTAATTCAATTTTGGGGATAAAATGATGGAAAATAGTGCAATGAAGGGGTAATTAATTAAATAAAAATTTAATTAATTGGTTAGGAGGGAAATTGACATGTTTATGTATGTCGGGAGTTAGTTTGGTGGTTGAGACATTTTTAGGTATCTACAATAGCATCTTCTATAAATTTATTAGGCATCTTCATTATTTTTTGGTTGTTTCTATTTTCATTCCTTACAAATTGTGATCATTGATCAAGATGAGTCATTTGATCTCTCACCATGTTTCTCTCTTACCTTGCAAGTGGGAAATGGCTGATTTAGATAGATTTGATGAGCAAAAACTGGGGAAGGTGTTTCTAATTAACTCCCCGCTAGTTGATGATGTTTTTAGGGACATTATTGGCCATTATATTCTTTTAGAATGTCCTTAAAAAATCTAATCAGTGACATCGTCTATGCATTTCTATCAAATTTAATAGACCTACTCAATGACCTAGGTTTAGTGAAGATGACAGGAAGGTAATGATTTAGGAATCACTTATCCTTGGGGATAATCTTGACTTAGCTTTACATGATTATGATTGTGATGCTAGACCACGAGATAAGGCTAGAATTTTCCCTTTTCATGTGTTAGAGCACTCAACTATAGCTAATTGTATTCTTCAAGAGGTGAGGAGAACACTTGTTAAAGGCTCATTGGAACACTTTGATAGGGGTCTTGTTATACATAATGATTTATGTACCTATTTCTTAAGAAGGGCAAGGTTTGTTGTTTATGCTACAAATTTTCTTCTTTAAGTGGCAGTTGTTAGGCAACGCATCAATGGTGGCCATTAACAACTTTGTTTTAAGTTTTAAAAAATTTGCATGTTTTGAATTTTCCCTTTTCTACATATGTCTTAATCCAAGGTTCATGTTAGGGAACCTTGGCTTAGGTTTATCTAAGAAATACTCTATAAACTTGTCTGTTTAATATAATATTATAATTTGGGTTGTCGAAGCAAAATGTAATTGTTGTCATCCTTTTAAATTTTTATATTATTATCTATTATTTTTCATTAATAACATAATTATGGAACTTTTTTATTTATGGTTGTAGAAATTAGTTAATTCTAGAAGTATCTACTATGGTAATTCAGAATATATGTAAAAAATAAGGTTAATCTAAATCATTCACTCATTGAGATTTTATGTAGAAATTTGGGTGTGTCAGAAATTTGGCCCAAAATAGAAATTTGAATTATGGTTTCATTATCTATTATTTTTTATTAATCTAAATTGTTCACTCGATGACACTTGTCTCTATTAAAGAGACTTTATGTAGAAATTTGTATGTGTTAGAACTTTAGCCTGAAATAGAACTTATGTCACGAGTTGATCTACGATCATATGATGATCAAAAGTTATTATAATATTTTAAATACATAAATGTAAATTGTAATTCTAGTCATCTATTTGAATTTTAGCTTTATTATCTATTAATTTTTATTAATCTAAATCATTGAGTCATTGGCACTTGTCTCTATTATGAAGACTTTATATTTAAATTTGGGTGTGTTAGTACTTCAGCCCAGAATAGAACTTGTGTCATTGATCTGCGATCATCTAATGATGTAAATGTAAATCTTTTTAAATCTATAAATTCACCAAGAAACATAATCATTATCATTTAGCATTTGATATTTTCACCAGCCACATTATGATTTTTCAAAAACTTACTAGCACATTCACCAAATAATTAATTTTATATTTTTGAATATTTATATAATTCACCACCAAACTTATTTTATATTTTTTAATACAAGTATAATTCACTAACAAAATTATTGTTTTTTACCAATAATTCATTAGGATTCACCATGATTTTATAAAACTTTCTAAGAATGGGCATAAATTCACTAGAAAAATTAATATTTTTTTTCAATAAAAATGGAAAGATTCACCATGAAAATTATAGCACTTAGCTAGGATTCACCTAAATTTTATAGGTTTGTTTAGTGGGTTTCCTTAAAGTTATCCATAGGTGGGGTTGAGGTAGGAAGAGACGAGACAAGGTGAAGGGTTAAATGAGAGGTGTGGAGACTTAAGGAAGAGTGCAAGATGAAGAGGTGGATTGAAAGGGAAAGTAGGTGGGAAATGTTGGAATACACTAGACGATTGAGGAGGGGCTGAATCAGTGGTACAATAAAAAACTAGTTTATTCAATAATTCAAACACATCAAAATAATGGAATCAAAAAAATTGCACCATGACACATATATGTATGTGGAAAACCCTAAAAAGGGAAAAACCGCTGTGTGAAATATTGGTTGGGTTTGCTTAGCCAATCTAACCTCATAAGAAAATCACCATTAGGTCTCAATGGACAAATCTCACTAATTACAATTTGACATCTATATTTAGGAGCACTAATTCCTTATAACATTAGGAGCACCAACTCCAATCACAAACAAAAATCAAGGTCAGAGTACTACCCTGTTTACAGTTGCTTCAATACATACATGTGACCTCTCCAACCTTCATACAACCATCCACTATACTGATTAAAACAATCTATACATTCTCAAATCATAGTAATAATCTGTTCATATACTTTGTATTGTTACAATGAACAACTCTTGAATATTTCTTGTCAGCCACCCTGCACAAACATATATGCTTGATTCTTCATATCACTTCACTCCAAAATCTCTTGAGGACATCTCCCATATAGATTTTTAATCACCTAAAACTCTTACACATGAAATAGTTAGCACAACTATTCAAGCTACTACCAAACAGTTAATACAGGTCACCACTTGTCAAAACTTTGTTCACGGGAAAGTGTTTATTGATGGTTTAAATATTCACCGTTGATGTAAGCTTTTGTGCCATTGATGATATAGGGATCTCCTTGATCTTGAATGAACATAGACATCAAATCATTCCAAAACACTTTAGTAGATTTGAGATAGTTTTGCTCTAGAAGAAAATACTTTGTGTAATAAGACCTCTGACATCAATGACAAAACAATGCCAAAAGGAGAAAGGAAGGTTGTTGGAGCAAAGAGAAGGAGACTATTGTAATGTACTTACTTTCATATCATAACACTTCAATCAAATTCTACCATATATATATATATTTTTTTTTTATTGGAGGTACCTAGGTTTTTACCCTGGTCTGGGCCTAGAGGGACCCTTACGGGGGATATCTTCCCATGGACTTTATCACGCGAGACCACAACTGAGGGGGTCTATGTCCCAAATGGGCATTATCACCCTTTGGTCAAATCCATGAGCTTGTTGGTCCAATGAAGGTACAAAACCTGCGAACACACCAACCCAGCAAAGGCACACTTAGCCTACAAGCATGGCAACCCAACAAAGGAATGCATGACCTATGAGCACATTGGCCATATAGGGGTTTGAACCTTGGTGGCTGCCACCAAAACCAAGTGACTTGACTACCAAACTACGCCCTTATCATCTCTCTATCTCTCTCTTTATATATATAAACAAGAGCACATCATTCTCATTGTAATAATGTAGATATCTTGAACATCATTTTATTGAAGTAAATAAACTTCTAAGATATATTCATACAAGAAAACCAATTACACTTATTAAGATAAACAAATTCCCTAAATATTTGAATTCTAACAATTTACAAGATAAGCATATGTATATATTTCTTTCACTATTGATCTTAATCAAACTTCTGTAATTTCTATTCAATTTCAAATGAGCATTAGAATACACAGTGTCTATCCTATGAAAATTCAATCCTAAATGGATGCAAATTTAACCTAAAATTTGCCCAATCTCATGTTTAAGGGACCTCAAGATTGAGCTAAACTAATAACACACTAAATTATCCAATTGCACCCTATCTAACCCTATTAGTAGTGATATGCCCTAAGATGTGATATGCTAAACTAAACTTAGACTAGAATTGCACTAATTCTAATGGATGTGAGCACTTAAATTGGTAGAATAAGTTTGCATAAAATGACTTGTTCCAAATGGGAGGTGGAGGCCTTGATTTATAGATTTTTGGGGATGGGATTGAAGAGCTAGGATAAATTTGGAGGATCAATGGTTGAGATTGCTTGAGGATCCTCAAGCAAGGAGAATTGGACAAATGGCATGATTGGATTGGGTGAGAATTTTGCCCAAAGATTCAAGGGATGATCAATGGATGAGATTGCAAGTTTGAATGGATGGATGGATAGGATTGGGTAGGTGTATGACATGTAAGGGCTCATTTATGAAAAGGTAAGGCTTGGACTTTGTGAGGAATTTTGAATTCCATGGAGAGGACAAGTGGAATTTAAAATTAGAAGAATAGAGTTTAAATAGTGCTACATGGAATTTTAAATTAGAGTGAATAGTGACACATGGAGTGAGGCAAAAGAAATAGGACAACTATACTCAATTTGGAAGATTTACCCATGCTTCCAAAGTACCACTTGTCATGTAAATGTGTGTACATTGGATGACAAGTGGACTTCTAGAAACATGGGGGTTTGTAATGATGAATTAATTAAAATTAATTCATGTGCACTATTGAAATTAGGGAAGACAACTGATAGGGGGGGTGAATCAGTTGTCACAAAACTTTTATCTTTTCCTACATTTAAGCTTCTTTATCATTTATTAATAGATTAATGATATAACCATGAAAGCATGAATCAACAACACATGAGAAGAAACATAATTAACACACATAACACCAGGATTTTTATGTGGAAACCTGGTTAAGGGAAAAACCACGGTGGGGGTTAATGCACAAGATTTATTCTCTGTTAAAAGAATAGAAAAATGGGAAGGCACTTGTCCTCAGGTGCACTACCTAGAGCTCACTGCTTAAAGGAGGCTTAATGTCTATTGGAAAATTCACAATGCAAACACTGAAAGGTTGAACTGAGAAACATCTTCTTCATGCAAGGTTCAGTTCTATTGAAGCGCACAACACCTCTACTCTACTCCCACTCACTTCCTCAATACATCCACATCTTCACTTACATCACCACATTTCCATGACTTCACAACACTTATTTATACATGTCATCAACTTTGGAATGAACATAAAAGTCATCCTTACAATCATCTATGTAGAACATTCTCCAAGATAGGTATAACAAGCAATTATAATCACAAGACTTAAAAGGCTTCATGTGAACCATCACACTATCAGCCAAAAATATCTGGGACTTGAATCTTCCTTGAACAACATGCCACTCTCCACAGAACTCTTCTTAGATCATCTGTAACATGCAGCAAGCATCCGGTCAGCTAAGGCTAGAAAGAACAACAACACCCAAGGAGAAATCTTCAACCACAAGCTCAATCCTCAATGTAGACCACCAACATAATAGGCACACGATCCAGAGACCACTACAAGCACAATGAAATCAACAGGAACAACCAAACCACCTCAAAGCAGCAGAAACACTTGCATCTTCATCCAGGAACGTAAGAACACTAACTATCATGATTGTCACACTAGAAAGTTTGCTTGCATACCTCAAAACCATGAACAACTTGAGTTGAGGATACACACCAACATCCCAAACATACCTCTAGATCTGCAGACCATAATATTCTAATGTAGAGTAATCCGAACCAAATTCCTATCACTCTATCACCTTTGAACAACTGCAAAACCCAGTTCTACTTAGATGGCCATAACTTCACCAATACTTCATGCAGACCTCTCAAATCTTGACTAGAGCAACTTCAGAAAATCTTCTACACAACCGTTTGGTCCACAGACTTTGATCTTCATCTCACAAGAAATGTGGAGCAAACTACTTTTCCAAACTGCACTGTCTTCACTGTTTCTAACAAAGAGATAAGCAACTCACTTGTTTCTTCCTAAGAGACTAATTTTCTCAATATCCTCAACATACGAGTCTTCTAAAAAGTAATATAATAATATATAGCTGACACCAATGACAACAAGGATATGTTGACATCAATAACAACACCAATTAGGCACATATTTGCAACAATCTCTCCCTTTGTCATTAATCAAGACAAGAACTTCTTGTTGGATTTAGGGAACACAACTGAGAGGGGGGGTGAATCAGTTGTGTAAAACTTTCTTTCACTTAAACACTTATCTGTATTTTTCAATACAACAACATAATAATAAATCAACCATGAAGGCACAATGCAACAAATCAAGAGCAGAAATACATCAACACATGAGACACCAAGATTTTGATGTGGAAAACCCGGTTAAGGGAAAAACCACGGGGTGATTAACCCAAGATATATTCTTTGTTAGAAGAATAGAAAGAACAAATGGCACATGCCAATTAGGGCTCACTGTCTGAGCATACTGCTCACAAGAGGCTCATTGCCTACAAGAGACACACTGTCTATAAAGAAATAAGTATCATGTATACTTGAAATGGTAAATATCATCTTCACCATGCTTGAATCAGTTCCATTTAAGCCCAAAAATTCTTCTCTGCCTTTCACTCTTCTCTTTGCTACCACACACTCATCTTCACCATGGACAACTTTGAAATGACTTAACAATTCTTTCTTTATACAAGACATCAACTTAGGAATGATCATCTAAGTCGGCAAACATCAACGAGAACATCTACAGAATGTGTAACTCATTCAGTCGGCCAGTCACAAGAAGAACACCATCATCCAGAAGTTATTTTTCAAATGCAAGCTCCAACTTCAATGCGGATCACCAACATGAACTAGACACACTTTAAAAACTTCCACAAGCTTGCATGAATCACCACAAACATCCGCACTTCATTTGCTTACTAAAATTAATCTCTCCTCTTTCTAGAACCTCAAGAACATAGATTGTCATTACTGTCACAAAGGAATAGATTCTTACAAAACTTCAAACCATGAACAAATCAAGTTGACACACCACAGAGGCTTCCCAAACACTTCCTCAAATCTGTAGAACATGAAAATACATTTCTGGATCTCACCAGACCTTTCTGTAACACTTTGTCACCTCTGAATGCCTACCAGAACTAGTTTTACTTCAGCAGCCATAACTTCTTCAAATCTTCATGCGGACCTCTAAAATCTCTACTGGACCACCTCAAGGCACATATCTACAAACCCTAGAATCCGTATCCTCTGATCTTTTTCCTATCTTGGACTATTGCCTTACAGTCATCACTGTTCCTGATTGAGGCTAATTTTCTCAATATCCTCAGCACACAACTCATCCAATTCTTATCATTAATGCAACAGGAGTATGTTGAAATCAATGACAACACTAGTTAGGCCCACACTTGCAACAATCTCCCCCTCTGTCATTGATGGCAACATATTATGTGAAAAACTGTTTTAACCATCAAGACAAGAAACTTCTCCTTACTGTCTCAACTCCCCCTACCAGCAAAAACCATTCACATGTCTTCCCTTCCTTTATAGCTCCCCCTTTGATCATCAACCACTTGTTTTTCACATGTCTTCTCTCCCCCTTTGACATCAATGGCAAAGGGTACATACTTGCAATTCCATCACTTCAAAATCATATCTGCTACTCCCCCTGAGTAGCAGCTCCCCATTCATCAATCCAGACCACAAGATGTGAGTATGATAACCACCGAACTAATACACATCAGTGCACCTTAGTTCATCACCGGAGGGGCAATAACCCCTAACTTCTCCCTGAGGAACTCAAAAGAGTCCTTAGGTAGAGGTTTAGTAAAGATGTCTGCAATCTGATCCCTGGAAGGCACAAACTCCAATTTGACTTCATTCTTGTTTACTTGTTCTCTCAAAAAGTGAAACTTGATGGATATATGCTTAGTCTCTGAATGCAACACCGGATTCTTAGATATGTTTATTGCACTTGAATTATCACAGAAAATTATGATGGGATACTCATACTCCACTCTGATGTCTCTTAACATCTGCTTCATCCACAAAACTTGAGTGCAACTGCCTGCTACTGCAATATATTCTACTTCTAAAGTGGATAGAGATATTGCTTCTTGTTTCTTGCTTATCTAAGAAACCAATCTCTTCCCCAAAAAGAATGCTCCACCACTAGTACTCTTCCAGTCATCCACATCTCTTGCCCAATCAGCATCTGTATATGCATGAAGAGAGAAATTATGATTTCTAGGATACCATAGACCATACTCAACTATCCCTTTTAGATATCTAAAAACCTCTTGACTACCATGACATGAGATTCTCTAGGATCAGCCTATAATCTAGCAATAAGACCAACAACCTACATAATGTCTAGTCTAGTTTGAGTGAGATACAACAATCCTCCAATCGTTGACCTGTACTTTGTCTAATCAGTCTTAGGAGAGTCATCATCTTTTCTCAACTTACATCTGGTTACCATAGGAGTGTTCATTGGCTTTGAGTCTTCCATCCCAAATTTCTTCAACAATTCTTTCACATATTTTGACTGAGAAATGAAGATTCCTTTCTTTGTTTGAGTGATTTGTAGACCCAAGAAAAAATTCATTTCACCAAGCATGGACATCTCAAACTCACTTTTCATTTGATTTGCAAAAGTTTTACACATACTATCTCTTCCTCCAAAAATGATATCATCAACAAACACTTCAACAATCAACATGTTTTCATGATCAATTTTGAAATATAAATTATTGTCAGTAGTACCTTTGTTGAAACCAATCTTTAAAAGATGTTTGTCCAATCTTTCATACCAAGCTCTTGGGGCTTGCTTTAATCCATACAGTGCCTTCTTCAATTTGCAGATCATATCACCATGATCAGACAACTGAAATCCATCTAGTTGCTCAATGTACACTTCTTCTTCCAAGTCACCATTTAGGAAGGCAGACTTGACATCCATCTAATACACTTTGAAATCTTTGAAAGCAGCAAATGCAAGAAATAATCTAACTACCTCAATTCTTGCCACCGGAACAAAAGTTTCTTCAAAATCAACTCCTTCTATTTGAGAATAGCCCTTACAGACCAATTTGGTTTTATTTCTGACTACTTCACCAACTTCATTCAATTTGTTCCAATCACATTTTTGTTTCTAGGTTTGGGAACAAGATCCCAAGTATGATTTTTCTCAATTTGCATTAGTTCTTCCTCCATATCTTTAAACCAATTTTCATCATTGCAAGCTTCATTTACTATCTTAGGTTCAATCTTTGAAATGAGACAATAGTCATCTGAATCTTGAGCAATTCTCCTTCTTGTTTGTACACCTTTGCTTTTGTCACCTATGATATGATCTTCAAAGTGGTTTAGTCTTACATACCTTGGAACTTTGGGAGTTTCTTGCACTTCTAATTCTTGATCAGACTCATTGAAACTTATCTCTTCTTCCTGACTTGCTGGATCAACTTGAATCTATTTTTCAAAAGAGGCTTGAGCATGTTGAATCAGGGGATCATTCTGATCATCTTCATCATACTCATAAAACCTTGAGGGTTTTTTAATTCCTTCATCAACCTTTACATTTATACTTTCTATAATCTTTCTTAATCTCTTCTTATAACACTGGTATGCTTTGCTTTGAGTAGAGTAACCCAAGAATATTCCTTCATCACTTCTAGCATCAAAATTTCCTAGATATTCATCCCTTTTAATGTAACATTTGCTACCAAAAGCTCTGAAATACCTCACAGAGGGAGTGATACCAAACCAAAGTTCATAAGGAGTCTTACCGGTATTGCTTCTAGTTTGAACTTGATTGAGAGTGTAGATTGCAGTGCTGACAACTTCTCTCCAATAGATTTAAGGAATATTAGCTTCCATCATCATGGTCCTAGATGCTTCTTGGATGGTCCGGTTCTTTCTCTCAACTACTCCATTCTAGTATGGAGTCCTAGGAGCAGACAATTGTCTTTTTATTCCATGTTTCTCATAGAAGTCTATGAACTCACCAGATGTGAATTCTCCACCTCTATCAGATGTCAAACACTTCAATTTTAATCCAGTTTCATTCTCTACCATAGCCTTGAATATTTTGAATTTCTCAAGTGCTTCTGATTTCTCCTTTAGAAAGGTTACCCACATCATCTAGGAATAGTCATCAATTAGCAACATAAAGTATCTATCACCTTGTATACTCCTAGTTCTTGCCGAACCACAAAGATCAGTATGAACTAAGTCCAATAATCTGGTAGAAGACAGTTCCTTGCTTTTGAATGAGACTCTGCTTAACTTACCCAACTGACATTCTTTGCACAAGCTATTAGTAGGTTTCACCAATTTAGGAAGATCTCTTACAGCCTGAGTATTGCTTATCTTGACGATATTATCAAAATTCACATGACACATTATCCTAGGCCATAACCAACTCTGATCAACTTGAGCAAATAAACAACTTTTGCTAGTACCAACCAAGTGGAAGATATTACCTTTAGTTTGAGTACCAGATGTAATCTATGTTCTAGAACTTTCAAAGATCTTGCATTTTCCATTCCTGAATCTGAGATCATAGCCTTTGTCCACCAATTGACCAACATTGAGAAGATTGTGCTTCAACCCTTCAACATACTGTACATTATTGGTTCTATTCTTTCCATCAAAAGAAATAGTTCCTCTACCTTTGATTCTGCCAACATAATTATCACCAAACTTTACTAATCCTCCTTCATACCTTTCCAAATCTAAGAACTTATTTATGTCACCTATCATATGGTGAGAACATCCACTATCAATAACCCAATTATCTTTTTGTTCAACTTGGGTAGCCAAAGCTCTTTCTTCAACCTTATGATTGACAGATTCAGAGGGCATTAGATCTTCTTCCTTGATGGCAATGAACACCCAGTCATTTCTGGATTTGTCTCCTATCTCTAATTCATCATCTGTTACTCCTTCATCATCTCTTTCATGAGCATAGTAACAATTCTTCTGGAATCTTGGTCTATTAGAATTTGGCCATGAAAATCTTTCTGGACACTTTGAGGCAACATGACTAATCTTATTACAGTTAAAACACTTCAAAGGCAATTTCCCTTCATACTTATCAGATCCTCTTGACAGTCTTTTTGCAATGAGAGCTTCAAGATGAGTAGTTTTAGCTTCTTCTTCTTCCAAGTCTTTTCTTTCTTTTTCATACCAGGATAGGTTCCTTGAAGAGTTTTCTCCTGGATCAAACCTTTGTTTCCCTTTTACAAAGGCACTAGCTTTGAATGCAGATTCAGTCTTTGGGGGTTCATCTCCAAACTCAGCCATTTCAAATGCAGCCAATTTACCAACCAATTGTTCTCTTGTAACTGTTGTGTGAGCTCTGAATTCTTCAATTGCAGCAGCCTTGATTTTATAAGAAGAAGGAAGGGATCTAAGAACTTTGCAAACAATCTCATCTTCACTCAAGACACCACCAACATTTATGATTCCACAGACAATTTCATTTACTCTTAGCATGAAAGTAGTAATGTTTTCATCATCTCTCATCTTCAAATTTTCAAATCTTCTTTTCAGACTCTGAAGTCTTGCATTTTTAACATACTTGTCTCCTTCATGCAATAGTTCTAGTTTTTTCCAGATATCATGAGTAGATGGTAGGTCAATAACATTTGAGAGCTCTGTATCTGATAATGCACTTAGAAGAGCCTCAATGGTCTGCAGATTGTTTTTAGCACCAGTGATTTCATCCTTAGTTGTCAGACCACCCTGTGGAGGTGTATACGGTGTTGAAGCCATGGTCCAATACACCTTTCCCATACATTGCAAGTGACATTTCATGCGACCTTTCAAAAGATTAAAATTGGTTCCATAAAATTTTGGACTGTCCTTGTAAGATGACATCCTGGATCTCCTCAAGCAATTAAGCTCCTTTTAGAGGAACTTTGCTCTGATACCAATTGTTGGATTTAGGGCACACAACTAAGAGGGGGGGTGAATCAATTGTGCAAAATGTTCATTCACTTAAACACTTATCTTTATTTTTTAATACAACAACATAATAATAAATCAACCATGAAAGCACAATACAACAAATCAAGAGTAGAAATACATCAACACATGAGACATCGAGATCTTGACATGAAAAATCTGGTTAAGGGAAAAACCACGGGGTGATTAACCCATGATATATTCTCTGCTAGAAGAATAGAAAGAACAAATGGCACATGCTAATTAGGGCTCACTACCTAAGCACACTACTCACAAGAGGCTCACTACCAACAAGAGACACACTGTTTACAAAGAAATAAGTATCACATACTTAAACTGGTAAAAGCATCTTCACCATGCTTGAATTAGTTCCATTTAAGTCCAAAACTTTTGCTCTGCCTTTCACTCTTCTCTTCGCTACCACACACTCATCTTCACCATGGACAACTTTGAAATGACTTCACAATCCCTTCTTTATACAAGACATCAACTTAGGAATGATCATCTAAGTCAGAAAACATCAACAAGAACATCTGTAGAACATGTAACTCATCCAGTCAGCCAGTCACAAGAAGAACAACATCATTCAAAAGTTATTCTTTAAATGCTAGCACCAACTTCAATGCAGATCACCAACATGAACTAGATTCACTTCAAAGACTTCCACAAGCTTGCATGAATCACCACAAACATCTGCACTTCATCTGCTTACTGAAATCAACCTCTCCTATATCTGGAACCTCAAGAACATAGACTATCATTACTACCACAAAGGACTAGATTCTTGCAAACCTTCAAACCATGAAAAAATCAAGTTGACACACTACAAAGACTTCGCAAACACTTCCTCTAATCTGTAGAACATGAAAATACATTTTTGGATCTCACTAGACCTTTTTGTAACACTCTGTCACCTCTAAACGCCTACCAGAATTGGTTTTACTTAAGTAGCCACAACTTCTTCAAATCTTCATGCGGACCTCTGAAATCTCTATTGGACCACATCAATGCACATATCTGCAAACCCTTTAATCCGCATCCTCTGATCTTCTTCCTATCTTGGACTATTACCTTACACTCATCACTATTCTTCACTGTTCCTGATTGAGGCTAATTTTCTCAATATCCTCAACACACAACTCATCCAATTCTTATGATTAATGCAACAGGAGTATGTTGACATCAATGACAACACTGGTTAGGCCCATACTTGCAACACTTCTCCCCCTTTCTCTTATCACAACTACAACCACTCTCTTCATTGCTCCTGCTTTCACCAACAACTACTTACTTCCAAATTTTTCACATGATTTCTCTCCCCCTTTGACATCAATGGTAAATGGCACATATTTGCATTCATCTCTCACCCTTTTTATTTCTTAGACAAGACAAAACTAAACTCAAAACATAGTGACTACTCTCCTTGAGTAGCATCCCCTTACCATCAATCTAGATAACAATATATGACTGTGAATTCCACTAGACGGATGCACACTGGTGCAACTTAGTTCTGAATAGGAGGGGTAATCACCCATAGCTTCCCTTTGGGATACTCAAAAGTGTCATTAGGTAGAGGCTTAGTGAAGATATCCACAATCTTACTTCATTCTCATTTACCTTCTCTCTCAAAAAGTGAAACTTGATCGATATGTGCATTTTATTTGAATGCAATGCCAAATTCTTTTAAATGTTTATTGCACTTGAATTATCACAGAAGATTATAACAAGCTCTTCAAACATAATTCTGATATCCTTCAACATTTGCTTCATCCACAAAACTTGAATATAATTGCTTGTTGCTACTATATACTTTGCCTCTGCAGTAGACAGAGATATTGCTTCCTACTTTTTTGTTAAGAAAGAAACCAATCTCTTTCCCATAAAAAAAGTACCACCACCAGTACTATTCGTATCATCCACATCTCCTACCCAATCAGTAACTATATATGTATGAAGAGTGAAATTGTCATTAAGCCATAATTAGATGTTCCCTTCAAATATCTAAAAGTTCTTTTGATTCCTACATCATGAGATTCTCTAGAACTAGCTTGAAATCTAGCAACAAGCCCAATTGAATTCATAATATTAGGTCTGGTATGAGTCAAATAAAGTAGTCCTCCAATCATTGATCTATACCTTTTCTGGTCTACCTTAGAGGAATCATCTTCTTTACTCAACTTGCATCCCGTTATCATAGAAGTACTCGCTGGTTTTGAATCTTCCATTCCAAACTTTTTCAACAACTCTTTTACATACTTAGGCTGAGATATGAAGATGCCCTTATCTGTCTGAATGATTTGCAAACCCAAGAAGAAATTTATTTCACCAAGCATGGACATCTCAAATTCATTTTACATCTGATCAGTAAATTTTTTACACATGCTCTCATTTCCACCAAAGATGATATCATCAACAAATACCTCAACAATCAAGATGTGTTCATGATCAATTTTGAAATAAAGATTGCTGTCAGTTCTACCTTTGGTAAAACCCAACTTTAGCAAATACTTATCTAATCTTACATACTAGGCTCTTGGGGCTTGTTTAAGTCCATACAATGCTTTCCTCAACCTGTAGATCATATCTACTTGATCAGACAACTGGAATCCTTCCAGTTGCTCAATGTAGACTTCTTCCAAATCTTCATTTAGGAATTGACTTGACATCCATCTGATAAAATTTGACTATATTTGTAAGCAGCAAAGGCAAGAAATAATCTGACTACTTCGATTCTTGCCACCAAAGAAAAAGTTTCTTCAAAATCAATTCCCTCTACTTGAGAATATCCTTTGCACACCAATATTGCTTTGTTTCTCACAACGTCACCATTTTCATTCAATTTATTTTGGAAGACCCACTTAGTTACAATTACATTTTTATTTTCAAGTCTAGGAACAAGATCCCAAGTATGATTCTTTTCAATTTGCATTAATTCTTCTTCCATTGCTTTCACCCAACTTTCATCATTACAAGCTTTATTTACTAATTTTGGCTCAACCTTTGAAATTAAACAATACTCTTCTTATTCTTCAGTAATTTTCCTTTTAGTTTGAACACCTTTATTTCTATCTCCTATAATCTGATCTTTAGAATTATTCAACCTCACATACCTAGGAGTTTTGGGATTTTCTCAAACTTCTAATTCTTGACCTTGTTCCTCAACATTTACACTAGTTTCTTGGGTCACTAGATTCTTTAGAGCAATCTGACTATGAGTTTCAGTTTGAACTTGCTTTCCTTTATTTGGACCTTCATTTTGATCATCTGATTCACATCCACAAGACTTGGAAGGTCTCTCCTTGCTTTCATCAACCTTGACATTATCACTTTCAACAATCCTTTTCAATCTCTTGTTAAAGCACCGGTATGCCTTGCTTTGGCTAGAATAAGCCAGAAATATTCCTTCATCACACCTTGCATCAAACTTGTCTAGATCTTCATCTCATTTCATATAGCATTTACTACCAAAAACTCTGAAGTCTTTCATAGTAGGAGCATTACCAAACCATAGTTCATAAGGAGTTTTACCAGTATTACCTTTAATCTGCAACCGATTAAGAGTGTAGACAACAATATTCACAACCTCTCTCCAATAGACATGTGAAACATTTTCTTCCATCATCATGGTTCTAGTAGCCTCTTGAATAGTCCAATTATTTCTCTCCATAACACCATTCTGCTGAGGAGTCCTCAGAGTAGATAACTATCTTCTTATTCCATGCTTTTCATAAAATGCCTTAAACTCATCAGAGGTAAACTCTCCATCTCTATCAGATCTTAGACACTTTATCTTCACACCAATCTCATTTTCCACCCTAGCCTTGAACACCCTAAATCTATCAAGATCCTTTGATTTCTCTCTAAAGAAAGTGACCCACATCATCTAGGAGTAACCATCAATCAACAACATAAAGTATATGTCTCATTGCAAACTCCTAACTCTGGTAGGACCACACAAATCAGTATGCACAAGTTCCAACAATCCACTTGAAAATTGTTCTTTACTTTTGAATGTAGTTCGGCTCTGTTTTCCCAACTGAAATTCTTTACACATGCTATTAGCAGGTTTTACAAGCTTTGGAAGATCTCTCACAGCTTGAGTAGTACTTATCTTGACATATTATCAATGTTTACATGACACATTCTCCTATGCCATTACCAACTCTGATCAATCTGAGCAATTAAACAACTTTTACTAGAACCACTTAAATGAAAGATATTACCTCTAGTCTATGTACCAGATGCAATATCAGTTCTGGAGCTTTCCAAGATTCTATATTTTCCATCCCTGAATCAAAGATCATACCCTTTGCCAACCAACTATCCAACATTGAGAAGATTATGCTTCAACCCTTGTACATATCAATCATCATTAGTGTTATTCTTACCATCAAGAGAGATGGATCCTCTACTATGGATTCTACCAGATGAATTGTCTCCAAACTTCACTATTCCACCTTCATACCTTTCCATACTTACAAAATTACTCTTATCACCTATCATATGATGAGAACATCAACTATCAATCACCCATTCACCCTTTTCTTCAACCCGAGCAGCCAAGGCACTTTCCACATTCACACATCTAGCAGAATTAGTAGGCAACAGATCTTCTTCTTTGATAGAAATGAACACCCATTCATTTCCAGAGGTGCTTCCCTTATCAGATTCATCATTTGTAACTCCTTCATCAATGACTTCTTGGACATAGTAGCATTTCTTCAGAAACCTAGGTCTGTTAGGGGTCTAACAAGGGTCCTTGGTCCTTGGCATTTATTCATATTTCATTTTGTCAAATCTAGGGCTATGTCCATGGTTGTCTACAATTACGAATCCTATAGTTGCCAGTTTCTCTAACTCTAATTAAAGAAAATAATATTGCTGATCTATCTACTATGAAAATGAATTCCACAAATTTTAAAAATGAAACTAAACAATGAATTGGTAAAGTAAATCTATACTATTCCTTTCAACTGAAACATGCATTTATCTATGAAAATAGTAACTATTTCCTTAAATAGAATCTAAAATAACAAAACAATAGTACTAGCCTTCTACCTGGGTGGTGAGAGTGGGGCCTTGCTCCACACCATTAGGGCTAAAGACTAAAGTAAAAAATCAGTAGAAGAAAGTAATGTCACAATTTGCTTTTAGTCCAATTCCATCAACTTTTGTATTTAGAAAATGTCTATATCAAAATGAGATTACAATAACAATAATTTGCTATCTTTTCTACTGCTACATTTGTAAGTTTATATCTAATCTAGTGATGAGATATCACTTAACTACTAGTTCATCTATGATGTAATACCAATCTCTTATTCTACTAACTGTTTAACTATAGAGTAAATATTCATGCAATTAAAATAGGTTTAGTGGAACAATAGTCTCACTAAACCTGAGTCTTAGTTTCAAATACAACTAAGCAACGAGGCCCTGATATATAGTACTTAAATTAGTTTATTAGGAACTCATGCAAAATCAAAAGAAAGATAAACTTCCAGCAGTTAACTATGGTCTTCGTCCGATTACTCAGGGGCTGATTGAGTAATATTTGGAATACCCCAATTACTACTAGAAGTGTTGACTGGCAGTGCATTGGAAATCTGCATCTATGTTGAGGAGACTCTGGAGATGTGTACTTCTATCTGCAGCTCCAGCGATATGCTTTACGACCTTTTGTTCAGCTCTGGAGATATGCTTTACTTCCTTTTGTTCAGCTCCCAAGATGATTCTCCCCCTTTATCTCAAAAATCTCTCCAATCATATTGGAAAATATTGGATACTGGTGTGGGATCCATTTGTCATCTCTAGAGATTATTAGGACCACTTCTAGAGATGATCAAAATTGTCTTTACCCAAACATCTATACCTGTTGATTCAAAAAGAGACAAATTCTGCATATTTCCATTAATTTAGTGCACATTAGTCCCTCAATCAAAAATCATGATTTTAAGTAATTCATCTCTTATTAATCATAATTAAAACAATCTTCTTAATCTATTTTGGTGTAGTTATCAAGACAATCGAATAAGGAAGGAAAAAGAGGGGTAAAAAGGTGTATTTCATAGGTGCTACCTAGCACTCATCATCCAACGTACTTAAGGATTAGCAGGTCCTCCTCCTTCTCATAATCTAGACTTATTGTAGTGGAATATTATATCAGTCAAGTTGTAGTCCTTTGTATAAGTGGTCCAAGTGGTGTGGTTTGTGTTGCCATTTCCTCTGTACTAATCAACCTGCTTCATTTATTCTTGCAATTTATCATCTTCCATTTGTTCAACCCAAATAGGTAGTAGCTCAATGATGAGAGGGGGTCTAAAATAACCACCTATCCACTCATGTTGGTATTTATCCATCATTTTGGATACTAAACTAGCCTTCCTCATAAACAACCTGAGGCTCAGTGCAAGAAGTTGGGTCCACTTTTTGGCCAAAAAGTGGAAGTGTTTTCCCTAATTTTTAGAATTTGTCACATTTGACCTTAAAATTTGAAGCACTTAGAGATGAAATCTTTAAAAAAGTCACTAAATATAGAATGTAGTACTCGGAGTCTAGTTTCCAAATATGTAATTTTTTTCAATACCCAGATGATACAAATAATTTTCAATAGGCATTTCTAACAACCACTATTTAAAAGTCACTTTATTTTTACCATACCATGCACGTGTACGACCAACATAATTTGACCTAAATAAAATTATTTTTCAAAATCCTTTTGGGAAAAAATGTGTAGTATAGTGAAGTTTGATGAGGATTTTTTTTTATAATTTTTTTCCAATTAATTTTTTTAATTAATTTTTTATTAGGCCTAATTGCTACTTTTGAAAACCCCTTGTGTACGGCCAACATAATTTGAGCAAAAAAAAATCATAAAATTAATTTTTTTTTCATTGTGTAAAGAATGATGTGTAGATTGATGACATATAATTTTTTTTTAAAATTTAAAAATTAAAAGTTATTAAAAAAATACAAACACCTGTCATTTCAAGTTTTTGGACTAGTTTTCTTATAAATTAAATAATAAATAGAAGAACATGCCTAATAACAAAAAAAAATTACATATTTGAAAACTAGACAATATCATCTGTAATGGGTTTTCATTTCGTAGAAAAATTTAGAAAAAAATGCCCTCAACCATATAGGTAAAGTCAGTGTTTCTTCTTGTTTTGTACTTAGAAAAAAACTTCTAGGTCCAAGGCTCAAGGTCGGTCAACCATGCCTATTCCAAGCCTAAAACCCAAGCAAAGGGAAAGGAAAAGGCAGGCGTAGATTTCCAATTTCAAATAACGGGTACCTGTTATAAAACAGGTACGCGTTACATAACGAGTACCCATTATGTTTTCAATAATGGGTACCTGTTTTATAACAGGTACCCATTTCTATTATACCTGTTATTTCTCATATTAGAGAAAAAGTACTATTACTGTATCCCTGCAACTTGCAAGTCTGATCAGTATGGTGCGACAATGATAATTTCTGTATTTTTTTACTTACATGTGTTTTGTGGAATCTCTTGACAGGTCATATTCTATTCAGATTTTGAAAGGAGTCAATCATATGAACAATTCTGAGGTGAAATCAAGTGCATGAGTTATTTTCAAGAGGAATAAAGAAACAAGGTTTTTGTTTTTACATCTACCTTTTACTTTAAAATCTATGGAACAAAGGATCTACATCTAATTCTACTTCAAAAGTTCAAATAAGGACATCAATTATGAAATTGGATTAAGTATCAATTGTTGTTTTATCAAGAGGGTTTGGTAATCATGGGATCAAATCAACGTCAAAGAAAAAAATAAAGGAGGGTAATGACACCTCAAGAATTTGAAGCAAATAGAGAGAAGGAAGCAAAAAGGCAAAGAGATAGAAGAGCAAGGATTCAAAAGATGAAGAATATTGAAGCATCTAGTTCCATGAGTATTGAAGAGAAAGACATTCAAGAGAGTATAAATGATGGGATGAATGTAGATGATGCATTGTGGAAATGGTGAATTTGGAAGAAAATATGTCTATAGAAACAAATTCATGTATGTCTTCAAACCCAACTTTCGAATATATGGAAAATGTGACTATACAAACAAATCCAGGTATGTCTTCAGAGCCAACTTTCAATGTTATGGAAAATAGGACTATAGAAACAAATCCAGGTGTGTTTTTGGAGCCAACTTTCAATGATATAGAAAACACGACTGTAGAAACAAATCTAGGTGTGTCTTCGGAGCCAACTTTCAATGATATGGAAAACATGACTATAGAAACAAATCCAGGTATGTCTTCAAACCCACCTATTGATGATATGAATGAGAATGATATCCCTTTTAGGAGTGAAAATGAAAATTTTTTATTTAAGATTAAAAGAAATGTCTTAGATAATCTTCCTGATAAGATTTCTTGGAGGCAAATGAGAACTCATGCAGATAGATTATATAAAAAAAAAAATTATAGAAAAAGTCTTGGATTTCAATGTCAACTTATTTTGCAATTGATGAAGATGTGGAAATTGCAAAAAGTAATGAAAAAGTTAGGCATCTTTGTAAAACCTAAAAAAAAAGATGAATCAATGAAACAAGTTTTATCTACTGTTGCTAATGCTATTGATTCTATTGGTAAAAAGAGTTGATCTAAAGATAGCAATGCAGCATGAAGAGCTATAACAACTGCTTTAGTCAATAAATCATCTTCTAATAAAAGAATGATAAGTAAGACAAGTGAAATTCTAAAGATAAATCCTAAAACTTTGAGAAGAGCAACAAAGAGAAGATAATCTATTGAAAAAGATCCAATTAACCAATGTTGGAGTTTTAGTGGTAGACTCCCAAGGTATGACATGAAATTAAATAGTGAAATCAAATCTTTAATTGAAAAATATTGGCATGATAATACAAGGGTATCATCTAATGTTAGAGATGTTTCAAAATTACGAGTGGGGTCTAAAATTCGTGATCCTCATCCAAAACATCTATTAGACATGACTCAAACTAAATTATATAAAAAATTCTTAGATGATTTAGTGTTAGAACCATTTAATATTACCATAAGCTAAAGGTCTTTTGAGAAATGTAAACCTTGGTATGTGAAAATTAATAAACAACGAATCTCTTGTTGTTGTAAAACTCATGTGCAATTTCGTTATTATTATGATGTTTTTTGATATATACATTCTACTTTGCATACTGACGAAATTATGCAGGAATGTGGTATTAATATGCCACCTCAAACAATTAAGGAGTTTGTAGCAGGTTTGTTTTGTGAGACATCTACTGGATACTTATTTTATTCAAAGGCATGTATTTCTGGACAATGCAATAGATGTGGCAACTTTTCAGTGTTAGAAGAATGTATGCATGAAAATATTTCATGTGAATTTGGACAACAATTAGTGGATGTGAAAAGATACAAGAATGTTGAATATTCTTTAAAGGATGGAAATTTTGGAAAGTGTTGTGAGTTAGTCACTGAAAAAATTTGTGTGCATGCATTCATCAAAGATTTTAAGGATAATATTGTATCCAAATATGTCAAACACTCCCAATATGCTCGGTGGCTTGATGGAGAATTCCATTCACGTAAAAACACCTTTCCAATTGGAACTATATTATCAGTGGTTGACTTAGCAGAAAACTATACTCTTGCTCCACAAGAGGAAATTCAATCTCAATATTTTAATTCAGTGCAAGTGGCCATATTTGTTCATATTGTATATAGACATGCAGATGATAGTATATAAGTTAATAAAAAAAATTTGAGGGAGTATCATTTCTATTTGAGTGATAACCGGTTACACTCTTCAGAGTTTGTACAATATTGTTTCACAAAATTTTATGAAAGTTTAAAAGAAAGAGGAATCCAGATGACACAACATTTCATATGGTCAGATAATTGTACAGGACAATTCAAAAATGCAAGAACATTTTATTGGCTATGTAGGGCTCACAAAGAAATCAATATCCAACATATGTGGAGTTTTTTTGAAGCTGGACATGGTAAAGGAGAACATGATGGAGCTGGAGCATGTGTGAAAAGAGCTCTTGCTAGAGAGCAACTAAAATTTGAGGATACAACCAAATTTAGAGATGCACGTGCAATTGTGGATTGGTGTAATGAAAAATTATCTACAGGATCAAGTCAGAACTCTACAATTCGATGATTCTTTTGGTTAGTTGAAGAAGATAATATTCCTACTCAACTTGATTGTGAGACAATAACTGGATCAACAAAATGGCATTCATTTAAGAGTTCAAATGCAAGCACATGGACTATATGGACTAGGGAGATTGCATGTTTTTATCAATTTTGTATTATAGGTGATTGGGGAGCATGTGAAAATACAGAATGGGTTGAACAATGGAAACAAAGATCCTTGACACCTACAGAAACACAAGATCAACTTGAAACAACAATTGAAGATGATAATCAAATGTTTGCATCCGATGACTATGATCGTGTTTCAGACCTTATACAAGAAGGTATTTTTGTTTTCATTTTTTTTTATTGTCATTTTTTTGTACATCCATATATAATTAATTATATATGTATGCATGCACAAATTTATGTGATTTAGATACATGTCACACTTTATTGAATTACATAATTTTTTTGTAGGACATGTGTATGCTGTTATTGCACCTGAGGGCAATGAAGAGGAAACCGAGTACTGCTTGGCTCGATGTGTTGAGACAACAAAAGTTGTTACATCCTACAGTAGATGATGATAACATGGAGTATCCAACAGGTTCTGTGGTTGTTGTTGGCACTTGGCTATGAAAATATCTAATAAGAAGGAATGGTGTGCCTGCATTTGAAGATTATGAAACACATAATAAGATCATACACTACTCACATTTGGTTGTGGCAACAAATATAAAAATAGTCAGATATCAAGGCAAACCTTCTAATAAACAGTTATGGACACTTTCGATGGAAGAACATGAGTCAATTATAGATGCATTACAAAAAAATGAGGATGTAGATGGTACAATAGAATAAATTTCCAGGTGTGTAAACCATACTCTTACATCCCCAAGTTAAATTCTTTCATTCTCATTTCATCTTCTATATTATTCCCCTTGTCTTAAATTTTGTATCGACTTGTGTAAATATATAGTTAATTTACTTATACATTTGAACATTACTTTTTGCAGGTGTACCCTAGCCAAGTAGTCAAATTTACATGATTGTCAATAGAAGTTTTCACCATAAAAGTATGTGAGGTCAATTTTGTAGTCTTCAACTAAAAGTGAACGCAAATTAGGTAATTGTATATATACTTACATTATGGCTTTCACATTCAACATGTTATCTAGAACTACATAATGCATCAATGTTTTGTCTTTTTGGTATATAAATTCTTTCATTCTCATTTCAGCTTCTATATTATTCCCCTTGTCTTAAATTTTGTATCGACTCATGTAAATATATAGTTAATTTATTTGTACATTTGAACATTACTTTTTGTAGGTGTACCCTAGACAAGTAGTCAAATTTGCATGATTGTCAATAGAAGTTTTCACCATACAAGTATGTGAGGTCAATTTTGTAGTCTTCAACTAAAACTGAATGCAAATTAGGTAATTACATATATATACTCAAATATTTATCATCCATCATCTAAAGACACCCACTTGTATATCCCCTTAATTCATCGTCTTAGCTCCCCTTAAGCCATCCTCTTACATCCCCTTAAGCCATCAAGTTTTATCTTATACTTTGTAAATTGACTAGTGTACATCTCTCTAAGTAAGCTATCCTCTTTTGTATCCCCTTAAGACATCCTCTTCTAGCTCCCCTTTTAATTAATCCTCTTATACATCCCCTAAATCCATCCTCTTATGTATCCCCTTAAGACATCCTCTTAGCTCCCCTTAAGCCATCCTCTTACATCCTCTTTTGTGTTATTTAGTTACATATTGCATTAATATTTTATGTTTTTAGTACATATTCTTTCATTCTCATTTACATTCATTATTTCTTGCCAGTGTATCCTACAAGTAGATTTTTCCATGATTGCCACTACAAGATTTCATCATAATGTAAATGGTAGATCAATTTTGTAGTCATGTCAAACAAGTAACATGGACCTATAAGCTAATTGTATACATATACTCATGTTTAATAATGGACCTATTTTTTGTTTTGAGACTCTTTTTATGATCTATGCATTTAATTTTCATGGATTGAATATTATTTTATGATTGCCACAAATGCTATTAGTGTAGAGGTTCAATAAGTATATAGTTTGTATTTTTCCTATCATTTTTGTACCCACTTTAGCTATGTTTTGAGATGTGTTGATTTAGCATTTATTTTAATATTATTTAAATGCACAAATGTTGAAAAGTAGTGTCATGATAGTTAAAGGGAAATAGTCCTAGGATAGTTTGCACATTTGAAACATGGTTTAATATCACGTCTATGAATGCCTAGGTGTAGTCATTGGTGTTGTAGAACTTTATTTACGACTGCTAAGGTAATAATGAGGGTCATCATGCATAGGTAAGGTATTAAATAGTCATTATTTCAAACTAAATGACTACCATAAAGGTTACTCATTGTCATAGTAAATAGAAGATTATTTTCATGCATGAAGATTATTGCCATGCATCCAATCTAGACTATTATAAATCATTGAGATGTTCTCATAAAAGCAATTCAAATCAAAAAATTAGTCATAATGAAGTTATATCATCTAAATTTCATTGTAAAAATCCATATGACAATAATAAAACAAATTTAGGATAGTCATGAAACAAATAGGACAATCATGTTAGTCAAGAGGTTTTCACAGTGATTGATGATCAAGTATATCATTCTAAATGGTCATTTGCTAGAGTTAGATAGACATGTATTTATGGAAACAAGTGGCCTTCATGAAATTCATAAGTGGGCATCCAAACACCTATATGATTGTCATAACAATCCCTTTAATAGTCACTTGCCTTCATGACCAATCAAAGATGTTATTAAGAACTTGAAGATAATCCCTAATACCCACTCAATAGAACTACTAAGAGAATGGCCAATCAAACCAAAACAAGAATCTACATATAGCAAATGGAATCTCAAAAATCTAATAATTCCCTAGCACTGGAAACATTATGAGTAATCATTATAAGCCCGATTAATGCACCAACATTGTCAACCGATAAGGTATAAAAGAGAAGATCTTAAGAGAATGTATAAATACAAGAGGAGATAAGATTCAAATGAATTTCCTTAGATAGTTTCTTCTTTAAAAGAGTTAGTTTCTCTACAAGAATTGAATGCTACTTCTTGAATAATTTCAAATTGTGATAAATTTTTTGTAGCTTATATTGTGTGGATAAGATTTGAATTTCCTTCTAGTTTCTTATTTAAAAGAGTTAGTTTCTCTACAAGAATTGAATACTACTTCTTGAATAATTTCAAATTGTGATAAAAAAATTTGTAGCTTATATTGTGTGGATAAGATTCAAATGAATTTCCTTAGATAGTTTCTTCTTTAAAAAAGTTAGTTTCTCTACAAGAATTGAATGCTACTTCTTGAATAATTTCAAATTGTGATAAATTTTTCTGTAGCTTATATTGTGTGGATAAGAAATTTGAATTTCCTTCTAGTTTCTTCTTTAAAAGAGTTAGTTTCTCTACAAGAATTGAATACTACTTCTTGAATAATTTCAAAATGCACATAAAATTTTTTGTATCTTATATTGTGTGGATAAGATTCAAATGAATTTCCTTAGATAGTTTCTTCTTGAAAAGAGTTAGTTTCTCTACAAGAATTGAATGCTACTTCTTGGATAATTTAAAATTGTGATAAAATTTTTTTGTAGCTTATATTGTGTGGATAAGATTTGAATTGAACCTTCTAGTTTCTTCTTTAAAAGAGTTAGAATTGAATACTACTTATTGAATAATTTCAAAATGTTATAAATAATATTGTAGCTTATATTGTGTGGATAAGATTCAAATGAATTTCCTTAGATAGTTTCTTCTTTAAAAGACTTAGTTTCTCTACAAGAATTGAAAGCTACTTCTTGAATAATTTCAAATTGTGATAATTTTTTTTGTAGCTTATATTGTGTGGATAATATTTGAATTGAACCTTGTAGTTTCTTCTTTAAAAGAGTTAGAATTGAATACTACTTCTTGAATAATTTTAAATTGTGATAAAAAATTTTGTAGCCTATATTGTGTGGATAAGATTCAAATGAATTTCCTTAGATAGTTTGTTCTTTAAAAGAGTTAGTTTCTCTACAAGAATTGAATGCTTCATTTGAATCATGTTTTGAATGTTTTTTTAACAAAGATTTTGTTCAAGGACACTATCAAAGTGAGTCTAACATCCTTATCATTTTATAATGATTTTGTAGGTTTATCCTAGGTAAATTACCTTGTTATAAAGTGCCCTAAATTTATCTATTAGATAATTGTAACACCAAACTTATCTATTAGATAATTGTAACACCATTTACCTATCTATTCCACAATGTAAATTAACTTAATTTCGGTTTGTGAGGCAGTTAATAGACTGTTCACTATTTCAAGAAGAACTATTGAACCATAATGCATAATCACTTCTTAAAAATTAAAAAATGTAGTAGAGAGAAATCTTCTAACATGTCTCAATTAAATAATTTATAACCTAGAAGTGAACAATGAAGCATATTTAACATATTAAATCTTTAACATATTATCTAGAGCATACTAAACTACATTCAAGCATATATACTCAATAATATATACATGTAGATCTAGATCTAGATAAGTCCATGAAATACTATAAAATATAGGTGGGACCCATGAAATGTGTACTTTAAAACATCTACTCATCATCAGCATATAAATAAATACAAATCACAGTTCATGAAATACTGAAATATATATAGAAGTACATGTAATAGCAAATTCGACATATATAGTCAAAGTCCTGGAATGACATATATGAAAAATAATGTGCACATCATAGAGTTCAGTATATGAAATAAAACTCTATGTCAGGGATGATCATCACTCAAGTTCAAATCTGAAAGAGGCCTCTTTCTTCTTTGTGAAGTAGATGGATCTACCTCATGCTGTACACAAGAGAAAGAACTTGCAATCAGATTTAAAAATTTTAAAAATGACATGAAATTAAATATTTAAATGTAGGCTTTAAAGTGTGCATTTAAATTACCGTGCAATCATGCTCTTGTAGTCCCACATTTTGTTGTGCAAGTGGTATAATTGTTTCATCTTCGTGACCAAATGTTTAACTTGCTAATTGCTAGAGTTTCAAATAAAGCAAGTTTGAAATAAGTTAGAATTTAAATTTAGCATATAAAGATCTAGAAATTGCACATAGAAAATTTAGTAAAGTTTAGGACCTCAAAATGTGTAGATGGCTCATGAATTTGTCCCTGAGTAGCAACCTGACCAATAGTCTCACTCCTATCATCCTGTACTTACATATATATGGGTGCATATATAAATTTATATAAACTCAAAAAAGAAACTTAGTACAAATTTAGTACAATTTGTTAAAACACACACCAGGGAATACTCAAGCATAATAGCTGACAATGGAGGATCAATGGAAGAAACACCTGAGCCATGTGGTTGGTTAGACATGGGAACTACCACATGACCTGAGCCTCGCTGCAATAGTAGTGTTTCACATACATGTACATGTATAGTTATTTATTTATTTATACACTTGTTAATTTAAAATATAATATTGATAAGTTTCAAAAGAAAATTTAAACTAGAATTAGATACATATGGTTTTAGGGCTAAGATATATTGGTTTACCCCGTAACGTGTGCCAATCTCTACAGCTGTCGATGCAAAACTCAATGTATCAAATCATGATGTGGCCCTAGAGCGACTTGAGATCTGTATAACAAATAGTTCACAATTATATATTAATTCATTAAATTATTTATATAAATTTTAATCTACATTCAAATTATGCACTTGAAATATTTAATAAAATGTGGTCAATGTACCTGTGTAGGATTATCATCCGAATATAGTAGATCCAAGTATGACTCCACTCTGGCTGTAGCTGCATCTGATGTGGATGTAGGAGTAGGACCATAACACGGTTGACTGCAATTTGTACACAAATGTGCCCCTGACATGCCTGAGGCTCTATGCTAAGATGTATCAACTCCTCCGTGATGCTCTCCACCACTGAATTGAGCTGCCATGTGGGCAGCTTGTTCAGTGAGATTGCCTGAGAGTCTACTCAATGCTCCTAATGTCGACAAAACTGCCTACTGCTGAATAGGTGCAAGAATTGTGGGCAAAATAGGAGCAACCATAGGAGCAGGAGGAATAGGTCAATTGGGGTCAACTCATGCCCCTAGTCTGTGTTGTGGCATGCCACAACCAACACCATGAAATTCTCTCATATCAAAATAATTAGGTTTTTGACCCAATTAAAACTCCACCCATAATTTTCTCAAAAATATAGCGGCACCTCACAATTAGCATGTGGTGGGTGATCAAACACCATCCACCACTGATCCCAAAAATGTCTCGAAATCCCCTCATGCGTACACCATTTAATTGATATTCATTTTTTTGTTGCAGCTATAGGTTGATTAGTTTTTGGGTGATGAAAAAATGTGTCTAATGTTTGTTTTGTAATGTGGAGGTCATGGATGTCTTTATATGAAAGACCATCTACATAGAATTGCCTCCTCTCCTCCCACCAAAGTTGAAATCTATTTAGGTCTGCGTCGATAGACCTAATAGAATCAATAATGGTTTGCATCAAAGATGCAAACTGAACCACATGAGGAGGCATCAAGTGAGGTTGATTATTAATCAAAATAATGTTCTCTTCAATTGCATTAATATTTTCATTAATGTTTTGCCATAATTGGGCCTCATCAAATGGAGGGGGTGGGGGGTTTTGAGGTGGTGGAGATGGGGGGTTTTGAGGTGGAGGGGGTGGGGGGTTTTCAGGTGGAGGGGATGGGGGGTTTTCAGGTGGAGGGGGTGGGGGGTTTTCAGGTGGATCATGGGGTGGGGGGTTTTCATAAAGAATGTCATCTATTAAAAATTCATCTAGACTCTGGTCATCCATTAGATGTCTCCTGCAAATTTCCAAATATGTAAATTCATATAAAAAGCTTACAAATGTATAATTTCACAAATATATATACATATTGAAAACTTACAAACAAATATCTATAAATTTAAACTTAATCTAGAATAGATCTATAAATGATTTAGTTTAAAATATCAATGAATTTAGAGAGCAAGTAATACTTGAAAATTAAACATGCACAAGTTTATCATATAATATGATCAAATGATGATGCCTCATACCAATGTCTCCTTAAATTAATCCAACATTTCCCTAAAATATTATATTCTCCTTCCTACTTCATTCCTCTTTAACCATTTTTTAGAGGGTTTTTGAACTATAGAATTGGTATTTATAGATAAAATATGGAATAATTAGAAAAAATCTCACAAATTACCAAGAGAAAGTTATGCAAAAAATCACAAGATGAAGCTATGTCTAAATTTTTAGATCATTTTCACATAGTGGACAAGGTTGTAGGTTCTAGGTCCTAGTCATACACCAAGGTGTCACTCTACCTAACAACCTTGTCCTATCATCTTTTTTCTCAAAATTATAATGGAAGTTACATTTTGACACCTTATATAGTCCAAATTTAAAAGTGCATGATAGCCCATGCCAAGTGTATTAGATTCCCATTTCTCTATTAATCAGGCTACTTCTAGCTTCTAAGTTAAGATCAATTGTGACATATTTCACTATTTTGCACCATCTTCTACTTTTTGTCTTGATTGGTTTAGATAGATTGAGAAGTTAAATTAGTAAAAGTTATTCTAAACACAACCAAAAATTTATTAGTTAATGTTTATTTTGAGTCCATTTGTAGTGGTAACCATCTCCTACAAGTGCATTTAAACCCTTGTATTTATAGTTTACTTTTTCCTAATCCGGTGTCAATTTCTATTTTCATTGTCTTGTTTGTTTAACTATTGATTTATTATTTCCTCTAATCATTTATCACATTATTTGGACTTCTATTTTTGTATGAAATTATATAAAATAGGCCTCCCTCTCACCATTTGAACATAGAAAAAGTGCGAAGTTTCCACTTGATTGCTATTTTGGAGCCATCTTTCTTGAATAAGTGTAGGAATGTTAGTGTTTACTATATTTGTTGGTTTTAACTCGATTCTTCCTCTATTATACATTTTATCTTCCCTTTTCAAACCCACATTCCTTCTCGACTTACCTCTTTCTAAACCATTTTCTTTCGTCAATTTTTTAGTTTAGATTCTTATTTCTACTTTATTTTTCATCAAGTATCTTTCATATTATTTCTTTTCTTCTCCCATATTAGTCCTCTCTATATCCATATTATGCCCCTTTACTTTTTTTCATTGAGTCTTATTTTTCCATCTCCTAAATTCCCTCTTTCTCCTTCAAACCTTGGTTTAAACCTAGCTTTAGTTTTTCATACCAATGTCTCCTTAAATGAATCCAACATTTCTCTAAAATATATTATATTCTCCTTCCTACTTCAAATGTCCTCTTTAACCATTTTTTAGAGGTTTTCTAAACTATAGAATTGGTATTTATAGATAAAATATGGAATAATTAGAAAAAAGATCTCACAAATTACCAAGAGGAAGTTATGCAAAAAATTACAAGATGAAGCTATGTCTAAATTTTTAGATCATTTTCACATAGTGGACAAGGTTGCAGGTTGTAGATCCTAGTCATACACCAAGGTACTAGGAGAGGGCCATGTGACACCCAAGACCTGCCACTCTACCTAACAACCTTGTCCTATCATCATTTTTCTCAAAATTATAATGGAAACATTTTGACACCTTATATAGTCCAAATTTAAAAGTGCATGATAGCCCATGCCAGGTGTATTAGATTCTCATTTCTCTATTAATTAGGCTACTTCTAGCTTCTATGTTAAGCTAAATTGTGACATATTTTATAGTTATTTTGCACCATCTTCTACTTTTTGTCTTGATTCCAGTTTATAGATAGAGAAGTTATTAGTAAACTATTCTAAACATGCCCAAAAAAATTTTAGTTATTGTTCATTTTGAGTCCATTTGTAGTGGTAACCATCTCCTAGAAGTGCATCTAAACCCTTGTATTTATAGTTTAAATTTTCCTAATCCAGTGTCAATTTCTATTTCCATTGTCTTGTTTGTTTAACTATCATTGATTATTTCCTTTGATCATTTATCAAATTATTTGTCACAATTTAAAAGTGCATGATAGCCCATGCCAAGTGTATTCTTCCCATTTCTCTATTATCCTACTTCTAGCTTAGTTAAGCTCAATTGTGACATATTTTACTATTTGGCACCATCTTCTACTTTTTGTCTTGATTGGTTTCTAGATAGAGAAGTTATTAGTAAACTATTCTAAACACACCCAAAAATTTATTAGTTAATGTTTATTTTAAGTCCATTTGTAGTGGTAACCATCTCCTACAAGTGCATCTAAACCCTTGTATTTATAGTTTACTTTTTCCTAATCCGGTGTCAATTTCTATTTCCATTGTCTTGTTTGTTTAACTATCATTGATTATTTCCTTTGATCATTTATCACAATTTAAAAGTACATGATAGCCCATGCCAACTGTATTCTTCCCATTTCTCTATTATAATATTTCCAATCACTTGTCAATGTAGGGTTTACCAGAGCAATAAGGCACATAAGAAACATAAAAATTTGCACTTTGGAGCATGGGCCAACAACCTCCTAGGTCTAACCCCATGCAACTAGAGTAATATACAAGGGCTCATCACTAAAGATTAGACTAGGCTAGTAATGACATGATAGATGGATATGCATACAGATGAGTTAATAACTTTTGAAAAATGTATTTCTTTTTAATGTGGCTCAGTAAGCTAACTCTTTGGAACTCAACACTTGATGAATGAAAACATGAAAGATCCACCTACAAGCCTATAGGAATCAAAAGTGGGATTTGATATTAGGAAAGTGAGATGATAAATACAAGCATGGATAGATCATGGAATTCTACATAGCATAAGGTAATAAATACAAATAATGCTATTAAGAATAATGATAATAGAAATGTGGATAATGAAAGTGGTTGCAATGGAATTAATAGGAGGAAAAGAATGCTTAAAGTGGAGAGAATCTAAATGATGGAGAACTGTGTAGTCAATGGGCATGGCATGTGATTCAAATGAAACTATGGGATCCTCAAAAGCAATAACAGTTACATAGTGGTCATAAATGGAATACTAGTAAATGATGATGAAGATATATATAGTAAAGTAATTATAAGATATTTTTATTAGTAGTTTGCATTTTAGGGTTTATAGTTTAGGTTTTTAGAGTTTGCAGTACAACATGGTTTCAAGGTTTATAATTTGGTTTTTAAGGGTTTATAGTTTAGGTTTTTAGGGTTTGTAGTACAACGTGTTTTTAGGGTTTATAATTTGGTTTTTTAGGGTTTATAGTTGAAGTTTTTTAGGGTTTATAGTTTAATTTTTTTAGGGTTTGCAGTAACATGGTTTTAGGGTTTGTAGTAACATAGTTTTAAGGTTTATAATAACAAACAATCACAAAAAAATCATAAAACTCTAATAACAAGTAAAACCCTAATAAAAAATAAAACCCTAATTTTCATTTTAATCCTACAATCAGAAAAAAAAATCTAAAACAAGATAAAAATAGGCAGAGAACCAACTTGGAGGAGCTCAGTGGTGACAAGGTGGTGGGAGGAGGTGAGAGGGAAAAAAAAACTTTGGTGTTGTGCTTGTTTAGCCTTCAGCAATGCGTACCCGTTCTAAAGCTTCCGTTGTCACTGTCGACCAGAGTGGTAGAAAATGAGCCTGCAGGGCACTTTTTTAAAAATATATAATTTTTTGAAAATAGGTATCCGTTTAGTAACGGGTACCCATTTAGTAACAGATTCTTGAAGCTAAACATGTACCCATTTAGGCTCAAGTGTGCATTACTAAACGGGTACCCATTTAGGTTCGGGCGCCCGTTCCTAAACAAGTACCTGTTTCTTTGAAAATGGGTACCTGTTCCTTGCGGCATTTTTTTTTCCCACGTGACTTCCTCTATATGTGGACTGAGTTTCTTGCTTTAGCCCCTGAGGTTGGCAAGGGACACCACTTCTCTCATCTTCTATTCTACAGTTAAAATATTCCACCTTTTATTTGCCATTGCAAGCACTTGATTAGATGAATTGTTCATGAAGAGACCAAAATAAATGGAATATTCCTATAGATGTTTTCGATACAATGGTAAAATTTTGGTCTTACTGTCTGGGTGGTAAATGTATGCCCTAAATTGGACCTTAAAAGCATGGGGATTTGGACATTCTTTTTTTATAAAAAGGTTCATTTCAGCATCCTTCTCTAGATAAGCCTCCATCTTTTCACTCCAGATCTGATGATTTCTCATTAGTGACATGAATACCTTGAGTTGACATTCTCCTACAAAATAGGTTATAATGAAGGTCATATCATCAACACAGAAGCCATGCAAATATAACTCACACAATTTTTTTTTGTCTTCATCATAATTTCTCATGTATGCTTCCATGAACCCTTCCATTGTTTTTATGTCCTCAATCAAATTAGGTAGAAGCACAGATAGTTTCCTCTGGAAGATTATTTCTTGTAAGAACATAGCATAACTTCCACTTGGGGACCTACAAGATAGGATCTTAGATGAAATGGAAGCTACCTAAAGGACTTTTTTTCCAAGGTATGTACTCTTTTTGACATGGCAGTTACTGCCCTCTATAATTGCAGCATGGGCTTAGAAGCCTTATATTCCCTACATCTACTTTCCCAATGGAATAGGGATTTAGGAATATCTATTGGAATTGGGCCTATATATGGATTTGTTTGCACCTCATGTTCCATGGTTTCCCCTAGGCCAATCAACTCCTGAATGTACTCTTCTGGATCATCTATTTTATTGTTGGCCCATGTTAATTGTCTGGCTTGGCTTTGTACTTTCTCAACGAGTGCTACAATTATTGTGAGACCGTTGTCTTGATCTTTTGTAAGGTTAGAGATATTTTGTGTTGCCTCTGCCTCCTTTTCTTTGATCCTTTGGGTTGCCTCTACCTCTTTTTCATTGATGCTTTGGGCTGCCTTTGTTTCTTGGTCTCTCAATTTTGCATCCTTCTCCTGAATTATTTGTTATTTATTCTAGAGCTCTGCTTGCAGCCCTTTAATCACCTGCTCTTTCCCCATTTCATTTTCTCCCATGACCTTCTTGAGGTCAGTAATAATCAAATTCTTCCCCCATAATAATCTTTTTAGATTATCAATTTCCTCTAGCAGTTGTTGTTCTCTTGAAATCTCAATATCCTCCTAATTGAAGGGATGAGAATAAGTTCTTTTTCTTCTTTTGTTTATTGTACATCAAGGTTTTCCATAGCTATTTATTCTTCATAGCATGCTGCACCCACTTTCTCTATCTCACCTTCCCCTATAGTCTCCTTGCCTTGATCTTCCTCTTGACTTCTCTATGCAATTATTGGTGTTGATGAAGGCCCAGCCTCATCTATAGAATTTTTGAAGCCCAAGAGAACTTCAACCAAGAGAGTAGTGTCTTTTTTAGCTTGGGTAAGCTACCTTTTCCTTTTGCTTTTCGATAGTATAGGTATAGTAGGTGCCTCTATAGTAGGTATATCTCTGGAGTAGGGGAATGTTGTGAAGTTAGACTATGAGAACCTAGCTAAACAGATGGTTCTAGGGAAGTTTCTCTTAGTTTATTCTTTCTTACTAGAGGAATTTCATCTAAATCATGAGATGCTCCCTCAGCCCAGTAGTGTATTGTGGAATCAATTTTCTTTGAAGTTCTTTTTGTTTTTTGACCCTTCATTTCTCTTGTTGGTTTTGTTGGAATAGACTCCTCAGCCAAGGCCATTTTTTTCCTTACTGAGCGAATCAAATATGTAGTTTGTTCAAGAGCAGGTTCCACAACTTCTTTCCCTTTTCTCTTTTTGCTAGAAATAGTGATAGTGGATGAAGTTATCTCCAGTGAGGGCTTTTGACCTCTACCTATCTCAGTTTCTGGAGAGGAAGTTGAAGACTTTTCCTTCTCTTCTTGTTGGGTAGAGGAAGTTTCTTCCATTCTCTGTGCCCTCTTTGGTGTTCTATCCTGGGGTTTATTGTCTAAAAATGTTTCCCTTAATGTTTCTCCATCAACTTGAGATAAAAAGTGATGTTTTACAACTAGAAAAATGAGGCCATGGTGTTTCATAGGACCCTTCCCTTATTGATATCTATCTATAGATGATTTAATTGTAGAGTACAAAATGTTTGGAAGATTTATACTAAATTCTAGGTGTGCATTTCCATGCCTCAGAAAAATCAACATTTTCATTATTGGTCCTAGAACTATTGAAAATTGGCCATCACATGTAAATTATTTAATCAACAATAATGCTACAGACTACCAAGAGTTTGGAAGTGAAGACCTAACAATTCCTTTAACCTCATTCTTGTTTAAATGCAATTGTATTGCAAGTTCACCATCTCTAGAGAAATTTTTAATTAAATCTACATATAAGGTTTTCAAATGGTAAAACCTCTCACCTTGTTCTGGTAATCTAGAGATATGACTAATCATGGTTGGAAAGATATTGACATGAACCCCTCTGACAGTTGTTTGATTATCTCTTAGGTTTCATAGGAAGTCATCAAAAATATCCTCTTGAAAACCTTCAAATTTCTCCAAGAACTATAACCAGCTTGCATTCCTAAGAATGTCTACCATAGCTTCATTCTTCATTAGGCCTGATATATTCTTTAGCTCTGATTTCTTCTTGACACCCATCTCTCTATCCTATTCCACCATCTGTAGGTAAAATTCTTGTTGCTTCTCTCTATAGTCTATTTCTCTTTTTACTCCAAAGAACTATGTCAGCAGACTTAAATTTTTCACCCAAAGATTTTTAGAAAATTCTGCAATCTTGAGTGAAGGTTGATATGTCATTTTGTCTTACTACTTAGATTATGGAAAAGCAAGTTGAAAGTGGTCTAGCATGTTTATGTAGTAATAATTACAACAGAGTGATGGGACACTCCGTAGATAGGTCGACAGTGTGGAAAATATGGCGGCATGCATGAGGTGAAAAGGGAAATAATGGTAGGGAGATGTGGCATGATAATAACACCCAAAAATAGAAATAACAAGATAGTTACTAACTAAGTTAATCAAAGAAAATTACTTGAATCATTCTTAATGATGATGATCCAATGTACTTGGCTACAAGACTATGGTTGTGATGCAACTTGATGTGACTACACATGTGAGCAGCATCTACATGGGTTTGAAATGGCGTCAACATACTTAACGTCATATATTCTGCAATTATTCCTACTAAGTGGTCTAGGAATGCCATGTTGTCAAATGAGGTCAGTGTAGTGATTTGTCATGGCCTGTGCATGCAGAAGTGATGGCTTTTTCGACTGTTGATGGCATGCATGCTGATGTCATCTTTGTTTTTATCCTAAAGTGGAGGATGAGTCATGCTGACCTCATTAAGTGATTATCTCCACTTTATTACCTAGAGAGGTGGGTCCCCTCCTTATTTATTCTATTCAAGAATGGCTTTTTATTGGGGGAGCACCGGAGGTGCTCCTAGCTCATGAGTGCCAGAGGTGATCCAAGTTTGTATAGTGCCAAAGTTATGTTTGTGCAACTCTTAGCACCTGATTACCTCTGTAGTTGATTATTGCTATCCGGAAAGAAGAAGGGAACTACCATTTACATGTTTTCAATCCCCTTGTACAAGAAAGACAACCATTTACTAGTTTTCCATCTCTCTCTATCTCTCTCTCTCTCTCTCTCTCTCTCTAAGAAGGATGCCATTTGCTAGTTTTCAACCTTCTCTTTTATTTGTATTTTTTTTAAGAAGGCCGCCATTTGCTAGTTTCCAACCTTCTCTATTTTTTTTAATTTCAATCCAAATCTGTGATAGAGGATGTCTCCACTATAACCAAGCACAAATCTTTGATGAATTCTTCCTTCGTGGATGGCCTTTTATAGAGTCTAATTCTATGGCCATTCACTAAGAATATGTCTGTCCTTCCATCAATGGGTTCCAGCAGCACTATTCCATTCTCAAAAACTTCCTTTATCTAGTAAGGACCCATCCAATGAGTTTGTAGCTTACCTTTGAACTCCTTGAACTTACAATCATATAGGAGAACCCAATCACCTTGCTAAAATGTCCTTTTGATGTGCTAGTCATCCCATTGCTTCCATAGATATTGAACAAGTTTTGTTTGTTGTATGGCCTCTATATGGATTTCATCCAACTCATTAAGCTGAAGAATCTTGTTCTCTTGTGCTATAGACAATGGTAGGCCAATATCTAATGAAGTTTTAAGTATATGCAATTCAAATTCTATAGACAAAATGGGATTCTTCCAATAAACTAATTCATATGGTGAGAATTTGTTGTAGACTTCCAAGTGGTATTGTAAGCCTAAACTACTTTAGGTAATCTATTAGCCCAATCCTTTCTATTCCTGGCCACTGTCCTCGTCAGAATATTCTCCAGTTCCCTATTAGTCACCTCTATAGGCCCATTGGCTTGGGGGTGATAAGGTGAAGATTTTATGTGCTTAACTTGATATAAATCTATGACTGCTCTAATTACTTGTGAAGTAAACTAAAGTCCTCTATCTGAAACTATTGATCTTGGGGCTCCAAACCTCAAGAAAATTTTATTATAAAGGAATCGACAACTTTCTCTTCTCTTGCAAATTGTAATGCTTGAACTTCAACCCATTTAGTCACATAGTCTATGCATACTAGAATGTACTCTTTACCTAATGATGGTGGAGATATTGGTCCCACAAAGTCTAGACCCCATTGCTCAAATGCTTCTAGCATTACTTGAGGATGAAGTGACATTTCCTAGGTGAAAGTTAGTTGTCCCATCCTTTGGCACTGATCACACTGCTGCACATACTTCTTGGTATCCTTATGAATAGAGGGCCGGTAGTAACTAACTCTTAGAATCTTGTGGATCGTTCTATGTGAAGAATAGTACCCACCAGATGGTGTATCATGACATACCCTTAAGACATAAAAAATTTCATAATCATTTAAACACCTGCGCAAAATGAAATTAAGACCACATTTAAATAGTAAGCCATTTAACCATTTGTAGGATAAACTTTCCTTAAGTGATCATTTCCTTTGTTTTGATGTAAAATGGGATGGAAACAAGCCTATAGCTAAGAGATTAGCTATGTCTGAAAACCAAGGTGTAGTAGAGAAGATAATAGAAAGATGTTCATCTGGAAATCTGTCCTCCACTTGCTAGTTCTCTCCACCTATATGCAGTCTTGACAGAAAGTCAAAAACCAAATTAAATTTTCATAGATTACCAACTATGGTAATGTCAAATTCCTGCAATAGCAATAACCTCCTGATTATCCTTGCACCCACTACTAGCTTATTCATTAAGTATTTAATGGTTGCATGATCACTATTTACAAATATTTTGTACCCAGTGATATAATGCTTGAATTTGTTTATAGCATGTATGACTGCCAAGAATTCTTTTTCATTTGTGGTATAATTTCTTTCAGTAGGAGTAAGGTTTTGACTGATGTAATAGATGGCATGCATATTTTTGCCTTCTTCCTTTTGGGCTAAGACTGCTCCAATGGACTCATTTGAAGCATCAGTTTGTATGTGAAATGGTAGAGTCTAATTGGGTCCTCTTAAAATAGGGGTGATAGTAAGTTTCTCCTTAAGGGTTTCAAATGTTGATTAACAATCCTCTGTCCATAAGAATTTTGTGTCTTTGTTAAGCAGGGTAAATAGAGGAGCAGCTATTTTGCTGAAATTTTCTATAAATCTCCTATAGTAGCCTGCATGACCCAGAAAACTTCTAACATCTATCTAATTTTCGGGTGAAGGTAACTGTTTGATCACTTATGTTTTGTTTTGTTCCACTTTGATCCCGTTTGTTGAAATGTGGTGCCCTAATACAAATCCTTCCTCTACCATCATGAAGCACTTTTCATGGCTCAGGGATAGTTGATTTTTTTCATAGCATTTGAATACATTTTCTAATTTTATGAGAGCTTCTTCAAAGTTGTCCCCATACATAGTAAAGTCATCCATATAGACTTCCATGCACTCATTAGCTAGTTTAGCAAAAATGGTTAAAACAAGCCTTTGAAATGTAGTTGGAGCATTACATAGTCCAAATGGAAGAACATTGTATGCAAAAGTTCCCCAAGAACAAGTGAAAGTGGTTTTATCCTAATCTTCAGGTCCTACTTGGATTTGATTGTATCCACTGAACCCATCTAGGAAAGAGAAATACTTCTCCCCTATAAGGTTGTCCAGCACTTGGTCAATAAATGGTAAGGGAACGTAGTCCTTCTTTGTTGGTTTGTTTAGTTCTCTATAGTCAATACACACTCTCCACTTCCTATTCTATTTAGCCACTATGACAAAGGGTGAGACCCATTGACTATCTAAGATTGGATATATAAACCTTGCTTGCAGCAATTTTTCTATTTCAGTCTTGACAATGTCTTTTAAAGAAAGATTCAATCTTCTCTAGGGTTGTCTAACAAGTTTGACATCTTTAGTGTATATATGATGAGTACAGATCTCAGAAGGGAACTTGATATCTTGGTATTCCCAAGAAAAAGTTGTTGAATAGGAAATTAGGAGTTTGATAAATTCTTCTTCATATTTTTCTGCTAACTAGGAGTTGATATTCAGTGTTTTCCCAGGTAAAATCATAAGCTATTTTGTGATATGATCCATAGATGTATTCAATCCATATCCAGGAGTCATGGTATTGAGGGGGCAAGAATGTTGAAGCAACATGTGGATTGTGGCTAAGTCTTTGTAACAGGTTTCTCCACAAGGAATGATATTTTCAAGGGTACAATGCATAGAAGTGAGAAGTTCTCTCCTTGAATCTTGGGCTAGCTCCATTATATCCTCATTAATAAGAATGTGGGTGATATCTTCTATTATATCATAGTGGATATATTCCTCTAACTCACCCAATTGTTCTCTGATAGTAACTATAGCTACTGAGGCATTGTTTTCCCTATTATTTGGTTCATCTACCCATACTCTTCCTGAATAAGGTGTTGAGGGTTTAGTTGGTGGATAAAAAGATATTTTCTTCAATCCTATCCCATTAGAAATGACTAGATCCCTAGTTCAATAATCAATAGATGCTACTACTATAGCCAACCATGATCTTCCTAATATTAATGGATAAGCATTTCTCTGGTTTCTTAGCTCTAATATCAAGAAGTCTACTGGGAATTCCCATGATTCTATCACAAATAAAACATCAGTAATTACCCCTTTTTGGAATAGCTACTGACTGGTCAGCAAGTTGAAGGATTGTAGATGTGGATTGGACACCTATTAAGGCTAATTTGTCAATTGTATGAACTATCATTACATTTATTGTTTCTCCCAAATCAACCAAAACATTTGAAATTTCTACCCCTAAGATGTAAACAATCATGACATGATTGCCAAGGTCTCCATATTTTGGGAGGAGCATTTCTCCCATTAGGAGGTCTAATACCTTTCCTTCCACCTGGATGGTTGAGGGAAAGTTCTTCTTTCTTCCTTGGGTCTTAACACAATGTTGTTTGATGAATTGGTTAAGTTTAGGTACATCTCTGATTTCTTGTAGGAGCAGAATTTCAATGTTCAGTTGCCTAATTTCTTGTAAAAGTTCTAATTCTAGGGTAGATTGGACTTGTTTTTTAAGACCTTTTTCTAGGGAACATGTTGTTTGAGCCGTTCTGGGTATGGTGCTAGTTTTTCCATCTCCAGAGCATCTCTGGAGCTCTTATTAGAAATGTTTCCAAGGATGTTATCCAGAGTGATTCTTTTAGGAGGATCTCTGGAGTTATCCAAGGATGATTATTTTAGCATTTTTTCGGTAATAATCTCCTCTGGAAGCTAAGTGGATGGATTTTCAAGTTCCTCATCATTGGTTACTTCAACTATAGTTGGAGGAGATAGTCTTGGAAGTGCTTTCCCAGAACGCAACTAGAGATTATTGGAATATATGACATTAATATCAGCCATGTTTTCTTGTTTTCTCATGTAAATAGCTACTCCCTACTTATTTTGTGGGTTTGGTATAGGTTGAGATGGTAAGGGTGGTTGGCTAACTGGTTCATTTTGTGATTGACCTTGTGTGTTGGGGGGTCTAGTTAGCAATGTTTGTTGTTGAGGTTGGACATGTCTAGGTTGTCCATGGTATTGTTAATTATATCTTTATTGAGGACCCTAATGAGGTTGCATGTATTGTGATCCAAACTATTGTGGCCATTGTTGGTTCCCCTAGGGCTGATTCTGCCAATGTTGGTTCTGCCATTGTTGGTTTGGCCAATCTTGTGGCTCCCAAGGAGGATTATTCTAAGGCCCATGCCAAGTTGGATTCCATTGATTATTTCCCCAATTAGAAGAACCCCTATAAGAAGTTTGGTTTGGATACTGATTATAAGGAAAATTCCTAGCTTGTTTTTGTCCTACATAATTCAACTACTCCTCTATAATGACATTCTTTTTACTTAGCCGTTTTAAGGTTGGGAGATAATCACACCGACTAGTAGGATGTTCCCTATCATAGATCTAATAGATCTCTAATTTATCCAAAGGATATTCTCTCAACAGATGTTTGTTTCTACACCTAGGACAATAGATGGGGAGTGGTTTACTTGTGCTATCCTAATCATTTGTTCTAGTTTTTTCCTGAATCCCATCTAATGTGGTATTTAGTTGGACTAGAATATCTATTTTAAAATTTATAATTTCCTCCATTAACTATCTTATTTCATTCTTCCCTTTGAAAGATTTGGGCATTCTCACTCCATCTTGGGCTCTAGAATAGTTCATACAGAGTTCTTCTATAGAAGGCATATCCATTTTGTTGATATTCCCTTTTCCCATCAGATCCAATGCATGTTTTGATTCTTTGTCTAATCCTTTTACAAACAGGGTTCTAGCCAAAGAATGATTTATAGGGTTGCCATACCTTCTCAAAACAAAGTTGAACCTATCCACATAATCCTCTAAGGTCTCTTCCTCTCTCTGTTTAATTTTGAATAATTCCTTATTCTTATCACTAACTCTATAGTAGTCCTCATATTTTCCCAAGAATTTTGTCTCCATCTAATCCCAAGAATGGATGGAGTTTTGGGGCAGACCCATAAACCATGTCATTATATAATCCTTCAGGGTTGAGGGAAACAGTTTAAGTTTTTTATTATCTAATCCATAATCATAAGTCTGGCATACCACTTTGAATTCAAACAAAAACTGATCCAGATCCTCAGAAGCAAGACCCCTAAAATTTGGCAAGTGTACATGTGAAATATTTTTCATAGGGGCATTATCTCCAACATCCAGAACAATGGGATATAAGAAGGTTCTTGGAGCATGATTTTCCTCCTCTTCATGATTGTCATCCATGTCTAATATTGGTTCTTCTCCTTGAGGTTCTGGGGAATTAGTTTCTCTCAAAGGATCTTCTTGGAATTTCTATTGTAATTCTTGGATATAGTCAGCGAGGGCAAGATTTGGAGGATTTAAGGGATTATTAATTTTAGGTAAAGCTTCCAAGGTAGGTTCTAGATGTCTCTCTTCAACAAGATCTTGTGCTACCCCACTGCTTTCTCCTATAGTTTGTTGATGGGGTGTCTATTTTATATATCTTCCATTTGAATCTCTAGCTCTAACCATACAGATTCAATCTATCCTAAAACTTTTTGACTAAGTTTTCCTAATTAACACAGAAGGTCCTCAACAACAATGCCAAAAATGACAAGGGTTGTTGGTCTTTAGCATTTAGTCATATTTTATTTTGTCAAATCTAGGCCTGTGTCCATGGCTATCTGCAATTAGGAATCCTATAGTTGCCAGTTTCTCTAACTAACTCTAATGATCTTTACTGATTAAAGAAACTAATACTATTGATCTATCAGCTATGAAAATGAATTCCAAGAATATTAAAAATGAAACTAAACAATGAATTGCTAAAGTAAATCTATACTATTCCTTTCAACTGACACATGCTTTTATTCATGAAAACAGTAACTATCTCCTTAAATAGAATCTAAAATAACAAAATGATAGTACTAGCCTTTTGGCCTTGGTGGTGAGAGTGGACCCTTGCTCCACACCCTTATGGATGAAGACTAAAGTAAAGAATCAATAGAAGAAAGTAATGTCACAATTTGCTTTCAGTCCAATTCCATCAGCTTTTGTATTCAGAAAATATGTATATCAAAATGAGATTACAATAACAATAATTCGATGTCTATTCTTCTGCTACCTTTGTAGGTTTATATCTAATCTAGTGATGAGATATCACTTACCTTAACTACTAGTTCATATATGAGATAATACCAATCTCTTATTCTACTAACTGTTTAACTACAAAGTAAACATTCATGCAATTAAAATAGGTTTAGTGGAACAACAGTCTCACTAAACCTGAGTCTTAGTTTCAAATACAACTAGGCAAGGAGGCCCTAAAATATAGGTACTTAAATCAGTTTATCAAGAACTCATGCAAAATTAGAAAAAAAGATAAACTTCCAATAGTTAACTATGGTCTTCATCCAATTACTCAGGTGTTGATTGAGTAATAACTAGAATACCCCAATTACTAATGGAAGTATTGACTGGCAATGCACTGGAAATCTTCATCTATGTTGAGGAGACTCCGCAGGTGTGTACTTCTATCTGTAGCTCCAAAGATATACTTTACGTCCTATTCAGCTCCAGAGACGATTCTCCCGCTTTATCTCAAAAATCTCTCCAATCATATTGGAAAATATTGGAGACTAGTGTGGGATCCATCTGTTAGCTCCAAAGCTTATTAGGACAACCTTTGAAGATGACCAAAATTATCTTTTCCTGAACATTTGTACCTATTGATTCAAAAAGAGATAAATTATAAATATTTCCATTAATTTAGTGCACATTAGTCTCTCAATCAGAAATCATGATTTTAAGTAATTCATCTCTTATTAATCATAATTAGAACAATCTTATTAATCTATTTTGGTGCAATCATCATGACAATGGATTAAGAAAGAAGGAAAAAGAGGGGTAAAAAGGTGTATTTCATGGGTGCTACCTAGCACTCATCAGGTTTGGCTTTGAAACCGTCTCCGCACATCTTGAAGTAAAATGACCAATCTTATTGCAAGCAAAACATTTGAAAAGCAACTTTCCTTCATACTTACTAGATCCTGTTGGTAATCTTTTGGCAATAAGGGCTTCAAGTTCTTCAAGATCTGTTTCTTCTTCTTCAAGTTCCTTCCTTGCGTTCTCATATGTGGTTAGTCTTCTTGAAGAGCTTTCACCTAGATCAAATCTTTGCTTCCTAGAAACACTGGCCTTAAAAGTAGATTTTGATTTAGGAAGAGAACCACCAAACTCACTCATTTCAAATTCTGAAAGCTTGCCAACCAATTGATCCCTTGTAACAGTTGTCATAGTCTTTATTTCCTCAATAGAAGCAACTTTATGCTTGTATAAAGTAGGTAAGGATCTGAGTGCCTTGGCAACAATCTTTGATTCTTCTAGTATTCCACTAGCAGTCCTGATACTACTCACAAGTTCATTCACTTTCTGCATATAGGAACTTATGTTTTCATCTTCACTCATCCTCAAACATTTGAATCTACCCTTCAAGCTCTGCATCTTAGCACATTTGACATATGCATCACCTTCATATAGAGTTTCCAAATTCATCCAGATTTCATGAGCAGTTTTCAATTCCAAGACATTTTTCATTTCTATATTAGTCAGGGCACTCATCAATTCTTCTTTAGCTCAAATGTTGTATTTAGCATCTTTGAGTTCATCTAGAGTTGAAGGGATTTTATCTAGAGGCTTATACTCATCCTTAGTTATCAACCAACAAGGATCACCCATGCATTGTGAATGATAGTCCATCTGATTCTTCCAAAGAGAGTAATATGTTCTGTCAAATCTCAAACTGTACTTCTTGTATGTCGACATCTTGGATCTCCTCAAGTGCTCAAGATTCTTTTAGAGGAACCATCTCTGATACCAATTGTTGAAATTAGGGCAGACAACTAAGAGGGGGGGTGAATCAATTGTCACAAAAATTTTATCTTTTGTTGTATTTAATCTTCTTAATCACTTATTAAAAAATTAATGATATAACCATGAAAGCATGAATCAACAACACATGAGCAAAAACATAGTCAACACACATAACACTAGGCTTTTTACGTGGAAACCAGGTTAAGGGAAAAACCACAATGGGGTTTAACTCAAAAAATTTATTCTTTGTTAAAAGAATAGAAAAATGGGAAGGCACTTGCCGTTGGGTGCACTGCCAGAGCTTACTGCTCAAAGGAGGCTCACTGCCTACAAGAACATTCACATTGTTAACATTGAAAGGTTGAACTGAGAAACATCATCTTCTTCATGCAAGGTTTAGTTCCATTGAAGCACACAACACCTCTGCTCTGCTCCCACTCACTTCCCTTCAACATTTGCATCTTCACTTACATCACCACATTTCTATGACTTTACAACACTTATTTATACATGTCATCAACTCTGGAATGAACATCAAAGTCAGCCTTACAATCATCTATCTGGAACATTCTCCAAGATAGGCATAACAAATAATTACAATCAAAAGACTTAAAATATTTCATGCAAACCATCACACTATTACAAACATATTTGGGACTTGAATCTTCCTCAAACAACATGCCACGCTCCATAGAACTCTTCTTAGATCATCTGCAACATGCACCAAGAATCTAGTCAGCCAAGACTAGAAAGAATAGTAGCACCCAAGGAGAAATCTTCAACCACGAGCTCAATCCTCAATGCAGGCCACTAACACAATAGGCACATGATCCAGAGACCACCACAAGCACAATGAAATCAACAAGAACAACCACACCACCTCATATCACTAGAAACACTTGCATCTTCATCTGGAAACTTAAGAACACTAACTGTTATGACTGTCACACTAGAAAGATTGCTTGCAGACCTCCAAACCATGAGCCAATTGAGTTGAGGATACACACCAACATCCCAAACATACCTCTAGATCTGCAGACCATAATATTCCAATATGGAGTAATCCAAACTAAATTCCTATCACTCTGTCACCTCTGAACAACTGCAAAACCTGGTTCTACTCAGATGGCCATAACTTCACCAATATTTCATGCGAACCTCTCAAATCTTGACTAGAGTAACTTCAAACATTCTTCTACACAACCCTTTGGTCTACAAACTCTGATCTTTATCTCACGGAAAATACAGAGCAATCTCCTTTGCTGAACTGCACTATCTTCACTATTTCTGATAAAGAGATATGAAACTCACTTGTTTCTTCTAGAGAGGCTAATTTTCTCAATATCCACAACATACAAGTCTTCTAAACAAGTAATAGAATAAGACACAGTTGACACCAATGACAACAAGGAAATGTTGACATCAATGACAACACCAATTAGGCACATATTTGCAATAGTGCACATGGATTAGAAGAAAGTAATCATGATTACAAAAAGTAATCAAAAGTGCACAAAATAGGGAATTAATTAAATATGATAATTTATTTAATTTTTGAAATGAACTATAGTCAAAAATATTTAATTTTCAAACTATAGTAGAGGAATTAAATTTTTATGATATGATAAAGGCACATAATAAATGAATTAAATAATTAAAAATTATTTAATTAATATATGGATTGGATGAAGTGATACAGGTTAATTAGGGTTGCATTTCGTAGGTGGATGACAGTGGTTGTGATCATTTTCAGACATCTACATTTTGTCCCTCTTTGACATGGTGTCATAGCTGCCAGGTTGACTAGATATCAAAGAATATAAATTGTTTGATAAATATGCCCCGGTAGGTGAGTAGGAGGGAAGTGGGTGACCAGGTGATGCCCCCTTAAGTGATTGGTGGAAAAAATAAGTTTTTCATCTATCTCTCAAAAAATGAGAAAGAATAGAGGGGGTGGTGTAGTGGCATTGGGAGGAAAAACCTGACCCAATGTGAGGGGGGGTGTGGGGGGACTAACATGACCCCTTGCTAACAAGGGTTTAAGGGCATAGCCCCCGATTGAAAAAATTTTCAAAAAAGGGAAATTAGTGCTGAAAGATGAACAAATGGCGCTAAAGGATGAAGGTTAGGTCAATCTAGGATTTGGGAAGAAAAATATGGTTCGGGTGACATTTGGATGTTTGTTTTATTTTATAATTCATGATTATTTTGGCGCATAAAGTTTTGATTTGAGCGAATGGGAATTTTGATTTGAGTAGGTGAAATTTAAGAAATGTGCTTTTTTGGAGAGAGGCACATTGTGTTTTGAGAGGGGGAGGGGCACTTAGCCTAGCACATTAGCACCTAGCTTTTTTTCTTAAGGTGGAGGGGAGGGGCACTTTGTTGCAAGTATGAGTGAGCCAGTGTTGTCATTGATGGCAACATACTCATATTACATTAACAAGAAGGATTTGATGAGCTGTGTGCTGAGGATATTGAGAAAGTTAGCCTCAGTCAGGAACAGTGAAGAACAGTGATGAGAAGAAGGCAAATGTATTGTATAGGTTGAGAACCAGAGGATGCGGATTAAAGGGTTTGTAGATATGAGTTTTGAGATGCTTCAGTTAAGATTTCAGAGGTCCGCATGAAGATCTGAAGGAGTTGTGGCTGTCGGTGTAGAACCGGTTCTGGCAAGTATCCAGAGGTGACAGAGGATCACAAAAAGGTCCGGTGAGGTCCGGAATTGTATTATCCTAATCTGCGGATTGGAAGGAGTGTTTGGGATGTCCTTGTGATGTGTCATCCTGATTTGTGTATGATTTGGAGGTCCGGAAGTACCTCTTGCATTATGATAGTGGCGACAGACAGTGTTCTTGAAGTTTCGGATAAGGAAGAGAAGAGATTCCAGTAAGTAAAGAAAGTGCGGATGTACCTGGTCATTCAGGCAGGCTTGTGAAGGTTCTTGGATCATGTTGAGGTTGTGTTGTCGGTCCGCATTGATAGTAGAGCCCAGAATTGAAGTTATTCTTCCAGATGAAGTTCTTGCTCTGTTTAGCCGATCGGATGAGTTGTTCATCCTGCGAATGTTCTTGTGGTGGCCGACCGGATGTGTTATTCATCTTGCCGATACTCTTATGGTTGTTTGCCAACTTAGATGTTTGTTCCTAAGTCGATGTCTTGTATAAATAAAGGTTTGTGAGTTCATTTCGAGTGTGGATTGTGTGGATGAGTGTGGCATAGCGAAGAGAAGTGCGAAAGGCAGAGCAGAGGTTTTTTTTTGGGCTTAAATGGAACTTATCCAGACATAGTAGAGATGTCATTCTCCAGTTCAAGACTGTGATTCTTATCACTTTGTAGACAGTGTGTCTCCTTGTAGGCAGTGGGCCTCTTTGTGAGCAGTGTGCTCGGGCAGTGAGCCCTAATTGGCATGTGCCATTCATTCTTCTTTATTCTTCTAACAGAGAATAATTCTTGGGTTAATCACCCTGTGGTTTTTCCCTTAACTGGGTTTTCCACGTCAAAATCTTGGTGTTCAATGTGTTGATGTTCATCTGCTCTGAGTTTATGCATTATGCTTTCATAGATGGTTAATTGATATGCTGTTAACTAACAAAGAACAATCAAGTGTTTAAAGGAAGAGCAAGTTTTATACAACTGATTCACCCCCCTCTCAGTTGTATGCCCTAGATCTAACAATTGGTATCAGAGCCACGTTCCTCTGAAAGGAGCTTAACCGCTTGAGGAGATCCAGGATGTCATCATACAAGAAGGATAGTTCGAAGTTCAATGGAACCAACTTCACTCTCTGGAAAGGTCGCATGAAGTGTCACTTGGAATGTATGGGAAAAGCATACTTGGCTATGGTCTCAAAACCATATGTACCTCCACAAGGTGGTCCGACAACTCTGAATGAGATTACAGATGCTGAAAATAATCTGCGGACCAAGGAAGCCCTACTAAGCACATTAAATGATTCAGATCTCTCAAATGTTATTGACCTACCAACTGCATATGAGATCCTGACTAAACTGGAACTTCTGTATGAAGGAGATGAGTTTGTCAAAAGTGCAAGGTTGCAAAGTCTGAAAGGGAAATTTGAAAGATTGAAGATGAGAGATGATGAAAACATCACTACCTTTATGCCAAGAGTGAATGAGCTGGTATGTGGAATTAGAAATGCTGGTGGAACTCTAGATGAAAATGAGATTGTCTGCAAAATCCTAAGATCCCTTCCTGCTGCCTACAAAATCAAGGTTGCTGCCATTGATGAGTTCAGAGCCCACACAACTGTCACAAGAGAACAACTGGCTGGCAAACTAGCTGCATTTGAAATGATCGAGTTTGGAGATGATCCTCCCAAGACTGAATCAGCTTTCAAAGCCAGTGCCTATGTGAAAGGCAAACAGAGATTTGATCCGGGAGAAAACTCATCAAGGAAAATGTCATGGTATGATCAAGCAAGAAGAGACATGGAAGAAGAAGAAGCAGAAATAGCTCAACTTGAAGCCCTCATTGCAAAGAGACTGCCAAGAGGATCCGGTAAGTATGAAGGAAAACTACCCTTTAAGTGTTTCAACTGCAATAAGATTGGTCATTTTGCTTCAAGATGTCTAGAAAGATCTGCAAGGTCTAATACTAATAGACAAAGGTTTCAAAAGAATTGCTATTATGTTCATGAAGAAGATGACAATGAGGGAGTAACAGATGATGAATCAGAACTAGGAAGCAAATCTGGAAATGAGTGGGTGTTTATTGCCATCAAGGAAGAAGATTCAATACTCTCTGAATCTGTCAATCACAAAGTTGTTGAAAAAGCTTTGGCTGCTCAAGTGGAAGAAAAGGATGATTGGGTTATTGACAGTGGATGTTCTCACCATATGACTGGTGACAAGAATAAGTTCTTGAATTTGGAAAGGTATGAAGGAGGAATGGTAAAGTTTGGTGACAATTCTGCTGGCAGAATCAGAGGTAGGGGAACTATTTCCTTTGATGGAAAGAGCAAAACAGGTAACGTACTATATGTTGAAGGATTGAAGCACAATCTTCTCAGTGTTGGTTAGTTAGTGGACAAAGGCTACGATCTCCGGTTCAAGAATGGAAAATGCAGAATCTTTACAAGCTTCGGAACTGAAATTACATCCGGTACTCAGACAAAAGGTAATATCTTTCATCTGGTTGGTTCAAATAAAAGTTGTTTGTTTGTTCAAATTGATCAGAGTTGGTTATGGCATAGAAGAATGTGTCATGTAAATTTTGATAACATCATCAAGATAAGCAATACTCAGGCTGTAAGAGATCTTCCAAAATTGATGAAACCTACAAATAGTTTGTGCAAAGAATGTCAGCTAGGTAAACAAAGCAGAGTCTCTTTCAAAAGCCAAGATCAGTCTTCTACCGGATTGTTGGAATTAGTACATATTGATCTCTGTGGTCCGACAAGAATCAAGAGTCTGCAAGGTGATAGATATTTCATGTTGTTAATTGATGATCATTCCCGGATGATGTGGGTTACCTTTCTAAAAGAAAAATCAGAAGCATTTGAGAAGTTCAAAATCTTCAAAGCTATGGTAGAGAATCAAACCGGATTGAAACTAAAGTGTCTAAGGTCTGATAGAGGTGGTGAATTTACATCTGGTGAATTCATTGACTTTTGTGAGAAGCAGGGTATAAGGAGACAGTTGTCTGCTCCTAGGACTCCACAGCAGAATGGAGTAGTTGAGAGAAAGAACCGGACCATCCAGGAAGCTGCCAGGACAATGATGTTGGAAGCAAATGTTCCTCAAATGTTTTGGAAAGAAGCTATCAGCACTGCAGTCTACACTCTCAATCAAGTTCAAATAAGAAACAACACCGGTAAGACCCCCTATGAACTCTGGTTTGGCATCACTCCTACTGTGAAATATTTCAGAGTATTTGGTAGCAAATGTTATATTAAAAGAGATGATGATCTAGGAAAGTTTGATGCTAGAAGTGATGAAGGAATTTTCTTGGGTTACTCCACTCAAAGCAAAGCATACCGGTGTTACAATAAGAGATTGAGGAAGATGATAGAAAGCACCAATGTGAAAGTTGATGAAGGAATTGAGAAGCCTTCAAGATTTTATGAGTTTGATGAAGATGACCAAGACAGTGTTCAAGGAACTCAATCCTCTCCGGTGAGACAGAGTCAGCCTGATCCGGTAAATCAGGAAGAAGAGATAGGTTTGAATGAGCCTGATCAAGAAGCAGCAGTGCAGGATACTCCCAAAATTCCAAGGTATGTAAGACTGAACCACTCTGAAGATCAGATCATAGGTGACAGAAGCAAAGGTGTACAAACTAGAAGGAATGTTGCTCAAAATCAGGATGAATGTTGTCTGATTTCAAAGATTGAACCTAAAACAATAAATGAAGCCTGCAATGATGAAAACTGGACCAAAGCAATGGAAGATGAATTGATGCAAATTGAGAAAAATCATACTTGGGATCTTGTTCCCAGACCTAGAGACAGGAATGTAATTGGAACCAAGTGGGTCTTCCGGAACAAACTAAATGAAGCTGGTGAAGTAATCAGAAACAAAGCTAGATTGGTCTGCAAAGGGTACTCTCAAATAGAAGGAATTGACTTTGAAGAGACTTTTGCTCCGGTGGCAAGAATTGAAGCAGTCAGATTACTTCTTGCACTTGCTGCCTTCAAAGACTTCAAGGTATATCGGATGGATGTCAAGTCTGCCTTCCTAAATGGTGATCTGGAAGAAGAAGTCTACATTGAACAACCGGATGGATTTCAATTGTTTGATAATAATGATATGGTCTGCAAGTTGAAGAAAGCTTTGTATGGATTGAAGCAAGCCCCAAGAGCATGGTATGAAAGGTTGGATAAGCATCTTGTGCAGATTGGATTCAACAAAGGTACTGCTGACAGTAACTTATATTTTAAAATTGATCATGAAAACATTTTGATTGTTGAAGTGTTTGTGGATGATATCATTTTTGGAGGAAGAGATAGTATGTGCAAAACTTTTGCAAATCAGATGAAAAGTGAGTTTGAAATGTCTATGCTTGGTGAAATGAATTTCTTCTTGGGTCTGCAAATTACTCAAACAAAAGAAGGGATCTTCATTTCTCAAACCAAATATGTGAAAGAATTGTTAAGGAAATTTGGTATGGAAGACTCAAAGCCAATGAACACTCCTATGGCAACTGGATGTAAGTTAAGCAAAGATGATGATTCTCCAAAGGCAGATCAGACAAAGTATAGATCAATGATTGGTGGATTGTTGTATCTCACTCAAACTAGACCAGATATAATGCAGGCTGTTGGTCTTGTGGCAAGATTCCAGGCTGATCCTAGAGAATCTCATGTTATGGCAATCAAAAGAATTTTTAGGTACTTGAAAGGAACAGTTGAGTATGGTCTATGGTACCCTAGAGATCCGGATTTCTCTCTTCATGCTTACATAGATGCAGATTGGGCAGGAGATGTGGATGACTGGAAGAGCACTAGTGGTGGAGCATTCTTTTTGGGGAAGAGATTGGTTTCTTGGTTAAGCAAGAAACAAGATGCAATATCTCTGTCTACAACTGAAGCAGAATGCATTGCAGCAGTAGGTAGTTGCACTCAAATCTTATGGATGAAGCAGATGCTAAGAGACATTAAAGTTGAATATGAGGAGCCTATCACAATTTTTTGTGATAATTCAAGTGCAATTAATATTTCTAAGAATCCGGTATTGCATTCTAAGACTAAGCACATATCTATCAAGTTTCACTTCTTGAGAGAACAAGTGAACAAGGAGGAAGTTAGATTGGAGTATGTTCCCTCCAAGGATCAGATTGCAGATATCTTTACTAAACCTCTTCCCAAAGACTCTTTTGAATATCTCTGGGAGAAGTTAGGGGTCATGGCCCCTCCGGTGATGAACTAGGATGCACTGATGTGCATCAGTTCGGTGGATATCACAGTCATATCTTGTGATCCGGATTGATGATGGGAAGCTGCAACTAAGGGGGAGTAGCTGGTATGATTCTAATGTATGAGAATTGCAAGTATGAGCCCTTTGCCATTGATGTCAAAGGGGGAGAGAAGACATGTGAAAAACAAGTGGTTGATGATCAAAGGGGGAGCAGTAAAGGAAGAGAAGACATGTGAAAAGTTGTTGTTGATAGGGGGAGCTGTGACAGAAAGGAGAAGTTCTTGTCTTGATGGTTTTTCACATCATATGTTGCCATCAATGACAAAGGGGGAGATTGTTGCAAGTATGAGTGAGCCAGTGTTGTCACTGATGGCAACATACTCATATTGCATTAACAAGAAGGATTTGATGAGCTGTGTGCTGAGGATATTGAGAAAGTTAGCCTCAGTCAGGAACAGTGAAGAACAGTGATGAGAAGAAGGCAAATGTATTGTATAGGTTGAGAACCGGAGGATGCGGATTAAAAGGTTTGTAGATATGAGTCTTGAGATGCTTCATTTAAGATTTCAGAGGTCTGCATGAAGATCTGAAGGAGTTGTGGCTGTCGGTGTAGAACCGGTTCCGGCAAGTATCCAGAGGTGACAGAGGATCACAAAAAGGTCCGGTGAGGTCCGGAATTGTATTATCCTAATCTGCGGATTGGAAGGAGTGTTTGGGATGTCCTTGTGATGTATCATCCTGATTTGTGTATGATTTGGAGGTCCGGAAGTACCTCTTGCATTATGACAGTGGCGACAGACAGTGTTCTTGAAGTTCTGGATAAGGAAGAGAAGAGATTCCAATAAGTAAAGAAAGTGCGGATGTACCTGGTCATTCAGGCAGGCTTGTGAAGGTTCTTGGATCATGTTGAGGTTGTGTTGTCAGTTCACATTGATAGTAGAGCCCAGAATTGAAGTTATTCTTCCAGATGAAGTTCTTGCTCTGTTCAGCCGACAGGATGAGTTGTTCATCCTGCGAATGTTCTTGTGGTGGCTGACCGGATGTGTTATTCATCTTGCCGATACTCTTATGGTTGTTTGCCGACTTAGATGTTTGTTCCTAAGTCGATGTCTTGTATAAATAAAGGTTTGTGAGTTCATTTCGAGTGTGGATTGTGTGGATGAGTGTGGCATAGCAAAGAGAAGTGCGAAAGGTAGAGCAGAGGTTTTTTTTGGGCTTAAATGGAACTGATCCAGACATAGTAGAGATGTCATTCTCTAGTTCAAGACTATGATTCTTATCACTTTGTAGACAGTGTGTCTCCTTGTAGGCAGTGGGCCTCTTTGTGAGCAGTGTGCTCGGGTAGTGAGCCCTAATTGGCATGTGCCATTCATTCTTCTTTATTCTTCTAACATAGAATAATTCTTCGGTTAATCACCCCATGGTTTTTCCCTTAACTGAGTTTTCCACGTCAAAATCTTGGTGTTCAATGTGTTGATGTTCATCTGCTCTGAGTTTATGCATTATGCTTTCATAGATGGTTAATTGATATGCTGTTAACTAACAAAGAACAATCAAGTGTTTAAAGTAAGAGCAAGTTTTATACAACCGATTCACCCCCCCTCTCAGTTGTATGCCCTAGATCCAACACGCTTAGCCTGGGGCATTAGAGCTTAAGTTTTGGAGGGAAAGGGAGGGGTGCTTAGCCTAACACATTAGCGCCTAGCTTTTTAGGCTTGAGTGGGTGGGGAGAGGCACTTAACTCAGTGCATTAGTGCCTAACTTTTAGAGGGGCAAGGAGGGGCACTTAGCCTCGCACATTAACGCCTAGCTTTTTGAGGGGCAGGGAGGGGCACTTAGCCCAACACATTAGCACCTAGATGTTTTGCTTGAGGGGGTAAGTATAGGTGCCTAGCCTAGTGCATTAGTGCCTAGCCCAACACATTAGCACCTAGCTTTTGGAGGGACGGGGAGGGGTGCTTAGCCTAGTGCATTAGCACCTATATTTTTTTTCTTGAGGGGATGGGGAGGGGTGCTTAGCTTAGTGCATTAGCGCCTAGCTTTTGGAGGGGCAGGGAGGGGTGCTTAGCCTGATGCATTAGCACCTAGAATTTTTTTTTTGAATGCTTTTGTATTTTTTTATTATTTGGATTATTGCTATGGACATGTCGATGGGGGAATGTGATGGCTTAGGGGTGTCAACTTAGGATAGGGTTAGCAGGACAGGGTTAGGCCTAGGTGCAGGGATAGGGACAAGGACAAGAACATGGATAGGGATAGGGACAACTCCACCTAGGAGCATGATGTATTTATGTATTATTAATGATACAGATATGTAGATATTATGTTATATGATAACATATAGTGATCATTAGATGCAAAAAGGTCCTTGAAAATTGTCACAAGATGGTAGGGTGGATATGGGTTAGTAGAAAGTAGGGAGTGATGGAAATGTTGGTGTGGATGAATCTTGAAGCAAAAATTAGAGGATGGGGTGATGAGTGTAGTTGTAAATGTGTAAGATAAAGGGATTACATCATATTGATATATGCTGCCAATAATAATAAAAAAATTGAGTACTACTATTGATATAGCATGGGATGTTATGCACAAGGGTATGTGGAATAAAGGTAGCAAGGCATCCATGCATAGGACTTGACTCTACAAACAACTGGATGAACCCATACATGCTCATAATAGTACAACCTTGTCTAGATGAGGGAAGGGGACTCATAACATAAGTCCTTAATACACCAAAGGTATGAAGAACCTTAGGTGCAAAAGGGGATCAATATGCTAGAACTGGCCCTACAATCCATGAGGTATGAATACTAATATAGAGTAATAAGAACCTCCCACAATCATGACAAACAAAAGCAATAACCATGCCCCATTCTAGATTGTTCTCCACATGCCATGATATAATGAGATCAAGGTAGCTTTGACATAGTCCAAAAATGATGCATAAGATAAAAATCAAAGACCAACAGACTGACGTACATAAAACACACAGCCACTCTATCTCTTGCTAAAGGATGGATGGAGGATTTGATGATTTTGTCCATTATATGAAGGATGCATCCTTCAATAAGAATCAATGATGGATTAAACTAAACTAAGTGTGGGCAGAGTGATACGTGCTACTAGTTATGAAAAATCCACTATGTTGGTGAAAGATTTTTCATGAGAGTGTTATTCTTTGATAAGATGCCTAGCAAGTATATTGATTGTAGGTCAAGTGCAATCAACAAGCTCATAATAGTGGGACCATCCAAATGGATTGGATGGGTGCATTGTATGTCCCTACATATTGGATACTTCCTTTGTATTCTAGACTGCTTACATACCCTATATCCATGGGATCAAGGCACATTACAATGCAAGTGGTGATGATATGTAGTTTTGGGAGACTTGATGATCTAAGGATAGGGGTTGGTTCATGTGGAATGATAAGGTGTGGTTTAGATTACGTGGATGTTAGTTTGTCGATTGTACAATAAAAGAACCATGATAGGATGGGAAAATGGTGATGTAGTAGAGGATGTGAGAGTCATGCGAAACCATTAAAGGGACCAAGGTTATGGATGGATGATAGGGTCAAGTGACTAATATAGTGGTGACATGAGAAGGTGGGGGTTAGGCTTTGGGAGATGAGAGATATTTTGGGAATGATGGACAATGGAAGCTCAGCTGATAAGTTTAGTTTGAAGCTCAGATGAGGGGATAATTGGATTGGATAGTGTGGGTAAAAATGGGAAGGTGATTTGAACAATGGATCCAGTTTGAACCTACACATGATGCCTACAAGGAGGTTTTCATCATGGTACTTATCCAAGGTGCCACAAACAGTGGTTTTCATCATAGCATGGATTATTTCTCTTTACTATTTTTTTGTAATTTTTTATATTTTTTTTATCTTTTTGTACTTTTGTCATAGGGTATTAAGTAGACTAACTATGAAACTATTTCAAGTGAATGATGTTCATGGGCACATCAAGTTCTTCTCCTTCAAGGGTGGAGAGGCAGTATACTCCAGAGCCATATTTTGAAGTGACAATGTAGGGTCCTAGCCAATTAGGCTCAAATTTCCCTTTCTTTTCTCACTCAGATAGATTCCTTTGATTTTCTTTTAGGATTAGATCTCCTACTGCAAACTCTGTAGTATGGATCTTCTTGTTATAGGATCTACGAAGCTGATTTTGGTATTCTTGGAGGTGATTAAGGGCATTGAGGTGCCATTCATCCAACAACTCGAGATCTTGGAGGTGTGCAACATGGTATTCTTCATCAATGATGAAATTACACAAGGAGATGTGCAACGAAGGTAGTTCAATCTCAATTGGTAGGATATCTTTAGCTCCTAAGACAAGGGAATATGGTGTAGCTCCTGTGGGTGTGTAGATACTAGTGCGATAGGACCAAAGGGTGGGATGAATATGGAGGTGCCAGTCATGGCTAGTTTCATTGACAACTTTCTTGAGAATTTTGAGTAAGGTTTTGTTAGTTGCCTCATCCTGTCCATTAGCTTGTGGGTAATATGGAGTGGACCAATGATGTTGAATGTGAAATTGTTCACAAAGTTCCCAAACATCATGGTTTTTGAAAGGTTTACCATTTTTGGTAACAATGGCCGATGGGATACCATATAGGTAGATGATATGGTAAAGAATGACTTGGCGATTTGGTTTCTAGTGGTGAAAGTGAGAGGGATGGATTCAAACCACATAGTGAAGTATTCAGTGGTAGTGATAATGAATTTATGTCCATTAGAGGAGGATGGGTGGATTTTGCCAATAAGATCTAGGACCCACTGAGAGAAAGGCCACGGTGTAGTAATAGGTTACAACACTTGAGAAGGAGCATGAATGAGATATCCATGTTGTTGATAGAGCTTACACTTCTTCACATATTCACATGCATCATGTTCCATAGTAGGCCAATAATATCAAGTACATAAGAGCTTCTTGGCTAGGACAATTCCACTTGTGTGCACTCTGGAGATACCTATGTGGACTTTGTGTAAGGCAAGGGAAGCTTCTTTTGTGTTTAATTATTGAAGAAGAGTGTTGTCATAGCTTCAGCGATAGAGGGTGTCGATAAAAATAGTGTAGTGAATGACTTGGTGAATGAGAGATCTTTGTTGTTTGTGGGTAGATTCAGGAGAGAAAGTATGATGTCGGAGGTAGGTGTAAATATCATGATACTAGGGATTTTCCAAACCAACAACCTCACACATGAATTCTAACTCAATGACATGATATGCTGGCATTAGGAGCTATTCCAAAAGAAACTCACATTGATGGCTATCATGAGGCATATCCAGAAGAGAACCAATAGTAGCCATGGCATCAACTACTTTGTTGTGAAGGTGAGGTATGTGCTTAAACTATATGTAGGTGAAGAACAGTTAATATATATTTGACTATGTTTGAGATATTACCATGGAATGTTGGTATAATAATAATGATTTCTCATAATGACTTATAGAAATATCCTTATTAGCATGAAATGACTCCACTCTAGATTTGTTTTAAAAATTCAGGCATACTAACTTGTAAATTTTATGACTAATCACTAAATGTTCATCTCAGTTACACATACTTATGAGTATGAATATAGGATGATAAGCCATGTAGCTTATTTAATCAAATTCATACTTCATAAATTATAAACTCTTCTTGGATTTGAACTTCTATTATATAAGCATCTGATAATGTACAAACAAGGATGTAAATTTTCTTTTGATTTCCTAGTTTTAATGTTGTTTACGATGGAATGGATAACTAATTTAATATTGATGTTTCACATAATCTAAGCCTGTATTTTCTTCATAATTTATGCATTAAGATTTACTCATCCATGGTCTATCTTTCTCTATTACTACATAGTGGTTTATTTTCTCAACTTTTTTTTGAATATGTCACTTTTTCTAGTTACTATGGAAGGGTTTCTAATGTCCATATTTTTGCTTACAGGTGAAATGAAAACAAGGTACACTTAGTTGTCATAAATTAACTAAATTCTATATATGTAATTACATTTTTGATAATAAACTTCTCTTTTTGTTATTTTTCTCTTATAATATACAAACTTTTTTTCATTACTAAGATAGAGACTTCTAATGTCTTTGAGTGTGTTTGTAGGTTATGATAAAATAGGACACAGAAAGTTATTTTAAATAATTTAAAGCATATATTCGTAATGAGAGAGAATTTCAAATTTTAGGTGGTGACTAAGGCTTCAAAAGGCTCTTGTACAAAGACTATTACCAAAACTAAATAGGGTTCTATGTTGACCAAAACATGGTACTTTATATCTGGAGATAGAACCCTCCTTTTACCTTAAACATGTTGACCTATTAAACCACTTTTAACTCAGCAATAACAATTATTGTTAGTCAAATTTTCATTTGACACAAATAGAACTTCCAACACAATTTCTTAATGTTGTTGGATGGTGATTCTATTGACCTGAATATGCCTAGTTTTACTCCATAAGATATCTATGCAAACTAGTTTTTATTATTTTATACATATACATGCATATATATCTATTTGGTATACATATGTACACATTTAGTATACATAGTATAAATATTAGTCTCATATATATTACCATCAACATTTTTATTGCGAACCCAAAAGAGGAATGGTTTGTTGGATTCCAAGAACATCTATACATATTGGAGAATAAACAAGTTCTTCAATTGAGGAATAAAATTCCCCATATATTCATTATCAAATGTGACCTAAGGAGAAGTTTTAAATGCCTTTATGCATCTTATGTTCAACAATGTTTGAATGTAAAAATGAATGCTTATTCACACTCTTGTAGAAAGATTTAATCCACAACAACCACAAAATTTTTCCGATTCAAAAGGAAAGCAATGGTTTAGAAACCAATCTAACCTGATACATGTTTATTGTTATCCTTTTCTCTTCTAATATTCTCCCTTCTCTTTTATTTTCTATACTTTGTTCTGACAAAACCATAACCAAAATCATTCTCCTTGGATTCTATCTTTTTCTCTGCCATTTCACACCCCCTCATTTTCATCTTCCTTTGTTAGCAAACTCTCATGCAATTTTCTTCCTTAACCTCTACTCCAACTCATTGGAGGCATCTAAGACATCTAGGGAAAAAATGGAGGAGAGTGGTAGCCATTATGGCAGCACACTCAATTTTATAAGTTCCCACTCTTTGGATTAAACTCAAAGAGTTTTCTCATGCCCCTCAATTTAATTTTCAAAAGGTAGACTTTAATCTTTTTCTATTATAGTTTTAAACAAAAATCTATTCCTTATGAAACCAAAATATTTATTTAATTACAAAAAATTCTAACTCCACAACAAACATGTTCAAAGCACACAAGGAGAGAAAAGACTTCTAAATGCATGATAGATAGAGTTTAACCAATCCTAACTCGATGCTATAGACTTATGAAAAGGAGGACATTATTTTTTCAAATTTATCTACAATCAAGGTGGTAATAATAAAGACCATAAAATTTATGCAAACTCAAGACCAATACACCTACCAAATGTAATACGAATAGGCTAGACAAAAAAGTATGATCTTATACATGACTAACTAGAAAAGATGTAACATCTAGACCAATGGTGTGTGTGTGTGTGTGTGTTAACAAGTTCTTGAGACATGGTACTGAACATCGATTCTGGTGGATCTACGACCTTCTCCCTAATCATGCTCTCCATCCTCAACCAAGAGGGAAACTAAACTTTATCTTGTGTTCACCTCATTCAAAATAGAAAGATAGTTAGTCCAATCAGATATAAACACATATTAATATAGAATTGATAACCATCTTGTATAAATTAGAAGCATCATAATATGAAACATGAAATCTCATTAATCATTCTTTTTTTTTTAATAAAAGGGGTAAAAACTTTATTAAAATTTAAAAAAGAACATTACAAAGCATCAAAGGGCCAAGGCCCCAGTAATCCATAAGAAACAGCCATACAAAGCATGAAACAACATCATCCTTCATCAATACCATTCCCATCCTCAGCAAGAATCTTCTCCAAGTCATGTCAGAGCTCATGAGGAACCTGTTCCCATTCATCAATCTTCCAACCATCTAAATGCTTAGAAGCCCACTTAGCCAAACAATCTGCTGCCCTGTTCCACTCCCTTGGAATATGGACAAAAGACACCATCTACATCAAAGAACTTATCTGCAGAATTTGTTACACCATCATAGCCAACTGCCAACTAACATCAAAAACCTTCTGTGTATTCAGCAAATTAATCAAAACCTATGAATTAGACTCACAGATAACCTTGCACCATCCCAAAGCATAAGCCCTCTCCAAAGCATAAAGGATCACCAAGCCTTCCATAAGGTTGATAGTTTGCCATCCTTCATGAACAGAGTAGAAAAAAACCATCGATCCCAAAAAATCCCTGCCAGTCCCACCAATCCCAGTAGGCCCAAGATTGCCCCTTGAAGAACCATCAGTATTGAGCTTCAGAATGCTAGACAGAGGGGGAAGCCATCTCCCCACCCTTTGCACTTTCTTTTTCACTCACCTTCCTTTCTTGACACAAGCAAAAGCTGGAGACAACCCCCAAATACCCAATCTATCCACCAGCTCAACATCTCCTTTCTCCAAAGGGAACACCACATCACACTTAGATTCCACCGTCTCCCGAATCATACTCATAATTTTGTGCCAAACTTGTGGAATCAACAGCTTCTCACCTCAAAATATTCTACGATTCCGTTCCAACCAAATCTGCCATAGTATGAAGGAAGTCCCAACATACCACACATCTTGCAAGAAAGAGGCCATAGAAGGAGGTCTACCCAGACTACTCCAAAAATCCACCAGGGAGGAAGCATGAACACAGGGGCTTTTCCAAACTTCCCACCAAAAATGCCAAAGCTACAAAGTCAACGGAAAATGGAAAAACAAGTGAGAGGAGTCCTCCTCTCCACATCCACACATAACACACATAGAAGGACCTTGAAAACCCCGCTTTCGAATATTATCCCAAGTCAAGCACCTATTCCAAGCCAAAGTCTAAATAAAGCAGTTACACTTCGGCCAAGAAAGCTTATTCCACACTTTCTTCAACCAGTGAACCTCCACCCCATCCAGCTGGTTAGATAACAACACCTGATATCTAGAAGCAACAGTATAGACACCCTTAGGATTAGGAGACCAAGAAAGAACATCCCCTTCCTCGAGGGAGCTACAACATCTACCAAAAAGGATACTATGAAGCTCAGCACACTCCTCCTCCATACCAACAATAGGCCACTCATCAGGATTCTTCCATCTTGCCACCACCAACTACCCATGGGAAGAAAAGGACTTGAAGCCACTCACCCTTGACCAACCAACTTCACAGAACCTCTGGCATAGAGTCACCAAATTAGGAAACTGAGAAACAATGGGAGGAAAACCATCCCAAGAATCAGACCAAAAATGAGCTTTTGTCCCTCTCTTACAAATCCAAAATAAACCATCCTTGACCAGAGCAGCCCCTTTCTTGAGCATACTCCAAATCACCGAGCCTTTCCCCACCAGTGGATACCAAGGAATATCAATTTGAGGGATCCCCAAGAAGTATTTCTAAGTTGATATCCTGGCCCAGATCCCATCCTACTCCACACACCACCGCTAATACAATTTAGCAGCCAATGCCATCCCTGACAACGACGACTGCCTTAACCCAAGGCCGCCAAACTGTTTCAGGCTACAAACAATGTCCCATCTAACAAGGCTCCATTTAGAGGACAATAAGCTACCAGCCCATAAAAACTGTCTTGCTAAGGAATCCAATTCCCTAACAAAACCCAAAGCGGCCACCTGAATCATACATCTATAAATGGGGAGGGCCTGCACCACAGACTTGAGCAACTGAACACGACCTGCAAAGGACAACCAGTGATGGGTCCAATGATTAACTTTCACACAAAATTTATCCAGAATATTCTACCAAGACTCCTTGGGAAGTCTTCCAATAGACATGGGAATACCAAGATATGTCAAAGGGAGAACCCCAGTCTGAAATCTCAAGATATGAGCAATTCGCCTCTGAATGGAACCTAGAGTATTGAAGAAAAAGATGGAAGACTTATCTTCATTAATCAATTGGCCCAAAGCTAGAAGATAAACATCCAACACCTTGTGCAAATTCGAAGCTTTCCTAATTGTAGCCATACCCATCAAAGCAGTGTCATCAACAAACTGCAAGTGAGATTGTGGAGGTAAACCACCTCCCCACCCCAAGCCTTGAATGAAACCTTACTCCACATTTCCTCTTATCAAGCATCCCAGACCCTCAACAAGAAGAAGAAACAAGTAAGGAGAGAGGGGGTCACCCTGCCGCAAACCCCAAGAGGCACCAAAAATCTCAGAGTGCTCACCATTTATTAACACAAAGAAGGAGACCAAAGTAACACAACTCATAACCTAATAAATCCACTCATCCCCAAAACCAAAAGCACCAAGAACCTTTTGAAGGAAGGACCATCGAACACGGTCATAAGCCTTAGCCATATCAAGCTTGATGAACATTGCCTTATCTTTGGAATTAGCGATAGAGTGAATGGTTTCAGTTGCAATAACAACCCCATCCAGAATCTGATGTCCCGCCACAAAACCACTCTGTTCCTCAGAAATCAGCACTTTAAGCCACTTTTTCAACCTATCAGCAATCAATTTAGAGATAATTTTATAAATCACATTGCAAAGAGAGATAGGATGAAATTGACTTAACCTATCTGCCCCATCACACTTTGGTATGAGAGCAAGGACGGTAGAATTCAAAGCCTGTAACATCTGTTTATTCTTATGAGACTCCTGAACAACTGCCAACAAGTCCAACTTGATAATCTCCCAGAATTCTTGAAAGAACTCAATCAGGAAACCATCAGGGCCAAGAGCTTTCCCCCTCTTCATTTGAAACATGATCCCCTCTAGCTCCTCAATCGAAATATCACTCATAAGATGCTCATTCATCTCCCTAGAAACCAAAGAAGGGATACAAGAAAGGACCTGAGCTTCCTCATCAGAACCCCCCTGTGAGTCCTCCCTAAATAAAAAAGCAAAATATTACATAGCTTCACATGTGATTTCCTGCAAAGAAGAAAGAGTTTCACCCCTGCCATTCACCAGAGTAGAAATAGAATTGCCATGTCTCTTGGCTTTCACCGAGTTGAAGAAAAAAGTGGTATTTTTATCCCCTTCCTGAAGCCACTTAATCTGAGCCTTTTATTTCCAAAAAACTTCCTCTCGTAGCTCACATTCTTCCAATGCTTTCAAAGCCCTAGTCTCTTCCCGAAGCAGGTCCTCAGTCACTCCATCCTCCCTGATCAACCTCGTAATACCATCCAACTCAGCCTGGGCAGCAGTCTTAGCATGGAAAATGTTTCCAAAGCACTGTCGATTCCAACGTTTAAGCTGATACTTGATAAATTGAAGTAACTTAGCAAAAGTATACATTGTTGTACCATAAGCAGGTCTACCATACCTCCACCACTCAACAATATAGTCATGGAGAGAGAGTCACGCAACCACATAAGATAGAACTTGAAAGAAGGAGACCGAGGCACACGAGCTGAAGAAATAGCCAGCTTGATAGGCTAATGATCTGATCCCCTCCAATCCAAAATTTTAGAGCTAGAAGACCACAACCCACCAACCCAGTAGCAAGAAACCAGAAAGCGGTCAAGTCATTCCGCAATGTAGTTATTCCCAATCCTTCAATTATTCCAAGTAAACTGGCCATTAATGGGCTTGATATCCACAAGATTTAAAGCTGAAATGTTATCCTAAAGTAGCAGCGTAGAAGGCTCAAGCCTCGCAATACCACCCCTCTTCTCAGCCAACTTAGAAATAGCATTGAAGTCTCCAGCCATAATCCACGGATGGAAAGGAACCATGCTTCGGACAAACCGGATATGGGACCACAACAATTGTTTACCCTGAAGTTTAGTAGGCGCATAGATATTGGAGAAGAGAATAGACTCCCTTGTCTCAAAACAAGAAGCAATCATAGAGATAGAAGACTAAAAGGACAACCACCAAAGAGGGCAGATCTTCCGAGGATTCCATAAACAAGCCACTCCTCCAGCAAACCCTTGAGCACCAATACACTGGCACTCTCCACTCCCCCACAACTTGAGCACTAAACCAAACATACACTCCACTGATAACTTAGTCTCCTGTAGGAAAAGAACATCAGGAGATTGACTTCTAACCAAATCACGAACAACTTTTTGTCGAGGGCCACTGTTCAAGCCCCTTACATTCCAAGATAGAACAATCATTTCAAGGGGCTCAAAAAATAAGAATCCAGAGTCTTAATAGACTCTGACTCTACCAAAGTTTCCCCTATTAATTTAATCTTATCCAAATCCTTTTTTCTACCAAGCTTGGAAGACTTCTCCCCAGCCCCTTTTTTTGGATCCTTTTGATGAAGACCCAAATGAGAAGAAGACTTATTAATCTTCACCCCCTCAGTACCTACATTTGAAACAAGAGGAGATCCATTCTCACCACCCTTCTTCCCTACTATAATAGGAACTGATTCCACCTGGACTTCCATTTGAACATCTATGTCCATTTGCAAAGCCCTATTATCCTGCAAAACTTGAGTAGCTTCAGAAAGAAGGCCCTCCTGTCCTGTACCTGAAGCACCCTGATCCATATTCACCAAGCCTGGATTCACTTCCTACTAGCTAAGATCATCTAAAACTTCAAATCTATTGAAAGAATCTTCATCCTGCCTTTCCTTCAAAGTCCTCTTTTGACCTTGATTCTTGTTTCAAGCCTTGATAGGAACGAAACCATCAGCCCCATCCACATCACCAGGAATGGGTTCCTTCCCCTTTTCAACTCTAGGGGGATTGCAGGGAGGCTGATAAGGCTGGGAGTCCACAGGCCTAGCCTTAGGGCATCTCCTCTGTAAATGTCCATATTCATGACAGAGACGGCATCTAAAAGGAAGAGTCTCATAGTCCAACTGCTGCACCCAAGAGTAAGGACCTGCACACATATCCACTGAATCTGGCAAGGGTTTACTTAAATCAATCTCAACATAGATACGAGCAAAAGTCATCACCTTTTTAACTTGAGTTTGCTATGAAGCACCAACTGGTTTTCCTAGCACTAAAGCCAACAAGTGTAAAACATCATCCCGCCAACATTCCACAGGAAACCTTGGAAGCCAAACCCACACTGGAACCTGGTTCGGAAGCTCTTCAGCAGGATTGAATCCTGTATGCCAATGTTTAATGAATAACCCAATCTGATTATGAAAATAGGGGCCTCCTTCAAAGGCCTTGTTGTGATCTACCAAGCAATTGAATGAAACCATGAAAAAGTTATTTGCTAAAAGCATAACCTCCATTTCTCCCTCTAGCATCCAAGTCCGTTGGGCCCATGATTCAAGAAATTGTAAAGAACCCCGCATCCCCATAAAATTGCACAACAATGCATGCTTTGAATAATAATCAATATCTTCCGCAATCATCTCCAGCGGGATAACCAATTTTGGCCTCTCCTCACAATGTTCAAGACATCCATTGATCTTCGTAATCCGAGTACCACCAGACAAACCCGAACCAACCAACCCTAGATCTGATGAGAATAAGTTATTATTAAAAACCTTCGAAGCGTGCGAAGGAGAATTTGTACCAACCGCTGCTGAGTGAAAATCCATCTTGGGACTAGCCCCTAAAGACTCCCCGATCGGCATTGAAGCTAAACAAGATCCAAAGCAGGCAAACAGGCCCCCGAGAAAAAAAGAACCACCACTAGGGTTTAACCGATCCACCACCCAGCACTGCCTTCGAACTGTAGACCCAAACCAACCAGGCACAAAAACCCCACCCACTGCCTCTAGCCAGGTACAAAACCCCCGCATGCTCAAGGAGAAAGATACACCGATGCAGATGAAAAAAATTTACACTGATAAAAAAACACAACCCTAGACCTCCCCAAAACACATGCACTCCCCACACTTCGCATGACCAAGAAAAAACCAGAGGATCGGGCTAGGGCATGAAAGCCCTAGCTCGACATACAGAGCAAAAAATTGACATCCAAACTCCCACCTACAATCTCATTAATCATTCATATTCATTCTTGCATATCATTTATCTATCAACTATTTCTAATAATGATACCAATCAATGTTTAAATTTGACAATCATTCTAACATTTAGATCTAGTATTAAATTTTACATTCACATGAGTGCATGAAAAACAATCAACATATTATAACCATTTCAATTCGAAATATAAAATAAAATCATGTCTTTCCAAGCATCATCTAAATACCATAATTTAAATAATTAAAATATCTCTTCAATAATTGTTCTAAAAATGGGGTGTAACAACTATTGTGAAGGTTTGATTGCTAGGTTTCCTAGATTTGTTGTTCAAAGTGTTTGGAATATAGTTTTTTTGCATCTTTTTAATGTGTTTGGCTTATTAGTTGAATTGAAGAAGATTTCCTATGTATGTCTTTTAGAGAAGTGGATTTACCAAAATCTAATTAAAAATAGAACACTACTACATTTTGATTTGTTGTTTTAATTACTAGTGTGCTACTATACCTACTATATAATTTTATTTTGAAAATAATAGAAAAGAAACCATAAAAATTGAAACCAATTGTAAATAAATCACTAGATTAAAAATTGAAATAAAATTGTAAATGAATAGGATTAGGAATAAGGTTTGTATCCTTTTTATGTTTGGAGCTAATCTAGTAGTGGCAAAAGTATTGAAGGTATATGATGAGAAACCAAGACATGTTCTAGCATTTTGTAACAATTCTAGAAATTAGGTGGTCCCACAATAGTGTGTCCCACTTTATGTTCTAAGTGGGACAACTCAAAATCAATATTGTTTAGCATTTTCTAATTTGTGTTAGTTATATCAAACATATGATAAAAAATCTGAGGATGATATAAACTAATGAGTTGTGGTACTTTCTATGTAGATTAAGGTTTCTTAGAGAAAAGGTGGAAGACTACCCATACATAAATTTATATTAAAAATAAAATCCAAGTACAAAGAAGGGGGGACCAAGTCCACAAGCTCAAAGATCGATAACACCTCAAGCACCCCAAGATCATTGGGCATAGTCATTGGAAATAGACAACCCCAAAAGGATCTACAATGGGCACAACACCGGCAGAAAATAAAGGTGAAGCACCAAGTAGACAAGGAACTACCTGTTAGGAGGATAGAGAAGGACACAAAGTAGAAACAAACTTGATCATCCAATAAATGCCAAGATTTGAAAACTTCTTGCAAACCAAGGGATGAAAAGACATCATTTGCACCAACCACACCACCAAGAAAATGCCATGCAGAATACCACCAAGGTCACACCCACCACCAATAACACTATGAATGTCCCACAGTAGAACCGCCACCAAAGTTATTTTTAAAAAAAAATTAAAAAACTATTTCTATCATTTTTTAATATTTTCTAATCAATTTTTATTTTTTTCTATTATTTTTTTGAGTGACATTTTTCCATATCCCATAACTTTTAGCATAAATAAGAACTTTCTATGATTTCTTGGAATTAGATAATTAACTCTAATGTATGCTACACAAGTATTTTTTGGTAATTTTTATTAAAAATTTTATTTATTATTAATTTGTGAATTAGTACTAACAATTTTTTTAGACCTATATTATTCTATAACACATTTCTCTTCACATATATGTTAAAATTAAATTTTTCATTTTCATTGAAATGATAACATAATTTTGAGAGTAGTGCATTTTTTGAGATTTTTCTAACAATGTTCTTTTTCCTAGTGTCTTGAATAGAGGTCATTGTTTTTTTTTTGTAATTGACATGCATTCATTATAAAATTATATACACACACACACACACAATTATTTCATTTTATAATTTTTTGAAAGATAACACTAAGGGCTATATACTTACAAAATGACATTTCCAAATGACTTCATTTGATACCCAAAAAAGTGAAGCAAAATTGCTTTTCGTCAAAGTTTTGATTTACGTAGAGGAGACTCTCTCAAGGGTTTGATTTAAGCTTAGGTGAGTACTATCCAATACTATCCAAGGGGATTTGATCTAACCCTATTTAATCAAACCCCCTTAGGTAAAACCAATCTATGCTTAAATTATTATTATTATTATTATTATTTTAAATATTTGATTTTGGGCAAAAACTAGGATGTCCCACAAGTGTGACACACTATAGTGAGATCACTCTAGTATAGCAAATAGAAATGATATATTTATAGCATGGTACTATCCATAGGGTGTTCTTGTAACTTGTCAAGCACACTTCTATCTAAGTGCACACTAGTCACCTATCAAGTGCTCTAGCATTCTATGATGCATTGGTGACTGATTATAGATGATGGTGTCCCTTGACTACACATTTCTCTAAAAATTCTTGGAGTTGCTCACAAAATTAATGCTCCTCTATGGTGGTTGTAAAACTATTTAATTTAATTGCAAGGAAGAAAAATTTGACAAATTATTAAACAAGAAGCAAATGGTATTTAAGATGACCAAAAACAATTCACTATCTAATGGGTACTGTAGACACCTAAAAATGACCATGTATTCACCTTCATTTTTGACACATCCCTAACATCACTTCACATCCTAGCATGTCTTCTTAATTAATTAAATAATTTTATTATTTAATTTATTAATCCATTTTTTTGTTAATCCACTTTTCCCATTTTAAATAATAAATTTTATTTATTTATTTAATATCCCATTTCCTCTTAAATTAATTAATAAAGTCCATTTATTTATTTAATTTATTATTTCTAACCACTTCCTCTGTGTAAATTAATTTAATAATCCCATTATTTAATTAACTTACCCACTCACATCCTTATCTTCACCCACTCACCACAATTATTAAATAATTTATTATAATTATTAAATAATTCATCCAAAATTAAATTAACTTTTCACCTCCACCATTCATTATCACATTACATCTTTTAATCTCTACCATTCACATAAATAATGCACTAGAAGATCCTTATCCAACACTTATAATCGTCTCATCTAATCTTAGCCATCCTTTTTATCTTTTAATCTTAGTCATTCATTCATCATAGTTGACCTTTATAAATTGATCCCCTCACATCATTATCACAACACATCTTTCATATGCAAGTACATGCTAACATTTTCTATATCATTGTCATTATCATTTTCCTCCATTATATCCATCTTATACCTAGATTATGTTAGTTTTGTGAGCAGTCCACAAAGCATAATATATCCATAAAACAAAGCTAGTAGAATTAGGGTAGACTCTACTCCATTCTATCTAAGGGTGAGGGTTTGACTTGAGGAGAAGATACTGAGTTATATTGCATTTATTTTCATTATTTACCTTGGATCATATTTTTGAGTACATTTTTGGCATGCCTAGTGGGACCCATGTCCCTTTAATTAGCTTTTCTTGGAATAAATTTTATCATTTTTGGATGCAGGTGTAGTTCTGTGTCTTTGACTATAACAGTGCACTGATGCTTCCATTTGGTTTGCTTGAACTTGTAGGCTGCATGCTTGTGTGCTCTATCACTATGCATGTGCTCTTTATTTTGGTGCTTATTATCTATTTTTAACCTATTTCATTTTTTGATCTCTAATAGTGATTATATTCTGGTTTGTCTATTAGATTTCAACTTATTTGTGTTGCTAACTCTCAAATCTGACCTATTGATCAGCTAATATTTAGTTTTGTAGGGTTTCATCACATTTTTATTACAGGTTCTGGTCATCTTTCCTAGATCCGCACCTATGCTTGCAAAAGCATGTCTTTGTTGTTTTTTATTTTGTGTAGCTAGGGTTTCATCATCTCTACCAATTAGGATCTCTAGATTTGCCTCTATCAGTCATTTTCATTTTTTTACCAGACCTAATTTTTTTTTTGACAAGTTTCAATACATAGTTCAAGTTTAGCGCATGTGTTTCACAAACTCATGCATGCAATTTAGATCTCTGCACCTACTATCTGGATCTCTATGCCTGTGATCTAGCTCTTTGCACCTGTGATCCAAATCTTCACACCTACAATCTAGATTTTCACACCTATGTCTCTATAGATCCTTACATGTACATGATCCATCAACGCCTATGGCCATATCACCATACCTATGTAGTTTGTCAACGTACCTGTGCTTGAAAGGTAAATCAAGTATAAAAGTCCATTTTTCTAATTTGGTTTATCTCTTTTTCTGCACTTTTAGCTATATTTCCATGCTTTTGATTGATTATAATTTTGTAGGTAACATTTTGGCTTGATCTTGGAACTAACACATTTTTGCAACTTGTTTACGCTTGTCAAAGATCATATCTCAAACTACTAACAATTTTGTTGTAACAATGCTTGTCAAAGATATTGATTTTCAACTAAATTAGGCACTAAAGTAGATTAGTGGGTTAATGAACATTTGTTTTCCATGTCTTCAATGTTGTGTGTTGGTGTATTTTCTCTCCTTGCACTTCATGTGATCTTCGAGATAAAAAAATACACATTTCTTCTCTTTGTTATCCCAAGATTTGCTTGTTTGTGTGTATGCTCTCTCCTCACGCTTCGTGTGATCTTGGAGATAAAAAACAAGTATAATGTTTCCCTTAGGAGGCCTACCTTTAGAGACACACTTGTTCTAAAGGGGCGACCTCAACCACATTTTCTAGTAGGGTATATCAAAGAGGGAAGAGGAAGATGAAGACACCTTGCCCAAATTGATCCTTGAGACCCTTAGTCCACCAAAACTTGGATTGGTGACGTGAGGGCCTATTTCTTAGAATCTTGTTCACATACTTATGAGTCATTATACCTTGTGTATATAGAGGACTCCCTTAGAAGATTGTAAAGCCTAGTTAAGACCTTTCGGTCATCTTATCTTGTGGTGCATCTCTACTGGGGAGGAGAACTGCTCACATGTACCTCCATGTGTTGAGGCAGAGCTCACTTTGGTCAAGGTTTATCCTCCAAGGTAAGGGGTACATGGTGGTCCATGACAATATATTCCATAGGTATCCAACTACATGGTAGATGGTATTAATGGAATGGATATTGCCATTATCAAATTAGTGGGGATGGAAGTTAGCCTTGTCAGTCCACAAGATTTGACACTCCTACATGAATAATTGTAGGCTTGTTAATGTGTTTGGTGTCTTTTCTTTCTGTAAAACTAGTATGAGCCATTTTTTAGCCGCGAAGAAATTCACACCAATTACCTTGATAAGTCATAAGTCATCTATTGTGTTTTTGTGTTTGTATGTCTCTTGGTAAATTTCAAAAAGTTGTCACATAACACCTAATCAAAATAGTTCCATGCCTATGACTATAGTTCTGCATGTTTGCTATTTTTCACCATGCTTGTGTTTCTATTTGTCGTGCTTGTGCTCTTTAATAGCATGCCTAAGACTTCAACTCAGAACCTATGCTGGAACTCAATTTTAGTCTTTGAAATCTAAACTTTGGCTTGTAGATCTAACTGTAGGGTTAAATAATATTCTGAAATAGACCTATCCTTCAGTCCATCTAGTCCTTACTACCATCCAATCATTTAATATTGCTTTTTCCATCCATAATCACCCATCATTTCCTTTCCCATTACCTTGATTTTGGACTTGTGAGTTCCCATTCATCTTTTTGGCAAACCATTCATCATTTGGACCTAAATTTTGTCAACCCAACAAATCATCCATTTTACCAACTCACTAATTTATATCCTCAAAATCCATTTTGCAACCAAGTTAATTAGTTCATTCATCCATTTGGCCAACCAATCCATCTATCCTCTATTACATCTATCCACAAAATCCATTTTCTTATCCACCCATTTTTCAACCAAATCATTTATCAGGCAATCAATCCTTTGATCTATCTATCAAATCAAAATTTTCCAAAAGCCTATCCTAGATATTTTTATCATTATTGAGTTCTATTGACTCAGAAGCTTTGACTACTCTTAAGTTAGTAGCTCTTTGACTACTCTTGTCTACCCTAAGTAGAAAGGTTATCATTATTCATCTTCTTGTGTAGGCATTTGTCAACCCTAAGTATGGAAAGGAATCCCATCCTTATCGATAACAAAAGATCTAGGCGAATCTTGAGCTATTTTGGTTTTATCCCATCATATCGTTGTCATATCATATCATCCTACTATCATATCTTGATCCTTGTCATATCATTGTCACATCCATATCATCATTATATCATTTTTGTCATCCTTGTCATTATCTTGATTGTCATCCTTGTGATATCATATCATTGTCATTACCTTATCTTTTTCACTATCATAATTGGGTTACCACATTCTTATCATCATATCCTCATCATCCTCATATCCTTGTCATCATTATACCTTTGTCATATTCTTGTCATCCTCATACTTTATCCATACTATCCCCATATCACCATACCCTTGACCTCTTTTGGTCCAAAATCTTGCCATTTAGGCCTTATATAAAACATAAACAATCCCCAAGTCCAAAATTGATCTATCATCATCCATTGACGTCCATCATCTTGTCATCTCATTCCAAGTTCATCTTATTTATGCCCACTACAAGGTTACAAGCTAAGAGAATCATGGAATCCCATCAAGACTCCCAACAAGAGTCTCATCAACAATCCCAACAATAGTCACATGAACAACCTCATGAAGAGTCTCAACAACCATCCCATAAAGAGTCCACATCCCAAGATAGAGGAAATATTATGCCCTCCAACATTATGCTTGGATTTAGTCCTTTGTTTGGAATGTCCACCGACATGTTCATACCTAATGCTTATAAGGACATTCTCAAACCAACATCAAATCCCATATATACACAAGAGCATTATACTCGTATGCAAGAGCCTCAATGTCCAGGCACCTCTACCCATGAGTCCCTTGATTATGAATCTAGAATTCAATACTTTATGGGAGACCCTGATAATCAAGCCCTAGTGGACCATATAACTTCTATGAATTCCCAAAGTTACTTCCAAAAGTTAATAGACCAAGGATTCAAGGTGCCTCTTGAATTTGATGTGTTCACTTTGATACCTCAAGGTTACCCTCATCAAGTTGATAATCTATTTGGAGGTTCCTCCCAACCACATGTTGATGAGACCTTAAATCCTATGTCAAATCTTTACATCTTCACATCCTTGAATCAACCTACTTCTTCTATAGGTGTGTCACAATATATCCATAGTATTCGCATGTCGATCCCTCAAGTTAGAACTACCATCATACCCCCATCATTAAATATTCCATCACCATCCATGTTCATACATCATCTATCCCTATGACCTCATACATCCCTCAAAATAGCACATCCATAACTTCACCTATTTCCTCTATAGGTATTTTACAACCCATTCCTATAATTGTCATCATATTTCTACCTTCTAGTTGTATAATCATTCTACCACTCACTACTTAAGTATCCAACCCTATCTATATATCATCAACTATACCACGTATTCATACCCAAGGTAATGTATCCATGCCCCAAACCTCACATTTCCAAACTCATTCCTCATCATCATATGCTCAGAATCCCAATACATCTTCCCTCCAACAACTCATCCTCTAACAGTAATAACAACAAAAATCCATTTTACAACAAAGTTCATATCCATTGAACAAGCCAAAACACAACAACAACAAGCCCAATCACAACAACAACAACCATGACCATCGTCAAACACATTGGCCACGTCATCTAATGAGTTGTTTGACATGAAACAACTTATGAAATAAATGCTAGCTGATATGCAAAAAGGAAACTAAAAAAAGATATACATGTTTGAATAAATTTCCCCATGCCCACTAGACAAATCTCTAGTCATGAACCCTTTTCTCAAAACTTTGAATTCACAAAATGTGATAAATACAAGGGGAAGGGTGATCCTAGAGACCATTTAAGAGGGTTCTTCATAGCATGTATAGATGTTACATATGATGACACTTACTTGATGATACTTTTCCCTCATAGCCTAGGAGGTCAAGCCATTAAATAGTTCTCCCATCTTCCTCATGGAATTAAAAATTTCCAAAAGCTTGACGAGAAATTCATAGCTTACTTTTCATACAAGATTGAACATGAGATGTCCATGACCAACCTTTGCGATAATAAAAAAATAAATGGGGAATCATTCATTGCCTTCTTACAACATTAGAGAAACCTCACTAGTAAGCTTGCTTCATCCATTCCTAAAAAATAACTTGTCAATCTTTTCATCCAAAAATTAAATTAGGAAATACCCTTTCACCTTCAAGTCCAATGTGCCGATACTTTTGAGGAAATAATTGATAAAGGCACAACTATAGAGAAATCCCTATATAAAAAGGCCATGTCAAAATCTTCAATGATAATAAGGACTCCAACAACCAATCCAATTAAAAGCCATGATTTTGGGCTAAGATCTAGAATATTGTCAATGATGGCATAATAGATTCTAAGCTTGTACAAAATGTCCAAAATACTCTATTGGCACTCAACTCATCATCATAACATGAAAATGTTACCATTCCCAAGAATAATCCTATAGAAGGATTAAGACCTAGACATAAATTCACAAACTTGGGAGAACCTATGGAATCTATTTTTCAAAAATTGTTACAAGCAAGCCTCATTAAACTTCTTGAGATAAAACTTTATGAGGAAAATGCTATTAAACCCCATTGGTACAATGACAATGAGTATTGTGATTATCATAGGACCAAGGGTCATAAAACAAACAATTTTATGAGACTTAAGCATTACATCCAAGATCTTATAGATTGAGGAGATGTTACTATAGATGAACCTCCTCTGAAGTCATTAAATGAAAAATTGAGAGTAGACCAAGATCCATTCACTCAACATGGTCAAGGTAGATTCTCTAAGAATAACAATGATGCCAATAAAGTTAATTCCTCCCCTTCATATGATTCCATTGTGGGTCATATTGAAGCTTTCTCTTCATAAGTAGCCACCATAGCCATAAGAACTAATATTCCTGATTATGCAGTTACCACTCATTGTAGTCGCATAGTTATTAAAGGAGCCCCATCCTCATCTATGCAATCCTCATCCACAACACCTTCCAAATATAATATCCTTGATCTTCTAGGGAAGATTCCCACACAAATCTCCATCCTAGAGCTTCTGTACCTCCCCTATGCATAAGGAGATATTAGATAAATCTTTGATCAAGTCATGTGTCCCTAATGACATTAATGTTGAACAATTTCAAGACATGGTTAGACACATTGCATCCACACACTACCTATTTTTCATTGAGAAAGACATTCCTAATGTTGATTCATCTCATAATGAACCCCTCCACTTGGAGGTATTCATCCATAAAGACGAAATCAATAGGGTCCTAGTAGATGGTGAATCGGGCTTAAACCTATACACCTTAATATTGGTAATACAATTGGGATACTCCACCTCAGTTATTGATAAAAAAACATTCAATTACAATCAAGGCTTATGATGAAGCTGAGATATAATCAGAGGGAACCATCAAGCTACTTGGTGAATTGGGTCCCACACTTATGGAAATCACTGGTCAAGTCTTAGACCTTGATCTCCCATATAATATTCTCCTAGGATGCCCATGGATTCATTCCTTCCACCTATCACTAATGCATCAAATTCCCCCATAATGACCAATAAATCACCACATACATTGATCTACATCCCTTTGAATATTGTCACCTATTGGAAGGCTCATATCGTAAAGCTAATTTTTGTCTGACCAATGATATAGCTAAACCATCTCCATCATATATTGATCCATCCACACTCTCTTGATCATCCACCACACATCCCAAGATCAAGGCTAAGATTATTGACAAAGGATTAGGAGAATACACTCTACAAGGAGCCTTTTGTGTGGGGCAACTTCCACTTTCTCCTAAAATATTTGGAAAACATCACCCTAATGGACATATTTCAACTATCACAAGCAATCGTAAGTCAACTAAGTTTTCACATTAGGGTGTACTGGATAAAGAGATCATTGATACAGATATTTTGGAATGGCTCTATAAGGAAAAAGATGAACAAGACAATCTCCCTCTTGAGAAATATCCTAAAGGTTGTCATATAGCACAAAACATGGGTTACCAAGAAAAATATGGTTTTGGATTACAAGGAAAAGGAACTATTAAACCTATTCAAGCTACACGTAGACCTAGACACTCTGAACTAGGGTTTAGATCACAAGAGCCTGTTGGAAACAATGCAGATAACTAAGAGGGGGGGTGAATCAGTTATCTTAAATTTCTTTACTTTCTTTTCTTCTTTAACAATAGTGCAGTATCAAAACAAATAAGTATAAATGAACATGAGAGTAGAAATGAAATCAACACACATAACTCAAGGATTTTTACATGGAAAAGCCTATTAAGGGAAAAACTACGGGGTGACTAACCCAAGAATGTATTCTCTATTAAAAGAATAGAAGTACAAAATGGCACTTGCCAATTAGGGCTCACTACCTGAGCGCACTGCTAATAAGAGGCTCACTGCCTACAAGAGACTCATTGTCTACAAGATATATAGAAAGTAACTAGGTGTTTGAACTAATCAGAGGCATCCACATATGTTGAGGTTTAGTTTTGGTTAGGCTCAATATACTGATCTGCTACACTTCATTCTTCCTCTACTTAGTGCTTCTTGTTCTGTCACATACCAGATTTGTATATCTGCTTCCACACTGCTCTCTACTTTTATTCGCACACACAATCACACCACACACACCTTCACATCAAAATTCATCTGGTATATATATCCGCACCAAGGATTTCAACATCTTTCTAGTCGGCATCTAAAACACTCAAGATTTTCTCAAACTCTGGTCTGTCGGCTAAATCCATGCTTATTATGTGATGCATATCAAAAAGATAGTTATATAAGTCATCAATCATGTCATCCAACCATGAATGATCCCTCAAGAAACTTGATCACCATCAATTTCTCATCTGGATTAAAGTCTGATGCTCTACCGGTCAGTTCTACTCTGTCTGTTAGGGACCCAACTCTTAGATGATCATATCTTTTCACTCTTTCACCACCAGAGGCTCAATCTATGGAATGTAGTAGTCGTGATACTCTTGTTAACTTCTCCAAGTCTGCACTTTGCTAAGATATGTCCTCTAAGAGATCCAAACCTGATTGTCAGACCTTTCTGCATGTTCTATTCTTGCTCACTGGACCAAGATACTCTTCAATCTGACTTCTAGTATAGACATACCATGTCCTGCGAATGTGTGGGATGGACTTTGTTGCCATCAATGACAACACTCATAAGGCCACATAGTGTCTCTTGCCAAGAATCTCCCCCTTTGGAATTGATGGCAACACTTAGTGAAAAATGACTAAGTGTTATAACAAACTCCCCCTTGGTTGATGCTCTGCCTTATGTACACTTTTACTGGAGCTCCCCCTTAGCTAGATTCCACATTTTTCACTACTCCTCACTCCCCCTTTGACATCAATGGCAAAGGTTGGAATCTACACACCAAACTTTGCAAATAGTAACCTATACATAGCTACATATATACAAGTTATACTTACATAAACTTAAGTATATCCATAAAAGTGGTTTTCAACTGGACAAAGTATGTTGCCCAACTCTGCTTCATCATGTCCAAAATTGAGATGTGACCACTTAGAAAAAATGCAAAAGCTTCTGCCCTCTTTAAATTTGCCAGATAACTGGTTCGGGCTGTGGTCTGGGCATCAGTTAGGGCATCATGCATTACCTCTAATTTGGGGATAATTATCCCTCTTAGTTCACTTAGCTTGCTTATTCTATTCCTCTTCTCCTTTTCAAGCCTCTTTATTTGATTTATAGTGGCAATAGTCTGACACTCTTGATTCATTATGGAAAAGGTGAGAGGATCAAAATTTTGAGATAAACATGATAGTTTACTCTCATGTTCTTCCACCTTCTTGGCAATGTCTGCTGTCATAGTGGACCAAGATAGACAAAATTTGTATAAATCTCTGCCATCTTTAAGAGCATTTTCTAAGCTCTTTATCCCAATATCCAAGTTTCTCCTATCATTGGTCATGAGTCCCTGCACCTTAGAGAATATCTTACCCAAAAACTCTCTCTAAACTTTCTCTTCTATTGATTTCTTCAAAGAATCAAAATGTGTGTTAATAGAATTAACAAGAGAATTTAGATTACCGGATGAGGAGGCTAAGAGATCCTTTTGGAAGGATGGCATGATTTTCTCTAGCACACCAGATGCAATCTCTATTAGCTCATAGTCTTCCATGTGAGTCTTTAGAAGCTTTTCTTTTTCTTTGGCTTGAGCAAAAGATGCTACCTTCATTGTCTAGACCAGAGAGAGAGTCAAAATTGAATGGTCCTTGAAGTAGCTCTAGTTCAGGAAGTCTATAGCTACTGCTGCAGTGTCTCTTGTCAGAGACAAAGTCTTCTTTCCTTCTGTATCCTTAGAACTATCACTTGGGGTCTTCTCTATTTGATCTTCTTATGTTTCCTTTTTCTCCTCTTCTTGACTTTCTTTCTCCTCTTTTCTTGCTTCTCCTTTAGTTTTGGAGTCTGTTGGAGGATCCGAAAGAGAGATATTTACTTCTTCATGGACTTCCTCTTCTAGAACAAAGGAATCTAGGTCCTTAGCCTTCTCCTCACCTATCTCCTTTGACTCTTCTACAATTTTCTTAGTAGGATCTTCCTTTGGTACACTTAGTCCTTCAACATCCATGGCAAAAGGTTCATCACTTATATCCTCTATAATAGGAAGATTGAATCTTTTATATGTATTCCTGAGGATGTCTTCAATCTCTTTTGCCACCTGATCAGTCTCTTCGAGCATAAGCTTGTTCATTCTGGCTTTGCTCCAGAACTCATCCTTGCAATCCTTGAAGATCATGTTCATTTGTTGTGGAGTGATGGAAGGATAGAGCTGAATAGCTATCTTTTCCCGGATCTCCAAATCTTTTTCTTTAGCATTGTCTTTTCTAAGTTCAAGTGCTTTCTCTAAACTCTTGGGGATTAGAGAGATGATTTCAATGAATGTTTTATTGTATAAGTTTAAGTACTTAACTGTAGCTTCTTCCAAGATCCTTTTGTCTGTGTCACTATACTCATCATAGAATTTTGTCAATGGTTACAGATTTCCATCCACTATGACTGCCTTGATAACATTATCAATAGAAGGAGTGGACCTTTCAACAAATTCTTCTGCTTCTTCTTCCTTGTTTTCATTGACAGAGGATTCCCTAGAAGTTTTCTTTTTCTTCTTCATTTTCTTAACCTCCTCATCAGTTTTTGTCTCTTCATCATCCTTCTGGCTTGTGTATGACCTTGTGGGTTTTATCTTTGTTCTCTTCTCTCCTTTTCCAAATGTCTTTGCTACTAGTTTTGAGGCTTTTTAGCTCTTAGAGGTGGTAGGTGCAGAGCTCTTTGAGGATCTAGTCTGAGAGGGGGCTTGCACTAGAACACTTTCTTTTTCTACTTCTTGTCTCTCTTTTTCTATGCTTTCTATCTTCTCTCTATTGGCATCAACTATCTCCTTTGATATACCATATTTCTTAGCAATTTCCTCTACTTCCTTCCTAATTTTTCTCTTTATTTAAAGTTGCCTTAGTTGAACATGAATTTTCACACTCAATTCTTGAAAGGTGCCAAACCTTTCTGCCTCAGGGTCCTTGGGCTGACTTAGGAGGTCTTGGATATGCAGCTCCAAAATCTTATCATCTACCTCATAGCCCATTGGCATAATCTAGACTATCCTAGGCTCCACTACCTCCATTAGGTATTGATCAGTGTCTACCATGAAGCACACTGTATCCTTGTATTTTTCAACTAGAGATTGGGGGATTCTCTCTCTGGCCTGCATCATGCCTTGGAAGTTTTTGAAGTAACCCCAGAGTGTTGTACTTTGTACCTTGGCATCACCAAGCCCATACATATAATCTTTGATTTGTATGGAAACTGATCTGTCATTTTGCCATACCCAACCACTAGATCTGGGTAGCTCATTCATATAGTAAAAGTATAGACATAGTATCAAGCCACTGTACTTAAATGAATTCTTGTTATCCTTCTTTATTTTCTATAAATTCTCTAACAATTGGTTCAGGAGAAGCTCACAAAGATCATAGACAACATTTTTCCTTAGCATTTCATATGCAGTATATATAGCAGTTCTAGATACTAAATTCTCCCTACTGGAGTGATAGATTTTGTAACCAATTATCATAGAGGCAAATTTGATATTCGGATCTATGATATCTTCTATTGTCATTGCCCTTTTGTCAAACTTTGATCTAGTAGCCTCGTTTACTATTTGGTTCTTGATTGATTTGAGAGCAGGTAACCCATCGGATGAGTGCAATCCGCTTACCACCCTAATAGCATCTTTTGTGATCTTAAATGGCCTTATCAACCACATGAAGTTGTCATACATTTTGATTAGAACATACTGGACCCATTCATCTTCTAGAAAATAGGGGAAATGGATGTAATGTTGAAAATGCTTATCCCGAATGGCCTTGTATTGGAGTTTAAGTTCAAATGTTTCATCTATTAATTCCTTTTGATAAATATCCATCAATTTGGATTCCCCAAATTCCTCAATGTTGGCTTGAATGTATACCCTAACATCTTCTACATGCAGAACCCCATTTGGAATGCTAGAGAATGCACCTTGGGGATCAACTTCTAGGGATTTGTAGGGATGTTTCTTGAACTTAGGGTGCAGCCTATCAGTGATTTTGACAACATTTGGAGTAGCAATCTTGTAAAAAGATTCAGAGAGAGATTTTCAAGAGTGGAAATACCTTTTTATGCTTTTAGGGTTTACAATATGAGCCGGAGAAGATCACTGGTTGAATCATATTCTACGGTTGATCCTTGAGATGGTTGAAGCAATCTATTGTAGAGCTCTTTCTTTCTTCTTCTCAAATGCAAATGTATAAATGATGAACAAAAGAATCCTTATATTTCTGCACAAACCCTAATTTCATATTGCAATAAATGCACTCAAGTCATTCTAGTTCCCTTGTTCTGACCTTGTTCTGAGAGAGAGATCCTTCTGAATCACTGAGATGCACTTGAAATTATTCTTGGTAATAATTGACAATCTATCTCCCTTTCTCTAGTCATTCCATTTATTCGCAGACCAAGATATTTCAATTTTGAATCATACTGGATCTAACTGTGAGAATCTCGCTTTTACCAGATGACTGTCAAGCTGGATCAATCTTGGATGATTAACCTCTTCAAATCTCCTTGTGGATCTTCCATATTTTTACCAAGGGTTATTTAGATATTTCTTTGAGAACCCTTTAATCTGCAACTTTCCATGTGCCAATTTTAGGCACCGATTGACTGGCAAGGGGAATTTGTTTTCCTTTGTGACTCCCCCTGAGCTGGAGCCCATCTATTTAGTTTCTGGAAGGAATATCAGCACCAGATTCTAGTGTGGATTCATCCCCAACATTTTCTGTACTTCTCTTCACCCAAATCTTGTTCATCTCCCTTTGAACTTCATCCGCATTTACTTTTCCTTTTCCTTTGTCTTGATTTTGATGCACCAGACCCCTTTTATCCTAATTCTTACTTCTACAGAATTTGGTAATGTGACTAGATCTATTGCAGTTGTAGCAAATAACATTTCTTTGCATATTTGGTTGATATCCTCTTGATCTGCATTGATTAGCCATATGTCTCATTCTATTGCATGCAAAGCATCTACCATTGAATGAATTGTTTATTTGCATATTTCTACATTCATGAGATTTGTGACCATACCTTTTGTAGTTGAAACACTGTCGGGTATGTGTAGGATCATGATGGGCCAAACTATACCTCTAAGTGGCAATGAAAATACAAAAAATCAGACTTTATCAAATTCATGTGAAAATTTGAATGGATTATCTACACAATTTGAAAAAGATGTAAGAACTAAATTTGTAGAGAATTGAATCTAGTTTATAGGCTACTATTTTAAAAAAAAAAAAAACTAAATTTACTTAGTGAAAATTGAATATTTCAATGAACAACTATTAAATTTTTCAGAAAAAAATAAAAAAGTGGGTGTCTATCCAACCAACCTAACTATGAGTAATTTTTTTTTTTTTTAACTTTCAAAATAAGTAAATGACTCATGTTTGGATGTGACACATATTTATTTGAAATTTTTTTTCTAATAAAATAATTAGTTATGATTTTTTTACTGTGACTTTTTTAAAAAAATAATAATAATTTTCCATCCAACCTAACTCGATAAAAAAAAATTGAAATTCAATTTTTTTTAACCTATAGATAGAAAAGCATAGAGTGTGATGCAGGTTTCAGACCTCAAAAAGGTGAAATGGTTTTAAAGTTATGAATGTTTTTCAATCAGTGTGTCCATTAGGATTTTAGAGACACGGTATATAGAAAATTATTTCTAATTATTTAATAAAATGATAACCAAACAAATCTTATATTGTTAGAAAGCTAACAAATTTTTCTATAAACCCTTTTCATTTTATCAATTTTGCATAAAAAAGGTCATCAGCATGAAGGGTGAAGTTCAAAGAAGAGACTGAAACATGAAAACATGTTAGAATCCATGAAAAGTCAACAACCAAAATGGATATCCATCTTGCTTTGTAGCAAAACAAGATGGATATTCGTTTTGCATCGGTAAAAGCAACTCAAAATGGATATTCGTTTCCTTGATCTATGAAAAAATTTGTACCATTGGTTTTGGATGAAGAGAAACAACATATTTGAAACATCGAGGCAATAATACAAGAAGTTAAAGTTAATTGGTCATTTATAGGTGTATCTATTGTTTCATATCACATTACACATAGAATTCTAATTAACAATCTAGTTTCCTCATTTGGGCGAACATTTTTTTATCTATTTGTAATGGAAATATTTAGTTAAAAATTGGTGGCTCCTTGTGAAAAGTATGGGCTCTTATCAAGAACGCATAACCAAGAAGGTTGATATCCATTTTTCTTACATGTTTGTTGATCACATCTTATGATACAGATGTTGTTTGGTGATAGTTCTAGGTTTAGTGAACAATATTCTCAAGCTTATTGTAATTTTTACACTTGTGACCAAATTTGGTACCAAACCCTTTCACCTTTTCAATTAATCCTGATAGTGTCATCTCACTCCATGCAAATCAAACCAACATTAGGACCATGCGAATGAGATTAAGGATAGCCTTGAAATATGAATCTTTGTATAGTTGACTATCCTTTTAGCATGACAATCCTTTAGGATCATTGTACCCAGGTGCAACAATCCTTCAATCTTCTTTTATTTATATTTCTTTCCTCTTCATACACAAGATTCTCATGCCTTGTAGTCATGACAATCCACAAATCATTTAACTATCCTTAGTGAGACTATATCATATATTGATAGTGATAGTCATCGTCCATTCACAACTCTCCTCTTTAACATAGATACCTTTGCACATGTTTTGACTTCATGATTTTCCTTTTGTATGTTGTATTATGGTATGAAAATACTATGGCCCCTTCTTCATCCTCTTGTATAATGAAATTGAAGGTCGACACTTACGGTTACAATTCTTTATTACTTGGTGATAAGAAATCCCTAATCTCATTTTTTATTGTCTTGAAGCCAAATTTACCACTGTTGAGATAGTTAGAGTTGATTCTTGATCATGAATATTGTGAACTACTTCAAATATCCATGGACAATTTCAATTGTGTTTCTTAAGACACCCATGCCTTGACTATCCCTTGATGTTGGTCATGATTGTGCTTGGATGGCACAATAGTTCATAGTTAGATTTTTGCCACTAAAGTTTTCCTTTGACAAAGTCATATTTGTAGTCCACCTTTTGATGATGTTCAAACAATATAAATACTTATTCTTAACATAAGCAATACATTTCTCACAAATACTAATGCATTCTACTCATAAGGGTCATGTCACCATGCCTAAAGGTATGATAGTCAGCAGTGTACTATTATGGTAGCCTATGGTTGGTTTGACAATCTATAATAGTGATAGCATTCATGCCTAACAGTCCCTATCGTTATTGTCGTAATATATTTTACATTTGAGGCCTTGTCTACAACATACAAAGTTTACCTTTCTCACCCATACCTTCAGTATATAAAGGACATTGATAGGGAATTTTTAATTTCCGCTTAGTCAGTGCAATTTAGGAGAGGATAGATTGTCTAAAGTTGTAATCTATTTCCATTTACACTTTCCATAACTATGAATGCTTAGTGTTTATTCTCAACCTCAGTATATGAATAAAATGTGACCTATTGTTCTAATAGGCCTATAGGAACAAAGAGGTGATAAAGCCTTTAATTTTAAACATGACATGGTTTTGATAACTTCCAATATTGGTAAGGTCCTAGATGGCAATCCTTTGATGCACCTAATTGTAATAGGTGTTATGATAGTCCTTGGTATCTTTTCATTTCTTTCTTGAATGGCCTGCAAGTAAGACATAAGACCTATTAGATCCTTCATAAATAAGAATTCTCATACATGACATTTAAACTTAAACTCCCTAGACATCCATCAATTCATCCATTAATATCAAAACGTCGTGAATATCCTATGATCAACCATTCTAATTCCTAAGATAGTCATATATTGCAATTTTGCTTCTCTATACTAAAATAGCCCAAGGAATATCTACCCTTGAATTTGTATTTTAACAATCTAATGTCTTTATGAATAACATTGTGCCTTCTTTTGGGACAACATTTTTTCCTTTAGAAGCTCCTCATTTGATGATAGCCTAAAATAGAATAAGTGGATAGTCATAACATTTTAGCATAATGGGAAAACCCTAAAGTGTGATAAAGTCTATACATTATCTATTCCCATCCATGTGTCTAAGCAACTATTCAAATGCTAGGCCAACATGATTTAAACAATCATAAGGGCCAACAATCCACTCCAAATGCATGGGAAAAGGACAACTCTTGGATCCCATATTAATCATGTTCACATGGCTGCTAGCATCTTCAAGTGAGTCAATACAAAAATTGAAAGCCTCAAACTCATACACCTAAGAAAAATATACCTAATTATAAATTTGATATGCATGAATAAGGAAGTCCTCATGCAATACAAACTAAAATGTGTCATATTTATACATGTCACCAAGTTGAACTACATCATGTTGAGACTCGTGTTTACTTAAGCATTACAAGTCACTTGCCTCTTTGCATGCTTCAAAGTTCCAAATAAAGGACTCAACTTTAGGTGTAGCAGAGTCCTCATCATTGACTGATTTACATGGCCTTCAACAAACTAAAATTATATATCATCTTTACAATTGTATGTCCAAGCTCTTTAGGAGTCTTCACAAATATGTCCAAAGTAAGATTACTCAAATCAAATAATGGTTTATATCTAGAGCTTTATTAAGTTGATACCTAGGTGGATTAGTGTGTAAACATTCAAATTAGATGGTAATTCACAAGTTTATAGGATAATAAAATGAATCCCTAGTCTAGAATCCAAATGTACATAATAAAACAGATATCTATTTTTTAGTAGCAATATGGATGTTACAGAGTGTCCATTGGAAAAGAATTGGGATTTACTTCAATTTGCTTGTTCATGCTTCTCACATGATGTCACCTCCCCTACCCATCCAGCTCTACAGAAGAAGAGAGACAACAAATGATCAAGAGGGATCACTAATTGGTGGTAAGTGATTGATTACTTATGTCATGTTATATATTTTGAATATTAAATTCTATATTAATGTGCACATTGTTTGATTGTCAAAAATCCCTATTGAGGAGGTCTAGTCGATGAGTGATAGAGGATGAGTCATTGACTAGTTCACCATCTTCATGGCCTAGCAAGAGCCATAGATTATTTGATAGCAATCCATAGGAGATTTGATTTTGGGACATTTTGTTACATATGCCTATTTGGATTTGTAAACATACTTTTGTGTGTTATCGATGCATATCATTGTATATACCCATATGGTTTTATTTGTACATGCCTATATGGCTTGATATATACACTCTACATTATTTTCATGACATTATGCATATATGTATATATAAGATCCTCATTTGGCACAAGTAGGGAGAATGCTTGCAAAGGTTATGTAATTTCATTTTAAATGTTCCAATTGTATTTACTTCAAAGTTTCTAAAGCCTTTTCAAAAAATCCATTTTGTGCATATCTTGCAATCATTACATTCCATGAGATAGCATCTCTTTGAGGTGTCATGCCAAACTGTTCACATGCCTTGTCTATGCTTCCACACTTTGGATTTACACCTGCCAATTACATTTTCTTAACATTTCCTTTCAATCCTTATCAAAAATTATATTTTGTGTACATATTGCAATTATTGCATTCCTTCATTTACAATACATGATTAAATAAGAAGATGCATATTTACAACACTTAAGAATATGTAGTAGTGTTTCTCATGTCACCAATACTATGTTTACATCTTCACATACATGGCTTACAACATCTGACAATATGAAGTGATGAAAAAACTTGTTATTTTGATGTAATTCAACTCCAAATTTGCGCCTAGAAGTGAAGGTGCTAATCCTTTATCAAACTAACCTAAAAGTGTGCCTTGGTACTTAGGGCACTAGATTATGATTGATCAACCTAAAATGTGCGCCTAGAGCTAGATATTGAAATGGAAGGATAAAATGCATCATTAAAGGATTTTATAATTATTGAAGGCATCAAATGATGACTTGGGCGCACATCTACCTCTCTACACCATCAAATGTGCACCTAGATTAGTGAGGCACCACTTCATATCTCTATGACTTTGGATATGTGCCTTGATAATGAATTGATCTTACAAGTTGAGGTTGCCTCCACAAGTTGAAAGAATGTCCAAAGAATACAAGGTGCCAATTATTTAACAAACAACCTAAAATGAGTGCCTTACTATTTGAGGTGTTAGTTCATGCTTCTAGAAAACTAAAATTGCACCTAGATGTTGAGGCGCTACCTCTTGCTGAAGCAACCTTGAAAGTGCGCTTTGACAAGGAGGTTAAAATATATTATCAAAGGATTAAGTTGAATCAAGGAATCATCATTGAAGACAAGTAAAACATGATTGTGAATGAGGTGCACTTTTCATCATCTCCAACCTCACAATTGTACCTTCCCTTGGAAGCTCATATTGTGCCTAAAGGAATGGTACTGAGATATCATTCATGTCAATGATTAAGAATGTGTCAACTAGAACAATATTTTTTGTTTTGCTCATCGTGGGGTCGAACAGACTATGCCAACACATCGGGGTGGGTGGGTAAATGCCAGTGGAGGTCTCATTTTATGTGCCAAGCATCCCAGTCATTCTGGGCAAGAGGCTACCAGCAAAGTCCCTTAAGATCCATGAGACCAAAAATGTGCCAAAATTTGACGATGCAGTTCTTGGAATTCATGATTGTTGGGAATGTTGTGTTTAGACCTAAAGGTGCATGTGGGGTTTGTCAATAATAACCTCTCTCATTTTTTGTCAACTCCATTCCGTTTGACCATGCCGAAATCAAACGAATTGTTGCAAAATGCTTCAATTTGATGTAGTGGAAAGGTGCTAGGTGTGACATTTTTCATTCCATAGCTCATGGGGTCAAATGGACTATGCCAATGCATCAGGTTGGGTGGGTAAATGCTAGTGGAGGTCTTGTTTCATGCGCCAAGCATCCCAGTCGTTTCGGGCAAGAGGCTACTAGCAAAGTCCCTTAAGATCCCTGAGACCAAAAATGCGCCAAACTTTGACGGAGTAGTTCTCAAAATTTGTGATAGATGGGAATATTGTGTTTGAACCTACAGGTGCATGTGGGGTCTGTCAACAATAACCTCTCTCATTTTTGGTCAACTCCATTCTGTTTGACCATGTCGAAATCAAACGTATTGTTGCAAATTGCTTCAATTTGATGCAGTGGAAAGGTTGTAGGTGTGACATTTTTCATTCCATAGCTTGTGGGGTCAAACAGACTATGCCAACACGTCGGGGTGGGTGGTTAAATGCTAGTGGAGGTCTTGTTTCATTCGCCAAGCGTCCCAGTCATTCCGGGAAAGAGGCTACCAGCAAAGTCCCTTAAGATCCCTAAGACCAAAAATGCGCCAAACTTTAAGGAAGCAGTTCTTGGAATTTGTGATAGCTAGAAATGTTGTGTTTGGACCTATAGGTGTACATAGGGTTCATAAAAAATAACCTCTCTCATTTTTGGTCAACTCCATTCCATTTGATCGTGCCAAAATCAAACAGATTGTTGCAAAATGCTTCAATTTGATGCAGTAGAAAGGTGCTAGGTGTGACATTTTTCATTCCATAGCTCGTGGGGTCAAACGGACTACGGCAACGCATCAGGATGGGTGGGTAAATACCAGTGGAGGTCTCGTTTTGTGTGCCAAGCCTCCTAGTCCTTCCGGGCAAGAGGCTACCAGCAAAGTCCCTTAAGATCCCTGAGACCAAAAATGTGCCAAACCTTGATGGATCAGTTCTTAGATTTCATGATAGCTAGGAATATTGTGTTTGGACCTACAGGTGTATGTGGGGTCCATCAACAATAACCTCTCTCATTTTTGGTCAACTCCATTCTATTTGACCGTACCAAAATCAAACGCATTGTTGCAAAATGCTTCAATTTGATGTAGTGGAAAGGTGCTAGGTGTGACATTTTCCATTCCATAGCTCGTGGGGTCGAATGGACTATGCCAATACATTGGGGTCGGTGTGTAAATGCCAGTGGAGGTCTCGTTTTATGCGCCAAGCGTCCCAGTCATTCCAAGCTATCTAGTAATTGATGGAGGCGAAGTTTCCTGCATTAACAAGTCAAAACACAAATTTGATTAATCTCTTCAATGGTAAATAAAAAATAGTTAAAGTTAGTAAATAGATTCTTATCTACTACAATTAAGAACTTTCATTTATTAACATACATCTAAATCACTACAATCACTACAATCAACTATAAGATCATTAGATAAACTATCAATTATTTAGAAAAATTCAATTCAATTAGCTCGACTCTATGTTGTTGTTCAGACAATCGTTCTACAAATGATTTTCTCTTAAGATGATCAGGTGTCCTACTGAAGCATGATGGCAAAGGTGGCACATCACTCACATTCTCAAGAGACTACATAAAAGCAAAGTAACATTGAATTAAATTAATATATAATTATTAAACAAAATAGGAAATGCATACATTTAAAAAGGTTAGATGTACTATGCACAAACAATCAATTAAATTACATTTCAATCAAATTACCTCCACCCTTTGTTGGCGTTGAGAAAGTCGTTCTACAAATGATAGTCCCTTGGGTTGATCAGGAGTTCGAGAAAAGACTATTGGCAAAGATGCCACATCATTCACATTTTTGATTGACTATAAAATAAAATTAACATCAAGATATAAATTAATATATAACTACTCACAAAGAAATAAATGCATAAAAAAAAGTTGATTTGTAGAACAAATTATACTGGCAACTCCAAGTCAACTTAGATGGCAAACAAAGTTCCATGATGAACTTTTGTCAACTCCTCTGTCATCAACTGTTATCCCACTTAGATACATTAGTACTAATAAATTTATTTATATATTCAAATGGAGCAGACCATAAAATTTAACTTTAAATTTTACCTACATAAAAGATTGCTCATGCATTTCTCTTTCTCTATGGTTCACTAATCCAGTAGCTTCTACTCTTGTCCCCAACCGCTTCTACTCTTGTCCCCAACCCCTCAACTTGAGTTCTGGACCCCATTGCCTCATCTTGTGAATGAAGATCATACTCTGATGTGTTCAACAGTGGCTCACTACTCTCCATAATAGGACCTAAGCATAAATGATTGTAATAAATGCAATGATGGGGCACACATACATGTGTGGACGATGATGGTCTAGTAGAACTAGGTGATCCAATATCATCACCTTCATCATGTGCTTGTGCAAACTGAGATATCTATATAATCAAATGCTCGATCAAAGAGTGTATGGCACTAAGGCCCTGTTGTGTTACATTTACAACAATGTTTGGGTCCTGCATTGGGGGTGGAGAAGGGATAGCAAGAGGGAGAATATAGGGACCTTATACTTGTCTCACTGTCCCAAGTCTATCTTGAGGCATTCACTTACCCACTCCTTGAAACTCTCTAAAATCAAAATAATTAACATGTTGACCCATGATGAACTCTGCATAGAGTTTATGAAGGAAATACAAAGGTACATTTAAATTGTTGTTGGGTGGTTTATCAAAAACCATCCACCAACGTTCCTAAAAGTTTTGACTAATGCCCTCATGATTACACCATTTGATTGAAAACTTGGGCTTACGGACATCAACATGCAATCCAATTTAGGATTGACAAAGCATTGGGCTAACATAGTTTTTGTAATCCCTAATTCTTTGACTTCATCATATGACAAACCGTTAGCATATTCAGCCTTCTTGGCTTCTTTCCATTACCTAAATGATTCATGTTGGGTTGACAAGGTTTGAACATGATCAATGATTCCCTCTAAATTCGATGTCATTGTAGACAATCGAGGGTGGTAGCGATACATTTCTATGATCCTACTTATTTGATCAATATTTATTTGAATATTCTCTTCTATTGTTGGAGGGGGAGGGTTTGGTGGTGGAGGGTTTGGGTTTTCATTTTGTGCATCCATTTTACCTAATTAAAATATAAAACATACCCACTTAGCATAAAAAACCAGAAAATTTGCTTGAATATACAAAACAAACAAAAAAAATGCAAAAGATCTTACCTTTTTGGATCAGATATCCGTTCTTCACCTCTAATATCTATTCTTTAGAGATGACACTACATTTTTGCAAGCCACGGGTTTGCAAAAATGCGAGTCTTTTTTGCTTTTTATGTTTTTCAAAATGGATATCCATTTTCTTTTTCTCAATTGTTTTCATTGTTTTTTGTTTAGTATTTAGGCATTTTAGCTATAAAATACAATCCAAATTTTAGAAAGATAGTATCATATGAAAGGAGAGATTTTGGACAAACTATCAAAATTTATATAGGATTATGATGATATATATATTTGATTTTTATATGATTTACTTATACTAAGGTATCTCATAGTATTTCAAAGGAACTTTTGAATAGATAAACTATAAACCCTAAATAATTCCCTAAATCCTAAACCCTAACTCCTAAACCATAAACCCTAAATAATCCCCTAAACCCTAAAACCTAAACCTAAGAAAGGGAATCCTAGTTTTCTTGTTTCCATTTCCTTCATTGAGAAGGGAGAGGGAAAGTTAGAGGGGACAGCTATGATATATAGGAAAGATAGGGGCAGAGAGGCAAGAGATGGAGAGATTGGGAGAGATGGCTAGGTACAGAGAGATAGAGACCTGAGATAGATAGGAAGAGATAGAGGAGATGAAGGGGAGAGATAGGGAGATTGAGAGTTAGAAACATGTCTAGAGAGACAGGGAGATAGAGGAATGATAGGGGAGAGAAGGCAAGAGATAGGGAGAGATAGATATAGGTAGAGAGAGAGAGGAGATAGATTGGGAGAGATAGAGGAGACAAAGGGAGAGATAGGGAGATAGAGAGTGAGTGAGATGTCTAGAGAGATAGGGAAAGAGATTGAGACATGTGGAGGGATGATAGAGAAAGGGAGATAAGGGAGAGATGGGGAGATAGAGGTGGAGGGATATTAATTTTAATGACCTCCACATTTTCCATAAATTCTTCTCCACTAAACCCTAGACCATCACCCAAATCCTTACTTTCCTAATAAAAGCCCTTCCCCAAACATCATTTGGTCATGTGATTCCTTCCATCACTAGACAGGTGCCCAGGTACTTTCCATTATTCATCTAATATTGTAATCCCAATGTCATAGCTCACATTCCCACACCTACATTCATAGACTCCATTCCCCCTATTGACACCATCGTTGATAATCATTATATAAGGACACTCCCTTGAATAATAATTAAACCATGGATTATCCTGTATCCCCATCTTACACTTTCCTCACATTTGAACCATTAGAAGATGACATTTAGCTATCTCTAGCATTACCAATCACACTTTCTAGCAATCCCACATAAGACATCTTACCCATCACTTCACCTAGGTCATCACCAATTAAATCACCTCATTACTCCATTCAACCATACCCATACCACCCATTTCTCACTCTACAACCTGTATTAACGCATGATTAAACCTAACCCCTAACCCCTAACCCTAACCCTAACCCCTAACCCCGATTTCCTAACCCCTAACCCCTAACCCCTAAACCCTAACCCCTAACCCCTAACCCTGATTTCCTAACCCCTAAACCCTAAAGTTGAGAAACCATAAACCCCTAAATATTAAACACTAAACCTAAGATACCCTAAACCTCTATCTCTCTATCTCCCTATCTCACTATGTGCCCATCACTATCATTCCTCTACCTCTCAATCTCTCTCCCTATGCTTTGGCCATGTCCCTCACTCTATATCTCCCTATTGGTCCTCTCTCTCTAAACACTAAACCCTAAACCTCTAAGCCTTAACACCTAAACCATTAACCCTAAACCCTAAGTAATGCCCATAAACCTCAACCCCTAACCCCTAACCCCTAACCCCTAAATCTTAAACACGAGCAACCCTAAACCCTATCTCCTATCTCTCCCTTATCTCCCTTCTCTCCCTTATCTCCCTATCTCTATCATCCCTCTACCTCTCAATCCTTCTCCTTATTTCTCTAGATATCTCGCTCACTCTCTATCTCTCCCTATCTGTCTCCTCTCTCTTTCTATCTAGTTATCTCCAAAAATAAGAAACCCTAAATCCAGGTACATCCTAAATCTAATCAACTCTAAACCTATATCTCCCTATCTCTCCCCTATCTTCCTATCTCTATAGTCCCTCTATCTCTCTTGATCTCTCTCTATGTCCCTGGCCATGTGCCTCACTCTCTATCTCCTTATCTATCTCCTCGGTCTCCTCTCTCTATCTCCCTATCATTCCTCTCTCTTTATAAACCCTAAATACAAAACCCTAAACCTCTAAACCTAACCCCTAACCCCTAAACAATTTAAATCCTAAAACCTAAATAATGCCCCTAAACCCTAACCCTAACCCCTAAACCTGAGAAACCCTAAACCCAAGTAACCCTAAACCACTATCTCCCTATCTCTCCCCTATCTCCCTACCACCTTTGTCCCTCTACCTCTCAATCTCTCTCCCTATGTCTCTGGCCATGTCCCTCACTCTTTATCTCCCTATCTCTCCCCTCAGACTCCTCTATATCTCCCTATCATTCCACTCTCTCTATAAACCCTAAATGCAAAACCCTAAACCTCTAAACCTAACCCCTAACCCCTAAACAATAAATCCTAAACCCTAAATTATAATGCCCCAAACCCTAACCCCTAACCCCTAAACTTGAGAAACCCTAAACACCAAACCCCTAAACCCTAAACCCAAGTAACCATAAACCACTATCTCCCTATCTCCCTATCACCTTTGTCCCTCTTCCTCTCAATCTCTCTCGCTACGTCTCTTGCCATGTCCCTCACTCTTTATCTCCCTATCTCTCCCCTTGTACTCCTCTATATCTCCCTATTGGTCCTTTATCTCTCTCTAAACCCTAAACCCTAAACCTCTAAACTTTAACCCCTAACCCCAAAACCCTAAACCCTAAACCTAATTAATGCCCCTAAACCCAAACAACCCTAAACCTCTATCTCTCTCTCTCTATGTCTCTGGACATGTCTCTCACTCTCTATATCCCTATCTCCCCCCTCTGTCTCCTTTATCTCTCTTTAAACTGTAAACCCTAAACCCCTAAACTCGAGAAACCCTAAACCTCTAAACCCTAAATAATTCCCCTAACCAACCTCTAAACCACTTCTCTATATAGGTGCAACTAAAACTACTTTTTCATTGTTTTCCACATTTAATTATATTCTTTTCCATTTTCCAAGTCCTACATGTGTCCAAGTTGTATTGTTTGTGAAGTTTTTAGTCTAATTGTTAGTCCTATCTCTCATGGTTATTAAAATGTTAGAATAGTTAGATTTATCCTTTGGTAACATTAATTTACACATTGTTGCACAAACAACCACACTGAAACATAACCTTACCTAATTAAGGTTAACCTTTAAGGTTCTTTCATAAATGGTGAGCTTAACAGATCCAACTAGTTCAATGTTCTTATAGTCCATGCTTACCCTTCCAAGAGAGTTCATGCCATGTTAACTTTGCATTATGTCCTAACATATCACATGAAGGACATCATCATCACAAGGAATAACAATGTCATGAAGGATCAACGAAGGTGCAGCTTCACCACATAAAGTATCATTCATAATTTTATCACTAGGGTATATCATGTGTAACCTTCTCAAACCATGTATCATGAATCAAATCATATGAAGGATTGGGTAAAGCAATTTAGGGCATGAAATCCAAAACACCCTGAAACACATCCCCTGCTGCCCCACCATTCCTATCCCCGAAATATTGGAACATAGTCTAAAAGTGATTATTTCACCTGATGAACAAAACTAAATATTTTATTATTGATTATTCGAGTAATTCATTAGTGATGATTCTTAGTGTTTAACAAATCCTTATGGATCAATGTGTAAAGAAGCTACCAATGTTAATTTGCCCACCTCCTTCACTAGAAATGGTCTTTAAGGAGGTTCATATATTGATGGGAGATCCAAGATTTAAGAGATATATTTTCAAAAAGAGTAAAAAGGCTTTTTCCCAAAAAAAAATTCAAAATAGATATCCATTTTGTATTTCTAGAAATGGATATCCGTTTTGGTTTGGTATCCAAACCAAAATAGATATCTGTTTCAAAGTCAAACTTTGCCAAGTCACGAATTTGGCTAAGTAAAAATGAAATTTTTTTCCTATTGCCACTATTTGGCCCACGATGATCCTACACATACCCTACCCGGAGAAGGATGAATTAGTCTAATTCATTCTTCTTCTACACTGATTTGCTTTATGACCAAAGTTATTGCAATTGAAGCAGTATCCATTGAAGGATGGATATCTTTGAGCATTTGGTTGCCTTACCAGAGATCTTCTAGGCCTATTTCTTGGATTTCCTGATCCAGAGTTCTTCTAATCAGATTCAGAGCTTTCACCTTTTTCATATCCCAAGCCATGATTATCATCTACCCTATTTTGTCTTTCAAGAAGAACTTCAAGTTGAGAAGATCTTATCTTGAATTTCTCTTTGTATTCATTTGCTATTTGAAGATCCCTTTTAAGAGTGTCTATCTGATTCTCAAGTTGTTCTTCATTGTCTCTGGCTTCTTCAAGATCAGATTTTAGATGCCTAATTATTCTATCCATTTTGTGTTAGTCTTCTGACTTCTTCTTGAGAGATTTTTTTAGATTATCTTCAATTTCTTGGGTGAATTTCATAACCCCTGATTCCATTTAATTGATATCTTCTTCTAGCTAATGCTAACAATCTAATTCTTGGGAAGGAGAGTATTATCCAAGTGTTTTTCCACCAACAATGGACCGGCGGTCCCCAGCTCAACTTCCTAACTAGAATTGGTCCTACCATTCATAGAAGGAATAGATATTAAGAAACTATTAGGTTATCCATCTAAGTATCTCGTGTTGTGTCCTTCATAATGCCTCTTAGTCATGCAACTATAGATCCACTCTAACTATGCATGACACTAGTAGAGACATTATGCCATCTAGAGCACTGTGGACCAACAATGCATGTAGAGGCAGATGCATTACTTTGGCCAAAGAATTACATACATGTACGTTACACAATGAATGTCATCATATGTCCACCACCCTAACTCAACTTATAAGTTGTCTCATCCCACAGTATACTTAATTGAACCCTTCTTAGTCTATACTAGTTAAGTTCATTTCGTCTTAGTCCTTACGTTGGACATTTGACTTCTACCTTTATAATCCATTCTCAAGGATCACATTGCTTAAGCAACTAGGAACTAGTAACTCCACATCACCTTGTCCCATGTTAATTTGAACAAAAAGGGTTAGTCATTATCTCAACACTTATCCTCACTAGCTTGGTGTTTACTTGTTTACTTTATATCATGGTTTACACTTAGGTCATATGGTCAATGAGTAGACTTGTAGTGACATAAAGGCCAATTCTCTTACTCAAGGTTCCATCTTAAAAGACCTTCTAAATGTCAAACTTCTAAAAGAAGAAAACCTAGCCATTCAATAAGAAGGCCTTCATGCTCTAATACATAACATGGTTTATGATGACAAAGTACTATTCTTGTATAAGAACATTCAAAGAATAACTTTTCCCTTTAGGAACCATGGCTTGAACCCATAAGAGCCATAAGATAATAATATGCCCATAAGAATCATCTTGATACCAATAGAGTTTATTTAGATACAAAGTACAACACATGCACAATGATATTCTTTACATGTAGTCAATGGTTTCATCATTCACATCAAGCTATTAAGTATAATGTTAAAAATCATTAGTTTAAGGTAAAAGATTTTTTCCTTGAAGACTGAACAGTCTTTTTCATAATAACAATTTTTTATTACTTTGTTATCATAAATCAATAACATAGTTAAGGTTTGGCCTTTCTTGCAAGGCACTAGTTCTTGATGCATAAGATGAGGCCACCAGCTATCACAATCCTTGAAACATTGCCCTATAGGGATTATCATACTGAACGTCTACTATGCCTTCATGGCTATCATGGACAATAAGACACAGTCATAATGAAACATTATAATAATGCTCTTTAGGCGCAAAAGCTATAAATCGTGAATTAATAGCCCTATACATGTTTCGTCATGGCTAAGAAATGATAAAGCCTTTGATTACATATGGTCATCTTAATGATGACAAGAATTATAGAAGTTTTTAAAAGGGTTTTGAAACCTTGTCATACAACACTTCATAGGTTTCATGTATGCATATCATATGCTACAGCTCAAAGCTGGCCAAAGATAAACTAAACATACAATTATGATAAGAAGAATACACATTATCTACCCATAGGTATAATATGGCTTGTAAGCCATTAAATAACAACATATCCATACGTGGGTTGACGCAGTTGACACCCACTCCAAAGTAATCAAATACTCTTAACTTAAGTACTTATTGAGTTTGAAAACATTGAGGTATAGCTCATACCTGTAGCTTGAGCTTGGTCAAGGTAGAAATATGGCTACAATGACTGCACAGTGACAACTTGACTTCCCAAGTGTTTTATGTAGTAGTGATGCTTCTTCAAGTAAACTTTCTCTACTTCCTATCTCCCTGGCCAAGAGTCACACTCTTCTCCCCAAAAAAACATAATACCTATTAGGTTTTTCCCAAGTTGGATGTTTCCCAATTATCCCTACAAGGTAGCCATCACTGATCAACAAGATTCTTGGGCTAGGGGCCAATAGTACAAGAGATAGACTCTATAAATATCTCCTCTCCTTCCTTAGGCTCTGCGAATCCTAGGGGGTATTACCTATTCAACATCTATAAAATATTTTTGTAAACTTATTGAGATGCTGACAAAAAGTAGATAAACCCTCTTTTGAGTAGAACAATACTATAAAATAATTGCAAAGGGGCTAGCTTTGGGCCTTATATTTCAGTTGTGAATAAGAGGATTTTGGGTACTAAAACTACTTTATAATCCTATAGGTTTGTAAATGATATTCTAATTTAGTTTTTTGTGTTTAGATGCAAGACTAGGACCTTGAATCATAATCTCAATACAGAAACATACCGGTGCCTATATCTGGGCATGGAATCAACTAGACATATATATGTGGATGTTTACCATTAACTCAAAACACAATCAAATTTCAATGGGATTCTCAAGTATATGTCTTACAAATACTTCCCAGGACTGAGTATTCAATTATCCATGCTTACAGATATCCTTGTTACAATATATTCTTCCCAATGCTTAACCCAAAACATTTAATTTGTTCCTTGAACAAAAGTAGAAGATTAACCATTCAACATATAAAACCCATGTTGTAGAAATTTGAATAACCCTTAGCTACTCAGATTTAGAAGAAAAACACACACAACTTGGAGATGGATAATCGAATACATGCAAAAAAGCATTATTCATTTAGAAACAACATGAAATTGATAAATTTTATGCATAAGACATCCAACATATAACTCATAAACTTACACCACAAGAAATAGAGCAACGCAGAAAGCCTATATTTTTATTACTTCTCCAAAATTTTCCAAGTCTTCAACCACATAAAATGAGTGATACAGTCCCATTATATAATAGGAATGTGTACCCTCAACAATTAATACATTGTCTTTCAAATTCAATGAATACAGAGAAGCGCCCAAAGGAGCTGAAGAAACATTAATTGCACTGAAGGAAAAAAAAAAGAAGATAGTAGCCAAGTTGTCATTCTTTAGATCCATATCTATCCTGCCACTTACCATATGTACTTTTAGCCAACCAAGGAAATCAGATGACTTCTACTATCTTACCATTGTGGCTAACATACTGTGCATCTAGGATACTTTTGACATTTTTACCAAATAATTCAAATGTAATGTCCACCACATGCAGCCTATCAAGTATCCAACTTAACACATGCAGAGTTGGATATCCCTTATCTCAACAAGATGGGATTAACTAATTACCATTATCAATAATTTCCTTCCTCCAGTTGTTCATGTCCTTTGTTTTCCCATCAGCTTCTAAAATGTGAGGTAACCATATTGTGTCCATCTTCTCAACTACTTGCATTTTACCCTTTAATACTATATCCAATTTTAATTGATAAGTAGCCACCTCCTCAATTTTTTTCAACATTCATGCTACCAACTGTATCCCAAGAGGAGCATCTAGATTATATCTAGAACACCTAAGAATGTCCCTAAGTTTTCCAGTCCTTGGTAGCCAGCTGGTCTTCATAGTTGATAGCCTTTGTTTATCTTTCTCATTCTTTTCATGTCCTATCCTTAATAGAGAGTAAGACCTATGGGTTTCTTCCAACCTAGCCAATATCCTATTGATTCTACTTCTTTTAACTTTCTATTCTCTTCTTTCAATTCCTTTATTTCTTGAAGCAAGGGTTGTGTGTCCACTGGTAATGATTTTGTAGTCTATATAATTGGAGGTGTTTGAGATGGACTAGCTTCCAATTAAGGTTGACTCTCATAAACACTAAGTTTGATCATTGCCTCTGTGTATTTCCCCAATAATTCATTGTAATCTTTCTGTAGTTTGAGTGTTGTTGCCTCTATAAAATGTCTTATCTGAACATTCAAGTTGGCTACCTAAGAAGCAGGGGTGTCTAACACCCTCTTGATGATCACATTACCAATCAATTCCTACAAACCTACCTTTGGTTTCTTATCATTGGGGCCAATGCCTAGATAGCCAAAGTATCAAATTTAGGTTCAAAGATAGTACCTTGCAATGCCCTCCTAGCCTGTTCTTAACTTACATCTACATCATCAAATGCAATAGCATCTGACAGTGTCCAGTGTGGCAATAGTAGGATTTTTCTTTTCTTCACAAGTGCTCTCCCTTCCTCAGGAGTCATGGCATTGATGTCCTTGTTCACTTCACTCAAAACCCTCCTTGTGATAGCATCATATTATGAAGGGTTTGCACCACTTTTTGCTTCTATCTTTTTCTAAAATTCTTCACTCCTCATTCTCAACATAAAGGATTTGAATTCTAGAGTGGTAATGAATGCATCATTAGATAAACTAATTGCATACCACATCCCTTAGATCTTTAGTGTCTACCTCATTGTTAGCTGTGGATCTTGTCAACCTATTCTCTGGGGAGGCATATGGTGCTATCCTTAGGGGAGAATGCAATTGATGTGAGGGTTGTGGGTCTTGTTCCATTGTCACCTCCTTCTCTAGATTCACAACTTCCATTTCTGCTTCTATTTCAATATCAATTATCTTTGCTCTCTTTGGGGTAGGATCATCAAGGGAGTTAGGGGAACTTTTCCTAATGTACTGGCCCTTTAAATTGCTTGGTAGATATGTGGGCCTCTCTTCGCCAACAGGTGCCTCAGTGATCAATTCATCTCCTTTAGCAAAGAGCATTTTATTTCTTTGAATGGGGTTTTGAATCTCAATGAAAGCCCTTTGGTATGTAGAGTTAGCCTTCTTTTTCCTTTTCTCTGTGTCCATTATCAATTTCCACTTATTTCTCAAGAAAAGCACTCGTTACATTGATTCATAATTTACGATAGTATCCTCATCAAGCAGGACATGGTGTGGATATGTAGGACTACTAACGTTATGCCTTGTGTCATGAATAAAACCTTCAAGATCAAAGTACCTTATTTTGTCCATACCCATCCTATAACATTGGAACATGAAACCAATTTGGTCTAAGCCACTCTTATCAATTGTAATAAAATCATGAAGCTTCAGAGATGTTAGGCTAAGAGATCCCTTCTTAGGATTTCTGAAATGTTCCTTATCTACTTCATTCAACTATCTGATGATCTCCATAAATCCTATTCTTCTTGGCACAAATTTTGGTAAGGAATAAGGTGGAGCCTCACACACATAGATTTTGATACAAGTTGTATTTTCATGTAAAAACCAATCTCCCCAATTGTGACTGACCTTCAAATGGGGAGTCCTCTCCATTGGTCTTAGAAAATCCTTAATCTCCTTTGGTATCCTTTTTGTAGCTAGCTCTAGGAATCCCAATACTTTCCTCACAAAATGCTCCTCAAAAGTGACATAGCTGGCATATTTGAAATGCAGGTCTAGCATGTAGGTCTACATCTGAACCGGCATGGCATTGCCTTTTGCATCAGTCATTCTCAAATGCAATTCTTTGCCCCAATGGCCAGATAGAGAAAATAGGATCATGTGGCACATTAACAAATACCAAGTGAATTTTACATGGGGACCTGGAGTGTACATATTGTTCGTAATGGCCACCATATGTTCATGCATCTTTTTTGACAAGTAACCTACATAATCATATGGCTTCTCGGCTCCATAATCTTGGATATATACTACCATCATCATTAGGGACACTAACATTCTATCTGATGCATCTCTCCCGAGCACATGACACAAGCTATGATAGGTTTTAACAAAATATTCCATGAACAGGCTGCATTGGAGAGGCTCCTCTTCTATGTCAGGGATTTTGATCAAAGCTCCATCAACCCCCTTCAATGTATGCTTGGCCAATTTATGGGATCTATATGCATACCTAAGACCTTTTTATTTTTCTCTGAAAGAATTTAAATCTATAGGTATACTAGTAGTACGGTTAAGATTGAAGATGGTAGCAATATAGGCCTTAGTGAATCTAATGATAACATTGCCATTTCAAGACAAGACAGACATGGTCTTAGGGTCATACCTAATTGCTACAGCTCTCATCAAGTCTATGTTTACAAAGACATCAGGGCATATTAATTTAGCTAAGTCAAGGGTCTAGGCATGGTAGATTGGGGCTCTATAATCACTTTGCTTGTGCTAATGCTCAAATAGACTCCAAGCAGACACAGGGATCCTAGCATCTCAACAATCTACACAAAGGTCATATATTTTATCATTTATGCCAACCTCTCCTAAATTTGTTAGAGTTCCCTTAGATGATCCAGGACACTGAAACATGATGTCTTCATCCAAGCTACATTTTGAGGTCAAAGCTTGACCTGACTATCTCATTTTGTATTTTATGTAGGCAACCTAAGGTTTATGCAATTAACAACTACCCTAAATTTTTCAAAAAATTCTTATAGATAGAAAACTAAGTGTAGAGGAGAGATAATGACTTACTAGTTATTGATGTCACAGAGGTGCAGAATTGTTTCCCCTTGCTTTTTTTTATGATTCTCTGGCTCTGAACGTGATTGCTCCTTGAAGAATGATAGGAAATACTTTGAATTATGCTGCTATAACATCAAATTCCTATACCACTCTATTTATTAATGGAAGTCACAAAAACCGTAACTCTACTCATGCTAAATTCACTCAAAAATCTTCTTTGTTTGTATTTTTGAATTTGGACCATTGATCATTTGTCATCTTTCTGAAATCTATAGCCTTGATTCACTCACTAGATTTGACAATCTTAATCATCTTGGTTGACAAGTCACTGCCCAATGAAAATGAGCCAAATCATCTGTACTTTCCTTGCACCTCAAATAATCTTTAGCATGGACTAGATGTGTGGCACCTTTTTGCAGTGTCAGAGTCAAAGAGGGCCCACCATACACCTGTTGTGCGATGGTGCGACATAGCACCCATGAACCTTTATTATAGTTTGTTATTTAATCGGTGGATGCCATGTGTCATCAACTTACCATCTCGTGAAGAATATTCCCTCTAAAAAGATTCCTCTATACTGACACGCAACCATTGGATCTTTAGCTTTCTCTATGGACCATTAATATTTTGGCATGTGCAGACAGTTGGCTGAGGCGAACACTTCATAGACAAAGGTTTCATGGATAGGTGACAGCCTGTCGTGACATTGTGGCCAGGCACTGACATCATCCTGATATGCTCTGTGACGGTGCAATTTTCATTTTATAACACTTTAGGACTTACCAGTGTCAATAGGTAATGACTAGGTTAAGGGGCTGGTCAACTCATGGGCACCAAGACTTAAGGTTGCATGACTTAAAGGATTGACAACTAAAAATAAATGGTCAACATAAAAGTATAACAAAAAAGTGCCTAACCTAAAGAAAAGGGGCAAAGGGATTTCAAAAGTAGACAGTTAGAAAAGTTTTAAAACCTAAAACCTAAACCCAAAGGGGGAACCACCACTAGCTCTGACTAGGGATTTGCAGACATAAGGCTGCAGTGAGAACCAAAAACTCTAGGATAGACCATAAAAAAACATAGAACACAATCAACTATACAAGGACCTAAAAAATTTAGAAACTTTATACACATGTTACATTGTGCACAAGAACATACTTATTCATGAAAAATAGGGCTTGAGGAATTGACCGTGCATAGGTAATTCCTGTAACTCACCATTCAGGGCCTAGAGAAAGTAGGAATCTTCTCCATGATTATTACTGATCTGATATGGGCCCATCCATAGGGGTTCAAACTTACCATGTTTTCCCTTGTCTTGACCTTTTACATTCCATACAAGGACCAAGTTGTTTATTTGAAACTTCCTTTCTATAGCCCTTTTATAAAATAGGTATTTTATCTTTTGTTGCTTCATAAGATTTGTGATCTATTCTTCACTTCTAGACTCATCTATTACAATTAATTGATTTATTCTTTCACTCATTAGATCTTCTATTTCTTGATCATTTTCCTGTATAAACCTATAGATTGGTAAGAGATTGTTAACTGGTAATTTAGCCTCAACACCATATACTAGCTCAAAACGTGACTTCCTGATTGCTTTCTTCACTGTCACCCTATCATCCCATAGTGCCAGCTTCAACTTTGAATCTTAAGCTCTTTTATTCTTATCAATTACTCTGTTGATTTTCTTCATAAGGCTTTTATTACTAGACTCTTCTTGACCATTCCCTTGTGGGTGATATGGTGATGCATAAGATAGACTAATTCCATAGCTGTTGCAAAAATCAACAAACTCACTAGATCTAAAGCACATGGCATTATCTACAACCAATTTTTCTAGTGCTCCAGATCTAATGATAATATGCTCTAAAATGAAATCCATCACTACCTTGCTAGTGGCCCTCTTGTTTGGGATAGCTTGAATCCATTTGGTGAAGTAATCGATAGCAACTAAAATCCAACTATGTCCTCCACTTGATTTATCTGAGATTTCCCCGATAAAGTCAATACCCCACTACTAGAAAGGAGCTTCTACTGATACAGTTATGAGGGGCAATGCACTGTCATACTTAAGTCTCCTAAAAAATCTCTGGCAGGGATCACATTTTCTTACCATTTTCTATGTATCAGAGAATAGTGTTAGCCACCAATAACCTACTCTTAAGATTTTATGAGCAGTTGTTTTAGTAGTATAGTTACCACCACATAGTTCATTATGTATGTCACTTAAAATAACCTTGGCCCGATCCTCATTAAGACATCTAAGTAGCACACCATCAAGATTTTTCCACTATAAATCTCCTTGGAAAATAATGTATTTGATTTTGTGTAGCTTCAGGGTCCTTCTTTGACTATCACTGAGATGCGAAGGATAATTTAAATTCTACAAATAGTACACAATATCCTTGTACCATTCAGATTCTGACATGTTAACAACTTCATCTTGAACTACATTTACCTGGCATGCTTCCAAATTTGATTGCACAATCAGCTTAGCCAAGCCCTGTCCCCTTACCAATTTTGTAATTTGTATCTCAATGTTAAATCCTTGTAACTTGTTAATCCACCTGCATCTTCTTACTATTACTTCTTGTTGAGCAAATGTCTTTAATTGTTGCATGGGGCACATAAGCAATTCTCTGAGATCCTACTAAATAAGGCCTAAAGCTTTTGACTGCACTGACCAATGCATATGCCTATTTCTCCATGATATCATATTTTAACTCTGTTGCTTATAGTGACTTGCTACAGAAAGTAATAGGTTGCTCGAAACTGTCTTCATTTTTCTATAATAAACAAGTTACAATTGTGTGAAAAGAAACAAATGAAAATGGCTAAAATGGCTTAGAAAAGTTAGGAGATTTCAACATAGGGGCCATTTTGATAGCTTCTTTTATATTTTGAAAAGACTGGGTTGCCTCATTCTCCCATTTTATAGTTTCTTCCTTTTTTAACATCTTTGAAATATCCTTTGTGATTTCTACAAAGTTGGGAATGAATCTTGTAACGAAGTTTATCTTCCTGAAGAAAGATTGAATTCCTTTTACTATCGTGGGAATCCAAATTTTATCTATTGCAGCAACCCTCTCAGGATTAATCTTAACTCCACTCTTGGAAACTATGTGCCCTAGCAATTTTCCTTCTATTACTCTAAAGGCACATTTCTTTGGACTGCGTGAAATCTTGTATTCAAACTCTCTGACAAAGATCTGTTCCAAATGCATGCAATGCTCTTCTACCTTCTTTGAATAGGAAGTCAAATCATGTTGGTATACAACTAAAATTGAATCAATCAACCCTACAAAGGCAACATCCATAGCTCTTTGTAATGTGGCACTTGCATTTGTCAATCCAAATGGCACTCTTACATAAACATAAGTTCCCCATGTAGTCATGAAGGTAGTTTTGTACTGTTCTGATTCCTTTACCTTCACGTGATTGTATCCTGAAAATCCATTCATCATGGATAAAAGCTCACATCCTATCACTCTTTGCAGCATAGCCTCCATGTTAGGCAATGGATAATTGTCCTTTAGGGAAGATACGTTTAAATTCCTAAAATCCACGCAGAGTCTGATATCTCCATTCTTTTTTCTGACTAGGACAAGATTGGACACCCAATTTGAGTGTCTGATGGGCATGATTATTCTAGCTTCCCTGAGCTTCTTAATTTCCTCCTACATTTTTGGAGCCAAGGTGGGGTTAATAGGCCTTTGCCTTTGTTTGAATGGTCTAGCTCTAGGATTTAAAGGGATTTCATGCTGAAATAAATCTTCTCTATAAGATTTTAGGTCTTCATATGACCATGCAAAAACATGTTTGTATTTTCTTAAAAATACTATCAACATAGTTCCGATATGTGGTTTAACTTGCTTACCTATATATACCTTTTTAGGGGCAAGGTGTGTTCCAAGATTTACTTCTTCTAGATTATCTTTATTTGTGAGAGATGTCTTGGTGACAAGATGATCTCTACTATCAAATGTTCTCTCTATAGCTACTAACCCTCTGGGGATCTTATTTGTTTTCAATTGTATTACTTGTTTTCCCAAAAGTTTCTCTTTTCCATTTATGACCTCTACAAAGTTCTAGAAATCAATCTCTCGACTCTCATATTCATCTATATAATGAAAAAATATTAACAAGTCTTTGTCATCATCAAACACTTGCCAACTGCATATATTGTCTGGCACTATAGGTCTTACCTTGACTTCAACATTTGTGATGTCTGATAAAGTTATGTCATCTGGTCTAATAGCTACATTTGCTAAGAAATCTACCATGACATTTTTTGACCTCTCTATCTAATTTATTGAAAATGCATCAAATAATTCAATTGTATCCTAGACAACATGCTTATATTGCTTTAATCTCTTTATTTTTTGAAGTGTACTTATCCCTTACCAGGGAAACTATTAGTTCTGGATCTCCAAACACTTTTAACATCTTAATCTCATGTCTCAATGCAACATTCAATCCTAATAATAGATCTTCATATTCGACAATGTTGTTTCTACATACAAACTTCAATAGAAAAGATAATTTAAGAAGCTTAACTGTTGGAGACAGGAACACCACTCCAGTACCCGAACCTTGTTTTGAACATGCACCATCAAAATACATAGTCCACAAACCTTCCTGATCAAGCCTTCTCATGCAGAGATATTTCTTTTCTTTGTCTTCTTGGTTATCTAAGATAACTCTAAAGTTTTTACAATTAGCATCCACAAAACAAATATGTTCTTTTGGTTCATGGTCCTCAACTATTTCTTGTGACCTTTCTTCCCTAATCAACTTGATATCCTTATCATTCATAGGGATCATGGCATATGATAAGTCTAATTGCATACTTACTCTAATTAGTGCTGTCCATCTTCATGACAGCAACATACGATACTGTGGTTTTATATCAACTACTGTTATGTTCATTTTGTAGGTCTTTTCTGGATAAGCTGCCAGTATGAAACCTACATCCTTCATGATTCCCATAACTAGTACTTCCCTAGCATCCATGGCATAACATTTTCCACATGCCTTGTCAATTTTTAATCCAACTTGTTGCATGATAGCTAGAGGCATTATGTTTGTTGATGCTCCTGAGTCAAGCATACAATTCCTACTCAAATTTTGATTAATAGCAGGGGAAACATAGAATGGTTCAACCTGTGATGGGAACTTGGTCATTATCATTCCCAGATAAACCTCAGGATCCTCTTCCTCATCAACACACATCTCTTGTTTCTTGCTTTGATCCTCAACACCTTGTTTTGGTAGATGAGTGACTCATGTAATCAAAGATAGAGCCTTATTTCTATATTTCTAAAGGGTAAAATTTGGATGTTTAGTTTTTGGTAGTTTTCTATGTGTATCCTCCTTTCACCCTTTCATTCAAGGACCTAGGGTCAAGTTGAAATGTACTACCTACCCTAGGTCACTATTGAAATGTAGAGAAACTTGGACTTTTGTGATTTGATTACCAATTATCTTCTCTTATGCTCGATTATACCTCAAAACCCAAATTATGCAAATACAATAGTAAACAGATGAATAAAAGAAAATGTTACTACAAAAAGATGTAAAATGACAAATAATTGTGAACCTGTTTTCAAGGTTCTAAAGTAGAACAATCAAAGACTAAAGAGTGGGTGCCCAAGTCCAAGGCCCTACTTTTTTGTTGGAATCTACAAACAAGACCTACAACATGTTCTATCTATACTGAAGATTTTCCTATCACAAAAATTTAAGGACTAATGAGTGGGTGCCCTAGTCCATGGGGCTATTTCTTTCTCTGATCTACAATTTTAACACTCTGTTGTACCCTCTTACAACTTCACTTTCTCCAAATCCAAGACCTATAACCTGCAATCATGAAAACCTTGGGAGGGGGTTGTGGTGTTTAGAGGCTTGCCTCAGTCAAACCCTGGAGAGACATTCAAGTCTTCCAAACACCCTTGTCAGATAGAGAGTGCATGCCTTGGGAGGTAAACACAAAAACTAAATGATAAATGCTTACAAACATAAATGAATGTCACCTTGTAGTGAAGATCTCATGGGAGGAAGAAGTTTTTCATTGCATGAGGAGATGATTGCTCAAATATGCAAATACAAACACATAAACAACACAAATCTGCTCTTGCAACACAATGAAAGCCTTTGATCACCTTTAGAATGCATAAAGTTCACAATAACCATCTAGTTTACAAATGAATGCCTAAAAATTCTTTTATATGCAACTACAAACACTCTCACCAAGAATTTCATAATTCAAACTTGCCATGTTAGGATAGGACCCAAATAACGATCATAAGCTAACACCTAAAAATTAGGAGTACCCCAAAATAGGGTAGGACTAGGGCATGGATGCCTAAATCCTTCCCCCTATTTTGGGTAGGGGTTATCTCAAGTGGTCCCCCTAGGTCCTATTTGTCAAGACACTTAGGGGTTTTCTCATCAGGATGTCAACTTATGATGTATTATGTCCTAAATGCACACTAAAGACCTGGGAGCTAAACCTTATGAGGGAAAAGCCCCCAAGAGGATATTTTCCAACATTATATTTAGCTCCCACTTTAATGTATGTATAAATACAAGGTGAATACATTCATTAAAGTACAGTCAGAAAACATAGCAAACATGCCAAGCATAGAGAAGACATGCTAGACACATTGAAGACAATGGTGGGCATGCAAAACATGGAGAAGACAATTGCAGTCACGTAAAACATGGATAATACATTGAATGCAAAGAAAACACATTAATTCATAGAAGACAAGAATGATTTATTTACTTTTCTTTTTATGAAATGTGGATGCAAGTATAAGAAAGTAAACAAACCTCCCATAATGCAAGATGTACTCATCGCATAGGTCTTTAAACTGTATATCTGGGGCAACACCCATGTAATACACACCAAACTTCCCAAAATGCAAGATGCACTCATCGTGCAAGTCTTTAGACTGCATATGGGGCAACAAACACACCAAACAAAGCAAGCATGCCAAAAACACACATCGAAGACATGGAGAAAACATAGTAGACAAGCGATGGAGTGTTCCTATTTCTAGGTTCGATGCTATCTTAGGCACATTATAGGCACACACCGATGATTGGGCTTTGCCACAACAATCGCTAAAGACATTCTTAAGGGTTGAGTTAGTCACAGAACCACTCTTCATCTCCATTGAGGACTTTTGAAAATGACAGGATGGTGTAATCTGCTCCGAGAAATACACCACCCCCATATCCGTAGAGAGCTTAAAATAAAAAGGATATATGTGATATCTTGCCTTTGTAGAGGGCTTAAATTATTGATTGATTGATTTCAAACAAACTCAAAGTGCAGGATGTACTCATCGTACAAGTGTTTAAACAACACCTAAGGAAAAGCACATTGCTAACATCTATGATAGACAACTTACCTTATATATGCCCCCACCTTAAGGTGATTGATATCGGGTATCAATATCAAGCACGTTAAGGTAGGAAGAAAACACACAAGGGAACACAAATTTTCATAAAGTCCATGCCCCCTAGAGGTGACATGTACTTTACAATTGCCAAATGTTCCCACAAACAGATCCCTGCAAGAAGCATGTTAGTGTCTACAAAATCATGATATACAACAACATCAATGCATATGATTAACCACACAAAGAGCCAAGGTTATACTACAAATTTGTGGTTTGAGGATAACCATGGGGCTATATCACGAAGATCTCTGAATCAAGTACCACCATGGCTAGATTAAAAGACAAACAAAGTTTGCAAAGAATCAGTATTGTTATAATTTGTAAATGAGATAAAAACATCATCAAAATCACTATGCAAAAAGTACGAGTGCTTCCACTAGCCAAGCATCGGATAAGATATACAACACCATTGTCATATTAGGAACTAAGTCCAATTTTTTATTTCTTGTGAAAGGGATGCTAGGTCCATATTAGTATAAATGTTTTTTGTCATTCACCCAATAGATAGAAACACTAGAGGAAGGGAAACAATAAATAAGAGAGAAGAAACAAGTGTCTTAGGGACAGTCACATAGGAGGGTACCCCCAAGTCACCAACCACAATGCTATGTCCACAAGACACAACACACAAGAATGAAATCAGAGAGAGGCAATATAGAAGAATGATGATACAAATAGAAGAAGGTCACAACAGAGGCGGTCTCCTATTATCTCGAATCTTACAAGAGAATAAGGGGTTATCCTAGGAGGCCTAAACAACACATAACATATCACAGGGGAAACACATCAGAAGAGAGATAAAAGGTTAGAAATACTTACTTGTAGGGTCTTCATGCTAGGTTTTATCAAGAATCAAATTATCCTCCTCCCAATCCTAAATGATAGAGTAGAGAGGTATGTAAGGTATCATAGCCCAACTTTTGTTCTTGTTTTCATGTTGTTTAGTTGTAAGCTCTTCTAGGTTTGATTCAATGTTAGGTTGAATATTTTCTTGTTGAGTTGTATGCATTATGCTCTTGAGAGATGGAAGAAGTAATTTGGTTTGAGTGATTTTAGTCTCCATCCAAGAGAGTTTTAATTTAGGAGACCTTTCCTCATCCACTAGTGCTAGATCTTTTGGGAAAAGAGCATCAGAATGAGAGGAAGGTAAGGTGTTGTGACAACAATTATCAATGTTTGTATCTTTAGTGATGTTTGAAGAGGTAATTGATGTTTTTGAATCCTTAGTGGTGTCCAAATGTGATGCAAAGTGGCACAAGGGAAGCAACACACAAAGGTTTACTCTATTGTCCTTTGCCCACTCACCCACTTCAACTAGCCTTCAACCAACCAACCAACCAAAGGCACATACAAGGCATATGAAGGATTTGATGTCCAGACTATTGTCCAACCCCTAAGGCTTCTCCAAAACCTTAAGACAGATCAACAAACACCTTCTATGTAGTTGGTTTGATCTCCAACTTCCTAAAACTCTTCAACCTATACCTTGACTAGTAAGGCTACTAGCCCTCAAAACTAGGTTTTCTCAACAAAACTTGACAAAATCCCATATGAATAGGCAAGAAAATGATGGTTTTAGATACACTCTATGGAACCCTATCAAACTCCCAAGTCTCCTATTCCAACTCTACTCCAGTAATCCAGAACACTCATTTAGTCTTCTAGGCCTAATTGATCAATTTAGGCTAGGTTACAAAGCAAGTGCTCAAAATTGGGTGCATAGGTTAGGGGCAGGAATTTGGAATGCTTCTACCATGTCCCTACAACACAAATCCATCATTTATTTGCTCACCCTAATAGGATTCTATCATCTACAACCTTAAATAGCATGAAATTGGCCAAATACAATGAAATACTTGACCTAGGGCATCACCTTAAAAATAGAAGACTGCATTTTCTGACAAAAATCTTTTGGAATCTTATAGTACATACCCCTAGCCTAAATTTCACCAGTTTTTGTGAATTTTCAACAGTGGGAATGCATTCTAGGGCCAGATTTCTATGGCTGCCCTAGAAAACAGGGTTTCTAGACCTATTTTGAAAGAAAAATCAATAACTTTTGATCCCGACCACTTCAGGACCTCAAACTAGTTGTATTGGAACCTTGATTCCAAGAGATTTCAGAAAAATGTCATTTACACATGTGAAAAGTCCGTACAGTCTGTACACAGTGAGAAAAATAGGAAAATTTATTGTTTTCTGTAGTTTCAAAGCCCCAAAACTCCGTACCAGACCTCCTCTGCCATACATGAGTGAATTACAATTGTTTTGCACCTATCCAAGTCAGTTTCTAACTTCCAAAAGTAGATTCAACTACCCAAACTAAGTTTTGAACCGGCCAATGTGTCATTGGCAACATTGGCAACTTGTTACACTATGGAGTTTTTGCATTTTCAAGAGGATGGCGATTAGGTTTGCTTGTCAAATGGAATCAAACTACCATCACACTCCTTAGACCATGCTAAAACACTAAGACAACTCAAACAAACTCAAAAAGCCAATATTAGACCTTCTAGGCCTAAGTGGCACAACTAGGTCCAAGTGGACTAAGAAGGATATGAGGTTTATAAAGTTACCCCATACCTCTTGACCACACAAGAATAGACCTTCCAACATGGCTATGAAAAGCCTTATTACAAAACATATTAAACAAAAATCACAACCTTTCAAAAAAATGCAAACAAAGTGACTTTAGGAACCAAGGTGCTCCTAGGTGCCCTGCACCATACACCCACTGTCAAATGTGAAACCTGCCTTCTCAATGTCTTCCTTGCTCATCCAAGTTGCATCCTCCTGAGGTTTGTTTAGCCACTTCAAATAGTCATGATAGGTGTGCCTTCTAGTTTGTTTTGCAATCCTCTTGTCCAAAATGCACTCAATCTGATTTGGAGATGAAGGAATGAGTTCCTGGAGTGTTTGATCAGTTTGATCTTCTTCAACAGTAGTCTAAGGATCAGATCGTTCATAGGGATAAAGGTCTAAAATATTAAAAATTGGAGACAAAGCAATGCCATCCGGAAGTTTGATTTTGTAGGCATTTTCTCCACATTTCTTGAGCACTGCACAAGACCCAATCTTCTTCACGAGTAGCTTGGTATGTTTACCTACAGGGAGCCTCTCCTTCTTCAGATGAACCATTACTAAATCACCTTCCTTGAACTGCAAATCCCTTCTTTTTCTATCAGCAAATTGTTTATATTTTCTGAGAAGTGGACAGCAAATTCTGTTGTACATGTTCATGGACATCTTTCATGACTTGAACAAAGTCTTCAGCCAAGGCACTGCTGTTTTCTAGTCCTTTAACCTCCCTTAGTTCCAAAATACCCCTTGGGTGAGTGCCATAAACAATTTGGAAAGGAGACATGCCGGTGCTCTTATTGACAGTGTCATTGTATGAGAACTCTGCCTGAGCCAAAATTGAATCCCAACTAGCACCCTGCTCCTTGGTTAGGCATCTTAGGAGGTTGCCAAGTGACCTATTAATCAACTCTATTTGTCCATCAGACTAAGGGTGATAGGAAGATGATAAGGACAAATTTGTACCTAGTCTCTTCCACAGTGTCCTCCAGAAGTGTCCAATGAACTTGGGGTCTCTGTTGGAGATTATGGACAAAGGTAAACCATGTAACCTGACTATTTCCTTGAAGAAAATACCTGCAATGTGTGAGGCATCATGTGTGGTTCTACATGGGATGAAGTGAGCCATTTTTGAGAACCTATCTACAACCACAAAAATGCTATCATGTCCATTATTTGTCCTAGGCAAACCAAGTACAAAGTCCATACTTATGGAATCCCAAGGCTTTGAAGGAATAGGTAGAGGAGTGTATAAACCTGCATTGGATGTATGCCCCTTTGCTCTTTGGCAAATTTGACAAGTTTCAACAAACTTCCATACATCGGTTGGCAATTTTGGCCAAAAATAGTACCTCCTAACCAATTCTAGGGTCTTATCAATACCAAAGTGACCTGACATGCTGCCACAATGCTTTTCCATGATTATATTCTCTCTAACAGATCCTCTTGGGATACACAACATGCTACCCTTGAAAAGATATCCATCTTGCAACAAAAAATTAGAAAAATTAGTATTATACCTTCTTGTCATGGCCTTGCAAGAGAGGTATGGTTCTTTGAAGTCCTCATCTGCTGCATACTAATCTTTGATGGCTTGAATACTTGTACTTTCCAATTGTATAGTTTGCACAACAAGATTTCTCTTGCTTAAGGCATCGGCTACCTTATTGGCCACTCCTTTCTTATGTTTTATAGAGAAGGTGTATGCTTGGATGTACTCCATCCACTTGACATGTCTGTGATTCAACTTTTGCTGCCTGTTCAAGAAGCTTAATGCATGGTTATCAGTAAAAACTATAAATTCCTTTGGCAATAAGTAGTGTCTCCATTTCCTCAATGACTGAACCATGGCATATAACTCTAGATCATAGGTGGAGTAGTTTTGTTTTGCCTCATTTAACTTCTCACTAAAGAATGCTACAGGCCTCCCATCTTGACTTAGGACTCCTCCAATAGCCCTCTTACTTGCATCACATTCTACCACAAAGACCTTGTCAAAATTAGGAAGAACAAGGACCGGTTCTTCTGATATTTTTTTCTTTAACAGTTCAAAGGCTTGGTTGGCCTCATTTGTCCATAAAAACACACATTTCTTGCCCCCTTTTATGGTGTCAACAAGTGGAGCACAAATGCCACTAAACCCTCTAATGAACTTTCTATAAAAGTTGCATAAACCATGGGAACTCCTTACCTCCGAGGCTATTGTAGGTGTTGGCCAATTAAGAATGGCTGCAACATTACTTGGATCCATTTTTAGGCTGCCCTTGGAGATGACAAACCCCAAAAATATCAACTCTTCTTGTAGGAAGACACATTTGTCAAGATTGATTCTCAACTTCTCCTCTTGAAGCCTCCTGAGCACTTGATGGATATGCCTTGTGGTCTTCCTTGCTGTCACTAAAAATCAGTATATCATCCAAATATACAACAATAAACTTGTTAAGGAAAGGTTTTAGCACTTCATTCATCAATCCCATGAAGGTGCTTGGTGCATTTGACAAGCCAAAAGGCATAACAACCCATTCAAATAGTCCTTCATTGGTTTTGAAGGCGGTTTTCCACTCATCCCCCTCCCTTATCCTGATTTGGTGATAACCACTTTTTAGATCTATCTTGGTAAAATACTTAGCCTTACCCAAGCAATCCATTAAATCTTCTATACTAGGCATTGGAAATCTATACCTTATAGTAATCTTGTTGATGCCCCTTGAATCAGTGCATACCCTCCATGTTCCTTCCTTCTTGGGTGCAAGTACTGCAGGTACTGCACATGGACTAATACTCCTCCTGATAGGTCCTCTATCCAACAAGTGTTGGATTTGTCTTGCCACTTTAGTATTTTGGTCTAGAGTCAACTTGTAGGTTGCTTGGTTTGGTAGGGTGGATCCAGGGATGAGATCAATGCAATGACTAATCTCCCTCTTTGGTGGAAGGGCATCCTTGCCTTCATCGGCTATCACATCATGAAACCTTTCCAACAGTTCCTCCAATTCCTTTGGTCCAATCCTCCTAAGAGGTTGCTGCACTTTGACCTTCTTGGGATTCACATCCTTGGGCTTGATGACTACTACAAAACATGGCACTTTCTCTTCTTTGAGGTTAGCCAAAAACTCTTTTTCACCTACCAACATAACTAAACTAGAAATGACTTTCTCTTTGCAATCATCAATCAAAGGAGTCATTGTAAACTTTTCACCATTCTTGGACAAATGAATCACATTGTTCTTACCATCATGTTGGGCACTTGTGTGATGTTGCCAAGGCCTTCCAAGAAGAAGGTGGCATGCATCCATATCCACTATCTCACAAAGAACCTTATCATGATATTCACCTATCTTGAATTCAACCCAACATTGCTCTTTCACCACAATTTGTTGTTCCTTGGTTAGCCAAAAGACTCTATAGGGGTTAGGATGAGGCATTCTTTCCAATCCTAACTTAGTCACCATTGCATTAGAAGCCAAATTTTGAGAGGAACCTGAATCTACTATTACCTTGCAAACTTTTCCTTTCACCTTGCAAGTGGTTCTGAACAAGTTGTTTCTTTGGGGCTGCTCCTTGGTGGCTGGCATGATGAGGGATCTATTAAACATGATGCATTCTCCACTCTCAGGTGCTGCAGACTTGGAAGAGGTTGTTTGGTAACTTGTAGTGATTTGACAGTCCTCTTCTTGAAGGAGTTGTACTCTTCTTTCTTTCTAATTTGCAGCAGTGTTTCCAATCTTCTCCGAGCACCTAAAGGACTGATGTCCAATCTAATTGCAAGAGAAACACCTTCCAGTAAACACATTGGGACCTCTGCCCCCACTTCCTCCTCTACTATTACCTCTGCCCCTAAACTGACCCTTATCAACACTATTTTTATCAGCCTACCCTTGGCTGCCTTCTTGTGATCCACCACCTTGGAATCTAGAGAAATTATCTCTATTTTGAAATCTGCCCCTGCCCCTAAAGTTCTAATTTCCTCTGCCTCTGCTGCTGCTGTATGAATCACCTTTTCTTCTTTGTTTATCCTCAATTCTCAATACCATTTGAAAACACTTATGGACTGTCTCCGGGTTAAAGAGAGTTAATTCATCTTGAATGGAGAACTTGAGGCCATTAAGATACCTTGCAAGCTTCTGTTTTTCATTCTCAGGCATCTTGGCTTTCAATGTCATCTTGTGAAACTCCTCTGTGTAGGTGCTCACGTCCATGTCCTTTTGTCTCAAGTTGTGCAACTTCTTGTTCAAGTTGACTTCATAATCCTCAAGGACAAATTGCTTTTTGATTTCAAGTACCATCTTCCTCCATGTAGAGATAGGATTCCTATCATCTTCTATCCTTTCATTTTGAATAAAATTCCACCAACTCAAGGCTGGCCCTTTCATTCTTGATTTGGCAATCCTTACTTTCTGATTTTCTGCCACTTCTTCACATTCCAAATAGTTCTCCATTGCCTCAATCCAATCAAGGCACTCCTCTAGATTCATCTTACCAGGAAACATCGGTAAGTCTGCCTTAGTGTCCTTCCTACTCAACTTTCCAAGTGCATCTAGGAATTGTCTTTTTGACATGCCTCCTTGTGGCTCTTCCATCGGCACTTCTTCTTCCTCATCTTGATCCTCTTCATCTGAATCCAAGATGAGCTCTGGCTTCTTCTTCTTGTCTTTGTCTTTCTTCAACTTTTCTATCTCAGCCTCCATCCTTTTGTTCTTGGCTGCTTGCTCTCTCACTATCTTTGCCAATTTGGCATTAGTCACCTTTGAAGGAATTTCCTCCTCTTCTCCTCTATCTCCCATCTCTTTGATGGCTCTGATACCACCTGATGCAGAGTGGCACAAGGGAAGCAGCACACAAAGGTTTACTCTATTGTCCTCTGCCCACTCACCCACTTCAACTAGCCTTCAACCAACCAACCAACCAAAGGCACATACAACGCATATGAAGGATTTGATGTCCAGACTATTGTCCAACCCCTAAGGCTTCTCCAACACCTTAAGACAGATCAACAAACACCTTCTATTGAGTTGGTTTGATCTCCAACTTCCCAAAACTCTTCAACCTATACCTTGACTAGTAAGGCTACTAGCCCTCCAAACTAGGTTTTCTCAACAAAACTTGACAAAATCCCATATGACTAGGCAAGCAAATGATGGTTTTAGATACACTCTATGGAACCCTATCAAACTCCCAAGTCTCCTATTCCAACTCTACTCCAGCAATCCAGAACACTCATTTGGTCTTCTAGGCCTAATTAATCAATTTAGGCTAGGTTACAAAGCAAGTGCTCAAAATTGGGTGCATAGGTCAGGGGAAGGAATTTGGAATGCTTCTGCCATGTCCCTACAATACAAATCCATCATTTATTTGCTCACCCTAATAGGATTCTATCATCTACAACCTCAAATAGCATGAAATTGGCCAAATACAATGAAATACTTGACCTAGGGCATCACCTTAAAAATAGAAGACTGCATTTTCTGACAAGAATCTTTTGGAATCTTATAGTACATACCCCTAGCCTAAATTTCACTAGTTTTTGCAAATTTTCAATAGTGGGAATGCATTCTAGGGCCGTATTTCTATGGCTGCCCTAGAAAATAGGGTTTCTAGACCTGTTTTGAAAGAAAAATCTATAACTTTTGATCCTAACCACTTCAGGACCTCAAACTAGTTGCATTGGAACCTTGACTCCAAGAGATTTCAGAAAAATGTCATTTGCACATGTGAAAAGTCTGTACAGTCTGTACACAGCGAGAAAAATAGGAAAATTTACTATTTTCTGTAGTTTCAAAGCCCCAAAACTCTGTACCAGACCTCCTCTGCCGTACACGAGTGAATTAAAATTGTTTTTCACCTATCCAAGTTGGTTTCTAACTTCCAAAAGTAGATTCAACCACCCAAACTAAGTTTTGAACCAGCCAATGTATCATTGGCAACATTGGCAACTTGTTACACTATAGAGTTTTTGCATTTTCAAGAGGATGGCGATTAGGTTTGCTTGTCAAATGGAATCAAACCACCATCACACTCCTTAGACCATGCTAAAACAATAAGACAACTCAAACAAACTCAAAAAGCCAATATTAGACCTTCTAGGCCTAAGTGGCACAACTAGGTCCAAGTGGACTAAGAAGGATATGAGGTTTATAACATTACCCCAGACCTCTTGACCATGCAAGAATAGACCTTCCAACATGGCTATGAAAAGCCTTATTACAAAATACATTAAACAAAAATGACAACCTTTCAAAAAAATGCAAACAAAGTGACTTTAGGAACCAAGGTGCTCCTAGCTGCCCTGCACCAAAATGACTTAAATATTCAATCAAAAGAGGAAGACTAAGGGTCTTCTATTCCATAGTGATATCAAGGTGTCTGAACAATCAACTAAAGGAATAAGGTTGGTAGGATGGTCCACAGAGGTTTCTTACCTTATGATAGGGTTTTTATTGTTGTTAGATGAAAGCTCATCATCTACCCATGGAATATTCTTTGTTGAAAGGAGTTCTTTATTCACTAATGCTTTCTCTTGTCCAAGGAGAGAATTAGAATGGCAAAGTGGTGATGGCTCTTCATTTACTAATGCTTCATCTTGGCCAGAGTGAGCATTAGAATGAAGATTTAGTAGTATGATGTTAATAGATGTGTCAATGAAATCATCCTCTTGCATCAAAGTGTCCTCATGAGGAGGAACAATTTTGGGAGAGGGATCATAATGTAAACCGAAGTTATCATCACATGTTTTAGAAATAGGTGTCATAGGGGAATTTTCCATAAAGTCATCTAAGGCTTCATCTAACATTTTGAGGTCATAACTATTATATATATACAATTGATTTCCTTTGTTATAACTAGTATATATAACAAAGGATTTCATACGTGGAGCACATAGAGAGATCAACATCATGTATGTATGTTATTTGTTCCAGAACTTGAGGATGTTTATCAGTAAATTTAGATAAATGATCAATGTCTACGATGTATGCAAACAAAGCTTCCAAATAAGTAGCCATGATATATTCTTTCAAATCAATGTGAGATCAGATTTTAAAATCTTTTCCAATTTTATGCAAAAGACAAATGAAAAACTATAGGCAAAAATGACCTAAGATGCTTATTTTTTCTACTTTTGTCAATGTAAATAAGTGAAAGAAAAGGTGTTGTAAGGATTTTGATCAAGGAAATAAAATAATATGTTTGATATCAATCTAATATATCAATAATATTTGTCACAATACACTCTTGATGTTAATCTGAGATGGTGACAAGTCAAAACCTAGTGAAAATTCACTAAAATATGTGATTTTTTCACCGAATCTTAATGCAAAAGATCATGACAAAGGGTGTTGTGAGAAAAATAATTATGGAAATAAAATTATATTAGTAATAAAAGACACCTAATGCCAAAATATGTCACAAGATGCTTATAGTGCCACTCAAGGTCAAACCCTAGTTAAAATATAGCAAAAATAGGTAAATTTTTATGATTTTCAATTCCAAGACCTAGAAAAAGAGGTGGTGTAAATGAATTATAGGAGGTTCAGAAAATAATATCAAAGATAGAAGTCACCTACAAGGATAAAATCTGTTACAAAATTCTTAGGGTGAAAACTAGGCTAAACCCTAGGGCAAAAACAACAAAAAATATGTAGTTTTGCACCAAATTTTCAATACAAGAGGCCAAAAACAAGGTGTTGTAAACAAATTTAGGAGGGACAGCAGATAATACCCCTAATATCAGTCAATTAGTGCAAAAATATTCTTTACAACATGCCTATAGTGCAAGTTTAGATAGTCGAAAAGGCCAAATCTAGTGAAAATCCATGTTTTTCAAGCCCTAGGTTTTAGATCTTGATGTAAAATTCTAGAATAATGTTTTGCAAGCTGATTTATGATGAAAATGAAATGATTTAAGATCTGAAAATGTTTTCCAAGTTTTAAAATGCAAAATGCAAGTGCAAATCTAGTGAAAAATCAATGAAAATGCTAGTTTTTGTTGAAATTTTCTATGCAAAAAAGCAAATTTTTGAAATCTAAATGAAAATTTGTTGTAAAATGAAAGAATAAAGACAAATTAAAATTTTAATGAGCCTCTAAAATTAGTAGAAAAATTTGAAACAAGATTTTACCTACAAACCCTAGATTTTGGAATTACTAGGTTATATGTCAAATTTACAATTTTCAACAAAACCCTAGCAATTTTATGATGAAAATGCAATGCAAACTAATGAATTTTTGTAATTTTATGTAATTTAAATTAGATATAATTCAAAAATCAGAAATTTGTTGAAATTCAAATTAATTTATGCAATCTGCAAAACCCTAGCATGCAATTTTTTTCAATTTTTCTAAATTCTCAATTTTTTTGTAAGTTTTCCAATGTAATAAGATGAATGACTATATGAATGAATGAAACTATTGTAAATCTGAAGTAAAACACTTAACAAGGTGCAAATCATTCCAATAACATGGGTTCACCAAAATGTAAAGGGTAAAATTTGGATGTTTAGTTTTTGGTAGTTTTGTATGTGTATCCTCCTTTCACCCTTTCATTCAAGGGCCTATGGTCAAGTTGAAATGTAGTATCCTACCATAGGTAACTATTCAAATGTAGTGAAACTTGGATTTTTTTGATTTGATTCCCAATTATATTCTCTTATGCTCGATTATACCTTAAAACTCTAATTATGCAAATGAGATAGTAAACAGATGAATAACAGAAAATGTTGATATAGAAAGATGTAAAACGACAAATAACTATGCACCTATTTTTGGTGTTCCAAAGAGGAATAGTCAATTACTAAAGAGTGGGTACCCAATGTGAGGCCTACCTTCTCTTTCCCTTATAGTTGACTACTTTATTTTTAATGTTGGTGATACTAGACTTGTGGGACTGTTGATCCTGAATGTCAGGACTATTAGACTTTATGTTGTAAGTGGATTTATTATGTTTAACATGATTATGATGTGATTAGAACTTGATATGGATTTACTGATGATGTTAGACATTTGATTTACATTATGATGCTATTTGGATACTATGCATGTGATTTTACTTAGAAATTTATTATGTGATTCTATCTTGGGATGGATGTTTGAAATGAAGAATTTAGAATTTATCTATAATGTGATTTCCTTGATGATTATATGAACATGTGATGTTGTATGTTCTTGTTTCACTTTGCTTTGGCTATCATATACATGTCTGATTAACATTTCATTTAAGTGCGCAGGTGTTTCTATTGAGGCCACAAAAATTCAGAGATCATCCCACACACTATGTTGTTTTCCCTTATGAAGTCGATCTACTTCCAAGAGGAACCAAGATCAACTATGTATTACATGATGAATTTTTGTAATGTTTGCATATGGTGTCCTTTGGGCTAGGTCTACCCTTTTTCAGTTGATTGTATTATGGTGTTGTAAATGTGTAATGTTTATTTGACTCAATTTTTGTTTTAATTTTTTTTGTGACCCCTTTTCATGTGATTTTCTACATCCTAAGATGCTAGATTTAGGTTAAACTTGACCATGGGTTGCACCCCTAGGGTCTAGGGGTCATTTGGGCTTGTGTAACCCTAGGTAAACTTCCATTTGGTCACTTTAACTTCACCCTGAAGTAAAGTGACGACAAGGGAAGCTTGGGAGGGGGAGGATGAGTGGGACAAACACTCAACCTTTTCCTTTCCTCTTCCCTAGTTTGGGGGAGTATTCAAGACCCCTTAATTGTGGAGGACTTTACTCCAAGTCTCTCCCAAAATTGGTGAGGGTACCTTGGGGTTGTGTGGTCCTTCTTAAGAGGAGAGGATTGGGGCACATGTGGCACCCACTCCCTCTTAAGCTCCACCTTTCTCTCCCACATGTTTAAGAGAGGACAACTGGAAGGGAGAGAGACTTGGTGGATGGGTGAATGACATGTGTCACCACCCATTCCAAGGGTCTTGCTTGTAGTTGGGAGGAGTGAGGAGGTAACATGTGTCACCTTCCCATTCCTCAAGGCTCATGAGAAGGGCCTATTTTAATCCCTCTTGAATGGAGGGATGGGTTTGTTGAATTTTTGGCATTTTTATTGATTTTAATTATTTTGGGGAAAAACTTGGAGGAAATTTGGTGGCTCAATTTGGAGGAGTTAGAAGATCTCTTCTCAACCATTGTCCAATTGGGCTTTTTAAGGTAGGTTTCAAGGTTAAGGCCTTCCCTTATGCATTTTATTTACTTGTGTAATGCTATGTGTGAGTCTCCCTTTTTTGAGTTTTTACTTGTTGTTGTGGGGAAAAATTGTATGGGAGTTGGAGCCTCTCCTACTTGATGTCACATCCTAGATTTTGTGGAGTTGTAGCCTTGAGGGCAATATGTGTATATGAGCAATATGTGAAATGGATTGAGAGCCAATTGAAAGCTTTGTGAAAATATGTTTAAAAGTCTTGGCTTGAGTCCTTGAGAGGTATTTGTATTGGGAAGTCTTGGGGTGGCACTCTTGAGTTGAGTGATGTCCACTCCCCTACTACATTGAACTCATCTTGAGTGAGTTTTGTGTTGTGATAAGCCATGGGAGTAAATTGTTTTTGGGTGTTGAATGCAATATTGTGTTTTGGTTTGAGTTTACCTAGTGTGAGGATGACCTCCTAGGTTGGGGGTGACTCATGAGTAAGTCAATGGTAGGGAGGAGAGTAGTTTGTTGTGGCACTTCTTGTGTCATTGCAGGATTCTTGGAGCTTAGAGATGTTGAAGCAAATTATACCTCTTTCCTTCTGATTGTTATTTTGATCTCTTGAGAGAGCATGACCAAGATATACCTTGTGAAGTTTCTTTTAAAATTCAAAGAAAGGAAATCTTACTCTTTAGAGTTGTATGGATCTATGTTCTAAACTTGAGTTGTAATAAATTTGTTTACATTTAGAAATACAATTTTTAGTTGTTGATTTTAAATGCCTTATGATTTAAAGGAAAGTAGGGCACTAAAAGAAGAGCATGTTTATAGTAGCTTAACTTGAATGTTTAATTCTTAAAAAAAAAAAAAAGGATAGTTGTTGTTTGATGTTGTGAGACAAAATGAAAACCTTTACATTTTATTTTATTAAATGAAGAAAAAAAAAATGTTGTTGTTATTATGAAAGAAAGAACTAATTGCATTTGCTTTTAAAAATATATATAATGAATAGATCATTTGAAGAGCTGGTTATGAGAGATGTTCTTTTATGTTGTTAAAAAAGAAAAACAAAGAAATGTTCTTTTTCTCTCTGTTGATTTGTCATAAAAAAAAGAAAAAGAAAAAGAAAAATATGTTTTTTTGTTTTATTATATTCAAAAAAAAATCTGAGTTTAGAATCACAACTATATTTGAAAACATAGTTATTTAATAGCAAATAGATATAAACACAAACACACACACACACACACACACACACACACACACACACACACACACACACACACACACATTTGAATGCATATATTTTAAACATGTTTAAATATGAATTACCTTGTTTTTTAATTCTAATAATACATTGTCAAACAAAAAAAAAAAGAGACTGCATTTTATATATACAACAGTTTATATATATATGTATACATATACATATATGTATACATATACACATGTATATATATGTATATATGTATATATATACATATGTATATATATATGTATATGTATACATATATGTGTATGTATACATATATATACCTATATATATATATAACCCAATAGAAGAAAAAACGCTGTGTAAAAACAATGGAAGGGATTGTGTTCATTTTAGACAGATCATAGCATTTAGAAGGAAGTTTAAACATGTTTTGGTGGGGGGTTTTAACCCCCCACTGCTACCGTTGTTATGGGTGTGGGGAGGGGGCGAAGTGCCCACCCACACCCCACTATGTGGGATGTGGGTGGGGACTCCACGCCCTCCCCACACTCCCCCCTTTCCCCCTCTCCCATAGACTTCCCTTACTCTCCGCAGCCCCTATGCCCATCTCCCTCTCATCTCTGCCATTACCACACTCCCCATACTCTCTTTTCCCCGCTACCATGGAAAACTCCAAACCCCCACCATCACAGTATTCCCTCCGCCCTACCACGGACCTCACAGCACCTTTACCACTCTCCTTTTCTGCCTCTTTAGACAGTAAACCCCACGCACACATCATATTTAATATACACATTATATATATATATATATATATATATATATATATATATATATATATATATATATATATATATATATATAACACATGCACTCCCATGAATGGCCTCCATTAAACCTACAACAAAAATAAAACAAAGGAAGAGAGAACATGGAGAATTTGTGAGATGAAGGAAGAAGAGAATGTAGAGAAAGTACGCTTAGGGATTTTTTCCCTTAAGGAAATTATTTTTTAATTGTGAGGACTTTTTAGGGATTGGATATTTAAAATTGCCCTTATTGTTTTATTTCCCACTCTTTTTTATTAATTTTCTCTCATTGTTTTAAATTTATTTTTAGAATTGAATTTTACAATAAATAAAAAAAAGGGTAATATTTATTTCTTTGGGTATGTTCTATTTATTTGATAGTGGTATGGTAATATTTATAGAATAATTTTGACTAGAGGAAAATTATAGTTGTTAATTTTAATTTGATTATTGCAGAAGGATTTTTATTATTTTATTTAACTTTTAGACCAATTGACTTATTTGAGATGTATTTATTTTAACAATTGGGTCAATCCTTGCTTTCGAACCTAATTTGACAAGGACAATATAAACTACATCGTTATTAATTTAATTAACCTAGAGCGATTTTATTAGTTTAATAAAGACATCATTTTAATCCAACTTGGAAACCTAGTAAACTATCCAAATGAAGTTAGTATAACATGTTTCGATAATCTGGTCTACCAAGAAATTAGGAATAATGTAAAGGATGCAGTGATAACTCTTATTGATAGAAAACGTGATGAACAAATTGATCAAGCTTTGTTGAAAAAAATGTTTTAAATTATAGAAAACATGAAGAACAAATTGATCGAGTTTTGTTGAAAAATATTTTAATTTATAGAAAACATGAAGAAGAACAAATTGATCGAGCTTTGTTGAAAAATGTACAATTAATCTATTTCACTGATCTACCAATTTAACTAATGTTATGTAGGTAATTTAACACCAATCCAGTAAACTTTCAATCAAATTTAGTTTTATTATAATAAACCCTAATCATGCCCATGAGGCGTTATGCTACTGGATTTTTCTAGAATTTAGGGTTTAGCTAGGTTAGTGAAATTTAACCTTGTTTAGGATTATATTAGTGTGTTTTGTCAATTATCGACATTAGATTTTTGTATTAAATTATATCTTTCTCATGCACTTGAATTTAGATTTTAATTTTGACTTATGTCAAAATCCCATCATTCACATAGGTTAACTTAGGGTTTCGATTGTTGACCCTAACCCTATTGGCGACGTTAACCGCATCACATCGACCCCCTACCTGGCCTTCATTACAAATGGTATATGCAAGTGAATGCATTACCACGCATTCAACTATGATGTTTACACCTTATGCGTAATGCCACCGAGCATGCTTATGCACGCGAGGAGGTTTCTAGGGAAGCGTGGTAAATTTTTTTATATTTTGTATCATGACCACATTACAAATGTGGACATGACACGTGTGATGCATGTCATGACCGCATAGGAAATGTGGCCATAACATTTGGTATCAAAGCCTAAGTTTAAACAATGGGCTTATTTGGTCACGTTACTTATTCCACAACTTCGATTAATTAGTGATTACATTGTTTTTTGTAGGATGCCTCCCCAACGTATTTAGCGAGCATGATCACCTCACACTATATCCAACTGTTGCAAGTATGAGGTTAACCAGTGTTGTCATTGATCTCAACATACTCATATTGCATTGATGAGAAGGATTGGATGAGATGTGTGCTAAGGATATTGAGAAAATTAGTCTCAATCAGGAACAATAAAGAACAGTGATGAGAAGAAGGCCAAAGTACTCAATAGGTTGAGGATCAGAGGATGTGGATTAAAGGGTTTGTAGATATGATCTTGAGATGTTCCAGTTAAGATTTTAGAGGTCCGCATGAAGATATGAAGAAGTTGTGATCGATCAAGTAGAACCGGTTCTGGAAGATGCTCCAAAGTGATAGAGTGTTACAAAAAGGTCCGGTGAGATTCAGAAGTGCATTGTCCTATTCTACGGATTTGAAGAAGTTTTTGGGATGTCCTTGTGATGTGTGAATAGTTTGGAGGTCCGGAAGAACCTATTTCAGTTTGACAGTAGCGGTAGACTGTGTTCTTGAAGTTTTGAATAAAGAAGAGAAGAGATTCTAATAAGTAAAGGAAGTACAGATGTACCTGGTCATTCAGGCAAGCTTGTGAAGGTTCTTGGATCATGTTGAGGTTGTGTTGTCGGTTCACATCAGTGGTAGAGCTCAGAATTGAAGATATTCTTCCAAACGAAGATGTTCTTGTTCAGTCTGGCTGACCGGATGTATTACACGTCTTGCGGATGATCTTGTAGGTGTTTGCCGATTTAGATGATTGTTCCTAAGTTGACACCTTGTATAAATAAAGGTTTGTGAATTCATTTTGAAGTATGACTTGGCATGATGAGTGTGTGGTAGCGAAGAGGAGCGTGAAAAGTAGAGCAGAAGTTTTGGGCTTAAATGGAATTGATCTAGACATGGTGAAGATGTCAATCTCTAGTTCAAGTTTGTGATTCTTATCACTTTGTAGACAGTATGTCTCTTTGTAGGTAGTGTGCTTGGGCAGTGAGCCCTGATTGGCATGTGCCATCCATTTTTCTTATTCTTCTAGCAGAGAATAATTCTTAGGTTAATCACCCCATGGTTTTCCATGTGAAAATCTTGGTGTCTAATGTGTTGATGTTTATCTACTCCAGTGTTTATGCTTTATGCTTTCATGAATGGTTAATTGATATGCTGTTAACTAACAAAGAATAATCAAGTGTTTAAAGTGGAAGCAAGTTTTTACACAATTGATTCACCCCCCTCTCAATTGTGTGCCCTAGGTCTAACAATTGGTATCAGAGCCAAGTTCCTCTAAAAGGAGCTTAACCGCTTGAGGAGATCCAGGATGTCGTCATATAAGAAGGATAGTCCAAAGTTTGATGGAACCAACTTCTCTCTCTGGAAAGGTCGCATGAAATGTCACTTGGAGTGTATGGGAAAAGCATACTTGTCCATGGTCACAAAACCATATGTACCTCCATAGGGTGGTTTGGCAACTCTAAATGAAATCAGAGATGCTCAAAACAATCTGCGGACCAAAGAGGCTCTTCTAAGTGCTTTAACTAACTCAGAGCTCTCAAATGTTATTGACCTGCCAACTGCCTATGAGATCTGGACTAAACTGGAACTTTTGCATGAAGAAGATGAGTTTGTTAAGAGTGCAAGGCTGCAAAGTCTCAAAGGGAAATTTGAAAGATTGAAGATGAGAGATGATGAAAACATCACTACCTTTATGCCAAGAGTAAATGAGCTAGTGTGTGGAATTAGGAATGCTGGTGGAACTCTGGATGAAAATGAGATAGTTTGGAAAATTCTTAGATCCCTTCCTGCTACCTACAAAATCAAGGTTGCTACCATTGATGAATTCAGAGCCCATACAATTGTCACAAGAGAACAATTGGTTGGCAGACTAGCTGCATTTGAAATGACTAAGTTTGGAGATGATCCCCCCAAGACTGAATCTACATTCAAAGCCAGTGCATATGTGAAAGGCAAACAAAGATTTGATCCAGGAGAAAATTCTTCAAGGAAGCTGTCATGGTATGATCAAGCAAGAAGAGACATGGAAGAGGAAGAAGCAGAAATAGCTCATCTTGAAGCTCTCATTGCAAGGAGACTGCCAAGAGGATCCGGTAAGTACGAAGGAAAATTACCCTTTAAGTGCTTCAACTACAATAAGATAGGTCATTTTTCTTCAAGATGTCTAGAAAGATTTGCAAGGTTAAATTCTAATAGACAAAGGTTCCAAAAGAACTGTTATTGTGTTCATGAAGAAGATGATAATGAAGGAGAAACAAATGATGAATCAAAAATAGGAAACAAATCCGGAAATGAATGGGTGTTTATTGCCATCAAGGAAGAAGAACCAATGCCCTCTGATTCTGTCAATCATAAGGTTGTAGAAAGAGCTTTGGCTGCCCAAGTTGAAGAAAAGGATGATTGGGTTATTGATAGTGGTTGCTCTCACCATATGACAGGTAACAAGAACAAGTTCTTAGATTTGGAAAGGTATGAAGGAGGAATGGTAAAGTTTGGTGATAATTCTGCTGGTAGAATCAGAGGTAGGGGAACTATTTCTTTTGATGGAAAGAGCAAAACTGGTAATTTACTGTATGTTGAAGGATTGAAGCACAATCTTCTCAGTGTTGGTCAGTTAGTAGACAAAGGTTATGATCTTTGGTTCAAAAATGGAAGATGCAGGATCTTTGAAAGTTTTGGAACTAAGATTGCATCTAGTACTTAAACAAAAGGTAATATCTTCCATCTAGTTGGTTCTAATAAAAGTTGTTTGTTTGTTCAAGTTGATCAGAGTTGGTTATGGCATAGAAGGATGTGTCATGTAAATTTTGATAACATCATCAAGATAAGCAGTACTCAGGCTGTAAGAGATCTTCCAAAATTGGTGAAACCTACAAATAGTTTGTGCAAAGAATGTCAGCTAGGTAAATAGAGCAGAGTTTCATTCAAAAGCAAGGATCAGTCCTCTACTGGATTATTGGAATTGGTTCATACTGATCTATGTGGTCCGACAAGAGTCAAGAGTGTGCAAGGTTATAGATACTTCATGTTACTGATTGATGATCATTCCCAGATGATGTGGGTTACCTTTCTGAAAGAGAAATTAGAAGTTTTTGAGAAGTTCAAAATCTTCAAGGCTATGGTAGAGAATCAAACTGGATTAAGACTGAAATGTCTGAGGTCTGATAGAGGTGGTGAATTCACATCCAGTGAATTCATAGACTTCTGTGAGAAGCATGGTATAAAGAGATAGTTGTCTACTCCTAGGACTCCACAGCAGAATGGAGTAGTAGAAAGAAAGAACCGGACCATCTAGGACAATGATGATGGAAGCAAATGTTCCTCAGATGTTTTGGAGAGAAGCTATCAGCACTGCAGTCTACACTCTCAATCAAGTTCAAATCAGAAGCAATACCGATAAGACTCCTTATGAACTTTGGTTTGGTGTCACTCCTACTGTGAGATATTCCAGAGTATTTGGTAGTAAATGTTACATCAAAAGAGATGAAGATCTAGGAAAGTTTGATGCTAGAAGTGATGAAGGAATTTTCTTGGGTTACTCCACTCAAAGCAAAGCATACCGGTGTTACAACAAGAGACTGAGAAAGATGATCGAAAGTACAAATGTGAAAGTTGATGAAGGAGTTGAGAAGCCCTCAAGGTTTTATGAATATGATGAAGATGTTTAGAATGATGTTTAGATTCAAAGTATTCAAGCCTCCTCTGAAAAACAAAGTCAAGGTGATCTGGTAAGACAGGAAGAAGAGATAAGTGTCAATGAGATTGATCAAGAATTAGAGGTGCAAGAAATTCCCAAAGTTCCAAGGTATGTAACTCTAAACCACTCTAAAGATTAGATCATAGGTGACAAAAGCAAAGGAGTGCAAACAAGGAGAAGAATTGTTCAAAATTTAGATGAGTGTTGTCTGATTTCAAAGATTGAACCTAAGACAATAAGTGAAGCCTGCAATGATGAAAATTGGACCAAAGCAATGGAGGAATAATTGATGCAAATTAAGAAAATTCACACTTGGGATCTTGTTCCTAGACCTAGAGACAAGAATGTGATTGGAACCAAATGGGTCTTCCAGAACAAACTAAATAAAGTTGGTGAAGTAATCAGAAATAAAGCCAGATTAGTCTGCAAAGGCTACTCTCAAATAGAAGGGATTGATTTTGAGGAAACCTTTGCTCCGGTGGCAAGAATTGAAGCAGTTAGACTATTTCTTGCATTTGCTACCTTCAAAGATTTCAAAGTGTATCAGATGGATGTCAAATTTGCTTTCCTGAATGGTGATTTGGAAGAAGAAGTATACATTGAGCAACTGGATGGATTTCAATTATCTGATCATGGTGATATGGTCTGCAAGTTGAAAAAGGCACTGTATGGATTGAAGCAAGCCCCAAGAGCTTGGTATGAAAGACTGGATAAACATCTTTTGAAGATTGATTTCAACAAAGGTACTACTGATATTAACCTATATTTCAAAATTGATTATGAAAACATCTTAATTGTTGAAGCATTTGTGGATGATATCATTTTTGAAGAGATAGTATGTGTAAAACTTTTGCAAATTAGATGAAAAGTGAGTTTGAGATGTCTATGCTTGGTGAAATGAATTTCTTCTTGGGTCTGCAAATTACTCAATAAAAGAAAGGGATCTTCATTTCTCAGACCAAATATGTGAAAGAATTGTTGAGAAAAATTGGGATGGAAGATTCAAAGCCAATGAATACTCCCATGGTAACTAGATGCAAGTTGAGCAAAGATGATGACTCTCCCAAGACAAATCAGACAAAGTACAGATCAATGGTTGGTGGATTACTATAGCTCACTCAAACTAGACCAGATATTATGCAAGTTGTTGGTCCTGTGGCAAGATTCTAGGCGGATCCCAGAGAATCTCGTGTCATGGCAATCAAAAGAATTTTTAGGTACTTAAAAGGAACAATTGAGTATGATCTATGGTATCCTAGAGATCAGGATTTTTCTCTTCATGCATATACAGATGCAGATTAGGCAGGAGATGTGGATGATAGGAAGAGTACAAGTGGAGGAGCATTCTTTTTGGGAAAAAGGTTGGTTTCTTGGCTAAGCAAGAAACAAGAGGCAATATCTCTGTCTACAACTGAAGCAAAATGCATTGATGCAGCATGTAGTTGCACTCAAATTTTATGGATGAAGTAGATGTTAAAAGACATTAAAGTAGAATATGAGGAGCCTATCACAATTTTCTATGATAATTCAAGTACAATAAATATTTCTAAGAATCTGGTGTTGCATTCTAAGACCAAGCACATATCTATCAAGTTTCACTTTCTGAGAGAACAAGTGAACAAGAATGAAGTCAGATTGGAGTATGTACCCTCTAAAGATCAGATTGTAAGTATTTTTACTAAACCTTTTCCCAAGGACTCTTTTGAGTATCTCAGGGAGAAGTTAGGGGTCATGGCCCCTCCGGTGATGAACTAGCATGCACTGATGTGCATCAGTCCAGTGGATTTCATAGTCATATCTTGTGATCCGGATTAGTGATGGGGAGCTGCTACTCAGGGGGAGTAGCTAGTATGATTCTGATGTGAAATTACAAGTATGAGCCCTTTGCCATTGATGTCAAAGGGGGAGAGAAGACATGTGAAAAACAAGTGGCTGTTGATCAAAGGGGGAGCAGTAAAGAAAGAGAAGACATGTGAAGAGTTGTTGCTGATAGGGGAGCTATGACAGAAAGGAGTAGTTCTCGTCTTGATCGTTTTTCACGTCATATGTTGCCATCAATGACAAAGGAGGAGATTGTTGCAAGTATGAGGTTAACCAGTGTTGTCATTGATGTCAACATACTCATATTGCATTGATGAGAAGGATGGGATGAGCTGTGTGCTGAGGATATTGAGAAAATTAGTCTCAATTAGGACCAGTGAAGAACAGTGATGAGAAGAAGGCCAAAGTACTCAATAGGTTGAGGATCAGAGGATGAAGATTAAAGGGTTTGTAGATATGAGTCTTGAGATGTTCCAGTTAAGATTTTAGAGGTTCGCATGAAGATATGAAGAAGTTGTGATTGATCAAGTAGAACCAGTTCTAGAAGATGCTCTGGAGTGACAGAGTGTTACAAAAAGGTCCGGTGAGATCCGGAAGTGGATTGTCCTATTATGTAGAGTGGAAGAAGTGTTTGGGATGTCCTTGTCATGTGTCATCTCAGTTTGTGCATAGTTTGGAGGTCTGGAAGAACCTGTTTCAGTTTGACAGTAGCGGTAGACTGTGTTCTTGAAGTTTCAGATGAAGAAGAGAAGAGATTCTGATAAGTAAAGGAAGTGCGGATGTACCTGGTCATTCAAGTAAGCTTGTGAAGGTTCTTGGATCATGTTGAGGTTGTGTTGTCAGTCCACATCAGTGGTAGAGCCCGGAATTGAAGATATTCTTCTAGATGAAGATGTTCTTGTTTAGTCTGGCCAACCGGATGTATTACATGTCTTGCAGATGATCTTGTAGGTGTTTGCTAACTTAGATGATTGTTCCTAAGTTGATGCCTTGTATAAATAAAGGTTTGTGAATTCATTTTGAAGTACGACTTGGCATGATGAGTGTGTGCTAGCGAAGAAGAGCGTGAAAAGTAGAGCAGAAGTTTTGGGCTTAAATAGAATTGATCCAGACATGGTGAAGATGTCAATCTCCAGTTCAAGTTTGTGATTCTTATCACTTTGTAGATAGTGTGTCTCTTTGTCGGCAGTGTGCCTCCTTGTGAGTAGTGTGCTCGAGTAGTGAGCCCTGATTGGCATGTGCCATCCATTTTTCTTATTCTTCTAATAGAGAATAATTCTTGGGTTAATCACCTCGTGGTTTTTCCCTTAACCAGGTTTTCCACGTCAAAATCTTGGTGTCTAATGTGTTGATGTTTATCTGCTCTGGTGTTTGTGCTTTATGCTTTCATGAATGGTTAATTGATATGCTGTTAACTAACAAAGAAGAATCAAGTGTTTAAAGTAGAAGCAAGTTTTTGCACAACTGATTCACCCCCCTTTCTCAGTTGTGTGCGCTAGATCTAACACCACCGAGGTGCACAATGATTCCTCTACAGAGGGTCAGGGACGAACAACCTTATCAGATCAGCCTGTACCACAAGCACCACCAGGACTTGATATAGGACTTTAGATTTTATAGACGTTATAGGCCATGTTAGAGTGGCTACTACCAATTGTACCAGTGCCACGTGACGAGCCCTGCATTGATCTACGAGAGGAGCCACATGAGGAACTACATGCTAAGTCTCGATCTGAGCCACATGTAGAGCCCCGCATTAATCCACAAGAGGTACCATGTGTGGAGCCATATGTAGAGATATTAGATACTATTGTGGAGTCAATAGGATTAGCTTACAGAGCATGGAGTAGGAGTCCTCCATGACATGTGAGACAAGATGAGGCTATGAGGGAAGAGAAAGTACATTATGGACCTTATGAGTTTGGTATGGATGAGCTGGTCATAGGACATAGAGACAGAGGAGTTCCCATCAGAGACCTACTTAGGCTTAATCCACCTACCTTCACTGGAGCTATAGAGGGAGTTGAGGTTGAGGCTTGGCTCATCAGTCTAGATAGATGCTTTGCATTGCAACCTTATGGGAGTAACATGAAAGCACGGATGGTAGTACACCTCCTAAGAGATGCAACAGCTACTTGGTGGCTCACTAAGGAGTGCAAGCACCGGTTATCATTAGACACACTCACATGGGATGCATTCATAGAGCGCTTTAATGTGCGTTACTTGTCAGACCATTATAGGTAGCTCCAGATAAATGAGTTCCATGACTTATAGCAGAGAGGACTCATGGTTGCACAGTATGAGAGTCAATTTATTGAGATTTCACATTACGCAGAGTATCTCCACGATGAGAAACTTCTAGTACACAAATTTATTAGAGGTTTGAATTAGGGGATAGCAGGACTAGTGCATATGGTAGACCCCCAGACGATGAGTGAGGTTGTTGAGAAGGCTTATATTGCAGAGGAGATTTAGGGATGAGGGCAGAGATCACACCCCTAGTTTCAAGATTGAGGGCAACAATAGTACCAATAGAGTTATCGCAGACCACCACTACCACCACAGAAAGGAGGATTTAGTTCTCCATCATTACCTCCTAGATGTCCACAACAACAACAACACTAGAATCAGCAGAGGTCTAAACCCCAGCAGAGGGCACAAGGAGGGTAGAATTGAGGATGGCAGCAAGAGGACCCACGTAGAGACCACAGGCAGCAGAGACCACCTGTAGGACCCGTGAGGTCTTAGTAATCATGTAGGGGTTCACAAGGTTCCACAGGTAGATCTGGACAACAGTAGTCAGGTAGGACTTAGACAAGATAGTTACAGGCTTAAGGCCCATGCTATGTGTGTGGTGGAGCAGGATATCTAGCTAGAGAATGCCCACAGGGATTTACGGTAGGGGACAACCTCATTTAGGAGGGTCAAAGCAGACTGTAGGGGATGCTAAAATGTCCCACTATATGTTTGTAGCAGTTGATAACCATCAAGCTAACTAACAGGCATCCGTGATTGAGACTTCAGTTATGATCGGGGGTGCCCCCATTTCTATTCCTTTTAACTCTAGAGCTACCAATTTTTTTCTATCTACATCGTTAGTGGAGCGTTGCAGGCTGGTGGCTTCTAGGCAGGACATTAGGTGGGAGGTTGAGTTGGCTTCTAGGGCCAGGATGTTAGGAGATACCTTGGTTTAGGATTGTGAGATTTCTTTGGGTTCCTTCACTACATCTTGTGAACTTAGAGTTATGCCATTAGGATCCTATGGTGTGGTTTTGGGTATGGACTGGCTTGTGGCTCATTGAGCCAAGCTTGATTGTTGCCAAAAGGTGATTAGTTGCTTAGATGATCATGGTGCACCAGTTGAGATAGTGGGCATTCAGAAGCCTACAATAGTTCCTATGATATTTGCTCAGCAGCTTAAGCGCTACATGTGGAAGGGATGTCAGATGCTCACTATCACAGTTAGTGATAGATCAGAAGACAAGCTTGATGCATCACTAGATGATCACCTCAGCTTGAGAGAGTTTGCTGATGTGTTTTCACTAGAGTTACTAGGGATGCCACCCTCGTGAGGTAGACTTTCATATTGATTTAGTGTCAGGTGTCAAGCCAGTGTCTCATGCACCCTACAAGATGACCACTCATGAGCTTACAGAGCTCAAATTACAGTTAGAGGAATTCCTAGAGAAGGGGCACATCCCACTGAGTATTTCACCTTGGGGTGCTCCAGTTATCTTTGTAAAGAAGAAGGATGGCTCTCTTCACTTGTGTGTGGACCTTTTTGATGACCTTTTTTACTAGATGCAGGGAGCCAACGTGTTCTCAAAAATTGATCTAAAATTTGGGTATCACCAATTGCGCATCATAGAGGTAGATATTCATAAGACTACTTTCCAAACTAGATATGGCCACTACGAGTTCACAATGGTACCCTTCGGTTTGACAAATGCCCTTGTAGTGTTCATGAGTCTCATGAATGGGGTGTTCTGCACTTACTTGGATTAGTTCATGATCATTTTTCTTGATGATATTTTGAGCTATTCATGGACCAAGGAGGAGCATGTGGATCATTTGCATCAAGTTTTGTAGTGCTTGTGAGAGTAGCAACTTTATGGCAACCTGGTGAAGTGTACCTTCTTCAGGACAAAGGTACAGTACTTGGGGCACATCCTATCAAGTGATGACATCTCCGTAGATCCATCAGAGCTTAGATCTATCAAAGATTGGCCAGCACCCACCAGTGTGATAGATGTTAGGAGTTTCATGGGATTAGCCAGTTATTACTATAGATTCATAGAGGGCTTTTCTAGGATAGCACACCCCATCACTTCCCTTCAGTAGAAAGAGAAGAGTTTCAGTTGGACTAAGTAGTGCAAGAGGGCCTTTGGGGTCCTCAAGGAGCATCTTATCAGTGCTCCATATTGGCAGTTCTAGATCCTGCAAAGGATTTTGTAGTTTCCACATATGCATCACTTGAGGGTTTGGGAGCCATGCTTATGCAGGGTGGTAGAATGATTGCATATGAGTCACTTAAGCTCAAGACACATGAGTTGAACTACCCTACTCATGATTTAGATCTCACAGCAGTGGTGCATGCTCTTGTTGGTTGGAGACACTTTATTTTGGGTCATTGCTTTGAGCTTCATTCAGATCACCATAGTTTGCAGTACATATTCACACAACTAAATTTGAATGCCTACCAATGGTGTTGGATGGATTTTCTATGCGAGTATGACTTTAATGTCCACTACATCAAAGGGAAGGAGAACATGGTCACTGATGCTTTGAGTCAGAGGCACGAGGAGATCTTGACCTTGACCTTGAGTGTGGATTTGAGAGAGTGCATCATTTAGCATCTGCCTAAGAATGAGTGGTTTCTTGAGGTGCAGTAGGAGATCCAGAAATAGAGAGCCCTTAAAGGTAAATTTGCAGGATATTCCCTCTAGTCAAATGGATTGCTTAGACATCGACAGCACATCTATGTACCTCGTGTGGGTGACCTTTATACAATGGTTCTTTGAGAGGCTCATAGAGCACTTATGCAGCACACCCAAGGGTGAAGAAGATCCATGCTAACTTGCGATAGTTATACCATTAAGTAGGTATGAGATGAGATATTGTAGAATATGGTCAAGGCCAAGCATCAGCATCCAGCGGGTCTTTTATACCCTCACAAGATACCTAAGTGGAAATGGGACACCATTTCCATGGACTTCATTATTGGTCTTCCTATGTCATCACACCACCATGATGCCATCATGGTGATGGTTGACAAATTGACCAAGGTGGCGCATTTCTCGCCTATATGCATGACGTACAATGTACCATCTATGGCGAGAGTACTCTTGGATCAGATTGTTAGCCTACATGGGGTACATCACCATATCAATTCCAATAGGGATTTAGTGTTCACTTCCGCCTTTTGGAGAGCCTTGCAGTAGGCATTGGGCACACAACTCAACTTCAATTCCATGTATCATCCTGAGACCAATGGACAAATAGAGAGAGTTAATTAGGTTCTTGAGGATATGCTCCATATGTATGTTATGGATCACCAGAGTAGATGGGAGGAGTATCTGTATCTAGTTAATTTTGCCTACAACAATGGGCATCATAGATCGTCGAGTATGCCTCCTTTTCAAGCCTTGTACAGCAAACCTTGCAGGACACCTTTGAGTTGGGACTGTATTGAAGCCAGGGTTGTGATAAGGCCAGAGTTGGTGCAGGATATGGAGTAGTAGGTGACTTTGATTAGGTAGAGACTTCAAGAGGCACAGGATCGACAGAAGAAGTATGCCGATGCTAAGAGAATAGATCAGAGCTTCTCAATTGGGGACAGAGTATATCTTGAGGGTGTGACCGCACAAGAGTCTAATTCATTACGGAAAGGGCTCTAAGCTCGCACCTCATTTTGTTAGACCTTTTGAGATCTTGGAGTGGATAGGACCTGTAGCCTATTGTCTATCCTTGCCACCTAGCCTATCACCTATCCATGATGTTTTTCATGTTTCCATTTTATGGCGTTGCATATCTGATTTATCTCATGTCTTAGATTGGAGTACTTTTCAGGTAGAGGTAGATGACTAGCTAGCTTTGAAGCCAATTCGCATAACGGCTTGTTAGATACTGGGCCTTTAAGGTCAAGAGTTGGACCAGGTTAGGGTCTAGTGGGACATGTACGATGAGGTCACGGTGACATGGGAGGATGCAACAAGATTGAGGGCCCTTTATCCTCACCTCTTTGATGACTTCCAGGAGGAAGTACAATCTTAGGGGGGAGGATGTGAGGCCTACCTTCTCTTTCCATTATAGTTAACTACTTTATTTCTACTGTTGGTGATACTTACTAGACTTGTGGGACTATTGATCCTAAATTTCAGGACTATTACAATTTATGTTGTATGTGGATTTATTATGTTTAGCATGATTATGATGTGATTAGAACTTGATATGGATTTACTGACGATGTTAGACATGTGATTTACATTATGATGTTATTTGGATACTACACATGTGATTTTACTTAGAAATTTATTATGTGATTCTATATTGGGATGGATGTTTGAAATGTAGAATTTAGAATTTAACTATAATGTGATTTCCTTGATGCTTATATGGACATGTGATGTTGTATGTGTTTGTTTCACTTGGCTTCGGCTATCATATACATGTCAGATTAACATTTCATTTGAGTGCGCAAGTGTTTCTAATGAGGCCACAGAAATTTAGAGATCATCCCACAAACTGTGTTGTTTTCCCTTGTGAAGCCAATCTAGTTCCAAGAGGAACCAAGGTCAACTGTGTATTGCATCATGAATTTTCGTAATGTTTGCATATGGTGTCCTTTGGGCTAGGTCTACCCTTTTTCAGTTGATTGTATTATGGTGTTGTAAATGTGTAATGTTTATTTGACCTAACTTTTGTTTTAATTTTTTTTTGTGACCCCTTTTGATGTGATTTTCTACATCCTAAGGCACTAGATTTGGGTTAAACTTGACCCTGGGTTATACCCCTAGGGTCTAGGGGTCTTTTGGACTGGTGTAACCCTAGGTAAAGTTCTATTTGGTCACTTTAACTTCACCCCGAAGTAAAGTGACGAAAATGGAAGCTTGGGAGGGGGAGGATGAGTGGGTCAAACACTCAACCTCTTCCTTTCCTCTTCTCTAGGTTGGGGGAGTATTCAAGACTAATTAATTGTGGAGGACTTTACTCTAAGTCTTGCCCACAATTGGTGAGGGTACCTTGGGATTGTGTGGTCCTTCTTAGGAGGAGAGGATTATGGCACATATGGCACCCACTCCCTCTTAAGCTCCACCTTTCTCTCCCACATGTTAAAGAGATGACAAGTGGAAGGGAGAGAGATTTGGTGGATGGGTGAATGACATGTGTCAGCACCCATTCCCAGGGTCTTGCTTGTAGTTGGGAGGAGGAGTGAAGTGGTGACATGTGTCACCTCCCCATTCCTCAAGGCTCATGAGAAGAGCCTATTTTAATCCCTCTTGAAGGAAGGGATGGGGTTGTTGAATTTTTGGCATTTTTATTGATTTTAAATTAATTTAGGGAAAAAGTTGGAGGAAATTTGGTGGCTCAACTTGGAGGAGTTAGAGGAGCTCTTCTCAACCATCTTCCAATTTGGTAGGTTTCAAGACTAAGGCCTTCATTTATCCATTTTATTTACTTGTGTAATGCTATGTGTGAGTCTCTGTTTTTTAAGTTTTTACTTGTTGTTGTGGGGAAAAATTGTATGGGAGTTGTAAGAGCCTCTCCTACTTGGGAGAAGATGCTCAACATGTGTGGGGTAGGGGAGGAGTGAACCTCCTCAGGGTCACATCCTTGATTTTGTGGAGTTGTAGCCTTGAGGGAAATATGTGTATATGAGCAATATGTGAAATGTCTTGAGAGCCAAATGAAAGCTTTGTGAAAATATGTTTAAAAGTGTTGGCTTGAGGCCTTAAGAGGTATTTGTATTGGTAAGTCTTGGGGTGGTACTCTTGAGTTGAGTGATGTCCACTCCCCTACCCCATTGAACTCATCTTGAGTGAGTTTTTGTGTTGTGATAAGCAATGGGAGTAAATAATTTTTGGGTTTTGAATGCAATGTTGTGTTGTGGTTTAAGTTTACCTATTGTGAGGATGACCTCCTAGTTTGGGGTGACTCATGAGTGAGTCAATTGTAGGGAGGAGAGTAGTTTTTTGTGGCTTCTTCCCACTTCTTGTGTCATTGCAGGATTCTTGGAGCTTAGAGATGTTGAAGCAAATTATACGTCTTTCCTTGTGATTGTTATTTTGAGCTCTTGAGAGAGCATGGCCAAGATATACCTTGTGAAGTTTCTTTTAGAATTCAAAGAAAGAAAATCTTACTCTCTTGAGTTGTATGGATCTATGCTCTAAACTTGAGTTGTAATAAATTTGCTTACATTTAGAAAGGAAATTTTTAGTTGTTGATTTTAAATGCCTTATGATTTAAAGGAAAGTAGGGCACTAAAACAAGAGCATGTTTATAGTAGCTCAACTTGAATGTTTAATTCTTAAAATATATAGTTGTTGTTTGATGTTGTGAGACAAAATGAAAATCTTTACATTTTATTTTATTAAATGAAAAAAAAAATGTTGTTGTTATTATGAAAGAAAGAACTAATTGCATTTGCTTTATATATATATATATATATATATATATATATATATCATTTGAAGAGCTCGTTATGAGGAAATATGTTCTTTTATGTTGTTTAAAAAAAAAAAAAGTTCTTTTGATCTATGTTGATTTGTTATAATAAAAAAAAAAGTTCTTTTGTTTTATTACAATTAAAAAATAATCTGAGTTTAGAATGACAACTATATTTGAAAACATAGTTATTTAAAAGCATATAGATATAAAAAGATTATATATATATATATATATATATATATATATATATATATATATATATATATATATATATATATATATATATATATATATATATATATATATATATATATATCATTTGAAGAGCTCGTTATGAGGAAATATGTTCTTTTATGTTGTTTAAAAAATAAAATAGAAATGTTCTTTTGATCTATGTTGATTTGTTATAATAAAAAAAAAAGTTCTTTTGTTTTATTACATTTAAAAAAAAATCTGAGTTTAGAATGACAACTATATTTGAAAACATAGTTATTTAAAAGCATATAGATATAAAAAGATATATATATATATATATATATATATGAATGCATATATTTTAGACATGTTTAAATATGAATTACCTTTTTTTTTTAATTTTGATAATATACTGTCAAACAAAAAAAAAAGAGACTACATTATATATATATATATATATCGTTATATTTTAATATACATTAAACTGTATTTTGAATTGAAACTGTGCTTGCTGTATATGTATTTATCGAAGAAAAAACACTATGTAAAGATAATGGAAGGGACTGTGTTCATTTTAGATAGATCACAACATTTACAATGAAATTTAAACATGTTTTGGTGGGGGGTTCAAACCCCCCACCGCTGCCATTGTTATGGGTGTGGGGAGGGGGCGGAGCCCCCACCCACACCCCACTGTGTGGGATGTGGGTGGGGACTCCACCCCCTCCCCACACTCCCCCCTTTCCCCCTCTCCCATAGACTTCCCTTACCCTCAGTAGCCCCTACGCCCATCTCCCTCTCACCTCCACTGCTACCACACTCCCAATACTCCCTTTTCTCTGTCATCATGGAAAACTACAAACCCCCACCCTCGCAGTGTTCCCTCTGCCCTACCACAAACCTCACAGCATCATTACCACTCTCCTTTTCGGCCTCTATGAACAGTAAACCCCACACCCATAGCATATTAAATATACACATTATATATATATATAACACATGCACTCCCATGAATGACCTCTGTTAAACCTACAACGAAAACAAAACAAAGGAAGAGAGAAGATGGAGAATTTGTGAGATGGGGGAACAATAGAATGTGGAGAAAGTAGGGTTAGGGATTTTTGCCCTTAAGGAAATTGTCTTTTAATTGTGAGGACTTTTAGGGCTTGGATATTTAAAATTGCCCTTATTGTTTTATTTCCCACTTTTTTTTATTAATTTTCTCATTGTTTTAAATTTATTTTTAGAATGGAATTTTGCAATAAATAAAAAAAAGGGTAATATTTATTTCTTTGGGTATGTTCTATTTATTTGATAGTGGTATGGTAATATTTATAGAATAGTTTTAAGTAGAGGAAAATTATAGTTGTTAATTTAAATTTAATTATTGTAGAAGGATTTTTATTATTTTATTTAACTTTTACACCAATTGAATTATTTGAGATGTATTTATTTTAACAATTAAGTCAATCCTTGCTTTCAAACCTAATTCGATGAGGATAATATAAACTACATCATTATTAATTTAATTAACCTAGAGTGATTTTATTAGTTTAATGAAGATGTCATTTTAATCCAACTTAGAAACCTAGTAAACTATTGAAATGAAGTTAGTATAACATGTTTCCATAATCTGGTCTACCATGAAATTAGGAATAATGTAAAGGATGTACTGATAACTCTAATTGATAGAAAACATGAAGAAGAAGAAATTGATCTAGATTTGTTGAAAAAAATGTTTTAAATTATAGAAAATGTGACAAAGAACAAATTGATCAAGCTTTGTCGAAATATGTTCTAAATTATAGAAAATGTGAAGAAGAACAAATTGGTTGAGCTTTGTTGAAAAATGTACAATTAATCTATTTAATTGATCTACCAATTTAACTAATGTTACTTAGGTAACTTAACACCAACCCAGTAAAATTTTGATCAAAATTAGTTTTATTAGAATGAACCCTAATCACACCTCTGTGGTGTTATGTTGCCAAATTTTTTTGGAATTTAGGGTTTAGCTAGGTTAGTGAAATTTAACCTTGTTTAGGATTATATTATTATTTTTTGTTGATTATCGACATTATATTTTTGTATTAAATTATATCTTTCTCATGCACTTGAATTTGGCTTTTGATTTTGATACGTCAAAATCCCATCATTCACATAGGTTAACTTAGGGTTTCGATCATTGACCCTAACCCTATTGGTGACGTTAACCACGTCTCATTGACCCCTTAGTTGGCCTTCATTGTGAATGGTATGCACAAGTGAACGCATTAACCTGCATTCAACTATTGTGTTTATGCTTTCTGCATAATGCCACCAAGCATGCTTATGCATGCTAGGGGGTTTCTAGGGAAGCGTGGAATTTTTTTTGATATTTCATGTCATGACCACATGACAAATGTGGACATGACACGTGTGATGCATGTTTTGACTGCATGGGAAATGTGGGCATGACACCCAAGTCGAAGGTTCTATTTTTTTGTTAGGATTTGTAAACAAGACCTACAACCTATTCTAACTCTATTGAAGATTTTCCCATCACGAAACGTTGAGACTAATGAATGGGCAGCATAGTCCAGGGAAATATTTCTTTCTCTGATCTACAATTATGACACTATGTTGTACCCTCCTGCCATTTCACTTTCTCCAGATCTGACACATGTAACTTGCAATCATGAAAACTTTGGGAGGGGTTGTGGTGTTTAGAGGCTTACCTCAGTCAAGCCCTGGAGAGACATTCAAGTCTTTTGAACAATGTTGTCAGATAGAGAGTGCATGCCTTTGGAGGTAGACAAAAAAACTAAATGATAAATTCTTACAAACACAAATGAATGTCACCTTGTAGTGAAGATCTCATGGGAGGAAGAAACTCTTCATGCCATGAGGAGATGATTGCTCAAATCTGCAAATAGAAACACATAAACAACACAAATTTGCTCTTGCAACACAATGAAAGCCTTTGATCACCTTTAGAATGCATAAATTTCACAATAAACATTCTTTTATATACAACTACAAACACTCCCACCATGAATTTCATAATTCAAACTTACCGTGTCAACATAGGACCCAAATAATGGTCACAAGATGACACCCAAAAATTGGGACTACCCCAAAATAGGGTAGGACTAGTGTGTAGATGCCCAAGTCCTCCCCCTATTTTGAGTAGGAGTTATCTCAAGTGCTCCCCCTAGGTCCTATTTGTCAAGACAATTAGGGGTTTTCTCATCGGGATGTCAAATTATGATGTAATATGTCATAAATGCACACTAAAGACCTGGGAGCTAAACCTTATGAGGGAAAAGCCCCCAAGGGGACATTTTCTGACATTACAGTATTCTTGAATTTTCATCATTTCCATTAATGGGATAGAGACTTTCATCTAAGATAGAGCTTGAGTTATGTAAAAGGGGGCATAATGTTGTATAACAGTCATAGCTTGAGCCTAGCCTTTATTCTTCTCTTGGGTTGATCTAATCTTGGCTTTAATAGTTTTTTGATTATCATCTTTGATAGGCGAACCCTTAATCTTGTCCTTGCTTTGGGGAATTCTACCTTCTAAGTTTTGAGGATCTTGGTCTGGTTTTTGCCTAAAATTTTTCTTGTTATTATTCCATTGCTTCTTATGTGGTTCAATTTCCTTATGATTATGCATAGGTTGATTCACAAAGATACCACCTAGATGACCTAAATCACCAATTTGAGCCTTACTTCTAAGGTTGTAGTTGCTTTTGACCTAAGCTATTGTTGTAGCTATGAGGGCTCTAATCTCTTTATAAGAAGACCTCCTTAAATTACTTAGAGGAATGTGTGAATTTTGGGCATAGAAATGGTTATCTTCACCATCTTCATTGGAAAAAATTTGTTGGCGGGCCTGATTCTTATAATTCCTCTTCTCATCAACATCAATCTCATTAGAAGAAGAGTATTTCCCATTTGTGAAGAGCATATTAACATTATCATCCTCTATATAATGTGGCTCATTACACTCATCACAAGCAACAACATCATTATACAAGGATTGGGAAATCACACACTGTGATTGTAAGTGAGGCATTTGACATATTATGCACCATCGCATATCATCTACAATATTAACAACCCTTTTCAAAGGATCAAGGGTCTCCTTAACATTTTGAGTTTTTCAATCATTATTATTATTTGGGAGGATGGGCTTACCATTGTACCAGTTTGTGTTATATGGCATGTCATGTAATTGTGGTCTCTTTTCTTGTCTTTGATACACTTGCTTCTCAGGACCAAATCCTTTTTTGTTTTTTGCAAATCTATAACTTAGATCCTTCATAGCAAATGCTAGCTTATCCAACTTATCTTCTGAAGTGGATGCATTACCTTCAGTATTATGGGATCTATTATTTGGGTTTTACAGAATCATTACATCATCCCTCCTATTGCTTTTAACAGATGCTTTCCTATTGTTTTCAATATTAGTTGCAATTCTAAAAGCATCCGTGAGCCTAGTAGGACCTTTATCTCTTAATTCATAAGTTGTTTTGGCATCAAAGGCATTTATGTATAACACCATGCACATTGGTTCATTTGGCCTCATATGAGGTGGTAACTTATTTAGTACCCTAGTAAACTTGGCATTAAATTCAACAACAAGCTCATTTGACTACTTGAAAATACCAATGAATTCATTAATAATAAAACTAGGGTTAATCTTATCTTCATATTGCTCCCTAAAAATCCTCTTGAAGTCATCCCACGATGTGAAACTTTGATCAGGCAAATTTTTGTACTATTCTCTAGCTTCATCAACTAGGGACTACATAAATAACTTCATATAGACATCCTCATGTTAAACTTCAAAGTTATCCATAACATTCTGAAAGGCCTTCAAATGATCTTCCCTTGTCACAACATTATTTCCTAAGAAATTTGGTATTTCAAACCTTATATGTTTGTTAATGGGATTGGGATAACCAGGGATGCCATTGAAATCTAATTGTCTGAACCTATCCAACTACATAGGCTATCTACCAAACTGATTGACATTTGCATTCCTATTAGCATTTTGATTTCTCATGTTGTTTGATGGCATCCTAATGTTATTCATATTTTACCTTTGATTATTTTGTGGGTTTTGATTTATATGTTGGTTAAGCCCCTAATCATTTCTCAGAATATCCTGATCATTTTGTTAATTTTGGACTTCATTTGTATGTTGGTTTCTGAGCAAATTCATATTATCCAAAGTGGGAACTAATTCTTATTGAGGCATTTTCAAGGCCTGTTCCTTTTGTCTAATATAATCTCTTATTCTTAAAGCCTGCAAATATTCCAATTTATCTCTGAGATTTCTAATTTCTTTAGCTAGGTAATCATCTTTTGACATGGAAGTAGATGGTCCTTTCCCATTAGGGTTATCATTATCCCTGGGGGACTCTATGTCTTCAAACCTATCAAGGAGATCTGAGAAAGGGCATTCTTGATATACCTCAGATCTCATTTTTAACCTATCAACCTACTATCTTGCGTATAGTTCTTGGATTTCACCCTCAGCACTTGAAAAATAAGGAGCTTGTTGTCCTTATGCCCTGGGATTGTATTAAGTTTCATCATTGTTTCTAGGACTATGTGAACCTTCATGACTAGTTTGGGCAGTCCCCTTTTTCCTAGACATCATTTTTCTAGGTAGTTCTTCAAGTAAAAGATTACGCATGGATCTTCTCCCCTCCATACAAATTCTTTCTTACCGTTTAGGATATTTCCTTAGAGTCACCACCCACAACTAGGTATTTAGTCTTAGACTAGGGTTCTTACACAGAGTGCTCCCCAGCAGAGTCGTCAAATCTGTTAGGTTTTTCCCAATCTGGATGTTTCCCAATTATCCCTATAAGGTAGCCATCACTCATCAACAAGATTCTTGGGCCAGGGGCCAACAATATAGGATATAGACTCTATAAATAACTCCTCTCCTTCTTTAGGCTCTACAAAGCCTAGGGGGTATTCCCTATTGAACACCTATAAAATAGTTTTTGTAAACTTATTGAGATGCTGACATAAAGCAAATAAACTCTCTTTTCAGTAGACAAAAATTGTAAAATAATTGAAAAGGGGCTAGCTTTGGGCCTTATATTTTAATTGTGAATTAGAGGATTTTGGGTCCTAAAACTACTTCTAAATCCTACAGGTTTGTAAATGATATTCTAATTTAGTTTTTTTTGTTTGGATACAAGATTAGGACCTTGAATCATAATCTCAATACAGAAATAGACTAGTACCTATCTCAAGGCATGGAGTCAACTAGACATATATATGTGGATGTTTACCATAAACTCAAAACACAATCAAATTTCAAGGGGATTCTCTAGTATCTACCTTACAAATACTTCCCAAGACTGAGTATTTAGTTATCCATGCTTATAGATATTCTTGCTACAATATATTCTTCCCAATGCTTAACCTAAAACATTTAATTTGTTCCTTGAACAAAAGTATAAGATTAAACATTCAATATAGAAAACCCATGTTCTAGAAATTTGAATAACCCTTAGCTACTAAGATTTAGAAGAAAAACACACACAACTTGGAGACAGATAACCAAATACATGCAACAAAGCATTACTCATTTAGAAACAATATGAAATTGGTAAACTTTATGCATAAGACATCCATCATATAACTCATAAACCTACAACACAAGAAATAGAGCAAACCAAAAAGCCTGTATTTCTATTACTTCTCCAAAATATTCCAAGTCTTCAACCACATAAAATGATTAATATAGTCCCATTATATAACATGAATGTGTACCCTCAACAATTAATATGAAGCACCCAAAGGTACTGAAGAAACACTAATTACACCTAAGGAAAAAGAAAAGAAGTGGTTGGCCTTGAGAAACGTGAGGAGCTGCATGGGGATCTACATTGTAGTGGTTAGAAGATAGTAGCCAAGTTGTCATTATTTAGATCCATATCTATCCTGCCACTTACTATATGTACTTGTAGCCGGCCAAGGAAATGAGATGACTTTTCCTATCTTACCATTGTGGCTGACATACTGTGCATCTAGGATACTTTTGACTTTTTTACCAAATAATTCAAATGTAATGTCTACCACATGTAGCCTATAAAGTGTCCAACTTAACACATGTAGAGTTGTATCTCCCTTATCACAACAAGATGGGATTAATTGATTACCATTATCGATGATTTCCTTCCTCCACTTGTTCATGTCCTTTGTTGTCCCATCAGCTTCTAAAATGTGAGGTAACCATTTTGTGTCCAGCTTCTCAACTACTTGCATTTTATCCCTTAATGTTGTATCCAATTTTAATTGATAAGAAACCACCTCAAAAAATTTCAACATTCCTACTACCAACTACATCTCAGGAGGAGCATCTGGATCATATCTATAACACCTAAGAAAGTCCCTAATTTTTCCATTCCTTGGTAGCCAGTTGGTCTTCATAGTTGATAGCCTATGTTTATCTGACTCATGCTTTTCACGTGTTATCCTTACTAGAGAGTAAGACCTATGGGTTTCCTCCAACCTGGTAAATATCCTGTTGATTCTATACATGATTAAATTTGTGGCTACACTTTCCACTTTACCTTCTACTTCTTCTTTCAACTTCTTATTCTCTTCTTTCAATTCCTTTATTTCTTGAAGCAAGGGTTATGTTTCCACTGGTAATGATTCTGCAGTCTATATAATTAGAGGCATTTGAGATGGACAAACTTCTAATTGACATTGACTCCCATAAACACTAAGTCTACCCATTACCTCTGTGTATTTCCCCAATAATTCATTGTACTCTTTCTATAGTTTGAGTATTGTTGCCTCTACCAAATGTGTTGTTTATACATTCAAGATGGCTACCTGAGGAGAAGGAGTGTATGATACCCTCTTGATAATCACATTACTAGTCAATTCCTCCAAACCTACCCTTGGTTTCTTATCATTTGAGGCCAATGCTTGGATAGCCAAGGTATCAAATTTAGGTTCAAAGGTAGCACCCTGCAATGCCCTCCTGGCATGTTCTCTACTTACATCTGCATCATCCTTGGTAATGGTATCAAATGCAATAGCATCTGTCAGTGTCTAGTGTGGCAATAGTAGGATTTTCCTTCTCTTCACAATTGTCATCCCTTCCTCAGGAGTCATGGCATTGATTTCCTTGTTCACTTCACTCAAAACCCTCCTTGTGATAGCATCATATTCTCTAGAGTTAGCACCACTTTTTGTTTCTTCTATCTTTTCTAAAATTCTTCACTCATTTTGAACACAAAGGATTTGAATTCTAGAGTGGTAATGAATGCATTGTCAAAGATAAATTGATTATATGCCACCTCCCTTAGATCTTTGGTGTACAGCTCACTGTTAACTATGGATCTTGTCAATCTATTTTCTAGGGAGGCATATGGTGCTATCCTCTGGGGAGAATGTGATTGATGTGAGGGTTGTGGGTCTTGTTCCTCTATCACCTCCTACTCCATATTCACAACCTCCATTTCTTCTTCTATTTCAAGATCAATTATCTTTGCTCTCTTTGGGGCATGGGCATCAGGGGAGTCAGGGGAACGTTTCCTAATGTACTTGCCCTTTAAACTTCTTGGTTGATATGTGGGCCTCTCTTCCCTAGCAAGTTCCTCAACAATCAATTTATCTCCTTTAGAAAAGAACATTTTTATTCTTTCAATGGCATTTTGAATCTCAATGAGAGCCCCTTGATATGTAGAGTTAGCCTTCTTTTTTCTTTTCTCTACATCCATTATCAATTTCCACTTATTTCTCAAGAAAAGCACTTGCTGCATTGATTCATAAATTATGATAGTATCCTCATCAAGCAAGACATGGTGTGGATATGTAGGCCTACTAACTTTATGCCTTGTGTCATGAATAAAACCTTCAGGATCAAAGTACCTTATTTTCTTCATACCCATCCTATAACATTGCAACATGAAACCAATTTGGTCCAAGCCACTCTTATCAATTGTAATAAAATCATGACGCTTCAGAGATGTTGGGACAAGAGATCCCTTTTTTGGATTTCTAAAATGTTCCTTATCTGATTCATTAAGTTGTCTGATGATCTCCATAAATCCTATTCTTTTGTGCACAAATTATGGTAAGGATTATGGTGGAGCCTCACACCAATAGATTCTGATATAAGTTGTATTTTCATGTAAAAACCACTCTCCCCAATTGTGATTGACCTTCAGATGGGGGGTCCTCTTAATTGGTCTCAGAAAATCCTTAATATCCTTTGGTATCCTTTCTATAGCTAGCTCTAAGAATCTCAATACTTTCCTCACAAAATGCTCCTCAAAAGTGACATAGTTGGTATATTTGAAATTCATGTCTAGAATGTACGTCCACATCTAAACTGGCATGGCATTGCCTTTTGCATCATTCATTCTCAAATGCAATTCTTTGCCCCAATGGCCAGATAGAGAAAATAGGATCATGTGGCACATTAACGAATACCAAGTGAATTTTACATGGGGACCTGGAGTGTTCATATTGTTCTTAATGGCCATCATCTGTTCATGCATCTTTTTTGACAAGTAACCTACATAATCATATGGCTTCACAGATCCATAATCTTGGATATATACTACCATCATCATTAAGGACACTAGCATTCTATCTGATGCATATCTCCTAAGCACATGACACAAGCTATGATAGGTTTTAACTAAATATTTAAATGAACAGGCTACATCAGAGAGGATCCTCTTCTGTGTCAGGGATTTTGATCAAAGCTCCATCAACCCCCTTCAATCTATGCTTGGCTAGTTTATGGGATCTATATGCATACCCAAGACCTTTGTGTTTTTCTCTAAAAGCATTCAAATCTATAGGTATACTAATAGTAGGGTCAAGATTAAAGATGGTAGCAATATAGGCCTTAGTGAATCTAATGATAACATTGCCATTTCAATACAAGACAGACATGGTCTTAGGGTCATACCTAGTTTCTACATCTCTCATCAAGTCTGTGTTTATGAAGACATCGGGGCATATTAATTTAGCTAAGTCAAGGGTCCAAGCATGGCAGATTGGGGCTCTATAATCACTTCTCTTGTGCCAATTCTCGAACAGACTCCAAGCAGACACAAGGATCCTAGCATCTTGACAATCTACACAAATGTCATATATTTTATCATTTCTACCAACTTCTCCTAAATTTGTCAGAGGTCTCTTAGATGATCCAAGACATTGAATCATGATGTCTTCATCCAAGCTACGTTTTGAGGTCAAAGCTTGACCTAACTAACTCATTTTGCATTTTATGCAGCCAACCTAGGGTTTATACAATTAACAGCTACCGTAAAATTCTCAAAAAATTCTTACAATAGAAAACTAAGTGCAGGGTAGAGACAATGACTTACTAGTTTTTGATGTCACAGAGTTGCAGAATTGTTTCCCCTTGGTTGTTTTGATGATTCTCTAGCTCTGAACGTGATTGGTCCTTGAAGAATGACAAGAAATACTTTGAATTATGCTGTTATAACATCAAATTCCTATACCACTCTATATATTAATGTAGATCACAGAAACCATAACTCTACTCATGCCATAGTCACTCAAAAATCTTCTTTGTTTGTATTTTTGAATTTGGACTGTTGATTATTTGTCACCTTTCTGAAATCTACGGCCTTGATTCACTGATTAGATTTGATAATCTTAGTCATGTTGGTTGACAAGTCACTACCCAATGAAACGAGCCAAATCATCTATATTTTCCACACACATCAAATCATCTTTAGCACAGATTGGACACATGTCACCTTTTTGTGGCATCGTAGTCAAAGAGGGCCCACCATACACCTATTGTACGATGGTGTGACATAGCACCCATGTGCCTTTATTATACTTTGCTATTTAATTGGTGGATGCCACATGTCATCATCTGACCATCTCATGGCAAATATTCCCTCTGAAAAGATTCCCCTACACTAGCATGCAACTATTGGATCTTAAGCTTTCTATATAGACCATTAATATTTTGACATGTGGCAGTGGATAGTTGGTTGAGGCGAAGACCTCATACGCAAAGGTTACATCGACAAGTGGTAGCCTATTGTAGTGTTGTGGCCAGGTACTAATGTCATCCTAACATGCTCCACAATGGTGTGATTTTTATTTTATAAGACTTTAGGACTTATCGGCGTCAATAGGTAATGACTAGGTTAAGGGGCCAATCAACTCACGAGCACCAAGACCTAAGGTTGTGACTTAAAGGATCAACAACCGGCAATAAACAATCAACACAAAAGTATAACAATAAAGCACATGACCTAAAGAAAAGGGACAAAGGGCTTTCAAAAATGGATAGTTAGAAAATTTTTAAAACCTAAAACCCTAACCCAAAGGGGGGAACCACAAGTACCCTCCCATGATCTTGAATGTATAGCATACAAGACTCCTTACCATCAGTATAATTGATTCTTTTTACATAAATTGCAAGGTCAAGAACAATTTTAAAACTAAGCATAAGGTTCACCACCTTTCTATATTATGATAGGCTGGTTGGAACTATGGCACGGGTATAGGACAGTCACCGCTCTCCTTCGCACCCTTCATGGGTGGTGGCTGTCCAAATGTCATAACAACATGAAAGAACTTTAGAAATAAATAATAACATAATTATTATACATGTTTGGTCTTATGAAGGATTCAACAAGTACAACTTATATATAATGATACTCCTTTATAAAGCTTTAAGGATTATAAATGTCAATAAACCAGATGATGTCGTGATGATGGTATGATATAGGGATCTTTTTGAGCTTGAATGAACATAGACATCAAATTATTCCAAAACACTTTAGTAGATCTGAGATAGTTTTGCTCTAGAAGAAGATACTCTATGTGAGAAGACCTCTAACATCAATGACAAAACAATGCCAACAAACTCCCCCTTTCGCATTAATGTCAACTTATACAACCATTGCCCTTACCTATGCAACAAATGCACTTTGCAATCTCCCCCTATCCAAAATTGTCATTTGTGGCAATTGATCATTGGACACTGATGAACACTAAATGGTCATATCATGCTGATGCAATAATAAAGATTATACTTAACTGCCTTGTCCTCTACTTGAGTCCAAACATATTTGTCATACAGATCAATCATGCATTGATCATATATTGAAAACTACCTGATTCATATACTCAAATATTGTCAATAGAAAACACAAGTAATACAAACAATACCAACAAATCATTGTGCAAAGGACATTGCAAATTGATGCAAACACATTCAATACACTATCAATCAATGTCATTGCTATATACTACATTTCACCATTGAAAAAGCACTACTACTAACATACAACAAACAAAGATCACTGTCATAGCATGCAACGAGACCGCAAGTGGTGATTGATACAAACAAGTATCTAAATCCTCTGGCAAGTGATGACTGATATAAACAAGTATGAATCCTCTTACAAGTGATGATTGATGCAAACAACTATATGAATCCTATGTTACAAGCATTGTCAATGAATGACAAACATTGATCACTCAACAATGCATCTGATACTAACATTTTCTTTGCTCCCCCTTTGACATCAATGATAAAGGATGCCCTAACTGATAGACTTATACTGTACTAGTTTTAGAAATGTAGAATAAGGATCATATACCCCCTGTAACCATACCAGAAGTCTAATCTAGTGGATAGAAGAGAGATATTCAACACCTAACCTCTATCTCAAATGTTCAAACAAATTCTTGGCTAAAGGCTTGGTAAAAATGTCTGCCACTTGGTCTTTAGTAGCAACATAGTCCAATGCAACCCCATTTACTAGTACTTCCTCTCCCAAAAATTGATATTTAATAGCAATATGTTTAGTTCTTGAGTACATAATAGGATTTTTGGATATGTTTATAGCACTAGTGTTATCATAAAAAATTGTAATAGGCTTAGGCACTTTTTCCTTGATGTCATTAAGTGTCTATCCCATCCAAGAACTTGGGTACAACATGAAGTAGTAGCAATGTATTCTACCTTTGGAGTTGACAAAGACACCGACTCTTACTTCTTTCTATTCCATGACACTAATCTTCCACCTAAGAAAAATGCTCCACCACTAGTACTCTTCCTATCATCAATGCACTGTTCCCAATCAACATCATTATAGGCATGTGATTTGAAGTCATTAGTCCTAGGATACAATAAACCATAATCTAATGTGCCTTTTAGGTATCTAAACATTCTTATCACTGCATTCACATGAGATTATTTGGGAAATGACTGAAATCTTGCTAGTAGACACACTACCTGGATGATGTCAGGCCTAGATGCTATCAAATATAACATGCTACCTATCATGGACCTGTACATAGTTTGATCTACATCATATGAATCATCAACCTTTCTCAACATGCAACTGGTTATCATGGGAGTGCTGACTAATTTGCATTCATCCATTTGAAACATCTTAAGAATCTCCTTTCCATACTTAGTTTGGGAAATGAAGATACCTTTGTCAAGTTGTGAAACCTACAATCCAAGAAAGAAAGACAATTCTCCAAGCATAGACATTTAGAATTCTAATTTCATGAGGTCAGGAAAAGATTTACACATATGATCATCACTGCTATCAAATATGATTTCATTCACATAAACTACAATAACTAGTAAGTCCTCACCTTTTGATTTGAAATATAGATTGATATTTTCTTCATCTCTAGTGAATCCTAGCTCTTGTAAATACTTGTCCAATCTAGAGGACCATGCTAGAGGCCCCTGCTTCAGACCATACAAAACCTCTTTTAATCTATAAACATAATGATGTCCTCCTTCACACTGAAAACCTTTAAGTTGCATCATGTAGACTTCTTCCAAGTTCCCATTCATAAAAGTTTATTTTGCATCCATCTAGTACACTTTAAAGTTTGTATAGATAGAGAAGGCTAAAAACATTATTATGGCCTCAAGTCTAGCCACATGTGTAAATGTCTCTTCAAAGTCAATACCCTCAACTTGAGAGAATCCTTTACAAAAAAGTATTGCTTTATTCTTAACAACCTTACCATTTTCATCTAATTTGTTTCTAAATACCCATTTGGCTCCAATGATATTCTTGTCTTCAGGCCTAGGAACTAGTTCCCAAGTTTGGTTCTTCTCAATTTGACTTAGTTCTTCCTCCATGGCCTTCATCCAACACTCATATTTGCTAGCCTCAGTATAATTTATTGGATCTATTTGAGATAACAAGCAAACATTAGCTTGGTCATTAGATTTAGCAAGTCTTTTTCTAGTTTGAACTCCTCCATCTTTGGTCCCAATAATCTTCTCTTCAGGATGATCTCTTTGTATAGTTCTTGAGGGAGTCTTTATCATAGTTGCAATAGGTTGTTCAGGTTTCAACTCTTCTTTTGGAACTTCTATTTCCTTTTTTTATTTAGATTGTTCTTCAACATCTTCTAATTATTGTTTGTTAAGCTACCACTATTCATTGACTTTGACATTAGTACTTTCAACAATTCTTTTTAGCCTCTTATTTAAACATTTGTATGCTTTTCTATGAGTGGAATATCTAAGGAATATTCCTTCATCACTCCTAGACTCAATGCTACCCAAACCTTCTTCATCCTTCTTAATATAGCATTTGCTACCAAAAATTCTAAGATAACTAAAAGTAGCTGACATACCATACCAAATCTCATATGGAGTTTTCATGGAATTTACCCTTAGTTGGACTCTATTCAAGGTGTATACAACTATATGGATTGCATCTTTCTAGTAGATATCTAAAAAATTGTTTTCATTTAGCATTGTCCTAGCCATCTCCTTGACTATCATTTTTTCTTTCTGCCACACCATTTTGTTGAGGTGTCCTTGAGGCTGAATAATGTCTTTTGATGCCATGTTGCTCACAATAGTCTTCAAACTCCCTTGACATATATTCTCCACCTTTATCAGACCTCAAGCATTTGATTTTTTGGTATGATTCCTTTTAAACTAGCTTTCTAAAAATCTTGAATCTTTCGAATGCCTCTGATTTGTGTTTTAGAAATGTTACCCAATTTATTCTTGAGTAGTCATCAATGAATAACATGAAATATATTTCTCCATTTAGAGATTTTAACCTTATAGCACCACACAAATCTGTATGTACTAACTACAATTATCTTGCAGATGAATGTTCTTTTGACTTGAAACTAATTCTGGTCTATTTTCCATGGTAACACTCTTTGTATGTCCTATTGACAGGTTTGGTGATGTGAGGTATGTCTCTAACATTCTGGTTTTTTCTAACTTTGACTAGATTATCAAAGTTTAGGTGTTCAAGTCTTTTATGCCATAACCAACTCTCCTCCACCTATCCCATAAGGTAGATTCTTCCATATCTCTCTTTGTTTTTAGTCCCTTTGAGACTGTATACATTACCTTTTGTTCACATACCTTCTGTCACTATTTTTTCTAATTTTTTTTATCTCACAGCCTTGAGCATTAAATAAAATGTGGTAACCTAAAAACAAAGTTCCCTCGCCTCTTATTTTAATGGAAGTATTGTCTCCAAATTTGATAGAGCCTCCAGTATAGTATTCAAGTTTGGTGAATTTTCTCTTATCACCAATCATGTGATTTGAGCATCCACTATCTATGACCCATAGATCTTTCTTTTTAGCACACAAGGTAGTTTGTATCAATATTGATTTTTCAACTTTTATGTCTTTTTCTTTTTGCTTCCATATTATTTTTGATTTATTCTTCTTCTTATCAGTATTTGTAAGATTCATATTCTCCATGGGATGAGAATCACCCTTCTTTCCTTGTTCATCAAGATTAGGTCTACAATACTTGACTATATGACCAAAATTATTATAATTATAGCATCTTAGATTGTTCAAAATATCAAAAGGATTTATGCTAACAAAGTTAGATCTCTTTCTAAGAACAACCCTACAATCACTAGCTTTATGGTCATATTGATTACAATAAAAACAATAACCATAAAAGTGTGAATTGAATCTGAATGGAGTGCTTCTTCTTGCAATAGATGGTCTTCTAAACTTCTTAGTTCTAACTTTTGTAAAGCCATCTTCATCAACACTCTTGATTAGAGTGTTGTGATTAGTTTTTAAAGAATTTTGATTGTTTTGTTCAAATTCTTTCTTTCAAAGATTACAACTTTTTGAATTTTGGCCTATCTCATACACCAAACTAGTCATATCTTTGAACCTCTTTTGTTTATCTAGAAGGTCTTCCAATTTGCTGCTATGATCATATCTTTCTAACCTCTTCCTCAAATAAATGATTTTTTCCTCCAAACTTTGACAATATCTTACCTTGACTTATAACTTTGTCTTGGTCATCTATTCAACTCTTTTACTTTCCTCAAGTTGTGCTTTTAGAATGATAATCAGTTGATCTAATTCTTTGATTGTGCTAATCAGTTTTTCACTATCTTTCAAAATCTGATCTTTTTGTATAGAGGCCTCCTTTTTCAATATTTTTATTTTCAAGGTCAACTTCATCAACTTTAGTTTGCTCATCCCTATCAGATTCATTGTCATGTTTATCTCTTTGATCTTCTTTTGAACTTACAATAGTCATAAATAAGGTCTCTTCTTCTTCATTAATGGTGTCTTCAGAGTTGCTATCAGTCACATCAACATCTCTAATAAAGAGACTTTCTTCTTTTTGTAAGAACTCTTTCTTCTAAATCTATATTGCTTCTTTTTCTTTTCTTTCCATCATCCTCTACATCACTTTTAGGTTCACCATAAGGACACTTGGCAGAAAAATGTACTATTTTGTCACAATTGAAGCATTTGAAAGGATGTTTTCCTTTGTACTTCCTTGATCCCTTATTCAATTTTCTAGCAAAGTTTGATTCTTTTATATTATGTTATCAAAATTAGAATTTGTTTCATTGCACTTCTTCACAGTGTTAAAAGTAGCTTCTTTATTTGTGGATTTTTCATTGTGTGTTCTCATTTCATAGGCAGTGAATGTACCACGTAACTCATCTAAAGGGAGATTGTACAAGTCTCTTTCCTCTTCAACTACAGACACCTTAGAATCATATCTAGAAGGCAATGATCATAAAACCTTCTTGACCACTACTGAATCCTTCACCTTCTCTCCAAGACCCCTAATGGCATTAACTGTGTCATCTACCATGAGAAGATAATCAACAATTTGCTCTTCTTTATTCATTTTTAATCATTCAAAAATTTTTGTAAAACTTTGCAACTTGGCTTCTTTAATTTTGGCATCACCTTGATAAATGCTAACTAATTTGTCCCAAATTTCTTTTGTAGTTTTATAATGCATAACATTAACTAGGATTTCATTAGACAAACCACAAAGATTAGCATTCTTAGCCTTGGCATTGCATTCATAAGCCTTTTTTTCATCTGCAATAGTAGGTGGTTGAGAAGGTATAGTACACCCATTTTCTACTACCGTCCACACATAGAACCCTAAAGAGGATAAGTAAGACTCCATCCTAATACACAAAAAAAAAATTGTGCCATCAAAGAGAGGTGGTCTAGCAGTAGAATATCCTTCTTGATTAGCCATAGCATTCCACTACCAAGATCAACCTAAGTTTATTAGACTACTACAAGGAACCTGTTGCTCTAATACCAATTGTTGGAATACACTAGACCACTGAGAGGGAGGTGAATCAATGGTACAATAAAAAACTAGTTCATTCAATAATTCGATAATTCTAAAAAAAATTAATTCAAACACGTCAAAATAATGGCATCACACAAATTGCACCATGACACATATATGTATGTGGAAAACCTTATAAAAGGAAAAACCACTGTGTGAAATGTTGGTTAGGTTTGCTTAACCAATCCAACAGCACAAGAAAATCACTATTAGGTCTCACTGATTACACTTTGACATCTAGATTTAGGAGCACCAACTTATAACATTAGGAGCACCAACTCCAATCACAAACAAAAAGTCAAGGACATAGTACTATCCTATTTACAATTGCTTCAATAAATAGACATGACCTCTCTAACCTTCATACAACCATCTACTAGACCAATTAAAACAATCTATACATTCTCAGATTAGAGTAATAATCTATTCATATACTTTATATTGTTACAATGAACAACTCTTCAATAATCCTTATCAGCCACCCTGCATAAAAATATATGCTTGATTCTTCATATCACTTCACTCCAAAATCTCTTAATAACATCTCCCATATAGAGTTTTAACAACCTAAAACTATTACACATGAAACAGTTAGCACAACTGTTCAAACCACTACCAAATAGTTAATATGGGTCACTACCTATCAAACATTATTCACAAGGAACTATTTGTTGATGGTTTAAATATTCACCATTGATGTAAGCTTTCATGCCATTGACAGATTAAACCAACACCATATATGTAAACTTTGGTGCCCATTCATAAAGTGTTGAAAGGAGAAGCCAGTCCTGACTAGGGTGAGGGCTTGGTCATCAAACAAAAAAGGTGACTTAAGTGGTCACTTAAGTTATAAGTGACCAGTGATAACAAGTCATTGTCGAATTAGAACAAAAGGCATAGATCATCATAAAAGTAACTTTGATTTTAAGTCCTTAGGGTTTTAAGAGCTCATTAGGGTTTTAGGTCTTTAAAATTAAGGACTTCAAACTATGTCAACCCTAATATGCCATCAATTGAAATGTGATCCTTATCTTCTGTAAACAACCTCTATTACAGAGGAAGAACCAGATGATGTCATGATGATGGTATAATATAGGGATCTTTTTGATCTTTAATGAGCATAGACATCAAATCATTCCAAAACACTTTAGTAGATCTGAGATAGTTTCGCTCTAGAAAAAGATACTCTGTGTGATAAGACCTCTGACATCAACGACAAAACAATACCAAAAGGAGAAAGGAGGTTGTTGGAGCAAAGAGAAGGAGACTATTACAATGTACTTACTTTCATATCATAACACTTCAATTAAATCCTACCATATATATATATATATATATATATATATATTGATTGGAGGTACATGGGTTTTTAGCCTAGTTCAAGCCTAGAGAGACCCTTATGAGGGATATCTTCCCATCTACTTTATCACCTAAGACCACAACTGGGGGGTCTCCGTCTCCAATGGGCACTATCACCCTTTTGTCAAATCCACGAGCTTGTTGGCCTAGTGAAGGTATATAGCCTGTGAGAATGACAACCCAACGAAGGCATGCATGACTTGCGAGCTCATTGGCCCTACATTGGTTTGAACCTTGGAGGTTGCCACCAAAACCAAGCGACTTGAGCACCGAACCACGCCCTTATCAGCTATATATATATATATATATATATAAACAAGAGCACATCATTCTCATTGTAACAATGTAGATATCTTGAACATCATTTCATTGAAGAAAATAAACTTCTAAGATATATTCATACAAGAGAACCAATTACACTTATTAAGATAAAAAAATTCACTAAATATTTCAATTCCAACAATTTACAAGATAAGCATATGTACATCTTTCTTTCACTATGGATCTTCATCAAACTTCTCTAATTTCTATTCAATTTCAAATGAGCATTAGAATACATAGTGTCTAACCTATGAAAATGAGATCCTAAATGGATGCAAATTCAACCTAAAATGCACCCAATCTCAAGTCTAAGGAACCTCAGGATTGAACTAAACTACTAACACCCTAAATTATCTAATTTCACCCTATCTAATCCTATTAGTAGTGATATGCCCTAAGATGTGATATGCTAAACTAAACTTAGACTAGAATTGCACTAATTTTAATGGATGTGAGCACTCAAATTGGCAGAATAACTTTGCATAAAATGAGTTGCTCCAAATGGAAGGTGGAGGCCTCAATTTATAGATTTTTGGGAATGGGATTCAAGGGCTAGGATCAATTTGGAGGATCAATGGTTGAGATTGCTTAAGGATCCTCAAGAAAAGAGAATTCAATAAATGGCATGATTAGATTGGGTGAGAAGCTTTCCCCAAGATTCAAGGAATGATCAATGGATGAGATTGCAAGTTTGAATGGATAGATGGCTAGGATTGGGTAGTTGTATGACATGTAAGGGATCATTTATGAAAAGGTAAGGCTTGGACTTTGTGAGGAATTTTAAATTCCATGGAGACGACAAGTATAAATTAAAATTAGAAGAATAGTGTTCAAATAGTGCCACATGGAATTTTAAATTGGAGTAAATAGTCACACATGGAGTGGGGTAGAAGAAATAGGATAAATGTACTCAATTTGAAAGATTTGCCCATGCTTCCAAACTACCACTTGTCATGTACATGTGTGTACATTGGATGACTAGTGGACTTCTAGAAACATGGGGATTTGTAATGATGAATTAATTAAAATTAACTCATGTGCACATGGATTAAAAAAAATAACAATGATTACAAAAAGCAATCAAAAGTGCACAAAATAGGGAATTAAATAAATATGATAATTTATTTAATTTTTGGAATGAACTATAGTCAAAAATATTTAATTTTTAAACTATATTAGAGGAATTTGATTTTTATGATATGATAAAGCCATAGAGAAAATTAATTAAATAATTAAAACTTATTTAATTAATATATGGATCAGATGAAGTGATATAGGTGAATTAGGGTTGGATTGCATAGGTGGATGAAAGTGGTTATGACCATTTTCAAATGTCTACATTTTGTCCCTCTTTGATATGGTGTTATAGCTGTCAGGTTGACGAGATATCAAAGAATATATTTTTTTTGATAAATATGCCCTAGTAGGTGAGTAGGAGGGAAGTGGGTGATCAGGTGATGTCCCCTCGAGAGACTGGTGGAAAAAATAAGTTTTTCAGCTATCTCTTGAAAAAGGAGAAAGAATAGAGGGGGTGGTGTAGCAGCATTGGGAGGAAAAACCTAACCCAACGTGAGGGGGGGTGCGATGGGCCCGACGTGACCCCTCATTGATAGGGGTTCAGAGGCGTAGCCCCTGACTACAATTTTTTTGAAAAAAGGGAAATTGGTGATGAAAGATGAATAGATGGTGCTAAAGGATGAAGGTTAGGATAAGCTATAGTTTGGGAAGAAAAATAGGGTTAGGGTGACATTTGTATTTTTGTTTAATTTTATAATATGTGATTATTTTGGCACATAAATTTTTGATTTGAGCACATGGGAATTTTGATTTGAATAGGTGAAATTGAAGAAATGTGCTTTCTGTAGAGAGGCACATTGTGTTTGGGGGAGGGGTACTTAGTTTGATACATTAGCACCTAGATTTTTGGCTTGAAGGGGTGGGGAGGGGTGCTTAGCCTGGCGTATTAGCACCTAACTTTTGGAGGGGTGGGGAGGGGTGCTTATCCCAACACATTAGCATCTATATTGTTTTGCTTGAGTGGGCGGGGAGGGGCACTTAGCCCAACACATTAGTGCCTAAGTTTTGGAGGGATGGGGAGGGGTGCTTTGTTCGGCACATTAGTGCCTAGCTTTTTGAGGGGCGGGGAGGGGTTCTTAGCTCAATGCATTAGCACCTACCTTTTGGAGGGGCAAGGAGGGGCACTTAGCCCAGTGCATTAGCACCTAGCTTTTTTTCTTGACGGACCGGGGAGGGGCACCTAGCCCAGTGCATTAGCCCCTAGATTTTGAAGGGGTGGGGAGGGATGCTTAGCCCAATGCATTAGTGTCTATCTTTTTTTCTTGAGGGGGCATGAAGGGTCACCTAGCCTGGCACATTAGTGCCTAGCTTTTGGAGGGACGAGGAGGGCACTTAGCTTGGCGCATTAGCACCTAGAATTTTTTTTAATGTTTTTGTATTTTTGTATTATTTGAATTATTGGTGTGGACATGTCAATGGGGGAATGTGATGGCTTGGGGGCATCAGCTTATGATAGGGTTAGCAGGATGGGGTTAGGCCTAGGTGCACAGATAGGGACAAGGACATGGACAACTCTGCCTAGGGGCATGATGTATTTATGTATTATATATGATGCATATATGTGGATATTATGTAATATGATGGCGTATAGAGATCATTTGATGCAAATAGCTCCCTAAAAATGGTCACAAGATGGTAGGGTGGATATGGGTTAGTAGAAAGTAGGGTGTGATGGAAATATAGGTGTGGGTGAATCTTGAAGAAAAAATTAGAGGGATGGGGTGATGAGTGTAGATGTAAATGTGTAAGATAAAGGGATTACATCATATTGAGATATGCTACCAATAATAATAAAAAAATTGAGTGCTACTATTGATATAGCATGGGATGTTATGCATGTTGGCAAGAGACACTCTGTGGATTCATGAGTGTTGTCAATGCTAGCAACAAAGTCCATCCCACACATACGCAGCACATGATATGTCCATACTAGAATTCAGATTGAAGAATATCTTAGTCCAATGAGCAAGAATAGAGCATGTAGCAAGGTTTGACAATCAAGTCTAGATCTCTTAGAGGATGTATCTCGGCAAAGTGTGGAATTGGGGAAGTTAAGAGGAGTACCATTACTGCTACATTCTAGAGATTGAGCCTCCGGTGATGAAAGAATGAAAGGATATGAGCATCCAAGTGTTGGGTTCCTAACAGGTAGAGTAAATAGAGGAAGAACTGACCGATAGAGTATCAGACCTTTATCCGAATAAGAAATTGATGGTGATCAATCTATTTGAGGGATCATTCATGGTTGGCTGACATGATTGATGACTTCTATGACTATCTCTTCGATACACATCACTTAATAATCATGGATTCAACTGACAGACCAGAGTTTGGAAATATCTTGAGTCTTGCAGATGCTGACTAGAAGGGTGTTGAAATCCTTGATGTGGATATATATACGAGATGGATTTCGGTATAAAGGTGTGTGTAGTGTGTTGTGAAGTGCAAAGAAAAGTAGAAAGTAGTGTGGAAGTAGCAATATAGGTCTGGTATGTGATAGAACAACACCACTAAAGTAGAGGAAGAATGATGTGCAATAGATCAGTATATTGAGCCTAACTGAAACTGAACCTTAGCATATGTGGATGTTTCTCATCAATTCAAATACCTAGTTTCTTCTTATAAACTATTGTAGGTAGTGAGCCTCTTGTGAGCAGTGTGCTCGAGAAGTGAGCCCTAATTGGCAAGTGTCATTTTGTACTTCTTATTCTTTTAACAGAGAATACAATCTTGGGTTAGTCACCCTATGGTTTTTCCCTTAACTAGGTTTTCCACTTAAAAATCCTTGTGTTATGTGTGTTGATTTCTTTTCTGCTCTCATGATTATGTATGGTTATATGTTTTGATGCTGCACTAATTGTTAAAGAAGAAAAGGAAGTTGAATATTTAAGATAACTGATTCACCCCCCCTCTCATTTATCAGTCTTGTTTCTAATAATTGGTATCAGAGCCAATTTCCTCCAAACAGAGCCTAACAACTTGAGGAAGATCTAGGAATCTCAATGGATATGTATGGACTGAGGGAACAACTTCAATCTGCCCTAGATGATCTTGAGCAATCTCACTTTGAAGTCAATGAATTGAGGGAAAGACTCAAACAAGCTGATGACTTCATAAATGAACTAAAAGAAAAACTACGTATTTCTATGAAAAAGAGAAAGGAACTACTTCAGCAATTGGCAAGTCAAAGTGAAGACAATAATACAAATGAAGACTTGAATGAATAAAACAAGTAATGTGAGAAGTTGTCAAAAGAGGTCATTATGGTAAGACATGAAATAGAATCAGGGGTTATGAAATTCACCCAAGAAATTGAAGAGAAAAAAAAATTGAAGATAATCTAAAACAATCTCTCAAGGAGAAGTCAAAAGACTACCACAAAATGGATAGAATAATTAGGCATCTGGAATCTAATCTTGAAGAAGCTAGAGACAATGAAGAACAACTTGAGAATCATATAGACACTCTTAAAAGGGATCTTCAAACAACAAATGAATACAAAGAGAAATTCAAGATAAGCTCTGCTCAACTTGAAGTTCTTCTTGAAAGCCAAAAAGAGGGTAGATGACAAGCCTAGCTTGGGATATGAAAAAGGTGAAAGTTTCAGATCTAGTTAGAAGAACTCTGGATCAGGAAATCCAAGAAGCAGGTCTAGAAGAGCTTCGGTAAGACAACCAAATGCTCAATGATATCCATCCTTCAATGGATACTACTACTATTACAATAACTTCGGTCATAGAGTAAATCAGTGTAGAAGAAGAATGAATCAGACTAATTCATCCTTCTATGGACAGTGTTTCAACTACAAAAGCTATGGTCACAAATCTCATGAATGTAGAAATATGCAAATAAACAAATCATTCAATGGTAGATTCAATGGTAGATGCTTTGCATGTAATAGAATGGGACATGGAAAATCAATGCAAATCAAGAGGATATCAGTCAAATATGCAAAGAAATGTTGTTTGCTACAATTACAATAGAATCAATCATATTGCTATATTCTGCAGAAGTAAGAATTAGGATAAAAAGGGTCTGGTACATCAAAATCAAGACAAAGGGAAAGGAAAAGTGAATGCAGATGAAGTTCAAAGGGAGATGAACAAGATTTAGGTAAAGAGAAGTATAGAAAATGTTGGGGATGGATCCACACCAAAATCTGGTGCTGATATTCCTTCCAGAAACTAACTAGATGAGTTCTAGCTCAAGGGGAGTCACAAAGGAAAACAAATTCCCCCAGCCAATCAATTAGTGCCTAAAATTGGCACATGAAGTGTTGTGGATTCAAGAGTTCTCAAAGAGATATCTAATTAACCCTTGGTAAAAATATGAAAGATCCACAAAGAGTTTTGAAGAGGTTAATCATCCAAGATTGATCCAGTTTAATAGTCATCTGGTAAAACCAAAATTTTCACAGTTCGATCTGGTATGATTCAAAATTAAAATATCTTGATATACAAATAAAATGGAAGGATTGGAGAAAGGGAGATGGATTGTCACTTGTCACCAAGAATAATTCTAAGTCCATCTTAGTGATTTGAAAGGATCTCTCTCTCAGAACAAGGTTAGAACAAGGAAACTAGAATAACTTAAGATGTGCATTTAATGCAATATGAAATTAGGGTTTGCATAGAAATATAAGGGTTATTTTGTTCATCATTTACACATTTGCATTCGAGGAGAAGAAAGAAAGAGCTCTATAAACCAAATTGCTTCAACCCTTTCAAGGATCAACCATAGAATCTGATTCAACCAACAATCTTTTTGGCTCTTATCGTGAACCCTAGAAGCGCAAAAGGGTATTTTTGCTCTTGAATATCTCTCTCTGAATCTTTTGAAAGATGGCTACTCCAAATGTTGTTAAGATCACTAATCAACTATGCCCTAAGTTCAAGAAACATCCTTACAAATCCCTAGAAGTTGATCCCCTAGGCACATTCTCTAGCATTCTGCATGGGGTTCTGCACGTAGAAGATGTTAAGGTATACATTCATGCCAACATTAAAGAATTTGGGGAATCCAAGATGATGGATATCTATCACAAGGAATTAATAGATGAAACATTTGAACTTAAACCCCAATACAAGGCCATCTAGGATAAGCATTTTGGACATTACATCCATTTCCCCTATTTTACAGAAGATGAACAACTTCATGTGGTTGATGATGTCATTTAAGATCACAAAAGATGCCATTAGGGCAGTAAGTAGACTGCACTCATCCGGTGGGTTGCCTTCTCTCAAATCAATCAAAAACCAAACTGTAAGTGAGGCTACCAGATCAAAATTTGACAAAAGAGCAATGACAATAGAGGATATGACAAATCCGGATATCAAATTTGCTTCTATGATAATTGGTTATAAAATATATCACTCCAACAGGGAGAATTTTGTATCCGGAACATCAAACTGCTTATCAGATGCTTAGGGAAAATGCTGATTATTATCTTTGTGAGCTTGTCTTGAACCAACAGTTAGAAAATTTATAGAAAATAAAGAAGGTTAAGAAGAATTCATTTAAGTATGGTGGCTTAATATTATGTCTATTCTTCTACTATATGAATGAGCTACCCAGAACTAGTGACTAGATATGGCAAAATGACAGACCTATTGCCATACAAATCAAAGATTATATGTATGGTCTTGGTGATGCCAAGGCTCAAAGCATAGCTCTTTGGGGATATTTCATGAATTTCCAAGGTATGATGCAGGACAGAGAAAAAATTCCTTAGACATTAGTTGAAAAATATAAAGATACAGTGTGCTTTATGGTAGACACTGATCAATGCCTAATGGAGGTAGTGGAACCAAGGATAGTCTAGATTATGCCAATGGGGTATGAGATATATGAGAAAATCCTAGAGCTACATATCCAACACCTACAGAGTTAGTCCAAGAACTTTGAGGTAGAAAGGTTTGGAACCTTTCAAGAGTTGAGTGTAAAAATACATGTTGAACTAAGACATACTGAGATCAAGAGAAAGGTGAGAAGGGAAGTAGAAGAAGCTACCAAGAGATATGGGATATCAAAGGAGGCAGTTGATGCTAACAGAGAGAAAATAGAAAGAGCAATGAAAGAGAGACAAGAAGTAGAAAAATAAAGTGATCCAGTGCAAGCCCCCTCCATAACCAGATCCTCCAAGAGATCTACACCTACCACCTCTAAGAGTTAAAAAGCCTCAAAACTAGAAACCAAGACATCCAGAAAAGGAGAGAAGAGAACAAAGACAAAGGCCACAAGGTCTTACATACATCAAAAGGATGATGAAGAAATAGATACTGATGAGGAGATTAATAAAATGACCAAGAAGAAGAAAACATCAAGTGAATCCTTTGTTGGTGCAAACAAAGAAGAAGAGGCAGAAGAATTTGTTGAAAGGCCTACTCTGTCCATAGATGATGTCATCAAATCAGTCATTGTAGATGGGAATCTGCAACCGATGACTGAATTTTATGTTGAATATAGTGAAGCTGACCAGAAGATCTTGCAAGATGCTATAGTTAGGTATTTAAACATCTATAATAAAACATTCATTAAAATCATCTCTCTAATTCCCAAAAGATTAGGGAAAGAACATGAACTAAGGAAGGAGAATGCTAAGGAAAATGACCTAGAGATCCGGGAACAGATTGCTATCCAACTCTATCCTTCCATTACCTCTCAACAAATGAACATGATCTTCAAGGACTGCAAGGATGAGATCCAGAGAAAAGAAAGAATGAACCAGATTATGCTTGGAGAGACTAACCAAGTGGCAAAAGAAAGAGAAGATATCCTCTAAAATGCATTTAAAAGATTCAATCTTCCTATTATAGAGGACTTAGGTGATGAACCTTCTACCATGGATGACGAAGGACTAAGTACATCCAAAGAATAATCTATTGTTATATGGAACCTAATTAGACTCAGAGGTTACATTTTCCCCACTTTTATCTTTGTAACTGACAAAAAATCTTGATAAAAGTGGCTAAAGGTTAGGGTTGTGATAGATATTATATTGTAGTAGTTGCAGCGGTATTGAGTTGCAAGGATTGCTGGTTGTAATTAGTTTGATTTATTGGATAATAATATTGGACTCTCTGTTTGGTGGATGTAGCCTGAGTTTGGATGAACCATGTTAAAACTTGTCTCTCGCTATTATTATTTTTGTGTATTTCCATTCCTTTGTTTAATCTTTATTTGCATTTAATTGATATCTTCTGCTGGCTTAACCTAACATATACTACTGTGAAAAATGTAGAAGAGCCAAAGGACATAGGGGAGGGGAGGAATATGAACTTGGAATCCTCTACTCTGGAAGAGGAAGTCCCTAAAGAAGTAAACATCTCTCTTCAGGACCCCCCTGTTGACTCTAGAACTAAAGGAGAAGAAAGAAAAGAAGAGAAAATTAGTCAAGAAGAAGAGGCCAAGGGAAGAGAAAAAGATCAAATAGACAAAACCCCAGATGATAATTCTAAGGCCACAGAAGGAAAGAAGACTCTGTCTCTAGAAAGAGACATTACAGAAGCAGTTAAATACTTCTTGACAAAAGAAATGATGGAATTAGATGAACCAGAGCTATTCCAAGGACCACTTAATTTTGACTCCCTCTCTCCGATCTAGACAATGAAGGTAGCATCTTTTGCTCAAGCTAAAGCAAAAGAAAAGCTTCTGAAGTCTCATATGGAAGACTGTGAGCTAATAGAGATTGCATCTGGTGTGCTAGAGAAAATTATGCCATCCTTTCAAAAGGATCTTTCAGCCTCCTCCTCCAGTAATCTAAAATCTCTTGTTGATTCTATTAACACACATTTTGATTCTTTGGAGAAATCAGTAGAAGAGAAAGTTTGGAAAGAGTTTTTGGGTAAAAGATTTTTCAAAGTATAGGGACTCATATCAAATGATATGAGAAATCTAGATATTGGGATCAAGATCCTAGAAAATTCTCTTAAAGATGGCAGAGAATTATACAAATTTTGTTTATCTTGGTCCACAGTGACAGCTGACATTGCAAAGAAGTTGGAAGAATAAGAGAGTAAACTATCAAGTTCATCTCAGAATTTTGATCCTCTCACCTCATCCATAGTGAATCAAGAGTGTCAAGCTATTGCCACTATAAATGAGATAAAGAGGCTTGAGAAGGAGAAGAAGAATAGAATAAGAAGAATGAGTGAACTAAGAGGGATAATTATCCCTAAGTTAGAGGCAATGCATGAGGCCCTAACTGATGCCTAGACCACCGCCTAGACCAGTGATCTGGTAGACTTAAAGAGGGTAGAAGCTTTTGCTTTTTTGCTAAGTGGTCACATCTCAATTTTGGAGTAGATGAAGTAGAGTTGGGCAACAAAATTTGTCATGTTGAAAACAATTTTTGTGTATATACTTAAGTATATGTAAGTATCACATGTATATATATACTTATGCAGCTATGTATAGGTTGATTTTTGCAAATTTTGGTGTGCAGATTTCACCCTTTGCCATTGATGTCAAAGGGGGAGTGAGGAGTAGTGAAAAATGTGGGATCTAGCTAAGGGGGAGCTCCGGTAAAAAGTTTACATAAGATAGAGCATTAGCTAAGGCAAAGTTTGTTGCAACACTTAGCCATTTTTCACTAAGTGTTGCCATTAATGCCAAAGGGGTAGATTGTTGGCAGGAGACACTATGTGGATTCATGAATGTTGTCATTGATGGTAACAAAGTCCATCCCACACATCCACAGCACATGATATGTCTATACCGGAACTCAGATTGAAGAGTATCTTAGTCTGGTGAGCAAGAATAGAGCATGCAAAAAGGTCTGACAATTAGGTCCAGATCTCTCAAAGGATGTATCTTGGCAAAGTACAGAATTGGGGAAGTTAAGAGGAGTACCATTACTACTACATTCCATAGATTAAGCCTCTAATGATGAAAGAATGAAAAGATATGAGCATCCAAGTGTTGGGTTCCTGACAAGAAGAGTAAACAAAGGAAGAACTAATCGACAGAGTATCAGACCTTTATTCGGATAAGAAATTGATGGTGATCAATCTATTTGAGGGATCATTCATTGTTGGCCAACATGATTGATGACTTCTATGACTATCTCTTTGATACACATCACTTAATAAGCATGGATTCAGCTAACAGGCCAGAGTTTGGAAATATCTTGACTCTTCCAGATGCCGACTAGAAGGGTGTTGAAATCCTTGATGCAGATATATATACCAGATGGATTTTTGTATGAAGGTGTGTGTGGTGTGTTGTGAAGTATGAAAAAAAGTAGAAAGTAGTGTGGAAGTAGTAATACAAGTTCGGTATGTGACAGAACAACAACACTAAAGCAGAGGAAAAATGAAGTGCAGTAGATCAGTATATTGAGCCTAACCAGAACTAAACCTCAGCATATGTGGATGCTTCTCATCAGTTCAAATACTTTATTTCTTTCTATAAACTATTGTAGGCAGTGAGGCTCTTGTGAGTAGCATGCTCGAGCAGTGAGCCCTAATTGGCAAGTGCCATTTTGTATTTCTTATTCTTTTAGCAGAGAATACAATCTTGGGTTAGTCACCTCATGGTTTTTCCTTAACCAGGTTTTCCACGTAAAAATCCTTGTGTTATGTGTGTTGATTTCTTTTCTTCTCTCATGATTATGTATGGTTATATGTTTTGATGCTGCACTAATTGTTAAAGAAGAAAAGGTAGTTGAATATTTAAGATAATTGATTCACCCTCCCTTCTTAGTTATCTGCCTTGTTTCCAACAATGCACCAGAGTACATGGAACCAAGGTGATAAGGCATCCATGCATAGGACTTGAGTCTATGAACAATAGGATGAACCCATACATGCTCATAATAGTACAACCTTATCTAGATGAGGGGAGGGGACTCATAGCATAAGTCCTTAATACACCAAAGGTTTGAAGAACCTTAGATGTAAAAGGGGATCAATATGCTAGAACCGATCCTATGATCTGTGAGGTATGAATACTAATACAAAGTAATGAGAACCTCCAACAAACATGGCATACAAAAGCAATAACCATACCCCATTCTAAATTGTTCTCCACATGCCATGATATAGTGAGATCAAGGTAGCTTTGACATAGACCAAGAATGATGCATAAGGCAAAAATCAAAGACCAAAAGACTGAGCAACCCAAAACACACAGCCACTATATCTCTTTCCAAAGGATGGATGGAGGATTTGATGATCTTGTCCATTATAGGAAGGATGCATCTTGGGACAAGAATCAATGATGGCCTAAACTAAACTAAGGGTAGGTAGAGTGATATGTGCTGCTAGTTATGGAAAAGCCAATATGTTGGTGAAAGATTTTTTGTGAGAGTGTTATGCTTTGATAAGATGCCCAGCAAGTATATTGATTGTAGGTCAAGCACAATCAACAAGCTCAGAAAAGTGGGACCATCCAAATGGGTTGGATGGGTGCATTATATGTACCTACATACTAGATACTTCCTTCATATTCTAGACTACCTACATACCTTGTATCATGGGATCAAGGCACTTTACAATGTGGGTGGCAATGATATGTAGTTCTGAGAGACATGATGATGTAAAGATAAGGGTTGGTTCATGTGGAATGATGAGGTGTGGTTTAGATGATGTGGATGTGGTGCAATCACGGTAGGAGGGTTCATAGAATGAACTATCTGGACCATACAACAAGACTAAACACAACGGAAATAACTCAAAGAAATAGAACAAATGTAGATTCAGTCATTTAGTATATCTTTGAATTCAAATAGAGATCATCTAGCAACATGTGGGCTTACAATTAGGGCTCATAGGCCTGATTACATACATGTGCAAGATAAATCTTTGAAGCTTCTTCACACAAAATCTGAACTATGAACTTATGCTTATGTTTACAACTTGATAACTACTTTCCTAAGGATCTATTACATCAATATATATCAATTTTAAATCAATAGATTCCTCCATGTCAGCCAAAGAAGATCACAGACTCCAATGAAGAGCTGTAATGTGTGTACACATATAGGTTAGACCTAAATGCATAGAACACTTCCAAAAAATGAATGGAAAGATGTACAGATCTTCACAAAAGGTTAGTTACAAACCAAAGATCGTTAAATGATGTGTCATTAGGATCCATAGATTGGGAAATGCTTCCCCAAGTTTCTCCTTCAGCTGATTGTCTATGATTATTTGTATGCTCTATTATGAGAATAGTCAAACTTCTGATAGTGATATCTTTCTGGTATTGAAGTGTGGATCTCTAAATTTTGGATATGATGTAGATGAATGAATGTAGATGCTAAGTCCAACTCTATAAGGTCCAAAATGCTACTATGGTAAAATGTAGAAACTACTTCTGACTGAATTGCCTAAACTAAACTAGAAAATAAAAAGAAACAAATTAAACTGCAAACGAATTGAAAAGAAAATATTTTTTGTTGATACAAGATTGCTCTTGAACCAGGGATGCTCCTACATCAGACATCTGGGGTTATTGAGAAAACATGAGTCCCTCACTTTGCTGGGGTTAGGGGAGAACCAAGATGGTCCACATCAGCCTAAGAAATCCATGTTGAATCTTCTTCTGGTTTACCTTTCCACTTAACAAGGTATTCTTTGTATTCTCTTCTTTTAGTGATACATCCAACTCTGTTGTCCAAAATGTCTTCAATCTACTTTGGTTCTTGTTGTGAAAACTGCTTCTTCAAGTCTCCTTCCATGTTGTCACTAAACTCTATTTCATGAAACTGATAAAGGTCTCCAACATTGAAAATAGGTGATATACCTAATGTTTCTGGTAATTCCACTTCATATGCATTTCCCGAATCAAATTTCCTAAGTATCCTACAAGGTCCAAACTTCTTCATCTTCAACTTATTATATGTCCCAACTGGAAATCTTTCTTTTCTCAAATACACCATCACTTCCTCTCAAACTTCAAACTCTTTATGTCTTCTCTTATCATTAGCCTTCTCTTTGTACTTACTATTCATATCCTCCAAATGCTTCTTCACCTGATTATGCATTGTCTTCATGTGATCTTTAAATTCTTCTACTTTTGTACTCTTTTCTTCTATATTGATGTCTCTTAGTTATGCCACTCCTCTAGGGTTCACTCTGGTCACAATCTCAAAAGGTGTTCTTCTGGTACTTCTGTTCATTGAATTATTGTATGTAAACTCTACTTGTGAAAGAATCAAATCCCAACTTCTTGTCTTCTCTCCAACCAAACATCTTAAGAAATTTCCCAAACTCCTATTGACTACATCTATCTGTCCATCAGTCTATGGATGAAAAGTTGAACTAAAATTCAAATCTATCTTCATCTTCTTCCAAAGTGTCCTCCAAAAGTATGCAACAAACTTTGTGTCTTTGTCTGAAACTATACTCTTAGGTAATCCATGCAATCTTACAACCTCCTTGAAAATAGGTTAGCTACATGCACTACATTAGCTATCCTCTTACAAGGTATGAAATAAGCCATCTTTGAAAATCTGTCAACCACCACAAATATTGAATCATGTCCTCTCTATGTCATAGACAATCCCATCACAAAATCCATGATTATGTCTTCCCAAGGTCTCTCTAGTACTGTCAAAGGTTTATATAATCCAGTATTCTGACTACTCCCTTTTGCAACTTGACAAATTCTACAACTCAGCACAAATCTGTAAACATTCTTATGTATCTGAGACCAAAAGTAGTTTTCACTCACCAAGACCAGTGTCTTATTAATGCTAAAATGTCCTGCTAATCCACCACTATGCTTCTCCTTGATCAAATTATCTCTCATTGAACTTTTATGTATGCACAACTGGTTTCCTCTGAACAACATATCTTCTTGAACATGAAATAATCCAACCACTTACTCATATCTATCACAACAGGCTCTCTACATGCTTTCCAAGGTTCTACAAAATTAGTGTCTCCCTCATACATGTTCTTCAATTCATTAAAACCCAACACTTCAACTCTCATCTCTGTCAACAAGTTTCTTCTCCTACTCAATGCATCACCAACTTTGTTTGATTTACCACTCCTATGTTTCAACACAAAAGTATAACTCTGCATAAACTCTACCCATCTCATATGTCTTTGATTCAACTTATCTTGACTATTCAAATATTACAAAGATTGATGATCTGTATACAATACAAACTCCTTAGGCAACAAATAATGTCTCCATTTATTTAAGTCTTGAATTATGGCATAGAACTCTTGATCATAAACTAAATATCTCCTCCTTGCATCATTCAACTTCTAACTAAAGTATGTTATAGGTCTACCTTCTTGACTTAACATTGCTCCAATTACATTTTCACTAGCATCACAATCAACTTGAAATACCTTATTGAAATCCGATATTGCCAAAATAGATTGCTCTACCACTTTCTACTTCAACAACTCAAACCTTTTATCTACTCCTAATGTCCACTTAAAATCTTTTCTATCACCTCTCATTGTCTCTACCATAGGGTTACAAAATGAGCTAAAATTTCTAATGAACTTTCAGTAGAAACTAGACAATCCATGAAATAATCTAACTTCTCCAATGCTCTCCAATGTAGGCCATTCAATAATTGTTCTTACTTTCTCAGGGTCCATCTTAAATCTTTCTATGGAAATCACAAATCCCAAATATACCAACTCTTCTTTCATGAAACTACACTTATTGATGTTTATCAACAATTTCTCTTCTCTCATTCTCTGTAAAACTTGGCTAATATGCCACAAATGTTCCTCCTTTGTTATACTGAAAATTAGAATGTCGTCTTAGTATACAATCACAAACTTACCCAAGAATTTCTTCAAGACTTCATTCATCAACCTCATGAAAGTACTCAGTGCATTTGTCAATCCAAAGGGCATCATTAACCACTCATACAATACTTCATTTGTCTTAAAACTAGTCTTCCATTCATCACCTTCTCCAATTCTAATCTCATGGTATCCACTCTTCAAATCTATCTTTGTGAAATATCTTGCTCCACTTAGAAAATACATGATATCATCCATCTTCGGTAAAGGAAATCTATACTTAACTGTAATCTTGTTTATTGCTCTAGAATTAGTACACATTCTCCATTCACCATCTTTCTTAGGTGCTAACACTATAGGTACTGCACAAGGATTCAAGATTTCTCTGATCAAACCTTTCCTCAACAACTCTTGTATCTGTCTATTCAATTCTTCATTCTCTGCTGGTGTCATTATATGTGCTACTTTGTTAGGCAAACTTGCTCCTGGTATAATATCCATCTAATGACTGATACTCCTTATAGGTGGCAATCCCTTAGGTACATTATCTAATTTGATATCTTCATATTCTATCAGTAACTCTCTTTTCTCCTCTGGTTGTGGTTCTGTAGTTTCTTTCTTCAATGCTTTAGGTTTCTTAGGAATCAAGGCATAACACATATTCTCATGTCTCAAACCATCTAGAAATTTTCTTCCATCTACCAAACAAATTCTAACATTCCCACATACTTCACTCTTAGGATCATCTTCTAAAGGAATCAAAGTAATTCTCTTTCCATTTACTATTATAGTATATGTATTCTTTCTCCCATCATGTATATATTTTCTATCATACTGCCAAGGTCTACTGAATAAGATATGACATACATCCATAGGCATAATATCACACAAGACTTCATCATGATAAGATCCAATATGAAATTTCACCAAACATTGTTCACTCACCAGTACTTTATGATCATCCTAAATCCATGCTATCTGATAGGGCTTAGGGTGTTTCAATCTTTCCCACTTCAGCTTAGTCACCATCTCCTCTGAAACTAGGTTATCTGAACTACCACTATCAATTACAACTTTACAACACTTATCTCCTGATTTGCATCTACTTCTGAATAGAATCTTCCTCTATGGTGGTTCCTCATTTGTCTCTATTTTAAATAGTGCTCTCCTCATCGCAAGTGATTCTCCTTTCTCTGGTTCGCTAATGGAACTAGCTGATCCAACATTTTCTTCTTCCACATAGGCTATTCTTCCACAGTTTTCTATTCTATTGCTTGTACTACCTTGATTACACTCAAATGATCTATGTCCTTCACCTCAACACTTGAAACAAGTACCTTTGAATGTCCTCTTATCAAAAATTCATCCTTCTCTCCTACATCCTTCATTCCAGTATGCACTAGGGTTTCCCCTCCAATAGAAATTTATGTCATCTCTCCTGTAAGCATTGTTATCTTTGTCTTCCTTCTTAAATGGGCTGTCAAACTTGTTCTACTCTGGATATGATCTATCTTTGAAAAATGATCTATCTCTGAAAAATTTACTTCCTCTGCCCCTCTATCTCTAATCATGTCTTTTGTTCAACTTCTCTTCAACTTTTAGGGCAAACTGATATGCTTCCTCCAAATATGTCATCCTCACCAAACTTAGTTCTTCTTGAATGTTCAATCTCATTCCATTGATGTATCTAGCCACTTTCTCCTTGCTTGCTTCACTATGTCTTGTCCTTATAATCATCTTATGAAATTCTTCAATGTAATCCTTCACAAATTTCTCCTTCTGTCTCAGGTTTTGCAATCTTTTCAACAACTCCAACTCATAGTCAATAGGTATAAATTGATTCTTCAATTTTGTCACCATCCTATCCCACTTTGTAATATTTTATTTTCCTCTTCTATTTCTTTCCAACTAAACTTCTTTCCACCATATAGCAGCATGTCCTTTCAATTTTGTCTTTGCAAACTTTACCTTCTCTAAATCTTCAATCTCTTCATACTCAAAGTATTCTTCCATCTCATTTATCTAGTTAATCAATTCTTTAGGATTCAAATTACTAGTATAATTTGGTACATCTACTCTAGGTCTCTTTTCAATCTTTGAAATAGCTCACAGCATCTTTAATTGATATGATGCTTCTTCTCTATTACTTCCTAGCGTTTCACCAATTTGTTCAATAGATTAAAATTCTTCTTCTTCGCTTTCAACATTAGGTCTTGGTGTCAATCCTCTTCATCTATCTTCTTCAATAGCATCCAAATGAATTTGCATTATTTTCATCATCTCCATCATCTCATCCATTCTACCAGCCATCGTTCCAATGGCAACAACTCTCCTCAGCAGCATTCTTCCTAGGATCAACTGTAAACTGCCTCAAGTTCCATGATTAGGCTACAAGGTGACAACTACCTCACAATCGACAATTGGTTGCGACACAAGTAACCTACCTCAATTCAGTGATCTATCCATGGAAAGATCTTACATAATTCCTTCACCAACTTCCCTCAAATTGCTCCCAAAGATTTGAACTTTTGCTCTGATACCACTTGGTGCAGTCATGGTAGGAGGGTTCACATAATGAACTATCCAAACCGTGCAACAAGAGTAAACACAATGACAAAAACTCAAAGAAATAGAACAAATGTAGATTCAATCATTTTGTACATCATTAAATTCAAATAGAGATCGGTCGGCAACATGCAAGCTTACAATTAGGTCTCACAGGCTTGATTACATACATGCGTTAGATAAACTGTGAAGTTCCTTCACACAAAATCTAAACTATGAACTTATGCGTATGCTTACAAATTGATAACTACTTTCCTAAGGATCTATTACATCAATATATATCAAGTCAAGATCAATAGATTCCTCTGCATCGGCCAAAGATGATTACAAACTCCAATGAAGAGCTGTAACATGTGTACATAGATAGGTTGGACCTAAATGCATAGAACACTTCCAGAAAATGAATGGAATGATGTCCAGATCTTTGACAAATGTCAGCAATGAACCAAAGATCATTGAATGATGTGTCATTAGGCTCCACAGATTAGGAAATGCTTCCGCAAGTTTTTCCTTTAGCTAATTGTCTGTGATTATCTAGATGCTCTATTCTAAGAATAGTCAAACTTTTGATAGCGATATCTTTCCAGTATTGAAGTGTGGATCTCTGAATTTTGGATATGATGTAGATGAATGAATGTAGATGCTAAGTCTAGCTCTGTAAGGTTTGAAATGCTACTATGGTAAAATGTGGACCAAAATGTAGAGACTACTTCTGACTGAACTACCTGAACTAAACTAGAAAATGAAAATAAACAAACTGAACTGCAAATAAACTAAAATGCAAATGTTTTTGGTTGATGCAAGATTTCTCTTGAACCAAGGATGCTCCTACATCAGGATGTCATTTTGTCGACTATACAATAGTAGAAGAACCATGACAAGATGGGAAAATGTTGATGTAGTAGAGGATGTGAGAGTCGTGCGAAACCATTAAAGGGACCAAGGTTATGGATGGATGAGAGGGTCAAGTAACTGATATAGTGGTGACATGGGAAGGTGGGGGTTAGGCATTGCAAGATGATAGATATTTTGGGAATGATAGAAAATGGAAGCTCAGCTGATAGGTTTATTCTGAAGCTCACACGAGGGGATAATTGGATTGGATAGTGTGGGTGAAAATGGGAAGGTGATTTGAACAATGGATCTGGTTTGAACCTACACATGATGCCTGCAAGCATATTTTCATCATGGTACTTATCCAAGGCACCACAAAGAGGGTTTTCACCATAGGACAGATTATTTCTCTTTACTATTTTTTTGTAATTTTTAATATTTTTTAATTTTTTTGTACTTTTGCAATAGGGTATTAAGAGGACTAACTATGAAACTGTTTCAAGTGAATTATGTTCATGGGCTCATCAAGTTTTTCTCCTTCAAGGGTGGAGAGGTGATATGCTCTAGAGCCATATTTTGCAATGACAATGTAGGGTCCTAGCCAATTAGGCTCAAATTTCCCTTTCTTTTCTCGCTCAAATAGATTCCTTTGATTTTCTTTCAGGAACAAATCTCCTACTCCAAACTCCCTGGCATGGATCCTCTTGTTATAGGATCTGTGAAATTGATTTTGGCATGCTTGTAGGTGACTAAGGGCATTGAGGCAATATTCATCCAATAGCTTGAGCTCTTGGAGGCCTGCAACATAGCATTTTTCATCAGTGATGACAATACGCAAGGAGATGCACAATGAAGGCAGTTTGATCTCGATTGGCAGGATAGCTTCAGCTTTGAAGATAAGGGAATATGGTGTAGCTCTTGTGGGTGTGTGGATACTAGTCCAATAGGCTAAAAGGGTAGGAAGAATATGGAGGTACCAGTCACAACTAGTTTCAGTGACAACTTTCTTGAGAATTTTGAGAGGTTTTGTTAGTTGCCTCAGCCTGTCCATTACCTTGTGGGTAATATGGAGCAGACCAATGATGTTAAATGTGAAATTGTTCACAAAGGTCCCAAACATCATGGTTTTTGAAAGGTTTACCATTGTCAGTAAAAATGGTGGATGTGATACCATATCAGTAGATGATATGGTAAAGGATGAACTTAGCGATTTGATTTCTAGTGGTGAAAGTGAGAGGGATGGCTTCAACCCACTTAGTGAAGCATTCAATGGTGGTGATAATGAATTTATGTCTAGTAGAGGGGGATGGGTGGATTATTGCTAATATGATCTAGGCCCCATTGAGAGAAAGGCCATGGTGTAATAATAGGTTACAATGCTTGAGAAGGAGTGTGAATTAGATCTCCATGCTGCTGACAGGGCTTACACTTCTTCACGTATTCACATGTGTCATGTTCCATAGTAGGCCAATAATATCTGGTATGCAGGAGCTTCTTGGCTAGGACAATTCCACTTGTGTGCACTCAACAGATACCTGTATGGACTTCATGTAAGGCAAGGGAAGCTTCTTTTGTGTTTAAGCATCAAAGAGGAGTGCCATCATAGCTTCAATGATAAAGGGTGTCATCAAGTATAGTGTAGCAAGTGGCTTGGTGAATGAGAGATCTTTACTATTTATAGGTGGATTCAAGAGGGAAAGTGTGATGTTGGAGGTAGGTGTAAATGTCATGATACGAGGGATTTTCTAGACCAACAACCTCCCAGGTGAATTTTGACTCAGTGACACAATATGTTGGCATTAGGAGCTATTCCACAAGAAACTCACATTGATGGCTATCATGAGGCATATCTAGAAGAGAACCAATAGTAACCATGGCATCAACTGCTTTGTTGTGAAGGTAAGGTACTTGCTCAAACTGTATGTAGGTGAAGAACAATTTATATTCATCAACAATTTTCTTATAGGGCACTAGCTTATCATCCTTTGTGAGAAACTCGTCACTCACTTGTTTAGTGATCAATTGAAAGTCTCCATAGACCTGTAGCTATAAGATATTCCATTGTACTATTGTTTTGAGACCAATGATTAGAGGTTCATATTCAGATACATTATTCATATAGGGGAAAGTAAGTTTGTAAGATTTGGGGATGTAATCAGCTTGCAGGGTCACCAATAGTATTCCTACCCCTAAACCATGATTGGTGAACGATCCATCAAAGTATAGTTTCCAATGAGTAGATTCTGTCACAGTTAGGATGGACTCATCTAGAAAGTCAATGGATAGTGGCTAATAATTTTTGAGGGGTGCTTTGGCTAGCTAATCAGCTACAACTTGTCCTTTGATTGCTTTTATGTCAACATAATCAATATCAAATTTCCTCAACAACATGACCCATTTTGTCATTCTTCCTGTAAGTGAAGTCTTTGAAAGTAGGTATTTAAGAGGGTCAACTTAGATATGAGCTTGATAGAATTACTTAGCATGTAGTGTTGTAACTTTTTGGAACAAAAAATGATAGCTAAACATCCACGTTCCATGGGGGTATAGTTAAGCTCATATCTGACTAGAGTCCTATTGATGTAATATATAGCCCTATAGTGGCCAAAATCATCTTGTTGTGTTAAGAGTGCCCTTAGTGCTACTAAAGTTTCTTATATATATATAATAATAGGGGCTTTCCAAGGATAGGTGTCATTAGGACTTGTGGTGAAGCAAGATACACCTTGATGCTGTTGAATGCCTATTGACAATTATGGTCCCATTTAAAATGGACATCATTGCGAAGCAAATGAGCGAATGGATGATATTTATCGACAAGTTGAGCGATGAACCTACATATGGCCTACAGTTTGCCCTGGAGACTTTGGAGCTATTTGACCATCTTGGGAGGAGACATTTATGTTATTGTCATGACTTTAACAGGATCTAGCTCGATGCCCCTGTGGGAGACAATGAACCCCAACAGTTTACCTGATGTTACACCGAAGATGCATTTCTTGGGGTTGAGACAGAGTTTGTACTCTCTGAGCCATGCAAAGATCAGTCACAAGATCTCTGGGTGTTCTTCCCTTGTTCTTGACTTCCTTAGGAGATCGTCCACATAGTCTTCCATTATATTGTGTATCATGTATGTGCCCCTAGGATAAGTGAAAGAAGTTTTGTATTGATCTTCAGGGGTGATTCTAATTTGATTATATCTAGAGAATCCATCAATAAGGGAAAGCATCTCATGTCCTACTATAAGGTCTACAATCATGTCAAGGTTGGGAAGGGGAAAGTCATCTTTCAGACATGCCTCTTTAAGATATCAGAAGTCTATACAACAACGGATGCCCCCAGGTTTCTTAGCAACTGGAACAATATTGGAGACCCATTCTAGATAATCAATAGGACAAACAAAGCCAACATTTAAAATCTTTTGCAGCTCTTCTTTGATGAGTAGGGCAACTTGCGGGTGCATCTTACTGAGCTTCTGCTTAACACCTAATTTCTTCACTTGGTCCTATGCTGACATGCCAGGATTGGATCAATAGGACCAAGTGAAGAAATTAGGTGTTTTATAAATCTCTATGGAGATGTTGGATTTTTCTTCTGTACCAAGACTTTCTACTAGAAGTGTGAGCTTAGGCAATTCTTGCATGTTGAGGTTGATTTCTTGTGTGCCTTCAATAAGAATGTTGGAACACTCTTGCCAGTGAGATGATATGAGGGGAGATTGAGATCCTCATCTTCTATTGCCTCAGAGAGGTTTTCACTAGGAGATACATCTTTATTTTTCTCTTTTGCATTTGAAAGTGCCTTGGAGAGGTTTTCAATAGGGGATGATTTTCTATTTTTTGATTTTTGCATTTTTGGACTAAGGTTCTCCTCTTCACCAAAATAGGCATCAATGTGCAAGCATATATCATATTGTGATGTGTGGTGGAGTTCTAGGAATTCAGAGAGGGCCTCATCATGTGGAAATATGTTGAAAGGCTAGGGTCCTTAACAATCCCAAGTAATGAGTTCAGAATGAACAAGGGAGAGCTCAATAATGAAGATGGCATTCTTGGGGAAGATGCGAGAAAGATCAAGGTCTTTGTATGCATCTATGATGACACTCGGAATGATATTTTCAACACTAGAAGAGGATTTTGTTAGCTATCCCTAGGTTTTAGTAGGTCCATAGATTGTCATAGTCAGTGGAGAATATACTAAATTGAAGTATTCAGCATATTTCTTTGGAGACGTAGGATCAACCGGTAGGGGTTCTGTAATGCCTTATTCATCGGTGCCAAGTCCTGTTCCATGGTAAGGCATTTTGGTACAAATTTGAAATGGTATAGGATATTTTTCTTTGAAGTATTCTATATTAATAGTTGCTGGGGTGGTTTTATCATAGTATAGCTAATTACTTAGAGCTATATCTTCAGCTTCTTCTCTAGAGACTTGTGTTGGTACAAAGGGAATTTTATCATTGATCCTCCACTACTATTCTTTTTCCTTCTTCTGAAGATGATGACCATGGGAGTGGGGAGACAATGGTAATTGTCCCACATGGAGGGCATTGTGAAGCTCATACTCACCACACCCTTTGTCTACAATCTTGACCTTTTGCGGTGTATGGGTGGAAGATGAGGTGGAAGCTTGTGATTGTTCGATGATGACTTGCACGTGAATGATGATGTGGATGGATTGGATGAGGGATCTTTGACATGATCCCCATAGATTCAAAGGGTTGTTGATTGGTAGGAATAGTGACTTCCACACCATTATGAGGGAACTTGAGACATTGATGGTAGGTGGACAAAATGGCTTGCATGGCATGCAACCATGGTCGGCCTAGGAGGAGATTATACAGAAGGTCAAGATCAATCATGTGACATAGAGTCAACATGGTGAGTGGTCCTACCTTCATAGGGAAGCATATAGTGCCATCAGATTCTCTCTCCATATTGTTGTATGCCTTGATAGAGATAACCAAAGATTCCAAGTTAGCTGCTGAATACCCCAAGAGTTTTATGAATTTTAAATGTACATATGTTCAAGCCATATCCATTACCCAAGAGGACCCTCTTGATTCTATGGTTGGTATTTTGGACTTCAATGTGTAGGGATTTATTATGTGTGGGTTCGATAGGTGGCATGGTGGCATGACTAAAGCTGAGATGGTAGGATGATGATAATTGAGAGACAAGGGTTTGGAATTGGGCGGGAGGTATGTCAATAGGAATGTGAGATTCCTGGAGAGCCTTGTCAAGTATTTCCCGGTGGATGGAGAATGTCCTAAGGAATTCCAAATGACTATTTGCATGGGGGTTTTCCCAGGATGATCAAGGAGGTTGTATTTGGAAGTGGTAGTAGTAGAGGATGAGAATGGTCCCTTTAAGGTTATATGCCCACAGCGGGTGGTAACAACACATTCAGGGGTGGTATTTTTTATTTTGATGGTGGTGACATGAGTAGAATCAAAATCAATTCTACCCACTATATTATCATAGGGAGGTGGAATGTTGTTATAGTTGATGTTGTTGGCTTGGTTGTTAGGATTAGTGTTGGAGGAAGATGGTTTGGATGTGGTTTGATTATTGTTGTGGTGGGGAAGAGGGTCTTGGTAGATGCCTAGGCCATCGTTAGGTGATGTATTGTTGTGGTCTTCCATTTGGATTCCACTAGGATCAATGAGGTATTGGACATAGTTCTTCAATTTCATGCATTTGTTTTTGGCATGGCCCTTTATGCGATGACAGTCACAATATTCATTTTCTTTGTACCACATGAGTTTATGTTGGTTTTCATCAAATGGCTTAGTCGTGGGGAACTCAACCATTTTGGCTTGGACTAAATTTTGAAATACCACCTCAAGTGGTTCACCCAAGGGAGTATATTTACATTTTGGATTGTTAAGGGGATTCCTCTTTGGAGGAACAGATGGAATGGAGATATTGTTTGAAACATTTTGGACTACATTTGTCTCTTTTGGTTTAGGAGTGGCGATTTAGATGTACTTGGAATTGGTAGCACCATTTCCTATAATGTACTTGTTTTTAGCCCAAAATTTAGGTTTGTCATTGGATGTTTTGTCTTTGTCATTCTTGTTATAGATTTTGACTAAACCCTTTGCAATAAGGGCTTTTTCAATGGTGATCCCTTTTTCTATAATTTCATCGAAGGTTGATGCACAATGTACTTGAAAGTGAAAGGCCCTCTCTTGGTTAAGATTTTGGATTTAAGATGTGAATGAGTTACTTTTTGGGGGTTGTACAAGGTAGCCTATTAGCAAGGGCTCTCCAAATTTGTAGATAAGTGGTGAAACTATCACCACTTCATTGTTTGGTGTTGCAAATGTCAAGCATAGTGATCTCATTCTCTACATTGTATGAGAATTGGCAGAAAATTTCTCTGAAAGATCAACGAAAGTGGATATGGAGACATAAGGCAAGTGCATGAACTATTCTAAGGCATGTCTTCCTAGGCTTTGTGGAAAAAAATGGAAGAACTAGTCATCATAGGCCACTTCTTGGCATTCCATGAAGAACTCCTTGATGTGGTCATGAGGGTCTCCTTTTCCTTTGTATTTATCAAACTTTGGCATTTCCAAGTATTGAGGAAAAGGTGTGATGACAATGTTTCTATTAAATGGGTAGGGACGTAGGTTTTCGAACTTACAATGTTTCTTTTGGGTCCCTAGTTGGATGTTTTTAAGTTCATTTTTCATCTCTTTCCACTCTTGATCAAAAGGGATAGTAAGAGGTGGTTGTGATGTGTGTTGGAGTAGAGGTTGTTGTGATGATGATTGTTGATATTAGGGATGGATGTATTGTTATTGTTGTTGGGGATGGACATATTGTTGTTGTTGGGGATGGATGTATTGTTGTTGTGATGAGGGTTGTTGGTGTTGAGGATGGATGCATTGTTGTGTTTGTTGTGTATGTGGTGGAAGGCCTATAGTTTGTGTGTAAACAAGGGACAAATGGGTTTGTTGTTGTGGAATGACTTGTTAATTTTGGGGTGGCGGTTTTTGTTGAGTGGCGTAAGGAGGTTGCACCAATCATCCATGGTGAGGTTGTTGATGCATGGAAGATTGATATGTCTGTATGGCATTGGCATAGCTTGTCAATGGGTTTTGTGGTTAGTTGAGTGGATTCACAATGGGTGTTCAAGTCATGGGTGGTACTACCATTTGTGTGATGACCGATCTTGGTGGACTATTTAGTGGAGGGAGAGGTTGTGGTACAATCATGGGGGCTTCTTGTTGATTGTTTTGGGGAGGTGGTATGGTGGTGATGTTGACATTAGAAGGTACCATAGAAATGGGTACATTGGAGGGAAGCATGTCATAATGTAACCTGACGAGGGGATTGGATACTTGTGGTTGTGAAACATTTCTAGCCCTCATGTTTTGTCCCAAGGTATGGATGGTGGTGGTGTTAGAAGCAAAACTAGCCCATGGGTTGTCGTAAATGGGTTCATTAGGATTAGAGACACATCCTCATGGTTGATCATAGATAGTTGATGGTGGCTTGTCATGGAATATGGTTTTTAGTTTATCATGGTCATATGAATATGGAAGGCACATGCCATGTTCAATGAGACATTAATGAAATTCATCCTTATGGTTGTCAATGAATTGGTCAAACTTGTTGTGTAACCCCTTTTCATTAAGGAACTCGACAAAGGTGGGGGAATAGGTTTAATGAGGATGAGTAGATGCTTCACCCATTTTAGGTTTGGTTAACATATTCCTCTGTGTTGCTCATGGTAGAGCCATTAGGAGAGAGGGGTTGGTAATGAGTGTCCATTTTCTTAGCTTGTGATTTCATGATGGGAGGCATAAAAGGTCAATTTGGGTCAGATTTGGATGACGAAGTACCAATTATGAGAGATGGAGATAGGTCCAAAATCTAGATCAAGATGATTAAAGGCCAATGGTTATCCTATATACTTAGGGTAGATAAAGAGCCTAAGCAAAAGGATAATAGGATTATTTTACTTGGGGTAGACAAGACGCACCAAGAAAAATGGGATTTCTTGGAATCCACTTAGGAGTTGTCAAGATTCCTAAGCCAATTTATCTAAGGGGGGTTGATGATTCCTAGTTTATACTAAAGTTAAGATGAACAAAGTCTCAATCTTAATACAAACAAAAGGATAATTTTGATCTAGAGTTTTAACCTTAGGATTTGAGTGCGATTTGGGTTGGTTTGTTGATTATGATTGATTTGATTGAGGAAATCATTGGATTTAATGGATTCAAAGATAATGATTGATTATGGATTGATGTAGATTGATTAAGGATGGTACAATGGATTAAGGATGGTTAAATTGGGCAAGGCTAATGAGGGATAAACTAAGTTTTGACTAAGGATTGCTTATGGATAATGATGACTTGGGACTAATTATGGATGACGTGGACAATTTAGGATCTAAAGGGGATAATGACAAGGATGATGGTCGATGATTGGGGTGTATCACAAGCTAAGAGTGATAAATGGATAGGGACATGGATTGAGGTGGCATGTAATGTTGAAGGATGATGTGGAATGGGGATTGTCGGCAACCACAAGGATACAAATTTGACTTTATGATGACTTTTGGACTGGGCACTGATTTAGAGGGTTGGGTACTGATACAGAGGACCAGGTACTGATTTACAAAAACCAAACACTGATGTAGGATAGTGATGGTTTTATGTGGTTTTCAAGGTGGTGAGTTGGATTTTTGGCAAATTTTGGACTTTAGGTGTGAAGTTTTTGAACTTTAGAGGCTAAATGATGGATTTGGGTGTTGGCAAGAGACACATTGGAGCTTCATAATTGTTGTCATTGATGGCAACAAAGATCATCCCACACATCTGCAGGATATGGTGTGTCTCTACCAGAAGTCAGATTGAAGAGCTTACAGGTCCGGTAAGCAAGAGCAGAGCATACAGAAGGTCTGACAGTCAGGTCCAGATCTGTTAGAGGAAGTACCCTTGTAAAGTGCGGACTTCAGAAAGTCAAGAGGAGTATATTGACTGGTAGATTCCAGGGTTTGAGCCTCTGATGTGGAAAGGATAAAGAGATATGAATACTTGAGTGTCATGTTCCCAAGTGACAATGTGAATAGAGGAAGAACTGACTGGCAGAACATCAGACATTATTCCAGATGTGTTACTAATGATAGAAAAAGATCTTAAAGCATAAGTTATGATTGGCCAACATGATTAATGACTTCTACAAGTGTATCCTTGATCCACATTACTTGGTATGCAAGGATTCAGCCGACAGATTAGAGTTTGAGGAAATTATTGACTATTCTGGATGCCAACTAGAAAGATGATGAAATCACTTGTGTGGATATATATACATGATTGATTTAGATGTAAAGGTGTGTATGTTGTGTTTTGTGGTGCGAAGAAAAGTAGAAGAGTAGAGTAAAGATAGCAGAAGAGGTCTGGAATGTGATATTATAGCTGCATCAAGAAATAGTAAGAATGAAGTGCAGCAGATCAGTTTACTGAGCTTAACCGGAACTAAACCTCAGTATTTGTGGATGCTTCTCATTAGTTAAACATTGTGTTATCTCCCTTTCTTGTAGATAGTGAGTCTCTTGTAGGAAGTGAGCCTCTTGTGAGCAGTGTGCTCAGGCAGTAAGCCCTAATTGGCATGTGCCATTTTGTTCTATCTATTCTTCTAATAGAGAATAATATCTTGGGTTAATCACCCCATGGTTTTTCCCTTAATAGGGTTTCCACATCAAAATCATTGTGTCATGTGCATTGGTATTATCTCCATTTCATGGTTATGTTTGCATAATTGATTTGATGTTGTACTAACTATTAAGAAAATTTAGAAAGTGGAAATTATTATGATAACTGATTCACCCCCCCTCTTAGTTATCAACAATTGGTATCAGAGCCAAGTTCCTCTAAATAGAGCCTAACAGCTTGAGGAAGATCTAGGAAGTCAAATGGATATGTATGGTTTGAAGGAACAACTTCAGTCTGCCCTAGATGATCTTGAACATTCCAACTCTGAAGTTAATGAATTGAAGGAAAGACTTAAACAGGTTGATGATTTCATAAATGAATTAAAAGGGAAACTAAGAATCTCTATGAAGAAGAGAAAGGAACTACTTCAGCAATTAGAAAGTCAAGGTGAATCAAATGGTACAAATGAAGACCTGAAAGAGAAAACCAAGTTATGTGAAAAATTGTCAAAAGAAGTCATTATGATAAGACATGAAATGGAATCAGGAGTTATGAAATTCACCCAAGAAATTGAGGAGAAAAGAAAGACTGAAGATGATCTAAGAAAATCTTTCAGGGAGAAATTAGAAGACTACCACAAGATGGATAGAATAATCAGACATCTTCAATCTGATTTTGAAGATGCTAGAGATAATGAAGAAAAACTTGAGGATCAAATTGACACTCTTAAAAAGGATCTTCAAACAACAAATGAATACAAAGAGAAATTCAAGATAAGTTTTGCTCAACTTGAAGTTCTTCTTGAAAGCCAAAAGAGGGTAGATGACAAGTGTGGCTTAGGGTATGAGAAAGGTGAAAGCTCCGGATCCGGTCAGAAGAATTTTGGATCAGGAGATCCAAGGGACAAGCCTAGAAGACCTCAAGTAATGCAACCCAATGCTCAAAGATATCCATCTTTCAATGGATACTACCACAACTGCAATAACTTTGGGCACAAAGCTAATCAATGGAGAAAGAGAATGAATCAAACTAGTTCATCATTCTCCAGACAATGCTTTAACTACAAAAGGTATGGTCACAAATCTCATGAATGTAGAAATATGCAAATAAACACTTCATTCTATGGTAGATGCTATGCATGTAATAGAGTAGGTCATATGGCTAGTTAATGTAGATCAAAAGGATATCAATCAAATATGTAAAGAAATGTTGTTTTCTATAATTGCAATAGATCCGGTCATATTGCCAAATTCTGTACAAACAAGAATCAGGACAAAAGGGGTCTGGTGCATCATAATTAGAATCAAGACAAAGGAAAAAGGAAAATGAATGCGGATGAAGTTCAAAGAGAGATGAACAAGATCTAGGTGAAGAAAAGCTCAGAAAATGTAGGAGATGGATTCGCACCAGAATCTGGTGCTGATATTCCTTCTAAAAACTAAAAAGTGAGCTTTGGCTCAGGGGGAGTCTGAAGGAAAAACATTATCCCCCAGCCAGTCAATTGGTGCCAGAATTGGTACAAAGAAAATTATAGATTAAAGGGCTCTCAGAAAAGCATCCAAGTAAATTGTGATTAAGATATGAAAGATCTACAAGAAGTTTTAAACAGGTAGAGGACTAATTCAATTCCTTAGTCATCCAGTGAGAAGTAGGTTTCTCACAGTTAAACCCAACATGATTCAAACTATAGAATCTTGATATGTGGATAGATCAAATGATTAGTGAAAGCAAGATAGATTATCACTATTCTCCAAGAATAACTTTAAAGTTTATCTTAGTGATTTAGAAAGGTTATGTCTCCCAATAAGATAAACAAGGCAAACTGGAATGAGTTAGGTTGCGCATTTATTACAGGGTGAAAATTAGGGCTTTTCAGAAATAAAAGAATTCATTTGCTCGTCAATTGCACATTTGCATTCAAGAAGAAAATAAAAAGGAGCTCTACATTAATTATCTCAACTCTCAAAGATCAACCATTGAAATCGTTTCATCCAACTAATCAAATTTTTCATTGCTGAATATCTCTCAGTAAAATCCTTTTGGAAATGACTACTCTAAATATTGTGAAGATCTTTGATAGACCTTGTACTAAATTTAAGAAGCATCCATATAAATCTCTAGAAGTTGATCCCCTAGGCACCTTTTTCAAGCATTCCACATGGGGTTCTACATGTAGAAGATGTTAGGATTTACATTCATACAAACATTGAAGATTTTGGCGAATCAAAGTTAATGGATATTTATCACAAACAGTTAATAGATGATTCTTTTGAGATCAAACCTCAGTATAAAGCCATCCGGGAGAAGCATTTTGCACAGTGCATTCATTTCCCCTATTTTGAAGAAGATGAATGGGTCTGGTATGTGTTAAGCAAAGTGCATGACAATTTCTTATGGTTGAATAGACCATTTAAAATCACCAAAGATGCAATTAAGGTAGTAACTAGTTTGCACTCATCAGGTGGGATACCTATTCTCAAATCTATCAAGAATCAGATAGTAAGTGATGCAACCAGATCAAAATTTGACAAGAGAGCTATGACAATTGAAGATATCACTGATCCGGATGTCAAATTTGCATCCATGATAATTGGTTACAAGATTTATCACTCCAATAGGGAAAACTCAGTACTGGGAACTACAGTTTATACAGCCTATCAGATGCTAAAATAAAATGTTGACTATGATCTATGTGAACTTCTTCTAACCCAACTTTTGGAAAATCTGCAAAAGATAAAGGACAAGAAGAACTCCTTCAAGTATGGTGGCTTGATGCTCTGCCTATTCTTTTATTACATGAATGAGCTTCCTAGATCCAATGGCTGGGTATGGTAGAATGATAGACTAGTAGCTATTCAAATCAGAGATTATATACATACGCTTAGTGATGCCAAGATATAGAATACAACTCTCTAGGGCTATTTCAAGAATTTTTAGAGCATGATGCAAGAAAGAGAAAGAATCCCCAAATCAGTGGTTGAGAAATACAAAGATACAGTTTGTTTTATGGTAGATACTGATCAATGCCTAATGGACGCAGTAGAACCAAGGACAGTCTGGATCATGCCCATGGGGTATGAAGTTGATGAACAAATTATGGAGCTACATGTTCAACACATGCTCAGTCAGCCAAAGGATCCAAAGGCAAAAATATTTGGAACCTTTAAAGAACTAAGTGTGAAAATTCATATAGAGCTAAGGCAACTAGAGATCAAAAGGAAGGTGAGAAAAGAAGTTGAAGAAGTTGCCAAAGGCTTTGGCATCTCAAAAGAGACACTTGATGCTAATAGGGAGAAGAGGGAAAGAGCAGAGAAAGAGAAGGAAGAAGCTGAAAAGGGAAGTGATTTGGTAGAAGCCCCCACCTGGACAAGATCCTCTAAGAGGTCTACACCTACCACTACTAAAAGCTCAAGGACATCAAAACCAGAAGCAAAATCATCCAGCAAAGGAGAGAAAAGAACAAATACAAAAGCCACAAGAGCTTATGCTAGTCAAAGGGATGAAGAGGAGACTGAATCTGATGAAGAAGTCAAGAAAATGAAGAAAAAGAAGAAAACATCTGGTGAACCCTCTACCGGTCAAGGTGAAGAAGAAAAGGCAGAGGGATATGTTGAAAAACCCACTCTTCACATTGATGACATAATCAAATCAGTCGCTGTGGATGGAAATCTACAGCCAATGGTTGAATTCTATGATGAATGCAGTGAAGCTGATCAGAAGATTCTACAGGATGCCACAGTTAAGTATCTAAACATTTACAACAAGGCTTTCATTGAGATTGTATCTTTAATTCCTAAAAGCCTTGAGAAGGAACTTGAATTGAGGAAGAATAATGCCAAAGAGAAGGATATGGAGATCCAGGAATAGATAGCTATTTAGCTCTATTCCTCCATCACTACTAAGTAGAAGAGCATGATCTTCAAAGATTGTAAGGATGAATTCTAGAGCAAAGCAAGAATGACCCAACTCATGCTCGAAGAGACTGACAAAATTGCAAAAGAGACTGAAGAGATCCTCTAGAATGCATACAAAAGATTCAACATTCTGAATATAGAGGACTTGGGTATTAATCCCTTGGCCACAAGTGTTGTAGAAGAATCTTCTGAGAAAATGGCAGAAGAAGTAATGGACTCTAGTGCAGAAAAAGCTAAGGATTTGGAATCCTCTTCTCTGGAAGAGGAAATCCTTGAACAAGCAAACATCTCTCCTCTGGTTACCCCTGCAGTCTCCAGATCTAAAGGAGAAGAAAGAGTAGAAGAGAAAATCAGCCAAGAAGCAGAAGTGAAGGAAAAAGAAGATATCAGTACTAAGGTTGTGGAAGAAGACAAAGCTCCAAGAGACAGTTCTGTGACTACAGAAGAAAAGAAGAATCAATCACTGGCAAGAGACACTACAGAATCTGTAAAGGACTTCTTGACAAAAGAAACCATGGAAATTGATGAACCAGAACTGCTAAAAGGGCCACTTGATTTTGACTCTCTTTCTTCGGTACAAACAATGAAGATAGCCTCATTTGCTAATGCAAAGGCCAAAGAAAAACTCCTGAAGTATCACATGGAAGACTATGAGCTTATAGCAGCTACATCTGGAGTATTAGAAAAGATCATGCCATCTTTTCAGAAGGATCCTACAACCTCCTCTTCTAGTAATCTCAAAACTCTAGTCAATAGTGTTAGTACACATTTTGATTCTCTAGAGAAATCAGCTGAGGAGAAGGTCAGGAAAGGGTTTTTGGATAAGAGATTCTTTGAGCTGCAAGGGATAATATCAAATGACAGGAGAGTTAAGAGTATTGGGATAAAAAGTTTGGAAAATGCTCTTAAGGATGGAGGAGATGTATACAAATTTTATATATCCTAGTCCAAAACAACAGTGGAGATTGAGAAGAAAATAAAAGAATAGGACAAACTAATAAAACTTTCTCAAAATTTTGATCCACTTACCACATCCATAATAAATCAAGAATGTCAGACGGTTGCAGTTTTGAATGAAATTAAAAAGCTTGAAAAAGAGAAGAAAAATAGAATTAGTAGGTTGGGTGAACTCAGAGGGATAATTGTCCCTAAGTTAGAGGCCATGCATGAGGCCATAAAAGAAGCTCAGATCACAGCCTAGACCAATGATCTGACAGATCTAAAAAGGGAAGATATGTTTGCATTCTTGTTGAGCAGTCATATATCAATTTTGGATAGAATGAAGCAAAGTTGGGCTACAGAATTCATCCAATTGAAGACAACTTTTGTAGATATACTTTAGTATATGTAAGAATGCTATATGTATATACTTATGCGGCCAAGTATAGTTGAAATTTTGACAATTTTGGTTAGTGAACCCTACCCTTTGCCATTGATATCAAAGGGGGAGTGAGGAACAGTGAAAAATGTGGAATCCAGCTAAGAGGGAGCTCCAGTAAAGTGTGCATTAGAAGAAAGCATCAACAAAGGGGGAGTATAGTATAACACTTAGTCATTTTTCACTAAGTGTTGCCATCAATGCCAAAGGGGGAGATTGTTGGCAAGAGACACATTGGAGCTTCATGATTGTTGTCATTGATGGCAACAAAGATCATCCCACACATCTGCAGGATATGGTGTGTCTCTACCAAAAGTCAGATTGAAGAGCTTACAGGTCTAGTAAGCAAGAGCAGAGCATACAGAAGGTCTAACAGTCAGGTCTAGATCTGTTAGAGGAAGTACCCTTGTAAAGTGAGGACTTGGGAAAGTCAAGAGGAGTATCTTGACTAATAGATTCCAAGGTTTGAGCCTCCAGTGTGGAAAGGATAAAGAGATATGAATACTTGAGTGTCGTGTTCCCAAGTGACAGTGTGAACAGAGGAAGAACTGACTGGCAGAACATCAGACATTATTCCAAATGTGTTACTGATGATGGAAAAGGATCTTAAATAATAAGTTATGATTGGCCGACATTATTGATGACTTCTACAAGTATATCCTTGATCCGCATTACTTGGTATGCAAGGATTCAGCCAATAGATTAGAGTTTGAGGAAATTATTGACTATTTCAGATGCCGACTAGAAAGATGATGAAATCACTTGTGTGGATATATATACATGATTGATTTAGATGTAAAGGTGTGTGTGTTGTGTTTTGTGGTGCGAAGAAAAGAAGAAGAGCAAAGTAAAGATAGTAGAAGAGGTCTGGAATGTGATATTATAGCTGCATCAAGAAAGAGTAAGAATGAAGTATAGCAGATCAGTTTATTAAGCTTAACCGGAACTAAACCTCAGCATGTGTGGATGCTTCTCATCAGTTCAAACATTGTGTTATCTTCCTTTCTTGTAGACAGTGAGTCTCTTGTAGGCAGTGAGCCTCTTGTGAGCAGTGTGCTCGGGCAGTAAGCCCTAATTGGCATGTGCCATTTTGTTCTATCTTTTCTTCTAATAGAGAATAATATCTTGGGTTAATCACCCTGTGGTTTTTCCCTTGACAAGGTTTCGACATCAAAATCATTGTGTCATGTGCATTGGTATTATCTCCATTTCATGGTTATGTTTGCATACTTGATTTGATGTTGTACTAACTGTTAAGAAAATTTAGAAAGTGGAAATTATTATGATAACTAATTCACCCCCCTCTTAGTTATCAACATTGGGAAATTCAAATGTTTGAATGGTTCATTGAATGACTGAAATGGTGTTTATATTATGTCAATGATAGTTTTCTTTAACAAGCAATACAAACATTCCAAATAACAGCATACAATGGCCAAAGGTTTGACGTGATGTATAAGCATAATGTTTATGTTTGAGAAGACCCTAAAGGCCCAAATTTCCATGGGTATAACATAATCAAAAAAACTTTAAAGCAATGCTTAAACTACCTAAGGTAAAAGTAAATAGAAACTTGTCAAGCTCACAACATGGAATCTCTGACTCAAATGCAAACACATAGATAAGCACATGTGCAATTATATTGTCTTCTCGAGAGAGGATGGATAGGGGCCTCCTACATTGGAAGGATGACACAATCTCCCTCTCCCTAGAAAGCTATGTATATCTTATGCTAAGCTAAGGATTTCCATCTCATCTTAAGGGAGCCAATGGTGAGAATCTACAGCGCATGTTGTTTCCCCTTGCCTTGAACAAACTACCACAAGGTTAAAAAGGGTAGGCCTCTACCTTAAAGTGTTTAGTGGGGGAACATTTGGGGACTTGATGCTCATTCATGCTACAGTGACCCACTTAAGAGCCTATCCCAACCACTTACGTCAATCCTTTTGCAAGGAGAGAATGGGGTTGACATTTCTCACACACAAGTGTGTGGATACTAGGGAACTGTCAAAGTGAAAATACATTGCCAAGAAGCTTTGGCTTTTGCTTAGGCCTTTTATATAGTGGACCAAATTGAAAGTACCACTCAAGGTCATCCCTTGGGGTGAGTACCTCTTTTCCCACCAAGGCAGACCCTTCTCTAAGAAAATGAAAAAGAAGAGAATAGAACCATATCTCTTTACCCAAGATCCTTTTGAAGGTGAGGGGAGAGTATACTTTCATTCTATCCCTTGGGATCTACATAACATGATGTACAAGTGCACCAAACACTTCACTTAAAAGATACATTCTTTTTAAGAACCAAAATAAAATGTTCCTATGATTGTTTGCAAATAAGGTCAATTTTAATGCAATTTGTTGTTCTTTTTAACCAATGAGTGAAAGATACAAGATTGTTGTTATTTTTAGCCCAAATGAGTGAGGTTCTTTTTAATTCCAAATGAAATGTACCTAAGCAAGTTCATTTTATATGCACCAAAATAAAGTATTTCTAACCTAACAAAACCCCTGCAAAGAAACGTTAGTAGCTTGTGATGAGTCTTAGATAGTCGAATGAGGCTACAAGTCAAAGTGTTAGTCCAAAAACCCAATTTAAAACTAGGCGCTAATCTATGGGACAATGCACTAATATGCTATGATAGGTGTTGATTCATGTTTGGTAGAGTTTTCCCCTTGCACAGTGTACTTTTCTTGCAAAACAAAGAGTTAGACCTACAAGAAATGATGGTTAGTAGCTCAAAAACCACAATCAAACATTAAATTCACAAAAAGGGTCATAAAATATTAGTTCTATCCTAAGTTAGGATGAGTGCTGATTCAGGAGACTGGGTGCTAATCCATTGGGATAGGTGTTGATCTGAGATAGACATCACCTCCCCTTTGTTAAATGAGTTTTTCCTACAAAATAGAGAGCTAAAGTGGCCAAAAAGTTAGTAAAAATACATTTAAGACATCATACACACATAATATACTAAAACTAGCCAAAAACCCATGCAAAATGAGTGATTTTACCTTATGTGGGACTGGGTGCTAATCTACCAGGCTGGGCACTGATTCACCAAATAGGCACCACTTTGTAGAAACTAAGCACTGATTCGACCTGTCACAAGAAAAACAACATAAAACATGCAAATTTATTAATGTTAAGGTGGTGGGGTCCCATTGGGCATGCCAAAATATCTAACCTATTAAAATCAAATCCTAAATGGAAGCAAATTCAACCTAAAATGCACCCAATCTCAAGTCCAAGGGACCTCAAAATTGAGATAAACTATTAACACACTAAATTATCTAGTTGCACCCTATCTAAGCCTATTAGTAGTGATATGCCCTAAGATGTGATATGGTAAACTAAACTTAGACTAGAATTGCACTAATTCTAATGGATGTGAGTACTCAAATTGGTACAATAACTTTGTATAAAATGACTTGTTCCAAATGGGAGGTGGAGGCCTCAATTTATAGATTTTTGTGGATGGGATTGAAGGGCTAGGATCAATTTGGAGGATAAATGGTTGAGATTGCTTGAGGATCCTCAAGAAAGGAGAACTAGACAAATGACATGATTAGATTGGGTGAGAATTTTGCCCCAAGATTCAAGGGATGATTAATGGATGAGATTGCAAGTTTGAATGGATGGATGGCTAGGATTGGGTAGGTGTATGACATGAAAATGCTCATTTATGAAAAGGTAAGGCTTGAACTTTGTGAAAAATTTTAAATTCCATGGAGAGGACAAGTGGAATTTAAAATTATAAGAATAGTGTTCAAATAGTGCCACAGGTAATTTTAAATTGGAGTGAATAGTGACACATGGAGTAGGGTGAAAGAAATAGGACAAATGTACTCAATTTAGAAGATTTCCTCATGCTTCCAACGTACTACTTGTCATGTATATGTGTGTACATTGGATGGCTAGTAGACTTTTAGAAACATGGGGGTTTGTAATGATGAATTAATTAAAATTAACTCATATGCACATGGATTAGAAGAAAATAATCATGATTACAAAAAGTAATCAAAAGTGCACAAAATAAGGAATTAAATAAATATGGTAATTAATTTAACTTTTGGAATGAACTATACTAAAAACTGTTTAATTTTCAAACTATAGGAGAGGAATTTGATTTTTACGATATGATAAAGGCACATAATAAATCAATTAAATAATTAAAAATTATTTAATTAATACATGGTTCAGATGAGGTGATGTAGGTGAATTAGGGTTGGATTGTGTAGGTGGATGAAAGTGGTTGTGACCATTTTTAGACATCTACACAGTTTCTAGTTTTCATATTAAATTGCATTCATGTTCAAAGTAAATATAATAATACATTTACATTCTTACAATATGACTTAACTAGGCTTTCATTTATATACACGTACAATAAACAATAATTAATGCACAAATCAAAAGACCATTGTCTCAATATACAATGGTATCTCTAAAAAAAAAGCCTATGGCATACCAAGCTACCACAATGAGGGAGAGCATCACCCAAGTGCTTTACCTCCTTCCATAGAAAGGGGGTCCCCCACACACCTTCCTATAAGGAATTGTGGGTCATCTGTCTAACACTCCTATCTCAACTTGACTCAATAGAATCAAGACAATACTACTCAATTCACAAGCGTAATAACATAAACTAGTTACATAATTCATATTTCTCCAAAAGAAAATTCATAACTTGAAAATACAACAATTCATATTTAGATTCGATAGAAATCCAGTGGGTTTAGATTTTATCAATCACACTTATTCGACTTCATAAGTGGATAACCTAAATATGCTTTTCTTACAATAAACCAACCTCTCTTCTTTTATAAGACCAAACATATTATAAATCAGACAATTTAGGTCCATTTTCCATAGATATAACTGAGATCAAAACTCATATCTGACTATTGTTTTACACTCCCTTAATCCTATTCAAATAAATACATATTATTATAAATAGACATATATATAGTGTGTACCTGGAAATTGTCATGTACACACGTGTATATATATATATACATATATATATACATATATAGATACATACATATATAGATATATACATATATATATATATGTATCATATATACATATATGTATCTATATATATATAGATATATGTATATATATACATATATGTATATATATATAGATACATATATGTATATATGATACATATATATATGTATCTATATATATATATATATATGTATGTATATATATATAGATACATATATGTACATATATGTATATATGATACATATATATATATATATACGTATATGTATATATATATACATATACGTATATGTATATATATATACATATACGTATATGTATATATATATATATACGTATATGTATATATATATATATACGTATATGTATATATATATATATATATATATATATATATATATATATATATATATATATATATATATTATCAATCATCCAAAATGAAAATAATTGTTGTCAAATCTATATTTGACTATGTTTGAGATATCACCATGGAATGTCAGTATAATAATAATGATTTCTCATAATGACTTACAAAACTATCCTTATTAGGATGAAATGACTCTACCCTATATTTGTTTTAAAAATTTAGGCACACTAACTTGTAAATTTTATGACTAATCACTAAATTTGTTCATATCAGTTACACATACTTATGAGTATGAATATAGGATGATATGCCTTGTAGCTTATTTAATCAAATTCATACTTCATAAATTATAAATTCTGCTTGGATTTGAACTTCTATTATATAAGCATATGATAATGTACAAAAAAGGATGTAAATTTTATTTTGATTTCCTAGTTTTAATGTTGTTTATGAAGGACTGGATAACTAGTTTAATATAATGTTTTGAATATTCTAAGCTTTCATTTTCTTCATAATTTATGCATTAAGATTTACTCATCCATGGTCTATCTTTGTTTATTACTAGACAGTGGTTTATTTTCTCAACTTTCTTTTATAATATGTAACTTTTGCTAGTCACTGTGGAAGGGTTTCTAATGTCCATAATTTTGATTACAAGTGAAATGAGAACAAGGTACACTTAGTTGTCATAAATAAACTAAATTCTATATACGTAATTACACTTTAATGATAATGAACTTCTCTTTTTTTAATTTTTCTCTTATAATATACAAACTATTTTTTAGTACTGAGATATAGACTTCTAATGTCTTTGAGTGTGTTTGTAGGTTAAGATAAAATAGGACACAGAAAGTTATCTTAAATAATCTAAAGCATATATTTATAATGAGAGAGAATTTCAAATTTTAGTTGGTGACTAAGGCTTCAAAAGGCTCTTGTACAAAGACATTTACCACAACTAAATAGGGTTCTAAGTCGACCAAAACATGGACTTTATATCTAGAGATACAACCCTCCTTTGATCTTATATGTGTTGGCCTATTAAACCACTTTTAACTCAGCAATAACAATTGTTGTTAGTCAAATTTATATTGACAAAAATAGAACTTCCAATGCAATTTCTTAATGTTGTTGGATGCTGATTCTATTGGCCTGAATATGGCTAGTTTTACTCCCTAAGATAGCTATGCAAACTAGTTTTTATTATTTTATACATATACATGCATATATATCTATTTGCTATACATATGTACACATTTAATATACATAGTATAAATATTAATCTCATAGATATTACCATTGACATTTTTAATGCAAACCCAAAAGAGGAATGCTTGGTTGGATTCCAAGAACATCTATACATATTTGGAGAATAAACAAGTTCTTCAATTGAGGAAAAAAATTCCCCATATATTCTATTGCAAGTATGGGCCTAACCAGTGTTGTCATTGATGTCAACATACTCCTATTGCATAAATGATAAGATTTGGATGAGCTATGTGATGAGGATATTGAGAAAATTAGCCTCAATCAGGAACAGTAAAGAATAGTGATGACAACAAGGTAAAAGTCCAAGTAAATGAGAGGATCAGAGGATACGGATTAAAGGGTTTGTAGATATGTGTATTAAGGTGATCCAGTAGAGATTTAAGAGGTTCATATGAAGATCTGAAGAAGCTATGGTTGATTAAGTAAAACCAATTCCAGTAGGTGTTCAGAGGTGATAGAGTGTTATAGAAAGGTCCGGTAATATTCAGAAATGAATTATCATGTTCTGGGGATTTGAGGAAGTGTTGGGAAAGTCTTTGTGGTGTGTGAAATCGATTGGTTTGTGGTTTGAAGGTCCACAATTATCTATTCCTTTGAGACAGTAATGATAGGCTATGTTCTTGAGTTTCTGGATGTAGGAGAGATGGATTTCAGTTAGCAGATGAAGTGCGGATGTTCGTGGTGATTCATGCAAGCTTGTGGAAGTCTTTGGATCATGTCTAGTTTATGTTGATGGTCTACATTGAATTTGGAGTTCGCATTTGAAGAACAACTTCCAGATGATGGTGTTCTTTCTAAGACAGGCTGACCGGATGAGTTATACATCTTGTGGTTGTTAATATGGATGTTTGCTGACTTAGATGATCATTCTTAAGTTGATTTATTGTATAAATAAGTGATTACGAAGTCATTTCAAGGGTGTCCTTGTGGAGATGAGTGTGTGGTAGCAAGGAGAAGAGTGAAAGGTAGAGCAAGTATTGGGCTTAAATGGAACTAACTCAAGCATGGTGAAGATGCTATTTACCAGTTCAAGTATGTGATACTTATTCTTTTGTAGACAGTGTGTCTCTTGTAGGTAGTGAGCCTCTTGTGAGTAGTGTACTCGGGTAGTGAGCCCTAATTGGCATGTGCCATTTGTTCTTTCTATTCTTCTAATAGAGAATACATCTTGGGTTAATCACCCTGTGGTTTTTCCCTTAACTAGGTTTTCCACGTCAAAATCTTGGTGTCTCATGTGTTGATGTGTATCTTCTCTTGATTTGTTGCATTATGTTTTCATGATTGATTTATTATTATGCTGCTGAATTAAAAAGTAAGATTAAGTGTTTAAGAGAAGAAAGTTTTTTACAACTGATTCACCCCCCTCTCAGTTGTGTGCCCTAAATCTAACAATTGGTATCAGAGCCAAGTTCCTCTAAAAGGAGCTTAACCGCTTGAGGAGATCTAGGATGTCATCTTACAAAAAGGATAGTCTGAAGTTTGATGGAACAAATTTCAATCTTTGGAAAAGTCGCATGACATGTCACTTGAAAGGTATGGGAATGCAGTACTAAAACATGGCAACAACAAAGTATACTCCTCCATAGGGTGGTTTGAAAACCCAAAATGAAATCACAGGTGCTGAAAAAAATTTGCAGACTATAGAAGCTCTTCTAAGCACACTATTTGATTGAGGATTTTCAAATGTTGTTGATCTACCAACTGCTTTTGAGATTTGGGAAAAACTAGAACTTTTGCATGAAGGAGATAAGTATGTTAAAAGTGCAAGATTACAAAGTCTAAAAGGGAAATTTAAAAATTTGAAGATGAGAGATGATGAAACTATTACTACTTTTATGCCAAGAGTAAATGAGATTGTTTGTGGAATTAGAAATACTGGTGGTGTCTTGAGTGAAGATGAGATTGTTGGCAAAATTCTGAGATCCCTTCCTGCTTCTTATAAAACTAAGGTTGCTGCAATTGAAGAATTCAGAGCTCACACAACCATCACAAGACAGCAATTGGTTGGTAAATTAGCTGCATTTGAAATGGCCGAGTTTGGAGATGATCCCCCAAAGACTTAATCTGCATTCAAAGCCAGTGCCTCTATAAAAGGGAAACAAAGGTTTGATCTGGGTGAAAAGTCTTCAAGGAAACTATCATGGTATGAAAAGCCAAGGAAAGACTTGGAAGAAGAAGAAGCTGAAATTGCTCATCTTGAAGCTCTTATTGCAAAAATACTGCCAAGAGGATCTGGTAAGTATGAAGGGAAATTGCCTTTTAAGTGTTTTAAATACAATAAAATTAGTCATTTTGCCTCAAGGTGTCCAGAAAGATTTTCAAGACCAAATACTAATTGACCAAGATTCCAAAAGAATTGTTACTATGCTCATGAAGGAGATGATGAAGGAGTAACAAATGATGAATCAGAGATAGGAGGCAAATCCGGAAGTGACTGGGTGTTCATTGTCATCAACAAGAAGATCCAATGCCCTCTGAATCTATCAATCATAAAGTTGAAGAAAGAGCTCTGGCTGCCCAAGTTGAAGAAAAGGATGATTGGGTCATTGACAGTGGATGCTCTCACCATATGACAGGTGACAAAAATAAGTTCATAGATTTGGAAAGGTATGAAGGAGGAGTGGTAAAGTTTGGTGATAATTCTATTGGCAGAATCAGAGGTAGAAGAACTATCTCTTTTGATGGAAAGAACAAAACTGGTAATGTACTGTATGTTGAAGGATTAAAGCACAATCTTCTCAGTGTTGGATAGTTGGCACACAAAGGCTATGATCTTAGATTTAGGAATGGAAAATGCAAGATCTTTGAAGGTTCCAGAATAGAGATTGCATCCGGTACTCAAACTAAAGGTAATATCTTCCACTTGGTTGGTACTAGTAAAAGTTGCTTATTTGCTCAAGTTGATCAGAGTTGGTTATGGCATAGGATAATGTGTCATGTGAATTTTGATAATATCATTAAGATAAGCAATACTCAAGTTGTAAGAGATCTTCCTAAATTGGTGAAACCTACTAATAGCTTGTGCAAAGAATGCCAGTTGGGTAAGATAAGCAGAGTCTCATTCAAAAGTAAGGAACTATCTTCTACCAGATTAATGGACTTAGTTCATATAGATCTTTGTAGTCTGGCAAGAATCAGGAGTGTGCAAGGTGATAGATATTTCATGTTGCTAATTGATGACTATTCCCAGATGATGTGGGTAACTTTTCTAAAGGAAAAATTAGAAGGACTTGAGAAATTCAAAATATTCAAGGCTATGGTAGAAAATGAAACCAGATTAAAGCTGAAATGTCTAAGATCTAATAGACGTGGAGAATTCACATCCGGTGAGTTTATAGATTTCTGTGAGAAACATGTTGGCAAGAGACACTTTATGGCTTCATTATTATTGTCATTGATGGCAACAAAGTTCATCCCACACATCCGCAGGACATGGTGTGTCTATACCGGAAGTCAGAGCGAAGAATGTTGCGGTCCAGTAAGCAAGAATAGAGCATGTGGTGAGGTCTGACAATCAGGTCCGGATCTCTCAGAGGAAGTATCTTGGTGAAGTACAGATTTGGGGAAGTCAAGAGGACTACCTTGACTAATAGATTCCAAGGATTTAGCCTCTAGTGATAGATGAAGAAAAAGATATGAATACTTGAGTATCAGGTTCCTGATTGGCAGTATGGACAGAGGAAAAACTGACCGGTAGAACATCAGACATTATTCCAGATGTGTTACTGATGATGGTAAAGGTTATTAAGGCATAAGTTATGATTAGCTGACATGATTGATGAATTCTACAAGTATATCCTTGATCTGCATTACTTGGTAAGCAAGGATTCAGCCAACAGATCAGAGTTTGTGGAAAAGATTGACTATTCCAGATGCCAACTAGAAAGGTGATGAAATCACTTATGCAGATATATATACAAGATGGATTTAGTTGTGAGGTGTGTTGTGGTTTTTGGTTATATGCGAAGAAAAGTAGTAGAGCAAAGTAAAAGCAGTCAGGAAGATCCAGTATGTGAAAGGAGAGTAGCACAAAAGAAGAGGAAAGATGAAGTGCAGTAGATCAGTATACTGAGCCTAACCGGAACTGAACTCTAACATATGGAGATGCTCCTTATCAGTTCAAGTATTGTATTACACTCTTTATAAATTGTAGATAGTGTGTCTCTTATAGGCAGTGTGCCTCTTGTGAGCAGTGTGCTTGGGAAGTGAGCTCTAATTGGCAAGTGCCATTTTGTATTTCCATTCTTCTAACAAAGAATACAATGTTGGGTTAATCACCCTGTGGTTTTCTCCCTTAATAGGGTTTCCACGTCAAAAATATTGTGTCATGTGTATTTCCATTTCATGGTTATGTTTGCTTATTTGAATTAATGCTACATTGATTAAAAAGAAAGTTCAGAAAGTAGAAATAATTAGGATAACTGATTCACCCCCCCTCTCAGTTATTAACGATTGGTATCAGAGCTAAGTTCCTCCCAATAGAGCCTAACAGCTTGAGGAAGATCTAGGAATTTAAGTGGATGTGTATGGTATGAGGGAGGAACTCAAGTTTTCCCTAGATGATCTTGAGCAGTCAAATTCTGAAGTCAATGAATTTAAGAAAAGACTCAAATAGGCTAATGATTTCATAAATGAACTAAAAGGGAAACTAAGTCTCTCTATGGAAAAGAGAAAAGAGCACCTTCAGCAACTGGCAAGTCAAGGTGAAGCCAATGATACAAATGAAGATCTAAAGGAGAAAACCATGTTGTGTGAAAATTTATCAAAAGAGATCATCATGGTAAGACATTAGACGGAATTAGGAGTTATGAAGTTTACCCAAGAAATTGAAAAGAAAAGAAAAACTAAAGATGATCTAAGACAATCTCTCAATGACAAATTAGAAGACTACCACAAGATGGATAGAATAATCAAATACCTTGAATCTGATCTTGAAGATGCTAAAGATAATGAAGAAAAACTTGAGAATCAAATTGTCTCTCTTAAAAGGGATCTTCAAACAACAAATGAATATAAAGAAAAAATCAAGATAAGTTCTGCTCAACTTGAAGTTCTTCTTGAAAGTCAAAAGAGGGTAGATGACAAGTGTGGTTTGGGATATGAGAAAGGAGAAAGCTCTAGATCTGGTCAAAAGAATTTTGGATTAGAAAATCCAAGGAACAGGCCTAGAAGACCTCTAGTCAGGCAGCCTAATGCCCAAAGATATCCAACCTTCAATGGATACTACCACAACTGCAATAACTTTGGTCATAAAGCTAATCAGTGTAGAAAGAGAATGAATCAGACTAATTCATCCTTCTCCGGACAGTGTTTCAACTATAAAAGGTATGGTCACAAATCTCATGAATGCAGAAATATGCAAATGAACAAATCATTCAATGGTAGATGCTTTGCATGCAATAGAATAGGTCATATGGCTAATCAATGCAGATCAAGAGGATATCAATCAAATATGCAAAGAAATATTGTTTTCCAAATTTGCAATAGATCTAGTCATATTGTAAAATTCTGTAGAAGCAAGAATCAGGACAAAAGAGGTCCAGTACATCATAATCAGAATCAAGATAAGAGAAAACAAAAAGTGAATGCGGATGAAGTTCAAATTGAGATGAACAAGATTTGGGTGAAGAAAAGTACAGAGAATGTAGGGGATGGGTCCGCACCAGAGTCTGGTGTTGATATTCCTTCTGGAAATTAAAAAGTGAGCTCTGGCTTAGGGGGAGACACAAAGAAAACCTTGTTCCCCTAGCCAATCAATTGGTGCCGAAACTGGCACAAGAAGAGTTGTGGATTAAAGGGTTCATAAGAGAAACATCCAAATAAACTATGGTTAAGATTTGAAAGATCCACAAGATGTTTATGATTAAGATTCATCTAGTTCTTCAAGTCATCTGAATAAGACAAATCAAAATGACTTAGGTCGAGCATTTATTGCAATTTAACATTAAGGTTTGCGGAGCAATATAAGGGTTTTCTCATTAAGCATTTGTTCATTCTACATTCAAGAAGAAATGAAAAGAAAAGGAGGTCTGTAACAAATTCTCCCAAGATCAAGATGATTCTTCCTACAAATCAATCAAGATTCCTTCGTGTGCCCTAGATAGTGTTAAAAGGTACTCTCTGCTCTCGATATCTCTCAGTAAAATTCTCTGATGATCCTTGGAGGTAGATCCTCTAGGAGCATTCTCTAGTGTTCTGCATGGCATTTTACACATAGAAGACATTAGGGTTTACATACATACAAATATTGAAGAGTTTAGGGAATTTAGACTAAGAGACATCTATCACAAACAATTGATAGATGATGCTTTTGAGCTTAAACCAGAATATAAGGGCATCCAGGAGAAACATTTTGATCAGTTCATTCATTTTCCCTGCTTTGAAGAAGATGAATGGGTCTGGTATGTATTGAGTAGGGTGCATGATAACTTCCTATGGATGAGTAGACCTTGAAAAATCACTAAGGAGGCAATTAGGGCAGTAATTGGTTTATACTCCTCCGGAGGGATACCTGTCCTCAAATATGTGAAAAACAACTTTGTAACTGAGGCCACCAGATCAAAATTTGATAAGAGGGCAATGACCATTGAAGATATTACTGACCCGGATGTCAAGTTTGCATCTATGATAATAGGATATAAGATATATCACTCCAGTAGGGAAAATATAGTATCTGGAACTGCAGTATATACTACCTATGAGATGCTGAGAAAGAATGCAGAGTATGATCTCTGTGAACTCCTTCTGAGTCAATTGATGGAAAACATACAGAAGATGAAAAAGGACAAGAAGAACTCCTTTAAATATGGTGGACTAATATTGTGCTTATTTTTCTACTTCATGAATGAAATACCTGGATCCAATGGATGGGTATGGGAAAATAACAAACTAGTAGCAATTCAAATCAGAGATTACTTGCATGAACTTGGGGATGGCAAGGCAAGGAATATAGCTCTGTGGGGGTACTTTAAGAGCTTCCAAAACATGATGCAAGCTAGAGAGAGAATTCCCCAATCTCTAGTTAAGAGATACAAAGACACAGTATGCTTTATGGTAGAGACTGATCAATGCCTAATGGAGGCAATGAAACCAAGAACAGTGTGGATCATGCCAATGGGATATGAAGTTGATGAGAACATTGTGGAGCTACATGTTCAACACATGCTAAGTCAACCAAAGGATCCAAAGGTAGAAAGGTTTGGAACCTTTGAAGAGCTAAGTGTAAAGATTCATGTGGAACTCAGACAACTAGAGATCAAGAGGAAGGTGAGAAAAGAAGTTGAAGATGTTACCAAAGGATTTGGCATCTCAAAGGAGGCACTTGATGCCAACAGGGAAAAGAGGCAAAGGGTTGAGGAAGAGAAGAAAGAGGTAGAAAAGGAAAGAAAGAAAAGTGCTATGATAGAAACCTCCACCCGAACTAGATCATCAAAGAGATCTGCACCTGCCACTGCAAAAAGCTCAAGGACATCTAAACCAGAAGCAAGATCATCTGGTAAAATAGAGAAAAGAACCAAGACTATGGCCACAAGGTCTTATGTGAGTCAAAAGGATGAAGAAGAGACTGAATCTGATGAGGGGATAAAGGAAATAAAGAAGCAGAAGAAGAAAGGATTTGGTGAAACTTCCACAGGTCAAGACAAGGAAGAAATGGCAGAAGAATTTTTTAAAAAGCTGACCCTATCTCTAGAAAATATAATCAAATCAGTCACTATGGATGAAAACCTTCAACCAATGGCTGAATTCTATGATGATTATAATGAGGCTGACCAAAAGATCTTGCAGGAAGCTACAGTTAAGTATCTAAACATATATAATAAGACTTTTATTGAAATTATATCTCTTATTCCCAAGAGCCTAGAAAAGGAGTTAGAAATAAGAAAGAATAATGCCATGGCAAAAGACCTTGAGATCCGGGAATAGATAGCTATTCAGCTATATCCTTCAATTGATTCAAAGCAAATGAATATGATCTTTATAGATTGCAAGGATGAGTTTAGGAGTAAAGCTAGAATGAATCAGCTCATGCTTGGTGAGATTGACAAGGTAGCCAAGGAAACAGAAGAGATCCTCCGAAAGGCCTTCAAAAGATTCAATCTTCCTATCATAGAGGACTTGGGTGCTGACCCCTTGGCTAGAAATATTACAGAAGAGTCCACTAAGAAAATGGCAGAAGAAGTAATGGACATCGGTACAGAAAAGGATAAGGACTTGGAATCCTCTATTCCAGAAAAGGAAGTGCATGAACAGACAAACATCACTCCTCTAGGTTCCCTTGCTAACTCCAGATCTAAAGAAGAAGAAATAATAAAGAAGAAAGAAAAAGAGGTGAAAAGTAAATAAGGAAGTCAAGCTGAAAAGAACATAAGTGACACTGCAAAAGAGAAGAAGAACCTGTCTCTAGCAAGAGACATTGTACAATCTATCAAGGACTTCTTGACAAAAGAAACTAATGAGATGGATGAACCGGAATTACTAAAAGGGCCTTAAGTCTTTGACTCTCTATCTTCGGTACAAACAATGAAGATAGCCTCATTTGCAAATGCAAAGGCCAAAGAGAAACTACTGAAATCTCACATGGAAGACTATGAGCTTATAGAGGTAGCATCTGAAGTGTTGGAAAAGATCATGCCATCTTTTCAGAAGGATCCCACAACCTCCTCTTCTGGTAATCTCAAAACTCTAGTCAACAGTGTTAGTACACATTTTGATTCTCTAGAGAAGTCAGCTGAAGAAAAGGTCTGGAAGGAGTTTTTAGATAAGAGATTCTCTAAAGTATAGGATCTGATAACAAATGATAGGAGATTTATGGATATTGGGATAACGAGATTGGAAAATGCTCTTAGATATGGCAAAAATATGTACAAATTTTGCTTATCTTGGCCCACAGTGACCAAAGATATTGAGAAGAAAGTAAAAGAGCAAGAGGATAAACTACTAAGTTTATCTCAAAGTTTTGATCCTCTCTCATCCTCCATAGTAAATCAAGAGTGTCAAGCTATTGCAATCACAAATGCAATAAAGATTTTTGAGAAGGAAAGGAAGAACATAATTAGCTGGATGGGTGAACTCAGAGGGATCATCAACCCTAAGTTAGAGGCCATGCACGAGGCCATAAGTGAGGCTCAGACTACTACCTAAACCAATGATTCGACAGATCTTAAGAGGGCAGAAGCTTTTGTGTTCTTGTTGAGTGGTCACATCTCAATTTTGGATAGGATGAAGGTGAGTTGGGTGACAGAAGTTGTATAATTGACAAATACTTTTGCAGCTATACTAAAGTTTATGTAAAGTATAACCAAAATATATACTTATATAGTTCAATTTTTGAGAATTTTGGTGTGCAGACCCCACCCTTTATCATTGATGTCAAAGGGGGAGTGATAAGCAGTGAAAAATGAAGAATCCAACTAAGGGGAGCTCCAAAAAATGTATATAAAATAAGAGCATCAGCCAAGGGGGAGCATAGTGTAAACACTTAGTCATTTTTCACTAAGTGTTGCCATCAATGCCAAAGGGGGAGATTGTTGGCAAGATACACTATATGGATTCATTATTGTTGTCATTGATGGCAACAAAGTTCATCCCACACATCCACAGGACATGGTGTGTCTATACCGAAAGTCAGACTAAAGAATGTTGCGGTCCGGTAAGCAAGAACAGAGCATGTGGTGAGGTCCGACAGTCAGGTCTGGATCTCTCAGAGGAAGTATCTTGGTGAAGTATAGATTTGGGGAAGTCAAGAGGACTACCTTGACTAATAGATTCCAAGGATTTAGCCTCTGGTGATAGATGAAGAAAAAGATATGAATACTTAAGTATCAGGTTCCTGATTGGCAGTATGGACAGAGGAAGAACTGACTGACAAAACATCAGACATGATTCTAGATGTGTTACTGATGATGGTAAAAGTTATTAAGGCATAAGTTATGATTGGCTGACATGATTGATGACTTCTACAAGTTTATCCTTGATCTGCATTACTTAGTAAGCAAGGATTCAGCCAACAGATCAGAGTTTGTGAAAAAGATTGACTATTCCAGATGCTAACTAGAAAGGTGATGAAATCACTTATGTGGATATATATACAAGATGGATTTAGTTGTGAGGTGTGTTGTGGTTTTTGGTTATGTGTTAAGAAAAGTAGTAGAGCAGAGTAAAAGCAGTAAGGAAGATCCGGTATGTGAAAGGAGAGCAGCACAAAAGAAGAGGAAAGATGAAGTGCAGCAGATCAGTATACTGAGCCTAACCGGAACTTAACTCTAGCATATGTAGATGCTCCTTATCAGTTCAAGTATTGTATTACACTCTACATAAATTGTAGACAGTGTGTCTCTTGTAGGCAGTGTGCCTCTTGTGAGTAGTGTGCTCGGGCAGTGAGCCCTAATTGGTAAGTGCCATTTTGTATTTCCATTCTTTTAACAAAGAATACAATCTTGGGCTAATCACCCCATGGTTTTCTCCCTTAATAGGGTTTCCATGTCAAAAATATTGTGTCATGTATATTTCCATTTCATGGTTATGTTTGCTTATTTGAATTAATGCTACATTGATTAAAAAGAAAGTTCAGAAAGTAGAAATAATTAGGATAATTGATTCACCCCCCTCTCAGTTATCAACAAAACATGGAATAAAGAGACAGTTGTCTGCTCCCAGGACTCTACAGAAGAATGGAGTAGTTGAGAGAAAGAATCGGACCATCCAAGAAGCATCCAGGACCATGATGATGGAAGCTAATGTTCATCAAATCTATTGGAGAGAAGTTGTTAGTACTATAGTCTACACTCTCAATCGAGTTCAAATTAGAAATAATACCGGTAAGACTTCTTATGAACTTTGGTTTGGTAACATTCCTACTGTGAGGTATTTTAGAGTTTTTGGTAGCAAATGTTACATTAAAAGAGATGAAGATCTAGGAAAGTTTGACGCTAGAAGTGATGAAGGAATATTCTTGGGTTACTCTACTCAAAGAAAAGCATACTGGTGATATAAAAAGAGATTGAGAAAGATTATAGAAAGTACAAATGTGAAGGTTGATGAAGGAATTGAAAAACCCTCAATGTTTTATGAGTATGATGAAGATGAACAGAATGGTGCTCTGATTCAAGGTGCCCAAGTCTCTTCTGAAAAATAGAGTCAAGTTGATCCGGTAAGTCAGGAATAAGAGATAAGTTTCAATGAGCTTTATCAAGAGTTAGAAGTGCAAGAAACTCCCAAAGTTCCAAGGTATGTAAGACTAAACCACTCTGAAGATCAGATCTTAGGTGACAAAAGAAAAGGTGTAGAAACAAGAAGGAGAATTGCTAAAGATTCAGATGAGTATTGTCTGATTACAAATATTGAACCTAAGACAGTGAATGAAGCTTGCAATGATGAAAATTGGTCTAAAGCTATGGAGGAAGAACTAATGCAAATTGAGAAAAATCATACTTGGGATCTTGTTCCCAGACCTAGAAACAAGAATGTGATTGGAACCAAATGGGTCTTCCAGAATAAACTGAATGAAGTTGGTGAAGTAATAAAAAATAAAGCTAGATTGGTCTACAAAGGCTATTCTCAAATAGAAGGAGTAGATTTTGAAGAAACTTTTGCTTTGGTGGTAAGAATTGAAGTAGTCAGATTATTTCTTACATTTTCTACTTTCAAAGATTTCAAAGTGTATCAGATGGATGCCAAGTCTACCTTCCTGAATGGTGACTTGGAAGAAGAAGTGTACATTGAGCAACTGAATGGATTTCAGTTGTCTGATCATGGTGATATGGTCTACAAATTGAAAAAGGCACTGTATGGATTGAAGCAAGCCCCAAGAGCCTGGTATGAAAGACTGGACAAGCATCTCCTGAAGATTGGTTTCAACAAAAGTACTGCTATCAATAATTTGTATTTCAAAATTGATCGTGAGAACATCTTGATTGTTGAAGTGTTTGTTGATGATATCATTTTTGGAGGAAGAGACAGTATGTGCAAAACCTTCGCAAATCAAATGAAAAGTGAATTTGAGATGTCCATACTTGGAGAAATGAACTTCTTTTTGGGTCTATAAATCACTCAAACAAAGAAAGGGATCTTCATCTCTCAGTCAAAATATGTGAAAGAATTGTTGAAGAAATTTGGGATGGAAGATTCAAAGCCAATGAATACTCCCATGGCAACTGGATGTAATTTGAGAAAAGATGATGACTCTCCTAAGGTAGATCAGACAAAATATAGGTCAATGATTGGAGGATTGTTGTATCTCACTCAAACTAGACCTGACATTATGCAGGCTATTGGTCTTGTTGCTAGATTCCAAGCTGATCCTAGAGAATCTCATGTCATGGTAGTCAAGAGGATTTTTAGATATCTAAAAGGGACATTTGAGTATGGTCTATGGTATCCTAGAGATCATGACTTCTCTCTTCATGCTTATACATATGTTGATTGGGCAGGAGATGTGGATGACTAGAAGAGTACCAATGGTGGAGCATTCTTTTTAGGGAAGAGACTAGTTTCTTGGCTAAGCAAGAAACAAGAGGTAATATCTCTATCCACTGCAGAATAAGAATTTATTGTAGTAGTAGGTAGTTGCACTCAAGTCTTGTGGATGAAGTAGATGTTAAGAGACATTAGAGTAGAGTATGAGGAGCCTATCATAATTTTCTATGATAATTCAAGTGCAATAAACATATCTAAGAATCTGGTGTTGCATTTAAAGACTAAACATATATCCATCAAGTTTCAGTTTTTGAGAGAACAAGTGAACAAGAATGAAGTCAGATTGGAGTTTGTACCTTCCAAGGATCAGATTGTAGACATCTTTACTAAACCTCTACCTAAGGACTTTTTTGAGTACCTTAGGGAGAAATTAGGGGTTATTGCCCCTCCGGTGATGAACTAAGGTGCACTAATGTGCATTAGTCTAGTGGATATCACAGTCACATCTTGTAGTCCAAATTGATGACGAGGAGCTGCCACTTAGGGGGAGTAGCAGATATGATTTTGAAGTGGTGGAATTGCAAGTATGTGCCCTTTTCCATTGATGTCAAAGGGGGAGAGAAGACATGTGAAAAACAAGTGGTTGCTAATCACAGGGGGAGAAGTAAAGGGAGAGAAGACATGTGAATGATTGTTGCTGATAAGGGGAGTTGAGACAGTAAGGAGAAGTTCTTATCTTGATGGTTAAAATAGTTTTTCACATCATATGTTGCCATAAATGAAAAAGGGGGAGATTGTTGCAAGTATGGGCCTAACTGGTGTTGTCATTGATGTCAACATACTCCTGTTGCATAAATGATAAGATTTAGATGAGCTGTATGATGAGGATATTGAGAAAATTAGCCTCAATCAGGAATAGTAAAGAATAGTGATGACAGCAAGGTAAAAGTCCAAGTAAATGAGAGGATCAGAGGATGCAGATTAAAGGGTTTGTAGATGTGTGCATTAAGGTGATCCAGTAGATATTTTAGAGGTCCACATGAAGATCTAAAGAAGTTGTGGCCGATCAAGTAAAACTAGTTCCGATAGGTGTTCAGAGGTGACAGAGTGTTACAGAAAGGTCCAATAAGATCTAGAAATGAATTATCCTATTCTACAGATTTGAGGAAGTGTTGGGAAAGTCTTTATGGTGTGTCAACTCAATTGGTTCATGCTTTGAAGGTCCACAAGTATCTATTCCTTTGTGACAGTAATGACAGGCTGTGTTCTTGAGTTTCTAGATGTAGGAGAGATGGATTTCAGTTAGTAGATGAAGTGCAGATGTTCATGGTGATTCATGTAGACTTGTGGAAGTCTTTAGATTGTGTCTAGTTCATGTTGATGGTCTGCATTGAATTTGGAGTTCACATTTGAAGAACAACTTCCTAATGATAGTGTTCTTGTTGAGACAGTCTGACCAGATGAGTTATACATCTTGCGGTTGTTATTGTGGATGTTTGCTAACTTAGATGATCATTCCTAAGTTGATGTCTTGTATAAATAAGGGATTGCAAAGTCATTTCAAGGGTGTCCTTGTGGAGATGAGTGTGTGGTAGAAAGGAGAAGAGCGAAAGGCAGAGCATAAGTATTGGGCTTAAATGGAATTGACTCAAGCATGGTGAAGATGCTATTTACCTGTTCAAGTATGTGATACTTATTCTTTTGTAGACAGTGTGTCTCTTGTAGGTAGTGAGCCTCTTGTGAGCAGTGTGCTTGGGTAGTGAGCCCTAATTGGCATGTGCCATTTGTTCTTTCTATTCTTCTAACAGAGAATACATCTTGGGTTAATCACCCCATGGTTTTTCCCTTAACTGGGTTTTCCACGTCAAAATCTTAGTGTCTCATGTGTTGATGTGTTTCTACTCTTGATTTGGTGCATTATGCTTTCATGATTGATTTATTATTATGCTAATGAATTGAAAAGTAAGATTAAGTGTTTAAGAGAAGAACATTTTGCACAACTGATTCACCCCCCCTCTCAGTTGTGTGCCCTAAATCTAACAATATTCATTATCAAATGTTACCTAAGCAGTAGTTTTAAATGCTTTTATGCATCTTATGTTAAACAATGTTTGAATGTAAAAATGAATGCTTATTCACACTCTTGTAGAAAGATTTAATCCACAACAACCACAAATTTTTTCCCATTCAAAAGGAAAGCAATGGTTTAGAAACCAATCTAACCTGATATGTGTTTATTGTTATCCTTTTCTCTTCTAATCTTCTCCCTTCTTCTCTATTATTTGCTCTACTTTGATCCTACAAAACAATAACAAAAATGATTCCCTAGCTCCTTGCATTCCAGCTTTTTCTCTACCATTCCATTCCCCCTCATTTTCCTCTTCCTTTGCCAGCAAAATCTCATGAAATTTTCTTCCTTAACCTCCACTCCAAGTCATTGGAGGTATCTAAGACATCTAGGGAAAAAATGGAGAGTGGTAGCCATTATGGTAGCACACTCAATGTTATAAGTTCCCACTCTTTGGATTAAACTTAAAGAGTTTTCTCATGCCCCTCTTCATTTAATTTTCAAAAGGTGGACTTTAATCTTTCTCTATTATAGTTTTAAACAAAAATCTATTCCTTATGAAACCAAAATATTTGTTGAATTATAGAAAATTCTAACTCCACAACAAACATGTTCAAAGGACACAAGGAGAGAAAAGACTTCTAAATGAATGATAGAGGGAGTTTAACCAATCCTAACTTGATGCTATAGACTTTCTAAAAGGAGGACATTATTTTTTCAAATTTATCTACAATCAAGGTGGTAATGATAAAGACCATAACATTTATGCAAACTCAAGACCAATACACCTACAAAATACAACATGAATAGGCTAGACCAAAAAGTATGATGTTATACATGACTAACCAGAAAAGATGTAACATCTAGACTAGTGGGGTGTGTGTGTGTTAACGTGTTGTCGACACATGGTACTGAACATCGATTCTGGTAGATCTATGACCTTCTCCCTAATCATGCTCTCCATCCTCAACCAAGAGGGAAACTAAACTTTATCTTGTGTTCACCTCAATCAAAATAGAAAGGTAGTTAGTCCAATCAAATATAAACACGTATTAATATAGAATCGATAACCAATCAGATATTCATGTTCTTGCATATCATTTATCTATCAACTATTTCTAATACTAATAACAATCAAAGTTTAAATTTCACAATCATTCTAACATTTAGATCTGGTATTAAATTTTACATTCACATTAGTGCATGAAAAACAATCAACATATTATAACCATTTCTATTTGAAATATAAAATAAAATCATGTCTTTTCCAAGCATCATCTAAATACCATAATTTAAATAATTAAAATATCTTTTCAATAATTGTTCCAAAAACAGGGTGTAACAACTATTGTGAAGGTTTGATTGCTAGGTTTCCTAGAATTGTTGTTCAAAGTGTTTAGAATATAAATTTTTTGCATGTTTTTAATGTGTTTGGTATATTAGTTGAAGTGAAGAAGATTTCCTATGTATGTCTTTTAGAGAAGTGGATTTACCAAAATCTAATTAAAAATAGAACACTACTAGGTTTTGATTTGTTGTTTTAATTACTAGTGTGCTACTATACCTACTATATGATGTTCTTTTGAAAATAATAGAAAAGCAAGCATAAAAATTGAAACTAATTTTAAATAAATCACTAGAGTAAAAATTGAAATAAAATTGTAAATGAATAGGAATAGGAATAAGGTGCATATCATTTTTATGTTTGGAGCTAATCTAGTAGTGGCAAAAGAATTGAAGGTATCATTTATATACATATACATATACATATACATATATACATACATATATACATATACATATACATATATACATACATATATACATATATATATATATATGTATATGTATATATATATGTATATACATATACATATATATGTATATATATATGTGTGTATATATATATGTATATTTATATCTATACATATATACATATACACATACACATACGCATACACATACACATACACATACACACACACACACACACACACAGATATATATATATGCACACACTTATTTCATTTGATAATTTTTTGAAAGATAACACTAAGGGCTACATACTTACAAAATGACATTTCCAATTGACTTCATTTGATACCCTAAAAAGTGAAGCAAATTTCTTTTTGTCAAAATTTTGATTTATGTAGAGGAGACTCTATCAAGGGTTTGATTTAAGGCCAAGTGAGCACTATCTAATACTATCCAAGGGGGTTTGATCTAACCCTGTTTAATCAAACCCCCTTAAGGAGAACCAATCTAGGCTTAAATTATTATTATTATTTTACATATTTGATTTTGGGCAAAAACTAGGATGTCCCATAGTGATACACTATAGTGAGATCACCATAATATATCAAATAGAAATGATATATTTATAGCATGGTACTATCCATAGGGTGTTCTAGTAACTTGTCAAGTACACTTATATCTAAGCACACACTAGTGACCTATCAAGTGCTCTAGCATTCTATGATGCATTGGTGACTGATTATAGATGATGGTGTCCCTTGACTACATATTTCTCTAAAAATTCTTGGAGTTGCTCACAAAATTAATGCTCCTCTATGGTGGTTATAGAACTATCTAATGTACTTGCAAGGAATAAAAAATTGACAAAATCTTAAGTGAGAAGAGAATGTTATTTAAGATGAGCAAAAACAATTCACTATCTAATGGGTACTATAGACAACTAAAAATGACCATGTATTCACCTTCATTTTCTACACATCCCTAACATCACTTTCACATCCTAGCATGTCTTATTAATTAAATAAATAATTTTATTATTTAATTTATTAATCTATTTTTTGTTAATCCATTTTTCCCATATTAAATTTATAAATTTTATTATTTATTTAATCTTCGATTTCCTCTTAAATTAATTAACAAAGTCCATTTATTTAATTAATTTATCATTTCCAACCACTTCCTCTCCATAAATTAATTTAATAATCCCATTATTTAATTAATTTATCCACTCGCATCCTTGTCTTCAACCACTCACCACAATTATTAAATAATTGGTTACAATTATTAAGTAATTGATCCCAAATTAAATTCACTTTTCATCTCCACCATCCATTATCATATTACATCTTTTAATCTCTACCATTCACATAAGTAATGCACCAGAAGATCCTTATCCAGGACCTATAAGCCTCTCATCTAATCTTAGCCATCCATTTTATCTTTTAATTTTATTCATTCATCATAATTGACCTCTATAAATTGATCCTCTCACATCATTATCACAACACATCTTTCATATGAAAGTACATGTTAACATTTTCCATATCATTGTAATTACCATTTTCCTCCATTATAGCCATCTCATACCTAGATTATGTTGGTTTTGTGAGTAGTCCAAAATGCATAATATATGCATAAAATAAAGCTAGTAGAACTAGGGTACACCCTACTCTATTCTATCTAAGTGTGATGGTTTGACTTGAGGTGAAGATGTTGCGTTATATTACATTTATCTTCATTATTTCCCTTGGATCATTTTTTTTAGTAGATTTTTGGCATGCTCGGTGGGACCCATGTCCCTTTAATTAGCTTTTCTTGGAATAAATTCTATCATTTTTGGTTACAAGTTTTAGATCTGTGCTGTTGACTGTAATAGTACACTAATGCTTCCATTTGGTGTGCCTATGCTTGTAGGCTGCATGCCTATTTGCTCTGTCACTGTGCATGTGCTCTTTGTTTTAGTGCCTAATATATATTTTTGACGTATTTCATTTTTTGATTTTTAATAGAGATTATATTCTAGTTTGTCTATTAGATTTCAACTTATTTGTGTTGCTAACTCTCAAATCTAACCTATTAATTTGCTAATATTTAGTTTTGTAGGGTTTTATCAAATTTTTATTGTAGGTTCAGGTCATCTTTCTTAGATCCGTACCTATGCCTACAAAAGCACACCATTGTTGTTTTTCATTTTGTGAAGCTAGGGTTTCATCATCTCTACCAATTAGGATCTCTAGATTTTCCTCTATCAGTCATTTTCTATTTTCTACCAGAGCTAATTTTTTTTTGACAGGTTTCAATACATAGTTTTGATGCAGGAGTATCCAGTGGTGTAAGGGAAATTTTGCATCACCCAAAAAGAAGTTAATTCAAAATCATTGTAGTTGTTTTCATTTCTTTCCATAATTAGTGTTTCTAGTTCCATAATATCTAGAATAATAATGTAGGACTTTTAGTTTTTTCCAAAACTACTAAACATAGCGACCTGCCTAGTTTGGAAAGTGTACCTACCATTTTAGGAAAGTTTGTATTTGGGCACGGAATGAAGCAAAAACTTCCAGAAACTTACATAAAAGAAATACAAGACCTTTGGCGAAGGAATCAAGTGAAGATCATTTGTGAACTGAAAGATATTAAAGTTTTTGCTTTCTAAAAAGCCCCTAAAAATTTTTGAAACGAGATATGAGGCACTAAAACATCCCATAACATCCCAAAAAGTTGACAAAAATCCATTTATAAATTTCTAGCATGATAGTTCACATTGTGAGATTTCTGGTTCTTAAAACAGTTCGTCAATCAGACACCCGGATCAAAAGTTATGCTTCTCAGAAGATGAGCTAGTTTTGGAGGGAGTTGCAAATTTTGAAACATCATTGGAGGCTACCAAAAAATGCTATTTATGACTATTTTGGGAACCCTGGGTAGTAGTAGAGTTAAGGGGGAAAGTGTAGAGCTAAGAATAGGTGGGAAAATAGAAACCCTAGCTGATTTGAGGTTACAGAAGGCTAAAGATTCTAGAGTCTCGAAGTTGGGAAAGTTATAATGTGTTGCAGCCAGTAGAGGATTCATCCTCTGTTTGTAATTGAGCTTCTGTAATGTAATGAGTTGCCCAGATCAATAAAAGAAAGTTCTATTTTCTATGTTCAATTTATGTTTTTGTGTGTTTTTTTATTTACCCCCTTCATCAAGTGGTATCAAAGCAAGGGTTCCTGAGTGTGTAGACAGATCACTGACTGTGAGGCAGTTTGCACCAAGACCTAAGGTTGTGGGTTTGTTGTGGAGACCAAGATGCCTCCACGAAGAAATTGTGTTGGAAGGAATGCTTTGATGGAAGAGGGTTTTAGAGCCCTACAAAGGCAAATCAATGCATTGCAAGAGGAGCTATGAAGAGGGTTTGAGCCGAGGACAAGAGAAGAAAGCGAAGATGAAGTTGAAGAAGAGCTATCTAAGGAAGAACAAGAAGCTACCCGAGATCTTGTAGAAGTTAGGTTGTTGAGGGCCATTTCGAAGATCAGAAAGATGCCCAGGATCAAAGTTTTTACATAATCTAGAGATTTGAATCTAGAACAACTTATTGATTGGATTAATGACATTTAGGAGTATTTTGAGTATGAAGATGTGGAGTACCCAGATCGAGTTAAGTTTGAAAAAACAAAGTTGAAGGGCCACGCCAATATTTGGTGGAAGGAGGTCTAATTAGAAAGGAATAGAAGAGGAAAAGGAAATATCACCAGATGGGATCAGATGGTGGAGAAACTGAAGAAGCAGTTTATTCCTATGGCCTATGAGATGGAGTTGCTGAAGAAGCTACAAGGACTAAGGCAAGGTAACAAGCTGTTAAGGAGTATACAAAATAGTTTTATAAAATTACTATCAGGACAGGCCATGCAGAGCCCAACAAGGAGAAGGTATCCCTTTACATTAATGGGTTGAGGCCAAGCATTCAAGAGAACTTGAGCTTGGTTAGAATGACCACCATAGAAGATGTGTACCAGTTTTCCCTGAAGGTGGAAGAGAAGATGAATAAAAGATTTGACATCAAGCAAAGGGGGGAGGACTAGTGGAAGACCCTATTGTGGGTAAAATAAAGATTCAAAGAAAAGTGAAGAAGCTGGCACCAGTCAAAATAAGAGAGGAGATAATACCTAGTGCCCTCCTGACCAGAACAATGGTGAGCAAAGAGGAAGAGGAAGAGACTGACCTAGGTAAGGACCAGGAAGAGGAGGTTTCAGAGGAACTTCTTTCCAACGTGGAGAAGAAGAGCATCGAGCATATGAGTATCCGCAACATCAAGGAAGGACAAATAGAAGACCTAAAGGTAATGCACGAGTTGCACATGTAGATGAAGATGCACAATCTGAGTGTTCTAAAGATATTGAAAGGGCAGAAATCCTAATTGTTAGAACTTTACTAAATGAGGAGAAAGAACCCAATTAGAGGAAGAGTTTATTGTACACAAGGTGTACATATGAAGGTAAGTGTTGTGATATTATTATTGACAGTGGAAGCACTGATAATCTTGTTTCAGAGGAGATGGTTGACAAGTTGAAGTTGACAAGAAGAAAACATCTGCATCCATATAGGATTGCATGGTTGCAAAAGGACCATAGAGCTTTGGTCAATGAGTAGTGTTTAGTTAAGTTTAAGATTGGTGACTACTATGATGAGGTGTTGTGTGATATCATACCGATGGATGCAAGTCATATGTTTTTGGGGAGGCCGTGGCAGTATGATAGGAGCCCTATCCATGATGTCCATGCAAACACATACTCCCTAACAAAGGATGGAGTTTGTCACAAGTTGAAGCCCTTGAAGGAGGTGGAAGAAAAGGTATGTAGTACTACCAGAATTTGCTTGGTAGATGTTAGAAAATTTTCGTAGGGTATGAAGCATGAGTGTCATTATTTTGCATTGATTCCTAAGATTAGTCAAGAGAAATGTGAAGATGTACCAGCAGAAGTTTCAGATATGTTAGAAGAATTTCAAGATATTATCTCTGATAATGTACCAGAAGGTTTACCACTAGTAAGGAAAATAAGTCATCAAATGGATTTGATACTAGGGGCTAGTTTGCCAAATAAGACAGCCCATAGAATGACTCCAGCCAAGGGTGAAGAGTTGAATAGACAAGTTCAGGAGTTGTTGAGGAAGGGATTGATAAGAGAGAGCCTAAGTCCATGTGTGGTACCTGCAGTACTAGCACCAAAGAAAGATGGAGAGTGGAGAATGTGTACAGACTCTCAAGAAATCAATAAGATCACGATCAAGTATAGATTTCCATTTCCCAGAATAAATGACATAATGGACTATTTGAGTGGAGCCACGTACTTCATGAAGATTGATCTGAAGAGTGGGTATCATCATATCCAAATCAGAGAAGGAGATGAATGGAAGACAACCTTCAAGACCAAGGAGGGTTTGTATGAGTGGTTATTCATGCTGTATACGCCTAAAATTGACATGACTCTACTTAAATAAATATTTTAAATATTTATTTCATCACCATATTCCTCTATCAATTAATAAATACATTTATTTATTTATTTGATGCATCCCCTCTCATTTAATTAATTAAAGTCTCCTACACCAACTTCATTTTTCTAAAATAATTAAATAATTTTAATTATTTAATTAAAATCTTTATTCTTCCAAATTAAAATAAAATACAAATTTTATTTAAATAAAATCTAAAATCCTCACAAAATAAAATATATTTCTATATTTTATTTATTCCTCTCAATTATCTACAAAATAATTAAATAAATTCTTTTTATTTAATTATGCCTTCTTATCTTCACAAAAGTCATTCTTATCTTCCAAAAATACTTTCCTCTTGTCACACAAAAGCAAAAGCTAAGTTACAAAAGCAAAATCAGTTTTAAAGCATCTTTAAAGAAAATCTTCTCTCAAATTAGAAAAATAAATTCTAATTTAATAAAATCAAATCTCATCCTCATCAAGAGAGGAGTTAACTCAACAAAGCTGGTTTTCAAATGACATGTGTCCTTCTTCCATTTGTTGCACATTCCTCAACAAGCCTCCTCCATTGATCTTTTCTTTTCTTCTCAACCATTGATCTTCCCTCACCTTTTTTTATAAATACAACCTCCTTCTCTTCATTTCACATCTAGATTTTGTGTAAACTTATGCTGCAGAGATACTAGCGTGCCTTTGGCACCCCTACTCCCATTTAAGCATTCTCATTCATACTCCATTTCTGTATTTGAAACTCATCTTCAAATACATAAGTATCACAGACATTCTTCCTTTGTCATCTTCAACAAGCAAGCAAGCAACTAGCTTCTGAGGGCTTCACAATCAAGATCAAAGAAAGATAGGCAAACTATGGAAGGTGAAAGGTAAAGGTGCAAGGTATTATTTGTTATTTGTTTTAATCTCCTTTTATGTTTAGATTTCGTAGATGTTTGGGTTTTTATAATCTTTTGGATTAACCTATTTTCTCCCTCACATTTTTGGTGCCCACCGTGGGGCCCTTGCCCCTCTTACTAATAAAAAAGCTGACTGTTTTTAAGTGACAGGTCTGTACAGGTGCAGGTACAGAGTTCTAACAGAGCCTTTCAGCGCATTGATCCTCTGAAACGACGCATATGCACTAAAATGGTGCATACATCCTCTGCAACGGTGCATATGACCTCTAAAATGGCACATATGACCTCTGAAATGGCGCATATGTTTTGCAGTGAATTTTAAGAAAGTTGTTTTCTTCGCCAAACACTCTATTTTTCATGAAATCTAGGCAAATTTGTACTCAAAATTTATGGAAATGCCCCCCTGAATGAAATGGTGAGGTTATATTTGAGCTAAGAGATCATATACATACATTTTTATCCAAAACCTTAACAAACTAGGGTTAGGAAATGCAAATTTCTACAGACCGATTTGCTTCTTTCTACGCATATGTCCTCTAATTTGATGCATTTGTTAAAATAGTGCAAAGATCTATTGTTATAGTGCTTTTGACACCTGTCTTAGTACTTTTGTACAACAACACATGCAAGTTATGTTTCTGTGCATTCAGACTACATTACGGCACTTCTGTTCTGCTGTCTGTTTTTAGGGTTTGTTTGATTTTGTGTGTTTTAGCTAACATTCATTCTTGCAAGATTAGTGGCTGGATTAGATCATTTAGCTACTTTGCCTAGTTCACCTAGACTAAGTAAGGGAAAAGTAACAAGTACATTTCATACAAACTTCACATAGCTCATAACTAGGAAGGAAGTAACTGAATGCAATTGCTATCTCTGCATTGTTGATCTATTTTCTTAAATTAGGCCACTACTATCTTTACAAATAGAAAATGAACAATGCTATGTCTTAATCACTTTAAAAGTTTATAAATGGGGAATGAACAATGCTATGCTCTAAACACTTCCAAGTTAACAATCGTGTGAGTGCACAAGTAGATTAACTCATTTAGTTTTTTCTATTTTTAACTAGGTTGGATAAACAAGTGTTTTCTGTGCTTGCAAATGACAATAGGCTTATGCTCTCCCCTTAACTAGGTGATCAAAGTGCCAAACTTGTCATTCTTTTTGTCAAACCTTTAGGGGGGCCTGCCCTTGGATGCACGCTTGTCCAAGTGGGAACGACCCTGAGTGGTAACAGGCTAAAGCCAAGCCTTACCAAGCCACTTAAAATAAATTGTACTTGAGGTGAAACCTCAAGCAACGAGTGCTGCTGTGTTACATCGACAACCAACCTCCCCCAAAACCCTCATAGGCATAACCCTTTGAGGCTGGGAGACTCCATAACGGAGAGTAGTGCCGCCACACGTGTAACCACTCAAACGGTTGCCCTAACTAAGAACCAATTGTGTAGAAAGCCAAAAACCCCTATTTGTTGATGCAAAGGGCAGAGCTCTTGAAGTAGCCTTGATTCAAGTGATTCTTAGTAGAGGTAGTAGGGACAACCCTAAAGTTTGGTGGGGGTACGAGCTTAAGGAAACCTAGATTTGGTATGCATGAGAAGTGAGTGCCATGAAGGGGAGTCGGTGCTACCAAATCCTGAAGCTACACGCTTTGAGTGGCATAGCTAGAGGATTCAATGAATATTGTCCCATCCAGCCTAGGGTGTACTTATTTTTGAGTCAAAATAGTCCAAAAAATACAAAAAAATAGAAAAAAGTAAAAATCATGAAAACTTCTATGTGTTTGATGTGTCTATGCCATAATTGAAATTCAATTCTCAACAACACTAAGTTATCAAACCAAAAATAGAAAAATCTTGAAAACATTCCAGAATTCTGCAAAACTAAGACAAAAACTAGAATTACGCATTTGTCACGACCTGTGGTGCATTCGATCCAACTTGTAGCGCATTTGCACTCTGTTTTGGTGTATTTGTTTTTGCACATCCAAACCAGTAAGATTTTTTGGTCTTGTGTCAATGGCAAACCAATTAGAATATTTTGGTCAAAAACTTCAATATCTACAATTGCAAATAAGCTTAGATCCCTCGCCCCAAAATTGTATAGCAATTTCTCAACAAATCTGAGTCTTACAACAAGAAATGGCAATTTTGCAAGCTGAACGTGCCAATACTAGCTACACCTCGCCCCAAAATCGTACATCCTTTTCCCATACTCATGACAAGGCAAGCACCATGCCAAGTTGGAAATCGTACACCCCTCTGTCTACCATTCCTTCTTCACCATCTTCTAAGACACATATTCCAAAACATACCAATCCCATGCCAACACCACTATGGAGTTCCTCAAACTCTAAATGGATGACCAAAAAAGAATCAGATGAGTTGTGGGAAAGAGTTTATCCAAATTTATACAACTAGAGAAAAGCTAGAGAGAAAGCTAAATCCCCTCATTCACCTATCCATACACCTACCAATGATGTAATCCAAGGGCTACTAGCAGAGAGTCAACCATGTCCCCAAATTTTAGTCCTTGACCTTACCAAGGATTCTTCCAATAACATGTCAAATCCTACAACCCCTTCATGTCATCCACAACACCTTGATCTTATCAAAGAACTTCCTACCATGAACCAAAGTCAAGATCCACCAAACATCCATATTGTCAACCAAGAAGCTATCCAAGATCTATCCACTTCCATTCAAGAAGACCAAGAGCTATCTCAAGACCACACCTTAGAGCATGTGGAAACATCCACCCCTAGTCTAAGTCAAGATCAAATCACTTTCATGCAACCTATCCATAATATGTGTCTTTTCTATGATCAAGATGATATCCATAATAATGAACCTCTACATGAGTCACTTGATCCTATCCATCTCCCAACAACTATACATGAGAAGGAAATCCAATTCCAACCCATCCATAACCTTTATCTTTTCTATGATTAAGATACTATCTTTGATGAAGAAGATATACATGAGCAACTTGATCCTATACATGAGAAGGAAATCCAATTCCAACCTGTCCATAATCTATACCTTCTCTATGATCAAGATATTCCCTATGAAGAAGATGTCCTTGAACAACTTGATCCCATACCCATCTGTGAGCAAGAAACCTCCATTACTTCTATCCCTCTTCCATCTAATCCCATCCATGATCCAACAACTTTCACTTCCTCTGATGAGACACTTGCCTCCCAAGTGCACATGAATGATCAACCCAATAACTTAGATCCTAAAGAGCATAATGATGATAAAGATTCTAGTGATCCTTCACCATCCATTATTGACCAAGCTACAAATCCATCGTCTTATATCCTTGGACTTCCTACCTTCATGCATTAATGTTCTTCCTTAGAACACCAACAACCATTATTTGCTAACTTGCCTTCCTCGTCCAATAAGGAACTTGCTACTAGTGCACCTATACATAATCCCATGGTCCACCACATACTCCAGAATATGAACTATCAAGGTAAAGGCTTAGGCCTTCATAAACAACGTATTTTGGAACCTATCCATGTCAATGTTCCTCCACCTTCATATGGCCTTGGATACATACCCCAAGATGAACAATCTCGAGATGTTGGTACTTCCTCCACTCCTCCTAAGTTTACCACTTTCCATCACAAACCCTATCATATCCCCAAAACATATGTTGCCATTCCACCTCCATCATCCTACAATTGTCAAAAGCATGTGACCATACACCTTCCACCATCCAATCTACCTCCACTACTTCCAACTCCTAATATCCCTCCATGCATTTTACCACCACTTCTTCCAACACCTTATCTGTCCATCTATAAATCCTCTAAATATCACAATCATCGCCAACAAATGCACATATTGTCTAAACAAGGAGCTTTCATCAACCTCACTTCCACCATCCCATGGGGATTCAATGATAAATATATGGATGCCTCTACCCATAAAGTCAAAAAACCTCAGAGTCCTCATGACCTAGGATATAAAAGCCAAGAATCAAAGAATTATCCATATCAAAAGCTGCATACACCCGTACACCTCAATGCCAAATTGAAAAAGGTGTGGGTCCCCAAGCAATAGGCAATTATCTCTGAAGCTGCACATAAGCTACATACACCCAAACCCATACCTTCACAAGAACAATCTATAAGAAAAAAGGTTTGGGTACCTAAGCAAAAATCCCTAAAGTTACATGAGCCATCCACCTCTCAAGAATTTCAGCCATCCACTTTCTCCCATTCCATCCAAAGGTCTCAAATTCTTCCATCCCATATGGCATGCAAAAATCAGAAAAATACTAAGTCTATGTGGGTCTCTAAATTCCTAAATCATTCATCCACCAAGCAAAAATCTCCATTGCTTCCTACACCACCCTCCTATCATCAGCTTCAATGTTTATCACAGTACATGCAATCATTGGTCATGGTTCCCTTCCATTCCACAACACTTCCATATAACTCCATCTCCCCTCCCTTCCACTACTATCCTACATATCTTCCTCATCCTATGGTCCATGATTTTGCATAAACCTTCCTTCCATCCTTGCATAAGTCCTATATTCTACATCATCATCCACTATTGCACCTTCTATATTCCACTATCTACCATTCTCCATCTCACTTTCATGTAATCCCCTACCAACATCTATGAGGACACTAGACATGGTCTGTACGACAACCTCCATCTAGCGGGACTATCATCTTTCAAGGAACTAGATACCAGAGTCCCTCTCTTCCATATTCCACCTTCTCCAAATATTAAAAAGAAAAAAGTAAAGAAAAATCCCTTCATCCAATGGTGAAAATCTGGCAAACAAGCACCTTAGATAAGTACCATGATGAAAACCTAGTAAATAGGTGTCATGTGTAAAGTTGATCTTCTATGTCACCTACACTTGGGGGCACCTTGTCTCATCAACATATCACTTTTCTCCTACCAGTTTCCTTCCGTACCATTTCCTTTTCTATTCCTCTATCCACTACACACCTATATTGTAAAGTCTATCCAACCTAATCTTCCATTCCTCTATTTCTTTGATCTTGATAAAGATTGGGGGCACAGTGTTGATAAATGTTTTAGATGTCTCTTGACATACCTTATCCCTCCAAACCATGCAAATCCTTCATTATCCTCTCCTCCTCCCTCGTCTTAAGCATTGTCATGAAAAATCCTAAGTATTCTACCTACAATGGGGCATGTTTTTCCTATGTGACATAGTCCTTGGAGATCACATCCTTGTTTCCTTCTACCTACCCTACCATTGATCCCCTATTGCCCATCCATCTACCTATCTGTGGTGTTTCCCTTGTCATCAGTCTCTAGCATTAAGGCTATCCAAAATTCTTGTCCAGTATCCTATCCACAGTGTCAACCTAGCATGGCCTCTGTCGTCAATGTTACCTGTTCCATATTTGATCCATATCTTAGGTCCATCAGGGTTCTTCCTGAACTACGTTGCCTCTACGTTGTCACGTAGGCAAGGCCATTATCAATGTGCCCTCGAGGCTCCGCTACCCATCCATTCCCTACCTTATCGTCTATCCTTCTCTATATCCGTGTCCGCACCTTTCACTAGGCAAAGCACACATAGCAAAGCAAGCTTCCCAAAACCAAAAGTCTTGATGCAGAACATCAACCTGTCCTAAACAAAGAAACGCACCATATTGAAACACTCAAGCTAATTCTATATCAATTATGGCAAAAAGACACATCTAATGCAAGAATGTTTTTGTGAACTGGTTAACTTACAAAGTCTTGGATTTTTGTCATTATGTCTTCCTATGCTACTCAAGGATGCCAAAAGCTAGAGATGCTATGATGGGGGCATAATCATTTTCTTTGTCTACTACTTGTGGATTAAACTTTAGTAATGTGATGACTTTTGTCTAACGACATGATTAGCAAAAAATCATTGAGGACTTCCGAGGTCTAAACATGAAAAGGGACAATCCTTGTCTATTGAAATGCAAGAAGTACTCAGGTCATCTAGATTCAAGTTTGACTAGATGCTTGTATCAACTTGCTATATTAAAATCCATGTAAGTAATATTCAGGTCATCTTAGTTTAATTATACCTCAATGCTTGTATTTTCTTACAACATTTTAAAATCCCAATGATGAAATAAGCACTTCCAAATACTTGCTATATCAAGATGACAAATATCCATATCCATATCCATACCATATCCAATTGCAATTCATATCCATATCCATATCCATAATGTATCCAATTGCATTTCTCCATATCCCATCCAATAAAATTCTATGCAGCGTATCAATGTTTACACAGAAAAGCTTGTGATTTCTTTTGTCGATTCATTTCTTCTATCTGTCTTCATATCTCTCGTCAATAGTTCTAGCTATCAACTTGAGCAGTGATCCAGATGTAAGTCTATCCTTAATCCATACCAATCAAGTCAAGTCAATCTTGTTAAATGATCCAATCGCAATCAGTGGTCTTGATCCTAATCTTGTCATAAACCATATCAATCAGTCATAACTATACTTCGTGTTGCTCTAGGGATATATCGTTCCCCTCCATGAAAACACTGTCATATATTGTTATCATATCAAATGTCTTAGACAGGATGTTGCATTGTTGAAACTAGACCTGGAGTCTTATACGACATGTTTCATTCCTGACACCAGACATCATCGATCTATATTGTTGGTTTACCACTTGACCGGGGCAATACCTTGCTTGTTCTTGTATCATTTGTGCATGCTGGCTTACTTTCTTGCGTGGGTCATCATTTTATCTTGTATCACATATCATTCACCATCTTTCTTCTACATCCAACCATTTTTTCTCCTATTTCTCCTCTTCTTCATCATGAGATTGTCTGTCTCACGCCTTTCTACCGTCTCCCCGTCCAATCTCCCAAGGGGGCATCCTGTCGTTAAACTTGTACCAGGGGCAAACTGGGGCATGTATCATTTTCAGACAATCTTATTCTTTGAAATAATGTGATAAAACACATTGCATCAAAGAGGGGCAAAATGTATACACCTAAAATTGGCATGACTCTACTTAAATAAATATTTTAAATATTTATTTCATCACCATATTCCTCTATCAATAAATAAATACATTTATTTATTTATTTGATGCATCCCCTCTTATTTAATTAAATAAATTACATTTTATTTAATTAATTAAAATCTTTATTCTTCCAAATTTAAATAAAATACAAATTTTATATAAAGAAAACCTAAAATCCTCACAAAATAAAATATATTTCTATATTTTATTTATTCCTCTCAATTATCTACAAAATAATTAAATAAATTCTTTGTATTTATCTATGCCTTCTTATCTTCACAAAAATCATTCTTATCTTCCAAAAATACTTTCCTCTTGTCACACAAAAGGAAAAGCTAAGTTACAAAAGCAAAATTAGTTTCAAAGCATCTTTAAAGCAAATCTTCTCTCAAATTAGAAAAATAAATTATAATTTAATAAAATCAAATCTCATCCTCATCAAGAGAGTTAACTCAACAAAGCTACTTTTCAAATGACATGTGTCCTTCTTCCATTCGTTGCACGTTCCTCAACAAGCCTCCTCCGTTGATCTTTTCTTTTCTTCTCAACCATTGATCTTCCCTCACCTTTTTCTATAAATACAACCTCCTCTTCATTTCACATCTGGATTTTGTGTAAACTTATGCTGCAGAGATACTGGCACGCCTTTGGCATCCCTACTCCCATTTAAGCATTCTCATTCATACTTCATTTCTGTATTTGAAACTCATCTTCAAATACATAAGTATCACAGCCATTCTTCCTTTGTCATCTTCAACAAGCAAGCAAGCAACTAGCTTCTGAGGGCTTCACAATCAAGATCAAAGAAAGATAAGCAAACTATGGAAGGCGAAAGGTAAAGGTGCAAGGTATTATTTGTTATTTGTTTTAATCTCCTTTTATCTTCAGATTTCGTAGATGTTTAGCTTTTTATAATCTTTTGGATTAACCTATTTTCTCCCTCACACATGCCATTTGGGCTAACCAATGGACTAAGCACATTCATGCGGCTGATGAACGAGGTACTGAAAGAATTTTTGGGAAGTTTTGTTATTGTCTATTTAGATGATATTTTGATTTTCAGTAAGACTTGGGATGAGCATCTGATGCATATCAGAAGAGTTTTAGAGAAGCTGAGGGAGGAGAAGTTGACATTTAATCTGAAGAAATGTAGTTTTGCAAAGGAGTTGGTATACCTGGGATTTGTTGTCTTAGAGGAAGGTCTTAAGATGGACCCAGAGAAGGTGAGGGCTATCATTGAATGGCCTATGCTGAGGAGTGCCACAGAGGTAAGATCTTTTCATGGTTTGGCAAGTTTTTACAAAAAGTTTATAAGGAATTTTAGTACCACTTGTACAACCCTAACTGAGACAATGAGAGGGGATACAAAAGAGTTTAGATGGACTAAAGAAGTAGACAAGAGCTTTAATACATTAAAGCAAAAAGTTGTAGAACAACTTGTTTTGGCACTTCCAGATTTCATTAAGGTATTTTAGGTAGATTGTGATGCTAGTGGTAGTGGTATAGGTGTTGTTTTGAGTCAAGAAGGTAAGCCCATTGCCTATTTTAGTGAGAAACTTAATGATGCCAAGAAAAACTATTCTATTTATGATCAAGAGTTTTATGCAATAGTTCAAGATTTGAAGAAATGTAGACATTATTTGTTGCCAAAGGAGTTTGTTTTATATACTGATCATCAAGTTTTGTAGTATCTTGATAGTCAAGGAAAGTTGAACCAAAGGCACTTAAAATGGGTTGATTTTTTGCAGAGCTATACTTTTGTTTTGAAGCACAGGAGTGGAAAGTCCAACAGATATGTAGATGCCTTGAGCAGAAGGCAAAAATTGTTGACAAAAATGAAGATAGAGGTTGTTTGGTTTGATGAGCTCAAAAATTTGTATCCTAAAGATCCAGATTTTGCAGAGGCCTAGAAATCTTGTTTGGAACCTATTACTTTGGATAGGACAAAATGGTTGGATTTCATTATCCAAGATGGCATGTTGTTTAGAGGAAGCCAATTGTGCATTCCAAGGAGTTCCATGAGAGAGAAGCTAATTAAAGAGAAGCATAGTGGGGGATTGGCTAGACACTTTGGTCGAGATAAGACCATTGCTATTGTTGGTGAAAATTATTATTGGCCATAGTTGTAGTAGGACGTGAAGAAGTTTGTGCAGAGTTGCAGAGTATTTTAGATGGAAAAAGGAACAAGTCAGAATACAAGGTTGTATCAACCATCACCTATACCAGAGAGGCCATGGGATGATATTAGTATGGATTTTGTTCTTGGTTTACCAAGGACACAGAGAGGACATGATTCCATTTTTGTGGTGGTGGATAGATTCTCGAAGATGACACATTTCATTCCTTGTAAGAAGACTAATGATGCTATTCATATTGCTGAATTATTTTTTAGGGAGGTGGTGAGATTACACAGTCTACCAAAGAGCATAGTTTTAGATCGAGATACCAAGTTTGTTGGTTATTTCTGGAGGACATTATGGAAGAAGTTGAAGATAGATTTTAAGTTCAGTTCTATACACCATCCACAGACTGATGGATAGACAGAAGTGGTGAATAGGAGTTTGGGTAACCTACTACGATGCTTAGTAGGAGATAAGCCCAAGGGATGGGATTTGATTTTACCATAGGCAAAATTTTGTAAATCACCATTCTAGATTGTATATGGGAATAGTCCAATAAATGCTTCAAAGTTAAGGAATCTGGACAAAGGAGAAAAGACAAGTGCCGAGGCTGAAGACTTTGTAGCACACATGAAGAATTTGCATGAAGAGGTGAAAAGCCACATTAATATGATGAATATTCAATACAAGGATAAGGTAGATCAAAAGAGGAGATATAAGGAGTTATAGGTAGGAGATGAAGTCATGGCTCACTTGAGAAAAGAAAGGTTCCCAATTGGAACATACAATAAGTTAAAAATGAAGAAATTTGGACCATGCAGAATGCTGAAGAAACATGATTCAAGAAATGCATATGAGGTAGAGCTACCAAGTGGGATCAATATTTCCCCTATTTTCAACATTGTTGATTTATCAGAATATCATGAAGGTGGAACACAGGATGGACCAACAGAAGTGCAGTGGAGTATTCTCGCATCTACTTCAATGGAGGAGATAGAAGAGATCTTGGATAGCCATGTGGGAAGAAGTACTTAAAACAAGCAATATGAAGACTATTTGGTAAAATGGAAAGGAAGGCCTATTGAAGATTCTTCATGGTTGTCTAAGGTAGAGGTTGATCATTTGGGTTTTTCTCACACAAACATCTAAGACGTGACAAGGTCACTTCTCAAATTACCCTGGGTGTCTGATGTAGGAGCATGTAGTGGTGTAAGGGCAATCTTGCATCACCCGAAAAGAATTTAATTCAAAATCATTGTATTTTTTTTCATTTCTTTCCATAATTAGTGTTTCTAGTTCCATAATATCCAGAATAATAATGTAGGACTTTCAGTTTTCCAAAACTGCTAAAAATAACGACCTGCCTATTTTGGAAAGTGTACCTGCCATTTTAGGAAAGTTTACATTTGGGCACAAAATGAAGCAAAAACTTCCAAAAAGTTACATAGTGGAAATATAAGACCTTTGGTGATGGAATCAGGTAAAGATCATTTGTGAGCTAAAAGATATTAAAGTTTTTGTTTTCTAAAAAGCCCCTAAAAATTTCTAAAATGAGATATGAGGCACTAAAAGAGCCCATAACATCCCAAAAAGTTGATGAAAATCCATTTATAGATTCCCATTATGATAGTTCACATCATGAGCTTTTTGGTGCTTAAAACGGTTCATCAATCGAACACCTGGATCAAAAGTTATGCTTACCAAAGAATGACCTACTTTTGGAGGGAGTTGCAAATTTGGAAATTTAGCTGGAGGTCACCGAAAAGTGCTATTTATGACTATTTTGGGAACCCTGGGAAGTAGTAGAGTTAAGGGGTAAAGTGTAGAGCTAAGAATAGGTGGGAAAACATAAACCCTAGCTAATTTGGGGTTACAAAATGCTAAAGACTCTAGAGTCTTGAGGTTGGAAAAGTTGTAATGTGTTGCAGCCAGTAGAGGATTCATCCTATTATTGTAATTGAGCTTCTATAATGTAATGAGTTGCCCAGATCAATAAAAGAACATTCTATTTTCTATGTTCAATTTCTATTGTTGTTTGTTTTGTGATTTACCCCCTTCATCAAGTTCTAGTTTAGTGCATTTGCTTCACAAACCCATTCCTACAATTCAGATCAATGAGCCTACGATCTAGATCTCTATGCATGCGATCTAGATCTTTGTGCATGCTATCTAGATCATCACACCTGTGATCTATATCTTTACACCTATCTCTCTATAGATCCATACATGTGCCAAATCTATCAACGCCTAAGCCCCTATCACCATACCTATGTAGTTTGTCGACATGCTTGTGATTTAAAGGTAAATTAGGTGTAAGAGTCTAGTTTTCTAATTTGGTTTATCTCTATTTTTGCACTTTTGGCTATATTTCCATGCTTTTGATTGATTATAATTTTGTAGCTAACATTTTGGCTTGATCTTGGAAGTAACACATTTGTGCAATTTGTTTACGGTTGTCAAAGATTATATCTCAAACTAATAACAATTTTGTTGTAACACCGCTTCCAAAGATATTGATTTTCAACTAAATTAGGCACTAAAGTAGATTAGTGGGTTAATGAACATTTGTTTTCCATGTCTTTGAAGTTGTGTGTTGGTGTATTTTCTCTCCTTACACTTCGTGTGATCTTAGAGATCAAAAACCACACATTTCTTCTCTTTGTTATCCCAAGATTTTGCTTGTTTGTGTGTATGCTCTCTCCTTGTGCTTTGTGTGATCCTGGAGATAAAAAACAACAAGTATAATCTATCCCTTAGGAGTCCTACCTTTAGAGATACACTTTCTCTAAAGGGGCGACTTCAACCACATTTTCTGGTAGGGTATATCAAAGGGACAAGAAGAAAAGTTATACCTCAATGGTGAACACACCTTGCCAAAATTGATCCTTCAGACCATCAGTCCACCAAGATTTGGATTTTTGATGTGAGGACCTATTACTTAGAATCTTGTTCACATACTTGTGATTCATCAAACATTGTGTATATAGAGGACTCCCTTAGAAGATTGTAAAGCCTACTTAAGGCCTTTCGGTCATCTTATCTTGTGGTGCATCATTGCTAGGGAGGAGGAGTGCTTACATGTACCTCCATGTGTTGAGGTAGAGCTCACTTTGGTCAAGGTTTATCCTCCAAGGTAAGGGGTATATGGTGGTCCATGACCATACATTCCATAGCTATCCAATTGCATGGTAGATGGTATTAATGGAATGGATGTCGCCATTATCAAATTAGTGGGAATGGAAGTTAGCCTTGTTAGTCCACAAGGTTTGACACTCCTATTTGAATAATTTCAAGCTTGTTAATGTGTTTGGTGTGTTTTTTTTGTGTAAAACTAGTATAAGCCATATTTATCCATGAAGCAATTCACAACAATTACCTTGATAAGTCGTAAGTCATCTATTGTGTTTTGTTTTTGTATATCTCTTGCCAAATTTCAAAAAGCTGTCACAAAATACCTAATCAAAATAGTTCCATGCCTATGACTATAGTTCCACACCTTTTCTATTTTTCACCGTGCCTATGTTGCTATTTGTTGTGCATGTGCTCTCTAGTAGCCCGCCTATGACTTGAACTCAATGCCTATGCTAGAACTCAATTTTAGTCTTTGAAATCTAAAACTTTGGCTTGTAGATCTAACTATAGGGTTAAATAATATTTTGAAATAGACCTATCCTATAGCCCAGCTAGTGCTTACTACCATCCAGTCATTCAATATTGCTTTTTCCAACCATAATCACCCATCATTGCATTTCCCATTCCCTTGATTTTGGACTTGTGAGTTTCCATTCATCTTTTTGGCCAAGCATTCATCCTTTGGACCTAAATTTTTTCAACCCAACAAATCATCCATTTTACCAACTCACTGATTTATCTCCTAAAAATTCATTTCTCAACCAAGTTAATTAGTTCATTCATCCATTTTGCTAACCAATCCACCTATCCTCTATTACATCAATCCACAAAATCCACTTTCTTATCCACCCATTTGTCAACTAAATCATTTATCAAGCAATCAATCCTTTGATCTATCTATCAAATCCAAAATTTTCAAAAGCCTATCCTAGATCGTTTTATCATTTTTGAGTTCTATTGACTTAGGAGCTTTGCCTACTCTTAATTTAGTGGCTCTTTGACTACTCTTGTCTACCCTAAATAGAAAGGTTATCATATTCCTCTTCTTTTTTAGGCATTTGTCAAGCCTAAGTATTGAAAGGAATCCCATCCTTATCTATAATAGAAGATTTAGGTGAATCTTGAGCTATTTTGGTTTTATCCCATCATATCTTTGTCATATCAAATCACCCTACTATCATATCTTAATCCTTGTCATATCATTGTCATATCCATATCATCATTATATCAATTTTGTCATCCTTGTCATATCATATCATTGTCATTACCTTATCCTTGTCACTATCATAATTGGGTTGCCACATCCTTATCATTGTATCCTCATCATCCTCATATTCTTGTCATCATAATACCTTTGTCATATTCTTGTCATCCTCATACTTTATCCATACTATCCCCATATCACCATACCCTTGACATCTTTTGGTCCAAAATCTTGCCATTTAGGCCTTACTTAAAACATAAACAATCCCCATGTCCAAAGCTGATCTATCATCATCCATTTACATCCATCATCTTGTCATCTCATTCCAAGGTCATATTATTTATGCCCACTACAAGGTTACAAGCTAATAGAATCATAGAATCCCATCAACAATCCCAACAAGAGTCTCATCAACAATCCCAACAAGAGTCTCATGAACAATCTCATGAAGAGTCTTAACAACCATCCCATAAAGAGTCTGCATCCCAAGGTAGAGGAAATATTACACCCTCCAACATTATGCTCAGATTTAGTCCTTAGTTTGGAATGTCCACTGACATGTTCATACTTGATACTTATAAGGACATTCTCAAACCATCATCAAATCCCCTATAAACACAAGAGCATTATACTCCTATGCAAGAGCCTTAAAGTCCAAGAACCTCTACCCATGACTCCCTTGATTATGAATCTAGAGTTCAAGACTTTATGGAAGACCTTGATAATGAAGCCCTAGTGGACCATATAGTTTCTACAAATGCCCAAAGTTACTTTCAAAAGTTAATATACCGAAGATTCAAGGTACCTCTGGAATTTGATGTGTTCACGTTGATACCTCAAGGTTATCCTCATCAAGTTGATTATCTATTTGGAGGTTCCTCCCAACCACATGTTGATGAGACCTTAAATCCTATGTCAAATCTTTACATCTTCACATCCTTGAATCAACCTACTTCTTCTATAGGTGTGTCACAATATATCCCTAGCATTCCCATGTTGATCCCTCAAGTTAGAACTACCATCATACCACCACCATCATCAAATATTCCATCATCATCCATGTTCCTACATCATCTATCCCTATGACCTCATACATCCCTCATTATAGCAAATCCATAACTCCACCTATTTTCACTATAGGTATGTTACAACCCATTCCTATAATTGTCACGATATTTCCACCTTCTAGTTGTATAATCATTCTACCACTCACTACTCAAGTATCCAACCCTATCTATATATCATCAACTATACCACGTATTCATACCCAAGCCAGTGTATCCATACCCCAAACCTTGCAAGTCCAAACTCATTCCTCATCATCACATGCTAAAAACCCCAATACATTTGCCCTCCAACAACTCATCCTCTAACAAGAACAACAAAAATTCATTTTACAACAACTCATATCCATCGAACAAGCACAAACACAACAACAAGAACCCCAATCACAACAACAACAACCATGACCATCGTCGAACACATCAGACACATCACCTAATGAGTTGTTAGAGATGTAACAACTTATGAAATAAATTCTACTTGATACGCAAAAGGGAAACCAAAAAGAAGAGATACACGTTTGAAGAAATTTTCCCATGCCCATTTGACAAATCTGTAGAAATGAACCCTTTTCTCAAAACATTGAATTCACAAAATTTGATAATTACAAGGGGAAGGGTGATCCTATAGACTATTTAAGAGGGTTCTTCATAGCATGTATAGATGTTACATATGATGACACTTACTTGATGATACTATTCCCTTGTAGCCTAGGAGTCAAGTCATTGAATGGTTCTCCAATCTTCCTTATGGAATTAAAACTTTCCAAAAGCTTGATGACAAATTCATAGCTCACTTTTCATACAACATTGAACATGAGATGTCCCTGACCGACCTTTACAATAATAAACAAATAAATGGGGAATCATTTGTTGCCTTCTTACAGCATTGGAGAAACCTCACTAGTAAGCTCCCTTCGTCCATTCCTCAAAAACAACTTATCAATCTTTTCATTCAAAATAGAAATCAGGAAATGACCTTTCACCTTCATGTCCAATGTACCAACACTGTTGAGGAAATAATTGATAAATGCACAACCTTAGAGAAATCCCTAATAGAAAAAGGACATGTCAAAATCTTCAAAGATAATAAAGACTCCAACAATCAATCCAATGAAAAAACATGATTTTGGGCTAAGAATAAGAATATTTTCAATGATGGTATAATAGATTCTGAGCTTGTACAAAATATCCAAAATACTCCATTGGCACTCAAATCATCATCATAAAATGCAAATGTTACTATTACCAATAATAATCCTATATAAGGATTAAGACGTAGATGAAAATTCACAAAATTGGGAGAACCTATGGAATCTATTTTTCAAAAACAGTTACAAGCAAGCCTCATTAAACTTCCTGAGATAAAACTTTATGAGAAAAATGCTATTAAACCCCACTAGTACAATGGTAATGAGTCATAAAACAAACAATTTCATGAGACTTAAGCACTATATCCAAGATCTTATAGATTGAGGAGGTGTTATTATAGATGAACCTCCTCCGAAGTCATTAAATGAAAAAATGAGAGTATACAAAGATCCATTCACTCAACATGGTCAAGGTAGTTTCTCTAAGAATAAAAATCATGCCAATAAAGTCAATTCCTCCCCTTCATATGATTCCATTGTGGGTCATATTCAAGCTTGGTAATAATCCTAATTGTGCAACTAATAATTTTGCAATTGCCACTCATTGTAGTCACATCATTATTCAAGGAGCCCCATCCTCATGTATGCAATCCTCATCCACAACACCTTCCAAATATAATATCCTTGATCTTCTAGGGAAGACTCCCACACAAATCTCCATCCTAGAGATTCTTTGTACCTCCCCTATGCATAAGGAGATATTAGATAAAGCTTTGATCAAGTCATGTGTCTCTAATGACATTAATGTTGAACAATTTCAAGCCATGGTTAGAGACCTTGCATCCACACAATGCCTATTTTTCATTGAGCAAGACCTGCATATTGTCAATTCATCTCATAATGAACCCCTCCACTTAGAGGTAGTCATCCATAAAGACAAAATCCAAAGGGTCCTAGTAGATGGTAAATTAGGCTTAAACCTATGCACCTTAATATTGGTAATACAATTCAAATATTCGACCTCAGTTCTTGATAAAAAACATTTCAATACAATCAAGGCTTATGATGAAGCTAAGATATGATTAGAGGGAACCATCAAACTACTTGTTGAATTATGTCCCACACTTATGGAAAACAATTATCAAGTCTTAGACCTTAATCTCCCATATAACATTCTCCTAGGATGCCCATGGATTCATGCCATGAAGTCCATTCCTTCCACCTATCGCCAATGCATCAAATTCCCCCATAATGACCAATAAATCACCATATACATCGATCCACATCCCTTTGAATATTGTCACCTATTGGAAGGCTCATATTGCAAAGCTAATTATTGTCCTACCAATGATATAGCTAAACCATCTCCATCATATATTGATCAATCCACATTCTCTTCTTCATCCACCACATATCCCAAGATCAAGGCTAAGATTATTGACAAAGGATTAGGAGAATACACTCTACAAGGAGCCTTTTGTGTGGGGCACCTTCCACTTTCTCCTAAAATCTTTGGAAGACCTCACCCTAATAGACCTATTTCAACTATCACAATCAATTGTAAGCCAACTAAGTTTTCCCATTAGGGTTTACTAGATAAAGAGATCATTGATGCAAATATTTTGGAATGGCTCTATAAGGAAAAAGATAAACACGACAATCTCCCCCTTGAGAAATATCCTAAAGGTTTTCATATAGCACAAAACATAGGTTACCAAGAAAAACATGGTTTTGGATTACAAGGACAAGGAGCTATTGAACCCATTCAAGGTAGCTAAAGCATTTCCTACCATTGATGGTACTAATGAGGATACCTATGATGACTCCCTTGAGTGTATCACCGAGCTATATGATTCAGCCATATTCACCCTTACCATGTCAATGTCATCATCATCACCATCCCATAACCTTGAACTCATCTACCCTAAACTCATTGATTGGGACCAACAAGGGCCTCCTATTTTAGATGTCTTTCAAAATGATGAGGCTATCACTAAATTCTTGGGATTAAGATTAGGAATACCAATTGGAGATCACAAGATATTATACACCATAGAGCTCAACACTAATGCCTACTTCAGAGAGACATTCAAATTCGTTAGTCACCAAAGTAAAAATATAAAAATCATGTCCCCTAGTGAAAACCACTTTGGAGCACTTTTGGATGCCAAACAAGTAAAAATAAAGGATGCATCCGAGGGTGAAAACCTCCTTGATGCACCCGAGGATGAGAAATTTGACCTCACTGAAGTTATGCTATACCAAGAGAGATCTCCTATTCTTATTGAGGAAACACGAGATGAATTTGGGAACACTTGAAGAACCAAAGATTACATTTACAGTGGCATCGCTTTCAGAATTTGAATAACAAGAGTTTATCATTTTTTTTATAGAGAGATCAAAGAATATTACTTGGTCCTATGTGGATATGCCTCATTTAGATCCTTGATTGGTGGTACATCATTTCAAAGTATATCTTGGAGAAAAACCGGTCAAACAAAAGTTGATAAAAATGCATCCCACAGGTACTCTCTAGTCAAAGTAGAATTGGAGAAACTACTAGTAGTTGGCTTTATCAAACCTATAGATTATCTAGAATGGGTGGCGAACATTATTCTAGCTTCCAATGTTACTAGGCAAATTCAAGTTTGTATAGATTTCAAAGACTTTAACAAAGCAAGTCCTAAAGATGATTTTCCACCACCAAACATTGATATCATAGTCGACCTAACAATTGGGCATGAGATGTTATTCCTAATGGATGGATTTTTGGGATATAACTAAATCAAGATTGCTAAAGAAGATCAACATAAGACTACCTTCATATGTACTTGGGGAGTTTATTGATGGAAAGTAATGTCTTTTGGCCTGAAGAATGTGGGAGCAACCTATCAAAGAGAAATGACCATAATTTTTCATGATATGCTTCATAAAACAATAGAGGACTATGTTGATGATATCCTTGGTAAATCACGAATAAGAGAAGCTTATTTGTATGTCCTTGAAAATATTTTTGACTATTTAGAGGAATAAAAGGTGCACCTTAATCCAAATAAATGTGTTTTTGGTGTGACATCTTGTAAACTCTTAGGCTACATTGTCTCTCAAAGGGGTGTCAAAGTAGATATTACTAAAGTGAAGGCTGTAGTTTAAATAAGACCACCATAGAATCTAAAGAAATCACATCGACTTCAAGAAAAACTACAGTCTATCAAGAGATTCATGTAGCATACCTTGCTGACAAGTGTCAAGCCTTTACACATTTATTAATGAAAAATATATAATTTCAATGGGATTAAAAGTGCCAACAAGCATTTGATAAATTGAAAGAATATCTTGCAACACCACCAGTTTTGGTACCACCAGTTAAAAAAAACCACTCCTTTTATACATATCAGCTACATCAGCAACATTAGGAGCCCTGCTAGCACAAAATGATGACATTGGGAAAGAAAGAGCTATATACTACATTAGTCATGCTTTAGTGGGATATTAGCTAAACTATACACCTATAGAGAAGGCATGTCTTGTCACTGTCTTTGCCTTATGAAAGCTTCAACATTATATACTTAATCATCAAAGTAGGCTCATCTCAAAGATTGACCCCCTAAAGTATCTCGTATCCAAGGCTACCCTAACAGGACATACGAAAAAATGGATCATGGTTTTGAGTGAGTGATGCAAACAAGTTAGGGTATCTAAATTAAATAATATTCTCATATCAATGTTATTTTCAAAGAAAGAAATGGCTATGGACACTTTTCAACTTTTGGCTGTCCATTCGAATTCCAAGGAAGACAAGGTGTGGCAACTTTTCAACTTCTTTTGAAATTTTATAAATGGGTTCAATTCAAAGGCAAAGGTGGGAATTTTGAGGCATACATCTCTTCTCAAAGATACATCTCATCTACTAAGATTGCCGAAATGTACAAACTCTCCCAAATGGAGTCTCTAGGGCATACATCTCATCCCTTGAGATAGCCAAAGTTGTTTTGAACTTTTCTTTATGAAATAAAATTATTTCGCACATTGTTTGTTTTGTGTTTTACAATACTGAAATCTCATTGTTGAGTATTGTCCTTTAAATTCACAAAATAATTTAGATCAATGGTATCAGAGTGGTTGCATATGAGGTGTGCTTTCTTGCAAAGTGTGAGATGGATAACTACGCTTGAATCACAGAGGCCGGGGTGATTCCATTGCTGGTTCCATTTCTCTCCTCGTTGGATGCCAAAACTCCAAAAAAGACGCCATGAAAACACTATTGAATCTCTCCATCTTCACCACTAGCATCACCTCTTTTTGGTGCCCCAGTAGCATCCTCTTCTACTATCGCACCATCATCTCTCTTTGGTGCCACAAGCTCATCTTAATTGGGCCTTTCTTTCTACCTCCACTCTTTTTCTATAGGTTGTGCTTCTGGAGGCAACAAATTCGAAAGATGCTCACCTTTACCTGTGTTGATTGAAATTAAAAATAAAACTATTAAGAGGCCTCTTATTAATACCATCGTCTCCATCTTTTTCAAATTCTCTCATTGCAAAACTATGTTATAGAGGACATGTTTCTATTTTGCTTTATGGTTGGAGTTCGACACCTGTGACAAAATGACCGAGAATATCAAATTTGTGAGATGCTTTGATCACTTCCACACGACAAGGAAAATTCTTTGAATTAAAGGGAAGCCATCACTGATTCTGCTTCAAACACGCTACAAAAGGGGAGTGGGACTCGAAATGTTGACGTCTGAATCATTACTATAATTTCAAAGTCTTCTTGGCTCTCGACATCAGATTTTCAAACAAGTACGATTACAAAAATTAAATGCAAGGAGAGAAGCAGGCACATTTTATGGTGTGGCATGACATTGGAGTATGCATGGGCATCAACAACATTCCATAGAGTTTGGAGGAGACGTATGGCTTTAGCAGGCACTATGAAGTGTCGCACATGGTGTATTCCAAGTCAAAAAAAAGTAATTGGGAACGCCATGCTAGAGCAGTTTTTATCCAGGGTATCCACGTCAGTGATTTTACTTTGTGTGATAAGAGGATACTAGATGCAATGGGGTATCCACGTCAGTGATTTTGGTTAATCTGGACTATGGAGAGCATTGTGAAATTTTGCAATGGCACTTTTGTGCATTGGTTTTTACCTCCGAGACCAACGAATTGGTCGACTCAAAGGATTCCATTGCAGGAAGAGGAGGATTTTGCAGTGACTTCACTATCCACTCTTGGAGGTTATCACTAACAAGACTATCATATTTTATTTGACAATGGCATTTAGGTGCTCTATTTGGTTCAAGCCTCTTGTGCTAACTTCTTTCAACCTGCATTTGACCAAAGGTCTCTGACTACACCATCGCCTGTAGCTACAAAATCACGTGGACATAATAATACATGTACGATGTGTTGCTTCACCTTCTTCAACTTCTGTCAGATCCAACTTCCACTACCAATTCCACTACATTAAGATGCTTTGCCTTACTGTCTTCAATGGAATCAATAACAATAGTTGTATTTGCTGCCACATCTTCTTTGGCAACAATTACATCAATACTAGTGTCACCTGTTGGCAGAAACAGGGGGACAGAGTAGGGGAGGTAGATCACAACCCCCACAAAATACAAATGCTACAGCAATGTGTATGATGGATAGCATGAAACAAATACACACACACAGGAGACAATACACAAAGGAGACTGCAATATTTCTTTATATATATATTTTTCTTTATTTTCAGATTACATTCAAACTTGTTACAATTTATAGTGTAGACCTGCTGCTCTATTTTCTTACTCTACCCCAATCTCTGAAGCTACACTCTGTATATCCGGAGCTGCCTGTGCGAACTCTGTAGCTATCTTACTATTGCTGCTGCAACATTCCTCTGCTGTTCTCCTTCTGATGTTCTCTCTTGGAACCTTCTCATTCATCTACTATTGCAGGTTGCACACTCTTCTCTATCCTATTCGACTACTTATTTCCCTCCTTTTTGTCTCTTTTAACATACCCAGCAAAATGGGTGCTCAAACACTTTCAAATTCAAATCTACCTACCAGAATTAAATGCGGTTGGCCAACGGTGTTGAGGATGAGATATGAGGGGATCCCAAACTTGACGCGGGGGCAGTCAGCATTAATTGAACTGATGGAGGATTAAATTTCCAACATCACCTCCATATGGATCAAGTGGATGAAATTTCAATAGAAATTTCAAGTAGGGGCAATGGGGCCCATTGCCTCTCAAGGGGGGACGAATGATCCAAACAAGTAAGGGTATCTAAATTAAATAATATTCTCATCTGAATGTTATTGTCAAAGGAAGAAATGGGTGTGGTGACTTTTCAATTTTTGGTTGTCCATTCAAATTCCAAGGAAGACAAGGTGTGGTGACTTTTCAACATCTTTTCAAAATTTATAAATGGGTTCAATTCAAAGCAAAAGGTGCAAAGTTTGAGGTATACATCTCTTCTCAGAGATACATCTCATCCGCTAAGACTACCAAAATGTATGAACTTTCCCAAATGGAGTCTCTAGGTCATACATCTCATCTGCTAAGATGTCCCAAGTTGTTTTGAACTTTTCTTTATGAAATAAAATTGTTTCTCACATTGGTTGTTTTGTGTTTTACAATACTGCAAGCTTAGTACTAAGTATTGTCCTCTGAATTGACAAATAATTCAGATCAATGAGTTTCACATTGAATATGTGGGTAGAAAATCTATAAAAGGACAAGTCATTTCTAATCAATTGACATAAGCCCCCATCGAAGCCAATCATCTGCTTATTTTAGAATTTCTAGATGAATCAATATTTGTCATTGACTTCCCTACAAATTGGAAGTTATACTATGATGTATCTTTTACACATCATAGTTCAAGAGTAGGGATCCTCTTTGTCACACCACAAGGAGACTTGATACCAAAAGCCTATAGCATCCTATTTCCTTGTACATATAATATTGCAAAATATGAAGCATTTATCAAAGGTCTTAGAATGGCTATCCTATGGAATATCAAAGTACTTGAAATCTATGGTGATTCTCAACTTTTCATACATCAAGTCAATGATGATTATCAAACAAAAGATGATGTAAGGTTCTCTTGTATAAGAAATTTGTCGACACATCCAAGCAATAATTTTCATGGATCTAATTTGAACAAATTCTAAGAATAAAAAATAAAGTTGTTGATGCCATGGAAACTATGGGGTCATTGATTGATATTCCCTCAAATAGTTCATAGTCATAATTATTGATTGAGCAACTTTATATTCCTGCATTTGATGTCTCAGAATCTGAGCTTTTTTGTGAACTTGTTGGTCTTGATTCACCTTGATACAATAATATCTATACCTTTATACATGACAACATTCTACCAACTAATTTTTCACATTACCAATGTTCAGCCTTCATCCGTCATTCAACTTGTTATAACATTCTCTGTGATATAGTTTATCAGAGGACACTCGATGGGATTCTCCATAGATGTCTTAACACGAAAGATACCTAATTAGCCTTACATGAGGTACATGAGGGTATATGTGGTGAACACTCTAATGGTCCAACCTTAGTCAAAAATTTGTTAAGGACTGGATATTACTAGCCAACTATAGAACAAGTTGCACATTAATTTTTCAAAAAATGTCTTCCTTGTCAACAACATAGTTATTTGATTCACACGCCTACACAAGAATTGCAACTAATCATTACATCATGACCCTTTTTGCAATGGGGACTTGATCTCATTTTTCAGATTCATCCTCCTTCATCCAATAGTCATAAGTTCATCATCACCACCACTGAGTATTTTATGAAGTGGGTTGAAGCCATTCCCCTTACATACATCATTGGAAAACAAATTTCCAAGTCCATCTTGCACTATATCATTTTTTTGATATATTATACCCTAATCCATTGTTATTGACAATGGTAAGCCTTTCAAAAATAAAAAAAATTGCCACCTTTTTTATCAATTCCATATCCATCACTACCTTTCCACTCCCTACTATCACCATAGTAATGGTCATGCTAAGGTTTCAAATAAAACTATTCTTAGGGTATTGAAGAAAACAATCAATGATACTAGTTAAGATTGGGATTTACAACTCAATCCTGGTTTGTGGGCATATTGCACTAGTATCTATACACCTACAACAGCCACACTATATGCCCCTGTCTTTGGATCTGAAGCTATCTTACCAATTGAGGTCGAGCTCCCCTCCCTAAGGGTATCATTAAAACATCTTCCTGATGAGGAAGACTATAAATTTTCCCTATTACAAGAATTGGAAACACTAGATGAAAGATGTCTCAATGCTCTTAATCATCTCACAACCTATCAAAATAATCTTTGTCATAGCTACAACAAGAGACTCAAGTTTGAAGCTGGTGATCTTGTACTTAAGTAAAATTAAAAGAATCTTCAAGATTGAGATAAAAAAGGAAACTTTGAGCCAAACTAGTTGGGACCCATCATCATTATTAGTCATTATGGTTTTTGAGTATATCAGCTTTCTACACTTGAGGGAAAACCCCTTGAAGAACCTATCAATATCATTCACCTCAAGAGGTTGGATGCCTAACCCGTGGGGTATCCCAATTGTATTACCAAAAAAAATCAAAATAGTAAAGAGAAATGATTTGTCCTCTGGTGAAAACCACTTAGGTGGTGCCTTGGATAAGTACCATGGTGAAAACCTATTTACATGTGCCATGTGTAGTAGCCATACATTTACCATCTATTACATACCCAATTTGACTTTTACTTTCCTTTTCATTCATCTAGGTTTCATCCATTCAGCTCATCATCACCCATTTACCTTATTGTCATCCTATCATGGTTTGAAATTTTTACTTAGTGTCATTTACTATCCTACCATAATAAGGCATACATACTACCATACCCCTTCATATCCAGATCATAATAAAACCCTATCACTTGGGGGCACATTACCAACACCTAGTTATGGTTTGGATTGTTCTCCTAATTTCCATAAGACATTTGGAAGGTAAGTCTTAAGTCTCATGCATTTCACACCAAAACATTCAAAAATTAAAAAAATACAAAAAGATCAAATATCCCAAAATCTAAGCAATAAATGTCCATCTGAGTCATACCATATCTATAATAAAGATTCATACTCATTCCATAATAAACTTGACATTCACATTCTATCCATTCCATAATAAAATACTTGACATTGAAACAAAACAACCATACATGCAATACATCATTCCTTAATCAAAATCAGAAACATTAGTTCACATGTTGAAATAATAGCTAGTCATAATATCAATTGTCACATTAGTTTGTATCAAAAATCATCTTCATGAAGCCTCATCTAAGGATACATCATTCTCATCATTAGGCACCTATCCAAACATTATTAAAATCTCTAGCAAGAGATATAATGGTTATGTGACTTGTGTCATCATTTGGTCTTCTATTTTTTTATTTTTATGCTTTCTATCCCCTCCTCATGCTTTATCAACACCACCTAGAATGGCGCATAGCATTTTACATGTTTTCTGGATGTCTTTATTGCTTTATCTAACATTCATATCTTGTCTATAGTGGAATAGATTTTTGCATACTAGTCATCATTTGCATCTAAGGTTATATCATACCTGTAAAAACACATTCCATAATGCTCAAAATAAACATAATTACTCATCTTAATCAAGAGTTAGATTAATTCATGATTATCCAAATCAAAGTTTAACAAGAATGACTCATTATCATTTGAACAATTAAGCATTTTATTATAAATAGAATATAACAAAGATTCAATTATAATATTTAATTACATATCATCAGTGAATAACTTTCACTATACATGTACCAAGCTATGCTCAAGGCATCCAACATCAAATTATACATAATAGCTAACTATCAAGTCATAGAATGAATAACACTATATCTAGAACATATGACATCCATCTTCAAAAGTCTTGGCTTGTCTCATGCTTGGGAAGGAGAGCATCATCCAAGTGCTTTCTGACCAACCATGGACTAGTGGTGCCCTGCTCATCTTGCTAATTGGAAGTGGCCCTACCCTTAGCGGAAGGAATAGATATTAAGAAACCGTTAGGTTAGCCATATGAGTATCTAGTGTTGTGTCCTTCATAATACCTCTCGGTCATGCAACTATAGGTCCACTCTAACTATACATGACACTACTGGAGATATTATGCCATCTATAGAATTGTGGACCGACAATGCATGCACAAATGGATGCATTGCTTTGGCCAAATATTTGCATACATGTACGTTACGCAATGAATGTCGTCATATGTCCACCACCCTAAGTCAACTTATAAGTTGTCTCATCCTACAATATACATAATTTGACCCTTCTCGATCTATAACAATTTAGTTCATTTCATCTTAGTCCATACCTTGAACATTCGAATTCTACCTTCATAATCCATTCTCAAGGATCACGTTGCTTAAGAAACTAGGAACTAGTAACTCCACATCACCTTGTCCCACATTAATTTGAATAAAAATGGTTATCCATGATCTCAACACTTATCCTCATTGGCTTGGTGTTTACTTGTTTACCTTATATCATGGTTTACACTTAGGTCATATGGTCAACGAGCAGACTTCTAGTGACACAAAGGCTGATTCTCTTACTCAAGGTTCCATCATAAGAGACCTTCTAAATGTTAAACTTCTAAAAGAAGAAAAAATAGCCATTCAAGAAGAAGACATTCATGCTCTAATACGTAATATGGTTTATGATGACAAAGTTCTATTCTTGTGTAAGAACATTCAAATAATAACTTTCTCCCTTGAGGAACCATGGCTCGAACCCATAGAAGCCAAAAGATAATAATATGCCCATAAGAATCTTCTTGATACCTATAGAGTTTATTTAGCAACAAAGTACAACACATGCACAATGATATTTTTTACATGCAATGGATGGTTTCGTCATTCACATCAAGCTATTAAGTATATGTTGCAAGTATGGGTTTAACTGATGTTGTCATTGATGTCAACATACTCATGTTGCATTAATGAGAGATTGGAAGAGCTGAACACTGAGGATATTGAGTAAATTAGTCTCAGTCAAGAACAATGAAGAACAGTGACGACAGCAAGGCAAAAGATCAAGACAGGTTGAGGATCAGAAGACGCAGATTAAAGGTTTGCAGATATGAGTCCTAAGATGTTCCAGTTAAGATTTCAGAGGTCCACATGAAGATATGAAGAAGTTGTGATCAACCAAGTAGAACCGGTTCCGGGAGATGTTCAGAAGTGACAGAGCGTTATAGAAAGGTCCGGTGGGATCTGGAAATACATTATCCTATTCTGTGGATCAGAAGGAGTGTTGGGGAAGTCCTTATGATGTGTAATCTCTATTTGATCATGGTTTGAAGGTCCAGAAGCATCCACTCCTTTGTAACAGTAATGGTAGACCCTGTTCTTGAGGTTTTAGGAAGTAGGAGAGAGAGATCTTAGTAAGAAGAGGAAGTGTGGATGTTCCTGGTGATTCAGGAAAGCTTGTGGAGATCACTGGATCATGTTCAGTTCATGTTGTCAGTCTGCATTAGAGTTGGAGCCGGGAATTGAAGAAATACTTTCGGATGAAGGTGTTCTTACTTGGGCCGGCCAACCGGATGAGTTATTCATCTTGCGGATGTTCTTGTGGATGTGTGCTGACTTAGATATTTGTTCCTAAGTTGATGTCATGTATAAATAAGGGATTGCGAAGTCATTTCAAGGTGTGACTTGTGGAGATGAGAGTGTGGTAGCAAGGAGAAGAGCAAAAAATAGAGCAGAACGTTTGGGCTTAAATGGAACTGACTGAAGCATGGTAAAGATGCTATCTTCCAGTTCAAGTATGTGATAATCATTCTTTGGTAGACAGTGTGTCTTTTGTAGGTAGTGAGCTTCTTGTGAGCAGTGTGCTCGGGAAGTGAGCCCTAATTGGCATGTGCCATCTTGTTCCTTCTATTCTTCTAACGGAGAATACAATCTTGGGTTAATCACCCCACAGTTTTTCCCTTAATTGGGTTTTCCACGTCAAAATCTTGGTGTCTCTTGTGTTAATGTGTTATCTTCTCTTGATTAAATGCATTAAGTTTATTGTTTGATTTATTATTATCCTGCCAAGTGGATTTAAGTGTTGAAAGTAAAGAAAGTTTCAGACAACTAATTCACCCCCCCTCTCAGTTGCTTGCTTTAAATCTACAATTGGTATCAGAGCTGATTTCCTCTAAAAAGAGCTTAACCGCTTGAGGAGATCCGGGATGCCATCCTACAAGAAGGATAGTCTGAAGTTTGATGGAACTAACTTTGCTCTTTGGAAAGGTTGCATGGAATGTCACTTGTAGTGTATGGGATTTGCATACTGGTCTATGGTTAAAAAGGCCTATGTACCTCCACAGGGTGGTCTGACAACCCTAAATGAAATCATGGATGCTAAAAATAATCTGCGGACCAAAGAGGCTCTGTTAAGCGCGCTATCTGATTCAGAACTCTCAAATGTTATTGATCTACCAATTGCCTTTGAGATCTGGAATAAACTGGAACTTTTCCATGAAGGAGATCAGTTTGTCAAATGTGCAAGGTTACAAAGTCTAAAAGGGAAATTTGAAAAATTGAAGATGAGAGATGATGAAAATATTACCACCTTCATGCCAAGAGTAAATGAGCTAGTTTGTGGAATCAAAAATGCAGGTGGAACCCTGAGTGAAGATGATTGTTGGCAAAGTTCTCAGATCCCTTCCCGATTCTTATAAAATGAAGGCCTTTGCAATTGAAGAATTTAGAGCTCACACAACAGTTACAAGAGATCAATTGATTGGTAAGTTGGCTGCTTTTGAAATGGCTGAGTTTGGAGATGATCCCCCAAAGACTGAATCTGCATTCAAAGCCAGTACCTCTATAAAAGGGAAACAAAGATTTGATTTGGGAGAAAACTCTTCAAGGAACCTATCATGGTATGAAAAAGCAAGAAAAAAATTGGAAGAAGAAGAAGTTGAAACTTCTCATCTTGAAGCTCTTATTGCTAAGAGACTGCCAAGAGGATCCGGTAAGTATGAAGGAAAAATACCTTTTAAGTGTTTTAACTGCAATAAAATTGGTCATTTTGCCTCAAGTTGTCTGGAAAGATTTTCAAGACCCAATCCTAACAGACTAAGGTTTCAAAAGAATTGTTACTATGTTCATGAAGGAGATGATAATGAAGGAGTAACAGATGATGAATCAGAGATAGGAAACAAATTCGGTAATGAATGGGTGTTTATTGCCATCAAATAAGAGGAACCTATATTCTCTATATCTATTGATCATAAAGTTGAAGAAAGAGCTCTGGCTGCCCAAGTTGAAACAAAGGATGATTGGGTCATTGACAGTGGATGCTCTCACCATATGACAGGTGACAAGAATAAGTTCTTAAAGTTGGAAAAGTATGTAGGAGGAATTGTAAAGTTTAGAGACAATTTTGCTGGCAGAATCAGAGGTAGAGGAACTATCTCTCTTGATGGAAAGAACAAAACTGGTAATGTACTGTATGTTGAAGGTTTAAAGCACAATCTTCTTAGTGTTGGATAGCTGGTGGACAAGGGCTATGATCTCAGATTCAGGAATGGAAAGTGCAAGATATTTGAAAGTTTCAGAACAGAGATTGCATCTAGTACTCAAACTAAAGGTAATATCTTCTACTTGGTTGGTACTGCTAAAAGTTGCTTATTTGCTCAAATTGATTAGAGTTGGTTATGGCATAGGAGGATGTGTCATGTGAATTTTGATAATATCATCAAGATAAGCAATGCTCAGGTTGTAAGAGATCTTCAAAAATTAGTGAAACCTACTAATAGCTTGTGCAAAGAATGTCAGTTGGGGAAATTGAGTAGAGTCACATTCAAAAGTAAGGAATTGTCTTCTACCAGACTGTTGGACTTAGTTCATACTGACCTTTGTGGTCCAACAAGAGTTAGGAGTATCCAAGGTGATAGGTACTTCATGTTGCTAATTGATGACCATTCTCAGATTATGTGGGTAACTTTTCTGAAAGAAAAATCAGAAGCACTTGAGAAATTCAAAATATTCAAGGCCATGTTGGCGAATGAAACTAGATTAAAATTGAAATGTCTAAGGTCTAATAGAGGTGGAGAATTCACATCCAGTGAGTTCATAGACTTCTATGAAAAACATGGAATAAAGAGACAATTGTCTGCCCCTAGAACTCCACAGCAAAATGGAGTAGTTGAGAGAAAGAACCAGACGATCCAAGAAGCATCTAGGACCATGATGATGGAAGCAAATGTTCCTCAGATCTATTGGAGAGAAGCCATCAACACTGCAGTCTACACTCTCAATTGAGTTCAAATAAAAAACAATACCGGTAAGACTCCTTATGAACTTTGGTTTGGCATTACTCCCACTGTGAGATATTTCATAGTTTTTGGTAGCAGATGTTACATTAAAAGGGATGAAGATCTATGAAAGTTTGATGCTAGAAGTGATGAAGGAATATTCTTGGGTTACTCTACTCAAAGTAAAGCATACCCGTGTTACAACAAGAGACTGAGAAAGATTGTAGAAAGTGTAAATGTGAAGGTGGATGAAGAAGTTGAAAGACCCTCAAGAATTCATGAGTATGATGAAGACAATAAGAATGATGTTCAGATTCAAAGTATCCAAGCCTCTTCTGAGAAATAAATTCAAGTTGATCCGGTAAATTAGGAAGAAGAGATAAATCTCAATGAGACTGATCAAGAGTTAGTGGTGCAAGAAACTCCCAAAGTTCCAAGGTATGTAACTCTGAAGCATTTTGAAGATCAGATCATAGGTGACAAAAGCAAAGGAGTGCAAACAAGGAGGAGAATTGCTCAAAATTCAAATGAGTATTGTCTAATTTCTAAGATTGAACCTAAGAGAGTGAATGAAGCTTGCAATAATGAGAATTGGTCAAAAGCAATGAAGGAAGAACTAATGCAAATTGAGAAAAATCACACTTGGGATCTTGTTCCTAGACCTAGAAATAAGAATGTGATTGGAACCAAATGGGTCTTCTGGAACAAACTAAATGAAGCTGGTGAAGTAATCAAAAATAAAGCTAGATTGGTCTGCAAGGGTTACTCTCAGATTGAAGGAGTGCATTTGGAAGAGACTTTTGCTCTGGTGGCAAGAATTGAAGTAGTCAGATTATTTCTTGCATTTGCTGCCTTCAAGGATTTCAAGGTGTATCAGATGGATGTCAAATCTACCTTCCAAAATGGTAATTTGAAAGAAGAAGTGTACATTAAGCAACCAGATGGATTTCAATTGTCTGATCATGGTGACATGGTCTGCAAATTGAAAAAGGAAATATATGGACTGAAGCAAGCCCCAAGAGCCTGGTATCAAAGATTGGATAAGCATCTCTTAAAGATTGGTTTCAACAAAGGTACTGCTGACAGTAACTTGTATTTCAAAATTGATTTTAAAAATATCTTAATTGTTGAAGTATTTGTTGATGATATCATTTTTGGAGGAAGAAATAGTATGTGTAAAACTTTTGCAAGTCAAATGAAAAGTGAGTTTGAGATGTCCATGCTTGGAGAAATGAATTTCTTTTTGGGCCTACAAATTACTCAAACAAAGAAAGGAATCTTCATTTCTCAGTCAAAATATGTGAAAGAATTGTTGAGGAAATTTGTGATGGAAGACTCAAAGCCAATGAACACTTCAATGGCAACCAAATGCAAGTTGAGCAAAGATGATGACTCTCCCAAGGTTGATCAGACAAAGTATAGGTCAATGATTGGAGGATTGTTGTATCTCACTCAAACTAGACCAGACATTATGCAGGCTGTTGGTCTTGCTGCTAGATTCCAAGCTGATCCTAGAGAATCTCATGTTATGGCAATCAAGAGGATTTTTAGATATCTAAAGGGGACAGTTGAGTATGGGTTGTGGTATCCTAAAGATCATGATTTCTCTCTTCATGCATATACAGATGCTGATTGGGTAGGAGATGTGGATGACCGGAAGAGTACCAGTGGTGGAGCATTCTTTTTGGGAAAGAGATTGGTTTCTTGGCTAAGCAAGAAATAAGAGGCAATATCCCTATCTACAACTGAAGAAGAATACATTGCAGTAGCAGGTAGGTACACTCAAGTTTTGTGGATGAAGCAGATGCTAAGAGATATTAAAGTAGAGTATGAGGAGCCCATCACAATTTTCTATGATAATTCAAGTGCAATAAATATTTCTAAGAATCCGGTGTTGCATTCTAAGACTAAGCATATATCTATCAAACTTCACTTTTTGAGAGAGCAAGTGAACAAGGATGAAGCCAGACTAGAGTATGTGCCCTCCAAGGATCAGATTGCAGATATCTTCACTAAACCTCTTCCTAAGGACTCTTTTAAGTATCTCAGGGAGAAGTTAGGGGTTATTGCCCCTCTAGTGGTGAACTAAGATGCACTGATGTGCATCAATCCGGTGGTTATCATAGTCATAATCTTGTGATCTGGATTGATGATGGGGAGCTGCTACTCAGGAGGAGCAGCAGGTGTGATTTTGAAGTTGCAAGTATGTTCCCTTTGCCATTGGTGTCAAAGGGGGAGAGAAGACATGTGAAAAACAAGTGGTTGATGACCAAAGGGGGAGCAGTATAGGAAGAGAAGACATGTGAATAGTTGTTGTTGATAGGGGGAGTTGTGAAAGTAAGAAGTTCTTGTCTTGATGGTTTTTCATATCATATGTTGCCATCAATGACAAAGGGGGAGATTGTTGCAAGTATGGGTTTAACTAGTGTTGTCATTGATGTCAACATACTCATGTTGCATTAATGAGAGATTGGAAGAGCTAAACACTGAGGATATTGAGTAAATTAGTCTCAGTTAGGAACAATGAAGAATAGTGATGACAGCAAGGCAAAACCTCAAGATAGGTTGAGGATCAGAAGATGTGGATTAAAGGGTTTGCAGATATGAGTCTTAAGATGTTCCAGTTAAGATTTCAGAGGTCCGCATGAAGATATGAGGAAGTTGTGATTGATCAAGTAGAACTAGTTCCAGGAGATGTTCAAAAGTGATAGAGTGTTATAGAAAGGTCCAGTGGGATCCAGAAATACATTATCCTCTTTTGCAAATAGGAAGGAGTGTTAGGGAAGTCTTTATGATGTGTAATCTCTATTTGATCATGGTTTGAAGGTCTGAAAGCATCCACTCCTTTGTAACAGTAATGGCAGACTGTGTTCTTGAGGTTTTCAGAAGCAGGAGAGAGAGATCTTAGTAAGAAGAGGAAGTGTGGATGTTCTTGGTGATCCAGGAAAGCTTGTGGAGATCCCTAGATCATGTTCAGTTCGCGTTGTCAGTCTGCATTAGAGTTGGAGCCTAGAATTGAAGAAATACTTCCAGATGAAGGTGTTCTTACTTAGGCTAGCCGACTGGATGAGTTATTCATCTTACAGATGTTCATGTGGATGTGTGTCGACTTAGATGTTTGTTCCTAAGTTGATGTCATGTATAAATAAGGGATTGTGAAGTCATTTCAAGGTGTGACTTGTGGAGATGAGAGTGTGGTAGCAAGGAGAAGAGCGAAAAATAGAGCAAAAGGTTTCAGCTTAAATGGAACTAACTCAAGCATGGTGAAGATGCTATCTTCTAGTTGAAGTACGTGATAATCATTCTTTTGTAGACAATGTGTCTCTTGTAGGTAGTGAGCCTCTTGTGAGCAGTGTGCTCAGGTAGTGAGCCCTAATTGACATGTACCATTTTGTTCCTTCTATTCTTCTAACAGAGAATACAATCTTGTGTTAATCACCCCATGGTTTTTCCCTTAACTAGGTTTTCCATGTCAAAATCTTGGTGTCTCTTCTGTTAATGTGTTATCTTCTCTTGATTAAATGCATTAAGTTTATTGTTTAATTTATTGTTATCCTGCCAAGTGGATTTAAGTGTTGAAAGTAAAGGAAGTTTCAGACAACTGATTCACCCCCCTCTTAGTTGTCTGCTCTAAATCTACAGTAGAATGTTAAAAATCATTAGTTTAAGGAAAAAGATTTTTTCCTTGAAGATAGAACAATCTTTTTCATAATAACAATTTGGTATTACTTCATTATCATAAATTGATAACATAGTTAAGGTTCAGCCTTTCTTGCAAGCCACAAGTTCTTGATGCATAGGCGGAGGCCACCAACTATCACAATGCTTAAAACATCACCCTATCAAGCTTCTCATATTGAACATCTACTATGCCTTCATGACTATCATGGACATTAAGACACAGTCATAATGAAATATTATAATAGTGCTCTTTAGGCATAAAAGCCAGAAATCATGAATTAATATTACTCTATGGGTTTCATCATGGCTAAGAAATGATAAAGCCTTTGATTACATATGGTCATCTTAACGATGACAAGAATTATAAATGTTTTAAAAAGGGTTTTGAAACCTTGTCATACAACACTTCATAGGTTTCATGTATGCACAATCATATGCTATGGCTCAAAGCTAGTTGAAGATAAACTAAACATACAGTTATCATAAGAAGAATACACATTATCTACCCATAGGTATAACATGTATTGTAAGCCATTAAATAACAACATATCCATACATGGGTCGACACAGTCGACACCCACTCTAAAGCAATCAAAGACTCTTAACAAAAGTGCTTATTGAGTTTGAAAACATTGAGCTACAACTCATACCTATAGCTCGAGCTTGGTTGAGGTAGCAATAAGGGTGTAATGATTGCACAGTAACAACCCAACTTCCCAAGTGTTCGTTATAGAAACGATGCTTCTACAAGTAAACTTTCTCTACTTTCTATCTCCCTACCTGAGAGTCATACTCTTCTCCCTAGAAAAAATAATACCCTTCCATGCTCTCAAATGCATAACATACAAGACTCCTTGCCATCGGCATCACTGATTCTTTTGGCATGCATGCGATGTCAAGAATAGTTTTAAAACTAAGAACAACATTCACCACCTTTCTATCTTACGATAGGATGGTTGGAATTATGGCATGGGTATAGGGCAGCTGCCGCTCTCCTTCCCACCCTTTGTGGGTGGTGGCTGGACAAATATCCATAACAAGCTAAAACAACTTTAGAAATAAATAATAACATAATTATTATACATGTTCAGTCTTATGAAGGATTAAACAAGTACAACTTATATATATATATACTCCCTTACAATGGTTTAAAGATTATAAATGTCAAAGGTGCAATAATATCATCATAATAAGAGAAGAATGCATTCTTATGATGTGACTATGGGGTCAAGTACTACTCCCCTAGAAAGCATCGTTCATCGAAAGACATAGATAAATAGATAAAAAAAAGTCACCAAACCTAATGCGGTAAAAGAACATGAAGATAAAAAGGTTCTCGATGACTTGTCGAACTCGACAATCAACTCAACAAGACATTCTTGCGACCTTCGATATGTCAACAAATCTACATTAAAGATGTCAGTAAAGTCTAGTTGACCAGTCAAAAAGAGAGTAAACTAAAGACTAACTCAGGTGATAAAAGTCACTCTATATGAAAAGATTAGAAGGACATAGATTGATACTCAGATGGCTATTTAACCCCTTTCTCTCGACATCTATCTCTTCTTCCTAGATGATACTCCTCTTCCAGCTTTGAAGGATGATAACTTTCCTAATCAACTTACCACTAGGAAATTATGATTAGTGTATCATCATATGATCAACAAATCATAATAATTAAATAATCATTTCAATCTTGACATCTTGTATCTAACTAGCATTAGTTAGTTTCCTCATAAACAATGATTAATCTGACATTTTTCCACAAACATCTAATCATTCAACTCTTAACTAATCATCCTAATTACCATGCAAAAGTAAGATTAAGATAAACCACAAGTTGGGGATGTAACATATCTCCCCCATAAGAATCAACATGCCCAATGATTTAATGTCTTCATAATCAATCAACATAATAAGAGAAATGTTTTGCGAACATAATAAAAAAAGTTTTTTAGAAAAAAAATGAAATCTAGCATAAAAGTCATCATATTTTTCCCAAGTGGTGTTTTCCTCTGCATATTGTTCCCACTAGACCTTGCACTATGTTATCTCTTTGTTACGTAAGCATAGCTTATGCATTTCAAGCACCTTCATGGGCTCAATCACCACCACCCTTAGGTCCTTCACATGTATAGCATTCCAATCAAGCATAGGAATTTGAGTATCAGCAGAGTTAAACTTTTTCAAATAAAAAACATGAAACACATTATGCATCATGGCAAGAGCTAGCAGTGGAGCAATTTTGTATGCTACTGGGTTGACTTCTTTGAGAACTTTGAAGGGGTCCACATATCTAGGTGCTAGTTTTAACATCTTTCAAAATTTATAGGAATTTTTCTAAGGTTTTACCCATAGGAGAACTTTCTCTCCCATTGTGAAATGCCTTTTGATGCACTTAGCATCTACATAGCTCTTTTTTCTATCATTAGCTTCTGCTAGCCTTCTCTTAATTAGATGAACTTGCTCTTCCATCTATGACAACATTTCTGGACAAAGGCTAACCCTATCTTCTAGCTTATCCCAGCTTATAGGGGTTTGACACTTCCATCCATATAATGCCTCAAATGGAGCCATCTTAATAGCAGAGTGATAGGAATTATTATAGGTAAATTCCACTAGAGGAAGATAATCCTCCCACTTGTATTGCTAATCCATGCAATGCATCCTCAATAAATCTCCAACACTTGGTTTACCCTCTCATTTTAGCTATCCGTTTTAGGATGATAAGTAGAGCTTATATTCAACTTGGTTTCAAGTCAAGAGAACAAAGTTTGTCAAAACCTCTATGTCATGCGTGCATCCCTATCTGAGATAATCTTTTCAGGAATGCCATGTAGTCTAAAAATCTCTTGAACAAATTTTTGAGCTATGACGGGTGCCCCATCCATCAAGTTCCCAAGTATAAAATGAGTATCTTTAGTGAGTCTATCCACCACAACCATGATAGCATTGTGCCTATTCCTTGACATAGAAAGCCCTTGTGCAAAGTCCATGCTTATAATCAATCATTTCCACTGAGGAATTTCATAACGGTATAATAATCCTACCCGGTGATGGTGTTCTGATGCAGAGAGAACTCACACAACCCTCACACAAAATCAATCAACAACATCAACAACAAATAGGATGCACAAATGTGGAGCAATAAAATTTATCTTCTCTATTCAACTTGCAACAATGTTTCACAATTTTAGATAAATCTGATTATAGAAATTTGTGCAGCAATATATGTTGTAGAAATTCATTAATAAATAGATTTAAATCTATTGTGTGACAGAAAACAACATCCAATACAATTTCCAAATGCTTCCTCTTCAAATCTTCATCCTACCCTTTGAAATTGACTCTCAAATCTACAATCTTCAGTAATCAAACTTGTGATCTTCAACCATGGATCTCAAAATCTATTTGCTGCTGGTGTAAACCTTCAAACCTGCAATAAAAATGTCTTCCCAACACTATCCAGCAAAAGCTACACCTTCATTTTTCCTCCCCTAAAAATCTGGAAGCAACAACCCCCCAAAATTGTCAAAAATGCCTCCTTTATGCCTCTACCAACTCCATTTTCTGTAGCATCCCATTTTGAATGTCCCACTTGGAAGAATATCTTGAAAATGCAATAAAAAAACATTAAATACTCAATAAATCAAAATAAAAACCACTCCCATGTATTTTCTAAGAATAGGCAACAACTAAGATTCCCACTCCTAAAAAATAGCTCCAATTTTGGCAAAAGAATATGCCAACTCAACATGGGGGCCCAAATCCTTTAGCTACTTTTGAGGAGCATTAATGAATTGTCTTCAACTATAACTCCCTAAAAATCCACTCCCAGTATTTGATTTTTGAATTTCCACTTCAAATTGTCTTTATTAATTTTACACTCCAAAATAATCTCCTAAACTATCTCCCACTCCTAGATTTTTGCAACATTATTGTTTTTGCAATATTATAATAAGGCTGATTTATTTAATATATTATTTAGACATAATATTGCATTTATTTTCCAACTCTAATTAATCTATCCTAAAAAAACCAAATTAAAATAAATTAAATCACAAATATTTTTGGTGATGTTGATTGCCAGATGCTCCTGCATCAAATTCCCAGCCAAAAGAGAATCCAAGCCCTCTTGGATTGAAGGTAGTAATAGATCTTCATCCTTTGAATGCTCCTCCTTGATGTTTTCTACACTCTGTCTCTTGTTCTCTTTGAAATAGCTCTAATTGGTCTTCTTTTTCACTTTAGGTTTTCCCAACTTCTTGTTAAGGTTCTTAGGTCTATCAAATGGAAACAACTTCTTATCTACTACTTTGGATACCTGCACCTGAATAATGACAACTCCATTCATCAAAACACCTTGGTCAATACCAACAATGTATTCTTTACTTTGCTTCTCACACTCCTTTGGTGATCCCTGCAATATAACAACATCTAACTGCAAGAACTTGGTCTGCAACTTTGTAACAACAACCTTATCAGCAACTTTATTATCAACATCAACTTTATTAGCAATATTAATAGTAATATGCCCTTCTACTTGTTTAACTTGCTCATGAGACTCAAACAACTGAAAATGAAATGAAGGCTCATCCACAACCATGTCTACTTTGTTTTCTTTAATGCTTGATGTCAAAACAACATTCACTATTTCATTGCTTACCTCTTCCTCTGTCTGAGATTGCTTTTGTTCTTCCTCTATTGCTGCTACCTTTGTTTGTCTTCTTCTTCTTTGAAAAATTTTATTGATGGGCCATGTAACCTTCCTCTTCACTAAGAAGTGCCAACTTTGCAACTGCTAGAACTCCTAAACTATTCTTTCCATATCTTTTTCCATCTCTTCCATAGCTTGCCTCAGTTATCTTATCTCTTTTTCAACCTCTATTTGCCTCATCTTTTCCTCTTTCCTCTTCCTCTCTTTTTCTTCTTGCTCCTTCTTTTGTGAACCCCCATCCTGCAAGTACCTTCTAGACAAATCCATCTGCTCTTTAAGCAAGTCCCTTTACCCTTGCTTCCTCTTATCTTTGCCTCACCTAGGTCTCTTCTTTTTTTCTCTACCTAGTCTTTTGGCAACCAGGTTCTCTCTTCAACTTGCACAAACATAAACACACAAGCACTAAACTCTCTTGCCTAGACCTTCTGAGCTCTGATACCAATTGATGTAGAGGGAAACTCACATAACCCCCACACAAAATCAATCAACAACATCAACAACAAATAAGGTGCACAAATGTGGAGCAATAAAATTTATCTTCTCTATTCAACTTGCAACAATGTTTCACAATTTTAGATAAATTTGAATACAGAAATGTGTGCAGCCATATATGTTGTAGAAAATCATTAATAAATAGATTTAAATCTGTTGTGTGACAGCAAACAACATCCAATACAATTTCTAAATGCTTCCTCTTCAAATCTTCATCCTACCCTCTGAAATTGCCTCTCAAATCTATAATCTTCAGCAATCAAATTTGTGATCTTCAACCATGGATCTCAAAATCTATTTTCTACTGTAGTAAACCTTCAAACCTACAATAAAAATGTCTTCCCAACACTCTCTAGAAAAAGCTACGCCTTCATTTTTCCTCCCCTAAAAATCTAGAAGCAACAAGCCCCAAAAATTGTCAAAAATCCTTCCTTTATGCCTCTACCAACTCCATTTTCTGTAGCCTCCCATTTTGAATGCCCCACTTGGAAGAATATCTTGAAAATACAATAATAAAACATTAAATACTCAATAAATCAAAATAAAAACCACTCCCAAGTATTTTCTAAGAATAGGCAACAACTAAGATTCCCACTCTTAAAAAATAGCTCCAATTTTGGAAAAAGAATATGCCAACTCAACATGGGGCCCCAAATCCTCTAGCTACATTTGAGGAACATTAATGAGTTGTCTTCAAGTGAAACTCCCGAAAAATCCACTCCCAATATTTCATTTTTTAATTTCCACTTCAAATTGTCTTTTTTAATTTGACACTCCAAAATTATCTCCTAAACTATCTCCCACTCCTAGATTTTTGCAACATTATTATTTTTGCACTATTATAATAAGGCCAATTTATTTAATATATTATTTAGGCCTAATATTGCATTGATTTTCCAACTCTAATTAATCTATCCTAAAGAAACCAAATTAAAATAAGATAAATGACAAATATTTTTGGTGATGCTGATTGCCAGATGCTCTTGCATCATGTTCTTCCTTCACCCTCTGGCATTCCATACATTGTAGCTACAAAATTTGTAGCATCCATCTTCATTCCTTTCAATAAATATAGGGGTTTCACATTAGTAAGTAACTTTGTTACTCCAAGATGTCCAAAATATGGCACAAAATGCACCTCCTTCCAGACCATATTCCTTAACTCTATAGAGTTAGGTACATACATCCATCCTTTAAACCTCAATAACCAATCTGGTTTAAAGTTGATTATCTCATGTCTCAGATTCTGGGGTTTTCTTCAAAGCCCTATTTTACCTTCCCATAAAACTCATCTCCCTTAGATTTCTATAACACATGATTTCTAAAATTAGAATGTATGGAGATCTTTGAGGAGGTGTGTCTTCTCCTACGCAAAGCATCTGCCACTCTATTTTCTTTTCCTTGAATAGATTTAATCTCAAAATCATAATCCAAGATGAATTCCAACCATTTTCTTTGTCAAGCATTAAGATGGGGTTGAGTGAACAGATATTTGAGTCCTTGCTGATCTATTTTTAGCTCAACAAAGTTTCCCAAGTAAGAAGTGTCTCCACATTTGAAGCGCATGAATGACTACTACCAGTTCCAAATCATGTGGGGCATAGTTTTATTCATTATTTTTCAACTTATGTGATTCATACGTGATGACCTGTTCATCTTGGATTAGTACACCACCTAATCCTTCCCCTGAGGCATCAGTAATGACTACAAATTGACCCTCTATGTACGGTACCTTCAAAATAGGTGCTGAAGTCATTTTTTCCTTCAGCAAGTCAAAGGCCTCTTGACACTTTTCTGACCACTCAAATCTCTTGCCTTTTCTCTGCAAGGAGGTTATAGGATATCTAAATTTTGAGAAGTTTTTCACAAACTTCCTGTAGTAACCAGCAAGGCCCATGAAAGTTTAGACCTCATGAACATTTCTTGGTATCATCCATTCCAAAATAGACATGATCTTAGTTAGGTCCATAACTATTCCCTTATTTAAGATTATGTGACCCAAATACTATACTTCCTTCTAAAAGAACGTACACTTAGAGAGCTTGCCATATAGTTTATGCTCTTTTAGCCTCTAAAGAATAATTCTTAAATGTTGCAGATGCTCTTCCTCATTTTTAGTATAGATTAGAATGTCATCAAGAAACACTAGGACAAACTTGTTCAAATAGTCCCTGAATACACTATTCATTAGATTCATAAATGCCTCTAGTCAATTTGTTAACCCAAAAGGTAAGATAGTGAATTCTTAATTCTCATATGTTGTTTTGAAGGCTGTCTTATGGATGTCCTCATCCTTCAACCTTAATTGGTGATATCTCGATCGAAGATCAATCTTTCAAAACATAGTTGCACCTCTGATTTGATTGAAAAGATCATCAATGCGAGGTAATAGGCCCTTATTCTTAATGGTTTATTTGTGCAACATGCGGTAATCTATGCATAACCACAAAGTATTGTCTTTTATTTTCACAAAGATGACTGGTGCTCCCCAAGGCAACACACTGGGTCTAATCAACCCTTTATCTAATAATTCTTGTAATTGAGCTTTTAGTTCCATTAGTTCTATAGTGGTCATTCTGTAAGGAGATTTAGAAATGGGTTTCGACCATGGAATTATATCAATGGAGAAGTCAAAGGCTCTTTTAGGATGTAATCTTTGTAGCTCATCCGGAAATATGTCCTCAAAATCTCTAAGAAAAGGATACCTATCCATATTTGATCTTTCCTAACCTATGGACTCCCTCTTCCCAATTTCATTAAGTTTCTAAGATTCATAAAACATTAAGTCATCTTAGAAATAGGTTTCCACAGTCTCATTTAGGTTTTCCATTTTGACAGTGAAAAGTTAGCATCCTTTTCTTTGAGCTCTCTTTGAGCAGAAATTTGTCTCAATTTCACTTCCCTAAGTTTTCCTTGAATAAATACTTTATTTCCTAAATCATCAAGACATTCTACTATTTTGGCATAATAATCCACTTTGGCTTGATGTCTCCATAGCCAATTTATCCCTAGGATAACATCATATGAGCCTAGTTAGACTACATAGAGATTTACTTTTGTGTAGAAGTTCAGAAGTTCAACCCTTTCCTCAAATAGGCATTGCTCAACCTGGTTCAGTTTGCATATTCTATAGACCAAGAGTTTCCCATGAGTCCAACCTTTCTAGGAAGTTTGTTTATAATTGTAAAGGATAAAATTTGGATGTTTAGTTTTTGGTAGTTTTGGTGTATATCCTCTTTTTACCCTTTCATTCAAGGACTTAGGGTCAAGTTACGATGTACTATCCTACCCTAGGTCACTATTGAATTGTAAGGAATATTGGATTTTTATGATTTGATTGTCAATTTCCTTCTCTTATGCTAAATTATACTTAAAAACCCTAATTATGCAAATATGATAGTAAACAGATTCGTAAAAGTACAAAGTTGTGTCACACTTTCAGCCAACTTATTAGTACAAGTGAATTTTACTATTTATATCTAAAAATAGACTTTGGTCAAACATATCATCTAGTACGATTCATTCTAGATAAGTTAAATATGTCCACAACTTTCCCAACTAAAATTGTTGGCTAAATGAATATGTAGCACCACATTGAGGCCAATTTACTAATGAAATAAAATTATTTGAAAAAATTAACGTTTCAACAACTCCTGCTCATATAAATAACTTTTTTTATAAATGTAAAAATACCCTTTTGTAGATCCATAAGTGTAGTTTTCAAATATATATTTATTTTAATAGTTCAATTATTATTTATATTTTATTTTATTTTTTTTACTAAAAGTAGGTTATTAGTACGAAAATATTAGGTTGATTACTATGTCAAGAAAAATACTAAAACTTATTAAAAAAAATAAAAAAAATATGATGCCCTAGATAAAAGAATCTAGATTAAGATAGTATAATTTGTTTTCTATTTTAGATAAATATTTAATATAAAAGTTGATGTCAACTAGAAACAATTGTGTTTTAATACATACACATTTAAATATTTATTAAAAATATATATTTATTGAAATTGCAAAAAATATATATATCCATGCCCTAAAGTTTCAAGTTATAAATATACACAAAAAAATTGAAGGGAAAAAAAAGAAAATTTACTATATAAAGCTTGACGTCTCATGTAATGTCACTTTTCAGCATTTTATCAGCAACTAAATTATAGTGTTAATTTTTTAAAAACTATATTCAAATAATTTTTTAATTTTATAAAAAAAAATACAAACATAAAATATACTAAAAAATACACATTTTATTAGTTTACATCATTTCAAAATTCAAAACATATATGCCACTTTCTAGTGATTCAAGTTTCAAAGTTAGATTAGTGTTGGCTATTTCCTTTATAAAAGTGTGACATAGAGAGATGTAAAATGACAAATAACTATGTACCTATTTTCTGGGTTGTAAGCCAGAAAAATCAGGGACTAAAGAGCGGGTGCCCAAGTCTAGTGCCTTGCTTTTTGTCAGGATCTACAAACAAGACTTGCAACATGTTCTTGTTGTACTGAAGATTTTACCATTGCTGAAGGACTAATGAGAGAGCACCCTAGTCCAGGTAGCTATTTCTTTCATTGATCTATAATTCTGACACTCTGTTGTACCCTCTTGCAACATTACTTTGTCTGCAACTCCAACATATAACCTGCAATCATGAAAAGTTTGGGAGTGGGTTGTGGTGTTTACACACTTGCCTCAATCAAACCTCGAAGAGACATTCAAGCCTTCCAAACACTATTATCAGATAGAGAGTGCATGCCTAGGGAGGCAAAGGAAAAGACCAAATGATAAATGCATACACACACAAATGAATGTCACCTTGTAGTGAAGATCTCATTGAAGGAAGAAGCTCTTCATGCCATGAGGAGATGGATGCTCAAATCTACAAACAAAAACACATATAGAACACAAATTTGCTCTTGCAACACATTGAAATCCTTGAATCTCCTTTAGAACACATTAGCTTGCTTATCTAGTAATGCTCTAATGATCATCTAATTAAAATCTAGTTTAAAATGAATGCCTAAACATGGTTATATATGCAACTACAAACACTCCCGCCAAGAATTTTCTAATTCAAACTTATTGTGTCAGCATAGGACCCAAATAATGGCCACAAGTCGATACCCAAAAACTGGGACTACCCCAAAATAGGACAGGACTAGGACACGGACGCCCAAGTCCTCTCCACCTATTTTGGGCAGGGGTTATCTAAAGTGGTCCCCCTAGGTCCTATTTACAAAGACACTTAGGGGTTTTTTCATCGGGATGTTGAAATATGATGTAATATGTCCTAAATGTAGCTAAGAGACCTAGGAGATAAACCTTATGAAGGAAAAGCCCCCAAGAGGGCATTTTTTGATGTTACATTTAGCCCCCACTTTAATGTATGTATAAACATAAGGCCAATATAGGAATTAAAGTATGGTCAACAAACATAGCAAACATGCCAAGCATGGAGAAGACACGCCAAACACATTGAAGACAATGACAGGCACACAAAACACGGAGAAGGTAGTTCCAGTGATACAAAACACGAAGAGTACATTGAATGCATAGAAGACACATTAATGCATAGAAGACATGAATGATTTCTTTTTTTTTCTTTTTCTCATATATATGAAATGCAAATGCAAGTACAGGAAAGTAAACAAACCTCCCATAATGTAGGATATACTCATCATACAGGTCTTTAAACTACATATATGGGGCAACACACATGCAAGACATGCAAAACCTCTCAAAAATATAGGGTGTACTCATCACACAAGTCTTTAAACTACATATGGGGCACCAGACATGCCAAACAAAGCAAGCATTCCAAAAACACACACTTTGAAGACACAGAGAAAACACAACAAACAAGCGATGGAGTGTTACTATTTCTAAGTCCAACACCGTCTCAGGCACACACCAATGATTGGGCTTTACCACAACAATTGTTGAAGAAATGCTTAAGGGTTGAGTTAGTCACAGAACCATTCCCCACCTCTGTAGAGGACTTTTGAAAATGACAGGATGATGCAATCTACTCCAAGAAATACACCATTTGGGTTACCACCGCAGAGGGCTTAAGATAAAAAGGATATACAGGATATCCTGCATCTGCAGAGGGCTTAAATGTTTGATTGATTGATTGATTGCAAACAAGCTCAAAGTGTAGGATGTACTCATTGCACAAGTCTTTAAATTGCACCTAAGGACAAGTACATTGCTAACATCTACAATAGACAACTTACCTTATATATGCCCCCACCTTAAGGTGGTTGATATCAGGATCGATATCAAGCACATTAAGGTTGGAAGAAAACACATAAGGGAACAAAGACTTTCGCAAAGCCCATGCCCCCCAGAGGTGACATGTACTTTATGATCGCCAAATGTTCCCACAAACACATCCCTACAAGAAATATGTTAGTGTCTACATAATCATGATAAACAACAACATCAATGCATATGATTAACCACACAAAGAGCCAAGATTATACTATGAATTTGGATTTTGAGGATAACCATGGGGCTATATCACAAATATCTCTGAATCAAGTATCACCAAGGTATATGCAATGACAAACAAAGTGTACAGAGCATTAGTATTGTTAAGGTTTGTAAATGAGATAAAAACATCATCATAATCACTACACAAAAAACACGGGTGATTCCACTAGCCAAGCGTCAGATAAGATATACAACCCCATCATCATATTATGAACTAAGTCCAATTTTTTATTTCTTGCTAAAGGGATGCTAGGTCTGTATCAGTATAATTGTTTTTCGTCATCCTCCCTCTAGATAGAAACACTAGAGGAAGGGAAACAATAAATAAGAGAGGAAAAACAAGTGTCTTAGGGATAGTCACGTAGGAGGGTTCCCCCAAGTCACCAACCGCAATGCTATGTCCGTAAGACACAACACACAACATTCAAATCAGAGAGAGAGGCAATATAGAAGAATGATGATACGAATAGAAGAAGGTCACAATTGAGGCAGTCTCTTGGTATCTCGGACTTTACAAGAGAATCAAGGGTCATCCCAAGAGGCCTAAATAACACATAACACATCACAGGGAAGCACATCACGAGAGAGATAAGGGTTAGAGATACTTACCTTGTAGGATCTCCCAGGCTAAGTCTCATCATCAAGTAAATCATCGTCATCCTCCCACTCCCAAATTTTAGAGGAAAGTGGGACATAAGGTACCATAGCCCAATTCTCATCATTGTTAGGGTCATCCTTATTTTGTTCAATGTTTGGATCAACGTTTTCTTGTTGAGATGCAAGGTTTATGGCATAAGCTTGTCTTCTTCTTCTTCTTTCTCTAGCTTTTCTATTTATTTTTGTCTTACCACTTATCTCTTGTAGATAGGGCTTTGTTTTTTCATGGGTTTTTTCATTCTCGGAGAAGAAGCATAGAGATCAAATCTCATTTGTCTAGGTGGAATGTTCTGTTGTTGACAGTTACCTCCTGATCCTTGTAAGGATGGTGGGGGGGGAACCTCAACATAGGGACCTTGTCCTTCCGGTCTATGGTTCTCTTCAAATGTGGGTTACTTGTCTTTTGTTATTTCTTGTCTAGACAAATCAGTCATTGGATGTAATAGTTTTGCTTTGTAATTTCTATATCTTAAGAAGTTAAAGTTTGTTCGTGGTTCAAGTTTCTCTTTAGATTTGTAACAAAAGTAATCTAGTGTAAAGTGTTGTGTAATTAAAGGTTTGTATGTATTTTGATGAATAGCATGCACTTGTCCATTCAAAGGAAATTTTAGACATTTATAAATTGTTGATGGGACAACTTTCATAGCCTTTAACCATGGATGTCCAAGTTTTATTTGAAATAAGTTAGAATCAAGGACAACATCAAACCATTGTTCTACATGTTTCTTAAATACAGTTACCAACAATGATATCTTACCCAAAGGATTTACAAAGGTTCCCTTATATGTTGTGACCATTTTATCTGAAGGGTCATAAGATCATTGCCTTAAATTATGTTCAAAGAGGAGCTCTTCCATGGAAAAAATATTCATGCAATTAGGATCAATGAGATTTCCATCCATGGGGTTTCCCATTATTTTCATAGTGATGTAAAGAGGTTCGTCAGTGTCTTTGATTGTTCTATCATGAGGTGTAAACACAATTTCAGGTTCAGGGACCTTTCTCTTCATGTAAGGTTTAGGAGGAAACCTATTATTGTTGTTATAATTAGATGTTAGGTTTAAATGCTCAAATTAATTCAAAATCATATTTTGAAATCTTTTCAAAATTGATGCAAAAGACAAGTGTAAAACAATGTGCAAAACTGACCTTAAATGCTTGATTTTTTGTACTTTTTCAATTCCAATAAGTGAAAGAAAAGGTGTTGTAAGGATCTTGATCAGGAATAGAAAATTATATGTCTGATATTAGTCCAATACATCAATAAGATCTATCTTAATACACTTTTGATGCAAATCTAAGATGATGATAGACCAAAACCTAGTGAAAATGCACTAAAATAAGTAGTTTTTCACCAAATCTTAATGCAAAAGAACATGAAAAAGGGTGTTGTGAGGAAAATGATGATGAAAAAAAAATTATATCAATTCTAACAGCCACTTAATGAAAAAATATCTGCCACAACACACTTATAGTGCCACTTCAAGGTCAAATCCTAGTGAAAATATAGGAAAAATAGGCAATTTTTCACGATTTTTCAATTCAAAGCCTAGAAAAAGGGGTGTTGTAAATAATTTTAAGAGGTAAAAAAAATAATAGTAGTGGAATTAGTCACCTCAATCCATAAAATTTTCACAACATGCTTATGGTGCAAACTAGGCCAAACCCTAGGGCAAAAATAGCAAAAATAGGTAATTTTTCACCAAATTTTCAATACAAGAGGTCAATAACAAGGTGCTGTAAAGAATTTTAGGAGGGGAAGAAGATAATACCACTTATATCAGTCAATTAGTGCAAAAATATTCTTTACAACACACATATAGTGCAAGTTTAGAGACTCAATAAGGCCAAATTTAGTGAAAATTAATGTTTTCCAAGCCCTAGGTTTGAGATCTTGATGTAAAATGCTATATGAATGTTTTCCAAGATAATGTATGATGAAAATTACATTCTCTCATATTTTAAATCAATTTCCATGCTCTAACATACAAAATGTAAGTGCAAATCTAATGAAAAATCAATGAAAATGCTAGTTTTTTTGGTTAAATGTTTCTATGCAAAAATACAAATTTTTGAAATCTAAATGCAAATTTGTTTTAAAATATTATAGCCAAATGTAAATTTGAATGAGCCTCTAAAATTAGTATAAAAATATGAAACAAGATTTTACCTACAAACCCTAGATTTTGGAATTATTAGGTTATATGCAAAATTCACAATTTTCAACAAACCCCTAGCAATTTTATGATGAAGATGCAATGCAAACTAATGATTTTTTGTAATTTTCTGTAATTCAAATCAAATATAATAAAAAAATTAGAAATTTGATGAAATTTAAATTAATTGATGCAAAATAGAAACCTATACAAACTAGGGTTTCCAATTTTTGTTTAAATTTGTCAAATTTTTTCTAAGTTTTGGAATGCAAAAAGATGAATGACTATATGAATGAATGAAAATAAATGCAAATCTGAAGCAAAAAACTTAAAAAAGTGCAAACAAGTCCAATAATGTTGGGTTCACCAAAATGTAAAGGGTAAAACTTGGATAGTTGAGTTTTTGGTAGTTTTATGTGTATATCCTTCTTTCACCCTTTCATTCAAGGACCTAGGGTCAAGTTGCAATGTACTATCATACCCTAGCTCACTATGGGATGTAGGGAAACTTGGATTTTTATGATTTGATTGTCAATTGCCTTCTCTTATGCTCAATTATACTTTAAAACCCTAATTATGCAAATACGATAGTAAATGGATGAATTATGAAAAATGATGCTATAGAGAGATGTAAAATGACAAATAACTGTGCACCTATTTTTAGGGTTTTGAGGCGGAAAATTCAGGGACTAAAGAGAAGGCACCCAAGTCTAGTGCCCTACTTTTTATCAAGATTTACAAATAAGACTTGGAACCTGTTCTTACTGTACTAAAGATTTTCCTATTACAGAACTTTGAGGACTAATGACGTCGTACCCTAGTCCAGGTGGCTATTTCATTCACTGATCTACAATTTTGACACTCTATTGTACCCTCCTACAACTTCACTTTGTCTGCAACTCCAACCTATAACCTGCAATCATGAAAACTTTGGGAGGGGGTTGTGGTGTTTAGAGGCTTGCCTTAGTCAAGCCCTAGAGAGACATTCTAGCCTTCCGAACACCATTGTTAGATAGAGAGTGCATTCCTAGGGAGGTAGAGGCAAAAACTAAACGATAAATGCTTACAAACATAAATGAATGTCACCTTGTAGTGAAGATCTCATGGAAGGAAGAAGCTCTTCATGTCATGAGGAGATGGATGCTAAAATCTAAAAAAAAACACATATACAACACAAATCTGCTCTTGCAACACAATGAAAGCCTTGAATCACCTTTAGAATGCAATAGCTTGTTCATCTAGTAATTCTCTAATGATCATCTAATTGAAATCTAGTTTACAAATGAATGCCTAAACATGTTTATATATGCAACTACAAACACTCCCACAAAGAATTTTGTAATTCAAACTTACCGTGTCAGCATAGGACCCAAATAATGGTCACAATCCAACACCCAAAAATTGGAACTTCCCCAAAATAGGATAGGACTAGGGCATGGGCGCTGAAGTCCTCTTCCTATTTTGCATAGGGGTTATCTCAAGTGGTCCCCCTAGGTCCTATTTGCCAAGACACTTAGGGGTTTTGTCATCGGGACATTGAAATATGATGTAATATGTCCTAAATGCAGCTAAGAGACCCAGGAGCTAATCCTTATGAGGGAAAAGCCCCCAAAGGGACATTTTCTAATGTTATAATAATTTTAGGAGATAAAAAACATTTGGTACCAGTATCTATCAAAAGTAAAATTAAAAGACCAAATAAAATACTTCTTGTCTGAATGGGAGTTATTTGGTATTTGGCTTGTTTGTTGTCCAAGGCTTCATGAATGCATTGCTGTAATTTTTCTTGTTGAGAGGCTAGAGGGTTTCCTCTCAGTTGTGCTTCTTGTGTCTTGTTAGGATACTAGTTGGCATAATGATCTCTACCACATGTGAAGCCCCCTCCCACTTGTTTGTGGCTCTCCTAAGGTTTTCCAAAATTCTCTCCATTCTTCTTGGAGTAGTTATTGTCTTATTTCTCTCCTTTGGACTCAGTTTGCTTATGCTTGGTCTTCTTATCATTTTTCTCATAATAATCTTGTATCTTCCCCTTTTTCTTAGAGGATTGCAAGGATTGCAACCAATGATATCTCTTTCAGTTCCTTTCTCTATAAGATGACATAGATTTTAGTTTTTGTTCCTCTTTAATGGCCTTTTCATAGACCTCGTCTATTGTAGTAGGACCATGAACATCAACCTCACCCCCAATCTAGGCATTCAATCCCATTATAAACTTCTGAATATGGAATCTCTCATCCTATTGGTACTGCAACACATATTTAAGCAAGATGGTGAACTTTTCCCAATATTCATTCATAAAAAGATCAACTTGTTTCAAATTCTGAAAGTCTATAAGTTTCTAGTCATAGAACAGCTGTGGCAACCATCATTTCCTTAAAAGTTCTATGAACCTATCCCAAGTAAGGCTAGTAGACCTCAAGCCTAGTTCCATCTTTTGATTCATCCACCATGTGGATGCTTCACCTACAAGTTGGAATTCCCCCCATATTTCTTTAGTGACCTCGTTATAGTTCCTAATTTTGAAATACTTTTCCATTTCCATAAGCCATGCCTCTGCGGCATCTCCTCTTAGAGATCCATCAAATTTAGGAGGAATAACCTTTTTCATGTCTCAGGATAGTTCCATAGCCATATGGCTCCTTCTATCCACATGGCTCCTTCTATCCACTTCTTGTCTAGCCTCGTAGTTATTTTCCCCATGCTCACTGTGGGTGGCATCATTATGACATGTCTCATCACAACCCCTATCCTAGGCATCCTACTTGGGTTGTCTCTCACCCCTAACTTCCTTTTTGAGAGTTCTTAGTCTTACTCTTGTATCTTGGAATAAGGCAATGATTTCATCAAGTTTATTTTTGGAGTACCCTAAAGGTTGCCCTTCATTCAATCTATCTCCCATTCTGGTTTTAATATGAACCTTTACTACAATCTACTTCTTCCAAAAGTTTGTAGATTAATTATGGATTAGTTTTTCCATGACATTTAATTCATTCATAATACAAATCTATTCTCATTCATGTAATCTTTAACAAGAAAGAAAAGATTGTCAGAATTTTGCAATTACATTGTAGTTTTCATTGGATTACATATAATCAACCAAAATTATAAAATTTTGTTTACACCTTGCTACTGCAAGTCATTTACAGTTTAGGATAACATTCCATATTCATTTCTCAACCTTGAGATTTATTATTTCAGTTTTAGGAGATGAGGGTACACTCAGGTACTCCTTCACAATCTCCTTAGGTACATCATAATCCCTAGGATTATTTTCCATAGCTGGTGCTTTAGGTGTAAAGGGTTCTATTGATGCATCAGTAGAGTTAGGAGCAGCCATCATTTCTACTTTCCTTAACTCTTGCTTGATGTATTTCATGGCATCAAAAAAGGTTTCCTCATCAATTAACCATGCTCGTACTAAGTAGCCAGTCTGTTCAAGTTTTCTCATCCTTGAGGCTTGATCCCTCAAGACATTTTTTTGACATAGGTAATGTCCATGTTCTATTACCTTCTTTCAGGGTGTTCTAATTCTTACCATTCTGGCATAGAAAATCTAAACATTAGCATACTCAATGTTGGGTAAACGTAATCATCAAGTAGTGACTGATATGTCCAAGTATTGAACCTATTAGCTCTGATACCATATGTAAAATCAAATTCCATAATGCTCAAAATAAACATAATTACTCATCTTAATCAAGAGTTAGATTAAGTCATGATTATCCAAATAAAATTTAACAAGAATGATGCATTATCATTTCAGCAATTAAGGATGTTATTCGAAATAGAATATAACAAAGTTTCGATTACAATATTCAGTTACATACCATGAGTGAATAACTTTCACTATACATGTGCCAAGCTATGTTCAAGGCATCCAACAGCAAATTATACATAGTAGCTAACTATCAAGTCATAAAATGAATAATACTACATCTAGAACATATGACATCCATCTTCATAAGTCTCAGTTTGTCTCATGCTTGGGAAGGAGAGCATCATCTGAGTGCTTTTCTACCAACCAGAGACTGGCAATCCTCCGCTCAACTTCCTAACTAGAAGTGGCCCTACCATTCACAGAAGGAATAGATATTAAGAAACTGTTTGGTTATCCATTTGAGTATTTGGCATTGTGTCCTTCATAATGCCTCTCAGTCACATAACTATAGATCCACTCTACCTATGCATGACACTACTGGAGACATTATGCCATCTAGAGCACTGTGGACTGACAATGGATGCAAAGATAGATGCATTACTTTGGCCAAAGATTTGTATACATGTATGATACACAATGAATGTCATTGTATGTCCCACCCTAAATTGACTTATAAGTTGTCTCATCTTATAGTATACTTAATTTAACCCTTCTTGGCCTATAGCAGTTAAGTTCATTTCATCTTAGTCCTTGCCTTGGACATTCAACTTTTGCCTTTATAATCCATTCTCAAGGATCACATTGCATAAGCAACCAGGAACTAGTAACTCCACGTCACCTTGTCCCACATTATTTTGAAGAAAAAGTGTCAGTCATTATCTCAACACTTATCCTCATTGGCTTGGTGTTTACTTGTTTACCTTATATCATGGTTTACACTTAGGTCATATGGTCAACGTGTAGACCTGTAGTGACATAAAGGCTGATTCTCTTACTCAAGGTTCCATCTTAAGAGACCTTCTAAATGTCAAACTTCTAAAAGAATAAAACTTAGCCATTCAAGAAGAGGGCTTTCATGATCTAATACATAGCATGGTTTATGATGACAAAGTTCTATTCTTGTGTAAGAACATTCAAAGAATAACTTTTCCCTTGAGGAACCATGGCTCAAAACCATAAGAGCCAAAGGATAATAATATGTCCATAAGAACCATCTCAATACCCATAGAGTTTATTTAGCAACAATGTACAACACATGCGTGATGATATTCTTTACATGCATTCGATGGTTTTATCATTCACATTAAGCTATTAAGTATAATGTTAGAAACCATTAGTTTAAGGAAAAAGGTTTTTTCCTTCAAGACTGAACAATCTTTTTCATAATAACAATTTGGTATTACTTCGTTATCATAAATTGATAACATAGTTAAGGTTGGCCTTTCTTGTAAGGCACTAGTTCTTGATGCATAGGCTGAGGCCACCAACTATCACAATGCTTAAAACATCGCCCTATAGGGCTTATCATAATGAACATCTACTATGCCTTCACGACTGTCATAATGAAACGTTATAACAATGCTCTTTAGGCATGAAAGATAGAAATCATGAATTAATATCTCTATATGGGTTTCATCATGGCTAAGAAATGATCATCTTAATGATGACAAGAATTATAGAAGTTTTTAAAAGGGTTTTCAAACCCTGTCATATAACACTTCATAGGTTTCATGTATGCACAATCATATGCTGCGGCTCAAAGCTAGCCGAAGATAAACTAAACATACAGTTATCATAAGAAGAATACACATTATCTACACATCGGTATAAGATGGTTTGTAATCCATTAAATAACAACATATCCATATGTGGGTTGACACAATCGACACCCACTCCAAAGCAATTGAAGACTCTTAACTAAAGTTCTTATTGAGTTTGAAAACATTGAGCTATAGCTCATACCTATAACTTGAGCTTGGTTGAGGTAGCAATATGGGTGCAATGACTGCACAGTCACAACCTAACTTCCCATGTATTCACTATAGCAGCAATGCTTCTTCAAGTAAACTTTCTGTATTTCCTATCTCCCTAGCTGAGAGTCACACTCTTCTCCCTAGAAAACATAATACCCTCCCATGATCTTGAATGTATAGCATACAAGACTCCTTACCATCAGTATAATTGATTCCTTTTGCATGCATGTGAGGTCAAGAACAATTTTAAAACTAAACACAAGGTTCTCCACATTTCTATCTTACGATAGGATGGTTGGAATTATGGCACAGGTATAGGATAGCCGCCACTCTCCTTCCCACCCTTTGTGGGTGGTGGCTAGCCAAATGTCCCAACAACTTGAAACAACTTTAGAAATAAATAATAACATAATTATTATACATGTTTGGCCTTATGAAGGATTGAACAAGTACAACTTATATAAATATAAATATAAATATATATATATATATATATATATATAATTATGCTCCCTTATAAAGGTTTCAAGATTATAAATGTCCAAGGTGCAATAATATCGTCACTATAAGACAAGAATGCATTCTTAAGATGTGACTACAGGGTTGAGCACTGCTCCCTTGGAAAGCATCATTTATCAAAAGACATACACGGACAGATAAATTTAGTAACCAAACATAATGTGATAAAAGAACATGGAAATAAAAAGGTTCTCGACAACTTGCCGAACTTAACAATCGACTCAACAAAACATTCTTCCGACATTTGACATGTCAACAAATCAACATCAAAGTCTAGTTTACAAGTTGAAAAGAGAGTAAATTAAAGACTAACTCAGGTGATAAAACTCACTCTATATTAAAAGATTCTAAAGAAGTAGCTTGATACTCATATGGCTATTTTATCCCTTTTTCCTGACATCTATCTCTTCTTCCCGGATGATTACTTTTCTAATCAACTCACCACTAGAAAATCATGATTAGTTTATCATCAAATGATCGACAAATCATAATAATTAAATAATCATTTCAATCTTGAAATCTCATATCTAACTAGCACTAGTTAGTTTCCTCATAAACAGTGATTAATCTGACATTTTTCCACAAACATCTAATCATTCAACTCTTAACTAATCATCCTAATTACCATGCAAAGGTAAGATTAAGCTAAACCACAAGTTTCCCTAAAAAGTTTCCCTATGACTTTTTACTTCCTAGTTTAGCTCCTAGGTCCCCTTAATTTCATTAGGAATGTTTAAAACTTATCCCAAAGAAATTTCCCCCAAACCCATGTCAAATGGAGCTTAGGGGCCACTGTAATGCTTAATCATGCCTTGGACTTGGGTGCCCATGCCCAAGCCCATGCATGTTTTGTCAAGACCTAAATTTAAATTATCGACATAGGACCTTTAAAAAGGTTTCTGTTTGTTGGCCTTTTTAATTTGAATTACAAAAGTTTAGTGGGAATGCATATATAAACATGTTTAAGACTTCATTTTAAACCTAGATGGATAATGTGAACTTGTGATATTGAGCTAAGGGATTTCAAGGCATTCATTGTGTTCCAGAGTAGAATTGTGTTGTTATTGTGCTTGTTTGTTGCAGATTTGGCTTCATCAATCTATCTCCTCATGGTGTGAAAGATCTTCATCTTCATGAGTGTTTCACCTCCAAGGTGACATCTATTTGTGTTTCAACCAATCTATTTCATCATTTGATTTGGCCTCTATCCACAAATGACACACACTCTATCTAACAATGGTGTTAGAAGGCTTGAATGCCATTCCGAGGCTTGATTAAGGCAAGCTCCTAAACACCACAACCCCCAAACCCCCTCTCTTTGTGATTGCAGGTTATAGGTGTAGGATTTGACAAAGTGGAGTTGTAGAGAAGCTAAGTATAAGATAGAGATTTGAGATCTAAAAAGAAAGTGTTGAAAACCTAACCTACTAGACTAAGGTGCTCGCCCCATAGTCCTTCCAACTGGCATCTCTGGGAACTCTAAAGCAACTTGCAGTCTTACTCACCTCACTATTCTAGATCTATAGAAAAACTACCTTGCTAGACTTAGGTGCCCACCCCAGTGTCTCCAAAGTTTCTACCTCTAAAAATCTAAATCCTAGTATGTTTCTAATATGTATTTAGTGCCTTCCCGTGTGAGCATTTTTCATATCTTGTTCGTTTGTATACGATTTCATATAATTAGGGTTTAAGGCTTAATTTAACTAGGGTTTGAAAAATCTTGCAATCTAATCTATCTTTCCATATAATTCCTAAGTGACATCAATCTATAGCTAAGTCGTCTCCATCTATAGTGATTCAGCTTAATTGTTGTCCTTTAAATGTTATTGTGAAAGGAGGGTTTCATTGAATCTACCTTAACTAGATTTCAACCTACCTTCTTTTTACATCTAATATTTTGGTGAACACATGCTTTTTCTAAACCTACATCTTGCTTAGTGTTGCAATCAGTCATTTCATTTATTCATATCATATTCATCATCATAAATTCAAAAATCCTGAATACATTTGAAATTTTTTGAAAAAATAAGCATTCTAGGATTGCCTCAAGGCATAGTTTTGCATATTTTGTGTTGCATATCATATAAACATTTAATTTTATGATATTAAAATCAGATCTGAGATAAATTACATAATTTCATCATTTCATGATCTTTTACCTTGCATTTGCATATCTCATTTTCTAGGGTTTTACTTGAAGGTTACATTTTTCATATAACCTAGTAATTTTAAAATCTAGGGTTGGTAGCTAAAATCTTATTTCAGATTTTACTACTCATTTAAACACTCTTTCAAATCTGATTTTGGACTTTATTGATGCTATATTATAGGTTTTTGCATTTTTATTTACATCATTACCATATTTTTATTGAGAAAAGATAAAAAATCAAGCATTTTAGGTTCATAAACAAGCATAGTGTTGCATTGTTTCATTGCACATGTCATAGCTATCTTTCTATTATGATATTCCATTCATTTTAATAATATTTTCATTGCTAATGCTCATTTGAAAATTCTCCATCATTTCATTCTTTGAAATTTTCACATGTTTGTAATTACACAATGTGTATTTCAACATAAGCAATTTAACCTCTCTCTAACATTTATTTGTGAGAAATATTAAAATTGGTCTATAATACATCTTGTGCAGCACTTTCACATCTTAAACACTCCATTTTAAAGGACATTAGTGTGTTTTTGTTCTTGGTAACAAGCTTCAAAAACCCAATTTTCTCAAACTAGTGTTGTGGTGTACAAAAGTCTCTCATATTGGTTGTATTTGCTAAATGAAAAGATCTTATTGTTCATTTCTATTCCAAGATATTCTATTATGGCATCTTCATCTAATTGATCTTTGGTATCCTTACATGCATATATGAAAGACTTTGAAAATTTCTACAAATTCCTTAATATGAATCCTGATGTTCTCACTCATATACAATCCATGTATCATAAGGATATATTTAAATGCTCTTCATTTGAAATCCTTGATTATGTATCTGATTTTGACAACTTCCTAGCTCTCAATAATACATACTCTTTGGTATTAGAAGATCTAATTGAATACATCTCCATGAAGGCTCATGAAAAAGATGAGTCAAAAAGTTCTTCTATTAATGCCTCAGAACTAATATCTAAAATATGTGACGATGATGATGATGATTACATGAGTTAACCTATTCCTCCTCTAGTTGAATATTCAAACACCTTGGACATCCCTAAGGAAGTTAAGACCTTTGATCTTCCTCATTTGGATGAATGTTCAAGAACCTTGGATATCTCTAAGGATGTGAAGACCTTGGGTAGCTCTCCTCTGGTTGCATATTAAACTCCTTTGGGAATCACAATCAACAATTTCTTTGACAATACTTTTCCTTCCCTTTGTTCCAATGCTCTCCCTTTAAAATATGAAGCATTGGTGGATAAAGAAAGGTTCCTCACATTAAATTCTATAGGGATGAATGTCAAGCTTAATCAAAATCAAAGCAATGTTAATTCAATTACCTTTAATAGGTTTCTTCCACCCACTAAGGGGTTACTAGAAAAGTCCATTAATATTCCTAAGATGATTGTGTGAGGGGCACCTAATGCATCTTCTTTCTTAAAATTGGGTTCATGTTGGGATACGAGGAGAGAGCATACACATTTACTTGGTCACACTCGCATGGGGTTCATTAACCTTAGAGATTCAATGTGTGGAAGACAATGCAAGCACTTGTTTGTTTTAAAGCCCAAATCCAAATGTGATGAAAGACAATGGTTTATTTTAGCCCAATTTTTTTATGTGAATTTGCAAACAATGTTCGTTTTAGGCCCAAAGTCCAAATGTGTGATCAAACAAGATTAAGTGATGAAAGATTAGAATGAGTGCACCTGATACAATTGCTTTCCAATTTGCTATAGATGTTGATGCCAATGCTGGTCCAGCGCCTTAGATGCCCTTACAAGTCACCAATTCCAAAAAGAAACAAGTAAACTTGCAAAGAAGATGATTACATGAAAAAGATGAAATCTGAAAATTCTAATGAAAATGATCTGATACAAAAGAATGGATTTCACAAACAGAAAATTCAGGAGATTCTAAGCAATTTGAAAAAAAGTTTTGCTGAAAAACGATCAAAATTACTCAAGTTATGCTCAAATGAAGTTTGCAATGAACCTAAACTTTGACTGATAAAAAAGCCTAAAAATGGTATAGTCACCTAATAAAAGTAGTACAGTTGTGAAGTTCATCCTTCCATCTTTCCAACGAGTCCTTATTTGTGTGATTTGGCCTCCGTATGTGAAAGTTATGATAGAAACACCAAGATACACAATGACAGCTACCAAAAGCAAGTTACAGTTGCCAGATGCGACCAACTGTTTATCAGAAGTGACCATTGTTTTGCCACAAGCAAGCCCTTGCAGATCAAATTTGACTTGAAGACACCTAGATGCGACTCTTGTAGGCTTGTAAGCGATGAAGAAAATCCCAAAGCGATCAATTTCGGCCTACAAGTGACCTGTATCTGCAAAATGAAAGATGCGACATAAACCCTAGTTCTGCAGAAGGTGATCACTGTTAGACATGAAGAAATTTAGTTATGCCAAAAGTGGATACTTTCAAGATAAAAGTGATTCAAATCATGCCAAAGGTGATGCCTGTCTGGATAAAAGTGCTCCACAAAACACCATAGCCAGCTGATTTCAGTGCAAAAGCGACGCGGATATGCAAAAAGTGGTAGATTTTTGTTCAAAACTGATGCAAAAATGAATGGAAGTGAAATCTAATAGCTCATATGTGACCAACAAAAGACCAAAAGCGATGCATAATAACCCAAAAGCAATCTGGAGAGTTTCAGGAGACGAAATGCAAATGTTAACCATAAGCGACCAAGTCTACCATATGCGATCACTTTTTGTTCAAAAGTGAGCACTGTTTATTTAAAAGTGGGCCAAATTTGACCATAAGCGACTGCTGTTTGCTCAAAGGTGAGCTGATTTAGCTCAGGCGACTGCTATTTGATTAGAGGCGACCTGAATTACCAGAGGCGCATTTTTGCAGTCCGGTTGTTGTTTTCTTTGCCAAATGCTCCATTTTCATCAAATTTAGCCAAATTTGTACTCAAAATTTATGGAAACATCCTCCTGGATGCAATGGTGAGGTTAGATTTGGGCTAAGAGATCATATACATACATTGTTAGCCAAATCTTTGCAAACTAGGGTTAGAAAAATGCAAAATTTTGCTACAAAAGCTTGTAAAAATGAAAGATTGGCGCTCCAAGAGATCTAAACTTCATAAAAAACAACTCAAACAAGAGAGTTAATCAAGGACGTGAGTCCCACTGGGCATGCCAAATGTAGTTAGGGTAAAATTGCAAATTAGGGCAAATGAATAAACAACAATGATAAAAACCCTAGCAATGCACAATGAAGCACAAGACAACATGAAAATTAAAATAACAAATATAAATGCAAACCGATCTCCACGCTATGCTCGATTTATCTCCATTGCTCTTTTCCACCTCGCATGAGCATGCAAGATTTTGAAGGATTATTGTTGGAAGAATGTTGGGTGCTCACTTCTGCAGCAAAACATTAAGATGAAGATGCCAGAATGAATGATAGATGAAGGATGCAAAGGCTCTAATAGTATTTCAATAGCATGTGGATACTTGAGGATCGATGCATGCTAATGGCTTATGAGGGGGTTGATTTATAGGAAAGGATTAAATCAAATGGATGGCTAGGATCAATTAGGGATTTAGGTGAAATGGATGGATAGGATTGAGTTAGGTTTCCTTGCACATTAAGAAATTGTAGTCAATTGACATGTGGCAAGGGAAGATAAGGCTTAGGTGTGCTTGTGTAGATAAATACTAAAATTAGGTCCCAATAGTTGTGCATGTGAAGGATAAAAGTTGTACTACAACACATGATTGACTGGACAAGTGTTGGAATGTGATAAAAGATGAGGACTTAATTCAAATAAAATATTTGAATTAGTTGGGATATGAGTTGGATATTAATTAAATAAATAAAATTTATTTAATTAATTGAGAAGTTGATAGGGATGGGATAAGATATGATGTGGAAATTAATTAAATAAATAAAATTTATTTAATTAATTGGGATGAGGATAAGATAAATGGGATTATGCATGTGAAATTAATTAAATAAATAAAATTTATTTAATTAATTGGCTAAGTGGGATAAGGATGGGATTAAAATGGGATTTTAATTAAATAAATAAAATTTATTTAATTAATTGGCTTAAGAGTGGGTTTAGGACAAAATGATTAATCATGTCTAAGTAATGTTTTTGACTAGGTGTTGTTAGACATACACAAATTTGGGATAGATTTGGGTGTCTACACCTGGATTATCATTTATTTCTTGATCTGAAAACTCATGTCTTACCTCCTCTTCCTGATATAATGACATCTTAAAATCATGTTCAACTTGATTTTGGTCAATATCCCTCATGACCTGTGCATGATGCTCGAGCTATTCTTGAGGAGGTGGTCTGTATCTTGCCAAAATATCATTAGTTGCTCCACTAAGATTCTTGTTTGAATCATGTAGAGGTGTGAACTTGTTGTGAACTGAAATATTATGCTCTGCATTATTCTCTTGGGTATCCAGATTATTATCTTGGTAAGGATAATTTGAAGTCCCATTTCTTTTGGAAATGTTTCTAAGTGGTGGAGACGACTGCAATTTCTTGCGTTCCATTTTGGATCTCCTACCATCCATTTGATATTAAATTCTTTGTTATAACAATAACTAGAGTCGCCACCTATTTAGTAAATAGGAAAAGTTTTTGTAATTTATCTTTAGGGTTCTTACTACCAGCAGAGTTGCCAAGTTAAATTTTTCTGGAATGACTCTATGAAAGGAATAATTTCTAAGGTCTTTTATTTAAGCTCCCCAGTAGAGTCACCAATTTGTTAGGTCTCAAAAATGCAAGTTGTTAATCCAAAGAGGATGCCAGGCTCTACACTTAGATTCACAATGTTTTTGAACTAACTTGACAAGATCTACCCTTAAGGTCTGACGATCTCCTACACTTTAGTCCTGCTACACCTAGGTGGGTGAACCTTGAATACTAACGCTGAGTGGATATAAATGTTTTGACTAAAAATGAATCTATCTATAGTGGCAAATAATGTGGGATAAATGAAAGATTTCTAACCAATTCTACTATCTAATGTTTGATGAATAGTTGAAAAGATTTGAATAATAAATTAAAACAGGACCAATGCCTTGTTGGGTAATAGAGTCGAATGGAGGACTGAAACTAGTTGTTAATAATGGGTACTGCTTCTAATTGTTTGGCACAATTTGAGTTTATAACTAGTATAAACATGCAAGGAAGTGATTGACAGACTCTTCTTTAATGATCCAATCAATATGATTCAATTTCCTATTTTTCACCAGAAGGCAATTTAATCCTTTCTTGAAGGAACCAATTTAGTGAAATTTACAAGAGATGACTGGTAATATTAATATGGAGATAGAATGACAATCCTAATTATATGGTTCTACTTAGTAATCCAAACTAATATTTCTAGGTTACTATGACTAATCAGAAGGAGTTAATTCCTCAAATGGACACCAACTAACTCGATCACATAGATACAGCAAATGTGTATTGACAAATTAAATATATACTTGATATATCAATCTGGAATAACAAGGAAATGCATAAATGGAGACAACCACATAATTGAATAATTTTAACAAACAACTGATACCAAAATAGAACCACTGAATCAGGGAACTTCCATCTACTTCTTTAGATAAAACGTGCAACATGGTCATTTTGAAACATTGTATATTGTATATATGTATATATTCTACTGTCAATCCTCTTTCAGCATCAATTGTTTGAACTTATATAGATAACTATGCGAAGAGACAACCCTTCAATAAGTCTTTTGGGAACTTAACAAGCATTAACAACCATTACATAATTATGATTAGGCTTTATTCAGCCATAAATAAACTTTAGCTAAGTGATCCAAGTACTCCTGATCATGATGAGAGTCAGTGAGCTCAATAGCACTTCTTGTAATCACATCAAGTGTAACCATCTTTTCTAATTGTTTGCATGCCTCTCCAGATGCAACAGCTTTGTCTTTCAGAGCTCATGTAGCCTCATGTAATATAACTCGACAATCAACAATCCACTCTTCTTTGCTCTTCATTTCTCCATTATCTTTGAATAACGCGGGCACTCTTGCTTTTGAGGCTTCAGCACCTTCTTTAGCATCAGTTTTGAGGTTTTCATAATATTTATGATGTTGCTCAATCAATGCTCTTGGATTGGGGGTATTTGCACTGTCAGAAGCATCTTTTCTTTGTATTTCAATCAATTTTTCCTACATTCTTTGTTCAAGCCTTTCATGTTCTTTAATTGCTTTGTGATTCTGAGAGTAATTATCCCACAATAGTTTTAACCACTGTACCATATTTGTATATCTGCTTTGTAGCACTATGATAAGTGTATCTATTTGAATTTGTGTTGCCTTGTCAATAGATAATGCTTGAATGTCTTGTGAACTGTCACCCTGAGTTATTCTCTTTGTTGATTGCCCAAAGGTAATCTTAACAGCATCCTTCAAATAGTCATTTTCTTTTGTCAATCTCTCACAGCTCAATCTGTATGCATCTATCTCCTTGATCAACATTTGAGCTTGTGCTTTGTTTAATTTTGCAACATTGATGCCAATGTCTGCTGTTATCAGAGGGTTAGTTTCCCCTAATTTTAAAGTCATGACATGGCCAAAAGTCTTTTCAGTATCTATGATGGCTATTTTCTTATGGGGAGGGTACAACACCCATATCATCAACGAATTTTCATCATTATTGTATCTTGTACCCATATATACTTCATTAACTCCCCCTGGGGTGAGTTTATATTTATCATCTGCACTATTTAGAAAACTATCAAAAACCAAAGCAGAATTTAAATCAAGACTAGGAAAAATCATAACCCCTGCATCTTTAAGCAATTGTCTACCCCTGCTAGGAGTCATATCGTACATCTCTCTCTCTCTCTACTATCATTTTCAGCATATCCAACAACTATTTTTCATTATCAGTAGAGACATCATCCACTGATTCTTTGATTTCTTTTCCTTTGCATTTGTACAAAAATGACTTAAATTCTTTTGAATGATTAAATTTTCATCAGAAATGAAAGAATCATAGGCTATCTGACATGGATCCTCATTAGCAGACCCCTCCTCATCATGTATCACAACAAGAGGCTGATACTGTAACATTTTCCTTTTGGATATTTCTACTATTTCGTCTTATGGCTGTTCTTGCTCTACCTGTCCTTCATCTTCAGAGGATACAACCTCAACCTCTACTAGCTGCTTTTTCTTCTCATTTAAATCCTATTTATACTTTTCTATCACCAACTCTACCTCAGCCTCTTCTAGGTTCCTAATAACATCATCATGTGGATAATGTATGTGCATGTATCCACTGAAATTTTGTTTTCTTTGTACAGAGTCAATAAAACCTTTAGGGTCAAACCCTTTCCTTGCCTCAGCACTCCTCATATTATAATGCATCAATTTGTCCACAATGAGATTATAACCCTCTTTTGACACCACAGTAAAATCTCCAAAACATAAAGTGATGGGCATAAATGATTGTTTATTATGTGAACTCAAATGCATTACTTGAGCAATACATTTGCCTGATTATCTCTAAATAAGCAATTCTGTCAGGGAGAGTCTTGGGCAATATGAATGGAGTGTCTTCAAAACCATAGATTCTGATCATGGTAGCATCCTCAAAACAATACCAGTCTCCCTAATTATGAGTGACAGTAGGGGGCCACCAAAATCTTTCGGCTTGAGCAACCTTTTTATCTCGATTGAAATTGAGTATTCACAAGGGTGGTTGAAATACTTGTATAGTACTTTTACACAGTGTTCTTCAAATTGGGCATAGCTAGAATGGGCATATCTACTGTCCCATATTCTAGTCCACATTTGTATGGGTATCTTTTCCACCTTCTTATCTGCAGCAACAACTTTAAGTTCATTTGGCCATAACCCTACTTCCTGGCCGAAATACAACACCATGTGCATAAGTTGTGAGTAATGCTCAAAAGAGCATGTTGGGGAACTATTTTTTATTGCAGACAACCTAGAATCTATTCTATTAACAATATAGACAGCATAGTCAAACTGCCTTGCATTATGACACTGGATGTCAGTAGCTATAACCATCAAAGAGATTGTCATTAATTCAAGGACGTCTGAACCTAGGACCTGGCCCACAGAATAATAAGTGTGCTGTATATATGGTTCAAATAAAGCTACATGAAATGGAGGACCATCATTTTAAGTCAAAGGCATCATTTCTCCTTCAATTCTGGGCCTATGAATGGGCAACCTCCATCCATTGTAGGTTGTGTCCATTCTCCAATATTCCCTCTCTAGGTCTTCATAAACAATGGGGACAGTGCACAAATCATCTAGATTAAACACTTCACCAATGACATTTTTTGACAAATGTACAATTGGCTCCCCCTGTGGGTTGCATATGGCTTTCAGGCTTGAATTGTAATGTTTGGCAAGTAGTTGGAGGAGTTCAACATTCAAGAATACGTTAGGCACAACCAGTTTTCCTAAATTCAAGTGCCATGGGTTTGACACAGGAGCATTCCTAAACCTTCTATTATAATGGAATCTGGAAAGCTCATATCCTTTGATTGGGGCCAGGATATCTCCCAAGCGCTTACATTTATCTTCTAATTTCTCAACTTCCACCCTAAGTTGAGAAGATCTTCTGGCCTTGGGAGTTGACCTAGCCAATTGATCAATTAAGTCCTGATTGAGTTTTCTGTCTTTTATTTTTTCTTTAGGGGTTTGATCAGTTTTTTGTTTTTTAGATTTACTTGTTTCCCCTTGTGATTTTCTACCTTTTCCTTTTCCTGGAGTTTCCATATTCAAATTTTGGCAGAAAATTCAAACATAGGCTATACACAATGGTTGTATGTATGTACCTGTCGTTCTGTGGTTGTGATTGAAATCCTCTTCTTGTGCTTCAAGAATTCCTCTGTATTTTCTTCTCAGACAACCCTGTCAATTGTAATTACAATGATCTTGTAGGATTTCATCACCGTCAGCATTTAATTATCTGATCAATTCAATGTCGTTCATCGCTGTGAAATGTCACATCGCCATAACTCCTGTCATCGATGTGATTTTCAAAATGTCTGGGCAACCTTAATATCTCTTCATGGCACGGACAATCAATCAGCGTGACCCCTCAATTGTATTCCTGATGCTATGTTGAATCATATCTAAGTGGGTGTAACTATCGGCAGTACTTGTTTCATTACCATGTGATTTAGATTTCCCTCCGATATAGTGATTCTTACCGATATGACTATCGGTGAGAGTCTCACTGATATATGTGACAACAATTTGTTATCGGGGTGATCAATACCATTGGGATAACATATTTATGTTTCCTTGAGCTTCATCATCTTCTCGATAGTCTTCTATATCCTGGATCAGAATGACTATCGTAATATCTCACCGATATGGTTTAAAACTTCTTATCAATGGGGTGACTTTATTTCCATCAGAGTGAGACATACCATTGGGGTAATTCTTTTCAGATCACCCGATCACAATTATCTCCCCGATGGCCACTTTATATTCTTTATCGGAGAGAATATGTCAAAGTGTCATCGACACCCTTTCATCGCTATGACTTGTGAGTCGGCAGGACATAATTGCTTCATTCTGATATGTTTAAGTTATGCCGATAGATGTGTGTATCGATGTGACTCACACCGAAAGTCCCTTTTATTGTTTCGCCAAGACATTGGAGTATCAGAGACTTATTTACTTTTCATCCAAATGGTTCATTTCTTGCCAATGGTTATTGTTTCCTTGTCCCTGCAGGATGTTTGGTGAGACTCTTGCTGAAATATTTCATCAGTATGATATACACCGTCAGGGTAGCTTTTAAAAGACCATCCAATGATTACTAGTCATACTGATTGGTGTGACTGCTTGGTTCTCTTACTGATGAAAAGCTATTGGTATTACTTCTTCCATCAGCGACTTCTATAAATCTCTCTGATCTCTATTCTCACGCCAATACTCATTTTCATTTATTCCTCATGTATCGGTATAAACAACACAAAGTCTTGCCGATAGACTAAAATTTAATCAATTTTGTATTGCTTAGCCATGGACATCTTATGTGATATATCAAAATTTTTGCTATGGTTTTGGGATGCTTTACGATTTGTCCAGAGGTGGTGAAGTGAGAATACAATAAAATTTTTAAATTTTTACTGTCCCAATAGGTCTTATCTCATGATTATAAGGACAACCCCCTTGAATTGTCACCTTAGGCTTGGGATTTGTCTCATGATTAGAGGGATAGCCCCCTTGAATTGTCACCTTAGGCTTGGGATTTGTCTCATGATTAGAGGGATAGCCCCCTTGAATTGTCACCTTAGGCTTGGGATTTGTCTCATGATTAGAGGGATAGCCCCCTTCAATGATTACAACCATCTTGACAAGTCTTGACTAGGACTAGGTTGATGATGATGTGGAGATGATTTGGAATGAGTATGGATGTGACTAGGATATGTTTCGAATATAATTGATTTGGGTATGATTAGGATATGATGTGGAATGACAAAATTGGGTGAATGTTTAGATTGATTTGTTTATGTGTTTGGTATTTAGAGCTTGATTTGACAATGTTCAAACAAATGATTATGCATATACACACATGAATCACTCACGCAAGACACATAAGCAAGTTTAATTTTGAAATATGAAGAATGTGATGATTAATCAAGCACACATGGAAGACACTTCAACAAGCCTAATGTCTAGTGAAGTGGGTATGGCCAATTAGGTCTTAGGCTAGATTACACAAGGTTGACTAAGGAACTGAAAGTGGAATCCTACCACGTAGCTGGGAGAAAGGGGTAACCCACCCTTCACATTCACTTCCCAAAGGTATAAAGTTCTTTGGGGCTTAACCAAGAGTGATAAGATTTACAACTCCCAATGAGGGTGTCTTTTGATTCAGCCTCAATTGAGGTCGTCCCTTGGAGTGGTGTGTCTCCAAGCAGGCCTCCTAGATAGGGTTTACAAAAGCAAACCAAGTGAGCTGCACTTGATTCACACTCGCAGTTGTTAATTAACCTTTTAGAAATGAGATGTGTGGAAGACAATTCAAGTACTTGTTCTTTTTAAAACCAAATCCAAATGTGTTGGAAGACAATGATTCATTTTAAGCTCAATTTCTCGATGATGTGATAGCAAGCAAGTTGTTCATTTTATGCCCAAAGTCCAAATGTGTGATCAAACAATGATTAGAGATGGGAGATTAGAATGAGTGCACCTCATAAAAATTGCTTTCTAAGTTGTTGTTATGATTGATCCAAACATTGCTCCAACTCCTTTGATTCACTCTTTGAATACTAAGCCAAATCTTTAATGTAACCACTTTTCAGAAAGCTCTCAAAGTCTTATTTCCAACGAATCTAAGATCTCCTTTTTGTAGGACCTGTGTAAAACAAAAAACCTTCTGCAACAAATCTGGTCCTAAATTTAAAAAATCAGCAAAAAGTCACGCATAAAAAATTTCTAAAAAATTAGAATCACAGGGTCAACTTCAAATCATCATAACTCTTTGAATACTGAGCCAAATCTTTAATGTAACCACTTTTTGGAAAGCTCTCGAAGTCCTCTTTCCAACGAATCTAAGATCTCCTTTTTCCAGGACCTGTGTAAAACAAAAAAACCCTCTGCAACAGATTTGGTCCTAAATTAAAAAAAATCAACAAAAAGTCGCACATCAATTTTTTTTTAAAAATTAGAATCGCAGGGTCAACTTCAAATCATCATAACTCTTTGAATACTAAGCCAAATCTTTAATATAACCACTTTTCACTCTCGAAGTCCTCTTTCCAATGAATCTAAGATCTCTTTTTTCCAAGACCTGTGTAAAACAAAAAACCCTCTGCAACAGATCTGGTTCTAAATAAAAAATTAGCAATATAAAATATCTTCAACCTACAAATCAAAGCGCATAAACCTGCAAAGTGACGGTTAGTCTCGCCGGGCGTGCCAAATGTAGTTAGGGTAAAATTGCAATTCAGGGTAAATAAATAATCCACAATGATAAAACCCTAGCAATGCACAGTGAAGCACAAGACAACATGAAAATCAAAATAATAAATGTAAATGCAAACCAATCTCCATGCTATGCTTGATTTATCTCCATTGCTCTTCTCCACCTCGCATGAGCATGCAAGATTTTAAAGGATGATTGTTGGAGGAATGTTGGGTGCTCACTTCTATAGCATATCAATGATATGAGGATGATAGTTGGATGATTTGGATAGCAAGATTGAAGAATGATTTTTGCAGAATGAGGATACTTGAAGAATAGATGCCTCCCTCTTCTCTCTAATCTCTTCTCTTTTCTTTTTAAATGGCTTGTAGATGGCTTGATTTATAGGTTTGGCTTGATTCAAACGGATGGCTAGGATCAATTAGGGCTTTAGATGAAATGGATGGATAGGATCAAATTAGGTTTCCTTGCACATTAAGAAATTGTAGTCAATTGACATGTGGCAAGGGAAGATAAGGCTTAGGTGTGCTTGTGTAGATAAATACTAAAATTAGGTCCCATTAGTTGTGCATGTGAAAGATAAAAGTTGTACTACAACACATGATTAAGGGGAAATGGACAAATGTCAAGATGAGATGAAAGGTCATGTGACCTAATTCAAATAAAATATTTGAATTAGTTGGGATATAGCTGAAAATTAATTAAATAAATAAGATTTATTTAATTAATTCGGAAGATTATTAGGATGGGATAAGATATGATGTGGAAATTAATTAAATAAATAAAATTTATTTAATTAATGGGCTCAATGGGATACATGGGATTAAGATGGGAATTAGGACAAAATGGCTTATGATGTCTGGGATAATGTTTTAACAAGATGTTGCAAGACATGGACAAATTTGGGACAAATTTGGGTGTCTACAGGTTGTTGCTTCTATCCCGCAAGGATATGCACTCTTTATCTGACAATGGTGTTTGGAAGACTTGAATGTCCTTTTAGGGCTTGACTGGGGCAAGCTCCTAAACACCACAACCTCCAACCACACTCCTTGTGGTTGTAGGTAACATGTGTTGAAGCTAAAGGAAGTGGAGTTGCAGGAGGTTGTGGGAGAGTTTAGAGATCCCGTATCTAAAGGAAAAAGTAGGACCTAGACTTGGACACCTGCTTTGAAGCCCTTCAGATCCTCCTAGTAGAAAACCTCTATGACAGTGGTGAGTAGTTGTAGACAAGTTCCAAAAGTCTCTGAAGAAGTTGCCACCTTGAGCTTGGGTGCCCACTCTTTAGCCCCCAACTTTCTAGGATCTAGAATCTCAAAGTCTAGTATGTATTTACTGTGAATATTACATCTATGTATACAAGTATTTGTCAGTATTCATCTCTTTCTTTATGATTTTGCATAATTAGGGTTTCTACCATAATTGGGCTTAATTAATCAAATAATTAGTAAATTTCCAAGTTTCTTCTCCATTCCAAGTGACACTAAATTTGTAGCAAAGCCCTCTTGTAAAAGTTGTGTCCTGACTCGATTTATGTCCTTGAATATTGTAGTGAAAGGAGGATCTAAACCCACACATTCATTGAAATTGAAAACCCCTCTTTTCCTACTAAACAATACTTATTCCAATCATCAACCTCTTATTATAGATAAGAAGAATGTAAACTAATGAAGCATCAATTCAAACACATTCAAATACATAAGAACACTAGATTTATGTGGAAAACCCAAGGGAAAAACCACAATGAGGATTAGCTCACCTATATATGAATAGCAACACCAAAAACAAATAGGCTGACCACCAAGGGTTCACTACCCAAAAGAAAGGCTCAATGCTAAGGGATCACTACCCAGAAGGACTCACTATCTAAAAGAGAGAAGAAATAAGAAGATTTTTACAGAGAGATTCACTATCTCAAGGAAATAGGAGAAATCTATCACTGCAACTTCTTTCGATCGACAACATTCAACTCAATGCCTACAATAACTTAAAGCACATTGAAATGTAGACATCTTCTACTCACTACATCCAGAAGTCATAAGCATTTAGGATCATACTCAATTCATCACACTTGATTCACATTTCTATTACCTTCTCTACTTTTATCCACTAAAACTCCATCTTTTATTTATATCATCCACAACCTAAAACAATCTCAATTAGGTTAGCATCAGGAAACGTGTGCACCTCAAACATGCAACATCAAATAGGTTGGCACAAACACTTCCACGGTGGAAAGAAGTGAATGAGGACCTCATCAAGGGTGAACTAGGACCCAAAATAACATTACCACACTACACCACACTTTCACAAGAAATGAAGCACCTTCCCAGTTAGTACAAACATGCCAGGTTGGCCACACCTAAATAAACAATACAAACGACCATTGCACACCTCTCCAAGATTAAAACATCATCCAAACAACAAAGAAGTATTCCACAGCACCTACACATCTTCCTAGTTTATTTAGCATCATTAGAAACTTTTGCAGTACTGCTGCAACCACTTCAAATAAAGAATGCCTTTATTTTGCAAATCAAGATACACTACCACTAAACACCAACACTAGAAACTCCCATAGAAGGTAGATACATACAATATAAACACATTTCCAAAACCACAAAATAAGAGACCTCAATGCAGAGAAATACGAAGCAATCTCTTTTCTTCCAGACAATCTTCTACATAGGAAAACACTTTGTCAATCACATATTTCATTGCCACATGATCCTAAACCTTAAACTCTGGATATACAACCTTTGAACGCCTTTGGTCAATACTTCCAAACTACACAAGAATATTTCCAATCATGAAAAAATGTGGAGCATAATACTCAGCACACCTCTGTCAACCTCCACACCTTTTTATTCAAATTTTCTCAAAAGCACTTGGAAGCCAAGTGAACCATCTACTAGAGGTTGACATCAATGACAACACCAACAATTTTCCAACATGGAGCATCTTCTCAAAATACAACCTCTACTACATTATATCCACACACTGTGGAAATTAAATTTCCTCTACTCACAAGTCTCACATCTCCTTCAACCCTTTGTAATTGCAGGACTCATCTTCACACCTGCAAATACCCTCTCAGTCCCTCTGCAACTATTTTAACAATTCAAATTCTCTGCAACGTATCACTTACCATGAAGAAATCCTTGATCTGATACCACTTGATGCAGCTTGAGAATTCCAAATGTCTTATCAGACAATTAGGATGAGCAACTAATAACCAAATATACAACAAAATAATTCATAGAATAATAATGTTTTATTATTTACAACAATTCAGTGTTCTAGGAAAACAAATTTACAAAGAAAATACAACTCTCTAGACCCTTGAACCAAGTGTCTTTGAACAATATATGAATTTTCTCCAAATCGCCCTCCTCTCTCCCTCTATTCAAACAAGAATACTCATCCTATTATACTTATCAAAAGGAAGTAACAGTTACTCCAACGTCAATTAGAGAACTAAAAGGTTAGATGTTTTAACAGCCATTTGATCTTTCAAATTACAAGAATGGATTAATGAGAATGCTTGTGTAGTAATCACATTAACTAATTTTAATAGAAATCCACATTTGTAATTCATCGGCAATGTATGAGTTTTGTGAACTTTCATTGAGACCTCTAAAATTTTGGAGAATAACACTCAACTAAGTGAGTGATCATCTGTCTTTATCACTATCCCCACCACCTCTAGCTCACTAGCCCTCTATCACCATCCTGACTATTGATAGCCATCTATCGTTAGCCCATCTATCACTAGCTCGTCTATCACAAACCGACTATCACTAGCCTAACTTTCACCAGCCTGAATATCACAAGTTGACTATTGCCAACCTGACTATCCCCAACCTAGGGAGTGCCAACCATTATCAATTGTCAACCATTGAGTGTCAAGGAGCGCTAGTGAGTGCCAACTAGTGAGCGTCAGTAAGTGAGCGCCAGTGAGTGCTAACTAGTGAGTTCTAGAGAGCACTAGTGAGTGCCAGGGAGCCCTAGAGAATGCCAACTAGTGAATGCCAGTGGGCGCTAGGAAGTGCTAGGGAGTGCCAGTGAATGCCAACCACTGAGCACCAAGGACTTCCAAGGAACACCAATGAGTGACAACTAATTACTTCCCATCTGTTGCTGAGAGTGATTTCCATGAGCAGCTTAGAGTGACCTCCCACACATGACTGAGAGTTACTTTCCATGCGCGGCTCGGGGTGAGTTTCCATGTTAGACCGAGAATGACTTTTGTATCACTAGTGTTAATCGTCAGTGTGTCAATCACCAATGTGTTAATCGATAAATTCCAATTGCCAAGCTTGCCAATAGCCAAGTCTATCACCAGTGTGTCAATAGTTGTCTAGTTGAGTGAATGATTAGTGAATCGACCAATTGACATAACTTCACCAATTTTTATCCAAATTACACAAAACTTGAAATGGTGATACCAATTAATCCCTTTTACAATACTCGTGTTTTTGATCTGATAAAAAATTATTTGTTTATCCAAATTACATGAAAATTAAACTAGAGATACCCATTAAACTCTTATACAATACCCATGTTTTTTATTTGATCAAAAACATTTGAAAGTCTCCTAAAGCAAAAATGACCTGAAACCAACATAATAGAAAATAAAACTGAGTAGAAACCTAAAAATATTTTTGGTTGATGCAAGATTGCTTGTGAACCCATATTCTCCTACATTATATTTGATTAGTCAGTTTGGATCTTGGGTGTTCTTGTGATTAATTCAAAATTTGTCCATTCAAGAATTTTTTAGTGGCTTTCACTAAAGTTTCAAATGTGTAAGGTGAAGATCCAATCAAGATAGCTTGAAGTGCATTCCATAGACATCTAAGTGCATGTACATCATCCCATACAATATTTTTTGACATGGAATTTGTGATTTCTAATGTAGGTGAGTTATGAAACTTGCTAGATGTACATAGAGAGTGACAGGTCCCCTAAACTAGGAAACAAATCCATTGTGAAGAAGTAGAGGAATAGCTAACTAGACTAGGTACCCAAACTCACCTAGACTCTCTCAACTTTTCAGGTAATGTGTTCCATGAATATACCTATTACCTAGCAAGGAAGGTAAAAGCATCAATAAACTATACTTGGAATTTCTTACAATAGTTTCAATTAATGTACTTTGAGGTTGTAAGTAGGAAAAGATGCCCACACGTGCAACATAATGGTGAAAAGTATGGGTTGTAGGAGGAATAGACTCGTTTGATGTCAAATCATGTCTTTTGAAAATGCAGCACGAGAAACCGATGAGTGTAAAAAATAACGAAGGAAAGAAAAACCAGCAATGGAAAAATATCAACAACAAAAAACTACATATGAAGGATAGAAAATGGTGATAAAAAAAATCCAATGGTTCAAGATGATTCAATCATCTTTCACACCTTTGCACTAGTGGAGAGCATTAATCTGTGAAGTCAGTCCACTTTGCTCACAAAGGGAACATGCCTTCGGTGTAAATATCATCCTTGATGTACCCTCACTTGTAGACTCCTTACTCTCTCTGAATATCATGGCCAATGACTATGACTCCATCTCTAACAAGAAAATGTGGTAATATTATTTCCACTTTTACAAAGTTGAAGTAATATTATGTGTAGGTAGAAAGTGCGGAGTTAATTGTAATTATTGCTTAGGTGAAATTAGGTTGTTCAATGGTCACAAAGATATGGCAATGTCTTTTTATTATATATAACTAGAATTAACAAAATTGTATTTTGAATAAATATATTATAATCCTTATTCATGTAAAACATAAATTGATATTTTAAATATTTGAAAATACAAAATTGTGGAAATTATTCAAGTGATTGTATTGGAGGAAATGTTCGTGTAATATTTACCTCACTTTGGATATGTTTCTATTGTATGTGTGATATTGCACCTATTTAATAAGTTTACTTAGGATAATTAGGATATTAGTTATTCTCACCTAAAAAGATAATAAATACATGTATACTTTGATTTAGAGGTACACAATTGCGACCATTGCCTCATCATTCCTTGATTGGTAGTAGTTAGACTATGCCACCTCTATTTACTCAAGGCCACCTCTATATTAGTCAAGTTGAGTGTATTAATTTATTGATTGGTAGTTCAACTCTTGACTTCATAGTTAGACTAAGTTAACTGATTGATAGTTAAACTCATGACCACTAGATATGTCATCTCTTTGAGTCATGTATCTAGGTAGTCTATTTATATGTACTTCATCCATTTGTTTGATGGTTGATTTGATTGATTTGATCTCATTATTGATTTCCTAATTGTATAAATTATAGTATTTTAAATTTGATTCATCATAAAATTGACTTCATCACCTTATTCTTGTTGTAATTCTTTTTCATGACCAAAAATATGCCAATGAGAAAACTAAAATAGTTTTTTGACACATTATTAGACACAACACACACATAGACATACAACATGCACTGTTGTCATGTGCAATACACAAGAATTCACACTGGCACCTTGCTATGCTGCCACACATTTGTATATGTGGCACCATGACATATTCCATAGTGCGAGAACAACATGTGCAAGAGACACACATTGACTATGGCGAAGATCAAGACACAATTAACTTTGTAACTTTTATAAAATAAGCCAAACTAAATGGAAAGAGGTGTCAACCTAGTTGGGGTCATGATCTAGGGGTATGAACCTATAGAGCACAACAAGACTAATTTAGATTTACATAAACCATTAATATTTATCACAAAGCTAGAATTGTAACCTTTTTTACATCAATTGAATGCAACACTAGACCTACTAAGAACTCATTAAATATAATTATTACATGTTGATTGATCATAATAAACTACATCATTACTTTAGTTAATATTAATAGGGTTGTAGATTAGGGCTAGAAATATTCAACCACGTGAATGCAACAATACTATGTTTTTCACATAAGAACTATTAACAAAATTAAGTATACATTTAATAATTGTTATCTATTCGTCTAATAATTCAGGATAATTATATTTAAAAGACAACCCTCAAATTGTAAGTCAAGCATTAATCCTACTTTATTATTTTATTCTCAAAAGTTACTTAAGTTATAACTTAAGTCAAGGGGGTCTAATCACATGGTCCCCCACCAAGACATAAATCATTGTTAGATTTATATTAGTTTATGTAATTCAAATTAGTAATTTTAGGGCTTCTAAAGGAATTAACATTGAATCTCATCCATTAGATGAGATTCATGTCATCCCTTAGGTCTAAATCACTCAAAAAACCCTAATCTAAAAGGATTTTCTTTTACATTTCCCCCCTTTTTTTGGTTGGAGGATTGAAGTAGGAAGAGAATCCATGAGGGTTGAAGAGAAAATATTTTTTCAACTCCTAGCATATTCAGAAGGAAAGTTTATATATTTGAAACATACTTGTATATTTCATTTATGAGTATATATGTACTTATTTGCAGCATATATATATATATATATATATATATATATATATATATATATATATATATATATATATATATATATATATATATATATATATATATATATATATAATCTAAAAGGATTTTCTTTTACATTTCCCCCCTTTTTTTTGGTTGGAGGATTGAAGTAGGAAGAGAATCCATGAGGGTTGAAGAGAAAATATTTTTTCAACTCCTTAGCATATTTAGAAGGAAAGTTTATATATTTGAAACATACTTGTATATTTCATTTATGAGTATATATGTACTTATTTGTAGCATGTGTGTGTGTGTGTGTGTGTGTGTGTGTGTGTGTGTGTGTGTGTGTGTCTATACATGTATATATATATACATATATATGTATATACATATATAGATATATATGTATATACATATATACACATGTATATACATATATATATACACATATATACATATATATCTATATATATATGTTTATTTCTTGTTTAATATTTTCCTGCAGTATTTATTATTTGTACTCCATCACAATGGGGTGTTTGTTTTTTATTGGAACTTTTGCCACATGTCGGTGCCTTGATAATTGGTTTATTAGTTGTCAAAAGACATCTACTTAGTAGTATATTATGGAAAGACTATTTTTAAGCATGTTATGATGGATTCTATGACAATTGTATGGGTTACAAATATGGGAATTTACTTTGGATGTGAGAGCCTGATTTTGGATTGGAATCTTTCCTATCTTTGGCACCACACCTCATGGGAGGTTTAGCAAATGGTTTTTGAAAACCACAAACTATTTCTTGTTTGCCAGATGTCTATAAATTGGAAGCTTGAGGAGTAGTTTGTATGGTTGAGTTTACAAGTACCATTATGCTATTGAAATTGCCCTAGGAATTAAGTGTCATTGCACTCTTGTAAGCAACCCTCTTTGCAAGTGTATGTAATCTTGTTTTATATTTGTAATACATTGAACAAGCTTTTGGAGTGTGGAGACTGTGCAAGTGTATAAGATCCTAGACGTGTGTGGTGGGGATCAGATGATGTGGGTACCCATTTTTGTTTCTATTTACGTCTCTACTTATGGTTTATGGTCATTAAAATGAGCTCACATATCTATTTTAAAAATAAATACTTTTATAAAATAGGTGCCCATTTTAGAAACAAGCACTTTTTATAGAAACAAACTTACCCGTTCCTTTTACAGGTGCTTGTTTTACAATGGGAGCCCATTTTATAGTGGGAGCTTGTTCCTTAATGGGTACTTGTTTTGGCTTGAGCTCTTGTCCCTAAATGAGAACCCATTATTTTCAAAGGGGACACCCATTCTAGTCATGTTTTTGCTTTCTTAAAAAACTTCCATGAAATGTAGACCCATCTTTGAGCTTTTATCCCATAATTACTTTGTTGAAAAAATGTTTTCCTTGATAATTAGTGATATTTATAGGGAAACCAAATATTGTTAAATAATGTTTTCATAGTTGAACGTTGTGGTAGTTTTGTTAAAAATCTATTGTCACCTAAACTTGCTTAAGACCTTAGCCAATCTCAAGTATAGTAATCAAATCACATTGAATCAACCTTCTTGCTTAAGAAATGTCTAACTTACGTATAGATATCTGATCAATTATTTCTTAGGAACTTTACCTATCTTAAGTAAAATCAATTAATCAATCAATCCATCCATCCATCTTTGGCTTTTCAACTTGACCAGGGGCAACATCATGTTTGTCTTTGTATTATTTTGTGCATGCTTAGTTGTGTGTGTGTTATCATTTTTACTTGCATTTGCATCAGTCCTTGCAAAATATTGCTACAAATGACATCATGTCCTTCCATGTCATGTTTCCATAAGGCATATGTTTGCTTGCGACCTTTGGCTTTTGAGTTAGTCCTTTACTACACAAGACACATCTAGTCTTTATACCTTGGTGCAAAATGTCTAGTGATATATCAAACTCTATGGTTTCTCACCTCATCCAATGTAATGTATTATTAGTCCATTTCATCCATCCCTTATCTTTCTTCCATCTCCTTACTCAATCAATTTCATCCATCTTGACAGCATACCTATTTTCTTCAAACCTGCGTATCCTCTCGAGGAGGCATCCCATTTCTCCATCATTCCTCCTCATCACTCCTACAAGTAGCTAGGGCATCCTTTTCCATCCTTTTCCAATCATCCATACCTTATCTTCTTTGAAATAATGTTACTTCTCTTATTTGTAATATCATCTCAAAGAGGGGTAAAATGTAAACATACAAAATTGGCCATGTCCTTATGACACTTCTACATCATCTACTCATCCACCTTCCTAAGACCACCTTATATCACCTTGTGACATATTTATTCTATTTTTGAAATTAATTAAATAAATATTATTTATTTAATTAGTTTAAATCTATTTCCCCATCAGCTAGATTAATTAAATAAATTATATTTATTTAATTAATCAAATAAATTATATTTGTTTAATTAATTTTATCCACCCACATCAACTTTCTCCAATAATTGATTAAATAATGAAATTATTTAAATAATTATTTTCCATTTATCTTCATCCTCATCTCCTTGGCACAAATAATAAATGAGAGACACAAAATTCAAACTAAGTTTTCATCTCCACCACTCATTTCATACTACATCTCTGAATCCTAGTCAAATGATCACAAAAAGAATGCCCTAGAAGCTACCTTCCTCCACCTCTTAATCTCCACCATCTGATTCATATTGCACCTCTTAATCTTAGCCATCTATTTCCACCTCTTAATCTCAACCATAGATTGTATCTCTTAATCCTAGCCATCCATCCTATCATCCAAGAATCTATAAATCAAACAACAATCAAGCCACTTTCAAGTCTCCTTGTTATGCAAAGTTATGTTGTCAAAGTGAGAAACCAACATATCAAAATCATTATCAAAATATTATTAAATTATGTCAAGCATTCATAAATGGAGCAACAAAGGCTATTATGGTGGTATAATTTTCTTATTGTTTCATTGGATTTCTTTAGTCCTTAGGCTCTATTGGAAGTGATGTTGAGTATGGAATAGATACTTTGATTGATGCATTGTTCCTTCTTTTGATTCCATGTTTCTGCATACACAATGAGGATACATCTCCAAAAGGAGAACTCCATTTTGTAATCCACTACATATTGTGGACCCTAGCTGACATGTAAAGATTCTTTACTCTCCCTCTTAGTGCCTATGAATGGGAAAGTGGTATGAATAAACTAAATTCAATTTGTAGCCACCACTGTTATGTTTCACCTCCCTTCTTAATGCCACTACAACTAATATTTGGAAGATGCAAGGATGGCAATAAAATATTAATATTTCTTAACCACCTACATGGGTGTCCAATTAACCATTCCAAGATGGTTAGAGATTTGACACTAGTACATTGGGATTGAAATTAAATATCACATTATACTAATAGAAAAGTAGTCCTAAATATAATAGAGGAAGGAGTAATAAATGAGTGCAAAGGTACAAGATGGAGTTGGAAAAGAGGCAATTTCCTCTCTTACACTAGCCATGAAAATTATGATCACTTACTAGTATTAGATAGAATTTTATTACCATTTTAAGACAAAGTCTTTTTACCATGCTACTTGTATAGTTGGATCTAGTCCATAGTTAGATCACTCAACCTTTTGACATCTCATCTACCTTTAGATGGAGTCCTTTTTCACATAGTCAATTGTCTTTTACATTTGACTACATACTCAGAGCACTTTTTACATTTGTCCACATCTAGGAAAAGCCCTCTCATTGAGTCATTTGTAGCGCCAGATCTTTTTTGCATAGTCTGAGCCTTGTGTTGATTTTTGTAATAGGTGAAATCTCTTACTTTTCTTTGTTTTATGTTTACTTTTTCAAAGATATGTCCTATTCAAGGAAGTTGTAATTCATAATTATCTCAAATTGTGTGGTAGATGCTACTCATTGTATGCTTCTCTCTATTTTGTATGTTCTAATGGAGCATTAAAGATAAGAAAACTCTAGAGTGTTCGCTTACTTTTCATGGACTAGATAACCTTTGAGTGTTTGAAAAATATTTTAAATTCTCAAAGGTGTTTGTAAACACTATTGGTCCTTATAAACACTTAGATATCAAAGATCAAGGCAAGCCAGTTGCAATATTTTACAAAGTGCTAGATCTTTCCATGAATTATAGGGTCACTTTCGTATAGAAGATCACTTCTGCATGTGTGGAGATCAGTTCCATAGATCTAAATTTGAACTAGGGCAAAAATCAATTAAAATTTTAGATAAAAAACTTCATTTAAATCATCAAAAAATTAAAGTTTGACAAATGTAACAATACATCTTTATCATCAAAATATAATTAAATATTATTTTCAATTTAATTATACATCTACTTACATTCATAACATCAATCAACCTTAATTATATATTTAAATTAATTATTACTTTAATAATTATATTTTATTTAATTAACTTAAATAAAATGATTTAAAATATAATATCACAATTTAAAATATATTTTATAATTTTTTGTCTTTATTGTGATGGTCTTCTATTCTATTCTTCTGTCTTCTTCCATAAATGTCACTTCTTTAGTTGTGTAATCATTTTCACCACCCTCTTCTATGTTCCACATGATTTCTCTACAAAATGGGTCCACTATTCACATAAATGTCACTTTCTTTTGACATTTATCTTCATCCCACTCATCTCTTCCACATGCTTTCTGTTCAAAATGGGTCCACCACTCACATGATTCTATATTTCTTCCACAAAGTATCATCATATCACACCCAGTCACATGATTCCGTGTATCTTCTGTTGGCATAATAGTCATAATAACAATGGTATTACATTGTTTATGCATATTAAATAAATGCTAGTAAAGAATAATGGGTTAGTTTATAAGTTAGGTTTTGGGAAGTTACTTTCTTGTAAGAAGTTATATATAGGAATAATAAGGCTTTTAAAAGCCATTGTATTGTATTGCAAAATCATCTGATGACATTAATGTAATATATTTTATGCTTTGATATACCTGTGCAGTAATGGTTTAATCTGTATGTTTGCTCTACCATTATCAATATGGTATCAGAGCTTTCATATCTTTGTTCCTGTGAAGAAGAGGAATGCCACGTGGAAGAGTAGACTAGTGTTTGAACAAACCTTTATTTATGGTGTGTAATCATCATTGTTGTGGAAAGAGTAGCATAGACAAGCATGATATTCTGTGCAGAAGCATAGAAAAGAGATCGAAGATTTAATTAGGAATTTTTGTCAGTCAAGTGTAGACCAAATAATCCATTTCCAACTGATCTCTAGTAAGATGGAGATTTTATTTGTTTGAAGATCATTAGGTGGAGTGAATAGGTAAAATGCTTGTGTAGAAAGAAGATTCCATGAAGGTATAATCTGCAACAACATTGAAATCTCAAAGGAGAAAAAAATCATTTAAATGTTCGAAGGCATTTGCTGGGTGAATAAATATATTCTAAGATATGATTGAAGGCATCCAACATCTACACCAGCATACAAATTTTGAAGTGCCATACACAGCATAGTTATGTGGAAGATCTGTAGCGATGATATACCTAGTCGTACTGTGTGAGTTTTAGGATGCATCTTTATCATTCATCATATACCTGTCACTTATGGTTCCTAGATGCCACAATAGTAGAAGTTGATAAAAATCATTTATACTTAGTGTTGGGCATTGAAGAAAACTCCATTGAATTTTTGTACTTCATTTCCACGATGGATGCACATGTGGAGATAATGGGTAAGAAATAATTGTTTCTTTATTTTCATTTTGATGAGTAACTGATTGCAAAGCATGGTAAAATGGTTAAAGAGGAATTTTAAGTATTAACAAAATGATTGAATTTTGATATGGTTAAAGAAGGGAATTCTGAAATTGAAGAGATTTTATATTTATTTGAGTGATTATGAGAATATATTGAGTTTCAATGAGTTGGTAGTGGTGATTGAAATCATTTGATTTTTATTTTATTGTAAGTGGTCACAAGATCAAAACTATATAAGGTGTGAAATGAGAAGTTGTTTGAATTTTCTTTTTTGATTTAACTTATTAAATTTTTGGAGTAATAAGGTGGAAAATATTGGAGTTATAAGGATATATTTGTGTTTACACTATATTGTAAAAGGTGCACTTTTTGTGGAATCTGAAACCTTGTTCATTTTATCATGGCTACATCAAACATTGCTTGTACTCTTGACGCCATTTATACTACACTTGATGAGGCCTCCAAAGACTCATCTAAGACATCAATTGGTTAAAGTGTAACAAGGTCATATTGGAGGTAGGCAGCATTGGAGGATGGAGGATTTTCCATCATCTCAAGTTAGATTCTCACTTTGAGATGATGCTTTGCATGAGAAGCATTTTTGGTTTTGGTTGTTTTATTTTTTCTTTGTTGATGCTGATGGAGCTAACAGATTTGAAGAATGTATGTTTTGTGAAGATTTTGTTTTGGAGATAGGTTTTGAATTTAGTGTTGAGCTCAATATGGATTGTTGTCCAGCGAGCTTCAAAGAGTATATGATCAAGAATTATACCCTTTCGTGGTCACTAGACAATGGCAGAGATTTGTCGTATCTCTTAGGGTTCATTGTTGAATAATTCTCAACTCTATGATTTGAGAACTTGGGACTAAAGAGATCAAGAACACAGCTCGAAGCTATGCCTTTCCAAGCATCGATGAAACAACATGATGGAGCCCTGATTGGTTTAGGATTTGTTCTTTGGGAGAAGATCTTCTATAAAATATGTATTCATATTATGTAATCAACTTTGTTAAGTATATTAGCATTCAGGGGGGAGTCCTTTGGTACTATTGCAGGAACAATGTAATAAAGGGGGGAATGTTGGCATAATAATCATAATAACAATGGTATTACATTATTTATGCATATTAAATAAATTCTAGTAAATAATAATAGGTTAGTTTATAAGTTAGGTCTTAGGAAGTTACTTTCTCGTAAGAAGTTATATACATGAATAATAAGGCTTTAAAAAGCTGTTGTATTGTATTGCAAAATCATCCGATGACATTAATATAATATATTTTATCCTTTGATATACATGTGTAGTAATAGTTTAATCTATGTGTTTGCTCTACCATTATCAATATCTTCCACCCACTCACTCACCATATAACACCCACTCACTCTGCACATTCGATCATATCTTATCTTCATTACATGCATTCTCCTCTTTCTAACAATTACTTCAAAACTTTCACCTTCCAAATACTCACATGATTCCACGTTTCTTCCACAAAGTATCATCATATCACACCCACTCACATAATTCTGTGTTTCTTCCACCCACTCAATTTGCACATTTGATCATATCTTATCTTCATCATGTGCATTCTCCTCTTTCTAACAATTACTTCAAAACATTCACCTCCCAAATACTCAACTGATTATGTGTTTCTTCCACAAAGTATCATCATATCACACCCACGCACATGATTCCACATTTCTTCCACCATTCACTCACCATATAACACCCACTAACTCTACACATTTGATCATATCTTATCTTCATTACGTGCATTCTCTCTTTCTAACAATTACTTCAAAACTTTCACCTCCCAAATACTCACATGATTCCGCATTTCTTCCACAAAGTATCATCATATCACACCCACTCACATGATTCTGCATTTCTTCCAGCCACTCACTCACCATATAACACCCCCTCACTCTACACATTTGATCATATCTTATCTTATTACGTGCATTCTCCTCTTTGCAGCAATTCATTTAAATCTTTCAGCTACCAAATACTAAGCCTATTTCTGTTGCTTTTCTTTCTTTGATTCATCGCCTTTCACTGAGACCCAATTCCATGGCATTTACTTCTACCACCAGGAGTAAAAGGAAGAATGAGGATATGGGTGCTTTTGATGGAATCACACCATCTGCATCTACTTCTACCTCAAAATGCATGAAAAGACCATCCTACGATGTATTCATTAATCATCGTGGACCAGACATCAAACACACTTTGGCTAGCAGTATCTATGTTATCCTCACTGGTATGACACTCTTAGTTTTTTTGGATTCACAGGGGTTGGCATATGGTGATTTCTTGCCCCGAGTAATAGATACAACAATGACCAGTGCTTTTCTTTATATAGCTATTTTTTCTGAGAGGTATGCAGAATCACCCTGGTGTTTGGCAAAGCTCTCATTTATGCTTAAATCTGGCACCACAATTATTCCTATTTTCTACCATATAGAGCCTACTGATCTCAAATGTATAGATCAAGGGAAAGGAAAATATGTTGATGCCTTCAAGAAACATGAATGGAAGGGTAGATATAGCCCGGAACAACTTCAGGAGTGGAAGAAGGCACTCTACAATATCTCATTTTACTCTGGTGATATCATAAAAAATAATGAGTAAGTACCACTCGTTCGGCCTTCCTATTTTAACAAATAGGTAAAAAAATTTCATATATATGTAATTTAACTTTGGCATGTCGTAATAATAACCTTTTAGTATTTTGATTATTCAATGTTGTACGTGTTTAGCAATGACATGAGGTTGCTGAAGAAAATTCTGAGTTGTGCTTTGAAAGTAATAAACGTGCCATTAATGGTTGCAAAACATCCAGTAGGTCTGGAAGCAATAGTGAGAGACTTTGACATGAATACACTCCAATCTGCTGAGGGTGATCAGGGTGTACAAATTATGGGAATTTTAGGGATGGGTGGGTCTCGCAAAACCACCCTTGCAAAAGAGTTATACAACAAAAGATCCTCTTCGATGGAGTGGTCAAGTTTTGTGTATGATGTTCGAGATGCCACAACCAAAGACTTGCTGCATGAGAAGAAGAAAAAAAATCCTCAAAGACCTTCATGTCCCAGATGTAGCAGCACTTAACAATATTGAGGAAGGTATGTGTATTCTTTCAAGGCATTTGAGATCTATTAGGGTGTTGTTTATTCTCGATGATGTGGATCATGTGAAGCAACTGGATGCTCTGTTGTCTACAAAAGACAACCTTGAAAGGGGTAGTCTCATAATTGTTACCATGAGAGAATATGATGTCCTTAGATCTTGAGGCATCACCTCCATATATAAAATGAGAGCACTTGATTAGTTTCATGTAGAGCAACTGTTTTGTTGGCATGATTTTATACAACCATCTCCCTAGGATCGATTGGAGGAGCTTGTTAAAAAGTTAGTAAAGGCTTGCCACGGATTACCCCTCTCTCTCAAGGTATTTGGAGCACAGCTCTTTGGAGACTCTCGCAAAGAATTTTGGGAAACTTTGTTGCATAAGATCTCAAGAATATTGCCTGATGATATCAAATAGAAACTCAAAATAATTTATGATGCCCTTGATGATGAAGAGAAAGAGGCATTCCTTGATACTGCTTGTTTCTTTATTGGAGAAAGGAACAGTTTGGCAATTGATGTATGGGATGGATCAGGGTGGAGTGGTTTGCACAATTGGGAAAGGCCTATGATTAAATGTTTGGTTGAGCATGATGATTACAATAAGATAAAAATATATGACCATTTAAGAGATTTGGGAAGAGAAATTGCAAATAAACATTTGCCCTATTGACTCTAATCATCCTGGTAGATTACTAATGCCCAGAAACAAACAGAGGTGAGATTAGTACTCTCTATTATTGTGTGAGTAGACAATGGAAAGGAACACATCTTTCTCTACCTATATGTTTGTCTAAGAAGTCTATTATTTTTACGTGTTAAATGGTTGTTTAAATTGATAGTTTCCCTCGCCCATTATGCAATCAAACTAACTTAACAACTTATTTATTTACTCTCTATGTGTTTGAATAGCCAATAAATTTATTTGAATTTTTTTGAGATTCTAAATTTTTTATTTTTATTTTTCAGAAAAGAAATGGCATTTGAAGAATTAATGCAGTCCCAACTGGGGTATGTTTTAACTGTACTTTTTGTTTCTCTACATACTTCTACTAATTTTAATTGTTTGTATCCAAAAATTTCATATTTTCCCTATCTTGTTGGTAATAGGGGGAGAGCAGGGGAGGCAAATTGCTGGCCACTAGGATCTAAAACCAATGCTATAGCAATATATGACAGCATAAAATAAATACACAAAGGAGAGACAAAGCACAAGTGACAGCAATATATTTTATATATTTTCCTTCAGCTATGAATACATACAAACTTTGTTACACATTACAATGCAGAGCTGCTGCTCTATTTTCTTGTTATGCCCCAATCACTAGAGCTACAAACTATTTCTTTGGAGCTACCTGTAGGAACTCCGCAGCTGTCTATGCATCACCTATGTTATTGCACATAGAAAACTTCTATCCTTTGATATATTCTCCTTTTGCCATTCTCTATTAGAACAAACCTCTTGCACCTCTGCTATTGCAGGATAACTCTTGCCTTCAAAATTTCTTCTTGTTGCTGGTCAAAAACTTTCCCTCCTATTTGTCTCTTCTAATTCCATGCATAGAAAAAATTGGAGCTCATTCTCATTTCAAATTCAAACTCACCTACCGGAATGAATGCGGGCAGGTGCAATGGTGCTAGGGCTAATTATGGAGATTCCTAAGTCTGATGCAGGGGCTGAGTACATTTAATTTTCTGATGGAAGATTAAATTCTTCCAACACTCCCCCTTAATCTGAAATTAGATGTCATTCAACAATTTTCTTTCTGCAAGTGATCTTTGAAGTTATACATATCCATTTACCTTTCCAAAGAAGATCTCTGGAGCTGTTTCTGCTTCCTCTGAAGCACTTCTCTGCATCTCCAAAGCACCTCCGGGCCATCTCCGGAGCTGAGTTCCTGCATCTCTGGAGTCCTGTTTCTGCATCTCCAGAGCATCTCTAGAGTTGTACATACCTTCCAAAGTTGAACCTCTAGAGCTCTTTTGCTGTCTTTCTGGATCTGAACCTCCGAAGCTATCCTCTTCTTGGGACTGCACACCCTTGGAGCTGTCAACAATGCTTAGCCTATCTCTTAGGCATTCAAAAGAATCTTTTGGCAATGCCTTTGTAAAAATGTGGACGAGCTACTACTCAGATCTATAATATTGTAACATAATCTCTCCTTGTTCTACCAACTCCCTTATGAAGTGATAACGGATCTCAATGTGCTTGCTTTGTATATGGAAGATTGAATTCTTTGTCAGGGCTATCAATGAAACATTGTCACAATGAATGGTTGTACCACCTTCTTGCTGCTCATTCAAGTCTGCAAGGATCCTTCTCAACCAAATAGCCTGACAAGCTGCTACATTTGCTACAATATACTTAGCTTTTGCTATAGAGAGAGAAACAATGGGCTACTTCTTAGATGCCCATGATATCACGCTTGAACCCATGTGAAATACATAGTCAGATGTGCTCTTATGGTCATCTACATTTCTTGCCCAATCATTATCTGTGAAACCAAGCAACTTAAATTCATCAGAAACATCATACAAGATGCCATAACCTATTGTGGCATTCACATACCTCAGGATCCTCTTTCCTGCTTGCTAATGTGTGTCCTTGGGCTTCTCCATGAACCTAGAAATTAGGCTTACAACATACATCAAATTAGGCCTAGTTGCTGTCAAGTACATGAGGCTTCCAACCATGCTTTTATAGAGGGTTGGGTCTACTTCCTTGCTACTATCCTCTTTACTTAATTTCAGACTTGTAGCTATTGGTGTAGGGATAGGTTTACTATTCTCCATTTTAAATCTCTTTACAATCTATTCGGCATAGTTAGTTTGCAAAATAAATATGCCATGCTCTGTTTGCTTGACTTCAATGCCAAGAAAAAATTTCAACAGACCTAAGTCGGTTATCTCAAACTCATTCTTCATTACCTTTTTGAAATTAGCAATGAAAAGATCACTATTGCCAGTAAAAACTAGATTATCTACATATAAAACAACAATCAAAATTTTACCTTTAGCTGCTTTGATGTAAAGAGTGGGCTCAATGTTGCTTTTGCTAAAGCCATTACTCACTAGATATGAGTCTATTCTGATGTACCATGCCCTAGGTGCTTGTTTGAACCCATAGAGGGCTTTCTGGAGCCTATATACTTTGTCCTCTTGCCCTAGGACTTCATAGTGAGGTGGTTGCTCCACATACACTTCCTCTTTCAGCACTTCGTTCAAGAAGGCTGACTTTACATCCATTTGGAACACCTTCCACTTGTGTTAGGCTGCTATTGCTATAACTGTCTAAACTATTTCTAGCCTTGCAACTGGTGCATATGTCTCATCATAATCTCTTCCAGGCTGTTGTTTGTACCCTTTGACAACTAGCCTTGCCTTATGTCTTTCAATCTTTCCTTCAGCAGTAGACTTGGTCTTATAGACCCACTTAACTCCAATCACTTGTTTACCCTTGGGTAAAATAGTTAGTTGCCATGTGTCATCCCTCTCTATGGAATCCAATTCTTCATCCATGGCCTTACACCATTTCTCTTCTTTCACAACTTCTTCAATGTGAATTGGATTGCTATAAGAAAATAATGCAAAATTAAAATTCTCATCATCATCAGCATACCTTGTGCTATCATAAATCTCCTTCACACTCCTTATCCTCCATGGAATCAATGATGAGAGTGTGAGGTCTAAATTACCTCTAGAGCTGCTATTGTTCTGACCTCTAGAGCTACTGTACTGCTAACCTCCAGAGCTGTAGTTATGATGACCTCTGAAGTTTCTTCACTGCTGAACTCTGGAGCTACAGATCTTTGGAGTTGCAGACCTCTAGAGTTGTTGATCTTCAAAGCTACTGTGCTGATGTCCACCTTCGACACTGCTATTATCCAATGCTCTAAGGTAGTTTCTTCTCGAGTTGCTACTCTCTGTAGTTCCTCTAGAGTTGCTGTCCTTCGGAGCTTGTTTATCCTCAAGGGGTATTGTGATTGAGATACCCATGGTGCTATCCACTATTCCATCCCATGCTTCATTCTCTATGAACTCAACATCCCTGTTGATCACAATCTTTTTGGTGATGGGATTATATAGTTTGTAGGCTTTTGGCTCTTCACTAGAGCCTGTGAAGATACATTTTTCACCTATATCATCAATTTTTTTCTTCTTCTCTTTAGGCACAAATGCATATGCCACACACCCAAAGATTCTTAGGTGTTCAACACTCCATTTGTTTTTGGTCCATGCCTCTTGTGGAATCCTATCACGAACGACCTTTGTAGGACACCTATTCAATAGGTAAACCACTGTTGCTATAGCTTCACCCCAATAACCATGTGATTGTCCTTTTTCTTTCAGCATGCTTGCTGCCATCTCTTGAATGGTTCTATTTTTTCTTTCAGCCACTCCATTTTACTGTGGAGTATACTTTGTTGTTAACTGTTTATGAATGCCTTCACTCTTGTAGAAATTCAAAAAAAATTTAGAGATATACTCTCCCCTTCTATTTGTTCTTAGGGATTTGATATAGTGGCCACTTTGTTTTTCAGCCGATGCCTTAAACTCCTTGAATTTCTCAAAGGCTTCTGATTTGTTCTTCAAAAAAATAAATCTAGATTTTTCTGCTATAATCATCTATGAAGGTCATGAAATATACATTCCCACCTAATGTGGGGTTCTTCATGGGGCCACATAAATCTGAATGCACCAACTCCAATGGTGCTCTTGCCCTCCTAGAATACCATAATTGAAAGGGTTATCTATGTTGCTTTCCTAAAATGTAGGCTTCACATTTTCCATTAGGATCTACAATGTTCGGTAGCCCTCTAACCATGCCTATCTTGGACAATAAACTCAAACCAGAAAAGCTTAAGTGCCCGTACCTTAAATACCACAATTTGGATGGGTCTTTGATGACTATCCTAAAGGCTGATTGTTGTCCCACTACTGTAAGCACTAGAGATAGTGCTAGAAACTGTTCCATAGATAGCACCAGAGATGGTGTCAGAGACTGTATGTGTATCCTAAGAGGAAACATTCCATTCCTCATCATCTGCACTGCCGCAATCACTTTCTTATTGCCTCTTTTGTCAAATCTTGTGCACTCTCCATTTTCCATCAGTATTCTATAACCATTTTGGATCATCTGTCCAATGTTTAAAAGGTTATGTTTTATGCTAGGGGCATAATATACATCCTGGATCTTCCCCCTTTCACCATTCTTGGATTGAATGTTGACTACACATTTTCCCATGATGGGAACTTGCTCATTATTTCCCATTTTTATTTTAGTCTTGATGCTACTATCTATGGAGGCAAAAATGTTTTTATTACCACTCATATGGTTGCTACAAATGCTATCTAGATACCATACTTCATCACTACTCCTTTTAGCAAGGTTGAAAACAAAAAAAATATTTGACTTTTTTTATTTTCAGTCTTGTACTCATTTAGTACATTAGCATTTTGGCCTCCATGATCACGTTGTTTTTTTCTACACTCACTAGCATAATGACCAAACTTATGATAGTAATAGCATTGAACATTGCTTTTGTCATACCTTTGATTAGAACTGCTATTCTTTTACTTTTCTTGATAGCTTGGCTGTGAGATGCTTGCCTCTTCTTGGCTATTTGAAACTCCTCTTCCAGAGTTGCTTCTTCCTCTACCTCTTTGACCTCTACTTCTACTATTTCTTCCTCTTCCCCTACCTCTTACATAGGTTTGAGCCTTGAAGGCTTGCTCAAGGGAAGGAGCGGATCTATTCAACCGCTGCTCATGGCTTTGTAGAGAGCCCATCAACACATCCACTATCATCTTAGACAGGTCCTTTGTCTCTTCAGTGGTTATGACAATAGGGTCAAATCTAGAAGGTAGACTCCTTAAGATTTTCTCAACAATCCTTTGTTCATCCATGGTTTCTCCATTTATCCTCAACTAATTTAGCATGGTAGAAACTCTCGTGTGAAAGTCTAAAATAAACTCACTCTACTTCATCTGTAGGGTCTCAAAATCTCTTCTAAATAGTTGGAGTTTGATTGATCTCACTTTGTCAGTTCCCTTATAGTTGTTATGCAATATTTTCCATGTCTATTTTGAGTAATTTATTGCTGCAATGTACGGGGGAATAACCTTTGTCAAGGCTGCCTCAATTAGATTGAGAGATTTTGCATCCTTCATTCTTGTTTCCTTCAATTGGTTTCTTTGAGCATTAGATAGGGTTGCATAGGCTGCTGGGTTTGTGCTGTCTGTGAACCCATTGGTGAGCAAATCCCATAGGTCATTTGCAACCAGAATAGTCTTCATGTTCTTAGCATAAATATCATAGTTCTACCCATCAAATGTAGGTGGTTGCTGCCATCCTTTCCTGTCCCCACCTGCCATGCTTCTCAAATATGAGAAGGCTGATAACACCTAGACAAACTAGGGCTTATATGAAACACCCACCTAAATCGAACTGCCCAAAAAAATAGGGCTCTGATACCACTTGTTGGGAATAGGGGGAGAGCAGAGGAGGGAAACTGCTAGCCACCAAGATATAAAACCAATGTTATAGCAATATATGACAGCATAAAATAAATACAGAGAGGAGAGAGACAAAGCACAAGTGACAGCAATATATTTTATATATTTTTCTTCAGCTATAAATACATACAAACTTTGTTACACATTACAATGTAGAGCTGTTGCTCTATTTTCTTGTTATGCCCCAATCACTGGAGCTGCAAACTATTTCTCTGGAGTTGCCTGTAGGAAATTTGTAGCTATCTGTGCATCACCTGTGCTGCTGCACATAGAAAACTTCTATCCTCTGCTATATTCTCCTTCTATCATTCTCTATTAGAAAATTCCTCATGCACCTCTGCTACTGCAGGATAACTCTTGCCTTCAAATTTTCTTCTTGCTACTAATCAAAAACCTTCCCTCCTATTTTTTTCTTCTAATTCCATGCACATAAAAAATTGGTGCTCATTCTCATTTCAAATTCAAACTCACCTACTGAAATGAATGCGGGAAGGTGAAAGGGTGCTAGGGCTGATTATGGAGATCCCCAAGTCTGACGCGGGGGCTGAGTGCATTTAATTTTCTGACGAAAGATTAAATTCTTCCAACATTTATTACCAAAATAGAGTGTTTTCAAATAATATAAAAAAGATGATTAAGTAATGAGTTTGTTTGGTTTCGTGGTTGCTCCTCGCAGGAGGAACTCATGCTGCCTAATATAAGTGGAGGAATGTTCTACCCGTTAAAGTACAGATTTTGGCAATTAGAGGAGATTATTTTAATCAAGTAATCGGTGATAGCAAGTTTGGCTTCACTGGGTCCACATTGGGTAGAGAAATCTTCTAACATGGCTTTCAATTCAAAATTTGAGGGTTTTAGAACTACATGGATCACACTTAGAAGAGCTATGGGAGGCTGACAATAACGTAAGAAGTCTTCCATTTCAGCTCTACTAAATCTATATTTCAATCTTCTTATAATTGGTGTATGTTTTACGTTTATCTCATTGGAAATGTACTGTAGTCTCCCATGCAGTTAAGAAAGTTACTTATTTCTGGGTGCATCAAATTGCGAAGGTTACCAAACTCAATAGGGTGTCTCAATGAGTTGAAAAAGATAGTAATCACAAGTGGCAACAATATTAGTAGTCTTCCAGAAGATTTCTGTCTTCTTAAATCATTGGAGCACTTGCAATTATGTGATTGTGAAATGATAGGATCATTACCCTCCAGATTCGGTGAGTTGACAAATCTACGGTATCTAGAGTTGAGGCATTGGAAAAACATGAGGAGTTTGCTAGATTCTTTTAAGAACTTGATTCTCCTGCAACATCTCAACTTAGAGTGGTGTCAACAGCTCATACTTACATCAGAGGATTTCCAAAAAAATCACAAAGCTGGAGTTTTTGAGACTTCATCACTGCGATCAATTGGAAAAGTTGCCTAGTCACATCACAAATCAGGCGTCCTTGAGAGAGCTGAATTTATATAGTACAAAGAGGTTGAGGAAGTTGCCAATTAACATCGGTCAACTAAGTTGGCTGCGAAAGTTGGTAATTTGGAGTGAGTTGTTGACAAGCGTGCCGACCTCTCTTGGAGATTTGTCCTCCTTGGTTAATCTCTACATTTCCTCTTGTCAGGAGCTGAAACCTTTGCCGTCTCCTCTTGGAGATTTGTCCTCCTTGGCTATTCTTTGCATTTACGAGTGTCCCAACATGGAATCTTTGCCAACCTCTCTCAGAGATTTGTCCTCCTTGACTGATCTTGAAATTGTGTGGTGTCACAAGATGAAATGTTTCCCTTTTGCCTTGAGCAACCTGAAGCGATTATCTCCATGCGAAACAAAGGTCTGTAGGATTTCAATTTTTGAAGACCATTATCCCTGCCTTGAGAGCCTCTCTCTTGTCAAAAATAATCATTTAACGGAGATCGGAGCACTGCCAACAATAGTTAAGTCAATAGAATTGGAATCCTGTAAAATGCCAAAAAACAGAATGGTTAGTGTTGATCTGGTAAACCTTGAATAGTTGACGATAAAGTGTTGTCTAGAGTTGGAGGAGCTTCCTATCTTTGCACGTTCAACTTCTCTCGGGGCATTTGAACTAAGAGGTTGCTACCGAATTTAGAAAATTGAAGGTTTAGAATATTGTACAAGATTGAAAAGGTTGATAGTAGAGAGCTACTGGGAGGTGCCCTATATAGAGAGTTTGGAGCGCATGAAGGAATTGCGGAAGGTGGAACTCAGAGCAAACAAGGGATCAGTTATTCAACATTACATTCAAACTATAAAGGCAATAATAGTTTCTAGGAATAAAAATATTTTAATAATCTTCATCTAATTCTGCATTGACTGAATGTGGTGTAGAAATGGCCAGAAGAAATAATAATATATACGAGGGCAGTCCCTGATGCATCCTCACTTGTACACTCCATACTCTCACCAAATCTCGTGGTCGGTGACATCTCTAACCAAAAAATTAAGTCCTGCCTAGATTTGGTTCAAAAGCGTTCCTCCAATGGCGATGCCACTATGGTATGTTTTGTCATAAATTGTTTTTCCTCACAAATGGATCTATGGATATCGGGTTTTGGTCTCATGTCAAAGGTTGAAAATCTAGGAAAGGGTAGATGGGCATGGGTAGGTGTCTTCACACTACGTTCATGGCTCACTAAAGAGGAGATCAAAATAACGATAATGCACACGCAAGAAGAAGAGGACGAGGAAGAAGAAGAAGAAGAGGGGGAAGAAGAGTGTGGAGAAGAGGATGAAGTGGAGAAAGGTTTGATTGTGAGAGGGGGAGAGCAAAGAGTAGTGGCAGCATTTCACAGCTTATTTCCACTTTTACAAAGTTGAAGTAATATTATTTATAGGTAGAAAGTGTAGTTAATTGTAATTATTGTTTATGTAAAGTTAAGTTGTTCAATGGTAACAAAGATGTTTACTCTTTAATGTAACATGGTTGAGGTGATGTGTAATTTAAAGAAATAATGATACTTGATAGTCAAAATTTCACTTTTAAAATGGAAATTTTTAAAAATAAATTATTATTTAGGGATTCTTTAATTTATATTTTAGATAATAATATAGTCTAAATTAGTTGGTATGAGTTTTCCACAATCTATAAAGTTATGATGAGTGTTTTTGGATTTAATCACATATCACACATAATTTAAATTTTATTATTATTTTTTAAAATAATATGTATTTTTTTTTTAAATGCTAGATGTCATCTTCTTAAATGAATAAAATAAAAAATTAATAGAATTAAACATTTAATATATTGTATAATATTTTTATTCAATTTTATTAATTATAATTTAATATTTGTAAAGAAAAAATATATTTTCTATAATATTTATATAAATTTAATAAATGAAAACTTAAATAGCATTTATTTACAAGTATAAATAGGAGATGAAAGTATTTAATGATATAGTAAATTAGATGGTTATAGTTGCTTAAGTGTGTATGTCAATTACGAGATGTTAAGGATAAATATTTTTTTAGATGATGTTCAAGAATTGAATTTAGTCTTCCCCATATGGAAAAATAAATTTGTCTTATCATAGACCTATATCCAAAAATATATTTACATTTTAAATAAAGTGGTGCAAATACTTTGTACATTATTAAAAATATACTTTATTGTATATAACTAGAATTAACAAAATTGTATTTGGAATAAATATATTATAATCCTTATTCATGTAAAATATAAATTAATATTTTAAATATATGAAAATTCAAAATTGTGGAAATTATTCAAGTGATTGTATTAGAGGAAATGTTGGTGTAATATTTACTTCACTTTGGATATGTTTCTATCATAAGTGTGATATCACACCTATTTAATAAGTTTACTTAGGATAATTAGAATATTAGTTATTCTCACCTAGTGAATTGATTTATTGATTGGCAGTTCAACTCTTGACTTCATAGTTAGACTAAATTAACTGATTAACAGTTAAACTCATGACCATTGGACATGTCATCTCTTTTAGTCATGTATCTAAGTGGTCTATTTATATGTACTTCATCCATTCTTTTGATGGTTGATTTGATTGTGTACACACTTAAATATGTCATAAGCCTGCGAACATCATTTTCATACTAATCATTATTGATAACTGAGAGGGGGGGTGAATCAGTTATCCTACCAATTTCTTCTTTCTTAACTTTCTTAATAATCAATGCAGCAATAATTCAATTAAGCAAACACAACCATGAAATGGAAATACACATGACACAATATTTTTGACGTGGAAACCTTGTTAAGGGAAAAAACCATGGGGTGATTAACCCAAGATTGTATTCTCTATTAGAAGAATGGAAATGAAAATGACACTTGCTAATTAGGGCTCACTACCTGAGCACACTACTCACAAAAGGCACACTGCCTACAAGAGACACACTATCTACAATTTATAAAGAGTGTAATACAATACTTGAACTGATAAGGAGCATCAACATATGCTGGAGTTCAGTTCTGGTTAGGCTGTGTATACTGATCTACTGCACTTCATCTTTTCTCTTCTTTTGTGCTACTCCCCTTTCACATACTGGACCTTCCTGCTTTTATTCAGATCTACTGCTTTTCTTCGCACATCACCAACAACCACAACACCTCTGACAACTAAATCCATCTTGTATATATATCCGCACAAGTGATTTCATCACCTTTCTAGTCGGTATCTAGAATAGTCAATCTTTTCACAAACTCTGATCTGTGGGCTAAATCCTTGCACATCAAGTAATGCGGACCAAGCATATACTTATAGAAGTCATCAATCACATCGGCCAAACATAATTATGCCTTAAGGACCTTTTCCATTATTAGTAACACATCCAGAATAATGTCTAAAGTTCTGCCAGTCAGTTCTTCCTCTGTTCATACTATCACTTGGGAACCCGACACTCAAGCATTCATATCTCTTTATCATTTCCACACTTGAGGCTCAAACCTTGAAATCTGTCAGTTAAGATGCTCCTCTTGACTTCCCCAAATCTGCACTTCACTGAGATACTTCTACTAAGAGATCCGAACCCGTCTATCAGACCTTACTGACTACTCTGTTCTTGCTTACCAGACCTCAACACTTCTTTAATCTGACTTCCGGTGAGGACTTATCATGCATTGCAGATGTGTGGGATAGCATTTGTTGCCATCAATGACAACAATCAAGAAGCTCCAATGTGTCTCTTGCCAACAATCTCCCCCTTTGGCATTGATGGCAACACTTAGTGAAAAATGACTAAGTGTTATACTATACTCCCCCTTAGCTGATGCTCTATTTTTTATATACATTTTCTGGAACTCCCCCTTAGTTGGATTCCTCATTTTTCACTACTCCTCACTCCCCCTTTGACATCAATGGAAAAGGGTAGGGTCCGCATACGAAAATTTTTAAAATCTTGTCCTCAAAAAGTATATACTTAGGGAATACTTACATATACTGAAGTATATCTGCAAAAGTTGTTTTCAGTTGAATGAATTCTGTAGCCCAACTTTGCTTCATTTTGTCTAAAATTGATATATGGCCGCTCAACAGGAATGCAAACACATCTACCCTTTTTAGATCTGTTGGATCATTGGTCTGGGCAGTGATTTGAGCTTCTTTGATGGCCTCATGCATGGCCTCTAACTTAGGGACAATTATCCCTCTGAGCTCACTCAACCTACTGATTTTGTTTTTCTTCTCTTTTTCAAGCTTCTTAATTTCATTCAAAACTACAACCATTTGACATTCTTGATTTATTATTGATGTAGTAAGTGGATCAAAATTTTGAGAAAGTTTTATCAGTTTATCTTGTTGTTCTTTCATTTTCTTCTCAATCTCCACTGTTGCTTTGGACCATGATAAGAAAAATTTGTATATTTCTCTGCCATCTTTAAGAGCATTTTCTGAGCTCTTTATCCCAATATTCATATTTCTCCTATCATTAATTATCAACCCTTGTACCTCTGATAATCTTTTTGCAAGAAATTCCTTCCGAACCTTATCTTCTGCTGACTTCTCTAGGGAATCAAAATGTGTGCTAACACTATTAACTAGAGTTTTGAGATTACCGGATGAGGAGGCTATGGGATCGATGGCATAATCTTTTCTAGCACTCCAGAAGTAGCTTCTATCAACTCACAGTCTTCCATGTGAGACTTTAGGAGTTTTTTTTTAGCCTTTGCATTAACAAATGAAGCTATCTTCATTGTCTGTACTAGAGAAAGAGAGTCAAAATTAAATGGTCCTTGTAGAAGCTCTGATTCATCAATTTCCATTGTTTCTTTGTTCAAGAATTCTTGGACAGTTTTTGCAGTGTCTCTTGCCGGAGATAGATTTTTCTTCTCTTCTGCATTCTTAGAGCTATCTCTTGGAGTTTTCTCTCCTACATTCTTACCACTGGCAGTTGTGGTCTTATCTATTGAAGTCTGCTCTCCTTCTGTAACCTTGGTACTGTCATCTTCTTTTTCCTTCACCTCTGCTTCTTTCTCTTGTATTCTTTCTTCACCTTTAGATCTGGAGACTGTAGGGGAAACCAGAGGAGAGATATTTGTTTGTTCATGAGCCACCTCTTCCAGAGTGGAAGATTCCAAGTCCTTATTCTTTTCTACACTAGTGTCCATGACTTGCTCAGTTGATTATTTTTCAACACTTGTGGTCGAGGGGTCAGTACCCAAGTCCTCTATAATTGGAATGTTGAATTTTTTACAAGCATTTTAGAGTATCTCTTCAGTTTCTCTTGCTACTTTGTCAGTTTCACTAAGCATGAGCTGATTCATCCTGGCTTTGCTCCGGAACTCATCCTTGCAATCTTTGAAGATCATGTTCATTTGTTGCAGAGTGATTGAAGGGTATAGCTGAATTGCTATCTGTTCCTGGATTTCTAGATTTTTTGCTTGAGCATTGTTCTTCCTCATTTCAAGCCTTTTCTCTAAGCTTTTGGGAATTAGAGAGATAATTTCAATAAAAGCTTTGTTGTAAGTGTTCAAAAACTGAACTGTGGCTTTCTCTAGAATCTTTTTATCTGCTTCATTATATGCATCATAGAATTCTGTTAAGGGTTGCAGGTTCCCATCCACAGTGACTACTTTTACTACAACATCTAATGATAGAGTGGGTTTTTCAGCAAATTCCTCTTCCTTCTCTTCTTCTTCTTGACCAGTAGAGTGTTCACCGGATGATTTCTTCTTCTTCTTCTTTAGTTTCTTTATCTCCTCATCTGATTCAGTTTCCTCATCATCCTTTAGGCTAACATAGGACCTTGTTGCCTTTTTATTTGTTCTCTTTTCTCCTTTTCTGGATACCTGGACTTCCAGTTTTGATGTCCTTGAGCTTTTAGTAGTGATAGGTGCTGATCTCTTTGATGATTTAGTCCGGGTGGAAGATTTTACCAGAACACTTTCCTCACTTTTCTTTTCTACATTCTTCTTCTCTTCCTCAGCCCTTTCCATCTTTTTCCTATTGGCATCAAGTGCCTCCTTTGAGATGCCAAATCCTTTGGCAATATCTTCTACTTCTTTTCTCACTTTCCTCTTAATCTCTGGTTGCCTTAGCTCAGTATGAATTTTCACACTTAGTTCTTCAAAGGTTCCAAATCTTTCTACTTTTGGGTCCTTTGACTGACTGAGCATGTGTTGTTCATGCAGTTCTACAATTTGTTCATCAACTTCATACCCCATAGGAATGATCTAGACTGTCCTTGGCTCTACTACCTCCATTAGGCATTGATCAGTGTCTACCATGAAGCACATTGTATCCTTGTATTTCTCAACTACTGATTTGGGGATTCTTTCTTTGATTTGCATTGTATTTTGAAATTGCTTGAAGTAACCCCACAGAGCTGTATTCCTTGCCTTAGCATCCCCACGTTCATGCAAGTAATCTCTGATCTGAATTGCTATCGGTTTGTCATTTTGCCATACCGATCCATTTGATCTGGGCAGCTCATTCATGAAGTAGAAAAATAGACATAATATTAGTCCACCATATTTAAAGGAGTTCTTCTTGTTCTTTTTGATCTTCTGTATGTTTTCCATTAATTGGCTCAAAAGAAGTTCACAGAGATCATATTCTGCATTCTTTCTCAACATCTCATAGGCAGTATATACTACAGTTTTGGATACTAAATTCTCCCTACTGGAGTGATATATCTTGTATCCTATTATCATAGATGTAAACTTGATATCCGAGTCAGCAATATCTTCAATGGTCATTGCCCTCTTATCAAATTTTGATCTGGTGGCCTCAATTACAATGTTGTTTTTGATAGATTTGAGGATAGGTATTCCTCCAGAGGAGTGTAAACCAGTTACTGCCCTAATTGCCTCCTTGGTAATTTTGTAAGGTCTATTCAGCCATAGAAAGTTGTCATGTACCCTACTCAACACATAACAGATCCATTCATCTTCTTCAAAGCAGGGGAAATGAATGAACTAATCAAAATGTTTCTCCTGGATGCCCTTATGTTCTGGTTTAAGCTCAAAAGCATTGTCTATCAGTTGTTTGTGATAGAAATCTCTTAGTTTGAATTCCCCAAACTCTTCAATATTTGTGTGTATGTAAACCCTAATATCTTCTGTGTGCAAAACACCATGCGAAACACTAGAGAATGCTCCTAGGGGATCTACCTCCAATGATTTGTATGGATGTTTCTTAAATTTAGGGCGGGGCCTATCAGAGATCTTTACTATATCCAGAGTATCCATCATTCAAGGATTTATAAAGAGATATTTGATAACAGAGAATACCTTTCACACCTTTCAGTTTCACGGAGTTGGCCGGATCGATTTCTAGATGAATTGACTTCTGCAAATGATCTTTGATGAGCTTGAGAATTTTGTTGTAGAGCTTCACTTTTTGTTTCTTCTTGAATGCAGAATGAACAAATGCTTAATGAGGAAACCCTTATATTGCTCTGCAAACCCTAATGTTAGGTTGCAATAAATGCTTGACCTAAGTCATTCTAGTTTGCCTTATTCGGATGACTTGAAGAACTGGATCAATCTTGATCTTACAGATCTTCCAAATCTTAACCATAGTTAACCTAGATGATTCTCTTATGAGCCCTTTAATCTGCAACTCTCCTTGTGCCGGTTCCAGCACCAATTGACTGGCTAGGGAATAAGGTTTTCTTTGTGTCTCCCCCTGAGCCATAGCTCACTTTTTAATTTTTGGAAGGAATATCAGCACCAGAGTCTGGTGCAGATCCATCCTCTACATTCTCTATACTTTTCTTCACCCAAATCTTGTTCATCTCACTTTGAACTTCATCCGCATTCACTTTTTGTTTTCCTTTATCTTGATTCTGATTATGATATACTGGACCTCTTTTGTCCTAATTCTTGTTTCTATAGAATTTTGCAATATGACCGGATCTATTGCAAATTTGGCAAACAAAATTTCTTTGCACATTTGATTGATATCCTCTTGATCTGCATTGATTAGCCATATGACCTATTCTATTGCATGCAAAGCATCTACCATTGAATGATTTGTTCATTTGCATATTTCTACATTCATGAGATTAATGATCATACCTTTTGCAGTTAAAACATTGTCCGGAGAAGGATGAATTAGTCCGATTCATTCTCTTTCTACAATGATTAGCTTTATGACCAAAGTTGTTGCAATTGTGGCAGTATCCATTGAAGGATGGATATCTTTGAGCATTAAGCTGTCTTACCAGAGGTCTTCTAGGCCTGTTCCTTGGATTTTCTGATCCAAAATTCTTTTGACCAGATCCAGAGCTTTCTCTTTTCTCATATCCCAAACCACACTTGTCATCTACCCTCTTTTGACTTCCAAGAAGAACTTCAAGTTGAGCAGAACTTATCTTGAATTTCTCTTTATATTCATTTGTTATTTGAAGATCCCTTTTGAGAGAGACAATTTGATCCTCATGTTTTTCTTCATTATCTTTAGCATCTTCAAGATCAAATTCAAGATCTCTGATAATTCTATCCATCTTGTGGCAATCTTCTGATTTCTCTTTGAGGGATTGTCTTAGATCATCTTCAATTTTTCTTTTCTCTTCAATCTCTTGGGTAAACTTCATAACTCCTAATTCCATTTCATGTCTTACCATAATGATTTCTTTTGATAACTTTTCGCATAACTTGGTTTTCTCCTTCAGATCTTCATTTGTATCATTCGCTTCACCTTGACTTGTCAATTACTGAAGTAGCTCCTTTCTCTTTTTCATAGAGAAACTTAATTTGTCTTTTAGTTCTCTCATGAAATCATTATCTTGTTTGAGTCTTTCCTTTAACTCATTGTTGACTGTTCAAGATCATCAAGGGCAGTCTTGAGTTGCTCCCTTAACCCATATACATCCATTTAAATTCCTAGATCTTCCTCAAGCTGTTAGACTCTGTTAGGAGGAACTTGGCTCTGATACCAATTGTTGATAACTGAGAGGGGGGTGAATCAGTTATCCTACTAATTTCTTCTTCTTAACTTTCTTAATAATCAATGCAGTATTAATTCAATTAAGCAAACATAACCATGAAATGGAAATACACATGACACAATATTTTTGATGTGGAAACCCTATTAAGGGAAAAAACCACGGGGTGATTAACCCAAGATTGTATTCTCTGTTAGAAGAACGGAAATGAAAATGGCACTTGCCAATTAGGGCTCATTGCCCAAGCACACTGTTCATAAAAGGCACATTGCCTACAAGAGACACACTGTCTACAATTTATAAAGAGTGTAATACAATACTTGAATTGATAAGGAGCATCAACATATGCTGGAGTTTAGTTCCAGTTAGGCTCTATATACTGATTTGCTGCACTTCATCTTTTTCTCTTCTTTTGTGCTACTCCCCTTTCACATACTGGAGCTTCATACTTTTATTCAGATCTACTACTTTTCTTCACACATCACCAACAACCACAACACCTCTCACCACTAAATCCATCTTGTATATATATCCGCAGAAATGATTTCATCACCTTTCTAGTCGGCATCCAGAATAGTCAATCTTTTCACAAACTCTGATCTGTCAGCTAAATCCTTGCACATCAAGTAATGCGGATCAAGCATATACTTGTAGAAGTCATCAATCATGTTGGCCAAACATAACTTATGCCTTAAGGACCTTTTCCATCATCAGTGACACATCCAAAATAATGTCTGATGTTCTGCCAGTCAGTTCTTCCTCTGTTCATACTGTCACTTGGGAACCTAACACTCAAGCATTCATATCTCTTCATCCTTTCCACACCGGAGGCTCAAACCTTGGAATCTATCAGTTAAGATGCTCCTCTTGACTTCCCCAAATCTACACTTCACTGAGATACTTCTAATGAGAGATCTGGACCTGTCTGTCGGACCTTACTGACTGCTCTATTCTTGCTTACCGGACCTCAACACTTCTTCAATCTGACTTCCAGTGAGGACTTATCATGCATTGCGAATGTGTGGGCTAACCTTTGTTGCCATCAATGACAACAATCAAGAAGCTCCAATGTGTCTCTTGCCAACAATCATCCCCTAATGTTGCATTCCTCTATTAATTAAATACTTTTTAATTATTTAATTAATCCACTTCTCCTATTTTCTAATCTATAATTAAATAAATTTTATTTATTTAATTATTCATCTATTTTCTTCTATAATTAAATAATTTTTTTTAATTATTTAATTAGTCATTATCTATTTCCTCCATCATCCAACTAATTTAAATAAATAAAACATTTATTTATATTAGCCCTCACCTTTTAATTACATTAATTATATTTATTGAATTAGTTTCCCACTCATTCCTCATTCAAATTAATTAAATAAATTATAGATTTATTTAGTCAATGCATTCCACCTCATCCTTTATCTAAATAAAATAAATCCCACTTTTGTCTCCTTGTGAAGTGGAACCCTATTCAATCTCAGTTGTCCACATCACTCAATTAGACTTTCAATACTCACTCTTCATTTGAATCCAAGTCTTCTATAAAGGGAACCCTTCAGCTTCATTTTATGGGAACCACAATCTTCAATATTTTGCTGGAGGCACAATCAGAATCTTGAATATTTTTCTGTGATTTCATATTGAGCTTATCATCTCTCTTGCATGTTGCAAATTTGAGAGTAATTTAGAGCAAAAATGGGAAGAGCGATGGAGGAGAATTAAACTTGGCATGAGAATTTAGATATTGTTGCTTTTATGATTTGATTTCTATGATCATTTTGTACTTCATTGTTTTATTAAAGATTCATAGCTTGATTTAGATAGTTAGTGGTTGCTATTTTATGATTCATGCTTGTTTCCTAATTTTTCCTAATCTATATTTGTTGAACCTAACAATAACTAACAATATTTTGTGCAGATTTGAAGAATTTAGGGTTTTGTAGTTGAATCCTGCACCATAATCATCATCTCCTACACCATAATTATCAAATCCTGCATCGCATTTGAAGCTTCTTGAGATGCATTCATTCTGCAAATAGCTGCATCTGTTGACTGTGGGACTGTATTTGTCTATTGTTTGGTAGATTTTTAATCCTTGGATCATTGTTATTTAACCTTGTTTATAGGATTCTATTTATTTTTCTAATCAATTTCCAGTGTCTTTTATGTTTCTATGATACCCTAACAGTGATTTTACAGCATTAGGGTTTTATGCTTGGATTGGTTTTTATCAGGTTTGATGTGTTGTTGATGTCCAGGGAATAGTGTGATGCATTTGTTTGATTCTACAGCACAATCATCATGTTCTACAATGAATTTGACTTTTGATTGATAGATCTTAATCCTTGAATCATTATTATTTAAACTTGTTTGTAGGGATTGTATTGTTTTTCTGATCATTGCACACTATTTTATCTATTTCTTTGGCATCCTGACAACAACTTTAAATTATTAGGGTTTTATGTTTGGGCTATCTTTTTTCATATTTCAAGTGTCGTTGAATCACTGTCATTTTGTTTGGAGAAATCTAATTGCTTCATAGTGATTATTTATTTTTCTAGCATCCTGACATTGATTGTGCATCATTAGGTTTTTATGCTCATCATTATGGTTTCATGTTTAGGCTGTGTGTTATTAGATTTCATGTGTTTTTGATGTCTAGGGAATAGTGTGATGCATTTGAAGCATCCTACATCATAGTCATCAAGTTCTGTGATGCAGTCACCAGATCATACGACACAGTCGCCATTTCATGAGCCACATTTGTCTAACAATGCGATGCATCTGTAGGTTCCTAAGATGCAAATGTTAGATCTTGTTATACATTTGACCCTTCCTAGACTGCATTTGACTATCATATAGTAAGGGGATTTTAAATCTGTTATTTTTTATCTTTTGTTGTTGCATGCAGTAAGTCAGAGATTTTTCAGTTACTAATATTTGATCTACAGTTGTGTGGCAATCATTGGGAAAAGGCATTGAATTAAACTACTAATACATTTGATGCAGGGTTCCATGTGTGTGTTTACAATTTTTTAAAGTAGGAACATTAGGATTTGGTGCTTTAAAAAGAACTTCTATGTTTGTAGTAGGAACATTTAGATTTGGTGCTCTGAAAAAAGAACCAGTGTTTGTTGTGTTTGGTGCACTTGTACATATGTGAGTCAGTCTGCTGAAAGCATGTCCATCTATGGTTTCCTCTTCCCTTGTATATGAGTCTTGGTTAACAAAAATAGCACATTGTGTTGTCTAGAGTATCCTCTTCCCATGCTACATGTGGCCTTGCATGATGACAAATAGAAACATGATGATGTCTTGAGTACTTCCCTTGTGCTACAATCTTGGTCCAAGAGAACATAGGAGCACAATATTTCTTTCAGTATCCTCTCCACTTGTGCTACGTGTGATCTTGGGTGAAGAGCAAGAACAATACACAAGTGTTCCTTTTTTAGTAGGTGGCCTACCTGGGAGTTCACCCTAGGGTTTGATCACAAGCATGTATCTCCAATAGGCTATATAAAGGGGAAAAAAATTAAAGGTGAGCTCAATTCACTTGTGCCATAGGGGGTGGACCTTGCAGTCCTAGGTGACTCTAGACGTAGAATAGAGATTTTGGTCTCCCATCGCTACTATGATGTGGTGTTCTTAAGAGTTCCCCCACTACAAGCCATTGTTGTAGAAGCCTAAGACCTATTGGTTGTTTACTATAGTGGTGCAAGGAATGTGAACGGTACCCTAAAGTTACTTACCATGTAGGGTTATTGGTTGAGGTGACACGGTTCCTTGTTTGGACTTATCTATATAAGGTGAGAGGTGTTAAGATGGTCCAGGATCTTGGCATACTCTAGTTACCCACTCCATTTACTCCTATCTAAAATCAGCTAAAGGTGAGGTAAGCCCACTATAGTAAACAACCCTTACTACTAGCTAGGTTGTGATTGCTTAATTGTTTGTGAACAATGGTTGAGTGAGTTTTATGGAAGAAAACTTACAAAATACCACACTTCCATAAAGTTCAAGAGTCAAAACACCCAAAATTTGTCTTCCAAGTGTTTTTTGTGTTTTCTAATCAACAAAACAAATTGCTCAAAATAGAAAAATGACTTAGAAACCTTTATTTTATGTCACAAAAAATAGTACACCACAACTGTCAAATCCTCCAATGCAATTGTGATATCTGAAACCAGATCTATTAAATAGAACACCGCAATTGTAGAATCCAAAGTCACAGCTGTCAAATCCTGCAATGTATCTGTAGCTTTTAATACCATAACTAAATCTTGTAGCCACACATCTACCAGAAACAAAAATTCTAGGGAAATTTCAGAGTATCAACTTTCCTTATCTTATTTGGACAGTGACCATATACTAATACTAGAGACATGTTTAGTTTTTTTAGTCCATCCATTGCATTTGCTTAGTCTATCTTACATTGTACAATTAGTCTTGCTCAATCCATTGCATTTACTTAGCTTACCTTGCATTGTCTAAATCAGACTTCCTCATTCTAGAACATCCTTAGTTTTAGTCCCGTTTGAGATTTGGAATTAGGAAAACTTGTCATACTTGATCATACCCTTGTTAGAAACTTGGATTGTCTAAGACCTTGTCATTTTCTATCAACAATCAATCAAAAAGTTGAACCTTAAATTCATCTGTCTAGTTTAGGTTCACTTTCCTCAATCAATCAATAAGTTGAGTCTCAAACTCATGTGTCTAGTTTAGGCTCACTTCAATCAATCATCATTTCTTTAGCACTCCCCTTTCCAGGTCTTTACATTTCAATTATTCACTTTGGTATATCATAGTTTGCCTTAGCATCCTTTTCCAAATTCTCAAATTGCATATCTAAAAACTCCAAACATTATCATAAGCATAGCTTCATTCGCACACCTTAGTCATAGTGGCAATGTCATTTTCCATCCTTATATCCAAAAATTCCAAAAACATAGCATAGTGCATAGCCATATTGCATTGTCATCCTTATCTTGTCATCCATCCCAAAACTTACAAGTCTTATATGGTTCAAACAAGGTCACGAAGGAAATGGACTACTTAAATGACCCAAACTATAATCCATCTCATATCCTGCTCATATCCTAACCATTCTACATCATCATTCTAGTTCTAATTAATCCAATTTCATCCACCTCATGTCCTAATCATATTCTAGTTCTAGTCCATCACTTGGAAAAATGATTGTGATCATTAACAAGCCTAGGTTAAATCCAAGATCCAAACTCATACTCTGAGGAGGCCCTCCTTCTAGTTTGAATGATGAGAAAAGTCCAAAACCCAAACTCATACTCTGATGGGGCCCTCCTTGTAGCTCTAATGATGATGAGAATCTTGTTTTAAGTCCTCATGCGACCTTTGACAAGGGAGACACCACTCTAGCTTATGCATCATATGAGTATCCTCTATCACCATCCAATCAAAATCCTACTAGTCCTATACCAACACTACCATGTACTTCCAATCCTAATTCATTGATTTCTTCACCTTCTAATCCATCAAGCCCTTCATTATCCTCCCCACTATCTAATCCTCCATCAACTCCACACCCTAAATTTAAATTATACAAAACAAAACCTATGGGATAATCTGAATCCACCCATTCGATGTCAATCCCATATAGCACAAGCAATCTCAATACCGATTCATCTAATCCCTTTGACCCTCCATCCAATCAAAATCAAAATCCTAAGACTACAACATCTTCCACCCCTTTTGTCCCTCTACCATGGTATCTATCCACTCCTAATAGTAATGTATCCAATACCCCTATTATGCCTCCACCTAATCCTAATCCTAAGCCTACACCATCTACCATTATTATCCATCCATTATATTGTCCATCCACCCATATACTTATGAAGGATGTGATCCAATGACTATTAGGAAGGAATCAACTATATCACCAAACATCTATCCTTGAGCATATCAAAGAATCTTCCAACACCATGCTTATTCCTTCAAACACATCATGTAGTGCACAACCCATCAAGCCTATTGAAGAGACTCCCCCATGAGTCCAAGTCAAGATCCATTGTACCCTTATGTTGGTAATTGCCAATAGCCTATCAAGCCTCTCCAAGAGTCTCCCACATCCACTTTCACTTCTATCCAAAATCAAGAGCTATGTCAAGATTATAATCTTAAGTATGTGGAAACATCAAGTCCTAATACAAATCAACTTAAAAGCACCCCCATTCAACCCATCCACAACCTATACCTTCTTTATAATCAAAATATTATCGATGAAGAAGATATCCATGAGAAAAAAGACCTCATCCATAGCACACTTAATCTTGTTTGTCATCAAGCTCCCAGCTATGATGAAGATCCTATCTATGATCAAGAAAACCATGATGATCCTCTTAGCCAAGTTTATTCTTTCCATGGTCAAGAGATTATCACTCCACCCATCCATAATCCCACAAATATCCATAAAAAAGATATCCAAACTACTCCTATCCACCCTCCACCTAGTCCTATCCATGATCTACAAAAACCTACTTCCCTTGATGAGACACTTGGCCCCCAAGTAACCATAGATGATCAAAACAATAGCTTGGATCTTAGTGAGCATAATGACAATCAAGATCCTAATGGTCCTTCCTCATCTAATATCGACCCCATTTCAAATCCATCATCCCATCCCACTGGTCTTACCACCTTCATCCATGAGTGTTCCTCCTTTTTGAAAGCAACAACCAGTATCTGCCACCTCATCTTCTCCATGAAATAATGAGCTCACATCTAGTGTTCAAAACACCCATAGTCCCATTGTCTACTACATACTCCAAAACATGAACTATCAAGGTATAGGCTTAGGCCTTCATGAACAAGGAATTTTGGAGGCTATCCATGTCAACGTCCCTCCATGCTCATATGGCCTTGAATATACACCCCAAGGAAAAAAATCTCAAGATGTTAGTACTTCCTCCTTGCCTCCTAAATCCACTCCTTTTCATTTCAAATCCCATGTAGCCTATCATACTACCAAAGCATATGTTTCCATCCCTCCTCCATTATCCTACAAATCTCAAAAGCATGTGACCATACACCTTCCGCCATCCACTTTACGTTCACTACTTCCAACTCCTAATATCTCTCCATCCGCTTGACCACCACTTCTCCTAATGCCTAATATCCCTATCATCCAATCTTCTTATCCATTTATCCATAAATCCATTTTTAATCCCTCCATCCATAAGTCCTCTAAAATTCCTAATCATGACCAATCAATACACACATCATCTAAAAATGAAGCTTCCACCAATCCCAAGAAATTTAAACATAAAAATTTAGATGCCTCCTTTCATAAAGAAACAAATCATAAAGATCCTCATGCCTTAGGGCACAAATACAAGGAATTAAAGCCAAATCCATCCAAAAGGCTACTGAAGCCCATACCTCCAAAAGAAAAGGCCAAAACTAAAACGGTTTGGGTACCTAAACAAAAATAAAATGAGGCATCCACATCTCAAAAATCCCAACAATCCTCTTCCATCCAAAAATCCCATTCCATTCAAAAATCCCATTCCATTCAAAAATCTCAAATTCCTTCATCCCACAAGAAAAACAAAAATCATAGAAATCCTGATTCTATGTGGGTGCCTAAATTCCTACATCAACCATTCCCTAAGAAAACATGTCCATTGCTTCCTACACCTCCTCCAAATCATAAGCTTCAATATTTATCACAATGTGTGCATCCGTTGGTCTTGATTCCTTTCCTTTCCAAAACAATTCCACATACCTTCATCACCCCATCCTTCATCCACTATCCTACATATCTTGCCCATCACTTCTGTATGGCCCATGCTTTTGCATAATCTTTTCATCTATCCTTGAATAAACCCTACATAATCCACATCATAATCCACTATCCTTCCTTATGTAATCCACAGCATAATTCACTATCCTTCCATCTATAAACCTTTCATAATCCACATCATAATCCACTATCTCCCTACTCCATCTCCCTTTCATGCAATCCTCTACCAACATCTATGATCATAATGGCATTTGACGTGGTCCATGTGTGATGACATTCATCTCTAATCAGACAATATCATGCTTCATGGAACTAGACACTTGAGTCCCTCTTAGCCATATCCACTTATCCTATCCAAATTTTAAAAAAAAAAATACTAAAGAGAAATCCTTTTGTTCAATGGTGAAAACCACCCCTAGTGGCACCTTCGATAAGTACCATGATGAAAACATGGCAAATAGGCATCATGTGTAGGTTGATCTTCTATGTCACTTACACTTGGGGGCACGTTGTCTCATCTAAACTATCTATCCCATTATTTACATTCTATCATTTCCTATCTTGATGGCACACTCCCATAAAGTATGCACAAATACCCTACTCAACCATCAAGTGAGAACCATGTCTTTGCATAAATAATAGGCTTCCCATACCTTCCTCCATTAGAGTGATAGGAAATTGAACAACAACATAAAAGATTAAACAAAGCCATTCATATGACAGTAACATGCAATTAAGATTCACCAAAATGTCAATGGGTGATAGGAGCTTAGGTAATTATTCAATAATAATGATTATAGAAATAAATGCTACAAGAATAATCAACATCAAGATATAGAATTATTATGAACAAAAACTTAAACTTTCATTGCATGCCACCAAATCAGCTTGATTACAACACATCACAAACCATGCAAGAATCACATCTTCACTCTCTATGGAATCACATGCTAGACTATCAATCCCTACCTACTCATTTCTGATTGGTAGAGACTATTTGTCCTTTGGCCACATTCGATTTCTTCCTATTGTCCTAATGAATCGGCCTTCTCTAATCAAATACTACTTTTACTATTGGCCTTTCCTCTTATTTAAGGTGTTTCCTTTTACATCAACCTCTCTCAACAACCTCTTATAGTCCTTACGCCTCATTTTATTTGTGTTCTGTTATTCTTTACGACCATAACAGATCAGCTTCCTACATTTTCTATCGCTAGGATTCCTTACTATCATTTTTGGCTTTCTATCTCACGATGCCCTCCTTTTATCGGCCACCTTTCATCTGCATTCATATTTTTTCTAATTATCAATTATTGGCCTTGTGGCCTGCTTCACCATCCACCTCTAGTCCAAAATGACCCCCTTATTATAGGTCTCCCCCTTGTCTATATTATGCACAATTAGTAATGATATGCCCATATTTCTATGATCTGCCACACACATCCACTCTCCCAGTCTATTTTCAACCTCTTTGCCTTATTCCACTAACCATCATCAGCCACTAACTATTACTCCATCTTTAGATAGAGAATCTTTCTTTATGACACCATAGTCTCTTCTATTGCATGCTACTATACTTTCTAATTTTAACCAGTTGTTACAAAGACTCTCAAAACAATTGAATTAACTATTCAAATGGGCATTTCACCAAAATAGCAATGGAAACTCCTTATTGCCAGTCTTCCCACTCTTGCCCAATGTAACTAATTTTCAGCAATAATCACCACCTTTTCCATTTAGACTTTCTAGAAAATAATCAATCATTATTGTTCCCATCACTTTGGCGATAGGAGCTTCCTTCCTCATGCTTCCTGTCATTCAACCCATACATTTAAACCAAAAATCAAATGCCAATAATAATTTTTGGAAGTTAATAAGATGCCCATGCATCAAACTCCCCAGGCGACAAAGATCATGTGCTCCTACACATGTGGTCCTCTGTAAACTTAATCGAACCATTTCTTTCGCTCCTTCCATAATTTCTCTGTCTCATATTTTTTTCTCAAACATTTTTGTGCAACACTGTGAGTTTCTCACAAGACTATCTGCAACACTTCTGGTCCACCTCCATTCTCAAATTATTCTTTGATTCACGCCAAACAAATCATAATTCAATAGAAAAATTATAACATCACCTCTTGCATTATCAATACTTACATATTCCTATATCATCCTCAATTTGTTCATCTGTCATACCTTTTATCCATTCTTTCCCCATGGTCGTTTGCTGCAACAAAGCATTTTTAGACTCATCCTTTATCCTCTTACTCTTTAAATATGCAACATCTTCAATCTTTATTTATACAACCACTTCTACATGATTGTCTTCAATCCTCTCTGTTGTCCTACTTATGCTCAAACCTTTAATCTTTTCATTCTATTGTTGTTCAAGGGCTACCAACTACTTCCACAAATCTTCTTCGACATTTTCTATTTTTTCTCTATCTTCTAATCTTATCTCTTCTTTGCTTTCATTCATCTTTGGTTTTCCTTCTTCTAGAACTATATCTATTTGATCATCTTATTCCTTTGTAGCTGCTTGCCAGGCCAAATCTACATCTTCATGTTTTGCAACATATACCTCTGTTGTCTTCTTTTTCCTTGTAACTCTTCTATTCCACTTTTCCTCTTTTCTATCTTACTTGCATCTTTCAATTTGCCTTTGTCTACATTCTTGTTTCATCAAATATCTATTCCTCTTTATCTCTTTTTCATCTAATAATCTCCTCATATTTTCCTCATTATTATGAATTTCATACAAATCTTCATCAACATAAAAATCAGATTTCTTTTCTCTTAACTTACATACACTTTGCTTCTCTTGCTACAACTTTACTATATGCTCCTCTTTCTTGCCATCCTCTATTGGATTCATCAAGATTCCAGTTTCTAGGGGTTTGTTCTCCTTTTCATGCCTCCAATTATTTGTCTTTTCTGCAACATGTTTGTTTGTTGCTGCTTGCTTTACCACCCACACTCTATCACTTGACTACTATCCTTTCCTTGTTGCACTTGTACATCTCTTCACTTGCTCTATTTTCATCCTCAAATCATTTTCTCTAGGCCTTTTTGATGGCCAACTCAAACTTACATTAGATTGCCACTTATTCATCTATACATCTCTCTTTCTATCCACTTGCTTGTTAGCATAAACACAATCAAAAGTATTCACTTCTTTACAACTTAACTGTTGCCTTTCATCAATCTTTTTCTTTTGCCAAAATGGAACTACATATCCATGATCCTCAATTACATTTACATTTTCCAATTTCTTTTGCTTATCAACTTGCCTATCCATATTCTTATTTCTACATTCATGACCATAAGTAACAATTTTACCTTCATTCTTCTGTTTAAGGACCCAGTATCCCAAATTGCTTTTCACCTTGACTTCATGGCTTGGTAACTCTTCTTCTTTCTAAGAATCTTGTGCTACTTCTGCAACATCTTCACTTGCATCATAAAACTCTATGATTTCCTCTTCATCTCTATCATCAAACTAAAAATGTTAAGCCTCAATCTCTTGTTCATTTTTAGGTTTTCTGCAACATTCCTCTGCTACAACATTGTCAAACTCTTCTTGACATGTTGTTGCCATCAATCTCTTCTCATCTTTAATTCTTTCTTCAGGAGCTATTCTTGCCCCAACTTTCATTATCTTCAAGGTCTAATCCTCGACCTTCCTCAACACATTCTTTATACCTGCATACAAATCTAAAAACATAACATTAGCAAATAAAATGAGAGACCATAGTGTCTCCAATAATGCCCTTTTCATTGACATTCTTCCTTCTTGATTTCTCTTTTCCTCAAGTGCTTCCTGCTACACCTTTTCCTCTTTCTCTTTTCTTATGTTCTCTTCAATGAGAAATCTCTTGACCTCTTCCAGTGTATGTTTCAACAATGGCAACTCTTTGCTATCCCAACTTCTCTAGGCACTCTTTTTATCCTTTGCTTCTCTTCTCAAGGCATTCATCTTTTGCCTTTTTCTTTTCTTTGCATTCTCTTTTACCGACCATTTTGCTTTCTTACTCATTGGCCAAACCCAATAATATCCTTGGCTTTCTTCTTATTCTTCATACCATTATTTTACCAACATCAGATCCCTCTTCAACTCTGCCAATTCTCTTTCAAATTCTGCATTTGGCATCCTTTTGCCCTTTTTTCTTTTGTCTCTTCTTGTGAGACTCACTTTCTGCATTTACTTCTGCCCCATTCTATCTTCTTTCTGTTGCAAGTATGAGGTGAGCCATTGTTGTCATTGATGTCAACATACTCATACTGCATTGACAAGAAGGATTTGATGAGCTTTGTGCTGAGGATATTGAGAAAATTAGCCTCAGTCAGGAACAGTGAAGAACAGTGATGAGAAGAAGGTAAATATACTGTATAGGATGAGAACCGGAGGATGCGGATTAAAGGGTTAGTAGATATGAGTCTTGAGATGCTATAGTTAAGATTTCAGAGGTCCGCATGAAGATCTGAAGGAGTTATGGCTGCCGGTATAGAACCGGGTCCGGCAAGTATCCGGAGGTGACAGAGGATCACAAAAAGGTCCGGTGAGGTCCGGAATTGTATTATCATAATCTGCGGATTGGAAGGAGTGTTTTAGATGTCCTTGTGATGTGTCATCCTGATTTGTGTGTGATTTGGAGGTCCGGAAGTACCTCTTGCATTATGACAGTGACGACAGACTGTGTTCTTGAAGTTCCGGATGAGGAAGACAAGAGATCCCAGTAAGTAGAGGAAGTGCGGATGTATCCGGACATTCAGACAGACTTGTAAAGGTTCTTGAATCATGTTTAGGTTGTGTTGTTGGTCCGCATTGATGGTAGAGCCCGGAATTGAAGTTATTCTTCCGGATGAAGTTATTGCTCTGTTTAGCCGACCGGATGAGTTGTTCATCCTGCGAATGTTCTTGTGATAGCCGACCGGATGTGTTATTCATCTTGCGGATACTCCTATGGTTGTTTGCCGACTTAGATGCTTGTTCCTAAGTCGATGTCTTGTATAAATAGTGATTTGTGAATTCATTTCAGTGTGTGGCATGTGGATGAGCATGGTGTAGCGAAGAAAGGTGCGAAAGGCAGAGCAGAGATTGTTGGGCTTAATTGGAACTGATCCGGACATGGTAGAGATGTCATTCTCCAGTTCAAGACTGTGATTTTTATCACTCTGTAGACAGTGTGTCTCCTTGTAGGCAGTGGGCCTCTTTGTGAGCAGTGTGCTCGGGCAGTGAGCCCTTATTGGCATGTGCCATTCATTTTTCCTTATTCTTCTAACAGAGAATAATTCTTGGGTTAATCACCCCGTGGTTTTTCCCTTAACCGGGTTTTCCACGTCAAAATCTTGGTGTTCAATGTGTTGATGCTTATCTACTCTTGTGTTTATGTATTGTGCTTCCATGAATGATTATTTGATATGCTGCTAACTAACAACAGAGAATAAAGTGTTTGAAATAGAACAAGTTCTATACAACTGATTCACCCCCCCCTCTCAGTTGTATGCCCTAGATCCAACAATTGGTATCAGAGCTGAGTTCCTCTGATAGGAGCTTAACCGCTTGAGGTGATCCAGGATGTCGTCATACAAGAAGGACAGTCCGAAGTTCGATGGAACCAACTTCACTCTCTGGAAAGGTCGCATGAAGTGTCATTTGGAATGTATGGGAAAAGCATACTTGGCTATGATTTCAAAACCATATATACCCCCACAAGGTGGTCCGACAACTCCTGATGAAACCACAGAAGCTGAAAACAATCTGCGGACCAAGGAAGCTCTTCTAAGCGCATTGAATGACTCAGATCTCTCGAATGTCATTGACCTACCAACTGCATATGAGATCCTAACTAAACTGGAACTTCTGTATGAAGGAGATGAGTTTGTCAAAAGTGCAAGGTTGCAAAGTCTGAAAGGGAAATTTGAAAGATTGAAAATGAGAGATGATGAAAACATTACTACCTTTATGCCAAGAGTAAATGAGCTGGTATGTGGAATCAGAAATGCTGGTGGAACTCTAGATGAAAATGAGATTGTCTGCAAAATCCTAAGATCCCTTCCTGCTGCCTACAAAATCAAAGTTGCTGCCATTGATGAATTCAGAGCCCACACAACTGTCACAAGAGAACAATTGGCTGGCAAACTAGCTGCATTTGAAATGACCGAGTTTGGAGATGATCCACCCAAGACTGAGTCTGCTTTTAAAGCCAGTGCCTATGTGAAAGGCAAACAGAGATTTGATCCGGGTGAAAACTCATCAAGGAAAATGTCATGGTATGATCAAGCAAGAAGAGACATGGAAGAAGAAGAAGCAGAAACAGCTCAACTTGAAGCCCTCATTGCAAAGAGACTGCCAAGAGGATCCGGTAAGTATGAAGGAAAACTACCCTTTAAGTGTTTTAACTGCAATAAGATTGGTCATTTTGCCTCAAGATGTCCGGAGAGATCTGCAAGATCTAATACTCACAGACAAAGGTTTCAAAAGAATTGCTATTATGTTCATGAAGAAGATGACAATGAAGGAGTAACAGATGATGAATCAGATCCAGGAAGCAAATCCGGAAATGAGTGGGTGTTTATAGCCATCAAGGAAGAAGATTCCTTGCTCTCTGAATCTGTCAATCACAAAGTTGTTGAAAAAGCCTTGGCTGCTCAAGTGGAAGAAAAGGATGATTGGGTTATTGACAGTGGATGCTCTCACCATATGACTGGTGACAAGAACAAGTTCTTAGACTTGGAAAGATATGAAGGAGGAATGGTAAAGTTTGGTGACAATTCTGCTGGCAGAATCAGAGGTAGGGGAACTATTTCCTTTGATGGTAAGAGCAAAACAGGTAATGTACTATATGTTGAAGGATTGAAGCACAATCTTCTCAGTGTTGGTCAGTTAGTGGACAAAGGCTATGATCTCCGGTTCAAGAATGGAAAATGCAGAATCTTTACAAGCTTCGGAACTGAAATTGCATCCGGTACTCAGACAAGAGGTAACATCTTTCATCTGGTTGGTTCAAATAAAAGTTGTTTGTTTGTTCAAATTGATCAGAGTTGGTTATGGCATAGAAGAATGTGTCATGTAAATTTTGACAACATCATCAAAATAAGCAATACTCAGGCTGTGAGAGATCTTCCAAAGTTGATAAAACCTACAAACAGTGTGTGTAAAGAATGTCAGTTAGGCAAACAAAGCAGAGTCTCTTTTAAAAGCAAAGATCAGTCTTCTACCGGATTGTTGGAATTAGTACATACTGATCTATGTGGTCCGACAAGAATCAAGAGTCTGCAAGGTGATAGATATTTCATGTTGTTAATTGATGATCATTCCCGGATGATGTGGGTTACCTTTCTAAAAGAAAAATCAGAAGCTTTTGAGAAGTTCAAAATCTTCAAAGCTATGGTGGAGAATCAAACCGGATTGAAACTAAAGTGTCTAAGGTCTGATAGAGGTGGTGAATTTACATCTGGTGAATTCATTGACTTTTGTGAGAAACAGGGTATAAGGAGACAGTTGTCTGCTCCTAAGACTCCACAGCAGAATGGAGTAGTTGAGAGAAAGAACCGGACCATCCAGGAAGCTGCTAGGACAATGATGTTGGAAGCAAATGTTCCTCAAATGTTTTGGAAAGAAGCTATCAGCACTGCAGTCTACACTCTCAATCGAGTTCAAATCAGAAACAACACCGGTAAGACCCCCTATGAACTTTGGTTTGGCATCACTCCTACTGTGAAATATTTCAGGGTATTTGGTAGCAAGTGTTATATTAAAAGAGATGAAGATCTAGGAAAGTTTGATGCTAGAAGTGATGAAGGAATTTTCTTGGGCTACTCCACTCAAAGCAAAGCATATCGGTGTTACAATAAGAGATTGAGGAAGATGATAGAAAGTACAAATGTAAAGGTTGATGAAGGAATTGAGAAGCCTTCAAGATTTTATGAATTTGATGAAGATGACTAAGATAGTGTTCAAGGAACTCAATCCTCTCCGGTGAAACAGAGTCAGCCTGATCCGGTAAATCAGGAAGAAGAGTTAGGTTTAAATGAGCCTGATCAAGAAACAGCAGTACTGGATACTCCCAAAATTCCAAGGTATGTAAAACTGAATCACTCTGAAGATCAGATCATAGGTGACAGAAGCAAAGGTGTACAAACTAGGAGGAATATTGCTCAAGATCAGAATGAATGTTGTCTGATTTCAAGGATTGAACCTAAAACAATAAATGAAGCCTGCAATGATGAAAATTGGACCAAAGCAATGGAAGATGAACTGATGCAAATTGAGAAAAATCATACTTGGGATCTTGTTCCCAGACCTAGAGACAGGAATGTAATTGGAACCAAGTGGGTCTTCCGGAACAAACTAAATGAAGCTGGTGAAGTAATCAGAAACAAAGCTAGATTGGTCTGCAAAGGCTACTCTCAAATAGAAGGAATTGACTTTGAAGAGACTTTTGCTCCGGTAGCAAGAATTGAAGCAGTCAGATTACTTCTTGCATTTGCTGCCTTCAAAGATTTCAAGGTATATCAGATGGATGTCAAGTCTGCCTTCCTAAATGGTGATCTGGAAGAAGAAGTCTACATTGAACAACCGGATGGATTTCAATTGTCTGATAATAATGATATGGTCTGCAAGTTGAAGAAAGCTTTGTATGGATTGAAGCAAGCCCCAAGAGCATGGTATGAAAGGTTGGATAAGCATCTTGTGCAGATTGGATTCAACAAAGGTACTGCTGACAGCAACTTATATTTCAAAATTGATCATGAAAACATTCTGATTGTTGAAGTGTTTGTGGATGATATCATTTTTGGAGGAAGAGATAGTATGTGTAAAACTTTTGCAAATCAGATGAAAAGTGAGTTTGAAATGTCTATGCTTGGTGAAATGAATTTCTTCTTGGGTCTGCAAATTACTCAAACAAAAGAAGGGATCTTCATTTCTCAGACCAAATATGTGAAAGAATTGTTAAAGAAATTTGGTATGGAAGACTCAAAGCCTATGAACACTCCTATGGCAACCGGATGTAAGTTAAGCAAAGATGATGATTCTCCAAAGGCAGATCAGACAAAGTATAGATCAATGATTGGTGGATTGTTGTATCTCACTCAAACTAGACCAGATATAATGCAAGCTGTTGGTCTTGTGGCAAGATTCCAGGCTGATCCTAGAGAATCTCATGTTATGGCAATCAAAAGAATTTTTAGATACTTGAAAGGGACAGTTGAGTATGGTCTATGGTATCCTAGAGATCCGGATTTTTCTCTTCATGCTTACACAGATGCAGATTGGGCAGGAGATGTGGATGACCGGAAGAGCACTAGTGGTGGAGCATTCTTTTTGGGGAAGAGATTGGTTTCTTGGCTAAGCAAGAAACAAGATGCAATATCTCTGTCTACAACAGAAGCAGAATACATTGCAGCAGCAGGTAGTTGTACTCAAATCTTATGGATGAAGCAGATGCTAAGAGACATCAAAGTTGAATATGAGGAGCCTATCACAATTTTCTGTGATAATTCAAGTGCAATTAATATTTCCAAGAATCCGGTATTGCATTCCAAGACTAAGCACATATCTATCAAATTTCACTTTTTAAGAGAACAAGTAAACAAGGAAGAAGTCAGATTGGAGTATGTTCCCTCCAAGGATCAGATTGCAGATATCTTTACAAAACCTCTTCCCAAGGACTCTTTTGAATATCTCCGCGAGAAGTTAGGGGTCATGGCCCCTCCGGTGATGAGCTAAGATGCACTGATGTGCATCAGTCCGGTGGCTATCACAGTCATATCTTGTGATCCGGACTAATGGGGAGCTGCAACTAAGGGGGAGCAGCTGGTATTATTCTGATGCATGAGAGTTGCAAGTATGAGCCCTTTGCCATTGATGTCAAAGGGGGAGAGAAGACATGTGAAAAACAAGTGGTTGATGATCAAAGGGGGAGCAGCAAAGGAAGACATGTGAAGAGTTGTTATTGATAGGGGGAGCTGTGACAGAAAAGAGAAGTTCTTGTCTTGATGGTTTTTCACATCATATGTTGCCATCAATGACAAAGGGGGAGATTGTTGCAAGTATGAGGTGAGCCATTGTTGTCATTGATGTCAACATACTCATACTGCATTGACAAGAAGGATTTGATGAGCTTTGTGCTGAGGATATTGAGAAAATTAGCCTCAGTCAGGAACAGTGAAGAACAGTGATGAGAAGAAGGTAAATATACTGTATAGGATGAGAACCGGAGGATGCGGATTAAAGGGTTAGTAGATATGAGTCTTGAGATGCTACAGTTAAGATTTCAGAGGTCCGCATGAAGATCTGAAGGAGTTATGGCTGCCGGTATAGAACCGGGTCCGGCAAGTATCCGGAGGTGACAGAGGATCACAAAAAGGTCCGGTGAGGTCCGGAATTGTATTATCATAATCTGCGGATTGGAAGGAGTGTTTTAGATGTCCTTGTGATGTGTCATCCTGATTTGTGTGTGATTTGGAGGTCCGGAAGTACCTCTTGCATTATGACAGTGACGACAGACTGTGTTCTTGAAGTTTCGGATGAGGAAGACAAGAGATCCCAGTAAGTAGAGGAAGTGCGGATGTATCCGGACATTCAGACAGACTTGTAAAGGTTCTTGAATCATGTTTAGGTTGTGTTGTTGGTCCGCATTGATGGTAGAGCCCGGAATTGAAGTTATTCTTCCGGATGAAGTTATTGCTCTGTTTAGCCGACCGGATGAGTTGTTCATCCTGCGAATGTTCTTGTGATAGCCGACCGGATGTGTTATTCATCTTGCGGATACTCCTATGGTTGTTTGCCGACTTAGATGCTTGTTCCTAAGTCGATGTCTTGTATAAATAGTGATTTGTGAATTCATTTCAGTGTGTGGCATGTGGATGAGCATGGTGTAGCGAAGAAAGGTGCGAAAGGCAGAGCAGAGATTGTTGGGCTTAATTGGAACTGATCCGGACATGGTAGAGATGTCATTCTCCAGTTCAAGACTGTGATTTTTATCACTCTGTAGACAGTGTGTCTCCTTGTAGGCAGTGGGCCTCTTTGTGAGCAGTGTGCTCGGGCAGTGAGCCCTTATTGGCATGTGCCATTCATTTTTCCTTATTCTTCTAACAGAGAATAATTCTTGGGTTAATCACCCCGTGGTTTTTCCCTTAACCGGGTTTTCCACGTCAAAATCTTGGTGTTCAATGTGTTGATGCTTATCTACTCTTGTGTTTATGTATTGTGCTTCCATGAATGATTATTTGATATGCTGCTAACTAACAACAGAGAATAAAGTGTTTGAAATAGAACAAGTTCTATACAACTGATTCACCCCCCCCCTCTCAGTTGTATGCCCTAGATCCAACACTTTCATCTTCCAGTCACCTCACTAGGGCTTCCTTCTTTTCAATCTGCCTTGTCAATCAACCACAAAACCATAACAAATAACATATTCAATATTCATACTCATATCGTTTTGTGCTCTGATACCAATCTGATAGTATGCTCCCATAAAGCATGCACAAATACCGCATTCAACCATCACGTGAGAACCATGTCTCTGCATAAATAATAGGCTTCCCATACCTTCTGCCATTAGAATGACAGGAACTTGAACAACAACATAAAAGATTAAACAAAGCCATTCATATGACAATAACATGCAATTAAGATTCACCAAAATGTCAATGGGTGATAGGAGCTTAGGTAATTATTCAATAACAATGATCATAGAAATACATACTAGAGGAACAATCAACATCAAGCTACAGAATTAGTATGAACAAAAACTTAAACTTTCATTCCATGCTACCAAATCAGCTTGATTACAACACATCACAAACTATGCAAGAATCACATCTTCACTCTGTATGGAATCATGTACTGGACTGTCAGTCCCTATCTGCTTATTTCTTATTGGTATAGAATATTTGGCCTTTAGCCACATTCAATTTCTTCCTATCACCCTAATGAATTGACCTTCTCTATTCGACTGCTACTTTTACTATTGGCCTTTCCTCTTATATATAGCTGGTTCTTCTGCATCGACCTCTCTCAACAACCTCTTACAGTCCTTCAACATCCTTTCTATTTTCCTTCTCTTATTCTTTACAACCATAACAAATTGGCCTCCTGCATTTGCTGTCGCCAGGGTTCCTTACTATCGACACCCCTTAAATCGACCTATTCTCTTTTTTTATCGGCATGTGCAGATCAGCGCCTTCTTGATTCTATCATTTTTGGCTTTCTATTTCACAATGCCCTCCTTTTATCGTCCACCTTTCATCAGCATTCATATTTTTGCCAGTTATCGACTATTGGCCCAAGGTGGCCTACTTCGTCATCTGTCTCTAGTCCAAAATGACCTCCTTATTATCGGTCTCCCCCTTCTCTGCATTATGCATGATTAGTAATGATATGCCCATATTGCCATGATCTACCACACACATCCACTCTCCCAATCTATTTTTGGCCTCTTTACCTTATTCCACTAACCATCATTAGCCACTAACTATTACTCCTTGTTTAGATAGAGAATCTTTCTTTATGACACCACACTCTCTTCTACTACATGCTACTATACATTCTAATTTGAACTAGTTGTTACAAAGAATCTAAAAATAATTGAATTATCTATTCAAATAGGCAATTCTCCAAAATAGCAATGGAAACTCCTTACTGCTAGTCTTCCCACTCCTGCCCAATGTAACTAATTTTTAGCAATAATCACCACCTTCTCCATTTAGACTTTCAAGAAAATAATTAATCATTATTGTTCTTGTCGCTTTGGCAATAGGAGCTTCCTTCCTCATGCTTCCTATCATTCGACCCATACATTTAAACTAAAAATCAAATGCCAACAATAATTTTTGAAAGTTAATAAGATGCCCCTGCATCACATCCTATCCTACCATCCTTATCCATTATACCCACATTCCTATCATATTGAATCCATCCATCCTCCCTTCTTCCTTTTGATCTTGATAAAGATATGGTGAAAAATGTTGACAAATGAATTGGATATCTCTTGATATACCTATATCCTTTCCAAACCAATCCATCTTATCATCCCTTTTCTCATAAGTATTGTCATGTAAAATCCTAAGTATTATACCTAGAATGAGGCATGTTATTCCTATGCAACATAGTCTTTGAGGATCACATCCTAGCTCTCTTATGATCAATCCATCCATCTATCATGAGTCTTCCATCCATTATCACATATCCTTTTACCCATCCATATATCGTAGTCTTCCATCCCATTAACTATAGCCCATCCTTTTATCCATGCATCCCATCATACATTCATCCTTGCATCTAGACTTGGGTTTCTGATGCAGAGGTAAACGCAACGGGAGCTTACAACTGGGAAGGAGGAGTCATTAATACAACCAGCATGTTATAATACCTATCGGCTTATCATCATCATCATATTTCTTGCTAACACAGACAGCATCATCATATTTCAAAGAGGCATGAAATATCCTCCTGCTGACTACTGTTCACTTCCTCCACCTTTCACCTTTCGCCTGTCAGCAGCATCATGATATTCAGCAAGCACAAACATCCTCCTGATGTTCACTGTTCATCTTACCACCAACCTCTACCTTCATCATCATGATGTTTAGCATCACCTTCATCAGCAGGATATAAAATATCTGGTTCCTCCGATATATCCTGATGACGACAGCTTCAAGCACCTTTCCCTCGATGCTTACGTCACCCCGATATCCGACTACTCAACCAACAGCATCATGATATGACTTATCCGGTCATATTGAAACATCCTGATGATGTTGCCCAAACTTTATGCCGATGACTTACGCCGATGCCAAAACACTTAGCGACAGCAGGATAAACTTGCATAGGGTGATATTCGCAATATCCTGATGACGATGACGTCACATGCACCTGATGATGATGTCAATGCACCTGATGATGATGTCATCCGGATATAAGATCCTTATATCCTCCGCAACATGATAATGAATATCCTGATGACCTTTTCAATATCCTGATGATGATCTTTCCGGTCCTTAGCCGAAAAGTGAACTTTCACTTCCACATAAGATAGCGATATGCGGATGATGAATACACATGAAAGATGATCCTGATGACGATATACATACTGAGTATATATCTGACTTATATCATCCTGATGCACTTGAAACATGCAAACTTCGTCAGCTTCATAACCTGATCCGGATAGCGATATACTCACAGATGACGATGCGATTCACTCCATCTGGAAAAGCACATGTAGATCCCTGTATATCCGTCAGCTGCATGCAAACTCATAGAACCGCACAATTTCACAAAGAAAACATGATGATCGGGCCGGATCACCTTCTGATCAAAACTTAAAGATTTATCTTCCTAACCCTAGCACATGAGGATGCTAGGTTGATTCATAGCATGCTACCAACTGATCTCTCAAACAATGAAATGCATAAACAGAAAACTAAAATGCAAACTAAACTATCATACATGACCATTCCACTGATTCACAGGATCAACCGGTGGAAGGGTTGAAAGAATCCATCAACTTGTAATCAGAACAGAAATCAAAACATAAACAGCTGATAAACCAGATAATGCAATTGATGAGATCTTATTTAGATGAAACACAAATGTCCTGAACAATGTTTCACAATGTCTGGACTGGTTTCTGGATTTCACTCAATCACCAGTACAACATAACACAGCTACTACTCTCTCAACATGATCTCAAACCCTAACTGATCTGAGTTATTTATAGCAATATCCTACGAGTACTACCAACTCAATTCCCAGCGGCTGGGAGCTTCCAAGCGGCTGGGAGAGGACAGCTCTTACTACCTGATCACAAGCTCTAACTACCTGCACACTCTCCTAGGCTGATCTAATACATATGCATTGGTCCAATGGACCTTATTACATTATGAAGTCAAACATGCTAAAAATAGACTAATGTCTTGTCATGCGGACAATATCCTGTCTTGTAGGGGTGCTCCTGCACCATATGCCCCAGAAGAAGAAATCTCAAGTCCACTTGAGATGAGAGTATGAAGATCTGCACCATGTTTTTGAATCTACTCTTCAGTCATCCATACTGCTTTAGAATTAGGTTTTCCCTTCCAAGATACTAGATACTCCAAGTACTGTTTGTTCCGGGTCTGTTTGACCACTATGGTGTCCAAAACCTTCTGCAACTGTGGAGGATCAGGCTTGGGAATGTTATCATGGACTGTATCCTGTAGGAGTTCCTGATCTACATCTGGATTAGACTTGTATGGAGTTAAATCACATACATTGAATATAGGGGACAAACCAAGATCAGGTGGGAGTTGTATCTCATAAGCATTCTATCCATGCTTGTGCAAGATCTGACATGGTCCAACTTTTCTCTGCATGAGCTTAGTATATTTTCCCTGAGGAAGTCTGTCCTTCAAATGAACCCATACCAAATCTCCAACATCAAACTGTACATCCTTCTTCTTTTTATCAGCATATTCCTTATACTTCAAGGTGGTTTGCTACAGTTGGGTCTTGACTTGATCATGAACCTCTTTTATGGCTTCTGCAAAAGATTCTCCTTCTGCACTAATAGGGTCTACTGTAGGTAGATCTCTCAATTCCAAAATTCCTCTGGGATGCATACCATAAACTATCTGGAAAGGTGATTTCCCTGTGCTCCTATTGACAGTATCATTATAGGAAAATTCAGCTTGAGATAAAATATTATCCCACTTTTCTCCATGTTGTTTTGTCAAACATCTAAGCAAATTTCCTAAGGAACGGTTCACTACTTCAGTCTGTCCATCCGTTTGAGGATGATATGCAGAGGAAAAAGACAAATTTGTTCCAAGTTTCTTCCAAAGAGTTCTCCAGAAGTGACCAATAAACTTCACATCCCTATCTGACACTATACTCAATGGCAATCCATGGATTCTGACAATCTCCCTGAAAAATAAATCTGCAATGTATGAAGCATCAGCAGTGGTTTTGCATGGCAAGAAATGGGCCATTTTGCTGAATCTGTCCACTACAACAAAAACACTGTCAAACCCTTTCCTTGTCCTTGGTAAACCCAAGACAAAATCCATACTTATGCTTTCCCATGGTCTGGAAGGAATGGGTAAGGGCTGATATAAACCTGCATTAGTTGACATGCCTTTAGCTTTCTGACATATCACACATGTCTCTACAAACTTTCTGACATCTGATTGTAACTTAGGCCAAAAGTAATGTCTTCGGACAAGATCAAGAGTCTTATCTAGACCAAAATGACCTGCCATAGCTCCACAATGTTTCTCCTTAATGATGTTTAACCTCATAGAACACCTTGGAATACATAACTGTCCACCTTTGAACAACAATCCATCCTGAATCAAAAATTCAGAGAATTCAGCATGATATTTCTCTCCAAAAGAAGTACATACATGATATATCTCCCCAAAATCTTCATCAGTCTCATACATGGTCTTTAGTGAATCAATGCCAACACTTTCTAACTGAATCTGATTGACTGTTAGAACTCTCCTGCTCAAAGCATCTGCAACTTTATTCTTGACTCCTTTCTTATGCTTCAATGTAAAAGTAAAAGCTTGTAAGGTTTCTACCCATTTCATGTATCTGTGGTTCAGCTTTTCTTGGCTGGTTATGAAACTCAGAGCCTGGTTATCTGTGAATACTATGAATTCCTTTGGCATCAAGTAATGCCTCCATTTCTTGAGTGACTGGACTAAAGCATACATTTCCAAATCATATGAGGAATACCTCTTTTTAGCATCATTGAGCTTCTCATTGAAAAATGCAATAGGTCTACCTTCTTGGCTGAGTACTGCTCCAATGGCCATGTGACTGGCATCACATTCCACCTGAAAGATTTTGTTAAAGTCTGGAAGTGCAAGGACTGGCTGCTGTGCCACCTTCTTCTTCAATGTTTCAAAAGAATCATCTGCTCTTTGAGTCCAAACAAATCTGCACTTTTGTCCTCCTTTGATGGTATCAAGCATGGGTGCACAAATATGACTAAACCCTCTAATAAAATTCCTGTAGAAGGTTGCTAACCCATGGAAACTTTTGACATCACTCATAGTCTTTGGGGTTGGCCAAGACAATATGGCACTTACCTTCTCCTTATCCATTTGTAACTTTCCTTGTGAAATGACAAAACCCAAATATGTGATCTCCTCTTGCATGAACAAACACTTATCTAAATTTATCATCAGCTGCTCTTCATGTAACCTCTTAAGAACCAAATCTATGTGTCTGAGATGTTCTTCTTTTGTGTTGCTGAAAATCAGAATGTCATCTAGATATACTATGACAAACTTACCAATGAACTCTTTCAAAACCTCATTCATCAACCTCATAAAAGTACTAGGTGCATTAGATAAACCAAAAGGCATAACCTTCCACTCATATAACCCTTCATTAGTTTTGAATGTTGTTTTCCATTCATCTCCTGGTCTAATCCTGATCTGATGATATCCACTCTTCAAATCTATTTTTGTAAAATACTTAGCACCTCCCAAACAGTCAAGTAAATCCTCTATCTTAGGGATTGGAAACCTATACCTGATTGTGATCTTGTTAATAGCTCTGGAATTTGTGCAAAGCCTCCAAGTACCTTCCTTCTTTGGTGCTAGTACAGCTGGTACTGCACATGGACTTAAACTTTTCCCAATCAGACCTGAATCCAATAATTCTTCAATTTGTCTGGCTACTTCTGCATTCTGTTCTGGAGTTAGCTTATAGGCTGCTTTGTTTGGAAGTGTTGACCCTGGAATTAAGTCTATGTAGTGACTTATATCCCTGACAGGTGGTAGGGATCTTGGCATTCCCTCTAAGATGATACCTTTGTACTTATCCAATAGCTCTTGGATAGCTGGGTCTATGAACCTTTGCTTTTTCTCTTCCTTAACTTCTTGCTGCTGTTCTTTATTCACCCTCATACATGGGATTAGGGCATATGCAACTGCACCTTCTGCTGCTACTTCTTTCATGAACTGTTTACCTTCCATCAGCATTACCTTCACCTCTTTTCCTTTAGATTTCTCCTCCTTCTCTCTTAATGGTAGTAACGTTATATCCTTACCATCTTTAGTGATTTTATAGATGTTTCTAACACCATCATGTTGTGCCTTCAAATCATACTGCCATGGTCTACCAAATAAAAGATTGCAAGCATCCATCGTGGTAATATCAAACAGCAACTTATCCTTATATGCTCCAATCTGAAATTCTACCCAAGCCTGCTCTTCTACAGTTGTCTGTTGACCTTTGGTAAGCCATGAGACTTTATATGGGGATGGGTGAGGCAATCTCCTAAGCTTAAGCTTTGTCACCATTTCTTCAGACACAAAATTTTTAGTAGAACCAGAATCAATCAAAACTTTACATGCCTTACCTCCTGCTTTGCAAATGGTCCTGAAAAGAGACTTTCTTTGAGGGGATTCTTTGTCAGGTACCTTCATGGTAGTCACTGTTCTTCTCATCATTAGAGACTCTCCACTTTTTGGGTATCCAAAATTATCAGGAGCATTCACACTCTGAAAAGCATTAGAGCCTGTCATACTTTGATTATCAGGTTCTTGGATCAGATTTGTTCTCCTTTCTCCTGTTGAGCTTGTGGCCTTTTCTGGACATCTGCTGGCTATATGGCCTTCTTTATTACAGTTATAACATCTGATGGATCCTCTGCCCTGGGATCTTCCTGTGAAAGGTCTTCTACCTCTGAAGTTTCCTTGCTGACTATAATTTTCCCTCTGGTTCTGCCTATTGTTTCCCTTACTATTGTCATGACTGGATTCTTCTTGATATCCATGTCCATGTCCTCTACCTCTAAAAGGACCTCTTCCACCTCTTTGTTGTCTTCCTCTTCCTTTATTGTGTTGTTCATGTTTTCTCTTTAACTTCTCTTCCACTTTCAATGCCAACTGAAAGCATTTCTGAACTGTATCTGGATTATGTAGACTTAAATCTTCCTGAATGTTGAACCTCAATCCATTAAGGTATCTGGCTACCTTCTCTTCTTCACTTTCCTTTACCTTTATTTTCATACAAAGTTTCATGAATTCTTCTGTATATGAGCTGACATCTAGCTCCTTCTGCTTCAGGTTTTGCTTCCTCTTGTGTAATTGGATACTGTAATCCAATGGGACATAAGCTTCCTTTACTAATGCCATCATTTTCTTCCATGTAGCGACTCTATGCTTTCCTTCCTGTACTCTATCATCTTGGATGAAATTCCACCATGTCAAGGAAGCTTCTTTCATTTTTGACTGGGCTATTTTCACCCTCTGTTGTTCTGGTATCTCCTCTGTTTCAAAGAAATTGTTCAAGGAGTCTATCCACTCCATCACTGAATCAGGTTCCATCTTTCCTGTAAACACTGGCAAATCCAGTTTCACATCCATGGTTCTCCTCTCCATGGCCTTGAGGGCGTTCAACAGTGGTCTCTGGTCTGCAGGAACGACCTCCTCACTCCAACTAGGGATCTCTTCTTCTTCCCTATCTTCTTCTCTACCAGAACCTACTCTGTTCCTCAACTTCGCTAACTCATCCTTCAATTCCTGATTCTAAGCCTTCACGGCCTTGCTCTCTGCAATCTGTTTCTTCACCAGAACTGCCAACTCAACGTTGGTCATCCTTGCCGGAACCTCAGATGTTCCTTCGTCACCTGACATCCTGCTATATCCTTATCTTTTCCAGAAGATCCTTCCTTTGCTCTGATACCACTATGATGCAGAGGTAAACGCAACGGGAGCTTACAACTGGGAAGGAGGAGTCATTAATACAACCAGCATGTTATAATACCTATCAGCTTATCATCATCATCATATTTCTTGCTAGCACAGACAGCATCATCATATTTCAAAGAGGCATGAAATATCCTCCTGCTGACTACTGTTCACTTCCTCTGCCTTTCGCCTTTCGCCTGTCAGCAGCATCATGATATTCGGCAAGCGCAAACATCCTCCTGATGTTCACTGTTCATCTTACCGCCAACCTCTACCTTCATCATCATGATGTTTAGCATCACCTTCATCAGCAGGATATAAAATATCCGGTTTCTCCGATATATCCTGATGACGACAGCTTCAAGCACCTTTCCCTCGATGCTTACGTCACCCTGATATCCGACTACTCAACCAACAGCATCATGATATGACTTATCCGGTCGTATTGAAACATCCTGATGATGTTGCCCAAACATTATGCCGATGACTTACGCCGATGCCAAAACACTTAGCGATAGCAGGATAAACTTGCATAGGGTGATATTCGCAATATCCTGATGACGATGACGTCACATGCACCTGATGATGATGTCAATGCACCTGATGATGATGTCATCTGGATATAAGATCCTTATATCCTCCGCAACATGATAATGAATACCCTGATGACCTTTTCAATATCCTGATGATGATCTTTCCGGTCCTTAGCCGAAAAGTGAACTTTCACTTCCGCATACGATAGCGATATGCGGATGATGAATACACACGAAAGATGATCCTGACGACGATATAGATACTGAGTATATATCTGACTTATATCATCCTGATGCACTTGAAACATGCAAACTTCGTCAGCTTCATAACCCGATCCGGATAGCGATATACTCACAGATGACGATGCGATTCACTCCGTCTGGAAAAGCACATGCAGATCCCTGTATATCCGTCAGCTGCATGCAAACTCACAGAACCGCACAATTTCATAAAGAAAACATGATGATCGGGCCGGATCACCTTCTGATCAAAACTTAAAGATTTATCTTCCTAACCCTAGCACATGAGGATGCTAGGTTGATTCATAGCATGCTACCAACTGATCTCTCAAACAATGAAATGCATAAACAGAAAACTTAAATGCAAACTAAACTATCATACATGACCATTCCACTGATTCACAGGATCAACCGGTGGAAGGGTTGAAAGAATCCATCAACTTGTAATCAGAATAGAAATCAAAACATAAACAGCTGATAAACCAGATAATGCAATTGATGAGATCTTATTTAGATGAAACACAAATGTCCTGAACAATGTTTCACAATGTCTGGACTGGTTTCTGGATTTCACTCAATCACCAGTACAACATAACATAGCTACTACTCTCTCAACATGATCTCAAACCCTAACTGATCTGAGTTATTTATAGCAATATCTTGCGAGTACTACCAACTCGATTCCCAACGGCTGGGAGCTTCCAAGCGACTAGGAGAGGACAGCTCTTACTACCTGATCACGAGCTCTAACTACCTGCACACTCTCCTAGGCTGATCTAATACATATGCATTGGACCAATGGACCTTATTACATTATGAAGTCAAACATGCTAAAAATAGACTAATGTCCTGTCATGCGGACAATATCCTGTCTTGTAGGGGTGCTCCTGCACCAGTTTCCCTTGTCATTGGTGTCTAGCATAAAGGCTATCCAAATTGTCATCCAATGCCATCTCAAAACATTCAAAACTCCAAAAAAAATAAAAAAAATCCAAAAAAATCAAATGTTCCAAAAATATAAAAAATCAAATATCCAATAAAAAATCCAAGCAATCAAATAAAATCAAATCAGTCAAGTCATTCAATCAATCAATCAATTAGTCAAATCCTAATGTCATCAAATCTTGAAACAATAGACAAACTATCAATCAAGTCTTCAATCAGAACAAGATCAATTGCCCAGTCATGATTGTTCATCTTTATCAAATCAATCATATCCATTATCTTATATAGATTGTTGGACTCTCGAAACCATACCAGGCATCTTATACGAGGTGCCTCATTTTTGGAACCAGACACAATCCTATCATTTTCCTTATATAGGTGGGTACATCGTCAAAACCAGGCTTTATGTCTTATACAACACGTTTCCTTTCCTAAAACTAGGCACAATTTAGCAATCGTATCACATGAACACTCATTACTTGGCAAGAAGATCTAAATGGTTGTTGACTCTATTGGTCCAATTTGTCTTTTTTTATTGATCTTTGATCTTGTTTTTATGGCGCTTAGGGAATTCCACAAGAGATGAGATGAGTGATGATGGATCATGACCTTTTTCTCTTTGATTTTTATTTGTGGTTTGTCATGTCAATATGATTAGGGAAACACAGTCCTTTGTCTATCATGACATTCCTTGTCTGCAATGTCCCTGTTCCACAAGGGATCACATTTGGTGCCTTGGTCTATATCATGCTATGGTTTTCGTTATCCATTTCCATAATAAAATCTCTAAGATAATAATTATGCAATGAAATTCAAGCTCAAAATCTATCAAGAAAGATCTCATTCCATTTCAATCATCCAATCATTCTTCATTTCTTGCTCATATCATCTCTTCCACATTAATATTTCTTCTGTATGTCCCTGCATTTATGCCTATCAAATTGACTTATCGATAAATTTACCAAATTTTTTGGAATTCTTTCAAAAATTTATCAAATTTCTTGAGGGGCCATCATGCTATCCCACTTTGTCCAGGGCATGCTAGGGCAAGTCCAGAGTATAATGTTTTGAATTATTCTTTAACACAACATCTGGATTGACATTGTATCAGAGAGGGGCAAAATGCAGACACTTAAAAATGTCCTAAGCCTGCAAACTACATTTTCACACTAATCATCCCCTAATGTCGTATTCCTCTATTAATTAAATAATCTTTAATTATTTAATTAATCCACTTCTCCTATTTTCTAATCTATAATTAAATAAATTTTATTCATTTAATTATTCCTCTATTTTCCTCTATTTTCCTCTATTTTCTTCTATAATTAAATAATTATTTTTAATTATTTAATTAGTCATTATCTCTTTCCTCCATCACCCAACTAATTTAAATAAATAAAATATTTATTTAAATTAGCCATCACCTTTTAATTAAATAAATTATATTTATTTAATTAGTTTCCCACTCATTCCTCATTCAAATTAATTAAATAAATTACAAATTTATTTAGTCAATGCATTCCACCTCATCCTTTATCTAAATAAAATAAAACCCACTTTTGTCTCTTTGTGAAGTGGAACTCTAATCAATCTCAATCATTCAATTCAACTTTCAAACCTCACCCTTCATTTGAATCCAAGTCTTCTATAAAAGAAACCTTTCAGCTTCATTTCAGGGGAACCACAATCTTAAATGTTTTGCTAGAACCACAATTAGAATCTTCAAGATTTTGCTATTATTTTATATTGAGCTTATCATATCTCTTGCATGTTGCAAATCAGAGAGGAATTTAGAGCAAAATTGAGAAGAGCAATGGAGGATAATCAAACTTGGCATGGAAATTTGGATATTGTTTCTTTTATCATTTTATTTCTATGTTCATCTTGTGCTCCATTGTTGGATTAGGACCTTTTAGCTTGAATTAGATAGTTGTTGGTTGCTATTTTATGCTTCATGCTTGTTTCCTGATTTTTCCTGATCTATAGATTGATTTGATCTTATTATTGATTTCCTAAATATATATTATAGTATTTTAAATTTGATTCATTATAAAATTTACTTCACCTTATTCTTGTTGTAATTCTTTGTCATGACCAAAAATATGCCAACGAGAAAACTCAAATAGTTCTTTTGGCACATTCTTAGACACAACACACACATACAAACAACATGCACCATTGTCATGTGTGACACACAAGAATTCACATTGGTGCCTTGCTATGGTGCCACACATGTGCATATGTGGCACTACCATATATTCCACAGTGTGAGAACAACATGTGTGGGAGACACATGTCGACTGTGGTGAAGATCAAGACACAATTAACTATGCAAGTTTATACAACAAGACAAACTAAATGGCAAGAGGTGTCAACCTAGTTGGGGTCACGATCTAGGGGTATGACCCTAGAGACCACAACAAGAATAATTCACATTTACAAAATATCATTAATATTTATCATAACGCTATAATTATAACCTTTCTAAAATTAATTACTTGCAACATTAGGCCTGCTAAGAACACATTAAATATAATTCTTGCATGTAGATTGATCATAATAATCTACATCATTAGTTTAGTTAATATTAATAGGGTTACATATAAGGGCTAAAAATATTCAGCCATTCATGTGCAATTACTACTTTGTTCTTATCATGATAGGCTCCAGATTGGAGTTATCAGGCTCCATCCATCTGCAATTACTACTATGATCTTATCGTGATAGGCTCCAAATTGGCTCTCAGGTTTTCCTTAGGGCACTTAAATGATAAGCATTGTTTCTCCTACCATGTCAACTTCCTAGTACTTGGTTGCACGCTTCATTTTATGTCAATTCATTTGGTGATGCAACATATTCCTCCTTTAAATGCTGCTAAGTTATTTTTCTTCTATTTCCCTCCTCATTCCCTTCACCACATCCAATGGCTCTCTGGGTACTAAACATGTGTGTTTCTCTCCCTCCTTTGATTGGAGAACCCATCTACCATGGCACCCTAAACATAGTGTATCTTAGGGAGGTTTTCGAAATTGACTGTGATAGTGTAGAATTTGTAGTACACTGTATGTTGGGGTACTATCTATTTCAGCTAGAGGATAGGCATGTAAAGGTTTCTGAGATTGCCTCTACGTTTATCTCCAATATCTTTGATTTATCTTAGGATCATGAATACACACATGCAATTAGTTTTAGTCTTGTGCACTGTTCATTTTTTAACACAGAGAAATGGCACACAACATTGGCAGTTTATGACTATCAAGAAGGTGTAGCGCCTATTAGAGGTATCTTTGATTGATGACTCCTTCAATCCTCTCATCATACATCATGTGTGTATACGGGTCTCCAAAGGGGTCTTAAGGTGGACTATGTAAATGCTTTCAACTGACCTCTCAACGCCCATTGCTTCCAGCTTCGTGAATGGCTTGTGGACAAAGTCCAAAGAGGTCTTCAATGTTGTTCACTTTTGTATCACAATGCCCCTAACATGGCTCCAGACACCCCATCCTTTGCCCTCCTATTTGCCATGCTGCCTCCACAAGAACATCATGATTCAAACTCTAATTAGATTGTTGGTTCTGGTCATGTGTTTTAAATAGTTTAGCCATTTTTAGTTTGTTTCTCATTGCTTCCCTCATCTGACATATGTGGGTTTTATGTTAAGCAAGCTTTGTACAAGATGATATATTCCTAGTCATACTTTTGACAGGCATTTGTAATTACATTTTTATTTAATACAGTATAGGTGTTTCATCATCTTTCTATCTAAAAAAAATTCAACCATGTGAATGCAAGAACACTACATGTTTTTCATAGAAGAATAATTAACAAAATTTAGTATACATTTAAAAGAACAGTTATCTATTCATCTAATAATTAAAGATGATTATATTTAAAAGACAACCCTCAAATTATAACTCAAGCATCAATCCTACTTTATTATTTTATTCTCAAAAGTGACTTAAGTTATAACTTAAGTCAAGGGGCCTAGTCACATGGTCCCCCACCAAAACATAAATCATTCTTAGATTTATATTAGCTTACATAAATCAAATTAGTAATTTTAGGGATTCCAATGGAATGAACATTGAATCTCATCCATTAGATGAGACTCATGTCATCACTTGGGTCTAAAGCATTCAAAAAACCCTAATCTAAAAGGATTTCCTCATAAAAGGATCTTCTTTTACATTTCCCCTTCTTTTCAGGTTAGAGGTGTTAGTTCTCAAAAATGCAGGTTGCTAATCCTAAGAGGATGCCATGCTCTATGCTTAAATCTACAATATTTTTTAACTAATGCAACAGAGTTGACCTTTAGGATTTAATGACTCCCTACACTTTAGGCACTGCTATACCTAGGTGGATGAACATTGACAATTAAAGAAGATTGAATGTAAGTGTTTGACTAAGTAAATGGGTCTACCTATAGTGGCAAACAATGTAGAATAGATGAGAGATTTACTAATTAATCCTATATCTAATATCTGATGGATGATTGATATAAATTTTATTAGCAATATCAAGGTGAATTTTACAACTGTGCTTAACTAGTAAAGGGCTTTTAAATGATGAATTAAGATAAGACCGGTGCCTTGTTGGGTAAACAGAGTCAAATGAAAGACAAAGACTAGTGGCTTATATTGGGCAATAACTCTAACTGTTTGGCACAATATTTTAGTTTATAAATTCTATAAATGTATAGGGGAATGATTGACAGACTCTTCTTAACAATCCAATAGATAAAATCTAATTTCTTGTTATTCAACAGAAGGAAGTTTAATCCTTTCTTGAAGGAACCAATTGAATGAAATACACAGGAACAATAGACAATACCAACTTAGAGATAGAATGACAATCTTGATTATATGATTCTTCTTAGTGATCCAAACTAACACTTCCAGGTTACTGTGACTAATCAGAAGGATTTTAATTCCTTTTAATGGAAACCAATTAATCCAATCACACAAATACATCAAATGTATATTGACAAATTAAATATTTACTTGATATGTTAATTTGAATAACAAGGAAATACTGAACTGGAGATAATCATATAATTGAATAATTTTAACAAACAATTGATGCCAAAATAGAACCACAAAATCAGAGAACTTCAATTTCCTTCTTCACTATAATTCTTGCAACATGGTCTTTTAAAACATTGTACACTTCATGTATATATCCTACTGCTGATGATATTTCAACATCATATGTTCAACTTATATAGAAATATTTATGAAGAGCCATAACTCTTCAAAATGTTTTTTGGGAATTAACAAGATTAACATAACAACAATAAAGATAACAATGCTTGAGCTCTATTCAACCATAGATATATCTGAGCAATGTGATCCAAGTACTCCTGGTTGTGATGTGTATCAGTGAATTCAATAGCATTTCTTGTGATCACATCCATCGTTACCATCTTCTCCAGATGCTTACAGGCTTCTCCAGATGCAGAGTCCTTGTCCTTGAGAGCTCCTAAGGCTTCATGCAACATCACTTGACAATCTTTACTCCATTCCTCTTTGCTCTTCAATTCTTTATCGTTCTTGAATAATGTGGGCACTCCTGCTTTTGAAGCCTCAATACATTCTTTGGCATCATTTTTAAGCAGGTCATTATATTTTCAATGTTGCTCAATTAGTTCTTTTGAACTAGAAAGCGTTGTAGTATCAGAAACATCCTTCCCTATATCTCATGGAGTTTTTCTTATAACCTGTTGTTAAGCCTCTTATGTTCTTGAATCACTTTATAATTTTTAGAATGAACATTCCAAAACCTATTCATCCAATGCATCATGTTAACATGTCTATTCTGGAGCACTGTAGCAAGCATGTTAATTTGAATCTAAGAAATCTAATTAATAGATGGTAATTGCGCACTTTGTGAGCTTTCTCCCTGAGTTAACCTTTTCACCGACCTTCCGAAGGTATTCTTAATAGTATCTTTTAGAAAATCATTTTCTTTTGTTAATCTCTCATAGCTCAGTTTATATGCATCCCATTCTTTAATTAGCATCTAAGCATGCACTTTGTTCAATTTTGCAATATTTATACCAGTTTCTGTAGTGATCAAGGGGTCAGTCTCCCTTGCCTTCAAAGTCTTGACATGCCCAAAAGCCTTTTCAGTAACTATGATGGCTATCTTCTTATGAGGTAGTTACAAGGCCCATATGATTAGTGAATGTTCATCGTTGTTGTATTTGGTGCCCATATACACTTCTGCGACACCCTCAAGAGTGAGCTTATATTTGTCATCTGTATTATTCAAAAAACTATCAAATACCAAAATAGAATTCAAATCAAGACTAGTGAATATCATAACACCTGCTTCTCTGAGCCATTGTCTACCTTTACCAGGAGTAATAGTTCTCATTTCATTATCCACTGTTGTCTTTAACATATCAACTAATTGTTTTTCATTGTCAATTGTGACATTATCAACTAACTCCCTAATCCTGTTTCCTTTGCATTTGTACAAAAATGATTTAAATTCCTTAAAATGAATAAATTTATCATCTGAAATAAAAGAATCATATGCTACTTGTCTTGGATCCTCATCAGTAGACCCCTCCTCATCATGTTCTATACCAGGAGACTGATAGCATTGTATTTTTTGTTTAGACATCATAGTTGCTTGTTGATGTGGTTCTTCTTCTTCTGTAGGCCTTTCATCACTAGAGGACAACAACTCTATCTCTACAGGTTGTTTCCTCTTCTCATCTAAGTCCCTATTATATTTATCAACCACTAATTCAACTTCGGTCTCTTCCAAATTCCTGATGATATCATCATGTGGATATGGGACATGTGTGTATCCACTGAGATTTTGTTTTCTCCAAGAAAGGTCAATGAAACCCTCAGGATCAAATCCTTTTCTTGCCTCAGCACATCTCATATTGTAATGCATCAGTTTATCCATAATGAGACTATAACCCTCCTTGGATACCATAGTAAACTCTCCAAAGCACAGAGTACTAGGAATAAAAGATTGTTTGTCATAGGAGGTCAAATGCATCACATTAGAACAATTCATTTGCCAAACTATTTCTAAGTAAGCAATTCTACCAGGAATAGTCTTAGGCAATATAAAAGGAGTGTCCTCAAAACCATAAACTCTAACCATGGTAGCATCCTCAAAACAATACCAGTCTCCCAAGTTGTGGGTAATAGTAGGAGGACCACCAAAATCTTTAGGTTTGAGAAACCTTTTTATTTCATTCGATAATGAATACTCACAGGGATGACTAAAATATCTATATAACACTTTCACATAGTATTCTTCAAAATGAACATAGCTAGAATGGGCATACCTACTGTCCCATATTCTAGTCCACATTTGTATGGGTGACTTTTGCCCCCTCTAGTCTACTGGAACAACTTTGAATTCATTTGGCCATAATCCCACTTCCTAGCCATAATAAAGCACCATGTGCAGGAGGAGTGAGTAGTGTTCAAAGGAAACTGATGGGACATTGTTCTTTATTGTAGTCAGACTAGAATCAATTCTACCAAAAACATATATAGCATAGTCAAACTACCTGTCATTGTGGCATTAGATGTCTATGGCTATCACCATCAGAGGAATTGTCATGAAATCAGGGACCTCTGATCCTAGGACTTGGCCCACAGAATAGTATTTGTATTGTATGTATGGTTCAAATAATGACACATGAAATGGAGGCCCATCATTCTCATTGAGAGGCCCCATTTCTCCCTCTGCCCTAGGCCTGTGAATAGGTAATCTCCATCCATTATATGTGGTATCCATTCTCCAGTACTCTTTATCAAAATTTTCATAGATTATAGGAATAGTGCATAGATGTAAATCAAACACTTCACAGATAGCATTTTTAGATAAATGTACAATTGGCTCTCCTTGTGGATTGCATATGGTTTTGAGGCTAGGGTTGTAATGTTTGGCTACGATTATGAGGAGTTCAGCTTTCAGAAACACATTAGGAATGGCCAATTTATCCAAATTTAGGTGCCACGGGTTAGACACTGGGAAATTCCTAAATCTTCTATTGTAGTGGAATTTGAACAATTCATAACCTCTAATTGGAGTCCAAACGTTGCCAAGATATTTGCACTTATCTTTTAGTTTCTCTACTTCTACCCTAAGTTGTGCAGACCATTAGGCTTTGGGAGTCAATCTAGGCAATCGGTCAATTAGTTCCTGGTTTAATTTCCTCTCTTTTGTTTTCTCCTTAGGAGTTTTGTCAACTTTTTGTTTCTTAGGTTTACTAGTCTCACCCTATTGTTTTCTGCCCTTTCCTTTCACTAGGGTCTCCATTACAATTTTGGATAGCAAATTCAAATTGCAGGGTAATGCACAAAGGTTTGTATATGAGTACCTATTGTTGGAGCCAATGATCGAATTCCCCTATTTTCTCCTCCAAGTCTCTACTTGCATGCTCCTTTCAAACAATTCTTTTGAACTTAATTACAGTGGTTCCAAATGGCATTTCACAAGATCTCTTCCTCATATAATTTCTTGATTGTTGTGAAATGTCACATCGTCATAACTCTCTTCATTAGTATGATTTTTGTAATGTTAGGGTGATTTAATATCTTCTTGTGGCACAAACATTTACATATGGATCAATCACTGTGACCCTCCATCTGTCTCTTCAATGTCATCTTTTGTATATCTGCATCAGCAAGATATTTTTGAGGTCTACTTGATATGGAAATGGGCATGGCTATCATCAGCCTGACTTACTTTATTGCCATGGGAGTAACATTTTACTCTAATATCTTAAGTGTCTTCGATATGAATATCAGTGAGAGTCTTGTCGATGAGTGTGGCTTACTATCATCATCGGAATAACACGTTATCGGGATGACTTAAAACTATTTACAAGATCACGGTTGTTTCCCTGATATGTTCTTTCATATCCTTCATCAGAGTAATCATCACAACATGTCACCGACATCATTGTGACTTATTGGTTTGGCTAGACTTGTAATCTCTTCTTCTGACTTGTTTAGTTTCGCTGATGGTAGTTATTCTTTCTAGGCATCGGTGTGACTTAAGCTAAAATAATGCCACTTTATCGCTGAGACCTTGCAAAGTTGGAGATACTTTAATTTGTCATTCTGATGTGCATTTCTCCCTGATGATCATTGGTCTTGCTAGTTCCATAGGTAGCTCAGCAAGAGTTATACTGAACTCCATCAGTGTGATCTATATTGTCGGGGGAGTTTTAGAGTATTACTCGATAGTGCTTTCTTATGCTGGTAGTCTTGGCTTTTGATTAAATTAGTGTGACTATAGATTCTCTCTCTGATAAAAAGGTTATTTGTGTTACTTTCTTCATCAGTATTTCCTAAAATGTTCTCCCCGATCCTTATTCTCATGCTGATAGTCATTTCAGCCAGTTTCTTGTAGAGCATGGATTGATATAACAAAAGGGAGGTCTCACCGAAATTAAGGAATTGTGGCCCTTCATTATATTACATTTTGAGGGGCGAGACATCCATTTGTGATGAAAATCATATGATTTTTATAAGATATACCAGTTATTATTCTAATTTTGGGCGTAATGTTTTTCTGATTTGGTCAGACATGGGTGGGTAGGAATATAAGAAAATTTTTGAATTTTCCTATCCCAATAGTGGCTCTATCTGGGATGTATACTCCTTGTGGGTATAACAAGAATTTAGATCTCTTAGGGGAGTAGACCATATATTTTATTTATTGGGGATGACGATTTCACAAAATTGTATGAGAATGGGAGATGGAAGTGATAATGATGGGGAATAGGGATGATCTTATACTACTGTACATGGAAATTTTTAAAAAAAAAAATAAAAACCTTTGAGAGATTCATAGGACTGTCCATTTACTAGTAGATCCTAATCTTTCTTGATTGCCCTTTACTAATGTGCATGGAATAAAAGTATTTCGAGAATTATTTAAGGGTTGTCCATGCACTGGCAACACTTAATTCTCTTTGTGCATGATTTTGATGTTTTATGAAAAGAAAGGTTTCAGAAATCACCCATGCATAGGTAATTCCTACTCTTCTCCAGACATATTTTGTAAATAGTAAGAATCATCACCTCCTTTTCTAGTTACAACAAAAGGCCCTAACCATAAAGTTTCAAACTTTCCATGCTTTCCTTTCTCTTGGCACGTAGCATTCCACATCAATAGTAAGTCATTCATTTCAAATTTCCTGTCTTTGGCCTTTTTGTCAAAAAGGTATTTCACTTGTGATTGCAACTTGATATTCTTCTTTTGAGCCAATCTCCTTATCTCATCAAGTTCTACAAGGTGTTCTAATCTTTCCTCCATTGGTTCAGGGATGTTTAAATCCACTTGAACAAATTTGTACACTGGTAAAAGATTTTCTAATGGTATCCTTGCTTGTGTTCCATACACTAGTTCAAAAGGGGATCTTTCAGTTGCTCTCTTTAGAGTAATTCTATCAGCCTACACAACCATTCTCAACTTTGAATCCCATGCCTTCTTGTTTCCCTCCAACACTCTCTTTATAATTTTTAGAAGATTTTTGTTGTTGGATTCTGCTTGCCCATTTGCTTGTGGATGAAAAGGGGCAGCATAGGACATAATAATGCCATGTGTATTATAGAAATCCTTAAACTCATCAGACCTAAAACACATTCCATTATTTGTGATTAACCTCACTGGAGTACCAAATTTGAATATAATATTTTCCATCAAAAAGTTGATCACCACCCTGCATGTTGCTTGTTTAGTTGGGATTGCTTCAACCCATTTTGTGAAGTAATCTGTCACCACTAAAATCCATTTGTGTCCACCACTTGACTTCTCTACAATTTCTCCTATGAAGTCAATGCTCCAGTGATAGAATGGAGACTCCACCTACATAGGTTTCAAGGGTAACACTCCTTGATATTTTAACTTTCCTAAAACTTTCTGACATAGTTCACATTTTCTTGTGTAATGATATGAATCATTAAAAACTCTAGGACAATAGTATCCAGCCCTTAGGATCTTGTGGGCTATAGTCTTTGCTAAAAAATCTGCCCCACAGATACCTTCATGTAACTCTTTCATGACATGTTTTGACTGATGTTCATCTAGGCATAGTAGTAGAATACCATCTCTATTCTTCCAATAAAGATCTCCATCAATAAATACATATTTTGAGGCCTGTAACTTAAGTGTTCTTCTCTTGTTATCATCATACCCTTTAGGACATTTCATATGCTTTAAATAATATATGATGTCAGCATACCAAGGAGTATGCTCAATGATAGAACTCTTGTTATCAACATCATTAGCACTACATATCTGAGAAGCCTCGAGATTATTTTCAGCCATTAATCTAGCAAGACCTTGTCCTCTCACTAGTCTGGTGATTTGGATTTTAATATTAAACTCCTAAATTCTATTGATCCATCTGCATCTTCTGCCTCTGACCTCAATTTGTACTATACATCTTTTACTGCAGCATTAGGCACATATGCTATTATGTTAGCTCCCACCAAGTATGGCCTAAAAGATTTAACTGCCTTCACTAATGCATGTGCATGTTTCTCAACAATGTCATATTTTAATTTTGCATTTTGAAGAGATTTGTTGAAAAATGAAATGGGTTGTTCATGTCCTTCATCATTTTTCTTCAATAGTACTGCTACAACTATATGATATGAGGCAAATAATAATAGTTGGAATAGTTTACTAAAATTAGGGGATATCAGAATAGGGGCTTCTTTGATTGCCCTCTTGGTGATGAATGCCTCTACTATTTATGTTGTCCACTTCACTTCTGAATTCTTCTTCAACATTCTTGATATGGGAATGACAATTTCCACAAAAATTTGATATGAACCTCCTAACAAAGTTGATTTGGCCAAAAAATGACTGTATAGCTTTTACATTCTTAGGAATAGGAACTTGGTCAATCACTTTTACTCTTTCAGGATCTATTCTTACTTCATCTTTTGAGACTATGTGACCAAGCAACTTGCCCTCTGTTACTGCGAAATGGCACTTCTTAGGATTCAATGAAATTCCATATTCTAGGACTTTAATAAAAATTTGTTTTAAATGTGCACAATGATCCTCAGCCCTTTTAGAATATGTTGTCATGTCATCCTGATATACTATCATGATTTTATTAATCAATTCTCCAAAGGCTACATCCATTGCTCTTTGGAATGTCACTCCAGCATTAGTGAGCCCAAATGGCATCCTTAAATATACATATGTTCCCCATGGTGTGGTGAATGCAATCTTATATTGTTTTTATTCTTTCACTTTCACCTAATTATATCCTGAGAAGCCACCCATCATTGACAACAGTTCACATCCGGTAACCTTTTGTAATATTGCTTCCATATTAGGAAGGGGATAATTGTCCTTAAGAGAAGATTTGTTTAGATTCCTAAAGTCCACACATAACCTAATATCACCATTTTTCTTTCTAATAGGCACCAAATTAGAAACCCAAGAAGAATGCCTAATGGGTTTAATGATAGCTCCATCTCTTAGTTTTGTGAGTTCTTCAAGCATCGTAGGGGCCAATATAGGATTGATAGGCCTTTGTTTTTGCCTAAATGGTTTAGCATCTAGTTTTAATGGTATTTCATGCTAAAAAAAGATCCTCCCTATATGCTTTCAAATCATCATATGAACATGCAAATACATATCTATACTTCCTGAGTAAATTGATGATTGTGCTCCTAATTTTGGGATTGAGATTCTTTCCAATGTATACATTCTTTGGGGCTGCCCATGTCCCCAAATTAATCTCTTCAAGGTCATTTTGTACTACTAGTGTGTCTTTCATTTTAAATCTATCATGTCCATCAAATGCCTTTTCCAACTCTATAAGTCCCTTAGGTATTTTGTTTGTTTTTAGCTAAACTATCTCTTGACCAAAAAGGGTTTCCTTCCCATCATGTTCTTCTGCAAACACATTAAAATCAATCTCTTGGTTTTCATAATGATTAGCACATTGTAGGAAGTTGATTATATTAGTATCATTATCAAACACTTTCTAGTTATGTACATTATCTAGGATAGTGGGTCTGGTTTTGAATTCAACTTCTGTAATACATCCTAATGTAATATCTGTTGGTAGGTGGCGACTGATCAGGAAAGTACTGTACACTAGCCATGTATTCTCAAAAAAAATTTAGGACCAACATAAATTTTCTTTGTAACTGACATAAGGTTTAATAAAAGTGGCTAAGGGTTAGGGTTTTGAGATATTGTATTGTAGCATTTGCAATGGTATTGAGTTGCAGGGATTGCTGGTTGTAATCAGTTTGATTTACTAGATAATAGTATTGGACTCTCTGTTTGGTGGATGTAGCCTGAGTTTGGGTGAACCATGTTAAATCTTGTCTCTCGTTGCTATTATTTCTATGTGTTTCCATTCCTTTGTTTAATCTTTATTTGCATTTAATTGATATCTTCTATCGGCTAACCCTAACAATATCATCCCTTTTTAATGCGATATTTGCTAGAAAATCTGCCATGATATTTTTTGATCTATCAATCCAGTTGATTGAGAAGGCATCAAACAACTCAATATCATCCTAGACAACATTTCTATATTGTTTCAACCTCTTGTTTTTTGACAAGCATTTCTCTCTCACTTGGGAAGTAACTAATTCTGAAACACCGTATACAGCCAACTTTTTTATCTTATGCTTGGTGGCTATATTTAAACCAATGAGCAAAGTCTCGTATTCTGCTACATTGTTTGTGCATTCAAATGTCAGTACAAAGGAGTATTTGAAAGTTTTACCTGCTGGTGAGATAAATAATACTCCGGCCCCATTTCCCATTTTGCTACATGCACCATCAAAATACATCTTCCACACATCATTCTCCTCTTTCTTAGATTCAACATGTATTGGATAAGTATTCTGCAATTCTGGTTGACTTTTTTCAACCTTGAAGGCTCCCAAATCTATATCACAAAAGAAGTTTATTTGATTTTGATCCAAGCATTCTATGATGTTCTCATATCTTGGCTCCCTACAAAACTCTATCTCTTTACCTCCCACTAGTATTGTGGCATATGATAAATCTAATTGGACATTTCCTCCTTCCATTGCAGCCCATTGTCTTGATAAGAGCATTCCATAATATGGTGGAATATCAACCACGGTGATAGCAATGTTATAGGTTACTTCAAGATATGAAGCTAGTTTAATTTCCACATCCCTCGTAATGCTAACAACTAGGATGGATCTATAATCCATTGCATAGAACCTACCCAATGTAGTGTCAACCCACATTCCTAGTTCCTTCATGACTACTATTCGCATGATATTCATGGCCACGCTTGAATCAATCATGTAGTTCCTTACTATCCTATTTTTGATTAATATAGTAGTGTAGAAAGGGTCCACCTATGAGGGATTCTTTGTAAAGGTATCACCTAGGTATACCTTAGGAATTTGGAATGTTTCTTGGTGAACATTATTTGTTCTATTCTTAGATCCTTTATGTTGTTGATTTGGTATATCTGAAATCAGTTTAACCACTATATTTTTGTATTTGTCTATCTTCATCATCTCCAAAAGTGGTATTGGTATCTTTACCTAAGATATTGCTTGAGTAATATCAAATGAATGGGCCATATTTTGATCATTCCTTTCTGTCTTCACATGTTCTCTTTCTTGATTTTGTGATTTATCTTTTGTTTTATTTTTATCAACTTTTTCTAGTTCCTTGAATGATGACTTTGCATTATTCTTTTTGTGATTTTGATGTTTTATAAAGATACTCCCAAGTGTTCCTTGTTCAACATTCACTGTCTTGTTCCTTAAGGTATAGGCATTTTTAGCTTGAGCTATTGCAGCTATTGTAAGAGCTTATCTTTCATTTTCAGTGGGATTTCTCCATTGATCATATGGTGAATTGTTATAATAGGTAGGTTCCTCGTAACCATCCTCCTGATCTGAGAATACTTCTTGTTTTCCCATATTGACATGATGTTTCTAGTTTCCCACATCATATTCATATCCCTCTTCCTCTGTAGAAGAATAGTCTTCGTTCAACAAATATGGTGTATCTTGCATCATGTTTATTGTGTGATTGTCTCTGTTATAATTGTATAATGTTTCTTCTTGTTGTACTGTTTTAGCCACCACATAGTATTCATGTGAATGTGGCAAATTACACACCAGACACCAAGGTTTATCTACTACCATATGTGCCCCATTTCTTTTTAGAGGGTTAGGAGTATCTTTGCCATAATGTTGCTATATGTTGTTTACAATGGGTCTCCCATCTTTCTAATTTCTATAATATGGCATATCACGCAACCTAGGTTTTTTATGTCTATGCTGACCTTTTTGTTTAGTCTACTGAATGTTTGGGATTTGAGGATTTATATGGTTATCTCTTTTGTTAACCATAGATGTAGCTTTCCTATTGTTCTCAATAGTTAATGCCACTTTCTATGCTTCAGTTAGGGTCATAGGGCATCGATTTCTATGTTCGTACCCTGTCTTGGGATCAAATGCTTTCAGATAAATACTCAATGTTGCTGGATCAGTCAGTTTAGATCCATGTGGTATTTTTTTGTGTAACTTGGAAAATTTTAGATTGAAATCATACACTGACTCATTTTGGTATTTTTGGATGTTTCTCATTTCATGCAATGCAAACTCAGGGGCATATTGATTTCCATACTACTCCTTAAATTGATTATGGAAATCTGTTATTGAAGTAGTCTCTTGCATCTTCAGTTAGGGACATCATGAATAACCTCATTCTAACATCTTCATAGTCCATACCAATATCTTGTACGAAAGCATTGAAGCTTCTGATATGATCTTTAGCTGATATTGCATTATTTCTAGTGAACTTGGGAACTATATTTCTCCAATTACTATCCATAGGATATGGATACAATTGATATCTAGTCAGATCAAATTGGCTACATATGTTTGTGAGGTTTTGAGGTGGAAAATTCATGGGTGGCAGGTTAGGATAGTAATTATATCCACCTGGAGGCTGATGATAAGCATATTGCTATTGTGGGTATATGTGGGGATTTATATAAAGCTTTTGTGGTCTATAATACTATTGGCCAGGGGATGGGTCAGGATTAGCCATATGTTGAGAGGTGTTTTGCATGGGAGGTGGTCTAGGAATTTTAGGAAGGGTGATTTGATGGCTTCCAGATGCTTGTGAATTGGGAACACCACCTGTACTTTGGTGCAAATTTTGTTGTGGGTTCCTCAAAGTGTTTCCTCTATGTGGAGGTATTTATTTTGGGGTGGCTATTTTAGTCCTATTCTTTATTTGTTGAATCTCTTATTCTAACAACCTCTTAGTTTCCTCTATCTTGATCATTTCGAGTTCTTCATGGAGCCTTAGCACATCCTATTGTGCTTCATTTATATTCTTTGAACTTTCATTCACTTCTTGATTTGAGAATCTAGTTTTTACCTCCTCTCCCTGCTGTAATGACATTTTAAAATCATATTCAGCTTGCCTTTGATCAATTTCCCTCATGGCCCATGCTTCACACTCAAGCTATTCTTGGGGATCAGGTCTATATTTTGCCAATATATCATCAGTTACTCCATTGAATTTTTCATTTGATTCATGTAGAGGTGTAAAACTATTGTGAGTTGTGATAGTTTGTCTGATATTATCCTCTTGAGCCTCCTGATTATTATTCTGATGAGAATAATTTGATGCTCCATTTCTCTTGGGGATGGTTCTGATCGGTGGAGATGATTGCAATTTCTTGCCTTCCATCTTGGATCTTCTACCATCCATTTGGTATTAACTTTCTATTATAACAAGTTCTAGAGTTGCCACCTATTTTGTAAATAGGAAAAAGTTTATAATTTATCTTTTTTGGATTCTTTTTGCTAGCAGAGTTACCAGTTTGAAAATTTGAAATTTCTAACTCTACAAAAGAATGGTTTGTTACGAAGGTCCTTTATTTGGCTCCCTAGCAGAGTCACCAATTTGTTAGGTCTAAAAAATGTAGGTTACTAATCCTAAGAGGATGCCATGCTCTATGCTTAGATCTACAACATTTTTGAACTAATGCGACATAGTTAACCTTTAGGGTTTAATAACTCCCTGCACTTTAGGCACTGCTATACCTAGATGGGTGAACCTTGAGAATTAAAATAGATTGAATGTAAGTGTTTGACTAAGTAAATGGATCTACCTATAGTGGCAAATGGTGTAGAATAGATGAGAGCTTTACTAATTAATCCTATATCTAATATCTAATGGATGATTGGTATGAATTGTATAAGCAATATCAAGGTAAATTTTACAATTGTGCTTAACTAGTAAAGGGCTTTTAAATGATGAATTAAGATAAGACCAGTGCCTTTTTGGGTAAACAGAGTCAAATGAAAGACAAAGACCAGTGGCTTATATTGGGTAATAACTCTAACTATTTGGAACAATACTTTAGAACTTATAACTTGTATAAACATGCATGGGAAAGACTGATAGACTCTTCTTAACAATCTAATAGATAAAATATGATTTCTTGTTATTCACCAGAAGGAAGTTTAACCCTTTCTTAAAGGAACCAATTGAATGAAATACACATGAACAACAGACAATATCAACCTAGAGACAGAATGCCAATCTTGATTATATGATTCTTCTTAGTGATCCAAACTAACATTTCCAAGTTACTGTGACTGATCAGAAGGATTGTAATTCCTTTTAATGGAAACCAATTAATCTAATCACACAAATACAGCAAATGTGCATTGACAATTAAATATATACATGATATATTAATTTGAATAAAAAGGAAACATTGAATTGGAGACAATCATATAATTGAATAATTTTAACAAACAATTGATGCCAAAATAGAACCATAGAATCAAAGAACATCAATTTACTTCTTCAATATAATTCTTACAACATGGTCTTTTAAAACATTGTAAACTCCATGTGTATATCCTACTACTGATGATATTTCAGCATCATATGTTTAACTTATATAGAAATATTTATTAAGAGACATAACTCTTCAAAATGTCTTTTGGGAATTAACAAGATTAACATAACAATAGTAAAGATAACAATGCTTAAGCTCTATTCAACCATAGATATATCTAAGCAATGTAATCCAAGTACTCCTTGCTACGATGTGTATGAGTGAATTCAATAGCATTTCTTGTGATCACATACATCGTTACCATCTTCTCCAGATGCTTACAGGCTTCTCCACATGTAGAGTCTTTGTCCTTGAGAGCTCCTAAGGCTTCATGCGACATCACTTGATAGTCTTTACTCCATTCCTCTTTGCTCTTCAATTCTTTATCATTCTTGAACAACATGGCCACTCTTGCTTTTGAAGCCTCAATACATTCTTTGGCATCATTTTTAAGCAGGTCATAATATTTTTGATGCTACTCAATTAGTTCTTTTACACTAGAAAGCCCTGTAGTATCAGAAATATCCTTGCCCTGTACCTCATGGAGTTTTTCTTGTAACTTGTTGTTGAGCCTCTCATGTTCTTGAATCACTTTATAATTTTTAGAATGAACATCCTGAAACCTATTCATCTAATGCATCATGTTAACATGTCTATTCTGGAGTACTGTAGCAAGCATGTTAATCTAGACCTGAGTAATCTGATCAATAGATGGTGATTGGGCACTTTGTAAGCTTTCTCCTTGAGTTAATGTTTTCACTGACCCTCCAAAGGTATTCTTAATAGTATCCTTTAAAAAATCATTTTCTTTTGTTAATCTCTCACAGCTCAATTTATATGCATCTTGTTCTTTAATCAGCATTTGAGCCTACGCATTGTTTAATTTTGCAATATTTATACCAATTTCTACAGTGATCACGGGGTCAGTCTCCCCTGCCTTCCAAGCCATGACATGCCCAAAAGCCTTTTCAATATCTATGATGGTTGTCTTCTTATGAGGTGGGTATAAGGCCCATATCATTAGTGAATTTTCATCGTTGTTGTATTTGGTGCCCATATACACTTCTGTGACACCCTTAGGAGTTAGCTTATATTTATGATCTGCATTATGCAAAAAACTATCAAATACTAAAGCAGAATTCAAATCAAGACCAAGGAATATCATGACACCTACTTCTCTGAGCAGTTGTCCACCTTTACCATGAGTCATAGTTCTCATTTCTTTATCCAATGTTGTCTTTAACATATCAACTAATTGTTTTTTATTGTTAGTTGTGACATTATCAATTGACTCCCTGATGTAATAATCCAAACTAATATTTTAACTTTAAATCAGATTTGAAAATGAATTTATTTAACAGCACCAAAAAAAATACAATAATTTCACCAAGACTAGCAAGCTAGTCATGCACAGAACAACACCAAACTAACACAAACTTGCCCAGAAATTAATGGAACTTATTTTGATTGATATTAAATGGATTTTATGTCATTTTGGACTTTCATAACAGCCATAACATAAACAACAACCAAAATCTCAAATCTGGAGCAAATATGATCAAACCCACAAACACTACCAACACCGTCAATCATCGAAATACACCAAAAACACCAAAAACTGATATTGTATGATTTTCAGATGGAAAGTACATGAAATATGGTCTGATGCCATTAAGGTAATAGTAGTAAACACCTACAGTATTCAGCAGCAACTACACAACCAAATCTTCACAACAAGCTGAAATACACATTGGGTATTCTGACCCACAAAGCCAAAATCAACACAACACTACCCACAACTTCCAATACTGATCTTGGACATTAGAAAATAGAAATCTATAGCTACTACATAGAAAACCAAAAGAAATAACAAAAGCAACTCTTCCCAATATTTCTAGAACTACCACAGCAACATAAGAAGACATGCACACACAAACAGTGGAAACTGCAAGAAACTGCTGAAAACTACTTAATCCTTGAACCTATGTGCAACCTCTAGATGAAGGTACTCCTTGTGATCAAAGGGTTTACATCCTCTAGCCACCTAAAACTCATGGGTTTTCACCCACAAGCCTCTTTACTCCAATGGGTTTTCGTCCATTGAAGCCACAATCTACAAATCTGCAAGTTTGAGAGAAAATATCAAATCAACGATCGCCCCCAAATCACCAAAATTACATATTTTGTATCAATATTTCGTGGGAGAGAGGGAAATCCAAGGTTCCTACATTTTTCCTTGATTCCTTGCTATTTTGGGGTATAACAGTTGTCATAAGCTATCATACATTGTCATAAAATCCCCCGCCACTTGTGATTTACCAAGATTTTTGAAATCTTCATGCAAATGGACACCTCACCAAACCCAATGCCCCTTTTTGAGTCTAGAAATATTTAATTTAATATTTAATTGTCCTATTAAATAGATATTGGTTGGACACTATTAAATATTAAATATTTATTCTTCTTATGCTTGCCCAATTAACCCATGGAAGAATAAGATGGGTTAATATTGACCATTAATTAATTATTTTAGAAAGGGCACATGACAAGTTCGCCCTCCTGGAAATTTCTTATCCTCAAGAAATGCAATTTTGGATGGTCAAGAATTTCTGGTCCTTCCCATGTTACATCTTCCACTAGCAAATTCTTCCATTTGATCAAATATTTTGAAATGCTCCTGTTCCTCAATCTTTTATCCCTCATTTCCAAGATATTTTCAAGTATCAAAATCAACTTCCCTTCATCATCCAAAGGGGGTAAATTAGATGAAGGCACAATTTTCTATCTGAGGACCTTGTTCAAACAAGAAACACGAAATACATTATGTATCCTACTATTTGGAGGAAGCTCCAACTCATAAGCTACTTCACCAATTTTCCTGATGATCTTGTAAGGCCCAAAGAACTTAGGCTTAAGCTTTTCAGCCCCACTCTTCTTCAAAGAGCTTTGTTTATATGGTTGCAGTCTAAGAAATACCAAGTCTCCCACCTCAAAAAATCTTTTAGTTCTCTTCTTATCTGCATATATCTTTTGTTGGTTATGTGCTTGCCTCAAGTTATCTTTTAGTGACCTTATCATCTCTTGACTATGATTGATAAGATCACTAGCTGCATGTACTCTAGTATCTGTAAATATCAAATCAGCAAAAGAAAGTCCATCATAACCATAAAGATCTTGAAATGGAGGCATACCAATTGACATATGATGTGATGTATTGTAACAATACTCTCCCAAGTGCAACCATTTGACCTAAGTAGTTTGCTGATCTGAAACATAATTCCTCAAATACCCCTCTATCCGCTTGTGAACAATTTTCGTTTGTCCATCTGTTTATGGATAGTAACTTGTGCTTGGTGTGAGCTCTGTTTCTGTCAAGTGAAATAGTTCCTTCCAAAAAGAACTAAGGAACCTACTATCTCTGTCACTAACAATGTTCTTTGGCAAACCATCTAGCTTAAATATCTCTTTGAAAAATAAATCTGCTACTTGAGGAGCCTTAAACTCTAAACTTATGGGAAAGAAATGAGCATACTTTGTTAATCTATCCACCACCACATATATACAATCCTTACCTTGTACCTTGGGAAGTCCTATGATAAAGTCCATGGAAATGCTCTAACATTTCTGTTCAGGAATTGGAAGTGGTTTTAGGAGACCTGCAAGAAAAATTTGTTCAACTTTGTTCCTTTGGCAAGTCATACACTCTTTCATATGCTTGTGGACATCCTCTTTCAGACCTTTCCAAGAAAATCTCTCACAAATCTACCTATATGTTTTGAAGTAACTTTGATAACCAGCTAAGGTAGTGTCATGGAAAGCTCTTAAAATCTTTTCCTTGATTTTTTATTCAGGAACAAGGAAAATTTGGTTCTTGTAATAAATCAGCCCATCATTCACTGTATACTTATCATCTTCTACTAAATCATCCAATACATTAGATGCAAAAGTATTTTTGACATATTCAGCAATGATAGGATCTTTCCACTTTGTAGAAATAGAAGATAATGAACACAAAGTTGGCTTCCTATAAAGTGCATCCGCTACCACATTTCTTTTACCCTTCATATATTCTATTTCAAAATCATATGCCTGCAACTTGCTTACCCACCTTTGTTGGTGATCATTTAAATCTTTTTTATCAAGGAAATGCTTCAAACTATTATGATCAATTTTCACAACAAACTTCCCACACACAAGATATTGTCTAAACTTCTCTAGTGCATGCATAATTGCCAAGATTTCCTTGGCATAAATGTGATATGTTTTTTCTAGATTGTTTAGCTTCCTACTCTCAAAAGCAATTAGATGTCCCCTTTGAGTTAGGAAATCCCCAACACCTTCACCCAAAGCATCACATTCAACTACAAAAGGCAATGAAAAATCAAGAATAGCAAGCATAGGGCATGAAATCGTTACCTCCTTAAACTTGTCAAACATTTTTTGATCTTCTTCAAGCCATGCAAAGGCTCCCTTCTTAGTCAAATCTGTTAATGGAACAGCAAGCTAAGAAAAAACTTTTACAAACCTCCTATAATAGCAACATAGCCCAAAGAATCCTTTCAACTATGTAAGATTTGTAGGTGGAAGCCAATCAAGTATTGCTTGAATCTTCTGTTGATCTACTTGAACACCCTTAGAACTTATGACATATCCCAAGTAAGGAATTTTAGTTAGTCCAAAATCATATTTGGACAACTTAGTATAGAAAGATTGCTGCTCCAAAATACCCAAAACTGTATCTAAATGTTCCAAGTCCAAGTTTTAATATAGATCAATATATCGTCAAAGAAAACTAAGACAAAATTCCTAAGTTGGTTGTTAAATACCTTGTTCATGCATGATTGGAAAGCTTCCAGTGCATTAGTGAGGCCAAAGGGCATGACCAAGAACTCAAAATGCCCATAGTGACATCGAAAAGTTATCTTTTTCACATCTTTGTCTCTCATCCGAATCTGGTGATATCCCAATCTCAAATCAATCTTAGAAAAGTAAACAACTCCATGCAACTCATTAATAAGTTCATCTATCCTTGGTATGGGATATCTATTCTTAATGTTTTTCTTATTCAAAGCTCTATAGTCAATGCACATCCTTAGAGTGCCATCCTTCTTCACAAGAACTACAGATGATGCAAAAGGACTAGAACTTGGTATAATGAGTCCCATATCTAAAAACTCTCTAATAGTCTTCTCTATCTCTTCCTTGTAACCCCTTGGATGTCTATATGGCATAGTTATAACAGGTTTGGCACCTTTTTCCAACTCTATAACATGCTGAAACCCTCTATCTAGAGGTAATCCTGGGGGTATATCACTGAAAAAAATGCTATGCTTATCTAAAATTTCTTAAATTTCAAAATGAAATTTACCTTTTCCGTTTGGAGAGCTTGAAGGTTAGATCAAGCAAGTGGCTACCCAAGCAACTTGACCTCTTCTGAAAGTCCTCTCCATCTTCTTTGATGTCACCACTTGTGGAGCTCCATTTGAAATCCCTCTGAGTGTAATCTCCTTGCCTTCTGACTAAAACTTGAACTCCATAGTTTGATATTTTTGATAGTGTCCTCTAATAGAATGCAACCATTGAACACCCAAGACAACATTAGTTTCACCAATACCAACAACATAAAAATCATCACAAACCTTGTAGTCTTCCATAGTGATGCTCAATTGTTTGACCACTCTAGTGCATGACATAGTGAATCCGTCTGTAACAGTCACATTAAACCCTTCAAATTCTTTAGTCTTCAATCCTCTCTTCATTACTAACCCTTCATCAATAAAATTGTGGGTTGCCCCACTATCAATCAAAAAAGTCATTCGCTACCCTGCTAACACCCCATGAACCCTGAAAGGATGATATCTTGGTGCTCGTAAAAGTGCAACTAATGAACCTTCTTTTTTAGTCTCCTCTTCGATCTCAAGTTCAGAATACTCTACATCATGAAACTCCTCATTACCATCTAAGTATGAATCCTTATCTAAGACAACCTCTATGTAATTGACTTGTCCTTTTCCCAAACACCTATGTCTAGGGACCCAAGGCTCTCTACAAGAAAAACAAAGTTTCTTCCTCCTAAGCTCATTCCTTATTTCTTCATCCATCTTCTTTGCAGTATTAGGAGTTGTATTTTTTTGTATAGGTGCAAGTGCACGGAATGGTTTCTTCTGGAATCCTCCCTTATGATTCCATGTGTTCAATTTGGAGGAGTGCGGGAAAGCATTCTTTGGAATTGATGGCTCAAGGGTTAGAGCCCTCTTGATAGCTTCTTGCAAGGTGAGAGGTGTGAAAGATTTGACAAACCCCCTAAGAGGTTCAGTGATCCCTATGATGAATAGATGTACTTTTCTCTTCTCTAATATTTTAGGTACCATCATTGCAATCTTTTGAAAGTTTTCTATATACTCACTTATTGAGTTCTTTTGCTTAATTTCGGACAACTGGCTGAAATATTCTTCTTCTTCTTTCAATTCATACCTGTCAAGAATCCTTTGTTTGAAATCACCAAAGGTCTATACCTGATCATGTCCCAAAGTAGTGAAACCATGGTACCACCATTCATAGGCTTCTCCTTCCAAATGCAAAGTGGCAAACTGAATTGCATTCTTCTCTGTCATGGGATTGAGCATAAAGTATGTCTCTATCTTCTACAGCCAAGCTCTAGCTGAAATCTTTTCACTTCCATAAAAGAAAGCTACAGTTAGTTTACCCAACTTGTGTTTTCATTCTTTATTTTTTCCTTTCCCCTTCTTTTGAGATTCACCTCTTCTCAGGAACTCTACATATTCTCCCCAAGACATATCATTCTTGATCTCATCTGCCAATGCATTGTATTCTCCATGTCATTTGTTAAGGGTCTCTACATTGAACAAACTAGTAGTTGTAGACTCAACTTGTTCAGGTTCGTCTTCAGATAGGAATAAGGGATTGTTTGCAGCCCCTAAATTTTGTGTCTCAATTTCCTTCCCTTTTCCATTGTTACTATTGTTTGCACCCAAAGTACTACCACCATTTTTTTCATCGTCATCGTCGTCGTCGTCGTCGTCGTTGTTATTATTGTTTTTGTTGTTTTGGATCCATTGCATCATTTGCCCAAACATTTCAAAAAGTCTGGTTTGTGCCTCAACCATTTGAGTAAATTTCCTTGAAGCATCATCTTCTTCTGCAGCTCTTCTATCTACCATTGTTTCGTCCAATTGCAATTTCCTTTGCTCTCTCCTCAAATATCTAATTTCTCTATCACTCAGTATCATCAATCATTTGAATAACCTACAAGATGGAAAGATCATACTCTAATACCACTGTAATGATCCAAACTAAGATTTTAACTTTAAATCAGATTTGAAAATGAATTTATTTAACACCACCCAAAAAAAATATAATAATTTCACCAAGACTAGCAAGCTAGTCATGCACAAAACAACACCAAACTAACACAAACTTGCCCAGAAATTAATGGAACTGATTTTGACTGATATTAAATGTATTTTACATCATTTTTGACTGTCATAACATCCATAACATAAACAATAACCAAAATCTCAAATCTGGAGCAAATATGATCAAACCCATAAAAACTGCCAACACCGTCAATCACCAAAATACACCAAAAACACCTAAAATTGATATTGCTTGATTTTCATATGGAAAATACATGAAATATGGTCTGATACCATTAAACTAACAGAAGCAAACACCTACAACACTCAGCAGCAACTACACAACCAAATCTTCACAACAACCTAAAATACAGATTGGGTATTTTGACCCACAAAGCCAAAGTCAACACAACACTACCCACAACTTCCAATACTAATATCTGACATTAAAAAATGGAAATATACAGCTACTACACATAAAACCAAAGGAAATAATAACAGAAACTCTTCCCAACATTTCTGGAACTACCACAGTAACACAAGAAGACATGTACACACAAACAGTGGAAACTATCAGAAACTACCGAAAACTACTTAATCCTTAAAACTCTGTGCAACCTCTAGATGAAGCTACTCCTTGTGATCAAAGGGTTTTCATCCTTTGGTCACCTGAAACTCATGGGTTTTCATCCACAAGCCTCTTTACTCCAATGGGTTTTCGCCCATTGAAGCCACAATCTACAAATCTGGAAGTTTGAGAGAAAATATCAAATCAACAATTGCCCCCAAATCACCAAAATTACATATTTTGTATCAATATTTCATGGGAGAGAGGGAAATCCAAGGCTCTCACGTTTTTCCTTGATTCCTTTCTATTTTGGAGTATGACAGTTGTCATAAGCTGTCATACATTGTCATAAAATCCCCCGCCACTTGTGATTTACCAAGATTTTTGAAATCTTCATGCAAATGGACACCCCACCAAACCCAATGCCCCTTTTTGAGTCTCAAAATATTTAATTTAATATTTAATTGTCCTCTTGAAATAGATATTAGTTGGACAATATTAAATATTAAATATTTATTCTTCCTATGCTTGCCCAATTAACCCATGGAAGAATAAGATGGGTTAATATTGACCATTAATTAATTATTTTAGGAAGGGGACATGCTGCCTAATCTCTTTTCATTTGCATTTGTATAGAAATGATCTAAATTCCTTAGAATGAATAAATTTATCATCTGGAATAAAAGAATCATATGCTACTTGTCTTGGATCCTCATCAGAAGACCCCTCCTCATCATGTTCTATACTAGGAGACTGATAGCATTGCATTTTTTGTTTAAACATCATAGTTTCTTTTTGATGTGGTTCTTCTTCTTCTGTAGGCCCTTCATCACCAAAGGAGAACAAGTCTATCTCTGCAAGTTGTATCCTGTTCTCATCTAAGTCCCTATGATATTTCTCAACGACTAATTCAACTTCAATCTCTTCCAAATTCCTGATGATATCATCATGTGGATATGGGACATGTGTGTATCCACTGAGGTTTTTTTTTTTCTTCGAGCAAGGTCAATGAAACCCTTAGGATCAAATCCTTTTCTTTCCTTAGCACATCTCATATTGTAATGCATCAATTTATCCATAATGAGACTATAACCCTCCTTGGATACCATAGTAAAATCTCCAAAGCATAGAGTACTAGGCATAAAAGATTGTTTGTCATAGGAGCTCAAATGCATCACATTAGAAAAATTCATTTGCCTAACTATTTCTAAGTAAGCAATTGTATCAGGAATAGTCTAAGGCAATATAAAAGGAGTGTCCTCAAAACCATTAACTCTGACCATGGTTGCATCCCCAAAATAATACTAGTCTCCACAGCTGTGGGTAACAGTAGGAGGACCACCAAAATCTTTAGGTCTAAGAAACCTCTTTATTTGATTTGATAATGAATACTCATAGGGATGACTAAAATATCTATATAACACTTTCACACAGTATTCTTCAAGATGAACATAGCTAGAATGGACATACCTACTGTCCCATATTTTGGTCCACATTTGCACCGGTGACTTATGCCCCCTCTAGTCTACTGGAACAACTTTGAATTCATTTGGCTATAATCCCACTTCCTAGCCATAATAAAGTGCCATGTGCATGAGGAGTGAGTAGTGATGTGGTATTATTCTTTATTACGGTCAGACCAGAATCAATTCTACCAAAAACATATGTAGTATAGTTAAACTGCTTGGCATTTTGGCACTAGATGTCTATGGCTATCACCATCAGAGGATTGTCATGAAATCAGGGACCTCTGATCCTAGGACTTGGCCCACAGAATAGTATGTGTATTGTATGTATAGTTCAAATGATGACACATGAAATGGAGGTCCATCATTCTCATTGAGAGGTAGCATTTCTCTCTCTACCTTGGGCCTATGAATAGGTAATCTCCATCCATTATATGTGATATCCATTCTCCAGTAATCTTTATCCAAATCTTCATAGATTATAGGAACAATGTATACATCATCTAAATCAAACACTTCATAGATAGCATTTTTAGATAAATGTACAATTGGCTCTCCTTGTGGATTGCATATGGCTTTGAGGCTCGACTTGTAATGTTTGGCTAAGAGTCTGAGGAGTTTAGCATTCAAAAACACATCAGGAATGACCAATTTACCCAAATTCAAGTGCCACAGGTTAGACACTCAGAAATTCTTGAATCTTCTATTGTAGTGGAATTTGAACAATTCATAACCTCTAATTGGAGTCTAAATATTGCCAAGATATTTGCACTTATCTTCTAGTTTCTCTACTTCTACCCTAAGTTGTGCAGACCTTTGGGCTTTGGGATTCGATCCAAGTAATTGGTCAATTAGGTCTTGGTTTAATTTCCTCTCTTTTGTTTACTCCTAAGGAGTTTTGTCAATTTTTTGTTTCTTAGGTTTACTAGTCTCACCCTGTTGTTTTCTACCCTTTCCTTTCACTGGGGTCTCCATTACAATCATGGACAACAAATTCAAATTGCAGGCTAATGCACATAGGTTTGTATATGAGTACCTACTATTAGAGGCGATGATTAAATTCCCCTATTTTCTCCTCCAAGTCTCTGCTTGCATGCTCCTTTCCAACAATTCTTTCAAACTTAATTGCAGTGGTTTCAAATGGCATTTCAAAGGATCTCTTCCTCATCTGCAATTAATTGTTCTAGCATATCAAATTTCTTGATTGTTGTGAAATGTCACATCGTCATAACTCTCTTCATCAGTATGATTTTTGTAATGTCAGGGTGATTTAATATCTTCTTATGGCACCAACATTTGCATATGGATCAATCGTCGTGACCCTCTGATGCAGAGGAAACGCAACAGAAGCTTACAAATGGGAAGGAGGAGTCATTAACACAACCAGCATGTTAAAATCCTGGACATGCAGTGTGTAATACCTATCGGCTTATCATCATCATCATATTTCTTGCTAACACAGACAGCATCATCATATTTCGAAGAGGCATGAAATATCCTCCTGCTAACTACTGTTCACTTCCTTATTGCCTTTCGCCTTTCGCCTGTCAGCAGCATCATGATACTCGGCTATCAGCAGCATCATCACATTCGGCAAGCGCAAACATCCTCCTGATGTTCACTGTTCATCTTACCGCCAAACTCTATCTTCATCATCATGATGTTCGACATCATCTTCATCAGCAGGATATAAAATATCCGGTTCCTCCCATATATCCTGATGATGACAACTTCAAGCACCTTTCCTTCGATGCTTACGTCACCCCGATATCTGACTACTCAAACAACAGCATCAGGATATGACTTATCCGGTCATATTGAAACATCCTGATGATGATACTCAACTTTATACCGATGACTTACACCGATGCCAAAACACTTAGCGACAGCAGGATAAACTTGCATAGGGTGATATTCGCAATATCCTGATGACGATGACGTCACTTGCACCCGATGATGATGTCAACAGGATATAAGACACTTATATCCTCCGCAACATGATAATGAATATCCGGTGATCTTTTCAATATCCTGATGATGACCTTTCCGGTCCTTAGCCAAAAAGTGAACTTTCACTTCTGCATGCGATAGCGATATGCAGACGATGGATACACACGAAAGATGATCCTGATGATGATATACACACTGAGTATATATCCGACTTATATCATCCTGATGCACTTGAAACATACAGTCTTCGTCAGCTTCATAACCCGATCCGGATAGCGATATACTCGTAGATGACGATATGATTCACTCCGTCTGGAAAAGCACATGCAGATCCCTGTATATCCGTCAGCTGCATGCAAACTCACAGAACCACAAAATTTTACAAAGAAAACATGATGATCGGGCCGGATCACCTTCAGATCAAAACTTAACAGTTTATCTTCCTAAACCCTAGCACATGAGGATGCTAGGTTGATTCATAGCATGCTACCAATCGATCTCCCACACAATGAAATGCATAAACAGAAAACTAAAATACAACCTAAACTAACATGCATGACCATTCCACCGATTCACAGAATCAACCGATGGAAGGGTTGAAAGAATCCATTAACCTATAATCAGAATAGAAATCAAAACATAAACAGCTGATAAACCAGATAATGCAATTGATGAGATCTTATTTAGATGAAACACAAATGTCCTGTTTCTACAATACTATCGAACAACAATGTTTCGCAATGTCTGGCCTGATCTCTGGATCTCACTCAATCACCAGTACAACATAACATAACTACTACTCTCTCTCTCCTCTCAGAGCCTAACTGATCTGAGTTATTTATAGCAATATCCTACGAGTACTACCAACTCGATTCCCAGCGGCTGGGAGCTTCCAAGCGGCTGGGAGAGGACAGCTCAGACAACCTGATAATGAACTCTAACTACCTGCACACTCTCCTAGGCTAATCTAATACATATGCATTGGTCCAATGGACGTTATTACATTATGAAGTCAAACATGCTAAAAATAGACTAACGTCCTGTCATGCGGACAATGAACCTATATCCTGTCTTGTAGGGGTGCTCCTGCACCACCCTCCATCTGTCTCCTCGATGTCATCTTTGGTATATTTGCATTAGCAAGATATTTTTGAGGTCTGCCCAATAAGGAAATGGGTATGGTTATCATCGGCCTGACTTGCTTTATCGCTATGGGAGTAACATTTTACTTTGATATCTCAAGTGTCTCCAATATGAATATCATTGAAAGTCTTGTCGATGAGTGTGGCTTACTATCATCATTAGAATAATACATGTTATCGAGATGACTTAATTTAATTTACCCAATCACAGTTGTTTCCCCGATATCTTCCTTCACATCCTTCATCAGAGTAATCATCACAACATGTCACTGACATTGTTGTGATTTATTGGTTTGGTAAGACTTGTAAGCTCTTCTTCCGACTTGTTTACTTTCGCCGATGGTATTTATTCTTTCTAGGCATCAATGTGACTTCAGCAGAAATAACACCACTTTATCATTGGGACCTTACGAAGTCAGAGATACTTTAATTTCTCGTTCTGATGTGCATTTCTTCCCAATGATCATTGGTCTTGCTAGTTCCATACTTAGATCGGCAAGAGTTATACCAAACTCCTTCATCTGTGTGTTCTATATTGTTGGGGGGGGTTTAGAGTATTACCTGATAGTGTTTTCTTATGTTAATAGTCCTGGCTTTTGATTAAATTAGTGTGACTGCAGATTCTCTCTCCAATAAAAAGGTTATTAGAGTTACTTTCTTCATTGGCAGTTCCAAAAATATTCTCCCTGATCCTTATTCTCATGTCGATAGTCATTTTAGCTAGTTTCTCATAGAGCATGGATTGGTATAACAAAAGGGAGGTCTCACCAAAATTAAGGAATTGGGGCCCTTCAATATATTACATTTTGAGGGGTCACACATCCATTTGTGATGAAATGAATATGATTTTTATGGGATATACTAGTTATTATTCTAATTTTGGGTGTAATGTTTTTTTTATTTGGTCAGACATGGGTAGGTAGGAATATAAGAAATTTTTTGAATTTTCCTGTCCCAACAAGAGGATTGAAGTAGGAAGAAAATCCATTAAGGTTGGAGATAACACTTTTTTTCAACTCCTTAGCATATGTACAAAGAAAGTTTATATATTTGAAACATACTTATATATTTGATTTAGAGTATATATCTACTTGTATACACCTAAAAATGACACAATTCATCCTAAATAAATATTCTAAATATTTATTCAATTCTTCTATTAATTAAATAAATATTCTAAATTTATTTAATCGATTCACTATTCCATAATTAAATAAAATCTATTTATTTAATTAAAATTCTTCTAAATGTCCTACACAATTAAATAATCATAAATTATTTAATTAATCCAAATTCCTCTATCCTAAGTTATAAATTCCAAAAATCCACCTCATACTTACCTCACTTTTCCACCTCATCAGGTTGCACATGTAATTAAATATATTAAATATTTAATTACCTATTTTCCCCCTCACCCACATGTCCTATTTCTTCTCAAATCAAAAGTTAGTTAACTAATCAATCAAAAGTGTTAACCAACTAGTCAATTGAGTTAATTCCTCAATCAATTCAGTCAATTCCATAATCCATTCATCCAACTGACTAATCAAGTCTGTTAACTAATCAGTTAAAGGAGTTAACTCTCCAATCAATTTTGTCAAATCCCCTCTTTCATGATGGAGCTGAGACATTTGTCATATTTCCACTGGTTACACATTCCTCAACCATTCTCAACCATTGATCATCATACTTCTCCTCAACCGTTGATTCTCATTCCTCTGAGTCTATAAAAGAAGCTTCGTCCCTCCATTGTAATCATCCAGGCTATTCGTATTGTTACTCTGCAGAATTCTACCCGCGCACCTTTGGCACCCCAATACTATTTATTTGAGGTCACCCTTTGCTTTGAAGCTCATCTTCTTGGCATTATTCATTATCACAGCCATTTACTATCGACATCCTACAACATAATAGAAGGAGTGCACTCTCTGAGGGCCTACTTCATCAGCAAACGACGGTTGTAATAGGCGAACAACAGAAGCTTTGAAACAAGGAAGGTTTGCATTGTGTTATTCATTTCTCTTTTCATTCAATCTTTCTTGTTTTCATTATTCTGTTGATGTTTGGGTTTGTTATTGTTCATTTAATTAAACCACATTTTACCCTAACATTTTTGGTGCCCACCGTTTAATTTTATCTTTTCTACAAATTTTTGTAGTAAAAATTTGTGTTTCTCTAAACCTCATTGTTGAGTTTTGCAAGAATCTATCAAAAGGTGACCTTGTGGACTGAAACTGACATCACCAACATGCTCAGAAGGGTCGAAAACCTTAGAATCACTTGTTAATTCACAAAAATCAGAGACTGAAAAAAATCTCTTTAATTTTTTTGAGGGTGCATCCTTTTATCTAGCAGTCCAAAGGGTGCTTCCGTAGGGTGCATCTCTTTATCCAGTGGTCCAAAGGGTGCTTCTGCATCCTTTTATCTAACTGTCTGAAAAGTTTTTTTTGCAGGCTGCATCCTTTTATCCAGCGGTCCAAAGGGTGCTTCCGTAGGGTGCATCGCTTTATCCAGTGGTCCAAAGGGTGCTTCCGCAGGGTGCATCAATTTATCCATTGATCCGAAGGGTGCTTTCACATCCTTTTATCCAATTGTCTGAAGAGCTTCTTCACAGGGTGCATCCTTTTATCCAGCGGTCCGAAGAGTGCTTCCGCAGGGTGCATCCTTTTATCCAGCAGTCCGAAGGGTGCTCCCACAAGGTGCATCATTTTATCCAGTGGTCTGAAGGGTGCTTCCGCATCCTTTTATCTAGTGGTCTGAAAGGTGCTTCCGTAGGTTGCATCATTTTATCCAGCAATCCTCCATCCTGCCTTCTTCTACATGTCATAAGGGTGGTATCTTTTTCTTTTTGTCATAACAGGAGCACACGAACTCGTAATCGCGCAAATAAACACTTGTTGGAAAGGTAATTCTGTGAACTTCATAATGGAGCAGGTTTGATCAAGTGATTTTATCATTTTATCAGATATTTTTACAGTCAAAGTTCATCTATCTTTCTAAGCTTGAATCTAGTGTTTTTTTGCTAACGCTGATGTCTTTGTAGGAATTCTCTTATCTGTTTTGCAGGATAGGTTCGGGTTTAGTTCCATATAGTTGCATTTTGATAGTTCACACTTCACTTTCTAAAGGGATAGTAAAATTAATATTCATTCAAAAACCCTCATATAGCTTTAATTAGGAAAGAAGTAACTGGATCATTTATTTTCTTGCATTGCAACACTTTCCAACTTATTGTTATCTGGGATTAAAACTAAACTCACCATTGATTTCTAGATTAAAATTGAACTACTACTATCTCGTTGGACCAAAAACTTCAAAGTTAACTATTTTGTGCTATGAGGATTAAAACTGAATTCACCATTGATTTCTGGGTTTAAAATTGAACTACTGCTATCTCGTTGGACCAAAACTTCAAAGTTAACTATTTCGTGCTACGAGGATTAAAACTGACTCACCATTGCTTTCTGGGGATAAAACTAAACCAATGCTATCTTCCTAAAATCACTTCAAAGATTTGCGCTTGCACAAGTAGATTAGCCCATTTAGTTTTTCTACTTTTAAATAAGTTAGATTAACCAGTGTTTTCTGTGTTTGAAGAATGACAATAGGCTTATGCTCTCCCTTTTACTAGGTGATCAAAGTGCCAGACTTGTTATTCCATTTGTTTAACCTTTAAGAGGGGCCTTGCCTTGGATGCACACTTGTCCAAGTGGGAACGACCCTGAGTGGTAATAGGCTAAAGCCAAGCCCTACCAAGCCACTTAAAATAAATTGTGCTTGAGGTGAAAACTTCCTGCAACAAGTGCTACTATGTTACACCAACGACCAACCTCCCCCAAAACCCTCTTAGGCGCAACCCTTTGAGGCTGGGAGACTCCACAACGGAGAGTAGTGCCACTGCATGTGTAACCACTTGAACGGTTGTCCACATTAAATACCTCTTGTTCTAGTGGCCAAAATCCCTTGTAATCCATTTCTAGCCTAGGATCTTTGTGCTTGCTTTTGCTCAATTTAATCCAAAATAGAGTCGAAAAAACCACAAAAATAATGAAAAACCATAAAATATTCTTTGTGCTTGCTATGTTTTCTTGCTGTTAATTTATAAAATCAGATCAAGAAGGCCTTTTTCCAGCCAAAAAATATCAAAAACAATAGAAAAATCCAAAAATTTGCCAAAAAAATAGAGTTGCGCATATACCCATTTTTGTTGCGCATTTGTATTGACTTGCTGCGCATGTGTGTAGACTTGCTCCACATTTATAGACTGTTGCTGCACATACATACTTCACTAGTGCTGTGCATATACTGTGACTTACGGTGCATATGTTCATTTATGCTGCGCATTTGTTTCTGCGCATATTTTTGAGAAAATGTTTTTACCTGTTTTGAGCACCCATTTCAGCCTAGCTTCACTTTCTGAGATCAGATTCAACCTTGCAATTAGATCTATTATCTGACTCCCTTCCCCTCTTGCACCCTGAGCTTATTGACTAGGATCTGCGAGGAACTCCCTAACTAGATATGTTCCAAAACGACAATGCTTACATTGATTATATGGAACTTAAGGACCACTTACCCAGGGGAGATCATAAAGCTAGTTTTGCTATTGAACTAAATACTGTGGCTTACTTCAAGGAGGGTGCCAAGCCTTGCAGTCACAAAAATATCAAGATCAAAAATGGATATGACAGTGAAAACTGCCTTGCAGCAGTGTCAGATCCTAAAACAGTAAAAAGAAAGGACGTATCCGAAGGTGAAAACCCAACTGTGGCACCTAACGATGGAATGCTTGACACTCTCCCTAGTGATATGTACTAGGAAAGGTCACAGATCGTGGTAGAGCCAACAGAGCCCGTGAATATTGGAACAGAAGAACAGCCCAAGATTATCCACTTTGCCAAATCTCTTACACCACCAGTGAAAACCAGGTTTGTACCGTTCTTTAAGAAGAAGAGAGGCAGCTTTTCTTGGTCATATGCAGACATGCCAGGTCTAGACCCAAACCTAATTCTACATCATCTGCCATTGGATCCAAGAGTAAAACTAGTAAAGTAGAAGCTGAGAAAGATGCATCCTCACATTGCACTTTTGGTCAAAGAAGAACTCAAGAAATTGCTGGATGTGGGGTTCATTAGAGCCATAGATTACCCAGAATGGATATCCAACATTGTGCCAGTGTCTAAACTAGATGGCCAAGTTCGACTATGTAATGATTTTTGAGACTTAAACAAAGCATGCCGCAAGGATGATTTTCCATTGCCAAACATCGATATCATAGTCGACCTAACTGCAGGACATACAATGCTATCACTCATGGATAGATTCTCAGGGTATAATCAAATCAAAATAGCACAAGAGGACCAACACAAGACAGCTTTTACTTGCCCATGGGGTACCTTTTGCTAGAATGTCATGCCATTTGGGCTAAAAAATGCAGGTGCTAAATATCAGTGGGCTATGAGAACTATATTTCATGACATGATGCATGTAACAATGGAAGACTATGTCGACGACATCCTAGCAAAATCTCTCACCAGAGACTCACACCTGGATGTGCTAGAAAAAGTCTTTCAAAGATTGGACCAATTCCAAGTCAAACTGAACCCAAAGAAATGTGTGTTTGGGGTAACTTCAGGCAAGCTACTAGGCTTCATCATGTCGGCAAATGAAATAGAGGTAGACCCTGCCAAGGTCAAAGCTATAATGGACATGCCACTGCCCAAGGCTCTAACTCAGTTGAGATCACTACAGGGCAAGCTGCAGGCCATCTGCAGATTCATATCACAGCTGGTAGACAAATGCCAACCTTTCAGCCATCTCCTGCATAAGAACATTCCATTTAGGTGGGATGAACAATGTGAAGAGGCATTCAACAAGCTCAAGGAGTACCTTATGAATCCGCCCATTCTCCTGCCTCCAATCCAAGGGAAACCACTAATTCTCTACATATCTGCTACACCTACTGCTCTTGGGGCTCTTCTAGTGCAGCAAGATTACAAGAACAAGGAAATTTCTGTATACTACATCAGTCGAACCTTAGTGGGCTACGAGTTGCAATACTCCCAAGTCGAAAGATCATGTCTCGTGGTAGTTTTTGCTTCAAAAAAACTCTGACATTACATGCTTGCACATCCAGTAAAACTCATTGCAAAAATTGACCCACTGAAGTATCTCCTCAGTAAAGCAACTCTCATAGGTCGCCTAGCAAAATATGTAATGCTCCTCAGTGAGTATGATATCGAATATGTGGACAGAAAAGCCATCAAGGGACAAATCATAGCTGACCAACTAGCAGATGCACCATTACAAGATAGCAAGCCCATGCAGTTTGAGTTTCCAGACGAATCCCTATTCAATGTGTCAACATCTTCATGGCAACTCTACTTCGACGGGTCTTACACAAACCATGGATCAGGGGCAGGTATCCTATTTATAACTCCTCAAGGTGACACAATTCTGAAGTCTTACCATTTGTTATTTCCATGCACCAATAACATAGTGGAGTATGAGGCCTTGGTAATCAGTCTCAAGATGGCAAATCAATGGAAAATCCAAGAACCGCATGTCTACGGTGATTCTCAGCTTATAATCAATCAAGTCAACGATGAGTACCAAACCAAAGATGAAAAGCTCATCCCATACAAGCGGATGGTTGACGACTTCAAAGAGCACTTTGGGACCATCTACTTTGAGCAAATACCCAGAATTGAGAACAAAGCAGCAGATGCAATGGCCACCATCGCCTCTCTTCTAGAAATACCTGAAAACGAGTCACGGTATGACTTCTTAGTGGAAACTATCCGACAACTAGCTTATGATCTTCCTGAGACCCATTCCATATGCCTCCTAGTTAGATCTGATTCACCTTGGTATGGTAAGACTTATGCTTACCTCAAGGGCAATGTTCTCCTGCCTGACCTCTCTTCCAACCAAAAACAAACTTTCATACAACAAATCTCTCGCTACACCATCATAGCCGATACCTTATACCGACATGGTCTCAATGGTACTTTGCTCTATTGTTTAGAACAAGAAGAATCCATAATTGCCTTGAAAGATGTACACAAAGGGATTTGCGGAGCACACTCTAGCGGTCCTTCCTTAGCCAAGAAACTCATGCATTTAGGTTATTACTGGCCAAACATGGAAATGGATTCATATCACTTCGTCAAAAAGTGCAAATAGTTCCAAGTACACGAGAACCTGATCCATGCACCTGCTTAAGAGTCAAGACCCTTAACGACACCCTAGCCCTTTTGCCAGTGGGGACTTGACCTTGTGGGAAAGATTCACCCACCATCTTCCAATGGCCACAAATTCATCATAACTGCCACTAAGTACTTCACAAAGTGGATTGAAGCTATTCCCCTAACCACCGTCACAGGCAAGCAAATTTCCTCTTTCATCCTGAGTTACATTATTTGCAGATATGGCATTCCTTCATCCATCATAATGGATAATGGAAGACCGTTCAAAAATTAGGATGTCTAGGAACTCTGTGAGCATTTCAAAATCCAACATCGTTTCTCCACTCCATCTTACCCCCAAGGTAATGGCCAAGCTGAGGCATCGAATAAAACCATCCTAAAAATCCTAAAGAAGACTGTCAATGATGTTGGTCATGATTGGCATGTCCAACTCAATCCCACTTTGTGGGCATACAAAACCAGTCTACGCACTCCCACAGGTGATACACCATACACCCTTGTCTATGGTTCAGAAGCCATCCTTCCCATTGAAGTCAAATTACTATCCCTTAGGGTGTCGCTAAAGGGTCTCATATTAGATGTGGAATACAGGGTTTCCAGGTCACAAGAACTAGAGTTACTAGAAGAAATGCAACAAAAAGCTTTCAATCATCTCAAAGCTTATCAACAGATGATGTCAAGAAGCTATAACCACAGGGTTCGTCCATGAATCTTTAAGGTTGGGGACCTCATTCTCAAAGAGAATCCTTGCAATCAACAAGACAGAGAAAAGAAAGGCAAGTTTGAACCTAACTGGCTTGGGCCCTATGTGATTGTAGCAGCTCTGGGGCATATCAATTGGCAACATCAGAGGGAGAGTTGTTCGATGACCCAATCAACAGCATGCATCTTCGCCAATTTTATACCTAGGAGAATCCTAGTGCAAGGGGGGCATAAAAATTACAAAAAAAATCAAATATGGGAAATAAAGCAAAACAAAAATAAAAAAAAATTAGAAAAGTACAAAAAAATCATCCTTTGGTGAAAACCTAGCAAACAAGTGCCTTTGATAGGTATCATGATGAAAACCTGGCAAATAGGCGTCATGTTTACTTTCTAGCTTCTTGTGTAAATAAAAACAAGTGATGAAAACCTGGTAAACAGGTGCTACTTGTGATAAACTGCCTTTTCCATCTTTGAGAATCCAGTAACTTTGAGTCCACTTCTTCCTTCACTCACATCCCATTCGACCCATATCTATCTCATAATAAACACCTGGCAGTTACCTATCATAGCCTGATAACTCTCCCTCTTTGTGGCCTTGTCAACCAAGGTTTTGTCCCATACTATCTCTTCAATATGAGCCTAGCATAGTGTCTCTTGCCGATTTCCATGGTCCAGGTCCCTGAACTACGTTGCCTCTGCATTGTCATGTAGGCAAGGCCATTTAGCAATGCACCCCCGAGGCACTAGGTCAGTCCCTTAGGGTCCACCTCACCAATAAAGATTGCAAGAATCTCTTCTCACCAAGCAAGCAGGTGCAAGCAGAACCCGTACTCCAAGTAAGAACCTTGACTTTACGCAGCTTAACCTATTTCAAACATTAGGCAAAATACCCAAGACCTTCTAAATGATTTTACTCGAATTACAGCAAGAAATAAACACATCTAAATGCAAGAATGTTTTGTGGATTGAAACCATGGTTAAGTTACAAAGTCTTGATTTTTGTTATCATGTCCTCCTATGCTACTCAAGGATTCCAAAAGCTAGAGATGCTATGATGAAGGCATGATCATTTTCTTTGTTTGCTATCTGTGGATTACGCTTTAGTAATGTAACACCTTGTCTAAGGACATGATTGGCAAAAGATCATCGAGGACATCAAAGGTCTAACATTAACGGGGGCAATCCTTGTTTGTTGAAATGAAAGAAGTCCTCAGGTCATATAGATTCAATTTTGACTAGATGCTTGTATTGGCTTGCTAAAGCAACACCCATGTAAGCAATACTCAGGTCATCTCATTTCACTTATACCTAGATGCTTTAATTTACTTACAACATTTCAGAAAAAGTACCAAAAATAAATTGCCCAATAATGAAATAAAGCACTCCAATAGAAAAGCATCCATCCTATATCCATACAGACATCCGTGCATCCATATCCCATGCAATACAAGATCCAAACAATGCAGAGTATCACTGTTTACAAAAGCTTGTGAGTCCTTCTATCGAGTCTTTCTTCTATCAATCAGATTTCTATCTATCATCATATCTTTCATCCTTGTCCAAGTCAGTCTGAGCAATGATCCAAATGCAAGGTCCATCCTTAATCCATACCAATCAAGTCAAGCCAATCTTGCACAAATGATCCAATCACAATCAGTGGTTTTGATCCTTGTCTGGTCGTAAATCAACTTGATCAGTTAATCAATCAATTGTCTTATACAGGATGTTGCATTGTTGAAATCAGACCAATACACGCGTCTTACACAACATGCTTCATTTCTTGAAACCAGACACTATCCTTCATGTTGCTCTAGGGATCTATCATTCCCCGCCATGACAACACGCCTGCCGTGTTGGTCTAGGGATATATCGTTCCCTGCCATGACAACACTATTGTATATCGTTATTAGTATATCGTTGGTTTATCACTTGACAGGGGCAATACCTTGTTTGTTCTTGTCATTTGTGCATACTTGCTTGCTTGCTTGTGTGTGTCATGATTCCATCTTGCATCACGTATCATTCAACTCTTTCTTCAACTTATTTCTTCATTCAAACCTAACCTTCTTCATCGTGAGATTGTCTGTCTCATGCCTCTGCCTTCTCCTGGTCCAATCTCCCAAGGGGGCATCCTATCATCAAACTTGTATCAGGGGCAAAATGGGGCTTGTATCATTATCAGACTATTTATTCTTTGAAGCAATGCTGTAAACTGCATTGCATCAAAGAGGGGCAAAATGTATATGCCTTAAAATTACATGATTCATCCTAAATAAATATTCTAAATATTTATTCCATTCTTCTATTAATTAAATAAATATTCTAAATTTATTTAATCGATTCACTGTTCCATAATTAAATAAAATCTATTTATTTAATTAAAATTCTTCTAAATGTCCTACACAATTAAATAATCATAAATTATTTAATTAATCCAAATTCCTCTATCCTAAGTTATAAATTCTAAAAATCCACCTCATACTTACACCTCACTTTTCCACCTCACCTTGTCCACCTCATCAGGTTGCACATGTAATTAAATATATTAAATATTTAATTACCTATTTTTCCCCTCACCCACATGTCCTATTTCTTCTCAAATCTAAAGTTAGTTAACTAATCAATCAAAAGCGTTAACCAACTAGTCAATTGAGTTAATTCCTCAATCAATTCAGTCAATTCCATAATCCATTCATCCAACTGACTAATCAAGTCTGTTAACTAATCAAGTCTGTTAACTAATCAATTAAAGGAGTTAACTCTCCAATCAATTTTGTCAAATCCCCTCTTTCATGATGGAGCTGAGACACTTGTCATATTTCCACTGGTTGCACATTCCTCAACCATTCTTAACCATTGATCATCATACTTCTCCTCAACCATTGATTATCATTCCTCTGAGTCTATAAAAGAAGCTTCATCTCTCCATTGTAATCATCCATGCTATTCGTATTGTTACTCTGTAGAATTCTACCCACGCGCCTTTGGCACCACAGTACTATTTTCTTGAGATCACCCTTTTCTTTGAAGCTCATCTTCTTGGCATTATTCATTATCACAGCCATTTACTATCGACATCCTACAACATAATAGAAAGAGTGCACTCTCTAAGGGCCTACTTCATCAGCACAAGACAGTTGTAATAGGCAAACAACAGAAGCTTTGAAACAGGGAAGGTTTGCATTGTGTTATTCATTGTTCTTTTCATTCAAGCTTTCTTGTTTTCATTATTCTGTTGATGTTTGGGTTTGTTATTGTTCATTTGATTAAACCACATTTTACCCTAACACTACTTATTTGCAGTATATATATATATATATATATATATATATATATATATATATATATATATATATATATATATATATATATATAGGATTGGTATAACAAAAGGGAGGTCTCGCCAAAATTAAGGAATTGGGGCCCTTCATTATATTACATTTTGAGGGGTGAGACATCCATTTGTGATGAAAGTCATATGATTTTTATGGGATTTACCAGTTATTATTCTAATTTTGGGTGTAATGTTTTTCTGATTTGGTCAGACATGGGTGGGTAGGAATATAAGATTTTTTTTGAATTTTCTTGTCCCAACAAGAGGATTGAAGTAGGAAGAGAATCCATCAGGGTTGGAGATAAAACTTTTTTTTAACTCTTTAGCATATGTACAAAGAAATTTTATATATTTGAAACATACTTATATATTTGATTTAGGAGTATATATCTACTTATTTACAGTATATATATATATATTTTATATATATAAAATTAGTATATATATACTAATTTTAGGGATTCTAAAGGAATGAACATTGAATCTCATCTATTAGATGAGATTCATGTCATCCCTTGGGTCTAGAGCATTCAAAAAACCCTAATCTAAAAGGATTCCCCATAAAAGGATTTTCTTTTACATTTCCCCCCTTTTCTTAGGTTAGAGGATTGGAGTAGGAAGAGAATCCATGAGGGTTGGAGAGAAATCATTTTTTCAACTCCTTAGCATATGTACGAAGAAAGTTAATATATATGAAACATACTTGTATATTTTGTTTAGGAGTATATATCTACTTCTTTGCAGCATAGGTATTGTAGACACCTAAAATTGACTTGCTCTGCAAATCAATTTCCCGTACCTCTTACACTAATTTATCCCCCCTATTAATTAAATAAATTCATCTTATTTAATTAATCTATCCCTAACCATTTGTCTATCCCTTGTGATTAATTAATTCACTTAATTTATCACTAGATCTTACAACACTTTCCTCATTGATTACATAAATATTCTCAATATTTATTTAGTCAATTTTGTCCATTTCCCTAATCCTTGTTAATAGATAAATCATTCTTATCTAATTAACCTATCCTACTAATCAATCTACCCTAGCCTACCTATCCCCTAGACCTAGGTTAATTAAGCTAAACACTTAATCAACCTTGCTTAGCCCATCCTTCCACACACCTTTAAATAAAAATCAATCTTTTGTTCAAATGGTCAAATATCCCTTACCCCTCATTTATCACCCTCTTACACATGTAAGAGTACATCTTCACATCTCCACATGAAAGTGAATTTTTAATTCACTTGTCCTATCCACTCTTCCCAAAAATGAATCTTTAATTCATTTTTGTCCTCCACACCTTTCCCCATGTGAATTTAAAATTCACTAATAATGAGAGCCCTCCAATCCCATTGACCAAGATTCAACCCTTGATCTCTCTCATCCACTCCCCTTGTGACACTTGTCACAAGGCTATGGCTTCAATACAAACCCTAACTCTCATTCATTTCTAGCCCTTGATCTCAACTCTTGATCCTCACCCTCCAATCCTTTCACCAAAAATCTATAAATAAGACACTTCTCTAAGCCATTGAAAAGGGACTTCTTCTTGCATCAAACCTTTGCCAAAATCTCTCCAAAATCTCCTCATCATACCATCATAATGCCCAAATCACTCTAGCCATTATCATCTCAATCTCTAATCTATCAATCTATTAATCCCCATATCATGTACATTGTGTTGAATGCATATGAGCAATCCACATTTGAATCATATTGGGTAAAATCTGAGGAGCTATCAGGTCCAACTCCTTCCCACTATCTTGGATTTGTGGGTTAAAAGGAAGATATAATCATCTGTGTTTGCATTTGATTTATATTTCAACTTTCATTTTGACTTCATAGATTACATTGGCACGCCTAGTCTCGGATCTAATCGTCAGTTTTTGTATGTTTTGTTGTTAAAATCTTCATTTTCTAACCCTAGTTGTGTTAAGTTTTGCAAGTTTTGGGACTGAGCTATTGCAGGTTATGTCTTGGGTGGAAACTAACCCCACCATCGTGATCATAAGGCTATTTCTAAGTTTTTTGACTATAAATTTGACTATTTTCTGTGACTGAGATTTTTGAAATTTTTTGAAATTTTTTTAGGGCATGTGAATCTATATGGTACGGATCCGTACCATATGGCCCACAACCCCCTTTGTGTACTGACTGTGTCTCTAGATTTGCTTTTTTAGATGCTTATGTGATTTTGCAGGTTAAGTGTTTTGGTGTTGCAGGATTAATGCTTTGGCATCAAAGATTTCATGTGTTTGGTATTGAGGGATTATTTGCTTTCTGCTGAGGTTTAACTGTCAAAAAAAACCTAGCCCCTTCCACACAATCCATTGTCACACCCTACTATCTCCCTCGTGACTTCAAAACTCTGGTTTTGTAGACAAAGCCTTCACCGTTCTGACCATTGCCCGACTTCCACTGTGCAAACCATAGTCAAAGTCTTGCATTTCCTTGCTCCCAGCCCTATATCTCTAGTTGCCACCATGGGCTTTGCTTAAATCTCTAGTTGAAACTTTGTTAGTATCCATTGCCTCTACATATTTGCTGTTGACATCAGATCTGATATCAATCATTGACAATCTACCCACTTACAGACCTATCGATACCAGAAACATCTCTACCACTCAATCATTACATTCTCCATTTTCTTTGAGATCTTTAATCTCTGATGACCACCCCTGCATTATCCGATCCGTCACTCACCACTTAGATTTGCTGATCTCTATTGATGACCACCTCACATACATTGCAAAACTAAGAAGAGGGACTGCTTGCAAGGGGTTAAACTGGGAAATGCACTGTTAGGCCTCCTGCGCAAGCTCAAGCACAATCTCCTGACACTTTTGCATCCCATAAAGCTTAGGGTACGTGGCTTTGTCTGCCCTTTTGCCTTTGCCTGCCATCTTACCGAGCTCCTCAGTAATGCTACTCTAGTCAAACATATCATCAACAATCTGATAAGCAAGACCCACAACATGCCCGTAAGCTCTCAGCCACTCCACCTCTTATTACTCCTGCCACCCCTTCGAAATCTCTCCACCACTACTCTTACTGATGCCTACCCGTATCATAGCTTTCAACTGTGGTTACTCCTGGTCACATATCTCCTCTACCACTCACTGAAACACCTCCCATCAAGCTCACACCAACTTGCATATAACCCTCAGCTACTAACTATCATATGGGTTGCTCCCCTCAAACTCTAACTAAACCTCAAATAGATTCCGCAATGCTAGCTTGAAGATCCCTCTTCTGTTGATGAGTATTCTATTGCCAACCTCAAGGTCCCGTCGATTATGCCTTTTGAATGCTCAGACAAAATCTCACATAGCTATCGACTTGCCATAACTGACTACTAATCCCCCATCACCATCTTATTCCCTCATAGTCGCTGCATGGCCCTCTCCTTGTTCAAATCTTTGGTTGAAGTTCCCTTAGGCGACTTGGGGTTGACAGTCACACATAGCTTGAAAACCCTAAACTTAGCATCATTTTAAACACTGACTATTGGGTGTTAAGTCTTTTAACCGTGGCAGTCAAAGGGGCTGAGGGGAGCTTTTAAACCCTTGGTCAATGCTTTCAGACGACTCCTACCTCCCGTGCTCAAATTTGGGCTTTAGTCATAGTTTAGGTCTTGGTCACATTTCTAACCAACCATAGCACTACAAGGGGAGAAGGGGGCTAATCTCCCCTTTAGTATTTTATTTATTTATTTATTTTTTCTTGTGTCTACCCACGGTCACATGGTAGACTGAGGGCTCAACAAGCCCAAACCACCAGGGTAAGTATTAACTGCCAAGAAAAAAATTTCATATGTGACCAGCAGAGACTAAACCACCATAGTCACCTAACTGCCAAGAAAACCCTTAACCGCCAAGCACTTACGACCTCCCATGTGACCAGAAACTCATAAACCATTAACAGTTAATGCAAATGGTCAGAGTTACCATCCTTGTGCCTCTACATACCAAAATAGGTTGTTTTTTTCAAACTCACACAACTTTCACATACGGAGTCAAAATTTTGCAAACAAGGACTTGTCGGAAAGATGAAGAGGCGAACTACCCAGTTGTGAGAAAATTTTCAGGTGACTATACCATTTTGACCAATTTTTTCACAGTCAAAGTCAAACATGCATGAAAACTTCAAATGCTCATATCTATTGCAAATTTGATCATTTTTCATCAAATTTTTTTTCAAATTCCATAGAATTTCATCTAGAATATGTTTATGTAGTCATTTTTTCTGTATCATTTCATTTTTCATCAGATTTTATCAGATTATCAATTTTCACATAACAATCTCCTATGCTAGTCTACTTGCTCTGTTTTTTATTTTGTGACTTGCAGGTGATCATTCGGGGCTGGAACGACATCGAGATCAATACCTACATCAATTTGGATAGCAAAATAATCAGGTACACTCATTCTATTTCTCATTCCTTCATAAACTTGTTTGCAAACACACTTTAATTTGGGATATAAAACAAATTATTGTTTACATACACACTCAATTTGGGCTCATAAAACAAACATTTGTCTTCATCACATATCAAAATTGGGCTTAAAATGAACCATTGCCTTCAATCACATCTTGAACTTGGGCTAAAAAGAACCATTGCTTGATGTATCTTCCTCACATTCATTTTTCTAAGGGTTAATTAACCAAGTGCAAGTGTGAATCAAGTGTGCATGTGTATGCTCTCTCCTCACACTGCAAGGTGACCTTGGACATCAAAAACATATCAATTGATTCTCTTTTGTTTACCATTTTCCTAGGAGGCCTACTAGGGGATGACCTCATTCGAGGCTGAATCGAAAGACACCCTCATTGAAATTAGAATCCTGTCACTCTTGGCTAAGCCCCAAAGAACTTTCTACCTTTGGGAAGTGAAGGTGAAGGGTGGGTTACCCCCTTCTCCTAGCTATGTGACAAGATTTCACTTTCAATTCCTAGTCAACCTCATGTAAACATTGCCCAGGACCTAATTGGCCATACCCCATCAAACTAGACATTAGGGCTTATTGATGTGTCTTCCACATGTGCTTGTTTAATCATCATCATATTCTACAAATTCAAAATCCAAAATTGCTTATGTGTCTTGTGTGAGTGGATCATGTTTGTACATGTGTGATCATTTGATCAAACATTGCCAAATCAAGCTAAACATCAAACACATAAAGACAAGTCATTCACCTCATTCTTCCAATACATTCAAATCCAATCAAATTCATCCTAATCATCCATTTTTAGCCACTTCACTCCTAATCACATCCAAGTCATCCTAAATCAATCCTAATCACATCCTTGTCACTCTACATCACCAAATCATCATCATTCTATCTAAATTATTATCCAAACAACAACATTCTAATCATTACACATCATCATTATCTCCATTCTTGTCAAATCAACCTCAATCCCAATCATCGCTAAGCACATCCTAGTCACATCTCCATCCTTCATCCTCATCCTATCAACATCATCCTAATTATTATCCTAATCATCCCTAATCATTCCATATCAAACCCTAATCCTATCCAAGTCATCATCACATTACATTGACATTGATCCCAATCATTATCCAAATCCCCCAACATCATTATCGAACTCCGAATCCAAATCAGCCTATCAAAAATCAGGACCTCAATTGATCATCCAATCAAATCAACCAAATCAACTCTATTACTTAAGTGTCATTAGACCACCTTAAATATAGAGAATCATTCATCCTTTGAAGTAAATCAAGTCATCGTAAGGTCTTGAAATTTGAATCCCAACATCACAATCATCATTTCATCCCATGCCATCTCCAACAACATGGATCCTTATGAAGCAATGCAACACTTAGAAAGACTTAGAAAAGTCTATGAGAACATGGATCCTAATGCTAAGGAAAAATACAAAAATGACATTATAGATATGCCCTTAGCACACCCAAACCTCATACCAACCTCCTTCATATCAACAAACATCTTACATATCCACACCATCAACCTCATACCAACCTTCATCATATCAACCAACACCCTACACATCATCCCCATCAACATCATATCAATCTTCATTCTTTCAACTATCATATCAACAAACATCCTACATATCCACACCATCAACCTCCCATCAACATTCATTATATCAACCTCCTTCATATCAACAAACATCTTACATATCCACACCATCAACCTCTTACCAACTTCCATCATATCAACCTTTACCCTCATATCAATCCCCATCCCCTTACACATCCATGCCATCGTACTTATCCAATCAATCAATACCTCCAACTTATCCATCCCCCAACCTTTGTCATGCTAACTTTGATTAATGGAAAACCAATCTATCACACCTTATATCCGAAATCCAAACCTTATATCAACAACCATTTCCCCAAGCAAATCCCCAACCCCCTAATCCCCATCCTCCAACCCTCCCATCACAATAGCCCCCCAACCTTATCAACCTTAATCCATCACCCTACCTACCTTACAATCCATCAATCCCAACCCCCCCAACACAATGTTCCTCCAATCTTAATCCATCACCCTATGTATCTCCCAATCCACCAATCCCTATAACCCTTACACCATCTAATCCACCATCAAATCTTCCAAATCCTAACACCACGACATCCAAAGAATCCTTGTGGGATTTCCTCCAAAGAACATCACCAAAAAAAGCAAAGGAATCCCCCAAATCCCCCACCCCTTCAACACCACCATCTAATCCCATACCTACCCTTGAACCCACCCAAGAACCATCACTACCTAATCCCATCACCCACCTATCCAATCCCAATCCTAATCCCACATAAACCACCATCATTATCCATCCATTATATTGTTCTTCAACCCATACACTCATGAAGGATGTCATCCATTGGCTAGTAGCAAGGAATCAAACACCCTCATGCAATCCAACATCCACCAAACCTCTTGAACAATCTCCTATCATAACTCAAGAACCATCATGCAGCCATGTTCAAGAATCCATAAGTCAAGAACCTATTGCATCCATCCAAACACCTATCACATCCACCCAAACACCCACCATATGAATCCAATTCACTCCCACTTCTATCCAACCACATGAGCTATGCCAAGAATCAAATCCAAAGCATGTTGAAACATCAACCACTTCTCCTAATCAAGATCTAACCATCCCATCTAATCCCATTCCCGATCCCCTCCCATCTATTGGTCAACTTATTGATCTCGCACCATCTTCTACAACCCCTTTACCATCCCCCATGAATACTTCACCTCCATCTACCAATCCCATCCCAAATCCATCCTCTTATTCACTTGGACAAATCACTTTCATCTATGGTGACTCCCTTGTAGGATGTGAACAACTTCCATCCACCATCTATCCTTCTCTAACCAATAATAGACTCGAATCTTGTTTCCAAAGCATCAAACATCCCATTGCATGTCACATGCTCCAACATATGAACTATCAAGGCAAAGGATTAGGCCTTCATGAACAAGGCATCTTGGAGCCCATCCACACTACATTCCATCCATCCTCGTATGGCCTTGGATATACACCCCAAGAAAAACAATCTAAACATGTTGATACCATCCACCCACCTTTCAAAATCCATTCATCCAATCCCAAACATAGTGCATCTCATCTCACTCACAAATCATATGTTGCCATCCCTCCTCCATCATCCTATCATTTGCAAAAGCATGTGACCATCTATCTCCCTCCATCAAATTTACCTCCACTACTTCCAACCCCAAATATCACTATCAAATCTACTTTACCTCCTATCCTACCAACTCCTAACATCCCTATCCACAAATCCCCTTATCCTCCCATCCTCTCAAACATCCCTATCCTTAAATCCCCTCATTCATTTATCCATAAATCCACTTTTTACCCCTCCACCCATAAATCCCCTAAAATCCCCAATCAAAACCAACAAAAGCACACATCATCCAAACATGAAGCTTCCATCAAACCCATGGGATTCAAAAGTAATAATTTGAATGCCTCAACTCATAAAGCACAAAAGCCTAAAGATATTATCCCTTCCAAGCAAAATGAAAAATCCAAAAGGCTATCAAATCCCACACCATGACAAGAAAAAGCAAAAAACAAAAATGGTGTGCATCCCCAAATAAAAAGCACCAAACTCTAATGAGGCATCCACATCCCAATCCACCCCAAACTCCCAAACATCTCACTCCCCATATAAAAATCCCATAAATCCTAAGTCTATTTGGGTCCCTAAAACCCCAAATCAACCATCCAAAAATCCCCTATCCCGATCCCCATTACTCCCAACTCCACATCCAAAATACAAGATTCCAAATACATCACGGTGTGTGCAACCATTGGTCTTAGTTCCTTTCCACCACTTGACATACCCACATACCCCCATTTCTCCATCTTTCATCCACTACCCTACATATCTTCCCCATCACAATCCTATGGTCCATGCTATTGCATAATCCACATCATAATCCATATCATAATCCGCATAATCCACATCATAATCCATATCATAATCCACATAATCCACATCATAACCCACTATCCACTGACATCCATGTAATCATCATCCATAATGCTATCAAACATGAGACCCTCTTCTCCTTGCTACGGAAACAGACGCTAGAGTCCCCATTTCATCAAAAAAATAAAAAAAATAAAAAATCAAGAAAATAGTAAAGAGAAAAAATCCATCCAATGGTGAAAACCACTCCTTGTGGTGCCTTGGGCAAGTACCATGATGAAAACCCCTTGTGGGCATCATACATAATCCATTCTCCATCCATTTTGTATCCCTACACTTGGGGGCAAAACCATATCCTTCATCCACATCCATAATATCCTTTGCACATCTTATCCACTATCTTATCCTTATCCTATCATATTCCTATCCACCATCCCCTATTTATCCTATCACTCCCCATCCATTCTATCCACTACATCCACCTCCTTATATCTTGGTAAAGACAAGGGGCAAAATATCAACAACATTCTTTGGAAACCTCTTGGCATACTTCCTTTGTAAGTATATCCTCCATCCATTCTACTACAAAGTCCATCCATTCAAACATGAACCCATCATGCAAAATTCTAAGCATTGGGGCATATGATTCCTTGCAACCTAGCCCTTGGAGAAAATCCTAAAACCCCCCATCCATATATCATGCATACCTATCTTATGTCTCATCCCTATCTTCCATCTATCTAACATGCATCCCTATCGCTTATCCATTCATCTATCAGAATCTCCTATACATAACTTTCGTCGCCAATCCCCCAACCTAACCCCATCACCTTCACCTCTAGACTTGGTGTTCCCTTGTCATTGGTATTTAGTGCAAAGGCTATCCAAATGAAATCCAATGCAACCATCTCATAATAAACCATTCCTTTTCCAAAATCATGAAAATCCAAAAAAATCAAAAAATCCATAAAATCCCAAAAATATCCATCACAAAATCAACATTGTTCCATCAACATCTCATCATCTTCCAACATCCTCAAAATCACCCAAATCATTCAACACATCATCTTCCAACATCATTACATCTAACCCCAAATCATCCAACACATCATCTTCCAATATCATCACATCTATCCTCAATGAGATTACACTAGATCCAAGCATCGCATCACCTATCAAAGCATCATACCTTAACAAAAATCATCAACTATCAAATCAGCATCAACCACAACTTGTCACCATCATATCTTGAGCCAATCTTGCAACATCAACTAAGCATGATCCAATCATCTATCAATTCCTGCCTTAGGATATATCTTTCCCACAATAGGTAGAATCTATCAAATCATTATCCATTTTTGCAAGAGATACAATGGCTACTTGTTTGGTTCGTTGGTCTTTTGGTTTTTGATTTTTTATCTTTTATCCTATTCGAAGATCACATCAAAGCTACCTTGATCTCACTATATCATGGTATGTGGTGAAAACATCTTGAATGAGGCATAGTATTGCTTTTCTATGCTATGCTTGTGGGTTGGTTTCATTACTCCAAGCTAGTATTCATATCTTGTGGACCATAGGGTCGGTTCTAGCATATGGATCTCCTTGTGCATCTAAAGGTTCATCATACATTTTGTGTACTAAGGAATTATGCTATGAGTCCCCTTCCCTCACCTAAGACAAGGTTGTACTATCTTGGGCATGCACAAGATCATCCCTTTGTCTGCGTGTCTAGTCCATGCAAATGTTGGATAAACATCGTCACCCTGGTCTTCTATACCTTGGTGAAAATATCCACTTTGCTATATCAAACCTAGGATTGGTCTAAATCATTTTCAGAACAATGATCATCCACCAATCAATCTCCCAACGTTATCACACTTTCATCTCACCCCTTATCCTCCAACCACTTCTACCCATCTATTCCATCCATTTTGAGAGCACAATCGTGTTCTTGCAACCCGTCTCTCCTCTCAAGGGGGCATCACCCTTACCAATTATCCCTAAACCTTACCCTATTCTTCTAAGCCAAAATCTTTTTTCTATCCAATCCAAGTCTATGTTTTAACTTCTTTGAAATGATGTTACTTAGCCACAACACCATCTCAAAGAGAAGCAAATGTAGACACCTAAAATTGACTTGCTTTGCAAATCAATTTCCCGTACCTCATACACTAATTTATCCCCCCTATTAATTAAATAAATTCATCTTATTTAATTAATCTATCCCTAACCATCTGTCTATCCCTTGTGATCAATTAATTCACTTAATTTATCACTAGATCTTACAACACTTTCCTCATTGATTAAATAAATATTCTCAATATTTATTTAGTCAATTTTGTCCATTTCCCTAATCCTTGTTAATAGATAAATCATTCTTATCTAATTAACCTATCCTACTGATCAATCTACCCTAGCCTACCTATCCCCTGGACCTAGGTTAATTAAGCTAAACACTTAATCAACTTTGCTTAGCCCATCCTTCCACACACCTTTGAACAAAAATCAATCTTTTATTCAAATGGTCAAATCTCCCTTACCCCTCATTTATCACCCTCTTACACATGTAAGAGTACATCTTCACATCTCCACATGAAAGTGAATTTTTAATTCGATTGTCCTATCCACTCTTCCCAAAAATGAATCTTTAATTCATTTTTGTCCTCCACACCTTTCCTCATGTGAATTTAAAATTCACTTTTAATGAGAGCCCTCCAATCACATTGACCAAGATTCAACCCTTGATCTTTCTCATCCACTCCCCTTGTGACACTTGTCACAAGGCTATGGCTTCAATCCTAACCCTAATTCTCATTCATTCCTAGTCCTTGATCTCAACTTTGGATCCTCACCCTCCATCCTCATTTCCAAAACCCTATAAATGAGACCCCTCTTTAAGCCATTGAGGGGGACTTCTTCTTGCATCAAACCTCTGCCAAAATCTCTCCAAAATCTCCTCATCATACCATCATAATGCCCAAATCACTCTAACCATTATCATCTCAATATCTAATCTATCAATCTATTAATCCCCATCTCATCTACATTGTGTTGAATGCATATGAGAAATCCACATTTGAATCAAATTGGGTAAAATCTGAGGAGCTATCAGGTGCAACTCCTTCCTGCTATCTTTGATTTGTGGGTTAAAAGGAAGGTATAATCATTTGTGTTTGCATTTGATTTATTTTTCAACTTTCATTTTGACTTCATACATTACAGGTATATATATTTTTAATTCGTAAATTGTTGCAAGGGGCAGCCCCCTTAAATTTTTTTTGGAAAAGCCTATGATCAGTAATGTCCCAAGACCCATGACAAAGATGGCCATTAAAATGGTATCCAAGTCAGACTAGTGGAGTAGCCCAGATCAATGTATCACTACCATAGACTTCTTCTATTGGTTGTGTGTAGCCTAGATTAGCCAATACATTATCTACTACGTTGGCCTCTCGGTAGTAGTGACTCACCCTATAGTGGTCCATTGTAGCCATTATCTCCCAAATGGCCTTTGGAATGCTCTAAAGCTTCCAATTTTGTGAGTTGTTTTGTGAAATAGCATTGATACATATCAGAGAATCCCCCTCAATGTTGAGATAATTCAAACTTTTTAATTTACACATTCTCAGACCCAGTAGGAGTGCTTGGAATTTGGATTCATTATTGGTTCCTAAAGAGTCACTTTGAAAGCATGCAAACTACCTTTCCTTCTTTATGTCTAACTATGCAGCCCACTCCTAAGGTTCCAAGATTTTCCTTTGCTACACCATTGAAATTCAATTTAAGTTTGCCTCTAGGGTATGGGTTCCATTTGATAATGGACCTCTTCATTTTCTTATTCTTGTATGGTCCCCTAATGCTGTAAGAAGCTAATGACTTCAACGAGATCCATTTTTGTATTATGTCTTGACCCCACGAAGTGAACGGTTTCAGAAGAGATCTACTAGTTTTTTGCTTAGTCATGATTATTTTAGAGATGCTCTATTCTATTTTCTTGATCAGTGCCTCCACTAAGGCCTCTTTGTCCTTAAATATTATGTTATTATGCTCTTTCTAAATATTCCACAATATTAGGGATGGGTCGGCTACCCATATACCTTCCCACAGTGAGTTTCAATGCTTGGGCCAGCTATGAAAGAGGTCTAGAATGCCATTTAGTAGCACACTCTTCCAATCTAGATAGCCGACGAACCATCCCAACATTTTCATGAGAAATCATAGTTCAATAGGAGCCAATTAGCACCTTCTTCATTCTTCTTGCATAAGACACAGTGGGATGGTCAAAAAATGCATAGAGTTATAAGCTTGTCCTTGGTTAGAATCCTCTTGTGCAAGGCTATCCATGCAAAAGGTCCCAACTTCAGGATGCTCCATAGGCTCCAACACAAGTCTGAAGGCCAATCACCATAGTTTTTTTCAACCAATATATGTATATATAATGTATAAATATTTAAAACATGCTTAGGTTTTGTGATTATATATATATCAACCTTAATAGAAGAAACAATCTTTATTTTTCCTTGAATATAAGTTTAGTTTTTATTTTGATTTAGATATATAAAATAGTAAACAACCAATGTTAAAGGAGGGGGTTTCATCCCCAAAAGGGAGGCTGACATCTCCAAAGGGAGGTCATGGACCCCTTTGGGCCTTTGGGCCTAGTAGGGACATGGCTCTTGTTGCCACTTGTGCAACACGCCCAATGTTTCATTGGGACATTGGGACCCCTCTTTTGATCTTTGGGCTACACTTTTAATTCCTTGTATTCTTTTATGGTCCACATCATTTTTCTTTTTCTCAAGTGTCATGAATTGATTTGTATAATCTTAACAAACTTTGAGATCCTTGTGTTTTGTGAGGTGATTAAAAATGTACACGTGCTTTCATGTTTGGCATTCAATCTCTACTTATACACGTCTCTTCACTAGAATCTTGTCTATTTGTTACCCTTGGTTTTATCTCTTGCCTACTTTACTCATATGTGTGGTTGATTGCATGCGAATAGAGGATAGAGTTTCAAATCTCCTAGGCTTATCATGAATGCAGATATGAGTTTAAAATTTCATGCTTGGTAAAATGGGTCAAATTGTCTAATGTGACATTATAACATTCCTTTTGTGTTTATAGCATCTTGGTGCTAGTTTTGAATGCACATTAAGGATGGAGACCAAATGATGTGCATGTTGCCAAATCAACTAAAAGCCAAAGAAGAGTAGAAAAGGAACTCAACAAAGGCATGTTCAATCATATATTCAAATTTTGTATCTATGGAGGAGGTCACAACACTTGATCCATAATCCACTTGAATTGCATACTCAAGAGACATATAATACAACTTCAAGATCAACCTTGACTTGCTCTATAAAAAATAGAAAATTGTAATGGCAACCTTGGCTTTGAAATCACATCATATGGAAAAAGGAAGGCCATTGTATTTCAAAAATAAAAATTAATAGAGCATCCACATAAATGAATATTTAAAAATAAAAGAGAAAAACTTTAAAAATAGAAGTGACCAAAAAGGACAGATCTGAAATGGCGTATTATCAAGTTATAAATTTTATTTTAGATAAATCTAAATTGTGTGATTGTAACATAAAAAAATGTCCCCTTGGGGGCTTTTCCCTCATAAAGTTTAGCTCTCGGGTCTTTAGAGTGCATTTAGGGCATTTTAGTTCATATTTTAGCATCCTGATGGAATGAGGCCTAAGTCCCATGACAAATTGGACCTAGGTGGACCCCTTGAGTTGTACCCTACCTAAAATAGGGGGGAGGACTTGGGAACCTAGGCCCTAGTCCTGCCCTATTTTAGGGCAGCCCCAATTTCTGGGTGTCAGTTTCTGACCATTAGGAGGTTATTTTTCTGACATGGTAAAGTTTGATTTTTAAAATCTTGGCAGGAATACTTGTAGATGCATATATAAGTATGTGTAGCCATTCATTTGTAAACTAGATTGTTATTGTGAACTCTAGGCATTCTCAAGGTGATTCAAGGCTTTCTATTGTGTTGCAAGAGTAGACTTGTCTATTTTGTGTGTTGATATTTGCATATTTGAGCATCAATTCCTTCATGGCATGACGAGCATCTTCATCCATGAAAGCTTCATTACAATGTGACATAATATTGTGTTTTTATTATTGTTTCCTTTGGTTTTTGGCCTCTGCCTCACAAGGGCATGCCTTCTTTATTTGACAAATGTGTTTGGAGACTTAAGTTTCCTCCGAGGTTTGACTGAGACAAACCTCTAAACACCATAACCCCCAAACCAAGTCTTGTGATTGTGGGTTATAGGCATCGCATCCGGGAAAAGTGGAGTTGTAGGAAGGCTGGGAAGACATTAGGGATTCAGGATCTAAAGGAAAGATAGACAAAGGAGAACTTCTAGTACTAGGGTGCTCACTTCAGTGTCCTCTGTAGACTAATTCTGGAAAACAAAAGTTACAAGGTTGATCAGTGTTTGAAGGAGGTTCAGATTCCCCAAAAAAATAGATACCTTGGGCTTGGGTGCCCACTCCAGTGTCCCTGACTATTCTGCCTTGGAACCCCAAAAATAGGTATTCTGTAATTTGGTATTTTACTCCTGTTTGCAAGAGCTTTTTCTGTAATTCATTAATTTGTTGTTGTATTTGTTGAATTATGGCTTTAATGGTCAACTGAGCATAGGATAAGGAAAAATTGATAATTAATTCCCTAATAAAAGTTTCCCTACATCTAAAAGCAACTCTAGGGTATGATACTTCTTTGCATTCGACCCTAGATCCTTCAATGTATAGTGGAGAGGCAGATTTAAACCCCTAAACATCAAAAAGATTAACGAATCCAATTTTACACTAAACATTTTGGTGAACCCGTGTCTTTGAATTTAATTGCAACTTGCTAAGTGCTTGTTTACAAATTTGGTGTGATTTCATTCATTCATATAGGCATTTACTTTATTGCATTGAGAAAAATACAAAAAATTTGAAAATTTGGAAAAATACAAAATAATTGCATTGTTGGGCTTACTAAATTTTATCAATTGTTCCTAAATTTTCCTAATTCATGATTTTTGAATCAGATCTGATATAAACTACAGAAAAATACAAAAATTAAAAATCTTTCTTTGCATTTTCATCATTTAATTGCTAGGGTTTTGTGGAAATTTTGTCAATTTTATATAATCTAGTAATTCCAAAATCTAGGGTTTTGTGGAAATTTTGTCAATTTTATATAATCTAGTAATTCCAAAATCTAGGGTTTGTAGGAAATATCTTTTATCAGATTTTTCTACTAATTTTAGAGGCTCATTAAAAATTTAATTTGGCTTTAGTCTTACATTTTAGTGTGAATTTGCATTTAAATTTAAATTATTTGCATCTTTACATAGAAAATTTCAACAAAAATTAGCAATTTTGGAGCATTTTCATTAAATTTGCATGGACATTTTGGATGATTAAGATTGAAAACAAGTTTCAGATATGAGGGTATGCAATTTCCATCTAAAATCAAACTTCAAATCATTCGTATAGCATTTTGTTCCAAAATCGCAAACCTAGGGCTTCGAAAACAACAATTTTCACTAATTATGGCCTTATCAACTTCATAAACTTGCACCATAGGTGTGTTGTGAAAGATATTTTTACATTAATTTACTATTATTAGGATAATAATTTTTTTCTCTCATAAAAAGCTTCACAACACCCTTTTAACGGGCTCTTGTAGTGAAAAATTGGCAAAAAACTACACATTTTGACAATTTTTGCCATAGGGTTTGACCTAGTTTGCACTCCAATTGTGTTGTGATTAGATTTATTGATTGAGTTGACTTATATTATTGATACTATTCTCCATCCATCCTAAAATTCCTTACAACACCTTCTTCACTAGGTCTTGAAATTAAAAAATCGTGAAAAATAACTTATTTTTGCTATATTTTCACTAGGGTTTGACCTTAAGTGATGCTAAAATCATGTTGTGTTGGGTATTTTGGCACCAAGTGGCTGTTATTACTGATATTATTTTATTTCCATCATTATTTTCCTCACAACACCCTTTGTTATGCTCTTTTACATTAAATTTTGGTGAAAAAGTGCCTATTTTGACATATTTTCACTACATTGTGAGTTGGCATTATCTTGGATTTTCATCAATAGTGTGTTGAGAGTGATTATACTGCTGTTTTGGACTGATATTAGTCATATAACCTTCTTTCCTTCACTGAAATCCTCATAGCATCCTTTGTTTCATTCATTTGCATTCGAAAAGCATCAAAAAATAAAGCTTTTTTGGCTACTTTTGCTCTTACCTTTTGCACCAACTTTGAAAAGCTTTCAAAATCTGATTTGGCATTAGTTTGAGCATAAAACAATGGCCTGTAATCATAACAGCACTAATAGGCTCCCTCCGAGACCTAACATGAAAAGAAAGGTTCCTGAACCTGAAATTGTCTTTACTCCTCATGATAGAACAATTGGAGAAAAAGAAGGACCTCTTTACATTACTATGAAAATAATGGGAAACCCTATGAATGGAACTCTTATCAATTGTAATTGCATGACTAATATTTCCACTGAAGTGTTCCTCTTTTCACATCAACTAATGCAAGGCTCTTATGATCTCTCGAGCATGATGATTAAAACACATAAGGGAACCTTTATCAAGAATTTGGGTAAGATATCTTTGTTAATAACATTATCCAAAATACATGTCAAACAATGGTTTGATGTTGTCCATGTTTGTGACCTCTTTCACATTAAATTGGGGCATCCGTGGCTAAAAGAAATGAAAGCTATCCCTTCAACAATACACCATTGTCTGAAATTCCCTCTGGATGGTCGTATAATCACCGTCCCTCATAACAAGTATAAACCTTTGGTTCAGGAAAAACATTATGAATTGAATTACTTTTGGGATAAAACTAAAGCACCTAGTCCTCCTACACATGAAATGACAAAAGATAAACAAGCCACATGTGAAGAGAACTTTAGACCAAAAGGACAAAGTCCCTATGCTGAGGTTCCTCCCCCTGAAATACTTACAGGGATCGGGAAACCATTGTCAACAACAAAATGTCCCACCATGACAAATGAGGTTTGATCCTGACGCTTCATCTTCTCATTTGCATAAGCCTATGAAAGAGGATAGCCCTATCTTACAAGAGATAAGTGGTAAAACAAAATGAAATAGAAAAGCAAGAGAAAGAAGAAAAAGAAGACAAGCTTATGCCATAAACCTTGCCTCTCAACAAGAAAACATTGATCCCAACATTCAACCAAACAAAGACAATCCTAACAATAAACAACATGATGAATAAGATATGAATTTAGCTATGGTATTGTATGTCCCACTATTCTCCATCATTAGGGAATGGGACGATGACAACAATGATTTGCTTATAGACAATTTCTAGCCCAGAAGGGGCCCTACAGGTAAGTATCTCTAACCCTTGGGTCTCTCCTGATGTGCTTCCCCCATGATGTGTTATGTGTTGTTTAGGCCTCCTGGGATGATCTTGGATTCTCCCATAAGGTTTAGGATACCAAGAGACCACCTCTATTGTGACCTTCTTTATGTATATCATCATTCTTCTATATTGCCTCTCTCTAATTTCATTGTTGTGTTTTGCATCTTATAGTCATAGCATCATGGTTGGTGACTTGGGGGCATCCTCCTACATGATTATCCCTAAGACACTTATTTCTCCTCTCTTATTTATTGTTTCCCTTCCTCTAGTGTTTCCATCTTGTGGGTAGATGATGACAAACATTTATACTGATGCGAACCTAGTGTCCCTTTCGAGAGCAATAAAAAGATGGACTATAGTTCCTAATATGACGATGGGGTTGTATGTCTTATCCGATGCTTGGCTAGTGGAAGCACTCATGCTTTCCACATAGTGAATTCTATGATGTCACATTTGTAAACCTTAACAATACTACTTCTCTATGTACCTTTTGTTTTCCTTTGAATCTGGCCTTAGCGGTACTCAATTTGGAGAGCTTCATGATATAGCCCCTAGTTATCCTCAAACACCAAATTTGTTGTATAACCTTGGCTCTTTGTGTGGTTAATCATATGTATTTATGTTGTTGTTTATCATGATGTTGTAGACACTAACATGTTTCTTGCAATGATGTGTTTATGGGAATATTTGGCAATCGTAAAGTACATGTCACCTCCAGGGGGCATGGGCTTTGCAAAAGTTAGTGTTCCCTTGTGTGTTTTCTTCCTACCTTAACGTGCTTGATATCGATAGCTGAAATCAACCACCTTAAGGTGGGGGCATATAAGGTAAGCTATTTGTTATGGATCTTAGTAATGTGTTTGACCTCAGATGCATAGACTTGCACCCCAGAGTAGTGTATCATGCATTCTGAGTTTGTTTACAATTAATCAATCATGTAAGCCCTCTATAGATGTGGGATATCAAGCATATCCTTTTTCTTAAGCCCTGTATGGAGGTAGGGATGGTGTATTTCTTAAAGCAGATTACATCATCCTATCATTTTCAAAAGTCCTCTGCGGAGGTGGAGAGTATTTTTGTGACTAACTCAACCCTTAAGCATGTCTTCAGTGATTGTTGTGGTGAAGCACAATCATCGGTGTGTGCCTGTAATGTGCCTGAGATGGTGTTGGACCTATAAATAGGTATACTCCATCGCTTGTCTGCAATGTTTTTTCTGTGTTTTCAAGTGTGTGTGTTTTGGTGTGCTTATTTTGTATGGCATGTTTGTTGCACCTTTGAGTAGTGCTTCATGCATTTTGGGAGGTTTAGTGTGTATTGCGTGTGTGTTTACCCATATGCAGAGACTAGTGCCTTCGAGTAGTGCTTCCTATATTTTGGGAGGTTTGTTTACTTTCCAGTACTTGCATTTCCATTTCATATATATGAGAAAAAGAAAAGAAAAGATGTCATTTCTGTCTTTCATGCATTAATGTGTCTTCTATACATTGACTATCTACTCTATGTTTTATGTGAATGTAACTATCTTCTCTATGTTTTGTGTGCCTCTTATTGTCTTCTATGTGATTGGCATGTCTTCTCTGTACTTGATTTGTTTGTTGTGTTTCTGACCTTACTTGAATGCATGTATTGGCCTCGCATTTATACATAAATTAAAGCAGGGGCTACATGTAATGTCGAAAAATGTCCCCTTGGGGGCTTTTTCCTCATAAGGTTTAGCTCCCAGGTCTTTAGAGTGCATTTAGGACATTTTAGTTCATATTTTAGCATCCTGATGGAATGCGACCTAAGTCCCATGACAAATTGAAGCTAGGTGGAGCCCTTGAGTTGTACCATGCCTAAAATAGGGGGAGGACTTGGGTGCCCATGCCCTAGTCCTACCCTATTTTAGGGCAGCCCCAATTTTTGGGTGTTAGTTTATGATGATTAGGAGGTTATTTTGCTGACATGGGAAAGTTTGTTTTTTAAAATCTTGGTAGGAAAGCTTGTAGGTGCATATATAAGCATGTATAGGCATTAATTTGTAAACTAGATTGTTATTGTGAACTCTAGGCATTCTCAAGGTGATTCAAGGCTTTCTATTGTGTTGCTAGAGTAGACTTTTGTGTTTTGTGTGTTGATATTTGCAAATTTAAACATCAATTCCTTCATGGCACGAAGAGCATCTTCCTCCACGAAAGCTTCATTACAGGATGACATAATATTGTGTTTTTATTATTGTTTCCTTTGGTTTTTGGCCTCTGTCTAATAAGGGCATGCCTTCTTTATCTGACAATTGTGTTCGAAGATTTAATTGTCCTCTGGGGTTGGACTGAGGCAAACCTCTAAACACCACAATCCCTAAACCAAGTCTTGTGATTGCAAGTCACATGTGTTGCATATGGGGAAAGTGGAGTTGCAGGAAAGCTAGGAAGACATCAAGGATTCAGGATCTGAAGGAAAGATGGACAAAGGAGTAGTTCTGGGACTAGGGAACTCGCTCCTATATCCTCTATAGAGTGATTATGGAAAATAGAAGTTATAGGGCTGATCAGTGTACATTGGACTTGGGCACCCACTCGAGTGTCCTTGACTATTCTGCCTTGGAACCCTGAAAATAGGTATTCTGTAATTTGGTATTTTACTCCTATCTACAAGAGCTTTTTCTATAATTCATTAATTTGTTGTCGTATTTGCTTAATTAGGGGTTTAATGGTCAAGTGACCATAAGAGAAGGAAAATTTGATAATTAATTCCCTAATCCAAGTTTCCCTACATCTAAAAGTGACTCTAGGGTATGATAATGCTTGCCATTCAACCCTAGATCCTTTGATGTTAGGGTAAAGGGAGGATTTTAACATCTAAATGACAAAAGATTAACAAATCCAATTTTACCCTAAATAGTAACTAGTTTATGTTATTACTCAAGTAATTGAGTTTGTGTGAATTGAGTATTATTGTGTTGATTGTGTCAAGTCAAGCTGAGATAGGAGTGGTAGAAAAATGACCCATAGTTCCATATAGGAAGGTGTGTGGGGGACCATCAATCTTTGGAGGGAGTAAAGTACTTGGATGATGCTCTCTGTCCATGTGGTACCTTGGTATGCCATAATCTTATTACTCAAAGACAACATTGCATATTGACAATGGTATTTTTATTTGTGCATGAATTATTGTGTATTGTACTTCTATGTAAATGAAAGCCTATAATTTATGTCATTTTGTAAGAATGTAAAGGTATTATTATATTTATTTTGAATATGAATGCAATTTAATATGAAAAAGAAACAATCTATTTGAATGGTCATTTGGAATTGAATAGAAATTAGACAAGTTTAATAAGATCAATAGTGAAAAAAATATGTACATATGCTTATCTTGCACATAAATTGTTTGAATTGGAATATTTAGTGAATTTGTTTATCTCAATAAGTGTAATTGGTTCTCTTGTATGAATATATCTTAGAAGTTTATTTTTCTTCAAAGAAATGATGTTCAAGATATCTACATTGTTACAATGAGAATGATGTGCTCTTGTTTATATATATATATATATATATATATATATGGTAGAATTTCATTGAAGTATTATAATATGAAAGTAAGTACATTACAACAGTCTCCTCTTTTCTCTAGCAACCTTCCTTTCTCCCACCTATTTTCCCTTTCAATCCACCTCTTCATCTTGTACTCTTTCTTCACTCTCCATGCCTCTCATTTACCCCTTCACCTTCTATCTTCTCTTCCTACCTCAACCCCACATAGGGATAACTTTAAAGAACCCCCTAAACAAACCTATAAAATTCTGGTGAATCCTAGCTAAATGATATAATTTTCCTAGTGAATCTTTCTTTTTTTTGAAAAAATATTAATTTTTCTAGCAAATTTATGCCCATTCTTAGAATTTTTTATAAAATCGTGGCTAATCCTAATGAATAATTGGTAAAAAAAATTTGTTGGCAAATTATACTTGTATTCAAAAAAATAAAATAAGTTTGATGATGAATTATATAAATATTCAAAAATATAAAATTAAATATTTGGTGAATGTGCTAGCAAGTTTTTGAAAAAACATAATGTGGCTGGTAAAAATATCAAATGCTAAATGATAATGATTAAGTTACTTGAAAAATTTATAGATTTAAAAATATTTACATTTACATCATTGGATGATTGTAGATTAACAACACAAGTTCTATTCTAGGCTGAGTTTTGACACACCTAAATTTATACATAAAGTCTCTAGAATAGAGAGAAGTGTTAACGAGTCAATGATTTAGATTAACAAAAGATAATAGATAATAAAAATAAAATTCCAAAGTATGACTATGATGCAAGAAACACCTCCCCTTGTCTTTATTTTTCACAACTCCACACAAAAACAACTCTATACTAACAATGTCAAATTGTTCACAATTTCAACATTCAGATTACAACACACAAAATTAAATTGATATTCATATTCAAATTTAGAAATACATCTACAAGCAATTTATTTACAATATCAGACTTGAACAGCCTCTGCCATAACTCCAATACTTCATATTTGCACGTTCACACTCTCAAATTCTACACTCACTGCATACTCTCATCTTATTTCTTTCACTTGGTTGATCCCACTCAATTCTTGGATTGTGCCCCTTCAAACCTATGCTCAGGTATAAATAGATTGTAGAGGTGTCAAGAAGTTGAATAGTCATAAGTCTGTTCATGTATTCACTTTGACGCTTCATTGGCCCTATAAGGTGTCCCATGCAGTAGTTAGACTTCTTGTTTTAAATGATAAGCACTTGGTTGTTTAAAGCGCTTGAATAAAGACATCATAGATGGCAGTTCATGCCAATGTTGCTGCCATCTAGAGAAAGAGACAACCGATGACTCTCGATAAAATTGGAGATTCACTTTTGAGAACAAAAGGAATGAGAATAATCCATGGAAAAAATATGTTAGAGAGAGAAATGACACAAACATTAAAGAAATGAATAAACTTTGAAAATAATCCAATTTAATTCATGCAACAATAGATGCCAATCCAAATTGATTATGTCGCTAAAGAGAATGCATCCTATACACCCTACGATCTCCTATCTACACTACTCTATCTTGAATGCTCCTCCTTCACTTTCATTATTAACACTTGTATCCACACGAGGTTCAAGAAATACACCGATATGAATAGTTGATGAGCTTAGGAAATTTCCCAGTGTGAATTTTTTTCCCACGACTCGAGATAATTCTGAGCATTATGATGCTCACATATAAAAGCCTATCGGATTATAGTTCAACATGAATGAGAAAGGAAGAATTAAGTGCTCGAGAAGCTCCACAAATTCAATATATATGTAAATCAATGAAACTTGCAACACTAGAATGAGGGGACAGGTCAAATTAGTGGGGCCATAGAAGTACCCCCATGTCTTGAACACCAACATTTGACTACTCCCCCTGATTGGTGAAGCTTGACGTTGTCTATGTTGGGTTTTCCATTCAACATACTATAAAGTTTTTCTTTTTCTATCCAAGAACCAATACCATGTTGCTCTGAGCATATCAATAGCACCCAAAATCAACTCATCACCGAGGCCTTCCACCTAGCCCATTACATTAATCACTATACCTATTGCTTGAGCATCTACATTGGCAGTAAATTGCAAATGTAAAGTTCTGGAATGATCTTTTACTAGTACTTTATATAACTATGCATTCACACCCAATTAATTGTGCCCATAAAAGAAGATAATAGGTATCTCTAGAGATATTCCTTTGATTGGATCAATTGGCATTTCGATAGGAGTTAAAGAAATGGATATTGATCATTTCCCTGATGTCAAGATCTACAAACGTCATCTCCATCTTGTAGCACTTTGATAACAATTATTCAGATCCTTGAAAACCTTAGAGAGGACATCAAAGACCATCAAGGATCAAAATGCAATCCTGCCAATACATCGGATCGACAATTGAGACAACAAAACTGATGGAAAAAAAAATTGAAATTGTCTGTGTGATGCAGGATTGGTCATGCGCCTGAGTGCTCCTACATCAGACACGCTGGGTAAAATCTTTGTGAGTATAGGTTCACAAAGGTGGAGTTGAGTAGTTGTACTACTCTTCCAGGTTGCGATCAACCTACAATGAACTCCGTCATTGTCCAAGAGCTGAAAATTAATCTTTTTTTTTCCTTTTCCAACATCGTACTCAAACACGCACCACCTTCCTCTGACAACACCACTTCTTCCTCCTCTTTCCACTTGTGGACTCATGTCCATTAAAGCTTGACTTCCTCCACAAAATTATTTCCTCACTCCTCTCCTCCTTTGTGGGTTCAAACCCACCTGTAATCGTCCACCTCCACCAATATCCTTAACCATCTTCACACACAACCACACAACATTCTCTTGTCCTCTATTCATATCATTTTTCACTGCCACTTCTGGAAACAAAACAACATCACATAACTTATTTACCTTATACACATTCACAGTTGCAACATCAAACTTCATTGTAATGTCTTCCACAAACTCGTTAGCTACGACTACAACCTCTACTACTGTAATCACTTCTTCATTTTCTTTCACCTTAGTTTCTCTTACCTCTTCTTCCACCACCAAAATCAAATCATCTTTCTCCTCATGCTTGGCTGCAACCTCTTCACATTCTATCATTGAACCTTCAATCTCTTCATCGTTGCTGCCCACCCCTTCATCTTCAATTGCTGCAACTTCTTCTGCTGCAATCTCTTTCTTTTCTCTATATTTTTCTTCATCTTTGTCCTCATTTCCTACACACACAAATCCACCTGCATACAAAACATCATTAGAAGAAACATGGGACTCATCCTTACTCATTTTCTTTTCCATCATCATCCCCACTATAATTTCTCTCAGAACATGCCATGTCTCTTGTCGCAAATCATATAGTTGATTATCAAACACTGTCATCAATATTCTATCTCTCCTCACAAGGATTTAAAATTCTAAAGGTCTTCTCATGACCATCCTCATACTTTTCCTCTTCGACATCATGTCAAACACTTTTCCTACTACTCTCTACCCAAGAAGACTTCTGGAAGATGCTTCCTCACCCACTCTTTCTCTCTCTCAGTGGTGGAACTCAACACCTTCTACCCAACTTTAGTCTTCATTGGAGAATAGCCCACATCAGTCCTAGTGCATACTCTACACTTTCAGGATCACCTGGTTTGATACCAATTGATGCAAGAAACACCTCCTCTTGCCTTTACTTTTCACAACTCCACACAAAAACAACTCTATACTAACAATGTCAAATTGTTCACAATTAAAACATTCAGATTACAACACACAAAATTAAATTGATATTCATATTCAATTCAGAAATACATCTGCAAGCAATTTATTTACAATATCAGCCTTCAACGGCCTATACCATAACTCTAGCACTTCATATTTGCATGTTCACACTCTCAGATTCTACACTCACTCCATACTCTCATCTTATTTCTTTCACTTGATTGATCCCACTCTCAGTTTTTGGACTGTGCCCCTCCAAACCTACGCTTAGGTATAAATAGATTGTAGAGGTGTCAAGAAGTTGAATAGTCATAAGTTTGTTCATGTATTCACTTTGATGCTTCATTGGCCCTATAAGGCATCCCAAGCATCTGTTAGACTTCTTGTTTTAAATGATAAGCAGTTGGTTGTTTAAAGCACTTGAATAAAGACATCATAGATGGTAGTTCATGCCAATGTTGCCACCATCCAAAGAAAGAGACAACTGGTGACTCTCCATATAATTGGATTTTCATTTTTGTCAATAGAAGGAATGAAAATAATCCATGGAAAGAATATCTTAGTGAGAGGAATGACACAAAAATTTAAGAAATGAATGAACTTCAAAAATAATCCTATCTACACCCTGCTATCTTGACACTCCTCCCTTGCTTTCATTATTAACACTTGCACCCATAGGAACTTCAAGAAATACATCGATAAGAATAGTTGACGAATTTAAATTATTTCCCAGCATGAATTTTTTTCCATGACGTGAGACAATTTTGAGCATTATGATGCTCACATACAAAAGCTTATCGGTTGATAGTTTAGCACCAATGAGAAAGGAAGAACGATGTGCTTGAGAAGCTCCACAAATTTGATATATATGCAAATCACTCAAACTTGGAAGACTATAATGAGGGGATAGGTCATTAGTGGGGCCATAGAAGTAATCCCATGTCTTAAACACTAGCATTTGGCTAATCCCCCTGATTGGTGAAGCTTGACAATGTCTACGTTGGGCTTTCCATTCAACATGCTATAATGTTTTTTTTTTTCTATCCAAGAACCAATACCATGTCTACTCTGAGCATATCAATAGTATACAAAATCATCTCATCACCAAGGTCTTCCACCCAGCCCATTGTATTAATCACTATATCCGGTACTCGAGCATCTGCATTGGCAACAAACCACAAATCCTAAGTTCTAGCAAGTTCTTTCACCAGTACTTTATATAACTCTGAATTCACACCCAATTGATTGTGCCCATAAAAGTAGACAATAAGCATCTCCAGAGATATTCCTTTGACAAGATCAATTGGCATTTCGATGGGAGTTAAAGAAATGGATATTGATCATTGCCCCAATGTCAAGATCTACAAACATCAGCTTAATCTTGTAGCACTTTGAAAACAATTATTCAAATCTTTGAAAACCTTAGAGAGGACACTGAAGATCATCAATGATCAAAATTCAAAATACAATCCTACCAATATATTGGATTGGCAGTTGATTCAACAAAATTGATGGCAAAAAAAATGAAATTATTTTTGTGGGACACATGATTGCTTGTGTGCCTAGGTGCTCCTACATCATACATGCTGGGTAAAACATTTATGAGCATAGGCTCACAATGGTGGAGTTGAGTAGTTGCACTACTCTTCTAGGTTGCCATCAACCTACATCAAACTCCTTCATTTTCCAAGAGCTGAAAATCAATCTTTCTTTCACCTTTTCCAACATCACACTGAAACACGTACCACATTCCTCTAGCAACACTGCTTCTTCCTCCTCTTTCCCCTTGTAGACTCATGTCCATCGAAGCCTGACCTCCTCCACCAAATTCTTTCCTCACTCGTCTCCTCCTCCATGGGTTCAAACCCACCTTTAACCGTCCACCTCCACTAATATCCTGTAACATCCTTAACCATCTCTACACACAACCACATAACATTATCTTGTCCTCTATTCATCTCATTTTCTACTAGCACATCTGAAAAAAATAACATCACATAACTTATTTATCTCATTCACATTTACAACTACAACATCAAACTTCACTGTGATGTCTTTCACATTCTCATCAGTTGTAACTACATCCTGTACTACTATAATCACTATTTCATTTTCTTTTAACTTTGTTTCTCTTACTTCTTATTCCAACACCAAATTCAAATCATCTTTTTCCTCATCCTTCACTATAACCTCTTCACGTTCTATCACTGTACCTTCAATCTCTTCATCCTAGCTACCTGTCACTTCATCTTCAACTGCTGCAATCTCTTTCATTTCTCCATATTTTTCATCTTTTTCCTCATTTCCTGCACACAAAAATCCACCTACATAAAAAAACATCATTAGAAGAAACATGGAACTCATCCTTACCCATTTTCTTTTCCATCTTCATCCCCGCTATAGTTTCTCTCAGAACATTTTGTGTCTCTTATCACAAATCCTATAGTTGATTATCCAACACCATCATCAATATTCCGACTCTTGTCACAAGGAATGAAATTCTTGAAGGTCTTCTCAAGACCAACCTCATACTTTTCCTCTTCGACATCCTATCAAATACTTTTCCTACTACTCTCTACCCAAGAAGACTTCTGGAAGATGCTTCCTCACCCACTCTTTTTGTCTCTCAATAGTGGAACTCAACACCTTCTACCTAGCTTTAGTCTTCACTGGAGAATAGCCCACCTCAGTCCTAGTGCATACTTTGTAATCTAAATATTACTTGCCCTGATACCAATTGATGCAAGAAACACATCCTCTTGCCTTCAGTTTTCACAACTCCACACAAAAACAACTCTATACTAACAATGTCAAATTGTTCACAATTCAAACATTCAGATTACAACATACAAAATTAAATTGATATTCATATTCAAATTCAGAAATACATCTACAAGCAATTTATTTACAATATCATCCTTCAATGGTCTTTGCCATAACTCCAACACTTCATATTTGCATGTTCACACTCTCAAATTTTGCACTAACTACATACTCTCATCTTATTTCTTTCACTTGACTAATCCTACTCTTAGTTCTTGGACCACGCTCATCTAAACCTATGCTCAGGTATAAATAGATTGTAGAGGTGTCAAGAAGTGTAATAGTCACAAGTCTGTTCATGTATTCACTTTGATGCTTCATTGGCCCTATAAGGCACCTCATGCATCTATTAGACTTATTGTTTTAAATGATAGGCACTTGGTTGTTTACAGAGCTTGAATAAAGACATCATAGATGACAGTTCATGCCATTGTTGTTGTCATCCAAAGAAACAGACAACTAGTGACTCTCCATAAAACTGGAGAAGCATTTTTTAGAATAGAAGGAATGAGAATAATCCATGGAAAGAATATCATAGCGAGAGGAATGACACAAACATTGAATAAATGAATGAACTTAAAAAATAATCCAATTTAATTCATGCAATAGAAGATGCCAATCCAAAATGATTATGGCACTAAAGAGAATGCATCATATACGCCCTACAATCTACTATCTACACTCCGCTATCTTGAATGCTCCTCCATTGCTTTCATTATTACTTACAACCATAGGAGGTTCAATAAATATGGTGATAGGAATAGTCAATGAGTTTAGGAAATTTCCTAGCGTGAACTTTTTTTCCACAATGTGTAAAATTTCAATCATTATGATGGTCACATATAAAATTCTAATGGCTAATAGTTGAACACCAATGAGAAAGGTAGAACGAAGTGCTTGAGAACCTCTAGAAATTTGATATATAGGTAAATCACTAAAACTTACAACACTAGAATGAGGGGATAGGTCATTAGTAGGGCCATAGAAGTACTCTCATGTCTTGAACACTAGCATTTGACTACTCCCCCTGATTGGTGAAGCTTGACGATGTCTATGTTGGGTTTTCCATTCAATATGCTATAAAGTTTTTCTTTTTCTGTCCAAGAAACAATACCACATCTGCTCTGAGCATATCAATCATGTGAAAATTTAACTTATCACCAAGGACTTCCACCCAACCCATTGTATTAATCACTATACCCACTTCTCAAGCATCTACATTGGCAGAGAACCGCAAATCCAAAGTTCTAGCAAGTTCTTTCACCAGTACTTTGTATAACTCTGAATTCACACCCGATTAATTATGCCCATAAAAGTAGACAATAGGAATAACTAGAGATATTCCTTTCATGGTATCAATTGGCATTTCAATGGGAGTTAAAGAAATGGATATTGATCATTGCCCTAATGTCAAGATCTACAAACGTCAACTCAATCTTGTGCTGGCTATCACAACCAATTTGAATGATCCTGCAATCAAAACCAATACATGTACATAGTCTCCTCAACCAAACTACATCCTTAGAGACATGGGTAGCAGCCATATATTCTGCTTGAGTGGTGGACAAAGCAATGGTTGGTGGCCTCTTACTCATGTATCTCAATGCTCCTCCAAACAAAGTAAACACAGCCACTAGTTGACCTTCAACTATCGAAGTTATCTACCCAATCTGCATCAACAAATCCTTGTATGTCCAAAGCTTTATCAGCACTATTAATACTAGAATAAACCAAAAAATAATTAGGTGTACCTGTAAGATATTTAAAGACCCTTTTTACATTATTCCAATGTTGTCTACAAGGGTTAGACGTAAATCTTCTCAAAACTCCCACTGCTTGGGCAATATCTAGCCTAGTGCAAACCATTGCATACAAAAAAACTCCCCACAACACTAGCATATGGCACATTAGATGTATCCTCAAAATCATCCTCATTCTTTGGACACAAATCTAATGAAAGATTAGTACCAATGGGTAAAGGAACTTTAACTAGGTTACAATCCTGCATACTAAATCTATGTAAAATGGTATTCACATATTTACTCTCAGAAAACCAAAGCTTTCTATTACCTTTTTCACACCTGATCTTGATACCCAGAATATGCCTAGTAGCACCAAGATCCTTCATATCAAATGCACCTAAAAGTTGGGCTTTTAGCTCACTGATCATACCCTTACTATTGCTAAAAAATAACATGTCATCAACATACAATTCAATGATCAGTACAAAATCATCAATACAATGAATGTACACACAATTATCCTCCTCACTTCTAAGTTCTAACAAAACCCAATTTCAACACAAATGAGTCAAACTTTTAGTACCACATTCTGGGGGATTGTTTTAGATGATAAAAAGACCTCTTTAACCTACAAATTGAATGTTCTTTCCCTTCTACCTCAAAACCTATAGGTTGTTGCATATAAATTTTTTCCTCAAGATCTCCATGCAAGAACATAGTCTTAACATCCATTTTCTCTATTTCCCAACCAAAATTTGTAGCAATGGATAAAAGAAATCTAATAGAAGTTAACTTAGAAACACGAGAGAAAATTTCATTGAAATCAACTCTCTCTCTCTCTCTCTTAGAGTAGCCCTTGGCTACCAGTCTAGCCTTGTAATTCTCCAATTAACCATTTGCTCCAAACTTCTTCTTCAAGACCCATTTCCAACCTATGGCCTTTCTTCCTTTGGGAAAACAAATAAGATCCCAAGTGTTACAAGAGTCTAAAGACATCATCTCCTCTTACATGGCTAACTATCAAGACTGGCTATCATTTACATGAATAGCTTCCCTATAGGATCTAGGTTCATCATTAGTACTAAATAAAGAAAATACACAATGGAAATCTAGTGGGCTATAACTGTCAACTGGATTTCATTGTCTTTTTTATCTCCTCAAGGGTGGAGTAAGAGACTCAACTCTTTCTTCTACATGTTTTTTTGCTCCAACTTCTTCTATAACAACAAAGTCTTCCTCTTTAGAACTACTCAAATCTTCTTCTTCTTCATCTTCACCCTCCAATCCATCATTGTATTCTTCCTAAGGTGCATCTTCCTACTCTAAGTCAAATTGCACTCTCTGCACATTATCTTTTTCTTTTGGCTACTTAGGTTCAGAAATAGCTCTAAGTTCCCTTAAAATAACATCTTTAGAGAAAATAATTTTCTGGTTAGAGGATCCCAAAGCTTATAACCCTTAACATTCTCACCATATCCAATGAAGATGCATTTTTATGCTTCCAAAACCAACTTAGATCCTTTTTCCTTAGGCACATGAACAAAAGCCTCATAGCTAAAAACCCTTAAATGTGAAACAAAAGGTTTCTTACTTGTCCACACTTCATAAGGTGTCGAAGCAAGAGCCTTATATGGAGATCTATTAATCAAGTAACATGCAGTACATAGAGCCTTTGCCCAAAAGAATTTATCCAACTATGAATCACTCAACATACTTCTAGCTATTTCCATGATTGTTCAGTTCATCCTTTCTATAACACCATTCTACTATGGTGTATACAAAGTTGTCTTTTGTTTGATTATACCTGCATGCTTACAAAACTCATGAAATGCCTTAGGTAACTATTCCCCAGCATTGTCAAATCTTAATATTTTTATCTTTAATCCAAATTGGTTTCAAACTAAGACTTTAAAACCTTTAAAATTAGTGAAAACATTAGATTTGTATTTCATAAAATAAATTCATGTAAATCTAGATAAATCATCAATGAAAGTAAAAGTTAATGAGATTTTCCAATAGATTCATTCTCCACAAGTCCAAACACATCTGAATGAATAATCTCTAACTTGTCTTTCTCTCTATTCTTTCCTAAAGAAAATGATGTTCTATTTTGTTTTCCAAATGCTCAATTCTCACAGAAATTAAAGTACTCATCAAAGTAAGAGAAATCATCCAACAAATTTTACTTCTTAATAGTTTTCAAAACATTATTACTTGTGTGGCGCAGTCTATGGTGCTACAACATATAAGTGTTTCCAAAAGCCTTAGAAACATAAGAGGAATTACAAATTGTAGTGGCATCTAGCCTAAACAAGGTTCCATTCTCTTCCCCTTCACTATTACCAAGTTTCCTCTCACCAATCTGCAACCATGCTTATCAAATGTTACATGCATTCCCAAATCATTCAACTTCAAAACTGAAATCAAATTTCTAGCTAATCCAGGAACATCCAAAACATCAGGGATGGTTTTAATCCTCCCATCACTAAAACACAACAATACCATACCTTTCCAAGCTATCGAATATGTAGAGTTTTCCCCAAGGTACACTTTACCTCCATCATACTCTTCGTATGTGGAAAATCATTCCTTATGTGAGCTCATATGATACAAGCATCCTGAGTCAACCAACCAATGATCATTAGAAACAATTTTGCATGTAGAAAATAAAACATCTTCACCTACATTCAAGGACTTTTTAAAAGTTGTATCCCACTATTTCTTTGGGTTTCTACACTCCTTTTTCACATGTGCCCTCTTTCCATAGTTCTAAAACTTAACTCTAATCTTCTTTCCAAGAGTCTTAGATCAACCCTTAGATTTGTCCTTAGCCCCTTTCTAATCTCTTTTCAGTCCTCTTTCCTTAGAAATTTCCCTCACATTGAGAGCCTCAGTGTTAACCTATGAAGTCTTCTTCCTCATCTCCTATTCCAAAAAAAGTTGCAATAAGATGATCCAGCTTCTGAACTTCAAGGTTAGTAGTAATAGCAAGGATAACATTCTCTCAAGATTTAGGTAGAGAACAAAGTAAAAGTATGCATTTATCTTCCTCTGCAATTGTAGCATCTACAAAATGAAGCTGACTCAAAAGAAGATTAAAATTTTCAAAATGCTCTGCAATAGAATAACCCTCTTTCATTTTAATAGAAAACAAATTCCGCTTTAAATAAAACTATTTTACCATGCTCTTGGATTGATAAATCTCACCCAATGTTTTACATAGTTTATGTGTGCAGTCTCTTCCTTTAAGACATTCAACATGACAGAATATGGAAGACATAGTCAGATAGTTCCCTGTGCCTTCTTATCCAACCTTTCCCATCTCTCTCGACTCATATCATCATGCTTCTCTTTTTGAACAACCAACCATTGGTTTTGCTCTTCTAGCAAATCCTCCATTTTAAGCTTCTACAACTCATACCCCATACCATTAAACTTCTCAATGTCCAATCAAGAGGTTGAAGTAGTGGTGGATACAGCCATAATATCAACTCAAGATCTGCAAACACAAACAACCAAATCTCCCACTATAGTAACAGAACCTTCACACTACCACCCAAGAGTCAAAGTTTGCTATGCTTTGATACCAAATGTTAGAAAATGAAGGCAACAACTACTAAAATGGAAATTTGATTACAATATGTTAATGATCTCAAATAGTGTAATGTCAATGAAGATTGCATTTGAAAATTAAAATCACAACACAGGGACAAACACCATAGAAGAATAAAACCAGATATAACATGTAGAAAACCCTTTTGGGTAAAAAAAACTCTACCAAGTAAAGAGGCTCAAGTTGTATTATTTTCAAAATTTGAATAACATAATAGATGCACTTCCTTCTTCTCTCCAACCTTCACTCTAGCATCATCTATGTACAAAAATCTCTCATACTACAACAATTACACGGCAATTTACTTATAAAAGAGTTTTCCCTCCAATCGAGGCATCCACTTTCTCTATCTTGAGAATCTCCAACATTCAAAGATTAAATGTCTTCTTAGAAGCTCATGACACTTGTCCAAAGTTAGCCATGAAAAGATAGGCACCCAAGGCCAAAAATGGTATCTGACAACATCTTATGACACATCATAACTATCATAGATTCTACTATAAGGTATCTTTCCAATATGAGCACCTAGAGCTAAACATAGCATCTTACAACTATTAATTACTTGTCATAAGCTATCATAGTCTCATAGAATCTTATGACAACTTGCAATTGTCATATATTCTCTTACATGCACTCACCAACTTTATGACATGTGTCATAGCTAAAAAGAGATGATTCCTCCAAGGTGGTGCCTACCCTCATTTACTCATGATTTTTACAATTACCAACCATAAATGTCACTCCATAATTACCTCTGGTAAGTTCAGAATTACCACTACTGGTAAAACTACCTCATTCCCTTATGGGTAATTACAAATTACAAATAATAAAATGGAATAAATACATTATTGGGATTTACAAGGTTAATGGCACCTTATCCCAACACTCACCCACTTTACATTATACATTTTAAATCAACCCATAGGAAATAAAATGAAAATAATTAGGCACTAGCGACAAGGCCCATGGCCTCTCTACACTAAACAAATTTCTATGTGCTCACAGTCTTGGTCAATGAATCTGCAACATTCCCCTAAGTTTCTATATTCTTTAGCTCAATCTGTCCACTTGTAATCAATTCTCAAATGAAGTGATACTGAACATTAACATGCTTAGTCTAAGCATGATAAATAGTATTCTTGGCCAAAAAGATAGCACTCTGGCTATCACAACCAATCTGAATGACCCTACAATCAAAACCATTACATGTAGACAGTCTCCTCAACCAAACATCCTCCTTAAAGACATGGGTAGTAGGCATATACTTTGCTTCAGTGGTGGACAAAGTAATAGTGGGATGCCTCCTACTCATCCAACTCATTACTACTCTAAACAGAGTAAACACATACCTACTAGTGGACCTCTAACTATCCAAAGCACCTTCCCAATTTGTATCAACAAATCCCTATATGTCTAAACTTTTATCAGCACTATCAGTACCAAAATAAACTAAGCAATAATTAGAAATACCTATAGGATATTGAAGCACCCTTTTCACATGGTTCCAATGTTGTCTACTAGGGTTATGATGGTGTCAGATTGTCATTGATGTCAAAAAGGTCTTGCATGATCTTGGGTTGATACTAGTAAACATCTGAAGGTCACTAATCAGGAGCTTGGTTAGTGTGAATGCTTGGTCATCAAGGTTGGAACAAAGATAAGTTTATGACATAATATCAAGACAGAGCAATGAAATGATCTTTGTTTGAAATGATCTATACAGATGTTGGAGTCAGTGATAAGGTTTATTGAATACAAAACTCAAAGATTAACATAGATGACATTATATGTCCTCATAGGCTTGGTTCGACAAAATTCACATGCTTCAGTAATGCAAGAGCAATGCAGATCAGTTGAATTGTAGTGAAGCACAAGTCGATGCAAGTACATTCTAATAAAAAGGTTCTTGATGTTATGTTGATCTCAATCAGAGGATTATGTTTTAGTTCATCATACTGGTTGTAATATGGTTTGTCATGGATCTCAGTGATTATTCTTCATGATGACACTATGTCTGCAATAGATGCCTTCCTTGATGGATGATCAGTTAGATGAAATCATGTTGTTATGATAGCTCATGGCACAGAATCATAAGTTGCAAAGAATTTGGTGTGATCTTAGTTAAGAAATCAATGTCATGGTTCTTTTATTTGGTTCCAAAACAAAAGTGGCAAAATATATTCAATCTATGCAGGGTTATGCAGATCTATTTAGTGTTATCTCTATGGTCATGGTGTGCATTTATCTCTGTGGTAATTGTTTCAAGTGCTAGGAGGTTAATTTCTTGAAATCCTAGTTCTAATGCACTAAATGTGTATCAAAAGGTTGTTGAAATCTTTAAAACCTTTATTCATATTTACCCATCTACATTTGTGGCACTTTTGTTATATTGAATTGGTGACTTGTGATAGAAAGTTGACAACTTAAAATGTCACCGTGTGGAGGGTTTAAGAACATGGGGCAACCGGCCCCTTTCCTTCTTTCACCAATGGAGCAAGTCCTCTACATTGGTAGGCTTTCAATGTTTTTGATTTTAAAATTATCACCACCAAAAAGGTCAAAAGGGCACGGTTTTTGTGTGGCTGATGCATTAAGGAAAAAGCTACTTTTCTTCCTTGAAAATGTGTGAAGAGTTTAGAATTTCTTTTAAGCCCGAATCAAAGATAGATAGTTTCCTTTTTAAAAAAACTTAGTAATTTCCTTTTTGGTCAGTCCCTTATAAATGTAAGGAGTTTCTTTTATAAGGAGATTTTTATTGTTTATTTTCTAAATGAGAAAAATCCTTATGAAGAAATTTTTGTATATTAGAAGTTAGAAAAAGATAAACATCAAAATTTCTTAAGGAGATTTTTTTTAAAGAAAAATATTTATGGAGGATTGGAGATTTTTTAATGAAGATTTATTTTTTGTGTGGGAAGAATTTGAATAGTTTTTGAAGACAAAGATGATTTTGTTTGAGAAGTGAAAATATTTATACAGAGGAATATGAAAAATCTTTTGCAGGTGAATCAATTTGTGAAGGCTCTTCATTTTTGACATGGACAAATTGAAGCAATCCAGTGATTTTTTAAATGGATATGAAGGATCATGCAATGAAGATGATTTTGTTTGAGAGAGGAGAAAAATGTGAATGGAGTATGTTTGAAATTTTTTTATGCAAGGAAGATAAATTGGATTCAAGATTTTTGAGATGAAATTTTTTATGAAAGGGAGTATGAACAGATTGAAGGCTCTGAAAATATGAAAGTCATTTGTGTGAAGATTTGTTTGAGAGATATGATTTTATTTTTGAAAATTCTTTATGAACAAAAATGGTCTACAGAGAAATAAAATGATCTTATTTTTGCAGATGTAATGTAAAAAAAAAAGGCGAGGGGGAGAATGGGAATATGAAAGGATATTCAGAGTTCTATGTAATGGTTTTTGCAAATACATTGAGTGAGAGATTTTTGGTGAATATGTCAATGGTTTTGTATTCAATAAACCTTATCACTAACTCCAACATCTGTATAGATCATTTCATTGCTCTGTCTTGATATTATGTCATAAACTTATCCTTGTTCCAACCTTGATGACCAAGCATTCACATTGACCAAGCTCCTGATTAGTGACCTTTAAATGTTTACTAGTATCAACCCAAGATCCTGCAAGACCTTTTTGACATCAATGACAATCTGACACCATCATTCTCCCCCTTTGTCATTGATGGCAAAACTACCTAATGCAATTTTTCTTTCTCCCCCTTTTTGACATCTGATGACAAAGATTCAAAAACTATTTGCTCCCTGTATGTTGAATATCATTGGCAATTACTGGCAAGAATAACCAACACAAACCACTATCTGACATAATGAAACTTATATGTCAATTTCAATATAATATCACTTTTTGACACAAAACCCAAATGAGGATGAAGAAAACATATCTCTTTTCAAATTTCCCATGATAGTGACAACTCAATCCTTTGATTAACTCACTCCCCGTGAGAACAACTCCACTTAAAGATGTTATAGCATGATAATAATCATTATAATCATATTGAAATATGAACACTTTGAAGGCATAAACTCCTATTAAAATTTGAATAAGTAATGATTTATGATGATAACAATCCTGAAGCCAACATATGACAAACCTTTTTGAACATTACCATCTGCTATTGCTGATTTTAACTTCCTCTGATGAAATGCAGGATATCACCAACAATGTCATAGCATGAAGAACTCTGTCTGAAACATGGAAGATCATCAATGAAACAAGTGAAACACTATCTCCAAATCACCTGAAAGTTTCAATACTTATGCAAACATATGTCATAAAAACATTACACAACAAGGTAATTGATATGACTATCAAATTGACTTCTTTGATATGAACTATCATCCTGCAACCAAACTATTCTGACACCTTTTCTGACATGACAAAGACAGAAGACCATCTGAACTATCCTCCTATTCTACACAAGACACTTGTCAATTCTAATACAAAACCACATCTAAAAAAAACTACAATCAACAAGAATTTCTGTCTCTTGACATTACCATTCAAATAACATTTTCAAAAACACTTTGGATTGCAATACCATAACAATCCAACCTTTGTAATCATAAACATGATCAAGATCATTTGTCAAACAATTTGTGCATTTGAACACCTTTTCAATATCTTGAAAGTATAATAGGCCAAAGAACACTTGAAACACTGTCACATACTAAACATCAACATTGTTAGCAACATCATTATCAACTATTTCAAAGCATGGCAAGACAGAAAAGATCATCATATCAAATGATCCGTTTTCGTGAAACTTCTTGGGGTTAACTAATAGAACATTTGATACCTCCCCCTTACTTCATGCTATGTTATGCAACAGATGAAATGAATTGTGCAAGATACACAAGCTTAGATTCTGACTTCTCTTTACTTTCTTTCTGCTTCCAGATTTTCACAGGTGCTTTCTTCCTCCAAACCTTTTCTGCTTCTTTTCTTTTCCACCTTTTTAAATCAGGTGAAGCTTTCCTGCAACTATGAGCTTTATGACCAAAAGAATTGCAATTATAACAAACTATGTTATAACCAAATGACTGATACCTTTTTGACATCTCCTGACCAATTATGTTATGCTTCCATGTAGGATCATACATTCTATTCATTTGTAGTTTCTTTGAATGTGTCCAACATTATGGCACTTGTAACAAATAATATCAGTATTTCTTCTGCAATTAACTGATTTGTGTCCAAATTGATTACAAGCATAACAATGACCATTAAAAGAATAATTATACCTATACATGTATGCTTGTCTAATAGGAGCACTTTTTCTTAAAGTTCTTCTTCTTTGATTATGCATTTTGTTTTCAGTGGTAGCATTCAAATCAATCTTCTTTCTAGGTGTCTCTCTAGCTTTTGAACATTCTCCTTCTTCAAAACCAAGTCCAGTAGTGTCTTCATCTAGTTTTTTCTTACCAAGCATCTTATCAAACACTTGATATTTCTTAGATAAAACCTTGAGACCATCATACTCTTTTCTTAGATTAATAATTTCACTCTCCAGTTTTAGATTTTCAATCCTTGAAACTTCAAGGTTAGAAATTGAGCCATCAGCTATCCTCTTAGCTTCTTCAATTTTTGTCTTCAATCTAGCAATTAGTTTGTCTGAATCATCAATATATGTCTTTAAACTAATAATTTGACATTCAGCCTCTTCAAGATCTATAAGAGCTTTGTCTTTTAAATCTCTTTCTTGTTGCAGCTGCAACATTAATTTTTGGTTCTCCTTCTTATACTTCTTGAGCTCACTTAGAGCATATATAAGCTCTCCTTCTAGATCAATCTCACAGTCTTGTTCATCATAATCCTGATCATCATCATCTTTTGAATTTGATTGGGTCTCAACTTCTTCATGTGATTGCCTTTCATTGCCAGTTTCTTGACACATTAGAGTGTCCTCTTCTTTATCATTACCTTGGTAAATTCTTTTCAATCTCCTCCACATATCCTGAGCTGTAACACAATCCATAACTTTACAAATAACATCATTAGACAGAGCAGATAATATAACCTTCTTTGCAATATCATTACATTCAAGAGCTTCTTTGTTATTTGTAGAATTACAATTCTCAACTGACATTAAAACATCATATCCTAAGGAGGATAAATACACTTGCATTCTAACATACCAAACTGAAAAATTTGAACCATCAAACTGAGGAACATCTGAAAAATTTTCTTCTAAGACAATATCAGATTCAACTTGGAGAACAACTTTATCAACTGACTTTTTATCAAAATCTGGATTTGATATGGATGATTTCTTTTGTATCTTTTGACCAGAAAGAATCTTACCATTTCTCATGTTCTTATTTCTTCTACACTTACCCATTGAACTCCACACACAGGACCTACCCAAGCTGATTAAGCTGCAGAAGGGAAACTGGCTCTAATACCAATTGATGGAATCATTTGCCATTGTGCCAAAAGCTCAAGCTATCAACACTCGCTACAAATGCCAGACTTAACCCAGATCCATGAGAGGCTCACTACAATGTCACGAATCCCAAGGTCAGTGTTGAAAGCCTCACTGACAAGGGGCCAGCTCACTGCCAACAGGTTAGACATAAATTAGCTCAAAACTCCCAGTACTTGGGCAATATATGGCCTAGTGCAAACCATTGCATACATCAAACTCCCTACAAACTACCATCTGGCACATTAGACTTATCCTCAAAAACATCCTCATTCTTTGGGTAGATATCTAATGAAATCTTAGTAACAATGGGTTAAGGAACTCTAACTAGGTTATAGTCTTGCATACTAAATCTCTGCAAAATGGTATTCACATAGTCTGAAACAACCAAATCATTTTGTTACCTTTGTCCCTCTTGATCTCCATACCCATAATATATCTGGTAGCTCCAAGATCCTTTATATTGAATGCACCTAAATATTGGGCTTTTAACTAACTAATCATACCCTTAGTATTGCTAAAAGTAACATGTCATCAACATACACTGTAATGATGAGTATAGAATCATCAATACAATGAATGTACACACAATGATCCTCCTCGCTTCTAATAAAACCCAATTTCAACACAAAGGAGTCAAACTTTTGATACCACATTCTGGGGGACTATTTTAGACCATAAAGAGACCTCTTTAACCTACAAACCCAATGTTCTATCCCTTTTACCTCAAAAACTATAGGTTGTTGCATATAAATTTCTTCCTCCATGCAAGAATGGAGTCTTAACATCCATTTGCTCTATTTCCTAATCAAAAGCTGCAACAATGGATAAAGGCAATCTAATAGAGGTTAACTTAGCAACAAGAGAGAAAATTTCACTGAAATCAACTCCCTCTCTCGGAGTAGCCCTTGGCTACCAGTCCAGCATTGTACTTCTTACATAGACACCTAAATTTGACCATATCTTACAACATTACATTTTGACATATTTTCTTCTAGGTGCCCTTCATGACCCCTTCCATCACTCTCATTACTTAAATAAACTATATTTGTTTAACTAATTCCTCTCATCCATTTATCCTTTCGTTTCATCAAATTAGATTAATCTTATCTATTTAATTCCATTTGTCCTCCATTTGGACCAAATTAAATAAATCATATTTATTTAAGCTCATTTACTTCCATCACCCAATATAAATAAATTAAATGTTTATTTAAATGCCACTTGACTCTCATGATTTAAATAATTTTATTATTTCAATTACTTATTCCCACTTACATCCCTATTTGTATCTGCATTCATTGTGCATCATAATCACTTCCTCTCTAAAATAAATTAAAATTCCCACTTATTCCCACTATTCTCCTAATTTTGGCCTCCTGTCATACCCATTTAATGTGCATCATAAGCACTAAAATTGCCTTTTAATCCTAGACATCCACCTCATCCCTCACCCTTCTAATCTTTGCCATCCATTTGATTCCCACTTTATCTATAAATTGAAACTCTTATTTCAATTTCAAACCATCACTCACTGACTCACTCATACAAGTCATTTTGATACAATGCTTGAGCTCTATTATGTTGCAATAGTGAGAAATCAACAACCCTTCAACATCCTACATTCTTATGCGAGACCAAGAAGAGCCATGGGGATAAATCAAACCTAGCTTGAAGATCGATTTGCTTTACATTTTGTTTTCATTTTCATACTAGTTTGTGCTTTATAGTGTTTGTTAGGGTTTAGTTAGTTTGTTGCTTTTGACACTAAATCTAATTTTCTCTAACTACAAAATGGTAAACCCAACGTGAATCTAGTTTTCGTATCTGTTATTAACTCAATTGCTTTGATCTAGCATGCTCTTTGTAGGTTTTCTTAACATTTTGTTGCCGGTTTATGCCAGTTTTTAGAAAAAAAAACCCTAGGTTTTAAAGATTTCATCATATCTTCCAAATGGCTATAAATTTTTCTACAATTTTTTCACAAAAGTTTGTCCATCATCTAAGGAAGCTACAGCCAAAAAATTGTTGGTTTATTGTCATTTTTTGTAGAAGTTATTATGATTTTATGTTTTTTAATAAAATTGACTTTTTGGGTGCAAATCAATGAATTTTATAGACATTATTACATTTCTAGAAATATATTGAAATTTTAAGGGGGATCAGTTCTTTATAGATTTGATTCTAAAGCAAATATGGTATGAAATGATTAGATCTTTGCCAACTGTAGCTTTTTGATAAATCTGCATTTATGGGCATACATCAAGGAATTTTTCTCACTTTTTTATATTTTTGAAAAGGCCTAAGAAAATTAATAGGGGTCTCGTTTATAAATTTTTACATTTCAAGTCAAAAATGTTTCAAAATGATCAAATTTATGTCACTATCTAGAAAAAAAATATGTATCTGAAATTGCAATCTTCTGATGAGCTTATCTTTTTATGGCTGCATTATAACATTATTTTTTGATTTTTTTAGGGATTTGGTTTTGTGCTAACACTTTGATTGCATCTATCTCATTTGTCAAAGACTGGAAATTCAAACTACTAATAGTGGTTTTGCAGGGATTTCATCGATTAGATATCTTTTTCAAATGTCTATTTGCACATTGATTAACTATGGGGTTAATTAATAACTATTTGTTATGCTTGAAAGATGGTATGTGTATGCTCTCACCTTGTTCAAACTTGGTGATCAGAAGCTAACCTATCTCTTTTATTTTTTTAATCCCTTAGAGCACCTACCTCTTGATTTGTGAGAGGGAACGACCCAAGTAGTACTTTTGTTTCGGTCCTCTATATAAATAATTATGGTTGTGACGAAAGTCATCAATCACCTGGTACCACTATTCTATACCAACTATAGTCTCCCTTCGTATCCATGAGATGCATGAATACCCTTTTTGAGGGCTGGGAGACCTCTTTAATGAGCATACCGCCACATGTATAGACACCAGATTATCCCAAAACACTAACTAGGTACCACTTGTTGTAGAGGCCAAAAACCTTTTTTGCTTGCTAGTGCAGGAGGTTAGACCTCTGAAGCCATCCTATATGTACTATTTAGGGTAGAAATAGAAAATCCCTCAGTTCATATGATCTCTAGATCTGCAGGGTAAGAGATTTGGTGTGCCCGTGCCATGGTGGAGGAGCTAGTGTCACTAATATCTCCAGTTGTCTACCTTGTCTCAGTATATGGAGTAATCCAAGTAGGGACTTAGCAAGTAGTATCCTCTTTCTAGCATAGGTTGTGCATGCTTATTAGTATTTTCAAATTTGTCGAGAGTTGTGAAAATTTTTGGGGCTAATCTAGGCCCCATTTAGACTTCTACTCTAATTTTATATCAGTCATCCATAATATTTTGTCTTTCGTGTTTTGTGTGTGTGTGCATGTTCAAAAGAAACATTTTCCATCTCAATCAAACATCACACCTTGAATCTATAACATTCCAACCTTACTCATATTACTCATATTCCCATCCTTGAACCTAGTCCAATCTTCATTCGTCAAAATGGTCGTTATCCTCAACAAATCTAGGCCAAATCCAAAACCATAGATACTCTGACATGACCCAAAATTTTCTCCTAATGATGATGAGGATCTTGTCAATTTTGAGGCATACTTGGAGGAACAAACAGAAATCAAAATACTTCAATCTATGTGTAACTCCATCCCAACACTAGAAAAGAAAGATCCTAGCACAAGAACTACAAGACATCATCCAAACCTTCCACCAACTAAAATAACCCTTGAACCAACAAATCATATAATAATTACAAGCCATCATCCAACCACTTCAACAAAACTAATTACAACAAATACAACAACTCCTAGTTGAAATCCAACAACTCATGCAATATCCATCCCCAAATCTTCTGCAACATGAGGATGCTAGTACTAGTCACTACTCACACCAAGATTACAAATCCTTAAACCATCTGAATGCTACTCTTGACAAGGAAAATATCATCTCAAGTTTGGAATCATACGCCAATCCATCTACTAGTCCTCCATCATCATCCAATAGAATTCCTATCCCAAAGCGTATTAGTCCTACACCAACACCACTATCAAACTTCCCAAGCTCTAATACATCAACCAAAGAATCCTTTTATGATTTTCTCCAAAGACTACTAGCATGGAATAGACCATCCCCATGTCAAGTACCCATTGATGTGCCTACCCAAGAACCTTTGATTGCCATGTTCACTTCTTGAACCCCACCATGTAGTCCACAACCCCTCGAGCCTATTGAAAATTTTCCTCCCATGAGTTCATTGCCCTCTCATGTTGTTGACCAAGATCCTATCCAAGAGTCATCCACTTCCATTCAAGAAAACCAAGAGGTATGTTAAGATCATAGTCCTAAGCATGTGGAAGCATCAAGCCCTCATTATAATCAAGATCTTGAAGCCTTCCTAGTGATCCCACTCATAACACACTTGGTCCTATTCATGATCAAGCTCCCATATATGATCAAGATCTCCTCTATGATCAAGAAGGCCATGATGATCCTCTTAGTTAAATTTATGCATTCCATGGTCAAGAGCTTATCACTCCACCTACCCATGTTCCCCAAACTTCCACTTCCCATGATGAGACACATGCCTCCCAAGCACACATAGAAGATCAAACAAATAACTTGGATCTAAATGAACATAATGATAATCAAGATCCTAATGATCCTTCCACATCTACTATCAACCCCATTTCAAGTCCACCTTCATATCCACCTTGTCTATCCACCTCATTCATGATTGTTCCTCTGTAGGAACACAACAATCTTTATCCACCACTTCACCTTCTCCATCCAATAGTAAACTCAAGTCTAGTGTCCAAACTACACCTAGTCCAATAGTGCAACGCATACTCCAAAACATGAACTACCAAGGAAAAGGCTTAGGCCTTCATGAACAAGGTATTTTGGAGCCGAATCATGTCAAAGTCCCTCCACACTCATATGGCCTTGGATATACACCCCAAGGTAAACAATCTAAAGATGTTTGTAATTCCTCCATTCCTCCTAAGTCCACCACTTTCTATCATAAATCCTATCATACACCCAAAACAATGTTGCCATTCCACCTCGATTATCTTACAAATGTCAAAAGCATGTGACCATACACCTTCCACCATCCAATCTACCCCCACTTCTTCCAACTCCTAATAGCCCTCCATCTACTTTACAACTACTTCTCTCAATGCCAAATCCATCCATTTACACATTCCCTCGAATTCCTAATCATGGCCAATCAATGCACACCTTGTCTAAACACGAAGCTTCCATCCACCCCATGGGATTCAAAACTAAAAGTTTGGAAGCCTTCACTCATAAAGCCAAAAATCCTAAGGTCATCATGCCTTAGGACATCAATGCAAAAAGTCAAAGCCAAATACATCCAAAAGGCTACCCAAACCCATACCTTCACAAGGAAAGTCTCAAACTAAAATGGTATGGGTGCCTAAGAAAAAACAAAGCAAGTCAAATGAGGCATCCACATCACAAAAATCCCAACCATCCTATTCCATCCAAAAATCCCACTCCATTCAAAAGTTTCAAATTCCTAAATCCCATAAGCAAAACAAAAATCATAAAAATACTTAGTCTATGTGGGTACCTAAAGCACTTCATCAACCATCTCCTAAGCAAACATCTACATTGCTTCCTACACCACCTCCAAATCAAAAGCTTCAATTTTTATCATGGTATGTGTAACCATTGGTTTTGGTACCTTTCCATTCTAGGACATTCTCACATACCTCCATCTCCCCATCTTTTATCTACTATCCTACATATTTCACCCATGAACTCCCTATGGTCCATGCTTTTGCATAAGTCTTTCATCCATCCCTTTGCATAAGTCCTACATAACTAACATCATAATCCACTTTCCCCCATCTATTATCCTTCCTTTCATAATCCACATCATAATCCACTATCTACCTAATCCCTCTCACTTTCATGCAATCTCCCTTACCAACATCTATGAGCATAATGACTTGACATGGTCCATGCGATGACATCCATCTCTAATGGGACTATCACTTATCATGGAACTAGACACTTGAGTCCCTCATGTCCATATTCCCCTTCTTCCATTCAAAAAATTCAAAAAAGTAAAAAAAAAATTTAAAAAGTAAAAAAAAAAGTAAAAAACAAAAAACAAAAAACAAAATAGTAAAGAGAAATCCCTTCGTCCAGTAGTGAAAACCACCCTTGGTGGTGCCTTGGATAAGTACCATGATGAAAACTTGGCAAATAGGAGTCATGTGTATGTTGATCTTCTATGTCACTTACACTTGTGGACACCTTGTCTCATTCACATTATCATTTCTATCCTATCATACTATTTCCATACCATATCCTATCCTATCTTACCATCCCCTACTTACCATCCTTATCCATTACACCCACATAAACATACTTATCAGGATGAGCTCATCCCTCCTCCCTTCCTCCTTTTGATCTTGACTAAGATATGGGGCACAATGTTGACAAATGTTTTAGATATCTCTTGACATACCTCATTCTTTCAAAACTAAATCCTATCCTTACCCTCTTATCATTACCCATTTTTCCATCATTTCCAAACCAATCCATCTTATCATTCCTATTGTCATAAGCTTTGTCATGTAAATCCAAAGTATTATACCTACAATGGGGCATGTTATTTCTATGTGACATAGTCTTTGGAGATCACAACATTCCCCCCTTATGATACATAATACATTCACCTATCATGGGCCTTCCACTTCATTTATTATCGCCCATTCATTTATCCATCTTACTTCTGTCCTTGTACCTAGACTCAGTTTTCCCTTGTCATTGGTATCTAGCATAAAGGCTACTCAAAATAGTCATCCAACACCATTTCCCAAAACCTTTCAAAAAACACAAAAAAATCAAATATTCAAGAAATCCAAAAAAATCAAATATTCTCAAAATCCAAAAAAAAAATTCAAAAAATCCAAAAAAATGAAATATTCCAAAAATCCAAAAACATCAAATATTCTCAAAATCCAAAAAAAATCAAAATATTCCAAAAATCAAAAAAAATTACAACATTCCAAAAATCCAACCAATAAAATCCACCCAATCATCAAATCATTTCTTCAAATCAATTCTTCCTTTCAATTAAATCAATCAAATCAATTCTTCTAATCAATTCAATCAATCAAAACAATCTTTATCAAATCACTTCTTCTAATCAATTCAATTCATCATCATTTTTCAATCCAATCCAATCAAAATCAATCAAACTAATCCAAGCCATAACCTCAAATGCAAGTCACCCTTAATCCATACTAATCTAGTCAAACCAATCAACACACATCATCTAATCACATTCTTGGTTTTGTTCCAATCTTGCTGTCAACCAAATCAAACAATCAATCATCATCATAGTCAATTGGATTTATCATTCCCAATCCTAGTATTGTTCTTGGGATATATTGTTCCCATATCAATAGCACAATCCTCGCATTGTTGTCGGGCTAAGTCATTCCCACATAAACAACATTATTAATCAATCATCAATCATTGTCATCATCAATTAATCACCTAATCATTGGTTTATAGCTTGTCAAGGGCAATACCTTGTTTTTTTTTGAATTATTTGTGCATGCTTTCTTGCTTGCTTGTGTGTGTTATCATTTTTCTATTGTATTTGTATCAAATCTGAATCATTCCCATCTAATATTCATACCTTGAATATAGACAAGGTTGTATTATGCTAGGACACAAGACACATTGTCACCTCAGTCCTTGTACCTTGGTGCATAATGTCTAGTGTTATATCGAACATCATGGTTGCTCACCTTCATTGTAGCATAATGTATCATTCATTCCTTCTATCCTTTATCTTTCATCCAACATTTTCTTAACCATCCTTTATCAATCCCTTTCATTTCGAGAGCCTGCCCATGTTCTTCGAACCTACCTATCCTCTTGAGGGGGCATCCCACCCTTAAATCATTCCTCCTTGTCACTCCTTAAAGTGGTTGGGGCATCTTTTTCCTTCATCCATACCTTTTCTTCTTTGAAATGATGTTACTTCTCTTAGTCACAACATCATCTGAAAGAGGGGCAAAATGTAGACACCTCAATTTGACCATATCTTACAACATTACATTTTGACATATTTTCTTCTAGGTCCCCTTCATGACCCCTTCCATCACTCGCATTAGTTAAAAATATTATATTTACTTAATTAATTCCTCTCATCCATTTATCCTTCTCTTTCATCAAATTAGATAAATATTATTTATTTAATTCCATTTGTCCTCTATTTACACCAAATTAAAGAAATCTTAGTTATTTAAGCTCATTTTCCTCTATCACCCAATTTAAATAAATTAAATATTTATTTAAATGCCTCTTGACTCTCATGATTTAAATAATTTTATTATTTAAATTACTTATTTCTACTCACCTCCCTATTTTTATCCTCATTCATTATGCATCATAAGCACTTCCTCTCCATAATAAATTAAAAATCCCACTTATTCCCACTATTCTCCTAATTTTGGCCTCCTGTCATACCCATTTAATGTGTGTCATAAGTACTAAAATTTCCTTTTAATCTTGGTCATCCATTTGATTCCCTCTGTATCTATAAATTGAAATTCTTATTTAAATTTCAAACCCTTGGTCACTAACTCACTCATACAAGTCATTTTCATACAACACTTGAGCTCTGTTATTTTGTAATAGTGAGCAATCAACAACATTTCGACATCCTCCATTCCTATGTGAGATCGAGAAGAGCCATGGAGATAAATCAAACCTAGCTTGAAGATCAGTTTGCTTTACATTTTTGTTTTCATTTTCATTCTAGTTTGTGCCTTATGGTGCTTGTTAGGGTTTAGTTAGTTTTTTGTTTTTGACACTAAAATCTAATTTTCCCTAACTACACTTCTCCATTGAACTATCTACTCCAAACTTCTTCTTGAAGACCAATTTGCAACCTATGGCCTTTCTTCCCTTGGGCAAACAAAGAAGATCCCAGGTGTTACAAGAGTCTAAAGACATCATCTCCTCCTACATGGATAACTATCAAGACTCACTATCATCTGCATGAATAGCTTCCATAAAGGATCAGGGTTCATCTTTAGTGGTCAATAAAACAAATACACAAAAGAAATTTAGTGGGCTATACCTATCAATTGGGTTATGTTGTCTTGTTGATCTCCTAAATGGTGGAGTAAGAGACTCAACTTATTCTTCTACATGATCTTCTACACCAACTTCTTCTGTAACAACATAATCTTTCTCATCCAGACTACTCAAATATTATTCTTCTTCCTCTTCACCCTCCAATCCATCATTGTGTTCTTCCTAAGGTACATCTTCCTACTCTGAGTCAAATTACACTCTCTTCACTTTTTCTTTTTCTTTTGGCTGCTTAGGTTTAGAAATAGCTCTAAGTGATCCCTGAAAATAACATATCTTGAGAAAACGAAATTTTTGATTAGAGACTCCCAAAGCTTATAACCCTTAACATTTTCACCATATCAAATGAAGATGCATTTCTATGCTTTTGGATCCAACTTAGATCACTTTTTCTTAGGCACACAAAACAAAAGCCTCATAGCCAAAAACCCTTAAATTTGAAAGAAAAGGTTTCTTAACTGTCAACACTTCATAAGATGTCGAATCAAGATCCTTACAAGGATATCAATTAATCAAGTAATAAGAGGCACACATAGTCTCTACCCAAAAGAATTTATCCAACTATGAATCAATCAACATACTTCTAGCTCTTTTGATGATTATATAGTTCATCCTTTCTACAAGACCATTCTGTTGTGGTGTATAAAAAATTATCTTTTGTCTAATTATACATGCATGCTCATAAATCTCATCAAAGAATTTCTTAGAGAAATATTCCCCCCCATTGTCAAATCTTAATCTTTCTATCTTTAATCTAGATTGGTTTTCAACTAAGACTTTAAAATCCTTAAACTTAGTGAAAACTTTAGATTTGTGTTTTATAAATTAAATCCATCTAAATGTGGATACATCATCAATGAAGGTAACAAAATAATAAGATTTTATGATAAAGTCATTATCCATAGGTCCAAACACATCTAAATGAATAATCTCTAACTTCTCTCTTGCTCTATTACTTCCTAAAGAAAATGATGTTCTATTTTGTTTTCCAAACACACAATGCTCACTGAAATAAAAGTGCTCATCAACGTAAGAGAAACAGTCCAACAAATTTTTATTCCTAATAGTTTTCAAAATATTATTACTTGTGTGGACCAATCTATGGTGAAACAAAATACAAGTATTTTCAGAAGCTTCAGAAACATAAGAGAAATTACAAACTGTAGTGGCATCTAGCCAAACAAGGTTCCCATTCTCTTCCCCTTTTCTATCATCAAGTTTCCTTTCACCAATCTGCAACCATGCTTATGAAATGTTACATGCATTCCTGAATCATTTAAGTTTGAAACTAAAATCGGATTTCTAGCTAATCTAGGAACATGCAAAACACCAGGGAGGATTTTAATCCTCCCATCACTGAAACACAATAATACCTTGCCTTTTGTAACTATTAGATATGTAGAGTTGTACACAAGGTCCACTTTACCTCCCTCATACTCTTCGTATGTAGAAAACCATTCCTTATGCAGGGTCATATGATATGAGCATCATGAGTCAACCAACTAATGATCATTATAAACAATATTGCATGCAAAAAGTAAACCATCTTCACCTGCATTTGACGACTTCTCAGAAGTTGTATCCCACCATTTCTTTGGGTTTCTACACTCTTTTTTCACATGTCCCCTCATTTCATAGTTCAAACACTTAACTCTATTCTTCTTTCTATGACTCTTAGATTAGCCCTTAGATTTGTCCTTAGCCCATTTCTAATCTCCTTTTAGATCTCTTTCCTTAGACCTTCCCCTCACATTGAGAGCTTTAGTGTTAACTTCAGAAGTCTTCTTCCTCATCTCCTATGCCAACAAAGTTACAACAAGGCAACCCATCTCTAGATCTTCAATGTTAGCAATAATATAAAGGATAAAATTCTCCCAAGATTCAGGTAAAGAACAAAGCAAAAGTATACATTTATCTTCCTTTGTAACTATAGCATCTATGGAATCAATTTGACTCCAAAGCAAATTAAAATTATTCAAATGCTCTACAATAGAATCACCCTCTATGTTTTTAATAGAAAACAATTTCCACTTTAGGTAAATCTTGTTTACCATGCTCTTGACTTCATAAATCTCACCTAATCTTGTCTAAAGTTTGTGTGCAGTCTCTTCCTTTGAGATATTCAATAGGACTGAATCTGTAAGACATAGCTAAATAGTTCCATGTGCTTTCTTATCCAACCTTTCCCATCTATCTGGACTTACATCATCAGGCTTCTCTTTTTGAAAAGCCAACCATTAGTTTCATTCTTCTAGAAAATCCTCCATTTTTAACTTCCACAACTCATACCCCATTCCAATGAACTTCTCAATGTCCAATTTAGAGGTTGAAGTAGTGTAATATCAATGAAGATTACATTCAGAAATTAAAATCACAACACAAGAACAAACTGTGATAGGTAAAAAACTAGGTTAATAAGATCAAGCATAGCCATGAAAACCTAACCCTACCATCATCAAAGAATCTAATCCAAATGAAACCAAAAGTATGTAATTCAAGCACAATATCATCTAGATTGTGTGATTCCTTGTTTATGATGTGGATTGCTTCTTCAACAATGAACAATTATGAAAATAAAAGCTGTCATGATGGATGAATGATGATGATAAGCTCAATGGATGCTATAAATTCTCAAGTACTCAATATGCTCAAGATGATAATGTAGACATTATGCGAATGTTGGATTAGGATGAAGTATGGAATGAGAGGGTGTTTATATAGAACTCAACCAAAATCAATCAACGGTGGAGATTCAGTGGCTATGTGGATGGATAAGATTAAAGGATAGACATAGGTGAATGTTTAGATAACAAGTGGTGGGAAGATAGGGCTTATGTGTACTTGTGTACATAAAAAGTACTACATATAAAAGATATTAAATAAAAGGATGTAGTACCACTTATCTTTTTAAATGAAAGAGAAACACATGTCGGCTCATGAGATAAATGATAAGATAAATTAATTAAATAAATAAAATTTATTTAATTAATTGGAAAGTGGGTTTATGAAAGGAATTTTTAATTAAATAAATAAAATTCAATTAATTAAAAATAGATAGAATGAAGATAATTAAATAAGTAAATATTGTTTAATTATAGCTTAGAGGAATTAGCTAATGAATTAATTAAATAAATATAAATTTATTCAATTAATAGAAGAAATAGATGTATTAGGATATTGTCAAGTGTGTTAGACAAATGCAGATGTGTAATGCGATATTTGAATGCTAATGATAATGAGTCAATTTTGGGTGTGTACATTTTGTCCCTCTTTGATACAATGTTCATTAGAGCATTGTGTTAAAGAAAGATATGATATTCATTCGATAAACAAGGTTATGCCCCCTTGAGAGGTAAGCTAGGCTAACCAAGAAAGGCTAGGTTGACTCGCAATAAGAGAAAAAAGCTAGAAACAAGGTTGATGCGAAGAAAATGGGGGTTGTGTGGGAGAAAATGGGATGATGCAGAATAAAATAGGCTTTGGTATAGAAGAATTAGGGTTTGGATAGGGCTATAAATAGGTTCTGCAAGGCAAATAGGCTCATTTGTGCTCATTTGTGTTCAGAAAACTATAGAGATCTAGAGCTCCTTAGAGTTGGTGTGCGATGAGAGTTCGAGAGCTATCAGGATGGTGATTCCACGCAAAGATCATCATGTCAAGCGAGTGAGGACACATGGGTGACCAAAGGGAGTAGGTGTACCAGTATGTATCAAAATTTTTGCTAAAAGTAGGATTTTGATAGGCTAGAAGCATCATAAATGTACACACTTCACCAGAAGCGACAAGGTCTTAGATAGGCAGTTCAAGTCACGTAGGTAGAAAAATAGGTCACTTAGGGTAGTCTAGATCACTTTTAAGCACAGCTTGGTCACTTTTAGAAAAACTTGGTCGCTTTTAGTTGGCTAACCAAAGATATAAGCAAAATGCACATATAGATAGGAACAAGTCGCTTATGGTCAAACAATACCTGCACATATAGAAGTTCAACTAACGTAGAAAAGGTAAATGCTTGCTTAGGGTATGCAACTCATGTATAGGCAAAAGATAAGTGCATAGGAAAGTAAAGCTCCCTTATAGTCTAGCAGTGATCGCATATGCAAAGTAGGTCACATATGAGCAAGATAGAAGTGCATATAGTAAAAGAGGTCACTATTGATCAACAGGTAGATGCATATGGTAAAATGAACTACTTATGGTAGATAAAAGCTAGGATAGCAATAAATGGTCAAATTTTTATAGCATTTAAGTAGCAGAATGGACTAACATGACGAATGAAATGATGCATGATATACTACCGCCTTTGTTATCACAGGAGCCACATCCTAGGCATTTGCGATTGGTGAGATTACTAGATGTAGAGGAGCGGCTAGTTCTAGAGATCCTTGGATTGGATCATGTATCAAGATTGGAGCTAGTGCAGGCACATCGAGGACTGATGATAGCGATGGTGGAGCAATGGATGAGTGAGAATATTTCTTTCTTGTTGCCAATAGGAGAGGTGATGATCACACTAGAGGATGTGTTTCAGATTTTGTGGATTCCTATAGATGGGGACTGGGTAGATTATGATCCTGATATGGGTCCATCTATGTTTAGGAGATTGTTTGGGACACCAAACATTGGAGTAGAGGGCTCAGAGATTCTGATGGCAAGGATGGAGGAGCTATGTAATAGACTGCAGCAAGTGGTAGTGGCTATCATCAGATGGCTAGTGGGCGATAGACGAGTGAGAGGATTTCTAGTAGGATGGGGGATAGTTATGGAGGGGATGTTCTCTTATGGTACGAGGTATGCATAGACTAAGTGTGTGCTAGGACAACTCTATCACTTCCTCCATAATTGTGCATATATGTTCAGAGCTACCTTGTCTGCAGGAGTTACAGTTTTGCATGTATGGGCTTATGAGCACATCCCAGTTATGAGACTAGAGGGATGGGTGGTGAGAGTAGTGGGAGAGCTATATGCTAGGATGTATAGAGGAGCTTTGACATATTGGCAGTGTAGAGGAGTGGTATACTGGCAGAGGAGATTGGATGAGGTGGATAGCTTTGTATGGAGGCCATGGCTGGGATGTTAGAGATGGGATGAGGAGGATACGTAGCTTGTCTATGCTAGGCAGGTGAGATACATTTTTGGATATGACATTTACATTATAGAGCGCTATTTGCCAAAGAGGGTTTTGAGATAGTTCGAGTTACCACAGGTAGTACCAGTGGATGATGCCATTGTTGGGAGGACGAGACAGGAGGTATTTTATTGGGGGCCAGAGGTAGTAGTTGACACATCTTTGGTGGAGAGAGATGGGATACAACCAATTGTATGGCAGTGGGGATAGGGTTTGGCAGATCCAAGTACACTACTAGATTATGATCCATACTAGGTGACAGTGAGGCCTACTCAGTTGATGAGGGTTGGTGAGCTAGGGGAGATTAGGATGGAGAGGCTAGTTAGGAGGAGATGATGACAGGCTCCACTAGCACAAGTTGTTGTACTAGTAGCGCCAGGGATATAGATGTAGGGACAGATGCCAAGACAGCTTCAGGGGCAGATATTAGCTGGTGATGATGTTGGGATTTAGCAGCTGTGGGGGTTGATTAGGGAGGAGAGGAGATGGAGGTAGCAAGCATAAATGAGATTGAGGATGGTGGAGATAGATAAGCATCAGGCAGTGATTGGCTTATGGTATACGAGGGCTCAGGCTCAGACATACTAGGCTTAGCTATAGTTGAGAGTACAAGTTGGAGATGGACAAGATGATGGTACATTTGGTAGGGTGATAGAGGAGAGAGATGCAGTGAGCGAGAGTGAGCAGATGATGAGACTAGAGTGAGATACTGCAGTGCAACAGGTGTAGGATATGAGAGTAGAGAAAGATGGTCTGCGTGTAGAGAGGGATATGGCTGTGCAGCAGCTACAGGGGCTGACCAATGAGTAGGATAGAGTAGTGGCTACATTGGGGATAGATGGAACTATGATGTACTTGGCCACATAGTTGACACAGGTGTAGGCAGAGCTTCAAAGAGTATAGGGTGAGGTTGAGTACTACAGGGGCTTATACTATGGGGCTGTGCTAGCAAAGCAGAGGCAGCCTAGCTTCAGGAGTAGGTTAGGGGCTTCAGGTTCATAGAGGTCAGATGGATCTCGATCAGTAGCCTCAGTGATGGGGCCATTGAGAGATAGAGGGATAGGTGCAGGACCTAGCAGTGGTGGTTAGAGCGAGGGAGCTGCCAGTAGTCACTAGGGCTACCTTGTTGATGTATATTATGTTGTATCATGATGAGGGCTAGAGCTGATTGTACATACATTCTTTATGGCTCAGCTTGTATATATAGACACTTGTATATTGACACATGTATATATATATATACACATATATATATGATGGCATATTGTTGATCTATATGATGTTGTCATGGATGCATTGTTGGTATTATTATGGTTATGCATGTTGTATTTATATTTTCATGGATTATGTATGGATGTTTATGCAAATGATATGAATGGAAATATTATGATAATGCAAATATGTAGATGGTAATGATATGATATATGATGGAATTATGTATGCCTAACACACTTGTTTTGCAAGATAGGAGATGGGAACAAAGGATGATAGAAATGATTGATCTTGGCTGAGGACTATATAGACGAATAATAGGATGAATAGATGGGTTGACGGGCATCTTTTTAAGTAATTGCTCAAAATGAAAAGAAATGCAATCCTTATGTTTGATATAGCAGATGGATGTTTTGCACTAGGGTATAGAAGACCAAGGTGTCGAGATATTCAATACGCAACTAGCATGGTACAATCTTGCCTGAACATAGGAGGTTAAGATGTTGAGCTGACATGCACAAGATATGAATAACAGCTAGTGTTTCGAGATGGACTTTGACGCTACAAGCAATGGTTTGAAATTATCTCCACTACACATAGTGATAGCTTGTTGGTTATATGTATGGAGTTAGTCTTGACATAGAATAGTCTCAGGTGCATAAGAGACTATTTAGCTTCTCAGATGCTAGAGATATTGATATGTAAGATGCTAATCCCAACATGTACAAGATACCAATATGCATAGGAAGAGAATAAGATCATCCCGCAAACATGGAATATGAAAGCATTATGACCATGCCCCATTCCTTGTTTCATTGCAACATACCAGGATATATATAGCTCAAGGTAGTCTTGATAAGGCATAAAAAAGGGACAAAAGATAAATCAAAAGATAAAACAAAAGATATTGTCATCACGTTCTTTTGCCAAATTTAGGTGCTTTTGGATGGATTAAGCTGGCACCTTGTTAAGAGGAAAGTTTGATCGTGTTGAAGGCTAAAGATGTTGATAAAATACTATAGCAAATGTTGTCTTAAGGCATGTGGACAAATAGATTCTATCTTATTCTTGATTGGTTAAATTGCTTGAGCTTTCAATATACACGTAGTTTGCTTCCTGCTTGAGCTGATCAAAGAGAAGAAGATGGAAGATGAAGGAAGATGAAGAAGGTGAGGTGAATCATCTGTGCTTGAATACTGGAAACTTCCTTCATATTCCAGACTATCTACATACCCTGTATCCACGGGATCAAAGGCACATTTATGATGAAGATAAGACATGATGAATACGTAGTTCTAGGTTTTATTGATGATATAAGTGATGAAAGATAGAAGAATGTGAGATGAAAGATTAAAGGATGATTAGAAGAAAGATGAAAGATGGATGATGAAGAGAAGAGGCTATTGTTTTACCCTAAATCAAAGTGTTTCCTTCATATTTTAGATTGCCTACATACCCTGTATCCATGGGATCAAGGCTTTAACGATAGAGCTAAGATGTAGTTCTTGCTTATTACGTTGGTGAGTGATGATTGCTTGAATGCTTTACATTGGCAATGTTTTGCGATTGTTGGATGAATGCGAATAGATTGCAAAGATATGAATCCTGGTTATAAATTGTTGTACCATGTTTATCATTGGATGAATGCTATGGTTGAAGATGAAAGTTTGTTGTGTTGTTAGCTAAAGTGTTTGATGTGTTATGAGCTAGAGATAACAATATCCACTTCCAAATAAGACTCAACAAATGCCCCTAGTATAGGATGAGGTTTATTATGAAGAAGCGATGATAAAGAAGGCGTACGGTTAAGATGCTAAGGTACCAAAAGAAATAGTTGTCGCAACAATGTCTCAAGTATGATAGCTAGCATTGACAGAAGCGAAGATGGAAAAGATGTTTATTGCAAGGACATATGGATTATGATATGGACTATGTAGGATAGGATGGCAAAATATGGTAGGAAGAGTGATGATCAAACAAACCATGCAGATGATGGAACCTGGTCACTACACATAGTACCTCTTTGCCAGGTTTTCACTATAGTACTTATCCAAGGCACTTGTTTACTAGGTTTTCACCATAGGATGGATTATTTATCTTATATTATATTTTTGTTACCCAAAGCGCCACAAAGTGGTTTTCACTATTGGGTGGATTTTTTTTGTTTTGTTTCTTCTTCTTTTTTTTGTTTTGTTTCTTTGTTTTTGGAATAGCTGAGATTTAAGGATAAAACTTCTTGAGATGAATGTTGTTGATTGGTTCATCCAAGGGAATGCCTTCAGGTGTTGAAAGAGTGTATGCACCTAATCTATAAACTACTGTGATGATGAAAGGACCAAGCCAATTTGGTTCAAACTTGCCCTATTTTTCCTAATGTTGCTAATTCCTTTGATTTTCTTTAAGGACAAGATCTCCAACTTGAAATTTGCATTCTCTAATTTTCTTGTTGTAGCTGCGATGTAGACAGTTTTGATAGACTTGAAGATGATTAAGTGTTGTAAGATGCCATTCATCTAGGAGTTCAAGATCATGGAGTCTGGATACTTGATATTCTTCCTCTGAGATCGTATGCTGTAGAGATATTCGTAGTGAGGGGATCTCAACCTCAATAGGTAAAATAGCTTCAGTACCATACATAAGAGCATAAGGTGTGGCTCTAGTGGGAGTTCTGATACTTGTTCTATATGCCCATAATGTAGGATGGAGTTGTAGATGCTAATCCTGACAAGCTTCATTAATCATCTTTTTAAGGATTTTGATGATTGTTTTATTAGAAGCTTCAGCTTGGCCATTGCTCTGAGGATAGTAAGGAGTAGAGAATTGATGTTAGATATAGAACTTGTTGCAAAGATCTCTAACCTCTTGATTCTTGAAGGGATGACCATTATCTGTGACAATAGCATGAGGAACTCCGCAACAGTAAATGATATAATGTAGAATAAACTTAGATATTTGCTTGCCTGTGATATAAGTCATTGGTATGGCTTCCACCCACTTTGTGAAATATTCAGTGGCTGTGATAATGAACTTATGACCATTTGATGAAGTAGGATGGATTTTACCTATAAGATCAAGTCCCCACTACAAAAAAGGCCATTGAGTAATGATAGGTTGAAGTTCATGTCCTGGTGCATGTATTAAATCTCCATGTTTCTGACATTGTAGATATCTCTTTGCAAATTGTTGTGCATCTTTTTCCATGGTTGGCCAATAGTATCTTGCTTATAGAAGTTTCTTAACAAGGCCAGGGCCAACAAAATGTGAGCCGTAGACACCTTCATGTACATCATGTAAAGCCACTTTTGATTCCTTGGAATCAAGAAACCTAAGAAGGATACCATCAAGACTCTGGTGATAAAGGGTGTCTCCGAGAATAGTGTAACAAGAAGCTCAACGGATAAAGATTTTGCGTTGGGTGTTAGAGAGTTGAAGTGGAAAGGTTTGATTACGGAGATACTCATATAAATCCTCATACCATGGTGAATTGGGACCAACAATATCACATATAAGCTCAGACTGTGGAACTTCAAATGCTAGAATCAAAAGTTGTTCAACCAAAAAATCACATTTATGTGTATTAGATGGCATGTCTAGAAGAGACCCAATCATAGCCATGGCATCTTCTACTTTGTTCTGTAGTCTTGGGATTTGTTCAAAAGTGATATTGTCAAAATACTTTTTGAAATCATCAACCATTAGCTTGTATAGAAGAAGCTTCTCATCTTTTGTTTGATATTCATCTAAAACTTGTTTGATAACTAGTTGAGAATCACCAAAGACTTGTAACTATTTGATAGCCCATTGTACTGCCATGCACAAACCTATGATTAAAGATTCATACTTTCCTATGTTATTAGTACATGGAAATGCAATTCTGTATGATTTGGGTATACAATCTTCTTGAGGGGTAACAAACAAGATGTCTGCTCATGATCCATGTTGTGTGTATGATCCATCAAATTATAATTGCCACCATGTTGGAGAGGCTAAATTGAACAATCCTTCATTGGGGAATTCTAGATATATTGGATGAATATATGTGATGGGTGCTACAGCTAATTGATCAGTAATGACTTGTCCTTTGATGGCTTTTCGATCCACATATTGTATGTCAAAGTCACTTAAGATCATGACTCATTTTGCTAATCTTCCTGTGAGAATTGCTTTAGAAAGAAGATATTTGAAAGGATCCACATTAGATATGAGCTTGGTTGTTTGGTTCAGCATATAGTGTTGCAACTTTTGGGAAGCAAACACTAATGCTAAACATGCTTTTTCCATAGATGAATAATTGAGTTCATATCCCACAAGAGTTCTGCTGATGTAGTAGATGGCTTGTTCTTTTCCTAAATCATCATGTTGAGCTACAAGGGCACCCAATGCTATTATTGATGATATATAGAGCAATAATGGATAGTCAAGTATAGGAGGTACTAACACAGGAGGTGTTGCCAAATATTCCTTTATTTTATCAAAGGCTTATTGACACTTTTCATCCCACTTAAAAGGTTCACCCTTACAAAGAAGATGATGAAAAGGATGACATTTATCTGCTAGTTGTGAGATAAATCTACGGATAGACTATAGCCTTCCTTGTAGACTACGGAGCTATTTGAGATTTGTTGGCGGAGGCATTTCCATGATAGCTTTTACCTTAGCTGGGTCCACTTCTATCCCTCATTGAGACACAATGTATCCCAACAGTTTTCCAGATGTTACACCAAATACACATTTCTTTGGGTTCAGCCTGACTTGATATTTTTCTAATCGATCAAAGATTTGTGCTAATACATATAGGTGTCCTTCTCTTGTTTTTTATTTTCCCAAGGTGTCATCAACATAGCCTCCATGATAGTATGAAAAAGGTCATGAAAAATAATTTTCATGGCTCGTTGATGAGTAGCTCTAACATTCTTGAGACCAAAAGGCATTACAACCCAGCAATATGTGCCATATGGACAACTAAAGGATGTATGATCTTGATCTTCCTCTACTATTCTGATTTGATTATACCCTAAAAATCCATCCATCAAAGATAATATTTCATGTCTGGCTATAAGATCTACAATGTTGTCTATGCTTGGTAGTGGAAAGTCATCCTTAGGACATGCTTTGTTAAGATCTCTAAAGTCTGTACAACAATGAACTCATCCATCAGGCTTTTCTATAGGTACCAAATTTGAAACCCATTCTGGATAATCAATAGGCTTTATGAACTTTGCTTCTAACAGTTTCTAAATTTCTACTTTAACCAATAAAGCTACCTATGGATGCATTTTGTGCAATTTTTGTTTGACAGGTTTTGCGTTAGCAGATACTGCTAGATGATGTACCACAAGTGATGGATCTAGACCCAGCATATTAGCATAAGTCCATGCAAAATTTATAGCTCTTCTCATTAAAAATGCTGTGAAGTCTCTTCTTTCTTGCTTTAATAGTGATGCTGCCAAAAAAGTGATCTTTGGATTCTTCTTTGTACCCAAGTTCATGTCTTGTGATTGTTTGACTAGCATGGTTGATTTCTCATGATAATCAGTGGCAACAGGAAGATCAAATCCCCTATCCTCAGGCACCTCGGAGAGGTTTTAACCTTTGGATATGTCCTTTATTTTTACTTTCTCATGGTCAAGAGGCACCTTTTGGTTTTCACCTAGTGACCTATTTTGTTTGATTTTGTTTATTTCACTTTTGCGACTGAAGGATTTGCTACTTTTGCCAAAATATGCTAGTTTAGGTAGATCCATCATGAAACTTGCTTTATGATCACCTAATGGAATACCTTGTCATAAGCCCATGAATTCTACAATAGCTTCATCATTTTGAAATGTATCTAATATCAGCACCCCCTATTGGTCCCAAATCGACGAGGTCAAGATATATGAGTGAAAGGTTAATGGAGGAATGGTTATGGCTAGAGGAAGCTGCAGAAATCATGAAGATGGAGTGTTCTTGGAAAAGGTTGGTAATATGAAGGGAGGAGTCATAGGTAGTATCCAAATTATAAGTCTCTCCTACCAAGGAAGGTCCAGCGTCAGTATCAGAAATACACTTAATGTCTTTGAGTCATGGTACCTCCAACTAATAAAGAAGGGTTTTCTTATTAAACTTCATAGACATAATAATGGGTGTAGTAGATCCTTGTTCCTATGATCCCAATCCACCATGTCCTTTGTAACTCATGTTCTTTATGATACAGAATCCATTGTTGTATCTATCTACTTCAAGTTGGACTTGGACATTTTCATCAAAGAATATCCAAGAATCTATATCATCAATGTCTTCATCATCTAAGAATCTACCATTAATGAATACTGTGGGGGGAGCTTTGATGACAATGGGAGATGAAGTTGTCTTGGATGTAGAAGGCTTACCATAGGATTTAGTAGATAATGGAAGGGTGCCAACACAACAAGATTCTTGCAGTGTGTACTCTCCAGGGCCATGTTTGGTGGACTTGATACAGAGGTTGGAGGTGGCTTTGCTAGATGATGGCTTGAGTAGGTTAGATGGGTCTACATGGGATGAAGATGGATATGCCTCAGTGTTGATAGGAATGTGGTTTGGAATTTGATATTTATCTTGAAAGGCATGACAAAACTCAAATGGATTGGGATTAGCTTGAATAGTAATCTTAACACCATTATGTGGAAATTTAAGACATTGATGGTATGTAGAAGGAACTGCCTTGAGGGTATGTATCCATGGATGACCAAGGATGATGTTATAAGGAAGCTTAATATCAAGAACCTAGAAATGGGTTTCTATGGTGACTGGCCCAACTTGGATAGGTAAGAAAATAATCCTTTCAGTATCTCGCTCAGCACCATCATATGATCTAATAGTAATAACCTTGGAGGTGTCAACATCTTTCTCAAAATATCCCAATTGTGTTATTAATTTCAAAGAACATATATTGAGACCAACTCCACCATCTACAAAGATTCATTTTATACGGTGTTGTTTAACAAATACTTCAATGTGGAGGGCTTTCTTGTGTGAAGGATGTATAGAAGGATGAAGATTTTTGTTAGAGAAGGTTAAGTGACAAGGGGCTGCAATGCTAGTGACCATAGATTGTAATTGTGTGATATCAATATCATTAGGCATCGAAGATTCTTGTAGGACTTTGTGAAGGATAGCTTTATGAGTAGGAGATATGTGAAGCAGCTCAAGAACAGATATGTGCGCTACCAAGGTGATCCAATATATTATAGTTAGAGAATGGGCGAGAAGGCTGGACAGGTGCTCCTTGAATAGTGACTCAACCTCTTCGAGTGGTTACAGTACAATCAGGTGTTTTGGCTTGGATAGTAATGGTAGAAATGCGACCATGGTCTATGCGGCCAATGGTAGATGATTCATAGTTGTATTGGATGGCATTCCCAACATGAGGGTTACTTGTTTTGTCATGAGGTGGAAGTGGATTTTTGAAAGTCTCTAGATCATAGTTTGATATTAATTGTTATGCAGGTTGAGTTGTTGAAGGTGTGACTTTGATTAAATCTTGATTGATGCAATCTTGAATAACATGTTTTAAGTGCATACAACCATTTGTTTTGTGTCCTTTAACTCGATGGTAATCACAATACTCATTCTCTTTGTACCAAGGGGATTTGAAGAGTAGTTCACCGTTGGGTGGTGCATCCAGTAACATAATATCACCCGCTTGGAGAAGCTTTCAAAAGATAACTTCCATAAGTTCTACTAATGGTGTAAATTGTCAGTGCAGATTGGAAGTTTGTCATTGTTGCATTCATTGAAAAGGTTGTGTTGTTGTTGAAGAAGCTTGAATGTTGGTGGGAGCTTTCATAGTTTGTATGTTCTTTGCATCTACAACACCATTGTTGACAACATTCTTATTTTTGTTCTAAAAGAAAGATTTATCATTGGAATTTTTAGTATAATCTTTGTTATCACGAAAGATCTTTATAGTTCCATTAGCAATTAAAGATTGTTCAATGATGGCGCCTTTGGAAACAAGTTCATCAAAGGTGCCATCACTTTACAATTGTAATTGGAATGATAGCTTGAGATGAAGATTTTGAACAAAGATATCAAGCTGTTGGTTCTTAGGTATTTCCCATGATAGTTTACTAGCCATATTACGCCATCATTGAGTAAATGAAGAAAAGGCTTCACCATTGCATTGTTTGTTGTTGACAAGGTCATTCATATTTACCTCATGTTCGATGTTGAAAGTGAAGTGTGATCAAAACTTGTTTTCTAATTCTGAAAAAGACTTAATTCTTGGAGGTAAATGAGAAAACCATTCAAGAGCTTGTCCTTCTAAGCTTCGAGGAAATAATCTCAAAAGATATGTATCGTCATAAGCAACATCGAGACATGCCACAAATAATGCTCTAAGATAGTCTTCTAGATTTCCTTTTCCTTTGTACTTGTCAAATTGTGGAATTTCAAAGTGTGGTGGAAAAGGTATCATATGAAGAGACTTGCCAAATGGATGAGTGCATATGTTTTCTAGAGAAAATGTCTTCTTGCCTTTGTCCTACCGCTTGATTGATCATTTGCTGAACATTCGCTAAAGATAATTGCTATTGTTGCAAAGGAGGCGGAACATGCTATGGTGTATATTAAGGTTGATGTTGTGGGATATATGAATCCATGACCGTTTGTTGAGGTTACATACTCACAATATATGTCAAAGGATTGGTGTGTGACACATATGTGTTTGAGGATTGTTGTCCTTGAGACACAAGTGGTGGTTGAGTATATTGTGATGAATTGGTACCAAGATTTGGCATCACATGGGAAGTGGAAGATGCATTGACACTAGTGAATGGTTGGGAAGTTGGAGTTGGATTTGTGACATGGTAAGTGATGGAAGGATTGGTAGATGTGAAAGAAGGATGGACACTTGGATTTGTATTTTGGACAACATGGGGATTGGTATATGTCATGTGTTAGGTGATAATAGGTAAGCCTTGGGTAGCATAAGATGGATTGATGGTGTGTGAAGGATTGGAAGAATATGATGGCATGGATGTAAGTTGCTCAACATAAGTGACCATATTGCTAGAATTGGCTTGAGAAATGATAGGAGGATCACTCATGTCAATAAGACTAACATTGGGATTTAATGGTGTAATAGAGGGATTAGTGAAGATGGTGGAAAGTGTATTAGTAGTTGGTATATGAGCAAGTTGTGATGGTCTAAAGCTTGGGCTATTGGTGTTGTTGGGATAGTTTGGGAAGCTTGCACATTATGGGATATGGGAATAGCTTGTGATGCTTGGAGCACTTGTGCTTGGGTGACATGGATAGCTTGTGTTACTTGAGGCATGGAAATAGTCATGGTAGGAGGAGGAGTATGTTGAGGAACATGGAAAGGTGGAATGTTGAGATTTTGTGACATGAGAGGAAGCACATTGGTTTGCATTATCAAAGGTTCTAGAGTGTGCTCTAAGTGTGGTAGATCAAATGAAGCAACAATAGTCAATGAAAGAGATGTGTTGGAAGATGGAGCTTGTGATATGATGGGAGATGATGTGACTATAGTGGATGGTCCCTTTGCAACAACAACAGGAATGTTTGGATCTTGCTCTTTAATAGCAGATATGTAAAAATATTTTTGTAGTTTAGCACCCATGCAAGTAAGTTGCAAGAAGTAGTGATTAGGCTCAGATACAATAAGTCTCTCAACTTGATCCCACACATGAGTATCCTAAAATTCTGATAAGTCATCTTGAGATTGTTCTTCAAAAGTCTCCAAAGATGTTTGAGGTTGCTCTTGTTAAGAAGATGACTCACTAATGGTATAGCCTTGAGGCGTAAACATATGAGGAGGCATACCAGTCATAAATTGAGTTGCATCCTTAAGAGGTGTTGATCTAAATTGTTGCATCTTAGCTTGCAATTTGGCTTCCATTTCATCTCTATATTGACTCCTAGTTTGAGGCATGATGTTGATGATGATAACTGAAGTTTATCTTGTCAAAGTTTTGAGACCCAAAGAAAGATAGTTTGCTAGATGGTCGGTTGGTTTGCTTGGTTTCTGATGTGTTTGGTTGATTGGCTTGCTTTGGTTGGTTTGCTTTATTGTTTTGCTTGGTTACTGATGTGTTTGGTTGATTGGTTTTCTTTGGTTGGTTTGATTTGTTGTTTTTCTTGGTTTCTGATGTGTTTAATTGATTGGTTTGCTTTGGTTGGTTTGTTGTCAGCTAGCTGTCCTTAGAGAATAGCTCACATAATCAAGGGAAAAGTTGTTTGCTAAGAGTTGCTAAGTTGCTGATGTTGCTGAAGCTAAAGCTAGAAGATGATGGTTTGTTGATAGATTGAAACAATTGGTTTGATGTTTGATTTGCTGGTTTGGGATCTCAAAAGGATGAAAAGCTTATGAATTGTGATTGATTGGTAAGCTCAAAAAAGGAGACAAAGTTTAGGTATCTACTAATGATCAAAGATAGGTTTGGAAGCTAATGCTAAAGCTAAGCAAGTTGGATTTGTGGCTAATTCAACTGAGGCACTAAGATTTATAGGTATTTGACCATAGGCGATAGGTAATAGCTCATATGTGACTTAGAAGAGGCCAAAGGTGACTGATAATAGCTCAAATGCGGACTGATTTAGGTTTTGAGAGCAAGTTATAGTGTTAACTAGAGGTGATCCAATTTTTCACAGGCGGTTACTATTGGCTCAAAAGTGAATTACTGTTGATTAGAAGCAACATGAGTTAGACCAAAGGTGATGGACTGTTGTTTAAAGGTGAACCAGTTTAGATAGAAGGTGACTAATTGTTGTTTAGAAGTGACCCTATTTAGGCAAAAAGTAGCTGACTATGGTTTAAAAGTGATTCAGTTTAGACATCAAGCGGCTAACTACTATTTAAAGGTGATTTTGTTGTCTGTATGCAAGTAGTTTAATCTCAAAAGGGACTATGTCTATCAAGAAATATGTCTAATTTGTGATTTTTGACAAGAAAATAGTAATTAAAATCACTCACACTCACAACAATCACAAACTTGTACAACCTATGCTAGGAAAGGACTGTATTTGTTGAATCCCCTGGCCATGCTTATTCAAAGCAGATAGCTTCAGGATCTTGGTAGCACTGGCTCCTCTCCATGGCACACACTTCTCGTGCATAGCAAGATCTAGGTTTCCTGTAAGGCTTGTCCCCTCAACAAACCTTAGGATTGTCCCTGCTATCTCTTCTAAGAACCATGTGAATCGGGGTGGCTTCAAAGGTCCCACCTTTTGCGTTAACAAATAGAAGGTTTTTGGCTACTACATAAAGTTGCTAATAAGGGCATCCATTTGGGTGGCTATACATGTGGCAGCGCTACTCTCCATTATGGAGTCTCCCAGCCTTCAGGGGTTACACCTTGGAGGGTTTTGGGGGAGGTTGGCTGTCAGTGTAACGCAACAACACCCATTGTTTGTGGCTTTCGACACAAACACTTTTCTTATATAGCAGTTTTGAAGGACTTGGCTTTAGCCCATTACTATTTGGGTTGTATCCCTTCTCACACTAGGAAGGCAAGCCCTCTAAAGATAATAACAAGTTCTCATAACACATCAAACACTTTAGCTCATGACACAACAAACTTTCAACTTCAACCATAGCATTCATCCAATGATAAATGTGGCACAACAATTTGTAACCAGGATTCATATCTTTGCAATCTATTCGCATTCATCCAACAATCACAAAACATCACCAACACAAAGCATTCAAGCAATCATCACTCACCAATGTAATAAGCAAGAACTACATCTTAGCTCTATCATTAAAGCCTTGATCCTGTGTATACAGGGTATGTAGACAATCTAAGATGCAAAGGAAACACTCTGATTCAAGCTAAGATGATAGCCTCTTCTCTTCATCATCCATCTTTCATCTTTCTTCTAATCATCCTTTAATCTTTCATCTCACATTCTTCTATATTTCGTCACTTATATCGTCAATAAAACCCAAAACTACATATTCATCATGTCTCATCTTCATCATAAATGTGCTCTGATCCCATGGATACAGGGTATGTAGGTAGTCTAGAATACAAAGGAAGTTTCTAGTACTCAAGCACAAATGATTCACCTCATCTTCTTCATCTTCCTTCATCTTCTTCTCTTTGATCAGCTCAAGCAGGAAGCAAACTATGTCTATACTAAAAGCTCAAGCACTTTAACCAATCAAGAATAAGCCAGAAGATATTTGTCTGTATGCCTTAAGCCAACATTTGCTATAGCATTTTATCAACATCTTTGGCCTTCAACAAGATGTAGCTTTCCTCTTAACAAGGCACCAGCTTAATCCATCCAAGAGTACCTAAATTTGGCAAGAGAACGTGATGACAGTATCTTTTGTTTTATCTTTTGTCCCATTTTTATGCCTTATCAAGACTACCTTGATCTATCTATATCTTGGTATGTTGTGATGAAGTAAGGAATGGGGCATGGTCATATTGCTTTCGTATTTTGTGTTTGCGGGATGATCTTATTCTCTTCCTATGCATATTGGTATCTTGTACGTGTTAGGATTAGCATCTTACATATCAATATCTCTAGCATGTGAGAAGCTAAATAGTCTCTTATGCCTGAGACTATTATCCATAGAAGAATAACACTAGATATAACATGTAGAAAATCCTTTTGGGTAAAACAACTCCATGAAGAAAAGAGGCTCAAGTTGTATTATCTTCAAAATCTAAATAACATAATACATGCACTTCCTTCTTCTCTCCAACCTTCACTTTGGTAGCACCTATGTACAAAAATCTATCATACTACAACAATTACATGGCAATTTACTTATAGAAGTGTTTTCCCTCCAATATAGGTGTCTAATTTCTCTCTCCTAAGAGTCTTCAACATACGAACATTAAATGTCTTCTTACAAGCTCATGACACTTTTCCAAAGTCAACCATGCAAAGTTGGGCATACAAGGCCAAAAATGGTCTCTACAACATCTTATGATGCATCATAACTGTCATAGATTATACTAGAAAGCATCTTCCCAATATGGGAACCTAGAGCTAAACATAGCATCTTACCACTATTAATTACTTTTCATAAGTTGTTATAGTGTCATATAATCTTATGACAACTTGCAGTTGTCATAGATTCTCTTACATGCACTCACCAACTTTATGACGTGTCTCATACATGCTAAAAATAGTTGTTTCCTCCAAGGTGGCCCCTGCACTCAATTATTCATAATTTTTACAATTACCAACTGTAAATGTCACTCCATAATTTCCTTCAATAAGTCTAGAATTACCACTGCTACTGAAACTACCTCATTTCCTTACGGGTGATTACAAATTACAAATAATAAAATGGAATAAATACAAAATTGGGATTTACAAGGTTAATGGCACATTATCCCAACATTCTCTCACTTGACATTATACAATATAAATCAACCCAAAGGAAATCAAATGAAAATAATTAGGCACTAGAAATAAGGCCCATGGCCTCTCTATGCTAACAGGCTCGGTCAATGAATCTACAACATTCTCTTAATTGTCTATCTTCTTCATCTCAATCTATCCACTTGCAACCAATTCTCAAATGAAGCCATACTAAACATCAGCATGCTTAGTCTGAGCATGATACATAGAATTCTTGGCCAAACAGATAGCACTTTGGCTATCACAACCAATTTGAATGACCCTGCAATCAAAACCAATACCTATATGCAGTCTCCTCAACCAAACTACCTCCTTAGAGACATGGGTAGTAGCCATATACTTTTCTTCAATGGTGGAAAAAGAAATGGTGGTCTACCTCTTACTCATCCAACTCACTGCTCTTCCAAATAGAGTAAACACATAACCACTAGTGGACCTTTGACTATCCAAGTCACCTACCCAATATGCATCAACAAATCCATGTATATCTAGAGTTTTATTAGCATTATTAATACTAGAATAAACCAAACAATAATTAGGAGTACCTAAAAGATATTTAAGCAACCTTTTCACATAATTCCAATGTTGTCTACCAGGGTTAGACATAAATCTGCTTGAAACTCCCACTGCTTGGGCAATATCTAGCCTAGTGCAAACAATTGCATACATAAAACTCCCTATATCGCTAGCATATGGCACATTAGATATATCCTCAAAATCATCCTCCTTTGAACAAATATCTAATGAAATCTTAGTACCAATGGGTAAAGGAACTCTAAATGGGTTACAATCTTGCATAATAAATCTCTGCAAAATGGTATTCACATACATACTTTGAGATAACCATAGCTTTTTGTTACCTATGTCCCTCCTGATCTCCATACCCAGAATATACCTAGCAACTCCAAGATCCTTCATATCGAATGCACCTTAAATTTCAGGTTTTAGCTTACTAATCATACCCTTATTATTTTTGAAAAATAACATGTCATCAGTTGGCATACACTGCAATGATAAGTATAGAATCATCAATACCAAATGTACACAGAATGATCCTCCTCACTTCTAAAAAAACCCAATTTCATCACGAATGTGTTAAATTTTGATACCACATTCTAGGGGACTATTTCATGCAATAAAGAGACCTCTTTAACCTACAAACCCAATGTTCTTTCCATTTTACCTCAAAACCTGTAGGTCATTGAATATAAATTTCTTCCTCAAGATCTCCATGCAAGATTGCAATATACCTCAAGATATGTTTGGTAGCTTGCCAATGGCTCTCATGTGGATCATGGGAGAACTGAGAGACAAGACCAACCATAAAGGAAAGATCATGATGAGAATGTGTTAGGTACAATAAGATGCCAACCAACTGCCTGTATAATGTAGAATCTACTAAATGAGTAGAGCAAGTGAAAGACAAGACACCACCTGACTAAAATGGTGTGGGGGTAGGCTTGCAATCAAACGTGCCAAATCTCTCAAGCATATCAAGAGCATACTTTTGCTGAAATAAGGAAATCCCATCCAAAGACTGAATAACCTATAGACCAATAAAGTAGTGTAGAAGACCGAGATCTATCATCTCAAACTGCTTAAAAAATATGTTTTTGGTACCTATGTAGGGTATAGGCCCTTATGTAGGGTATCATCCCTACTGTGTCAGGGTTTTGGACCTTGTACCCCTTTGGGATACAGTCTACGAACCCCTTAGTGGGGCTGTGTGGGGGGGGTTTAACCCCTCCACCCTCCTCTTTATTTTTTTTAGAATTTTTTTGAAAATAAAAAATTCAATGTTTTTTTCTATGTTTTTTTTATTAAAAAAAATAAACATGCATTATTTGTTTATTTTAGCTGTTTTTAAAAAAACAATTTGCAATAATTTTTATGTGTTTTTTAAAATTAAGAAAAACACATGCATAATTCCTCATGTACATGTCTCATCATGCGTGCCCACCCTTGGAGAATTTTTTTGGCAAAGGGCTAATTTTATCTGGCAGATCTCCACGTTTGGTGGTTTTTCCAAATTTGCAGGTGTTTTTGCTAAATTTGGTAGACGTTTTTTTGCCAAATCTACCCCTCTATGTTGGGATTTTCATTTTTGCACTCCATCTTCTAGAGGCCATATCTCGGTCATACAGTGGTATTTTTCAATGCAATTATTTTTGAAAAGGGGTAGAATTTCATGGTCTTTGCAGTGGTGCAAGTGGTTTTTAGTTTTGACTTCTAGTTTTTTCCATAAATCAGTTTTCGTAGTGTTGTTACTAGGCAGTTCTCATTTTGAAGACTTTGGTAGGCCATATCTTTTGCATCTAGACTCCTTTTTGGGTCCCTTTTTTTTAAAGTGCATGTTTTTCTATGTACTTCATCATGGTACTATCAATTTCCTCTATTTCTATCAAAGAATTGTATTTTTAGCATGTGGTCTTTTTTAAACATTATGAGCTTCCATTGTAAGCACTTCTAATATGTAAATGCACTAAAATAAAGTGCCAGATGTTCTTGTTTCTTCTACATGCACTTCTTGGTTTCACATAGTTTCAGTGTACCTATTATGGCTCTACCTTGTCTGCATTATGGGGTGTTTCTACTTTTGGTGCTAATGCTTCTTTGGTTTCATGTTGGAGTGAGTTATGTATCTAGTATGTGTTCCTATATACTAGGTGGATGCAGAAATACATCAGTGGCTAGTTACACATGCATTTCGGTGAGATGGAGCATTTACCATAGAAACACTCTTGCATTCCTTTTTTGAAGGCATCCTTCTATTTTCACTTGATCAGTTCTTCAGACTTTTGGTACCTGTGCCATTTGTATCTTCAAGTTCCAAATGTTTTTCCTTTGTTTTCCATCTAAATTGAGTAGTGTCATTGGGGGCACTGATGTAGATTCTTGTCTTCTTATTCCTAATCTTCATCTTGTTTTAGAGGAGGTTCTTCTTTTAGCACTATAGTAGTTAGTCTTCGATAGTGTTTACAGCTTCTTCATTCTTCAGTGGAGTTCTTCATGTTCCTATTCTTTTGGGACATCCTTTGTGGATGATTCTTAGTCCTTCACTCTTTCTCTCTCTTGTAGGGAGGTTTGTTCTCTCTTTTGGAGAGGAATTTTTTCCACTTGGTTTTCTCCTTTTTCTCTATTTGTGAGAGATTCTTTTGTATAGGGGTGCCTTATCAGGCCTAGTTGCTGGGACCCATCTTTTCTTTCATGTATTTGTCCTTAGTTTTTTATCTTCTCCCTAAGTTCATCTTAAGGGGGGTATTGGAGTAATAGGTTCTTTACTTAAATAATTTAATCATATTGATTAATCAATTAAGTCACCTTTACTTTATTTCACTTAAGCTAAACTTAGGAATCTCTCATTAGGATTTTCTAAATTGCAAATATAAAAGCAAGTACTCTCATGTAATTCATAAATCTATTTCATTAATTGTATCCTTTTTTGTACAAATTGCTCTCTTTGTTTTTACCTCTTGTGGAAGGTTAATCTTAGGTTTTATAGGTGTTCACTAGGTCCTGTGAGGTTGGTTTCACAACTACATTATTAACATCCATTTGCTCTATTTCCCAATAAAAAGTAGCACCAATGGATAAAAGAAATCTAATAGAAGTTAACTTAGCAACAAGAGACAAAATTTCACTGAAATCAACCCCCTCTCTTTGGGAGTAACCCCTAGCTACTAGTCTAGCCTTGTACTTCTCCAATGAACCATCTTCTCCAAACGTCTTCTTGAAGACCCATTTGTAACCTATGGCCTTTCTTCCTTTGGGCAAATGAACAAGATACCAGATGTTACAAGAGTCTAAAGCCATTATCTGCTCCTACATGGCTAATTGCCAAGACTCACTATCATTTGCAGGAATAGCATCGATATATGATATAGGTTCATCATTAGTACTCAATAAAGTAAATACACAATGGAAATTTGGTGGTCTATACCTATCAACCAAGTTCTGTTGTCTTATTGATCTCCTCAAGGGTGGAGTAAGAGACTCAACTTGTTCTTCTACATGATCTTCTACACCTACTTCTTTTGTAACAATAGAATCTTCCTCATTAGAACTACTTGAATCTTCTTCTTCTTTTCTTCTTCTTCACCCTCCAATCCATCATTGTACTCTTCCTAAGATGCATCTTCCTGCTCTAAGTCAAATTACACTCTCTTCACCTATTCTTTCTCTTTTGGCTGCTTAGTTTTAGAAATAGCTCTAAGTTCCCTATAAATAACATCTCTAGAGAAAACATTTTTTCTAGTTAGAGGATCATAAATCTTATAACTCAACATTCTCACCATATCCAATGAATATGCATTTTTGTGCTTTTGGATCCAACTTAGATCACTTTTCCTTAGGCACCACACAAAATAAAAGCCTCACATCCAAAAACCCTTAAATGTGAAATAGAAGGTTTCTTACCTATCCAAACTTTATAAGGTGTCAAATCAAGATCCTTACAAGTAGATCTATTAATCAAGTAATAAACGGTACACATAGCCTCTACCCAAAACCATTTATCCAACTATGAATCACTCAATATACTTTTGGATCTTTCCATGATTGTTTGATTCATCCTTTCTGGAAAACCATTCTATTGTGGTGTATACAGAGTTGTCTTTTGTCTAATTATACTTGCATGCTTACAAAACTCATCAAATTCCTTAGAGAAATATTCTCATCTATTATCAAATCTTAATATTTTTATTTTTAATCCCAATTGGTTTTAAAATAAGACTTAAAAATCCTTAAACTTAGCAAAAACTTTAGATTTGTGTTTCATAAAATAAATCCATGTAAATGTGGATACATCATCAATGAAGGTAACAAAATAATGAGATTTTATGATAGACTCATTATCCATAGGTCAAAACACATCTGAATGAATAATCTGTACCTTCTTTTTTCCTCTATTACTTCCTAAAGAAAATGATGTTCTATTTTGTTTCCCAATCACACAATGCTCAGTGAAATCAAACTTCTCATTAGAGTAAGAGAAACCATCGAACAAATTTTTATTCATAAGAGTTTTCAAAACATTATTACTTGTGTGGCCCAATTTATGGTACCACAACATACATGTGTTTTCAGAAACCTTAGAAACATAAGGGCAATTACAAATTGTAATGGTATCTAGCCTAAACAAGGTTCCCATTCTCTTCCCCTTCGCTATCACCAAGTCTTCTCTCATCAGTCTACAACCATTCTTATCAAATGTTACATGCATTTCCAAATCATTCAACTTTGAAATTGAAATTAGATTTCTAGCTAATCCAAGAGCATGCAAAACACCAGGGAGGGTTTGAATCCTTGAATCATTAAAACACAACAATACCTTGCCTTTCCCAACTATCAAATATGTAGTTATCCACAATGTAAACATTACCTCCATCATACTCTTCGTAAGTGGAAAACCATTCCTTATGTGAGGTCTTATGATATGAGCATCTTGAGTCAACCAACTAAGGATCATTTAAAACAATATTGCATGCATAAAGTAAAACATCTTCACCTACATAAAAGGACTTGTCAGAATTGGTATCCCACTATTTTGTTTGGGTTTCTACATTGATCTCCTTTCTATCCTCGTTTCTTAGACCTTCCCCTCATATTAAGTGCCTCAGTGTCAACCTCAGAAGTCTTCTTCCTCATTACCTATGCCAACAAAGTTGCAACAAGATGATCCAACTTTGAATCTTCAAGGTTAGCAGTAATAGCAAGGATAAAATTCTCCCAAGATTTAGGTAAAGAACAAAGTAAAAGTATACATTTATCTTCCTCTGCAACTATTGCATCTACAGAATCAAGTTGACTCAAAAGTAAATTAAAAATGTTCAAATGCTTTCCAATAGATTCACCTTCTTTCATTTTAATAAAAAACAATTTCAATTTTAAATAAAGCTTATTTACCATCCTCTAGGCTTGATAAATCTCACACAATCTTGTCTAGAGTTTGTGTACAGTCTCTTCCTTCAAGACATTCAACATGATGGAATCTGCAAGACACAGTCGAATAGTTTCCTGTGCCTTCTTATCCAACCTTTCCCACCCATCTGGACTCACATCATCAGGCTTCTTCTCTTTTTGAACAGCTAACTATTGGTTTTGTTCTTCTAGAAAGTCCTCCATTTTTATCTTCCATAAGTGTAATGTCCCAACTAAAAATTAATTAATAAATTCATATATGAAAATGAATTTGAACAACTCCACAAATCCGCATCAAATTTGAGTAGACTAGCTAGCTAATCTTACACATAAATCACACCCAAAAGCATGAAACTTATCCAAAATACTTTTGCTTTGAATTTATGATATAATAACATGTAATCAGGTTTGAGACACTGAATTACAAAAGCAACAAACAATATGAGTTCATACAACAAGTTTTATGCTAAACCCACAAAAACTAAGAACACCAAATAACACCCAAAATCACTACAAACTCCATAAAGTGAATTTATTTAATTTTTGTGTCATAATAACATGAGAATAGATCTGGTAAAACATGAAATTCTATAGAAAACTTCTGGGAAAAACCCACAACACCAAACTATAAACTACTCAAAACCCTAGCTCCAACATACACTGAAACTGCTCCAAACTCACAAAGACGACACCAGATCTTACTATAAATGGTCACAAGAACCAATATTGATGTATCAATAGTAAAAACATATAAAAACACTAATTCCACACCTATAAATGCTTATTATACTTCAAGATGCTCTAGGAAACATCAAATCTGCATATAAATCCACCTGCAAGCAAACTACACAAAACTGTCAAATCCTATCAATTCTTTGAAGCTCCAATGCACTCGCTATGTGAGAATACCCTCAAGAACCAAAGGTTTTCCATACTTTGATCTAAGTAACTAATGGGTTTCTGTCCACATCTACAAACTCCAATGGGTTTTTGTCCATTAAAGAAATTCCAAGCACATATGCTCAAATTCAGAAATTTGGGTTGTAAAATGATCAAAAGGTCCTTCTGCAAGAAAATACTTGCATATTTGTATTATCTCCAAACCCAAACACCCCTCTCTTGGAAAATAAATTAAAATAATCTAATTTCCAACAAATTCCCTTCAAAAATTCTCACCAAAACAACCCATGTAAGATTCTTATCTAAAAATAGAAAATAACTCCCACTATGACAACTTGTCATAGATGCTGTCATAGAATCTTGACATAACTATCATAAAATCTCCTAAAAAATAGATTCTGGCTAAAACAAAAAAATCTTATCAATATTCCATTTGCCCACTTGTGCAAATAAATAAAAATATTTAATATTTAATTGTCCTGAAAATTTAAATTATATTTGGACAATAATAAATATTAAATTATTTATTCTAACTATGTTTGCTCAATTAACCCACGAAAGAGTAAAATGGGTTAATATTGATCATTAATCAAATATTAAGAAAAAGGGGACGTGAGAAGTCCTCCCTCCTCAATATTGCTTGTCCTCAAGCAATGCAAACCAAGATGCTTTAAAATGTCCATGCCAAAATAAATCATGTTATATTGCACAGAAAGCCTTGATTCTGTACTTGAGATATGTTGCAATTTCTACCATAAGACACTGTGTAAACCTAAAAACATAAATTCCTCAATGCCATGTACTAGACCAAAATATCCATATAATATGAAATCTATTATATACAAACTTTGGATGCATTCTTTTGAATACTCCAACTGATCTTCATCCTTCCACAGAGATCTAGTAAACTTGCCAAATGTACTAGCATGAGATAAGGTAAACCTAAAACTCTTGAGTTTCTCCCCATGATACACATCTAATTTTTGCTTCTTGTAGGACTGATATATGAAGAGAACTTGTGTCTCAATTATACTGCTTGAACCTCTAATTCATTATTGTTCTTTGTTGAACCTTTCATGAGTTCAATGGGTTCAAAGTTCAACGAGTTCAATCATCGTTGTGACAGAGTGCTATCGGTAGGACTTTGTTGAAGACTACTGATGACTTGTTCCATACCAAAAATAAGAGACCATCGGTGAGATGAAGACTATCGGTGAAGCTTTATGTCTTTGGGCCGATGGACAATGGTCACTCCGATGAAGGAGTTGTGTTGGCGTTGGTGAGACAAGGTTTCATCAGAGTAAGTGTTGAAGGTCTATCCGATGCTAATGGTTTCACCGATGGTGAGTCCTTCTGGTGGTCGGTGAGAGATGAACTATCAATGAAAGGTTCTGAAGTGACTTTGATAGCTTGTGTCTCTCTGATAGTTAAGCGGTGGTCAGTGAGAGATCAACTATCGGAACAATGGAAATCGCTTTGGCCAATGGCGAGTGTCTGTCTGATGATGAATGTTAAACTTGGTGATCGGGGTGACTCTGTATATCGGTGGGAAATGAAATCTGATAGATGATGGAGATTGTTAGGCCGATGGACTTGTAGGTTGGTTTCGTCAGCAACAAAATTGCCGACGATAGACTTATGGATCGATGACGGTTATAAACCAAGGTGTTCTTGGCAACATGCTACATGTGGGACTAAAGGTCTCGCTGGAATGTGAACCATTGCGATGGTTAGATGGCAGCGATGCCTGAGGAGTATATTTGATCCGTTAGGGCAGAAGAGTGTAATAGTCTTTTGCTCTTGTAGACTGGAAATAGAAATACTAATCGACAAGTGTTGTTTGATGATGATGATGGAGATTCGAACCTTTGGTTCATTCTATATATGTGCAGTGTGGTCATGAACTGTGTGTGGTTTTGAGAATCAATAACCAAAACAAGAAACTATGTATCTTTATTGTATACTTTTTACTGGAATAAAGAGAGTTATCTTGTGGTGGTGGGTTTTTTACCCCTAAGGGTTTTCCCACGTAATACTGTGTGTCTGTGTGTCTGTGTTGTGACTATTATCTATTTGTTTTGCTTTGATGTATTCATCTGTGTTTTAAATTGAAAGTTACTTGTCTGCACTATCCTCTTAGAATTAACATTAGGGAAGCTATTTTCTGAACCTCTGCTTTCCTTACAATATAAGATTTAATGCACTCTCCATTACATAAAATATAAAATTAGGAAATAGTTCCTTCTCTTACCTCCACAATACTAAAATATACATTGCATGAATGTGCAACAAAAAACCCCATACTTTACCTCAATTTGAGAGATATTACTTTTAGCTTCATGGACTGATATATAGCAGCCAAATTTTAATAGAGGAATGTAAAATATCATCATACAACAGAAACATATACAACACAATTCTCCCAAGACTAGATTTGCAAACAACAACCCATCTAAATAGAAGTTGATGCTCTTCCTAAGATTATCTACAAGCACAAACTTATCACCCCATTTTTGTGACTCATCACTCTAAATCTTGTGCCAAGGAATGCTATACTTTTTCAATTACACCCATGAAAGCAACATGTTATAATTCCCATAACATATAAATCCCATCAAATACTCACAGAAACTCTAAATCATACAATATTGCCAACATTGTTCTGCTCCAAACTAAAAGACTAAAACCACAATATTGTGAAGCTGATATGAGTGGGGAAAATAACAATATGAAATAATATATGGCAACATGTAATTGATCTACAACAGTAGCACATTCCCCAATACACAAAACGCACAAATCTTGACACAACTTCATTGGAAACCTGCAGACAACACTCACATACTGCACTACTAGAACAACTTTCCTGAATCTTCTCCAAATTATTGTTATTATGGATTGATGATTAGTGTTCATTAATATTGTAGACCTTCTCCTCACATCATCATGCAAGGATACATCTTCCAAACACATCAATCCACAGTTGTTCATAACTAAATTTATCGAAATCAGGAACATGCAAATGATGTAGCAACTACAAAAATGACAAACCTGTGTAATAATAATCAATGTGACTGATGTAGGATTGGGGCACAGCCATGAAAGGACTGAAAATATCTCCACAAATATTTGTACACTGTTGAAATTCCATTTTTGTTGCTGATCTTACAATCCAAGTGGGTTTGAGAAGAACTTGAGACTATCTTCTGAATCTTTGTGCTTCATGCTTTCAAATTTTATGGAGATCCTCCTTTGCATTATAATCACAACAATTCCCTTCCATAAAGCATAATGTCCTATAGTAAATTCTTGTGAGAAATCTGAAATGATATGTACATGACATGATATGTTTAACTTTTCAATCCCTTCCAATTCTTCTTGTCTTTCATCCTCTTGTATGCCCTTAGTACCAGTGACTTGGCCCAAGTATGTGACAACATGCTTCCTCAAATTTTTCAGATGTAAATTAATTTTCAATTCTATGACATGTTGGCAATCTTCTATCTAATGGTGATCTTGAGAACATATTACTAAACACCATTCTTTGTAGATTTGGAAGCAATTGAATAACATAGAGTAGATTATGATGCTTACTAGAACTTGGGGTTACTCCATTACCAAATTCAAATAGTAAGTGACATCCTATGGCTCCTTGCATTTTATTCCTAGGATACAACTATTGAACTCTGTGATCCTTCATATCATTTTCCTCATGCTCATGTATCATCAAATTGAACTTTCCTATGTAGGTTGCTGATTTGAAAATTTTGGCAAGTTGTAATTTCACATTTATATCAAGAAAGATGTCCATTTCATGTGCATATTCCTCAATAGGGCCATCTTGGAACTCCTCCTCATTAACACATAGTGCAGCAACTGTTAAGGACAATACTCAATGCAACCCATAGCAAACTCTAAAACATATAGGAATATTCTACCATAAATAGAAAACCCATTTCCTATAACTGTCAACTTCATGTTCTCAATTTGAATGAAGCCACACCTTTGCATTAATGAAACCCAATCATCTCTCCTTGAAACACCATATCCTTCGACAAATGGATGTGAGAAATCTGAAATGAAAAAACTAAGATATGATTTGGTTACCTTCTTTGGCTCATGAAATACATCTTGCATTCCATTCTCCTTCATGTTTGAAGTACCATTGATATGATCCAAGTATGATAACTTTACAACCTTCTTGATGCTAGGAACAATGAAGCCATCTTTTAGAGTCTTATTTTTCTTGTAAATTCCACCATACATCAATTGGTAGAATACTTGTATGAAGCTTAATCCTGAAAGTACCATACCATGCTTAGTAATAAAATTGACAACACCAAAATGATACCTTTGTTGATATGTGCTAGACAATTGAGGGGGGCATGAATTAGTTGTCACAAAAACTTAAACACTTTCTGTAATTAAACATTCATCACTTATCCACAATTATTATGATTTAACAATGAGTGCATGAAATCAGAAACTTAACAACATCAAACACAAGAGACACTAGATTTACATGGGAAACCCCAAGGTGGGGAAAAACCACAGAGAGGATTAACTCTCAATATCTATTGCAATCTTCAAATAGTGATGTTCATGCTTGGCCACTCCATGGGCCTAAACATACTGGCTTATTGACATGAAGAACAACTAGATCTAGTAGACTCACTACCTCAACCCTCAACCTAACAAGTTTACAATAAGGGTTGTTAAACCCTGAGGGCTTTTAAACCCTACTAGTGCCTTACTGCCAGACTCATTGCCATGATCAACACCTTTATGTATAGTGAACAACAATTCCTTTTCTCTACTCGTCCTCTACCTCTTCTCTGCTATGCCTTTGGACCTTTCTTAATATATTTCTATTTTTTCTCAAGGACACCTTTTCCATGACTCAACTACAAGTATTTATACATTACATCAACCTTGGAATGATCATCAAGGTTGACATCACAATCATCAACCATTGGAACAATCTCCAAGGTTGGCATTACAGACATTTACAAAATAGGTCCTGACCTATTAAAAATTTATGCAAGGGGAATGAAATGCAAAACATGCCACACCTTTGATGGGACTCTAACACAATCTTCCATGTCACAACATACTTCTACAATCTTCCAAAGATCTCTGTAATCACTGGGATCAACCAAGTTGGCCAAGACTAGTTACATGTTAGATTAACTAGGAACAATCTTCACACACAATCACAATTTCTTAATGTAGACCAAAGTCTAGATAGGAACATGATTAGGAGATCTCCACAAGCATGCTATAATCATTAGGAGAAACCACATGAACGTTAATAACTTTATCCATAGGAATCTTCTCATCGGAATACATGAGATTCACTGTCTTCTACTATCATAAAAGAAAGATAGATTACCGACCACCTAACCATGAACCATTTCAACTGTAGGAACTTATCATCATCCCAGACTTTTGTTTAGAATTGTAGAATAGAATACTTTAGTGCAGAGGAATGCGGAGCTAGATACTATCTTCATGTCTCAACTAAACTTATAGAAAAAGTAGGTTTCACTTTGGTGAACACAACTCACTCAAATCTTCATGCAGATGACTCAAACCTAGAATGTAGCATCCTCAAGTATACTTATAACTTACTTCCAATTTGCAAACCATGATCTTCAAGTAGGAGTAAATGCATAGTAGTTTACCGAACTGTTCTTCAACATACAACTTACTATCTGTATTGCACTTCTCTGTAACTCACTTGTTTCTTCTGGAGAGGCTAATTTTCTCAATATCCTCAACATGCAAGTCCTCTAAACAAGTAATAGAATAATATACAATTGAAACCAATGACAACAAGAATATGTTGACATCAATGACAACACTGATTAGGCACATACTTGCAATAATCTCCCCCTTTGTCATTGATGGCAACATATGATGTGAAAAACTGCAACAACCATCAAGACAAGATTATCCCCTTTTCTATTTACACACCTACACTCTTTCTTTCTCCAAGATTCTCCCCATTTCTCTTACACATCTATACTCTAAGTTTTTCACATTACTTCTCTCCCCTTTTGACATCAATAGAAAAGGGCACATACTTGCACTCTTCTGCTTTGATCTAATATCTCTTCTCAACTTTTTGACTACTCCCCCCCAGAGGTAGCCCTAAAAAGCATCAATCTAGACTTATGAACACCTTTAAACTGATACATTATTGTGCATCTTAGTTTAGACTAGGAGGGGTGATGACTTTCTCTGAGGTACTCAAAAGTATCCTTGGGCAATGGTGATGTAGGGACTTCCGAAGGTCATAACTTTTGACTCGAATGTGGGTTCTCTATGAAATTTTTTAGGTGGATGTGTTATGAGGTGGCCAGTGGTTTCCCAACCCACCCTAGTCAGTTGGAGCTCGTCTTGGCACTTTTTCGGGGCTTGAAACTTTCATCTTGGCCCTCAAAATGGCAATTTAGTATTTTTTTCTAGTTTTTTAAAAGTTGCTTTTTTTAATAAATCAAAACTTATGTTTCAAATTTAGGATGTTAGTTGGCTTTTTCTCCTACCATGTCTTTAGGAAGTTTTTGGGAAAAAAATGGATTCTCAAGATATGATTATAAAATTACCTAAAATGGCAAAATTTAAAAATTGTCAAAATTTGCCAAAAAAGGTAATTTTTTATTTTTTTGTTTTCCTGGATATAAGAGAGTTTTCACTCATTGTAGTGGCAGAGTTGATGAATAGAAGTTTTTTTTAATGTTCCAGTCTTCATATCTTTGGCTCTCACATGATTAATGGAAAAATTGTATTGAGTGTATGTTGTGTGCTACATCATCTAGTATCAGAGTAGGAAGATGGCTGGGAGAGGAAGAGGAAGAGGCAGTCTTGCCTAGATGCATAGAGAAATGCAAAATCTACAAAGGCAAATAACATAACTTACAACATAGATGGAAAACCAAAGACTAGGTAGAGGAGGAGATGAATCTGATGAAGAGATAGGTCGAGGAGGTGCAAATCAAGATAGAGAAGATGAAGAAGAAGAATGAGAAGGCATGAGTTTTGAACAGAGGATGCTCAGGGCCTTAGAAGGGAAAAATGAAGGGATCAAGGTAGATGCTTCAGATTATGCAGGTAGTCTTAAACCAGAGGAGTTGATAGACTGGTTGAATGACATGAGAAATTTTTTTGAATGGAAATCCATGACAGAGGAAAAGAAGGTGAAATTCACATGCACTAAATGAAAGGGTCATGCAATGATTTGGTGGGATCATCTTCAAAAGGAATGAACAATGAAAGGCAAGGATAAGATCAGGACATGGAATAAAATGGAGAAGAAGTTGAGAGAAAATTTTTTGCCCATAGATTATGCATAAACCCTTTTTCATAGGTTTCAAAATTTAAAGCAAAACCCCTCTTCTGTGCAAGATTATACAAATGAGTTTTATATGTTGTCTATACATATAGAGCATTAAGAAATTGATGAATAGATGGCTTCTAGATATGTGAATGACCTAAAATTCTCTATTCAATATGAATTGCGCACGCATTGACTCAACAGTATGAAAGAGGCTTACCAATTGGCTCTAAAGGCTAAAGAAAAATAAAATAGATAGTACCATTAGAGGAATAGAGGAGGAAGAAGGGGTACATCAACCCCATTTTGAGGAGGTTCAAATTATGGTAGGGGAGATTCATTCCATGGATTTGAAAAACAAGTAGATACTCGACAAGATTCTCTGAATCAAGAACGAGGAAGGGGATTTCAAAGAGGTAGAGGTTATGGTAGCAGTAGAGGATGGGAAAACTATGGAAGGCCTTTCACTTGTTTCAGATGTGGAAAAGAAGGTCAGAGGGAATTTGAATGCTCAAATTATAACATGCAAGAAAAAAATCAAGGAGGACAACCTAGGGTGAACCTGATTCAAATGCAACATGAAGTGGAAGGGATGGAACTAGAGGTTCCACCAGATGTGGGAAAAAGTCTCATGATGAGAAGAGCAATGGTGATTCTAGAGAAGGATAAAACATAAGCCAAAAGCTCCGATGGCTCATTAATCAACTTCACAAAAAACTTACAACACTTTACAAATATAATAAGAAAGATGGACATTCCATGCATTCCTTAGTCCAAACACATGCGACCTCCTCTAAAGTAAAATACTCCTACTCAAAGTGTTTGAACAAATTACAATTACTAGCTATCTTCTAAAATCCTTGTGTAATCAATGTACAAGTAGCAAAGTTCCTTATATAGATTTTGAAATTTCCCATTGCTACGGCTCCAAACTTCATCTACAGTCAAGATTCTTCCATTATTGATCAACGGTGCACATTCATCTCTAACCGTCAGTCAAAATATCTAAATGGTGTCTTTTCCCTCTCAAAGGATGCTATTGGAATCTTTGAAAAAATAAGATTCCCCTTTTCTTTGACTTCCTTCCGCTGATACTCTTTACTTGACTTTTCTCAGAACCACTGCTCACCTTTGTCTTTTCATTCTTTTAAGTATGTTTTGAAATTATTGGTCACACCTTCTACAAAAGTATGGTCCCCTCTTGGACTCTTTGTCCATATATATTCCTGTAGTGCAACTCCTTTTCTTGTACTTCGCCATTTTAGCACTATCTTGCATTAATGAATCCATCATTTGTTTGCTCATATATGGTTCAAGATTTTCTATGCATGTTGTAAAAATGGCATTAAACTCTATTAAGGCTTTTTTCAATTTGTATGCTGGTATATCCATGCAATCATGCTTTAAGAGTCTTTCTATTATCTTCTTGTGCATTCCAATCATTTCATCTACTTTTTCCTCTACATCCTAGGCAACTACTATTAACTTTCTAAGATTATCTTCTTCAAATTTAAGTTCTAATCTCCCTTGTGGCACTTGACTTTCCAGTGAAGGGGTGATAACTCCTTCCTTGATTAACTCTTCTGTTCTTTCTTCTATTTCTGTCAACTGTGCCAGTTCAGACCTGCATTCTTCCCTTCTAAATTAACAATTATGCACAAGTATATTGCATTTATTCCTTTCTCTTCAAACCATCTCCTAACTTTTCACAACCTGTTTTATTATTTGCTTACCTTGCATAAAATCTTTAAACTGTTCATCAAGAATATTGGCCTTGAGCCTTTTATTTTCCATGTCCCTTATTTCTTCTTTGGATATGACTACTATGTCACTGGGCAATTCTAGCACTATGGTATTGCGATCAAATATCCCTTTAATAAATTGATGTAATTGGATAATATGTCCCTTCAAATACTCTTGCTTATCTTTATCTTTTCTCAGCATCTCTAATGTCACTTGGTGCATATCTTCCCACTCAGTGATGTGTTGTTCCCGTGTAGTATGCCCAAGGTCAACATTTAGTATCTTATACTCCTCTAAGGTTATTTCACCTTTTACTTTTTCCTTCTGTGGTATGGCTAGGTTCAACACTCTAGATCCATCTGGACCTCTCTATATAGCTGACATTGTCCTAGCCTTTCTTCTTTCTTTCCTTGGTGTGGTATCACCTAACAAGCTCTTAATGTCGATTGGTACCAATTGTACCTCTTTCTTTTCCTTCCTTATCTCTCCTCCTAGCCATGCAAGAATTTCCTTTGTGTCTTCTGTAGCTTTAACTTCATCAATTACCTCTTCATGAGGCCTCTCTATTTCTAGTTTTTCTTGTTATTGTTCTTCCTGTTGTTCCTCTTGTTCCTGTTGTTGTTCTTGTTGTTGTTGTGGAATTTGCTATTGAGGTGGAGGCTCTTGTTCCATGGGGTCATTTTTCTATTTGGACTTGCCTTCATTATCTTCCTCTTCTATTTTTGTGTCCCCTCCAACCTCATGTTCCTCTTCGGGACCCTCTTCTTTTGATGTTTCCTTTTCCTAATCTTCCTCTTCCTTGTGTGTTTGTTCCACATTTATCTGTTATGTTACTTCTATTTGTTCTTTTATTTTCATCAATATCCTCTGTATGTCTATCACCTTCAGGTTCTCTAGTTACATCTTCTATTATATCTGTATCCTCTGTTTGTCCCCGTTTTGTATGTACAGGTGAACTTACCTTTGTATCATCTTCCTTGACTTCTTCTTCTTGTTCCTGCATATTTTCTGTGTTCTTTTCTTCTTCACCTTGTTCACCATACATATTCAAATTATTCAAGACATCTACTTCTAAAATTCTCGTTCATATTTCCTTTTCTTCTTGAGCCTGCTTTTCTATATTTATCTCCTCAGGCGTATCTTCTTTCTTAGCTTCTTTAATCTTATGTGCCTCCTCTTGCACATCTTTGATGATTTCAGGAGGGACTAGGGTATCAAATGGATCCAGTGCTCCTGCTTCTTCTTGTACCCTTTCTTCTTCATGCTCTAGGCCTTGTTCAATCTCCATTTTAGCCTGAGTGCCTTGTTCTTCCTCTTCACTAAGAAAATCACTAGATTCTTCTTCTATTTCTATTTCCTTTCTAGCATACATCCCTCTTCTTCACTATCACTAGTATTGCTCCCAATATGAATAGTTTCAATAGTTTGTTTGGCTTTATGTGTTTCTGACTCTTGCAGCATTTCTTTAGCCAACTCTATCTTCACCTGAACATATGTTTGCCTTTTTTCTGATGAAGTGGAGGCACTAGGTATACTACTCAATTTTTCACCTACTTCTTGTGCTCCAATTACATCATTTGTTTTAGAAGTCTCCCCTTTTGATAACTTATTGGGATTGCCCTTCTAACCTACTGCCCTATTACTCCTTTGGCAGTCTATGCTTCCTCTACACTAACCTCATGACTTAGTGACTTTGCATCTACAAAAGTATCTGATGCCACTGCTACTATTATTCCTAATGCATAGGGATCCATTAAAGTAGCATGCTTGTCTTTTTAAACAATCTTAGCCTCTACAACCTTTGTTTTCTTCTCATAAAAGCATTGGAGGTCCTCACTAGGCTCTCCTTTTCTTGTTCTCCCTTTCTTCGGATAGGAGATTTCTTTTCCTTCATCTTTGAGTTCCTCAATTCTATCTTTTAGCCATGTTTTTGAAAATAATATTACTAGCTTTGATAATATGTCCAGAGATGTGTTCCAAGGCTGTGACCAGTGAGGCTCTGTAATAGGAGCCAGCCTGGCCTCTGCATAACTATGATGCAATAGTTTATCATCTTGTTGAACTTCTGGGGGAACATATATGTCACCTATGGACCTTATTTGCTCAATTGTTAACCTCTTATGTGCTCTTTTTGTCACTTCCTTATCATTTTTGCAATCAGCCCAAAATTCTTCAATATGTATCTGATGCTTATATTTTTTATCAACATAATTCTAGATCCCATGGAAAGGATCAAATCTCCTGACTAAATCAAATTCCTGAAAGCCATAATATCTTAATTCCTACTCTGAATATCTTGCAACCTCTTCACTGTAGTAAGAGTATCTGCCAATAGCCCAAGGCAACTTCAAATTTCCTTTACTAAATTTCTTCTTATAAATTTTAAAGACATTCAAATTTTGCCTAGAAAATTCTAAAACAATCAATTTATCAGAAGGGTATCAAGGCAACATAAATGGCTTTCCTTCAAATCCTTCAGTCCTTATGTAAGTAAAATGTTCAAATTGAATGAACCAAGAACTATGCAATCCAATTGCATCCTTTGCATTTGTATACAATCTTTTATCAGGGTCCTCTCTCAAAACTCTCACCATGTTAGTATAAAATACATCATTGACCAAATCAAACTTCTTCAATGCATTTTCCTCTTATAGTTGTACTCATATACTAATTTTTGACTAGGACCATTCCCTAGGCTACCTACCCTTTCTATTCCATGTATGTATGGTCTAATCTCTGCTGCACATGAATATAACAAATATGAAGATAGATAGAAAGGCATCATCTTTTGTTTTCTTAGAATGGCATGTTTCCATATAGTTGTGCTTATTGCTTTGGCCCAGTGGATCTGTCCTTGCTCCTTTCTTCCTTCTCTCATGAATTCAATAACAGTAAACATCCATGGCTCACATTTTGTGCCCTCTCTCAGCCCTACCAATCTACTCAGTATTGTGATCATCAAATAGATGTCTTCCTTGAAGTATATTTTCATTAGGTTCTTGTGCACTCTAGCTATAGCCTTGGGTTTGTTTTCTAAGCTGTACCAGCTATAGAATATTTTTTCTCTACAACTTCTCTCATTGCTCTGATAATCTTCATTATATTGATCAATATCAATATATCTCATTTTCTCATTGATTTCTAATCCAAATGTCTTTGCAATCCCCTCTGTGGTTAAATCAGCAATAAATTTGTCGTACGACATAAGTTTCATGGTAGCTGGATCATATAGAGTTATGCAATCTAAACACAAATCTCTAGCCTCCATAGCCAATGGGAAACCTACAGCCCTATATAGTCCACTCTCCCATATACATTTCATATTCGGCGAAGCATTTGCAATAGTGATTTTCTGTAAAACATCGTCTGCATCATAATTTTCAATGTTTGTATCCATTCCAATGCCACTCATACTGATTAGGGATGGATAACCTATGTGCAAGGGTAATTCCTCTTTTTCTATCTCCTTTTGTGGTTTCCTTTCTTTTTTCACCTTGCCCCCTGTATCTACCTTTTTCTGCTTCGGGGCCATCTAGTAGAAAACACATCTTTTAACTTTCCATTTTACCTTTTACGTAGGGTTTTACTATGAATTTCTCTCTTTTACCATTTTAAGCCCAACTAGTTTGTCCTTTCTATTTTGACTCTTAAATTTGTTAATCCCTACCCAATTAGTTAACAGTTAAAACAAGGATTTAACAAATGCCTATGTTTTATAATAAAATTACTGAAATTAACATGTATTTTACCAATTGAACCCTAACGACGTTTTGAGGATAAATACCTATATATTTTGACCACTCAACTCGTTGTTGACTTACTTTACCATTTTGCTTCTGTCCAGCTACTAGAATCCTATCGCCTTGGTGAATTTAGCTTAGTTTCTATAGCAATTCTCTTTCTCTACAATTTTAATTCTTAACAATGTATATCTGAAAGAAAAATATGTGAATTTTACCCTAAGGATCTTGAATTTTAATCCATTTGAGTGTTAGATTGGAATTAATTACAGCAATTAATGCACCAAAAGCTTCGGCCTTCTATTTCAGTGTTTAAGTTTTGAACTTTTTTTACCGTTAGTTTAATTTTGACATACATCATGTTTTCTTTATATTTTCCTTTGTATGTTATCTTTGTATGTTGTCTTTGTATGCTATCTTTGTATCTTTTAAACATAAAAATGTTTATGCAAGAAAACAAACTAAATCTCCTTCCCTTTTCCTTTTTCTGTACATGTATCTTTGCTTTGTATATCGCCTTTTGTATGTTATCCCGTATAAACGCATATACAAACTGATGCAGAGGTAAAACGCAACGGGAGCTTACAAATGGGAAGGAGGAGTCACTAACACAACCAACATGTTATAATACCTATCAGCTTATCATCATCATCATATTTCTTGCTGACACAGACAGCATCATCATATTTCGAAGAGGCATGAAATATCCTCCTGCTAACTACTGTTCACTTCCTTATCGCCTTTCGCCTTTCACCTGTCAACAGCATCATCATATTCGGCAAGCGCAAACATCCTCATGATGTTCACTGTTCATCTTACCGCCAAACTCTATCTTCATCATCATGATGTTCAACATCATCTTCATCAACAGGATATAAAATATCCGGTTCCTCCGAATATCCTGATGACGACAACTTCAAGCACCTTTCCTTTGATGCTTACGTCACCCCGATATCCGACTACTCAAACAACAGCATCAGGATATGACTTATCCGGTCATATTGAAACATCCTGATGATGTTAACCAAACTTTATGCCGATGACTTACGCCGATGCCAAAACACTTAGCGACAGCAGGATAAACTTGCATAGGGTGATATTCGCAATATCCTGATGATGATGATGTCACATGCACCTGATGATGATGTCATCCGGATATAAGATCCTTATATCCTCCGCAGCATGATAATGAAATATCAGGTGATCTTTTCAATATCCTGATGATGACCTTTCTGGTCCTTAGCCAAAAAGTGAACTTTCACTCCTGCATGCGATAGCGACATGCGGTCGATGGATACACACGAAAGATGATCCTGACGACGATATACACACTGAGTATATGTCCAACCTATATCATCCTGATGCACTTGAAACATACAATCTTCATCAGCTTCATAACCCGATCCGGATAGCGATATACTCACAGATGTCGATGTGATTCACTCCGTCTGGAAAAGCACATGCAGATCCCTGTATATCCGTCAGCTGCATGCAAACTCACAGAACCGCACAGTTTCACACAGAAAATATGATGATCGGGCCGGATCACCTTCAAATCAAAACTTAACAGTTTATCTTCCTAAATCCTAGCACATGAGGATGTTAGGTTGATTCATAGCATGCTACTAACTGATCTCTCACACAATAAAATGCATAAACAGAAAACTAAAATGCAACCTAAACTAACATGCATGACCATTCCACCGATTCACAGAATCAACCGGTGGAAGGGTTGAAAGAATCCATCAACTTGTAATCAGAATAGAAATCAAAACATAAACAGCTGATAAACTAGATAATGCAATTGATGAGATCTTATTTAGATGAAACACAAATGTCCTGTTCCTACAACAATGTTTCACAATGTCTGAACTGATCTCTGGATCTCACTCAATCACCAGTACAACATAACATAACTACTACCTCTGATATGATATGATCTCTAACCCTAACTGATCTGAGTTATTTATAGCAATATCCTACGAGTACTACCAACTCGATTCCCAGCTGCTGGGAGCTTCCAAGCGGCTGGGAGAAGACAGCTCAGACAACCTGATCACGAGCTCTAACTACCTGCACACTCTCCTAGGCTGATCTAATACATAAGCATTGGTCCAATGGACCTTATTACATTATGAAATCAAACATGCTAAAAATAGACTGATGTCCTGACATGCGGACAATGAACCTATATCCTGTCTTGTAGGGGTGCTCCTGCACTATACTCCCCAGAAGAAGAAATCTCAAGTCCACTTGGGATGAGAGTATGAAGATCTGCACCATGTTTTTGGATCTGCTCTTCAGTCATCCAGACTGCTTCAGAATTAGGGTTTCCCTTCCAAGATACTAGATACTCCAAGTACTGTTTGTTCCAGGTCTGTTTGACCACTCTGGTGTCCAAAACCTTCTGCAACTGTGGAGGATCATGCTTGGGAATATTATCATGGACTGTATCCTGTAGGAGTTCCTGGTCTGCATCTGGATAAGACTTATATGGAGTTAAATCACATACATTGAATATAGGGGACAAACCAAGGTCAGGTGGGAGTTGTATCTCATAAGCATTTTGTCCATGCTTGTGCAAGATCTGACATGGTCCAACTTTTCTCTGCATAAGTTTAGTATATTTTCCCTTAGGAAGTCTGTCCTTCTTCAAATGAACCCATACCAAATCTCCAACATCAAACTGTACATCCTTCTTCTTTTTATCAGCATATTCCTTATACTTCAAGGTGGTTTGCTGCAGTTGGGTCTTGACTTGATCATGAACCTCTTTGATGGCTTCTGCAAAAGCTTCACCTTCTGCACTAACAGGGTCTAATATAGGTAGATCTCTCAATTCCAAAATTCCTCTTGGATGCATACCATAAACTATCTGAAAAGGTGATTTCCCTGTGCTCCTATTGACAGTATCATTATAGGAAAATTTAGCTTGAGATAGAATATTATCCCACTTTTCTCCATGTTGTTTTGTCAAACATCTAAGCAAATTTCCTAAGGAATGGTTCACTACTTCAGTCTGTCCATCCGTTTGAGGATAAGATGCAGAGGAAAAAGACAAATTTGTTCGAAGTTTCTGCCAAAGAGTTCTCCAGAAGTGACCAATAAACTTCACATCCCTATCTGACACTATACTCAATGGCAATCCATGGATTCTGACAATCTCCCTGAAAAATAAAGCTACAATGTATGAAGCATCAGCAGTGGTTTTGCATGGCAAGAAATGTGCCATTTTGCTAAATCTATCTACTACAACAAAAACACTGTCAAACCCTTTCCTTGTCCTTGGTAAACCCAAGACAAAATCCATACTTATGCTTTCCCATGGTCTGGAAGGAATGGGTAAGGGCTGATATAAACCCGCATTAGTCGACCTGCCTTTAGCTTTCTGACATATCACACATGTCTCTACAAACTTTCTGACATCTGATTGTAACTTAGGCCAAAAGTAATGTCTTCGGACAAGATCAAGAGTCTTATCTAGACCAAAATGACCTGCCATAGCTCCACAATGTTTCTCCTTAATGATGTTTAACCTCATAGAACACCTTGGAATACATAACTGTCCACCTTTGAACAACAATCCATCCTGAATCAAAAATTCAGAGAATTCAGCATGATATTTCTCTCCAAAAGAAGTACATACATGATATATCTCCCCAAAATCTTCATCAGTCTCATACATGGTCTTTAGTGAATCAATGCCAACACTTTCTAACTGAATCTGGTTGACTGTTAGAACTCTCCTGCTCAAAGCATCTGCAACTTTATTCTTGACTCCTTTCTTATGCTTCAATGTAAAAGTAAAAGCTTGTAAGGTTTCTACCCATTTCATGTGTCTGTGGTTCAGCTTTTCCTGGCTGTTTATGAAACTCAGAGCCTGGTTATCTGTGAATACTATGAATTCCTTTGGCATCAAGTAATGCCTCCATTTCTTGAGTGACTGGACTAAAGCATACATTTCCAAATCATACGAGGAATACCTCTTCTTAGCATCATTGAGCTTCTCACTGAAAAATGCAATAGGTCTACCTTCTTGGCTGAGTACTGCTCCAATGGCCATGTGACTAGCATCACATTCCACCTAAAAGATTTTGTTAAAGTGTGGAAGAGCAAGGACTGGCTGCTGTGCCACCTTCTTCTTCAATGTTTCAAAAGAATCATCTGCTCTTTGAGTCCAAACAAATCTGCACTTCTGTCCTCCTTTGATGGTATCAAGCATGGGTGCACAAATATGACTAAACCCTCTTATAAACTTCCTGTAGAAGGTTGCTAACCCATGGAAACTTCTGACATCATTCATAGTCTTTGGGGTCGGCCAAGACAATATGGCACTTACCTTCTCCTTATCCATTTGTAACTTTCCTTGTGAAATGACAAAACCCAAATATGTGATCTCCTCTTGCATGAACAAACACTTGTCTAAATTTATCATCAGCTGCTCTTCATGTAACCTCTTAAGAACCAAATCTATGTGTCTGAGATGGTCTTCTTTTGTGTTGCTGAAAATCAGAATGTCATCTAGATATACTATGACAAACTTACCAATGAACTCTTTCAAAACCTCATTCATCAACCTCATAAAAGTACTAGGTGCATTAGATAAACCAAAAGGCATAACCTTCCACTCATATAACCCTTCATTAGTTTTGAATGCTGTTTTCCATTCATCTCCTGGCCTAATCCTGATCTGATGATATCCACTCTTCAAATCTATTTTTGTAAAATACTTAGCACCTCCCAAACAGTCAAGTAAATCCTCGATCCTAGGGATTGGAAACCTATACCTGATTGTGATCTTGTTAATAGCTCTGGAATCTGTGCAAAGCCTCCAAGTACCTTCCTTCTTTGGTGCTAGTACAGCTGGTACTGCACATGGACCTAAACTTTTCCCAATCAGACCTGAATCCAATAATTCTTCAATTTGTCTGGCTACTTCTGCATTCTGTTCTGGAGTTAGCTTATAGGCTGCTTTGTTTGGAAGTGTTGACCCTGGAATTAAGTCTATGCAGTGACTAATATCCCTGACAGGTGGTAGGGATCTTGGCATTCCCTCTGAGATGATACCTTTGTACTTATCCAATAGCTCTTGGATAGCTGGGTCTATGAACCTTTGCTTCTTCTCTTCCTTGACTTCTTGCTGCTGTTCTTTATTCACCCTCATACATGGGATTAGGGCATATGCAACTGCACCTTCTGCTGCTACTTCTTTCATGAACTGTTTACCTTCCATCAGCATTACCTTCACCTCTTCTCCTTTAGATTTCTCCTCCTTCTCTGTCAATGGTAGTAACTTTATATCCGTACCATCTTTATTGATTGTATAGATGTTTCTAACACCATCATGTTGCGCCTTCAAATCATACTGCCATGGTCTACCAAATAAAAGATTGCAAGCATCCATCGTGGTAATGTCAAACAACAACTTATCCTTATATGCTCCAATCTGAAATTCTACCCAAGCCTACTCTTCTACAGTTGTCTGCTGACCTTGGGTAAGCCATGAGACTTTATATGGGGATGGGTGAGGCAATCTCCTAAGCTTAAGCTTTGTCACCATTTCTTCAGACACAAAATTTTCAGTAGAACCAGAATCAATCAAAACTTTACATGCCTTACCTCCTGCTTTGCAAATAGTCCTGAAAAGAGACTTTCTTTGAGGGGATTCTTTGTCAGGTACCTTCATGGTAGTCATTGTTCTTCTCGTCATTAGAGACTCTCCACTTTCTGGGTATCCAAAATTATCAGGAGCATTCACACTCTGAAAAGCATTAGAGCCTGTCATACTTTGATTATCAGGTTCTTGGATCAGATTTGTTCTCCTTTCTCCTGTTGAGATTGTGGCCTTTTCTGGACATCTGCTGGCTATATGGCCTTCTTTGTTACAGTTATAACATCTGATGGATCCTCTGCCCTGGGATCTTCCTCTGAAAGGTCTTCTACCTCTGAAGTTTCCTTGCTGACTATAATTTTCCCTCTGGTTCTGACTATTGTTTCCCTTACTATTTTCATGACTAGATTCTCCTTGATATCCATGTCCATGTCCTCTACCTCTAAAAGGACCTCTTCCACCCCTTTGTTGTCTTCATCTTCCTCTATTGTATTGTTCTTGTTTTCTCTTTAACTTCTCTTCCACTTTCAATGCCAACTGAAAACATTTCTGAACTGTATCTGGATTATGCAGACTTAAATCTTCCTGAATGTTGAACCTCAATCCATTAAGGTATCTGGCTACCTTCTCTTCTTCACTTTCCTTTACCTTTGTTTTCATACAAAGTTTCATGAATTCTTCTGTATATGAGCTGACATCTAGCTCCTTCTGCTTCAGGTTTTGCTTCCTCTTGTGTAATTGGATACTGTAATCCAATGGGACATAAGCTTCCTTTACTAATGCCATCATCTTCTTCCATGTAGTGACTCTACGTTTTCCTTCCTGTACTCTATCATCTTGGACGAAATTCCACCATGTCAAGGCAGCTTCTTTCATTTTTGACTGGGCTATTTTCACCCTCTGTTGTTCTGGTATCTCCTCTGTTTCCAAGAAATTGTTCAAGGAGTCTATCCACTCCATCACTGAATCAGGCTCCATCTTTCCTGTAAACACTGGCAAATCCAGTTTCACATCCATGGTTCTCCTCTCCATGGCCTTGAGGGCGTTCAACAGTGGTCTCTGGTCTGCAGGAACGACCTCTTCGTTCCAACTAGGGATCTCTTCTTCTTCCCTATCTTCTTCTCTACCAGAACCTACTCTGCTCCTCAACTTCGCTAACTCATCCTTCAATTCCTGATTCTGAGCCTTCACGGCCTTGCTCTCTGCAATCTGTTTCTTCACTAGAACTACCAACTCAACGTTGGTCATCCTTGCCGTCATCTCCGATGTTCCTTCATCACCTGACATCCTGCTATATCCTGATCTTTTCCAGAAGATCCTTCCTTTGCTCTGATAGCACTATGATGCAGAGGTAAAATGCAACAGGAGCTTACAAATGGGAAGGAGGAGTCACTAACACAACCAACATGTTATAATACCTATCGGCTTATCATCATCATCATATTTCTTGCTAACACAGACAGCATCATCATATTTTTAAGAGGCATGAAATATCCTCCTGCTAACTACTGTTCACTTCCTTATCGCCTTTTGCCTTTCGCCTGTCAGCAGCATCATCATATTCGGCAAGCGCAAACATCCTCCTGATGTTCACTGTTCATCTTACTTCCAAACTCTATCTTCATCATCATGATGTTCAACATCATCTTCATCAACAGGATATAAAATATCCAGTTCCTCCAAATATCCTGATGACGACAACTTCAAGCACCTTTCCTTTGATGCTTACGTCACCCCGATATCCGACTACTCAAACAACAGCATCAGGATATGACTTATCCGGTCATATTGAAACATCCTGATGATGTTAACCAAACTTTATGCCGATGACTTACGCCGATGCCAAAACACTTAGCGACAGCAGGATAAACTTGCATAGGGTGATATTCGCAATATCCTGATGATGATGACGTCACATGCACCTGATGATGATGTCAATGCACCTGATGATGATGTCATCCGGATATAAGATCCTTATATCCTCCGCAGCATGATAATGAAATATCGGGTGATCTTTTCAATATCCTGATGATGACCTTTCCGGTCCTTAGCCAAAAAGTGAACTTTCACTCCTACATGCGATAGCGACATGCGGTCGATGGATACACACGAAAGATGATCCTGACGACGATATACACACTGAGTATATGTCCAACCTATATCATCCTGATACACTTGAAACATACAATTTTCATCAGCTTCATAACCCGATCCGGATAGTGATATACTCACAGATGTCGATGCGATTCACTCCGTCTGGAAAAGCACATGCAGATCCCTGTATATCCGTCAGCTGCATGCAAACTCACAGAACCGCACAGTTTCACATAGAAAATATGATGATCGGGCCGGATCACCTTCAGATCAAAACTTAACAGTTTATCTTCCTAAATCTTAGCACATGAGGATGCTAGGTTGATTCATAGCATGCTACTAACTGATCTCTCACACAATAAAATGCATAAAGAGAAAACTAAAATGCAACCTAAACTAACATGCATGACCATTCCACCGATTCACAGAATCAACCGGTGGAAGGGTTGAAAGAATCCATCAACTTGTAATCAGAACAGAAATCAAAACATAAACAGCTGATAAACCAGATAATGCAATTGATGAGATCTTATTTAGATGAAACACAAACGTCCTGTTCCTACAACAATGTTTCACAATGTCTGAACTGATCTCTGGATCTCACTCAATCACAGTACAACATAACATAACTACTACCTCTGATATGATATGATCTCTAACCCTAACTAATCTGAGTTATTTATAGCAATATCCTACGAGTACTACCAACTCGATTCCCAGCGGCTGGGAGCTTCCAAGCGGCTGGGAGAAGATAGCTCAGACAACCTGATCACGAGCTCTAACTATCTGCACACTCTCCTAGGCTGATCTAATACATAAGCATTGGTCCAATGGACCTTATTACATTATGAAATCAAACATGCTAAAAATAGACTGATGTCCTGACATGCAGACAATGAACCTATATCCTGTCTTGTAGGGGTGCTCCTGCACCACAAACATCTTATACAAACCCTCTCTTTACCTTTTATCTCTCACGACACTTTTACTTCTTTGTATCTTAGATATGTATATCATAAACATACAAGAACTCCAAACATACAAAGACTTTTCTATATTGAACTTCCTTTTCACATCCAGCTTGTATCTCTCATTTGTATCTTTTAACTTTCCATTGGCTTGTATATCGAAGATGTACATTATTATTATACAAGCCCGATATGCAAGCAGCGGGGCCCACTTTACCTTTCACTTGTATCTCCACAATACAACAATGCTTGTATCTATCTCTTAGATACAAGCCTAGATACATACAAGCTCTCTTGTATCTCCTTTTTAGACTTCTCATTTTTATAAACCACAGCTTACTTACTTTTCAGCTCCATGATATATATAAAGTGAAATGTATCTTTTGACATACGTTAAAGTATGATGCGTCATTTTAACTAGATTTTAAGCTTTCTTGAGTTCCGTATTGTATGTATATCACAATGTATATCTCCAAAACATACATACAAAGCACCAAACATACAACAATAAAACCTCATTTCATAATCTTTTTAGTTCCACGACATGCATATACTATTGTATATCATCTTGTATGTTTTCTTTTCTTGCCAAACATACAAACTTAAAATACATCCGACGGACTTAACTGATTATTCATTTAAACTCTGAACTCTGTCATGCTTGACTTGTATGTGGAGATTGTTAGCCAAATGCATACAATTATAATGATGCAATAAACCTGATAACTCTCTTACACGACTTATACAATGACTTGACATACAAACGACTTTGTATATGCAACATACAAACCCTCCCATGGTGCATTTTACCAAAAACATACATATCTTGCAAAATATTGGGAATTCTAAAATGGTTTAAAAAGAAACCTTTACTTATTTTTGACAAGGAATTCACTCATACTTTGCCCTGGTACTTAATGATATTTTTTCTTTATTTTCAACAAGATTTGTAACTTTCACTTCCCTTTTCCCTTTTACCACCAAGTAGACCCACACACCAAGAAAAAAGCCACAGCCACAACAAGGGTCCTCATTTTACCAAGAAGTAAAATGGGGCATGTTGTGAGCATCACAACAACTAGTAACCAAACAAAACAATTAAATTAAAACCATTAAAGAGAACTAAATGAAACAAATTCATAATTTCCAACTATCTTTTCTGCAAATCGTTATCCAACTTGAAACTTAATGTATTCAATAAGGTGCATGAATTTTCACATTTAGTTTAAGTGGGTGCGCGTGATTAATTATCTTCATCTTGAAAATCAGTTGAATAAACTAGTGACTGATATTAACCTACATAGTTAATGTCATTCCCTCATAGCCAACTAGATAGAGCCTTGCTACCAGCAACCGTCCATAGCCTCGACAAGGTTATCGTTACAATTCTCCTAAGTAGAGCCCCACTGCCAGCAAATGTCTATAGCCTAGTAGAGTTACTTAGATGGCATAATCTGGATTTTCAGAAAAATCCATTTTATTTTTTTTTTATTTGATATTTTGTGTTTTATATAAACTTTATAAGATATTAGAGTTGTAGCTTTATGATGCAAGGAATGCTCACTTGGTGAAATTAAGCCGAGAATTGTAATGGTAGCAAGGGTGACCTCTGATTTTTCACCTAATATCTACACTGGTATGTTCAACAAATCTAAGGATTTTAGGCGTGTCATTGTGAGAAACGTCCCTTGAATACTCAACCCATAGTTATTGAATAGAAAATTTCACAAGTCAAACAACTTTCCACATTCATGACAGTTACAACAAGTTATGCATAAATTTCAAATAATTAACCTGAATGTTCTAAATTTTCTATTATTTTCAGTGGTTGTTAAGCTGCTCCTATATACTTTAAAACAAAATAAACATCCCTACCAAGGCAACACAACACACACTCCAACAAAACAAAACAAAACAAAAAAACCCAAAACTGTACATTATTTACATTATGATACACAGAATGCCCTCACCTCAAGCATAAAAGTAATGTTTCAAGTGTTGGCCATTAACAGGTAATGGTACATCTTCCCCAGTCAAGGTCTTGAGCCTGAAAGTATTATCTCCTATTATTTTCGTGACCTATAATGGACCTAACCATAACTTTTCAAATTTCCCATGATTCCCTTTCTTTTCATGTGCTTTGTCCCAGCACAACACTAAGTCTAATATTCTAAATGTTTTGACTCTTTCTCTCTTGCCAAACCATCTTTTGACTACTACTTGATGTTTGGCAAATTTTTTGATTGCCTGATCTCTTTTCTCATCCAATTGTAGCATTTGGATGATTCTGGCTTCTCTTTGATCATCAAAGCCTAAATATTCATTAGCAAACTTTTAGATAGGTATTCTTAAATTCATTGGAAGTATGGGATCAATCCCATAAACTAGGTGATAAGGTGCATTGCCTAAGGCTGACTTAACCTTAGTCCTATCTACCCACAACGCATACTTTAGCAATGTGTTCCACTCTCTAGGATTCTTTTCAATTAGCTTCTTGATAATATCCAATAAGATCTTATTTGTAGACTCAGCTAATCCATTCCCTTGAGGATAATAATTTGAAGAAAACTTTAAAATTATTCCATATTCAAATGCCCACTTACAAAATTTCAAAGAAGAAAATGTAGGGCCATTATCACATACCAGTGAATATGGAGCTCCAAACCTTGTTATGATGTTTTCTTCAAGTAATTTAACAACCATCTCAGTAGTAGAGAATTTGCAACATGCGGCTTCAGTCCACCTAGTACAGTAGTTAGTTATTGTCAGTATAAACTTGTGTCCTACAGATGATGGAGGATTTATGACTCCAATGAAGTCTAGGCCCCACTGTGCAAATCGCCTAGACTCAATGATTGGGTGTAATGGATTAGCCTAGTTCCTTCCCTTATCTGTTGTAATTTGACAGGTGTGGCAACTTTGAATGTGACTCTCTATATCTTTAAACATTGTAGGCCAATAATATCTTGCTCTCAATATTTTATGCGTAGTAGCTAAATGGGAACCATGAGCAATTCCATACTTATCATGCAGCTCTAGCAATACCTTATCTGCTTCTGCTTTGTTTAAACACCTTTAATATATTCATTCATGGTTCTTCTTGAATAGAAGACCTCCCTGTACCATGTATCTCTATGCTTTAATCTATAAAGCTCTCCTCTAAGAAGATTTCATCTTGCTTGGGTATTTGGCTAATATCAAAAAAGTATTCAAGTCATCATACCATCCTGATGCATCACTAGAATTCAACACATACTGTTGTTTCACTAAATTTGGATCTGTGTTTCCTATGGTTTGCACTAATGCTTGTCCTCTAACCAACTTCATTGGAATAATTTCCATATCAAACTCTTGTAGTGTTGTAATCCATTTGGCTCTTTTCTCTCTAGGCTCATTCTGCATTAGCAGCATCTTCATGGTTGCATCTGGTACTATGGCTTTAACTTGACTACGTAAGATATAATGTCTAAATTTTTTCACTACTCTTACTAGTGCAAAAGCCTATCTTTCTATATCAAGATATTTCAACTTTGCATCTTTCAGAGGTGCACTCATAAAAGCTATAGGTTTTTCTTCATTATCTTCTATCTTTTGTGTGAAAGTAGCTACAAAAGAATAGATGTAGAATGGCTTTGTGTAATTCAGGCTGCCCAATACAAGAGCATCAGAAATGGCCTCCTTGACAACTTCAAATGCAACTTTGGCCACTGGTGTCCATTCTATCATTGCATCCTTCTTAAGCATGGCGTTCAATGGTTGCACAATCTCTTCAAACCCTATAATAAACTTCTTAACAAAGTTAATTTTACCAAAAAATGACTTTAGTTCCTTCTTACTATTTGGTAATTGCAATTTCTTTATTCCTTCTATTCTATCAGGATCAATGGATATCCCATTTTCAGAAATAACATGCCCCAACAACTTTCCTTCAGCTACCCCAAATGAACATTTCTTAGGGTTGAGAGAAATCCCATACCTTTAACATCTTTTAAGTACTCTTCTCAAATCTTTAGCATAAGTGGATGCATCTTTAGAATAAATAGTTAAATCATCCATATAAATTACAATGCATTTACATAACAATCCACGAAATACAATATCCATGGCCCACTGAAAAGTGGTACCTGCATTGATTAGACCAAAAGGCATCCTTCTATATGCATAATTACCCCATTTACAAGTAAAAGTAGTTTTCAACCTATCTTCTATATCAATTAAGACTTGGTTATATCCTGAAAATCCATCTAGAAAATACATCATCTTAGATCTATTAACTGCTTGTAGCACTTTGTCTATTGGAGGCAATGGATAATTATCCTTTTCAGATGCCTTATTCAAATTTCTAAAATCTACACATAACCTAATGTCTCCACTCTTCTTTCTCACAAGTACTGAATTAGCTACCCAAGTTGAATGTCTAACTGGGAAAATTATCCTAGCAAAAAGTAATTTTTTTACTTCTTCAAAGATTAAAGGCTCTAAAATGGCATTCATAGGCCTTTGTTTTTGCCTAAACATTTTAACATCTAGTTTCAAGGGTATTACGTGAGTTATGATGGATGTATCATATGTCTTTAAATCCTCATATGTCCATGCTATGACGTGTTTGTATTATTTTAGAATATCTACAATTTATTTTCTCAATTCCTTAGAGCAAGCTTTTCGAATCTATACATTTTGAGGATTCTGCTCTGTTCCAAGATTATATGGTTCACACTTACCTCCCTCAGTTTTGGGCAAGTCTTTCTATCTTACTACCCCATTGAAGTGAAAAATATGTTCTAACTCAATTACTCCTTCAGGTACGAAATTGCTTTTCAAGTTGATTATGTCTTCTTCATCCCAAGACACATCAGGCCTTTCTTGTTCATCAATGATTTGAGTTTCAAACACCTCATTACAAGTTAGAAAATCAACAATATGCTGATCTCCCTTAAATACCTAAAAATGAGTAACATTATCTGGTACACTAGAACATTTACTAATTCAATAGCAAATCATTTTAATCCTGACAATGTTAGGGGTTCCAAAGTACTAGCATCAACTGCTAATGCATCTGGTCTATGATTCAACTCCCTAGGAATATGTTCTATGTTAAAGGCATCAAATGAATTTATCAAATCCCACACCCTATGCCTATAAAAAACCATCTTTTTATAGTTGTATGCATACAATTTCCTTACTTGTCTTATCACTAATTCAAAATCTGAAAACACTTTGATCATTTTTACCTTTTTCTTGATAGCCATAACAAGTCCATAAATCAAAGCTTCATATTCTACTACATTGCTAGTATAAGAAAATTGTAACCTGTATGCTGCTAGATATGACTTACCAGTAGGATCAATAAGTTCTACACCCATACCTACACCTTGTTTAGATTTAGATCCATCACATTTCAGTGTCCACATGCCTTCTTTATTCTTTTAACTTTTTATTTTGGCATGTTTTGCCTTTTCCATCATATGTGAGGTACTATCTTGTTTCTTCATAGGTAATTCATTTTGACTTGTACATTTGTCTTTTCAGTTTGTAAATCAGAATGACAGACACTCTTGTCTTTTGTTTCTTTTTCTAAATATGGAATTAATACATTCATGTTGTTCTGAAAGTATCTCTCAAGTCGATTAGGATTAACCTTTCCTTCCTGTAGTTCCATACCTTTCGTGCACTTTATGTATTGGTATTCTATAATGTCTCTGTACATCCCACAATTCTCTTCAGAATCCGGCTTATCATGGACTCTGCACATGCTTTTGTACAACTTACATTGAACTAGAATATTTTGTTCAATGCACTTTTCAATTTCTTGTCTAATGATCTGACCAACTACTTATGGCGTTGTTTTCTTCATCAAAAGAATTTTCATCAGAATCAATGAATAACATGGTTTCTTTACTGACCAGTTTCTTTTTAAAAGTTAACATCAGGATCTCTTCAATTTGTACTCCCTTGTTAGTGACTCTATAAACACTAGGTTCAACAAAAGCATACAATATCTCATTAGTCCTATTGGATTTTGCAATCATGTGTTTCATCCTGGGTTTAGCTTCTATCCTGATTTGATTTGGAACACCTCTCCAAGGTAACCACATGTGTGAAAAATCAGTGGCCATATATCCATTCAATGTTTTAGACTAGGCTCTACTCAACAACATCCCATAATTCACAGGTATATCTACTACATGAATGTCAATAAACTAACTCACCCTAGGATCTAAGGCTAATTGCATTTGAATATGCATTAGTTCTCCTATCACACTAACCTCGGTTTTATCCAACTGTGTAACAACTTTGGCAGATTTGGTAGGGGTCAGCCCTAAAGTTTTGCATATCCCTAAAGGCATTACATTAGTTGATGCACCAGAATCTACCATGCAATTGTGTATGTTCTTTCCAAACATCCTAATGGTTAACAAGAAAGAAGGGGCTTCCCTCTTATCTGCATACATGACCACATTAGTATTAGAAGGCTATTTAGTTTTCTTACTCTTTTTTTCAGATTGTGAATCTTTACTAGGAACATTCACATCAGCAGAAATCTCACCTGTCACAGATGTATCCAAGAATTTTATAAAAGCATTTCTGACCCCTCAACTTTTTAACAATTCACATAAAGGTATACTGACCTTAATTTTCTTTATTTCTCCAGACAAGTAACTCATCAACCGCATGGTTTCTACTATCTCTGTTTTCTCTGTTTGGACCTTTTGTTCTACTGTTCTATTATTCACATGGTGATTGGCCTTTAGTATAGCAAGATTGTTGATGGCATGTTGATCTGAAGGAGTATTGAGTTTGTTAGGAGGAGTGGAAGTAGTGAAAGGACCTCCTAGCCTAGTGTTACTTCTCAAATTGTAAGTATGATTTTTGCTTGATTGTTGAAAAGCTTGTACCTATTCTATTTCATATAACACCTCATTTTCAGTTTCAAATGGAAATTGAAATGCATTCAGTACTAAGCCTATTTCAGGATATAGGTTCTCACAAAAATAAGGTTCATCTTCTAACAATTGATCCTCTTCCTCCCTAGTTGCAAAGGTAAAAGTCTCTAAGACTATAGCAGTCTCATATCTTGAGGGCACTATTTCATTACCTTTGGGAATGAGAAACTCAAAGGTGGGAGCTTGTACATCTACATTGAAAATACATACTGCCAGATAAAACTGAGGGCTATGTAATTCAACACGAGCACTGGTATTATGAATTCTACACCAATTTTTTAAATCTACATTAGCCATTTAAATTCTAGCTGTTTGTTTTGTATCTTGATTATCTACATTGTCAAATGGAGAAGCTAGAGTACCATTATTTGGCCCTATGTTCCATGTCTTAGATGGCGTTCGCTGATTCCGATTTCTATTATTATTACCCCAGGTTCTATTATCTACAATAGGCCCTCTATTTTGCATTGCTTGTCCTTGATTATGATTTTGACTCTAACTGTAATTCTCACCCTGATTAGAAACCTAACCTTGGTTATAATTCTAATTATTATTCTAATTATAGTTCTGGTTATAGTTCTGGTTTTGGTTCTGACCGTATCCTTGGTTGTTTCCATTTCTTAGTTGTGTCATTTCAGTAGTCAATCTCCACAAGTGTGCAGTAATTTCTTTGATTTCTTCCCTATCCTCTTGTACCTTTGCCACAAATGTATCCTAAGGAGGTTGGAAGAAAGACTGACCATTACTCTGATTATTATTGGTAGTGTTAGCAGTATAAGGGACTATATCCTAGATTGGGGCAGGATTATACATAGGTGTGTATGTAGGAATTGGATTTAGAAATGGAGTGTTGTGTGAAGGAACTCCATTCCAAGGTTGTGCTTGACTTTGCATCAAAGGATTTCCTCCATTAAGAAATGGATTATAAGTTGTTTGTCTCATCTCCTCATTTACTGAGGCTGCTTCCTTATAAGCTTTAGATATTGTATCTATATCAACCTTTCTTTTCACAAACATAACAGTCAATGGATCTAAGGCAACATAATACATGGCTAATAATGCATCAACAATTACTCTATAAGGAGCTAATAACTTGGAATAGGCCTTTTGAAACATGTCATTAAAATTATCAATCAATTCTCCTTCACCTCTCTTAATTGCGACCAATTTGTGATATAAGGTGGAAGGATCTATTGGTCCTGTAAACCTAGACAAAAATGCTTCCTCCATAAGTGTCAAGAGGAAATGTAACCATTAGGAAAGTTAATGTACCAGTTAGAAGCCTTCTCATTAAAGGTGTAAGGGAATAACCTACACACAACATCTTCATATTCTAATCTAGCTATAAAGCATGCCTCCTTGAATATCCTACCACGATCTTCTGGATACTGATGCAAATGATATTTAGGACATAGCTTTTTAGGATTCTTTGGCATCTCATGATAATCAGGGAATGTTATAAGAGAATTAACATTAAAATAAGCCATTGCAGGTACTTGTGCTTGGCTTGGACCTCTATGAATACCTAGTTTTCTAGGTGGACTAGGACTTCTGGGAGGACTAGGACCTCTAGGTGGACTGGGACTTCTGGGAGGCCCTGAACCAAGATTTATAGATCTAATTGAAGAGCTGTCAGGACTTACAATGTTATGGATGTTCAAAGTTGATCTAAGAGGCATTCCAGATGAGCCTCCTATGTGTGATATTCTAGGGTTCTAAATTAAAGGACCTTTGCTTTGCCATTTATCTGGTAATTGCACAAAGATATCCTCTGAACTAGATCTGGACCTTGTCACCCTACCACTGTTATGAGCCAGCTTTACTCAAATTCAACCTTAACTCCAATCGGGCCCTCCTTCTAGCACTAAAACCTATTGATGATTATTTTTACACACTCATAAGAAAAGTTAAAATTCACAAAAATGAACCTAACTATCTTGAAAGATATGAAGAAATCAATTAAGATTACTTAATCCCAAGTTTCTGTATGGTCAAGTCTTGACCTTGTGGACAATTAGGTAGGTTAATGTGAAATTGTAATATGCAAGGGACCTTATTTGATTCAAGGTGACTTATGACTTACTGGACTCAAATTATGCAAATTGTTACAAATGTCAACAAATTCTCCATCTCTTTGCATAAATTTGCTACTGTATCATAAATCTTTATATGATTTATACTAAAAAAAGCTTTTCTTTGAAATCAGTATGAAAATTGTTAAATATTAAACCAATTGTTCATGCTTTCTTCAAATGTCAGACAATTTCTTTTAGATTTCTACATTTAAGCTAAGTAATTCAAAGTTTAGGGGAAAAGTTAGAGAAATTCAAATTAAACATCATTCTACTGCAGCATCTAAATGTTCTGTTATCCACATTATAAGAAGTGCATCAAACTTTATCAAATCAACAGACTAAATCATTAAATGTGAATGTCCTAAGTATTTTCATGAACATACATTCAAGATTGCAAGCTTTAAGAGATATTATTTCAGATACAAAGAAGAGCCAGAAAACACTCTAAAGATAATGTAGAATTCTAGATTTATTTGTATTTAAAACACACAGTCATATATGATTTACAATGTATGAATGACTCTTTGCTTCATTAATCAACTTCACAGAAAACTTACAACGCTTTACAGATATAATAAGAAACCTAGACATTCCATGCATTCCTTAGTGCAGACATAGGTGACCTCCTCTAAACTAAAATACTCCTACTCAAAGTGTTTGAACAAATTACAATTGCTAGCTGTCTTCTAAAATCCCTGTGTAATTAATGTACAAGTAGCAAAGTTCTTTATATAGATTTTGAAATTTCCCATTACTACAGCTACAGACTTCATCTACGGTCGAGATCCTTCCATTATTGATCAATGGTGCACATTCATCTCTAACCATCTGCCAAAATATCTAAATGGTATCTTTTCCCTCTTAAAGGATGCTGTTGGAATCTTTCAAAAAATAAGATTTCCCTTTTCTTTGACTTCCTTCTGCTGATACTCTTTACTTGACTTTTCTCAAAACCACTGCTCACCTTTGTCTTTTCATTCTTTTAAGTATGTTTTGAAATTATTGGTCACACCTTCTACAAAAGTATGATCTCATCCTAGACTCTTTGTCCATATATATTCCTATAGTGCAACTCCTTTTAATTTCCTTTCTCTATTCTCTAATCCTTTACTCCTTTTGTTGTACTTCATCATGTTAGCACTGTCTTCCATTAATGAATCCACCATTTGTTTGCTCATATATGCTTCAAGATTTTCTATGCATGGTGTAAAACTGGCATTAAACTCTGTTAAGGGTTTCTTCAATTCATATGGTGGTATATCCATGCATTCATGCTTTAAAAGTCTTTCTATTATCTTCTTGTGCATTCTAATAATTTCATCTACTTTTTCCTCTAAATCATCGGCAACTACTATACACTTTCTAATATTATCTTCTACAAATTTAAGTTCTAATCTCCCTTGTGGCAGGTGACTTGCTAGTGAAGGGGTGATAACTCCTTCATTGATTAACTCTTCTATTCTTTCTTCTATTTCTGTCAACTGTGCCAATTCAGACCTGCATTCTTTCCTTCTAAATTGACAATTATGCACAAGAATATTACATTTGTTCCTTTCTCTTGCAACCATCTCCTAACTTTTTAGAGCTTGTTTTATTATTTTCTTACCTTCATGCATAAAATCTTTAAACCATTCATCAAGAATATTGGCCTTGAGCCTTTTATTTTCCATGTCCCTTATTTCTTCTTTGGATATGACTGCTATGTCACTGGACAATTCTAGGACTATGATATTGGGATCAAATATCCCTTTTATAAACTATTGTAATTGGACAATAAGTCCCTTCAAATACTCTTGCTTGTCTTTATCCTTTCTCACCATCTCTGCTGTCACTTGGTGCATATATTCCCACCCAGTGATGTGTCATTCCCATGTAGTATGCCCAAGGTCAACATTTAGTATCTTATACTTCTGTAAGGTTATTTCACATTTTGCTTTTTCCTTCTGTGGTATGGCCAGGTTCAGTATTCTAGATCCACCTGGACCTCTCTGTATAGCTGACATTTGTTGATAACAGAGAGGGGGGTGAATCAATTATCCTAATTATTTCTACTTTATGAACTTTCTTATTAATCAATGCAGCATTAATTCAAATAAGAAAACATAACCATGAAATGGAAGTACACATGACACAATATTTTTGACATGGAAACCCTGTTAAGGGAGAAAACCATGGGGTGATTAACCCAAGATTGTATTCTTTGTTAGAAGAATGGAAATACAAAATGGCACTTGCCAATTAGGGCTCACTGCCCGAGCACACTGCTCACAAGAGGCACACTGCCTACAAGAGACACACTATCTACAATTTATAAAGAGTATAATACAATACTTGAACCGATAAGGAGCATCTACATATGCTAGAGTTCAGTTCTAGTTAGGCTCAGTATATTGATTTGTTGCACTTCATCTTTCCTCTTCTTTTGTGCTGCTGTCCTTTCACATACCAGATCTTCCTTACTACTTTTACTCTGCTCTACTACTTTTCTTCGCACATAACCAAAAACCACAACACTACTCACAACTAAATCCATCTTGTATATATATCCGCATAAGTGATTTCACCACGTTTCTAGTCAGCATCCAGAATAGTCAATCTTTTCCACAAACTCTGATCTGTCGGCTAAATCCTTGCTTACCAAGTAATGCGGATCAAGGATATACTTGTAGAAGTTATCAATCATGTCAAACAATCATAACGTATGCCTTAATAACCTTTACAATCATCAGTAACACATCCGGAATAATGTCTGATGTTCTGTCGGTCAGTTCTTCCTCTGTCCATACTGCCAATCAGGAACCCAATACTCAAGTATTCATATCTTTTTCTTCATCTATCACCGCAGGCTAAATCTTTGGAATCTATCAGTCAAGGTAGTCCTCTTGACTTCCCCAAATCTATACTTCACCAAGATACTTCCTCTGAGAGATCTGGACCTGACTGTCAGAGCTCACCACATGCTCTGTTCTTACTTACCAGACCACAACATTCTTCACTTTGACTTCTGGTATAGACACACCATGTCCTGCGGATGTGTGGGATGAACTTTGTTGCCATCAATGACAATAATAATGAATCCATATAGTGTCTCTTGCCAACAATCTCCCCCTTTTGCATTGATGCTCTATTTTTATATACATTTTTCGGAGCTCCCCCTTAGTTGAATTCCTCATTTTTCACTACTTCTCACTCCCCCTTTGACATCAATGGCAAAGGGTAGGGTCTGCACACTAAAATTCTCAAAAATTCAACTATGTAAGTATATTTTTTGGTTATACTTTACATAAACTTTAGTATGTCTACAAAAGTATTTGTCAATTGTACAACTTCTGTCGCCCAGCTCACCTTCATCCTATCCAAAATTGAGATGTGACCACTCAACAGGAATGCAAAAGCTTCTACCCTCTTAAGATCTGTCAGATCATTGGTTCAGGCAGTAGTTTGAGCCTCACTTATGGCCTCATGCATGGCCTCTAACTTAGGGATAATGATCCCTTTAAGTTCACCCATCCGGCTAATTATGTTCTTCCTTTCCTTCTCAAAATTATTTATTGCATTTGTGATTGCAATAGCTTGACACTCTTGATTTACTATGGAGGATGAGAGAGGATCAAAACTTTGAGACAAACTTAGTAGTTTATCCTCTTGCTCTTTTACTTTCTTCTTAATATCTTTGGTCACTGCGGGCCAAGATAAGCAAAATTTGTACATATTTCCACCATCTTTAAGAGCATTTTCCAAGCTCTTTATCCCAATATCCATAACTCTCCTATCATTTGTTATCAGACCCTATACTTCAGAGAATCTCTTATCTAAAAACTCCTTCCGAACCTTTTCTTCAGCTAACTTCTCTAGAGAATCAAAATGTGTGCTAACACTGTTGACTAGAGTTTTGAGATTACTGGAAGAGGAGGCTGTGGGATCCTTCTGAAAAGATGGCATGATCTTTTCCAACACTCTGGATGCTACCTCTATAAGCTCACAATCTTCCATGTGAGATTTCAGTAGTTTCTCTTTGGCCTTCACATTTGCAAATGAAGATATCTTCATTGTTTGTACCAAAGATAGAGAGTCAAAGTCTAATGGCCCTTTTAGTAATTCTGGTTCATCCATCTCATTAGTTTCTTTTGTTAAGAAGTCCTTGACAGATTCTACAGTGTCTCTTGCCGGAGACAGATTCTTCTTCTCTTTTGCAGTGTCAGCTTGACTTCCTTCTTTACTTTTCACCTCTTTTTCTCTTCTTTATTATTTCTTCTTCTTTGGATCCAGAGTTAGTAGGGGAAACTGCAGGAGTGATTTTTGTCTATTCATGCACTTCCTTTTCTGGAACAAAGGATTCCAAGTCCTTATCCTTTTCTGTACCAGTGTCCATTACTTCTTCTACCATTTTCTTAGTGGACTCTTCTGTAATATTTGTGGCCAAGGGGTCAGCACCCAAGTCCTCTATGATAGGAAGATTGAATCTTTTGAAGGCCTTCCAAAGGATCTCTTCTATTTCCTTGACTACCTTGTTAGTCTCACCAAGCATGAGCTAATTCATTTTGGCTTTACTCCTGAACTCATGCTTGCAATCTTTAAAGATCATATTCATTTTCTTTGAATCAATTAAAGGATATAGCTGAATAGCTATCTATTCCCAGATCTCAGGGTCTTTTGCCATGGCATTATTATTTCTTATTTCTAACTCCTTTTCTAGGCTCTTGGGAATAAGAGATATAATTTCAATAAAAGCTTTATTATATATGTTTAGATACTTAACTGTAGCTTCATGCAAGATCTTTTGGTCAACCTTATTATAATCATCATAGAATTTGGCCATTGGTTGAAGGTTTCCATCCACAGTGACTGATTTGATTATATTTTCTAGAGACAAGGAGGGCTTTTCAACAAATTCTTCTACCATTTCTTCCTTGTCTTGACCTGTGGAAGTTTCACCAGATCCTTTCTTCTTTTGCTTCTTTATTTCATTTATCCCCTCATTAGATTCAGTCTCTTCTTCATCCTTTTGACTCACATAAGACCTTGTGGCCTTAGTCTTGGTTCTTTTGTCTATTTTACCGGATGATCTTGCTTTTGGTTTAGATGTCCTTAAGCTTTTGGTAGTGGCAGGTGCAGATCTCTTTGATGATCTAGTTCAGGTGGAGGTTTCTACCAGAGCACTTTCCTTGCTTTCCTTTTTTGCCTCTTTCTTCTCTTCCTTAGCCCTTTGCCTCTTTTCCCTATTGGCATCAAGTGCCTCGTTTGAGATGCCAAATCCTTTGGCAACATCTTCAACTTCTTTTCTCACCTTCCTCTTGATCTCTGGTTACCTGAGTTCCACATGAATCTTTACACTTAGCTCTTCAAAGGTTCCAAACCTTTTTGCCTTTTGATCCTTTGGCTGACTTAGCATGTGTTGAACATGCAGCTTCACAATGTTCTCATCAACTTCATATCCCATTGGCATGATCCACACTATTCTTGGTTCCACTGCCTCCATTAGGCATTGATCAGTCTCTACCATAAAGCATATTGTGTCTTTGTATTTCTCAAATAGAGATTAGGGAATTCTCTCTCTAGCTTGCATCATGTTTTGGAAGTTCTTAAAGTACCCCCACAGAGCTATATTCCTTGCCTTGGCATCCCCAAGTTCATGCAAGTAATCTCTGATTTGAATTGCTACTGGTTTGTTATTTTCCCATACCCATCCATTGGATCTGGGTAGTTCATTCATGAAGTAGAAAAATAAGCACAATATTAGTCCACCATATTTAAAGGAGTTCTTCTTGTCCTTTTTGATCTTCTGTATGTTTTCCATCAATTGACTCAGAAGGAGTTCACAGAGATCATACTCTGCATTCTTTCTCAACATCTCATAGGCAGTATATACTGCAGTTCTGGATACTAAATTTTCCCTACTGGAGTGATATATCTTATATCCTATTAGCATAGATGCAAACTTGACATCCGAGTCAGTAATATCTTCAATAGTCATTGCCCTCTTATAAAATTTTGATCCGATGGCCTTAGTTACAATCTTGTTTTTGACAAATTTGAGGACAGGTATCCCTCCAGAGGAGTATAAACCAGTTACTGCCCTAATTGCCTCCTTAGTGATTTTGCAAGGTCTGTTCAGCCATAGGAAGTTATCATGCACCCTACTCAATACATACCGAACCCATTCATTTTCTTCAAAGTAGGGGAAATGAATAAACTGATCAAAATGTTTCTCCTGGATGCCCTTATATTCTAGTTTAAGCTCAAAAGCATCATCTATCAATTGTTTGTGATAGATGTCTCTTAGTCTGAATCCCCCAAACTCTTCAATATTTGCATGTATGTAAACCCTAATGTCTTCTGTGTGCAAAACACCATGCAGAACACTAGAGAATGTTCCTAGGGGATCTACCTCCAAGGATTTGTATGGATGTTTCTTGAATTTTGGACAAGGCCTATCAGAGACCTTTACTATATTTAGAGTATCCATCATCAGAGAATTTGATTGAGAGATATCGAGAGCAGAGAATACCTTTTAATGCTGTCTAGGGCACACGAAGGAATCTCAATTGATTTGTAGGAAGAATCGTCTTGATCTTGGGAGAATTTGTTGCAGAGCTCCTTTTCTTTTCATTTCTTCTTGAATGCAGAAAGAACAAATGCTTAATGAGAAAACCCTTATATTACTACGCAAACCCTAGTGTTAAGTTGCAATAAATGCTCGACCTAAGTCATTCTGGTTTGCCTTATTCAGATGACTTGAAGAACTGGATCAATCTTGATCTTAAACATCTTGCGGATCTTTCAAATCTTAACCATAATTTATTTGGATGTTTCTCTTATGAACCCTTTAATCCGCAACTCTTCTTGTGCCAGTTTCGGCACCAATTGACTGGCTGGGGGAACAAGGTTTTCTTTGTGTCTCCCCTGAGGTAGAGCTCACTTTTAATTTTTGGAAGGATCATCAGCACCAGACTCTGGTGCGGATCCATCTCCCACATTCTCTATACTTTTCTTCACCCAAATCTTATTCATCTCACTTTGAACTTCATCCACATTCACTTTTTGTTTTCCCTTATCTTGATTCTGATTATGATGTAGCAGACCTCTTTTGTCCTGATTCTTGCTTCTACAGAATTTTACAATATGACCGTATCTATTGCAAATTTGGCAAACAATATTTCTTTGCATATTTGATTGATATCCTCTTGATCCGCATTGATTAGCCATATGACCTATTCTATTGCATGCAAAGCATCTACCATTGAATGATTTGTTCATTTGCATATTTCTGCATTCATGAGATTTGTGACCATACCTTTTGAAGTTGAAACACTGTCCGGAGAAGGATGAATTAGTCTAATTCATTCTCTTTCTGCACTGATTAGCTTTATGACCAAAGTTATTGCAGTTGTGGTAGTATCCATTGAAGGTTGGATATCTTTGGGCATTAGGCTGCCTTACCAGAGGTCTTCTAGGCCTATTCCTTGGATTTTCTAATCCAAAATTCTTCTGACCAGATCTGAAGCTTTCTCCATTCTCATATCCAAAACCACACTTGTCATCTACCCTCTTTTGACTTTCAAGAAGAACTTCAAGTTGAGTAGAACTTATCTTGAATTTTTCTTTATATTCATTTGCTATTTGAAAATCCCTTTTAAGAGACAATTTGATCCTCAAGTTTTTCTTCATTATCTTTAGTATCTTCAAGATCAGATTCAAGGCGTCTAATTATTCTATCCATCTTGTGGCAGTCTTCTGATTTCTTCTTGAGAGATTGTCTTAGATCATCTTCAATTTTTCTTTTCTCTTCAATTTCTTGGGTAAACTTCATAACTCCTGATTCCATCTCATGTCTTACCATGATGATCTCTTTTGATAAGTTTTCACACAACTTGGTTTTCTCCTTCAGATCTTCATTTGTATCATTGGCTTCACCTTGACTTGCCAGTTGTTGAAGGTGCTCTTTTCTCTTTTTCATCGAGAGACTTAGTTTCCCTTTTAGTTCATTTATGAAATCATCATCTTGTTTGAGTCTTTCCTTCAATTCATTGACTTTAGAATTTGACTGCTCAAGATCATCTAGGGTAGACTTGAGTTGCTCCCTCATACCATACACATCCATTTCAATTCCTAGATCTTCCTCAAGCTATTAGGCTCTGTTGGGAGGAAGTTGGCTCTGATACCAATTGTTGATAACTGAGAGGGGGGTGAATCAGTTATCCTGATTATTTCTGCTTTCTAAACTTTCTTATTAATCAATGCAGCATTAATTCAAATAAGCAAACATAACCATGAAATGGAAATACACATGACACAATATTTTTGACGTGGAAACCCTATTAAGGGAGAAAACCATAGGGTGATTAACCCAAGATTGTATTCTCTGTTAGAAGAATGGAAATACAAAATGGTACTGCCTGAGCACACTGCTCACAAGAGGCAGACTGCCTATAAGAGACACACTGTCTACAATTTATAAAGAGTATAATACAATACTTGAACTGATAAGGAGCATCTACATATGCTAGATTTTAGTTCCAGTTAGGCTCAATATACTGATCTGCTGCACTTCATCTTTCCTCTTCTTTTGTGCTGCTCTCCTTTCACATACCGGATCTTCCTTACTGCTTTTACTCTACTCTACTACTTTTCATCACACATAACCAAAAACCACAACACTACTCACAACTAAATCCATCTTGTATAGATATCTGCATAAGTGATTTCATCACCTTTCTAGTAAGCATCTGGAATAGTCAATCTTTTCCACAAACTCTGATTTGTTGGCTGAATCCTTGCTTACCAAGTAATGCGGATCAAGGATATACCTATAGAAGTCATCAATCATGTTGGCCAATCATAACTTATGCCTTAATAACCTTTACCATTATCAGTAACACATCCAGAATAATGTCTGATGTTCTATCGGTCAGTTCTTCCTCTGTCCATACTGCCAATCAGGAACCTAATACTCAAGTATTCATATCTTTTTCTTCATCTATCACCAAAGGCTAAATCCTTGGAATCTATTAGTCAAGGTAGTCCTCTTGACTTCCCCAAATCTGTACTTCACCAAGATACTTCCTTTAAGAGATCTGGACCTGACTATCGGACCTCACCACATGCTCTGTTCTTGCTTACCGGACCACAACATTCTTCACTCTGACTTCTGGTATAGACACACCATGTCCTGTGGATGTGTGGGATGAACTTTGTTGCCATCAATGACAACAATAATGAATCCATATAGTGTCTCTTGCCAACAATCTCCCCCTTTGGCATTGATGGCAACACTTAGTGAAAAATGACTAAGTGTTTACACTATGCTCCCCCTTGGCTGATGCTCTATTTTTATATACATTTTTCAGAGCTCCCCCTTAGTTGGATTCCCCATTTTTCACTGCTTCTCACTCTCCCTTTGACATCAATGGCAAAGGGTGGGGTTCACACACCAAAATTCTCAAAAATTCAACTATATAAGTATATTTTCCAGTTATACTTTACATAAACTTTAGTATATCTGCAAAAGTATTTGTCAATTGTACAACTTATGTCGCCAAACACACCTTCATCCTGTCCAAAATTTAGATGTGACCACTCAACAGGAATGCAAAAGCTTCTACCCTCTTAAGATCTGTCAGATCATTGGTTCGGGCAGTAGTCAGAGCCTCACTTATGGCCTCATGCATGGCCTCTAACTTAGGGATAATGATCCCTCTAAGTTCACCCAGACAGCTAATTATGTTCTTCCTTTCCTTCTCAAAATTATTTATTGCATTTGTCATTGCAATAGCCTGACACTCTTGATTTACAATGGAGGATGAGAGAGGATCAAAACTTTGAGACAAACTTAGTATTTTATCCTCTTGCTCTTTTACTTTCTTCTCAATATCTTTGGTCACTGTGGGCCAAGATAAGCAAAATTTGTACATATTTCTGCCATATTTAAGAGCATTTTCAAAGCTCTTTATCCCAATATCCATAACTCTCCTATCATTTGTTATCAAACCCTGTACTTTAGAGAATCTCTTATCCAAAAACTCCTTCTGGACCTTTTCTTCAGCTGACTTCTCTAGAGAATCAAAATGTGTGCTAACACTATTGACTAGAGTTTTGAGATTACCAAAAGAGGAGGCTGTGGGATCCTTCTAAAAAAGATGGCATGATCTTTTCCAACACTCCGGATGCGACCTCTATAAGCTCACAGTCTTCCATGGTGATGCAGAGGCATCCACACTAAAACCTTGACATACAGCATGTATGTCTACAACCCATCATCATCATCATATTTTCTGTTAACATTGTCAGCATCATCATATTTTCTCTTGCCGACTGATATCCTTCTGCAGACAAACCTTTGACCTTTCACCTATCAGTAGCATCATCATATCCGTCTATCGACAGCATCATCACATTCGGCAAGTGCAAACATCCTCCTGATGTTCACTGTTCATCTTACCGCCAAACGCTTTCTGCAGCATCATGATGTTCAACATCATGTTCATCAGTAGGATATAAAATATCTGGTTCCCTCCATATATCCTGATGACGACAACTTCATGCACCTTTTCTTCGATGCTTATGTCACCCCGATATCCTGATGACGATTATCCTGATGATGATGACGTCACATGTAGCTCCTCCAATATCCTGCTGCCCCGATATCCTGATGACGATTATCCTGATGACGATGACATCACATGCAGTTCCTTCAATATCCTGCTGTCAGCCAAACTTAACATTATCGGCCCACGATGGTTTTAGCAACCCGATCTTCTACCTTATGCCGATACGCTCCTCCTCGGCAACACCTGATGATGATCACCCCGAAACGCATTCACCTTATGCAAATGATTGCATCATGCTCACCTCCATCTACTCAAATGATGCCCGAAATAACTGCAGGATATACACAGAAATATCCTGATGATGCCGTTGTGACAAATTTTCCAACCTTAGCGAATTTTCAATCCGCCGAACCTCTTGGGGTGACCCGATCTGCTTCCTGGACAACTTTCCAGACTCTAACAACCAGCATGACCTAGCACATACCCATGCTAGGGTTCTCAACACATCTCGACTGTGATCCTGCAAACATGCACATGAACAAACAGAAAATGCAAACTAAATCCTGAACTACTATACATAGCCATTCCACCGATTCGACGAATCAACTGGTGGAATGGATCAGCGAATCCATGAAACCACCAGAACAGCCACACGATTAAACAATGGAATTCAGAGAATGAACACAAACAGGATCTCTTTATTGATTTCAAAAGATGTAATTACAATACTCTGTCTCTCCTCTCTCTGTCTCACTCCCTGTAAAGTCTGATCGATGATCTGCAATACTACTTAAAACCAACTAATCCTAATGCATAAATAGGATCTCTTGCGAGTACTACCGACCCGACTCCAAGCGGCTGGGAGCTTCCAAGCGGCTGGGAGCTTCCAAGTGGCTGGGAGGATCCAACCGAACTAACAAACTATATAGCTGTCCAAACAAACTATCTAAAAATAGTAAAGTATGGTCAACATGACCTTATTACATGCATTGGTCTTATAAGACCTTCTTGGAAACATTAACAAGACTTAAACTAACTAACTGCCTCATGGAGGCTAGCTGTTAGGTAGGTGCTCCTGTACCATACTCCCCAACATAAAAGAACTCATGTCCCATGAGTTAGGTTGTGGAAGTCCTCCACCTTTACACTTTGCCTTTGCAGTGTCTTGACCTGTTCCAGCTTTATCCTCTGCTGGCTCTCGGCTGCTCCAAGACTTCTGAACTGTAACTTGTTTTCTTGCAAGTAAATCCTCATGCCTATCAATGTAGGCCCTTCTCTCACATACCTTGTGTTTGTCAGGTTGTCTGACCAGAACCTCTGTCTGAACTGCCTCTTGAACTTCTGCAATGTTCAACTCTGTCTTTCTTTCAACCTTTATAGGACAAACAATAGTCCCAACTATGACAACATCCTTGTCATTCCTCTCAACTGGTTGCTGCTTGCAAACCTGTTGCTGAACCTGCTGCTGACCTCTGTCAGTCAAAACTGAAACTATCTTCAAACTATTGTCCTTAACAACTTCTGTCCCTGCAATGTCCTCAACTGCCTTTATGCCTGCTCCTATAGGCTTCTACACAAATTCCTTCTTTCCCACTAAAATGATTTTGGCTGCCCCCTGTGCTGCAGCATCTTCTTGTAATGGCATCAACATAATAGTCTTCCCATCTTTCTTGATGGTGTAGCTATTAGCATACCCATCATACAGTACCCTTCTATCAAATTGCCATGGTCTACCCAACAGTAGGTGATAACATTCCATGGGCAAAATGTCACACAAAACTCTATCATGATATGCTCCAATCTGAAAATCAACATATGCCTGTTCATAGACAAAAAGTGATTGACTATCACTCACCCAAGATGCCTTGTAAGGGTGTTGGTGTGGAATCCTTTCCAAATTTAGTTTATCCACCATTTCCTGAGATACCATGTTATCTGTTGAACCAGTATCAATGACAACCTTACATACCTTACCTTTGCTCTTGCATGTGGTCTTGAAAAGAGCTCTTCTTTGCATCATATCTTTTGATGTCTGCAAACTAATTCTCCTAAGTATCAATGCTTCTCCCTCCTCAGGATACCCATAACCGTCAGGAACTCTATCTTGATAAGTGTTTAAACTTTGCACACTTTGCTCTACTTTCTCTTCTTGCACAAGTTGTACTCTCTTGTCATTCGTTCTATCATTTCTGGATGATGAACCTTTGCTTTTTGGACATTTGAAAAATGGATGACCAAACTCACCACAGGTGTAACACTTTCCTAAAAATGTAGTAGAACCTCTACCACCTCCAAATCTGCCTCTATTACCTTTCCATCCACCTCTAAAATCAGACTGTCCCTGTCCTTTACCAGTGTCTTCTTGACCCTCATTGGTTTGCCTTGTTGTAGGGGCTAATCCTCTTCCCCTCATATTGCTGCCTCTTCCTCTCATGGACTTATCTTGTCTCCTATTCATCTTTTCTTTAATCCTGATTGCCATTTGATAACAATCCTCCACACTCTTAGGGTTAGCTAAAACTAACTCATCCTGTATGTTTAATCTCAAACCAGCCAAGTACCTAGCCACCTTTTCTACCTCATTCTCATGATGACCAGATCTCATACTCAACTTATAAAACTCCTTAGTATATGCCTTCACATCCATTTCCTTCTGCCTTAAAAATTGCAGCTTCTTAAACATATGAATCTCATAATCCTTGGGCAAGAATTTACCTTTGATCCTTGCTACCATTTTATCCCATGAAGTGATCTTTGACTTTCCTTGTTTCCTTCTCTCGGATTGTACATAATCCCACCATACCAAAGCATGACCTCCTAACTTGGTCTTTGCAATCTTTACCTTCTGATCCTCAGCAACATCTTCACATTCAAAGTGATTATCAAGTGCAACAATCCAATCCAGTAACTCATCTTCATTCAAACTTCCATTATACTTGGAAACATCAACCTTTACCTTAGGTTTATCCCTCTGTACTGCCTTTAACAGTTTTGCAAATCTCTGGTCTTCAGCATCCAGACCTTCAGCTACCTCTTCATACTCTTCAACAGCATCTTCATCTTCTTCAGACTCACTATCGTCCACTTCCCTCTTTTTGTTCTTCTCCAAGGCTACAAGCCTGGCTTGAAGTGCTTCAGCAAGCTCCTTCATCTTCCTCATCTCTCTGGCATGTTTTTCCTTCATCTCTTGCAATTCCCTTGCAGTACCATTACCTCTCGGAGGCATTTTGTCAACCTCTCACTCCTCTACCTCTATCTTTTCAGTGACAGAATCAACACACAATAGCCCAAACCTTTTGCTGAGCTCTGATACCACTATGATGCAGAGGCATCCACACTAAAACCTTGACATACAGCATGTATGTCTACAACCCATCATCATCATCATATTTTCTATTAACATTGTCAGCATCATCATATTTTCTCTTGCCGACCGATATCCTCCTAGAGACAAACCTTCGACCTTTCGCCTGTCAGTAGCATCATCATATCCGGCTATCGGCAACATCATCACATTCGGCAAGCGCAAACATCCTCCTGATGTTCACTGTTCATCTTACCGCCAAACGCTTTCTGCAGCATCATGATGTTCAACATCATGTTCATCAGCAGGATATAAAATATCTGGTTCCCTCCATATATCCTGATGACGACAACTTCATGCACCTTTCCTTCGATGCTTACGTCACCCCGATATCCTGATGACGATTATCCTGATGACGATGACGTCACATGTAGCTCCTCCAATATCCTGCTGCCCCGATATCCTGATGACGATTATCCTGATGACGATGACGTCACATGCAGTTCCTTCAATATCCTGATGTCGGCCAAACTTAACATTATCGGCCCGCGATGGTTTTATCAACCCGATCTTCTACCTTATGCCGATATGCTCCTCCTCGGCAACACCTGATGATGATCACCCCGAAACGCATTCACCTTATGCAAACGATTGCATCATGCTCACCTCCATCTACTCAGATGATGCCTGAAGTAACCGCAGGATATACACAGAAATATCCTGATGATGCCATTGTGATGAATTTTCCAACCTTAGCGAATTTTCAATCCGCCAAACCTCCTGGGGTGACCCGTTCTGCTTCCTGGACAACTTTCCAGACTCTAACAACCAGCATGACCTAGCACATACCCATGCTAGGGTTCTCAACACATCTTGACTGCGATCCTGCAAACATGCACATGAACAAATAGAAAATGCAAACTAAATCCTAAACTACTGTACATAGCCATTCCACCGATTCGACGAATCAACCGGTGGAATGGATCAGCAAATCCATGAAACCACCAGAACAGCCACACGATTAAACAATGGAATTCAACAGAGAATGAACACAAACAGGATCTCTTTATTGATTTCAAAAGATGCAATTACAATACTCTGTCTCTCCTCTCTCTGTCTCACTCCCTGCAAAGTCTGATCGATGATCTGCAATACTACTTAAAACCAACCAATCCTAATGCATAAATAGGATCTCTTGCGAGTACTACCGACCCAACTCCAAGCATCTGGGAGCTTCCAAGCGGCTGGGAGGATCCAACCGAACTAACAAACTATACAGCTGTCTAAACAAACTATCTAAAAATAGTAAAGTATGGTCAACATGACCTTATTACATGCATTGGTCTTATAAGACCTTCTTGGAAACATTAACAAGACTTAAACTAACTAACTGCCTCATGGAGGCCAGCTGTCAGGTAGGTGCTCCTGCACCACATGGGAGATTTCAATAGTTTCTCTTTGGCCTTTGCATTTGCAAATGAAGCTATCTGCATTGTTTGTACCGGAGATAGAGAGTCAAAATCTAATGGCCCTTTTAGTAATTCCGGTTCATCCATCTCATTAGTTTCTTTTGTTAAGAAGTCCTTGATAGATTTTGTAGTGTCTCTTGCCAGAGATAGATTCTTCTTCTCTTTTGCAGTGTCATCTTGACTTCTTTCTTTACTTTTCACCTCTTTTTCTTTCTTCTTTACTTACAGATTCTTCTTCTCTTTTGTAGTGTCAGTGTCAGCTTGATCTCAGAATTTTGATCCTCTCACTATCTCTCTGGTAAGTCAAGAATGCCAAGCAATTGTTATAATAAATGAAAACATGAAGCTGGCTAAGGAGATGAAGAATATAATGGATAGAAGGGTGAACTTAGAGGGATAGTCATCCCTAAGTTAGAGGTAATGCATGATGCCTTAGTAGATGCTCTAAGTACAACACTAACCAATGATCCAACAAATTTGAAGAGAGCAGAAGCATATGTATTTTTGTTGAGTGCACACATCTCCATTTTGGATACAATGAAGAGAAGTTGGGCCACAGAGCTTGTATAGTTGAAGACTACATTTCAAGATATACTTAAGTATATGTAAGTTTATCTTATGGATTGTATGTACATATGTGGCCTTATATAATAATTTTTACACATTTTTGGTTTGCTGATCCCACCCTTTTCTGTTGATGTTAAAGGGTGAGTAATGAACAGTGAAAAATGAGGAATCTAATTTTAAGGGAGCACCGGTAAGCCATGTGGAGAAATGGAGCACAATCTAAGGGGGAGTTACAGCAACACTTAGTCATTTTTCACTAAGTGTTTTCATCAATGCCAAAGGGGGAGATTGTTGGCAAGAGACACTGTTAGGATTCATAAGTGTTGTCATTGATGGAAACAAAGTATATCCCACTCATCTGCAATGCATAAATTACTCATACTGGAAGTCAATTTGAAGATAAGTTGATCTAGTAGTCAAGAACAAAGCATATGGTAGGGTCCGATAGATTGGGTCTGGAACTCTTTGATGGTGAAACCCAGCATGTTGTGGATTTGGCTGAGAAATAAGGAGTATCTAAACTATTGTATTCCAGATATTTAGCCTCTGGTGACAAAGTATGTGACAGATCTGTGCATATAAGTATTGGACTTCAGTTAGATAGTGTAGATAGAGGAAGAACTAGCCAACATGGCATCAGACCTCAATCCAGATATATAGAATGTGTTGATCAAGTAACTTAAGGTGTTGTATGAGGTTGGTCGACTTAGGTAATGACTTCTATGCCTACGTTTTTGGTACGCATCATCTATCAAGTATGAATTCAGCTAACAAAATAGTATCTTGCAAATATCCTAAGTGTTCTTGTTGTTGACTAGAAGGTTTTTTGAAATCCTTGATGCGGATATATACACCTGATGGATACAAGCATGTGCAGATGTGATAGTGATTGCAAATTGGAATAAGTGCAAAGAAAAGTAGAGAGAAGTGCGAAGGCAGTAATCCAAGGTCAGAATGTGACAAAAGAGTGATACTAATCAGAGGAAGAATAAAATGTGCTAGATTAGTATATTGAACCTAACCGGAACTAGATTCTTGCATATGTAGATATTGTTCATCAATTCAAACATATTGTTATCATCTGTAAGTTTCTAGTAGGCAGTGAGCCTCTTGTGAGCAGTGTGCTTAGGCAGTGAGCCCCAATTGGAAAGTGTCATTTTGTACTTCTTTATTCTTTTAACAGAGAATACAATCTTGGCTTAATTAACCTGTGATTTTTTCCCTTAATAGTGTTTCCACGTAAAAATCCTTGTGTTGTGTGTGTTGATTTCATTTTAGTTCTTATGGTTGCTTATTCTTCCATGCTTTGATATTTCGCTGAATGTTAAGATAAGAAAAGGAAGTAAAAGTAAAAAAAATTTGAAATAACTGATTCACCTGCCCTCTCAGTTATCTACCTTATTTCCAATAGACTTCCTCTTCCAACTCTCTATTTAAGAAGGCATACTTCACATCCATTTGATAAACTTTGAAATCTTTGTATATTGCAAAAGCCAGAAACATCCTTATTGCTTCAATCCTTGCTACTGGAGAAAAAGTTTCTTCAAAGTATATTCCTTCAACCTGAGCATATCCTTTGCATACCAATCTTGCTTTGTTTCTTACCACTTCACCATTTTCATTCATTTTGTTTTTGAAGACCCACTTTATACCAATTAGATTCCTATCTACTGGTCTTGGAACAAAATCACAAGTCTGATTCTTCTCTATTTGCATCAATTCTTCTTCCACGGCCTTTATCCAATTCTCATCTTTGCATGCCTCATCCACAGTTTTTGGTTCAATCTTAGAGATTAGATAGAAATTTACTTGTTCTTCTGCAGCTTTTGTTTCGGTTAATATCCCTTTGCTCTTATCTCCTATGATTTGATTTTTAGAATGACTGATTCTTACATATCTTGGAGTTTTGGTAGCATTTACCGGAGCTTGTTCTTCTTCATCTATACTGTCTTTATGCTGCATCACTTCTAAAACATTTGGATCATCTGACTCATATCTAGTTGATTCTGAAGACTTTTCCTTACATTCATCAACTTTAACATTTGTACTTTTAATGACCTTATTCAACCTCTTATTATAACACCGGTAGGCCTTTATCTTGGTGGAGTAACCAATGAAGATTCCTTCATCACATCTAGCATCAAACTTACCTAAATCTTCTTCTCTTTTGATATAACATCTGCTACCAAAAACTTTGAAATATTTCACAGTAGGAACTCTACCATGCCACAATTCATAGGGAGTTTTTGAACTATTACCTTTTACTTCAATTATATTAGGGATATATATTGCGGTGTGAATTGATTCTCTCGAATATGCTTCCAAAAGATGAGATTATTTCATCATGGTTCTAGTAGCTTCTTGAATTGTTCTATTTTTCCTTTCAACAACTCCATTTTGTTGTGGAGTTCTAGGTGTAGATAGTCGTCTCTTTATGCCATGCTCTTCACAAAAGAAATTGAAGTCATTTGATGTGAACTCTCCTCCTCGATTAGATCTCAAACATTTGATTTTCAAATCCATATCATCTTCAACCATTGCCTTAAATGAATTGAATTTATCTAAAGCTTTAGCATTCTCTTTTAAAAAGGTGACCCAAGTCATTCTAGAATAATCATCAATGAACAACATGAAATACATGTCTCCTTGTAAAATTCTTACTCTGGTAGGTCCACACAAATTTGTATGCACTAGCTCAAGTAGTCCTCTAACTTATTGATCCTTGCTTTTGAAACGTGTTCTTGTCTATTTTCCAAATTGACACTCCTTGCAAACCAGATTAGTAGGCGTCACAAGCTTAGGCAAATCTCTAACAATCTGTGTAGTACTTATCTTCATAATATTATCAAAATTTATGTGACTCAACCTTCTATGTCATAACCAACTCTCATCAATTTGAGTCAACAAGCAATAGTTCTCAGTTCCTTTCAAATGATAGATATTACCTCTGGTCTTCTTACTAGTTGCAATGATTGTTCCAGAGCTTTCATTGATCTTGCATCCATTGTCCTTGAATCTTAAGTCATAGCCCTTGTGACACATCTAACCCACACTCAAAAGATTGTTCTTTAATCCTTTCACATATAAGACATCTTTAGTATTAGGCTTGCCATCAAAAGAAATAGATCCTTTTCCACAAATCCTACCAGTTGTATCATATCCAAACCTAACCAGTCAACCATCATATCTTTCCAAACTTACAAACTTACTTTTGTCACCAATCATGTGGTGAGAGCAACCACTATTAATAACCCATTCATCTCTGTCCTTAATGACCTGAGTAGCCAAAGCACTTTCCACTAGTTTTTCTTCCTTCATACAACTAAAAGAGTTAGTAGACACAAGACCTTCCTTAATAGCAATGAACAAGCATTCATTTATAGAGGGATTAGCATTATCTGGTTCACAATTATCTAATACTCCTTCATCATCATCAAAATCTCCAACATAATAACACTTCTTTTGGGTCCTTGGCCTCTTCTCATATCTTCTTCAATTTCTTTCAATTATTTCAAGACATCTGGAAGAAAAAAATACCTACTTTACCACAAGAAAAACATTTGGAAGGTAATTTTCCTTTATACTTACTGGATCCTCTTTGCAACCTATCCACAAAGTTGCCTTCAACTTCATCTATCTCATCATCATATTTTACCGTATACTTTTCTGACATGGAAGTACTTTCAGAAGTATTGGCTTTGAAGGCAGTCTCAACTTTTGGTAGAGCATCATCTAACTCCCTCATTTCGAAAGAAGTAAGCTTACCAACCAACTAATCCCTGTTACCTATTTTTACTTGCATGAATTCTTCAATCATGACCACCTTCTGACAGTAGGACTTGGGTAGAGATCTAAGTATTTTCATAACAATTTCCTTTTCTTCGAGAGTTCCGCCTATGGCTTTTATCCCTATAACAAGTTCATCAACTCTTTGCATAAAAGCTAATACATTTTCATCATTGTTCATCTTCAAGCTTTCATATTTCACTTTCAGACTTTGTAGCTTGGCTTCCTTCATGGAATTATCTCCTTCATATAGATTTTTATATAGTGAACAACAATTCCCCTGCTTTGCTCTTCCTCTACTCTGCTCTTCCTCTTCTCTACTCTTCATCTTCTTTCATTTGCCTCTTCTTTGCTCTGCCTTTGGACCTTTCTTAATATATTTCCATTTTCTCTCAAGGAAACCTTTTCCATGACTCAATTACAAGTATTTATACATTACATCAACCTTGGAATGATCATCAAGGTCGGCATCACAATCATCAACCATTGGAATAATATCCAAGGTCAGTATTACAAACATTTACAAAATAGGTCCTAACTTATTACAACTTTATGAAAGGGGAATGAAATGTGGATTGTGCCACACCTTAGCTAGGACTCAAACATGATCTTCCATGCAACAACCTTCAACAATCTTCCATAGATCTCTACAATCACTGGGATCAACCAGGTTAGCCAAGACAAGTTACACATTACATTAACTAGGAACAATCTTCACACACCATGACAATTTCTTAACATGGACCAAAGTCCAGATAGGAACATGATTAGGAGACATCCACAAGCATTCTATAATCATCAGGTGCAACCACATGAACCTTAACAACTTTATCCATAGGAATCTTCTCATTGGAACACATGAGCTTCACTATCTTCAACTATCATAAAAGAAAGATAGCTTGCAGACTACCGAACCACAAACTGTTACAACCATAGGCACCTATTATCATCCTAGACTTCCCTCTAGAACTGCATAACATAATACTTTAGTGTAGAGGAAGCTAGAGCTAGATAATATCTTCATGTCTCAACTAAACTTAACAAAAAAGAAGGTTTCACTCTAGTGAACACAACTCACTTAGATATTCATGAGGATGACTCAAACCTAGAATGTAGCATCCTCAGACATACTTCTAACTTACATCCAATCCATAGACCATGATCTTCAAGCAAGAATAAATGCGAAGCAGTTTACCAGATTGTTCTTCAACATGCAACTCACTATCTATACTGCACTTCTCTGTAACTCACTTGTTTCTTTCAAAGAGGCTAATTTTCTCAATATCCTCAACATACAAGTCCTCTAAACAAGTAATAGAATAAGATATAGTGGACACCAATAACAACAAGAATATGTTGACATCAATGACAAAATCGATTAGGCACATACTTGCAACAACCTTTCCTTACCATATTCCCATGATAAGCATCTCATTGTGCCTACCTCCATTTGACCATTTCCAAAAATCTTTTCTTCATGTGTGGTACTTGGATTGCACAAGTGATCCATAAAATATGAACATAGATCCTTCATAATGTGGTTAGAAAGAACAACAACCCCTATATGAATCCTCATAAACTTCCTTTCATTCCAAATAGAAGAGATAGAGAACTCAATAGTGCCTCTAACTACTTTAACCCTCAAGAGATTACCTGGATCCCATATGAAAACACAATTTGGGACTTAACTCAAAGAGTCCTCATACCCTCTACTGCAAGTTTTATCTATCACTCTATCACACTTTCTAGCATGCTTTCTGAGATGAAAAGAATTTTGTAGTGGCATAGAAGGAAACAAATCTGAAATATTTTCACACCATAAGCTATACTCATGGAGATAATCAAACTGCATACCACTAGTTGTTGATCCCAAAATTTCAACACGTTGAAATTCAACACTAGGGTCTAGTAAAGAACATTCCTCATGTGCATGCCTCTCAATATGGTTATCCTAGCACATACAATCATTAGAAGTCAATAAAACATCTTTTATGACCAAAGAATTTTTACCTTCAATCTGAATGGTGGATTCCTTCAAGTTTTGCTTCCTTTCAATCTCTTGCAAATCTAATTTTTCTTTATGTTGTACCATCACCAATTCTTCCTTATCCTAAAGTTGTGACTTAGGTGTATCCATCACCCCTTCTAGTTCCATTATCTCCCTTTCAGGTTCTCTTGATCCCTCTTCTCTCTTCCTCTTTTCATTTCTCCCACATCTATGACTTGGCTCCCAAGGTTCTTTGCATATAAAACAAAGTCCCTTTCTTCTGAGTTCATTTTTAGTGTCTTCTTCCATCTTCTTTAGAATGATTGGACATGTTTTATTTTGTGGTTTCTTATGGAATCCTCCCTTAAACTTATTCTTCATCTCTCCATTACCATGAGTTTGGTAATTCTCTTGAGCTCTTTTCTGAGGTTCACTCTTCCTTGCAACATCCTCATATTTTTTATGAGACAATTTCAATTTTACTTCTTCCACCTTCCAATCTTGACATTTTTTCTTTTGCCCCTTACTAAAAATTTCTAGAAGTCTTTCAAATGAAATTGCTGATTTGTAGGCTTCAGATTTCTTGGAATATTCTTCAAACCACTTTGATAGCTCATCATCTTCAACCATCATTTTCTTTTTCCCAAATTCAGAATCAACTACTAATTTCCTTGCTCTCTTCTCAAAGCTTTGAGGTCTCATTCACAAAGAAGCATGAATCAAACAACCCTACAGGATAGAAAGATCATGCTTTGATACCACTGTAATGTCCCAACTGAAAATTAATTAATAAATTCATATATGAAAATGAATTTGAACAACTCCACAAATCCACATCAAATTTGAGTAGACTAGCTAGCTATTCTTACACATAAATCACACCCAAAAGCATGAAACTTCTCCAAAACACTTTTGAATTGAATTTATGACATAATAACATGTAATCAGGTCTAAGACACTGAATTACAACAGCATAAAACAATATGAGTTCATACAACAAGTTTTATGCTAAACCCACAAAAACTAAGAACACCCAATAACACCCAAAATCACTACAAACTCCATAAAGTGAATTGATTTGATTTTTCTATCATAAAAACCAGAGAAAAGGTTTGATACAACATGAAATTCTATATCAAACTTCTTGGAAAAACCCACAACACCAAACTATAAACTGCTCAAAACCCCAGCTCCAACATACATTGAAACTACTCTAAACTCACAAAGACAACACCAAAACTTACTATAAATGGCCATAAGAAACAATACTGATGTAGAAATAGTAAAAACACATAAAACCATGAATTCCACACCTAAAAATGCTTATTTTACTTTAATATGCTCCAGGAAACATCAAAACTGCGTATAAATCCACCTGCAAGCAAACTACATAAAACTGCCAAAATCTATCAATTCTTTAAAGCTCCAATGCACTCCCTATGTGAGAATTCCCTCAATAACCAAAGGGTTTCTATCCTATGATCCAAGCAACTAATGGGTTTCTATTCACAACTGCAAACTCCAATGGGTTTTTGTCCATTGAAGAAATTCCAAGCACAAGTGCTCAAATTCAGAAATTTGGGTTGTAAAATGATCAAAAGGTCCTTCTACAAGAAAATACTTGCATAGTTATAATATCTCCAAATCCAAACTCCCCTCTCTTGGAAAATAAATTAAAATAATTTAATTTCCAACAAATTCCCTCCAAAAATGGTCACCAAAACAACCCAAGCAAGATTCTTGTCTAAAAATAGAAAATAACTCCCACTATGACAACCTGTCATAGATGATGTCATAGAATCTTGACATAACTGTCATAAAATCTTCTGAAAATAGATTCTAGCTATTACAACAATATCTTATTAATATTCCATCCCCCCACTTCTGCAAATAAATAAAAATATTTAATATTTAATTGTCCTCAAAATTTGAATTGTATTTGGACAATAATAAATATTAAACTATTTATTCTTACTATGCTTGCTTAATTAACCTATGAAAGAGTAAAATGGGTTAATATTGATCCTTAATCCAATATTAAGAAAAAGGGGACATGACAATAAGTCATACCATGTACCATTGAACTTCTCAATGTCCATTCAAGAGGTTGAAGCAGTGGTGGAGGAATCCATAATATCAACTCAAGATTTGCAAACACATACCACCAAATCTCTCATAACAACTACATAACCTTTACACTACCACCCAAAAGTCAAATCTAGCTAGGCTCTAATACCAAATGTTAGAAAATGAAGGGAACAACTACTCAAATGGAAATTTGATTACAATATGTTAATGTTCTCAAACAATGTAATATTAATGAAGATTACATTTGGAAATTAAAATCACAACACACAATCAAATACCATAGAAGAATAACACTAGATATAATCTGGAGAAAATCCTTTTAGGTAAAAAACTCCACCAAGAAAAGAGGCTCAAGTTGTATTATCTTCAAAATCTAAATAACATAATACATGCACTTCCTTCTTCTCTCCAACCTTCACTCTGGTAGCACCTGTGTACAAAAATATGTCATACTACAACAATTACATGAGAATTCACATATAGAAGTGTTTTCCCTCCAATCTAGGCATCTACTTTCTCTCTCCTAAGAATCTCCAACATGCAAACATTAAATGCCTTCTTACAAGCTCATGACACTTGTCCAAAGTCAGCCATGCAAGGTTTGGCACCCAAGGCTAAAAATGGTCTCTTATAGCATCTTATGACACGTTATAACCATCATATATTCTACTAGAAGGTATCTTCCCAACATGGGCACCTAGAGATAAACATAGCATTTTAAAATTATTAATTACCTGTCATAAGTTGTCATAGTGTCATAGAATCTTATGGCAACTTGTAGTTGTCATAGATTTTCTTACATGCTCTCACCAAGTCTATGACATGTGTCATATAGGATATAAATATTTGATTCCTCCAAGGTGGAACCTACACTCATTTACTCATGATTTTATAATTGACAACCATAAATGTCACTCCATAATTACCTTTGGTAAGTCTCAAATTACCATTGTCAGTGAAACTACCTCATTTCCTTATGGGTATTTACAAATTACAAATAATAAAACAAAATAAATATAATATTGGGATTTACAAGGTTAATGGCACCTTATCCCAAAATTCTCCCACTTGACATTGTTGGTGTGAACATATAATTCACACATGTTAAGTTGACTTAGTGAGTCTTCTAGATGTCTAGGTGTTTCTAGTTGTGTGTTGAGTTGTTGATAGTTGGAGTGAGTTGTGTTATCCTCCACATGTGCAATTAGTTATCATCCTCTAATTGGCACATGTTGTTGGAATAACTCCACCTTTCACTCCACCCTTCTAGCTCTCACCTTGCCTTTATAAGCAAGGCTCTCTCATTGTATTTTATATGACAGTCTAATATAGTTGCTCCATTGTTTTAGCATCTTCTCTTGTCATCTCTGTGTGGAAGGTTGTCTTGATTGTAGGTGATCCTGGCTTGCTGAGTCACATTGACTCTTACATGGTATCAGAGCCTTGACTACAATTACCTTCCCTCATTGGAGAGGTTTTTCTGGGAGCAGCATCATAGGAGCGTCCTGAAGTGAAACGGACATCACCGTTGCAATCAGGAGGCCCAAATCTATATATATCAACTGTTCATTTGTTGGATTTCATCATCAAAGCAAAAAAAAGCAATTTTTTTTTGTCTTTGCCCCTTGACAAGGAATATTCACTGTGCAGAAGGAATCTTTGCATCATCATTATGAACTGGTCATCGTACATCAGATCTGTCTGCATCATTGGGGGAATCTTGTGCCTAGATTGTAAGAGTTTTTTTTGGGGGTTTTTAAAAAAAAATAACAAAAAAAAATCATAAGGCATTGTAAAAGTTTTTTTGTTTTAGACAAAGCAAAAATAAATTTCCTACAGCAGGGTACTGATCGTACCCTGCACAGACCTACATGAGACGTATCTAGGGTCACTAGCGACGCAACCACTACCTGGGGTTTGATCACATCCCTGCCCTCATGGCATTTAATAGTTTTTGGTCTTTAGATTTAAATTTTTTGCAGGGTTTAAGATTTCTTGTGGAGTCTTAATCATAGTTGACATCTAAATCCATCAAGGTGTCGACATCTTTTGGTCTGCACCATTAGTGGAATTTGATCTACCTTTGGCGGTCTCTTTTAACACTCCACCATACCTCAGCATCTTTCAAGTTTATGTAGTGTTTCAGGTACTTACATTGATGGTCAAATCTAGCATCGTGTGATCCGAGGTCACCTTTGATCTGAGGTGATCTCAACAAATACAGTGGTCTTCAATTTCTTCGGCCAGCATTTTGATCTTTCGGTGGGTAATAACTAGCCACAAACAACAGTTTCTCCTAGATCCGGTGGTTTAACATTGTTTGGTCAGCAATTCTTGCTATCTACGGTTGGCATCCTCAATTATCTTTTACCATTGCAACAAAAGTAGCGTTTATAGATTCTGGTGGCATTATTGCATTTGCAGTGACGGCTTGTGACTATGGTTTGCATAATTTTGACATTTAGTTGTCTTTACAAGATCTCTGATAGACTCTTTGTTTCTACCAGTGGTTAAATCTACGTTTATCAGTCATCACACTCCACGATCTGTGGAGGTATTTAAGTTTCAGATCTGCATCCTTTGGAAAGCATTCGTCAGCTCTCCCTATGGACATTTGGTCCAGTTGTTGCCAGAGGTCAGCGTTTAATCTTGAAGTCAACTTTCTTGTGGTTTACACCATTGGCGGTCTGCAGCTTTTTGTTTAGTCAACATCGAGTGGCAATTTAAATTATTTCTGGCAGTCAAAACAATACTATGGTGGTTTGAAGTTTTCAATCAATGGGCAATACAAATCCTCTGGTCGACAATTTAAGCGTGGTCGGTGTTTTATATATCACTGTCGATGTTTTATAACTTCTGGTCAACACATACTTATATCGTTGGTTTCCTAGCATTATATCAGCCATCTTGGTGGTCAAAGCTGTCAATTTCTTCAACTGTCGACACTTTTCCCTCTGGCGGTCATTGTAGTTGACGGTCTTCAAAGTCTCTGAGGGGCAAGATAAATCTTGCGGTCTAAGGTTTATACTGTCTGTCTCTACATTGTTCCTTGGCAGTCCCTCGAAACTGCCCGCCAACCATTTTTTAATCCTCAGTGCAGCAGGTGGTTTTTAGACATTGATGAAGGGGGTAAATCACAAAACACAAAATAACAGATATTGAACACAGCAAATAGAACTTTCTTTTATTGAACTGGGCAACTCATTACATTACAGAAGCTCAATTACAATCAGAGGATGAATCCTCTACTGGATGCAACACATTACAGCCAAGACTCTAGAATCTTCAGCCTTCTGTAACCCCAAATCAGCTAGGGTTTTTGTTTTCCCACCTATTCTTGACTCTACACTAGCCCCCTTAACTCTACTACTGCCCAGGATTCCTAAAATAGTCATAAATAGCACTTTTTGGTGGCCTCCAGCCAAATTTCAAAATTTGCAACTCCCTCTAAAAGTAGGTCAACTTCCGGGAAGCATAACTTTTGATTTGGGTGTCCAATTGACAAACCGTTTTAAGCACCAGAAAGCTTGTGATGTGAACTATCAATCAAAAATACATAAATAGATTTCCATCAACTTTTTGGGATGTTATGGGAAGTTTTAGTGCCTCATATCTCATTCCAAAAATTTTTAGGGGCTTTTCAGAAAACAAAAACTTTAATATCTTTCAGCTCACAAATGATCTTTGTCTAATTCCTTCGCCAATGGTCTTATATTTTTGTTATGTAACTTTTTGGAAGTTTTTGCTTCATTACATGCCCAAATGCAAACTTTCTAAAAATAGTAGGTACACTTTCCTAAATAGGCAGGTCACTATTTTTAGCAGTTTTAGAAAAACTGAAAGTCCTACATTATTATTTAGGATATTATGGAACGAAAAACACTAATTATGGGAAGAAATGACAACAACTACAATGGTTTTGAATTAACTTCTTTTTGGGTGATGCAAAATTGCCCTTACACCTCTGGATGCTCCTGCATCAGACACCCAGGGTAATTTGAGAAGTGACCCTATCACGTCTCATGTGTTTGTGTGAGAAAAACCCAAACGGTCAACCTCTGGCTTAGACAACCAAGAAGAATCTTCAATAGGCCTTCCTTTCCATTTTACTAGATATTCTTCATATTGCTTGTTTCGAGTACTTCTTCCCACATGGCTATCCAAGATCTCTTCTATCTCCTCTATTGAAGTAGATGCCGAAATACTCCACTGTTCTTCTGTTGGTCCATCCTTTGTTCCACCTTCATGATATTCTGATAAATCAGTAATGTTGAAAATAGGGGAAATATTGATCCCACTTGGCAGCTCTACTTCATATGCATTTCCTGAATCATGTTTCTTCAAAATTTTGCATGGTCCAAATTTCTTCATTTTCAACTTATTGTATGTTCCAATTGGGAACCTTTCTTTTCTCAAGTGAATCATGACTTCATCTCCTACCTAGAATTCCTTATATCTCCTCTTCTGATATGCCTTAGCCTTGTACTAAATATTTATTTTATTAATGTGCTTTCTCACCTCTTCATGCAAATTCTTCAGATGTTCTGCAAAGTCTTCAGCTTCAGCACTTGTCTTTTCTCCATTGTCCAGCTTCCTTAACTCAGAAGCATTTCTTGGGCTATTGCCATATACAATCTGGAATGGTGATTTACCAGTACTCCTATTGACAGAATTGTTGTAAGCAAATTCTGCCTATGGTAAAATAAAATCCCATCCCTTGGGCTTATCTCCTACTAAGCATCATAGCAGGTTACCCAAACTCCTATTCACCACTTCAGTTTGTCCATCAGTCTGTGGATGGTGTGTAGAACTAAACTTCAAATCTGTCTTCAACTTCTTCCACAATGTCCTTAAAAAATAACGAACAAACTTGGTATCTTGATCTGAAAATATGCTCTTTGGTAGACCATGTAGTCTCACCACTTCCTTGAAAAATAACTCTGCAATATGAACAGAATCATTAGTCTTCTTATAAGGAATAAAATGTGCCATCTTTGAGAATCTGTCCACCACCACAAAAATAGAATCATGCCCTCTCTGTGTCCTTGGTAAACCAAGAATAAAATCCATACTAATATCATCCCATGGCTTCTCTAGTACAGGTAATGGTTGGTACAATCCTGTATTTTGACTTCTTCCTTTTGCCATCTGACATACTTTGCAACTCTACACAAACTTCCTCACATCCTGCTGCAGCTGTGGCCAATAATAATTTTCACCATCAATAGAAATGGTCTTATCTTGACCAAAGTGTCCAACCAGTCCTCCACTATGCTTCTCTTTAATCAGGTTCTTTCTCATGGAACTCCTCAGAATGCACAATTGGCTTCCTCTAAACAACAAGTCTTGGATTATGAAATCCAACCATTTTGTCCTATCCAAAGTAATAGGCTCCAGACAAGCTTTCCTAGCCTCTGCAAAATCTAGATCTTCAGGGTACAAACTTTTGAGCTCATCAAACCCAACAACCTCTATCTTCATTTCTGTCAACAAATTTTGCCTTCTGCTCAAGGCATCTACAACTCTGTTGGACTTCCCACTCCTGTGCTTCAAAACAAAGGTATAACTCTGCAAAAACTCAACCCATTTTAAGTGCCTTTGGTTCAACTTCCCTTGACTATTAATATACTGTAAAGCCTGATGATCAGTATATAAAACAAACTCTTTTGGCAACAAATAATGTCTCCATTTCTTCAAAGCCTGAACTATTGCATAAAATTCTTGATCATAAACAGAATACTTTTTCTTGGCATCATTAAGCTTCTCACTAAAATAGGCAATGGGCTTACCTTCTTGGCTCAAAACAGCTCCTATACCACTTCCACTAGCATCACAATCTACTTGAAATACCTTATTGAAATCTGGAAGTGCCAAAACAGGTTGTTCTACAACTTTCTGCTTCAATGTATCAAAGCTCTTGTTGGCTCCTTTAGTCCATCTAAACTCTTTTCTATCCCCTCTCATTGTTTCAGTTAGGGGTGCACAAATGCTACTGAAATTCTTGATAAACTTTCTGTAAAAACTTGCCAAACCATGAAAAGATCTTACCTCCATTGTACTCCTTGGTGTAGGCCACTCAATGATAGCCCTTACTTTTTCTAGGTCCATCTTAAGACCTTCCTTCGAGACAACAAATCCCAAGTATACCAACTCCTTTGCAAAACTACATTTCTTCAGATTAATTAGCAACTTCTCCTCCCTCGGCTTCTCTAGAACTCTTCTGATATGCATCAAATGCTCATCCCAAGTCTTACTAAAAATCAAAATAACATCCAAATAAACAATAACAAAACTTCCCAAAAATTCTTTCAGTACCTCATTCATGAGCCGCATGAATGTGCTCGGTGCATTGGTTAGCCCAAATGGCATGACTAACCACTCATACAAACCTTCCTTTGTCTTGAAGGATGTCTTCCATTCATCCCCTTCTCTGATACGGATTTGGTGATACCCACTCTTCAGGTCAATTTTTGTGAAGTACTTGGCTCCACTCAAACAATCCATGATGTCATCCATTCTTGGCAATGGAAATCTATACTTGATTGTTATCTTATTGATGGCTCGAGAGTCTGTACACATCCTCCATTCTCCATCCTTCTTTGGTGCTAATATTGCAGGTACCGCACATGGACTTAGGCTCTCCCTTATCAGTCCCTTCCTTAACAACTCCTGAACTTATCTGTTTAGCTCTTCATTCTCTGCAGGGGTCATTCTATGGGCTGCCTTGTTTGGCAAACTGGCTCCTGGTATCAAATCCATTTGATGACTTACCTTCCTTACTGGCGGTAAACCTTCTGGTACATTATCAGAGACAATGTCTTGAAATTCTTCCAACATATCTGAAACTTCTGCTGGTACATCTTCACATTTCTCTTGACTGATCTTAGGAATCAATGCAAAGCAATGATCCTCATGCTTCATACCTTCCAAAAAATGTCTACCATCTAGCAAGCAAATTCTGGCAATACTACATACCTTTTCTTCCACCTCCTTCAAGGGCTTCAACTTATGACAAACTCCATCCTTTGTTAGGGAATATGTGTTTGCACGACCATCATGGACAATGCTCCTATCATACTACCATGGCCTCCCCAATAGCATATGACATGCATCCATCCGTATGATGTCACACAACACATCATCATGGTAGTCACCAATCTTGAACTTCACTAAACACTATTCATTGACCAAAGCTCTATGGTCCTTCTGCAACCTTACAATCTGATATGGATGCGGATGCTTTCTTCTTGTCAACTTCAACTTGTCAACCATCTCCTCTGAAACAAGATTATCAGTGCTTCCACAGTCAATAATAATATCACAACACTTACCCTCACATTTGCACCTCATGCGGAATAAACTCTTCCTCTTATTGGGTTCTTTCTCCTCATTCAGCAAGGTTCTTCTGACAACTAGGGTTTCTCCCCTTTCAGCATCTTCAAAATGCTCAGAATGTGCATCTTCATCTACATGTGCAACTCGTGCATTACCTTCAGGTCTTCTATTTGTCCTTCCTTGATGTTGTGGACACTCATATGCTCGATGCCCTTCTTCTCCACATTAGAAATAGGTTCCTCTGAAACCTCCTCTTCTAGGTCCTTGCCCAGGTCTGTCTCTTCCTCTTCCTCTTTGCTCACCATTGTTCTAGTCACGAGGGTGGTAGGTATTATCCCCTCTTTGATTTCAACTAGTGCCTACTTCTTCCCTTTTCTTTTGATCTTCATTACAGCCTCCACAAGGTCTTCCACCAGTCCTTCCACATTGACCTCTTTCCCTTTGCTTGCTATCAAATCTTTTGTTCAGCTTCTCTTCCACCTTTAGGGAAAACTAGTACGCATCTTCTATGGTGGTCATTCTGACCAGGTTCAACTCCTCTTGAATACTCAGCCTCAACCCATTAATGTAATGGGCTACCTTCTCCTTGTTGGGCTCTGCATGGCCTATCTTGATAGTAATTTTATAAAACTCTTTTGTATACTCCTTAACAGACTTATTACCTTGCTTTAGTCCTTGCAGCTTCTTCAGCAACTCCATCTCATAGTCCACAGGAATGAACTGCTTCTTCAGTTTCTCCACCATCCAATCCCATCTGGTAATCTTTGCTTTTCCTCTTCTATTCCTCTCTAATTGGACATCCTTCCACCAAATATTGGCGTGGCCCTTCAACTTTGTTTTTGCAAACTTAACCCGATCTGGGTCCTCCACATCTTCATACTCAAAATACTCCTCCATGTCATTGATCCAATCAATAAGTTGTTCTGGATTCAAATCTCCAGAATATGTAGAAACTTCTATCCTGGGCCTCTTTCTGATCTTCAAAATGACCCTCAAAAACCTTACTTCTGTAGAATCTTCGGTAGCTTCTTGTTCTTCCTCAGATAGCGCTTCTTCAACTTCATCTTCACTTTCTTCTCTTGTCCTCGGCTCAAACCCTCTTCGTAGCTCTCCTTGCAATGCATCAATTTGCCTTTGAAGGGCTCTAAAACCCTCTTCTATCAAAGCATTCCTCCCAACATGATTTCTTCGTGGAGGCATCTTGGTCTCCGCAGCAAACTCACAACCTCAGGTCCTGGTGCAAACTACCTCAAGGTCAGTGATCTATCTACACACTCAACAACCCTCACTTTGATACCACTTGATGAAGGGGGTAAATCACAAAACACATAAGCATAGATATTAAACACAGCAAATAGAACTTTCTTTTATTGAACTGGGCAACTCATTACATTACAGAAGCTCAATTACAATCAGAGGATGAATCCTCTACTGGCTGCAACACATTATAGCCAAGACTCTAGAATCTTCATCCTTCTGTAACCCCAAATCAGCTAGGGTTTCTATTTTCCCACCTATTCTTGACTCTACATAGCCCCCTTAACTCTACTACCACCCAGGGTTCCTAAAATAGTCATAAATAGCACTTTTTGGTGGCCTCCAGTCAAATTTCAAAATTTGCAACTCCCTCCAAAAGTAGGTCAACTTTCGGGAAGCATAACTTGTGATCCAGGTGTCCGATTGACGAACTATTTTAAGCACCGAAAAGCTTGTGATGTGAACTATCACGCTGAAAATGCGTAAAGGGATTTTTGTCAACTTTTCAAGATGTTATGGGAAGTTTTAGTGCCTCATATCTCATTCCAGAAATTTTTAGGGGCTTTTCAGAAAACAAAAACTTTAATATCTTTCAGCTCACAAATGATCTTTGTCTGATTCCTTTGCCAAAGGTCTTATATTTTCGTTATGTAACTTTCTAGAAGTTTTTGCTTCATTACATGCCCAAATGCAAACTTTCTAAAAATAGCAGGTACACTTTCCTAAATAGGTAGGTCGCTATTTTTAGCGGTTTTGGAAAAACTGAAAGTCCTACATTATTATTTAGGATATTATGGAACAAAAAACACTAATTATGGGAAGAAATGAGAACAACTACAATGGTTTTGAATTAACTTCTTTTTGGGTGATGCAAGATTGCCCTTACACCTCTGGATGCTCCTGCATCAAACATCTGGGTGGTTTTATCGACTGAAATCGTGTTTTCTTTCTCCTGATAGTTGTTTAACCCCTCACAAGTGTTTTGGCACAGAGGGCATTTTTTTCTCTCATTGGCAGTTTTTTCCTAACAAGCTATTTTCCTAGAGTTGTTTTGTGGCAGAGGGAATATTCTAGGTAGGGAGAATATTCTGTTGACAGGGGCCCTGTTTCGCCCCTCAAAGCCCTAAAGTAGGGTTTTTTTTCTTTTTTGCACAACTTTTGCCAACAGAGGCAAAATCAGGCAAATTATATATCAACAAAAAGCTAACAGAGAGCACTTCGTAGTGATATCAGTCATTTTCTCTAATTTTACTGTTTGATAGCATTTATTGCAAGTCAAAGACAAATCTTCCTTTTTGGCTCCCAAGCTCATAACTATTTGTCACAAACTCCAATTTTTGCGATTCAAGTGGCATTGGAAAGGTATTCAAGAGCTCTATACAGCCATTCATGCACTTTTCTCATTTTTTTGCTCCAAGTTCATTTTGTTTCATTTGTCAATTTTTTGGCATTTGATTGATAACTTGAGCATTTTGATACATGAGAGGGTGAAATTTTTTTTGAGAGGATTTGTTTGCTGTAATACATGATTGTGAGTGATTGTAATCTCACTTGGATCTCTTTTTTAAGAGATTTTGTTATTTTTCCCCATCTTGGTCCTTTGAGGACAATTATAAATCGCACTAAGTGCCACAACACATTGGGGGGGCTCTCTTACATAGTAAAGGGGTGTTGTTGTGTTGTTGTCTTGATTTTTAATCATGGATGTGCCTCAATTTCCACTTTTAACTCCATATAATTATATTGAATGGAAGAAAAACATGGAGTTTGTGTTGTATAAACAAAAGTTACACAGAATAACTTTAGGCACAGATCCTGAACCCATAGGTGCTACTGAGAGAAGAAAATGGTTAGACAGAAGAGATGAGGCTTTTGGCACACTTTGTCTTGCTATTTCTCCATATTTGAGATTTCATGTTGAGTCTTGTACTACACCAAATGAGATATGGACAAAACTAGACAATCTATTTGGCAAGAAAGATAAAATAAGAAGGTTCAAATTGGAGAATGAGCTAATTGCACTTAATCCTCAAGACTTTGATCAAATCGAAGACTTCTTCACCAAGTTTAAGTCTATCAGGTTGCAAATCAAACAAAGTGGTCTTGAGAAAGAAGATGAATAATTGATTCTATCTATTCTTGCAAAATTGGGTCCTGCATATTCAGTTTATGTTTCTACCTTTTATGCTACAATGGATGCCTTTGGTACTAGGTTTACCATGCCTTCGCTTGAGGAGTTTTCTGCACAACTCACAAGAGAACAAGCTAAGCTACTACACATGGGCACATTGAAGTCACCTAGAAAATAGGCTCTAGTTGCAACACAAAGCACAAAAGATCCTAAGGCTTCACATAATAAGGAAAAGAAATAGAAGGATTCACAGTCTAATAAGCAAGAGACAGGATCAAAGAAAACTCCCAACTCTTCTTCCAAAGAGGATTCCAATAAGAAAAAGAAGCCACAATGTTCTTATTGCAAGAAATTGGGTCATGATGAGACTAAATGTTATGAGAAAAAGTTTGAGGAGATGTCACAACTTCTTCAAAAACATACCATTGAGTATTCTCCATCAACAATAGTTTTACCCAAGTCTTCTTCTTTGCCACAATCATCATCTACATCTACAGGAACAACAAGATTTGCTAATTGGTCAGACAAAGGAAAAGGACAGGCACTCTTTGCATCAACAAGTCTATTGTTAGAGAGGTGGCTTCTTGATTCTGGAGCTTCTCATCATATGGCATCTTCACAAGGGATGTTCTCTTCATTTCAGTCATGTACTTCACTACCTATTTTGATGGGTAACAATACATACATGCATGCAAGTGGTAAAGGAACAATTAATGTTGGTGACTCGTGTACATTCAACAATGTGTTGTGTGTACCTTCATTGACAACCAATCTCCTTTCCATCTACCAGCTTACTCATTGTGGTGCAGGGAAGACAGTTGAGTTCACTCTTGATTTTGTGATCATTCGAGACTTGGAGAGTAGAGATATCATTGCTGTTGGGATGGCTAATCATGCATCTCACTTGTACACTTTCTCCCATTTTGTTTCTGATGATGATGTAGATCTATTGATGGCTATTCACACTCATGCATCAAGTGTGAAAAATGTTTCTAAGGAGAAGTTTGGTCACTTGAACCTTGGTGTTCTTGCATCTACTTCAGTTCCTGAGACTAGTTTTGAGCTTCCTCCTTCTCCTGTTTCTTCAGAGATTGGCATTGATATGCTTCATCCACTTCAGTTGAGCAGGATATTATTTGTCTTCCAGATACAGGTTTGTGGGATACATACTTGACAGGTATTATAGGCTTGTTTCGTGAGTCCTATCTTGATGACTTGAAGGACATACTTGATGATATTCATCTCCTCTTTGAAGGAGTTGATTCTTCTACTTCGGATGTGCATGCTTCTTCTCCTCTTCACTTGTCACAGTTTGGCACTGAGTTGGAGTATGTTGAGCATCATTCAGAGGATTCTTCATCTTTGGAGATTGATGATCTTGATTTTTCATCTTGTCTTGGATTGTCGCATGCAGCACCTGATTATGTGGCATCTTTTGGTTGTGACATATGGACACTTGAGCAGTTTTCAGAGACCTCATACATCATGAGGCTTTTTCCCTCATACCTTGAGATGGAGTTTCTTCGACATCAATCTTTGGACTTGTTTCTTTCTAAGGGGAAGAATGTTGTTTGCAAGCCTTAGCTTCTCTTCAACATTCTTCTTGGGGCATTTACCATTGGCACAGGAGATACTTCATTGTGGGGGGGACCTATAGTCTCACACTTTCTCTCCTATGGGGGGGTACTTACTTGTATATATGTGTTGGATGTAGTCCTTGGGGGGTCTTGAGTCCTCCTTCCATCACATCTTTCCTTTGTTTTCTACATTCTCACTTTTGGAGAGGAGTTTTGTCCCATGAGGTTTTCTCCTTTTTTCTCCACTAGAGATTTGTTGTACATGGGTACCTAACATGGCCTAGTAGCTAGGACCCATCCATCATTGCATCTTTGTTTTAGTTAACTACTCCCTAAGTTGCACTTAAGGGGGGGTGTTGGTGTGAACATATAATTCACACATGTTAAGTTGACTTAGTGAGTCTTCTAGATGTCTAGGTGTTTCTAGTTGTGTGTTGAGTTGTTGATAGTTCGAGTGAGTTGTCTTATCCTCCACATGTGTAATTAGTTATCATCCTCTAATTGGCACATGTTGTTGGAATAACTCCACCTTTCACTCCACCCTTCTAGCTCTCACCTTGCCTTTATAAGCAAGGCTCTCTCATTGTATTTTATATGATAGTCTAATACAGTTGCTCCATCGTTTTAGCATCTTCTCTTGTCATCTCTGTGTGGAAGGTTGTCTTGATTGCAGGTGATCCTGGCTGGCTGAGTCACATTGACTCTTATAGACATTACACATTGTAAATAAACCCATAGGAAATCAATTGAAAATAATCAAGCACTAGAAACAAGTCCCATGGCCTGTCTATACCAAACAAAATTCTTTGTGCTTACATGCTTGGTCAATTAATCTACAACATTCTCCTAACTGTCTATCTTCTTTAGCTTAATTTGTCCACTTGTAACCAATTCTTGAATGATGTGATACTCAACATCAATATTCTTAGTTTGAGCATGATACATAGGATTCTTGGCCAAACAGATAGCACTCTGGCTATCACAACCAATTTGAATGACCCTATAATCAAAACCAATACATGTACATAGTCTCCTCAACCAAACTGCCTCCTTAGAGACATTGGTAGCAGCCATATACTCTTCTTTGGTGGTGGAGAAAGAAATGGTGGGTTGCCTCTTACTCATCCAACTCACTGCTCCTCAAAATAGACTAAACACATAGCCACTAGTGGACCTTCAACTATCAAAGTCACTTGCCAATCTGCATCAATAAATCCCTATATGTCCAAATTTTTATCAGCACTATCAATACCAGAATAAACCAAAAAATAATCAGAAGTACCTATAAGATATTTAAGCACCCATTTTGCATAATTCCAATGTTGTCTACCAGGTTTAGATATAAATCTGCTCAAAACTCCCACTGCTTGGGCAATATCTAGCCTAGTGCAAACCATTACATCCATAAAACTCCCTAAAGCACTAGCATATGGCACATTAGACATATCCTCAAAATCATCCTCATTCTTTCGGCACATATGTAATTAAATCTTAGTACCAATGGGTAAAGGAACTCTAACTGGGTTATAGTCCTGCATACTAAATCTCTACAAAATGGTATTCACATACTTACTCTAAGACAACCAAAGCTTTCTATAACCTTTGTCCCTCCTGATCTCTGTACCAAGAATATGCATGGTAGCTCCAAGATCCTTCATATTGAATTCACCTAAAAGTTGGGCTTTATGTCACTAATCATACCCTTAGTATTTCTGAAAAATAATATGTCAACATATAATGCAATGATCAGTATAGAATCATCAATACAATGAGTGTACACACAATGATCCTCCTCACTTCTAACAAAACCCAATTTCAACACAAATGAGTCAAACTTTTGATACCACATTCTGGGGGACTATTTCATACCATAAAGAGACCTCTTTAACCTACAAATGCAATGTTCTTTCCTTTTTACCTCAAAACCTATAGGTTGTTGCATAAAAATTTCTTCCTCAAGATCTCCATGCAAGAACATAGTCTTAACATCCATTTGCTCTATTTCCCAACCAAAAGATGCAACAATGGATAAAAGAAATATAATAAAAGTTAACTTAGCAATAGTAGAGAAAATTTCACTGAAATCAACTCCCTCTCTCTGGGAGTAGCTCTAGGATACCAGTCAAGCCTTGTACATCTCCAATGAACTGTCTGCTCCAAACTTCCTCTTGAAGACCCATTTGTAACCTATGGCCTTTCTTCCTTTGGGCAAATGAACAAGATCCCAGGTGTTACAAGAGTCTAAAGCCATCATCTCCTCCTTCATGGCTCACTTCCAAGACTCACTATCATATCCATGAATAGCTTCCCTATAGGATCTAGGTTCATCATCAATACTCAATAAAGAAAATACACAATGGAGATCTACTGGTCTATACCTATCAACTAGGTTCCATTGTCTTGTTGATCTCCTCAAGGGTGGAGTAAGAGACTCAACTTGTTCTTCTGCACCAACTTATTTTGTAACAATAGAATCTTCCTCATTAGAACTACTCAAATTCTCTTCTTCTTATTTACCCTCCAATCCATCATTGTGTTCTTCCTGAGGTGCATCTTCCTACTCTAAGTCAAATTGAACTCTCTTCACCTTTTCTTTTTCTTTTGGCTTCTTAGGTTTAGAAATAGCTCTAAGTTTCCTAAAAATAACATCTCTAGAGAAAACATTTTTTCTAATTAAATGATCCCAAATCTTATAACCCTTAACATTCTCACCATATCCAAGGAAGATGAATTTATATGCTTTTGGATCCAACTTTGATCACTTTTCCTTAGGCACATGAACAAAAGCCTCACAGCCAAAAACCCTTTAATGTGAAACAAAAGGTTTCTTACCTGTCCATACTTTATAAGGTTTTGAATCAAGAGCCTTACAAAGAGATCTATTAATCAAGTAACAAGCAGTACACACAACCTCTACCAAAAAGCATTTATCAAGATGTGAATCAGTCAACATACTTTTGGCTCTTTCCATGAATGTCCAGTTCTTCATTTCTATGACACCATTCTATTGTGGTGTATACAAAGTTGTCTTTTGTCTAATTATACCTGCATGTTTAAAAAACTCATCAAATTACTTAGAGAAATATTCCCCTCCATTGTCAAATCTTAATATTTTTATCTTTAATCCTGATTGGTTCCCAATTAAGACTTTAAAATCATTAAACTTAGTGTAAACTTCAGATTTGTATTTCATAAAATAAATGCATCTAAATCTAGATACATCATCAATGAAAGTAATAAAATAATGATATTTTCTGATAGATTCATTATCCACAAGTCCAAACACATCTGAATAAATAAGTTCTAACTTCTCTTTTTATGTATTGCTTCCTAAAGAAAATGATGTTTTTTTTGTTTTCCAAATACACAATGCGCACAAAAATCAAAGCACTCATTAGAATAAAAGAAACTATCCAACAATTTTGTATTCTTAATAGTTTTCAAAATATTATTACTTGTGTGGCCCAATCTACTGTGCCATAACATAGTAGTGTTTTTAGAAGCCTCAAAAAAGTAAGAGGAATTACAACCTATAGTGCCATCTAGCCTAAACAAGGTTCCCATTTTCTTCACCTTCGCTATCACCAAGATTACTCTCACCAATCTGCAACCATGATTATCAAATGTTACATGCATTCCCAAATCATTCAACTTTGAAACTAAAATCAGATTGATAGCTAATTGAGGAACATACAAAACACTAGGGAGAGTTTTAATCCACCCATCACTAAAACACAACAATACCTTGCCTTTCCAAACTATCATATATGTAGAGTTGTCCCCAAGGTACACTTTACATCCATCATACTCTTTGTATGTGGAAAACAATTCCTTATGTGAGGTCATATAATACGAGCATCCTAAGTCAACCAACCAATGATCATTAGAAACAATATTGCATGCAGAAAGTAAAACATCTTCACCTTCATTTGATCACTTCTCAGAAGTAGTATCCCACTATTTCTTTGGGTTTCTAGACTTCATTTTTACATGTCCCCTCTTTCTACAGTTCCAACACCTAACTCTATTCTTCTTCCCAAGAGTCTTAGTGTTATGTAGGAAGAGTGGGAATAGGGTTGATTTGAATGATATGGCTAGATCCTCCTTTCACTACACACATTCAAGGATAGTTAATCGAGTTGAATCTCAACTTTTGGAAGAGGATTCACCTACAGGTTGGTTGTCACTTGTAATGATAGGAAAAATTGGAAATTGATGTTTAGTATGTTAATTTAATGCCCAATTATGCTTAAAACCCTAATTAGACAAAATCATAAAAAAACAGATAAATTTTGACAAATTCTCGCACACAGAGATGGGTCATCTCACAATAATGGGTTACACTTTTTAGCCAAACTTGACATTGATGTCAACATTTTGAACTAAATCTTCACTTTCTGACACCTATAGCCACTAAACTGTTAGGAATTTTAAGATGATGCAAACTAGTGATTTGTGAGATTTTGTTTGTAGATTCTAAATATATTTGTTTAAAAAAAATTGGAGTTAAATTGTAATTTTTTTTGCATCTCCTTTGATAACTAGTTTTTAATAGTAAACAACATTGTTATAAAGTGATGTTTATTCTGTAGCACATAACTTTTTTTATACAAAGGATAAAATTTTGATTCTTTTGAATTTATATTGGTAACACCAATATATAGGGCATGCATTTGGTTTTATAATGTTTTGTTGAATTATTTTTTTAATTAAGTTTTGAAGTCAAACCAATTATAATTTAGACATAGGCATATTCCGTAAAACACAACTTTTTCTATATGTATCAAAGTTCATTTTTTTTGTTGAAACAAGGACATCAATACCTAGGGTATAGATATTTTTCATAATTTTTTTTCAGTAATTTACTAATTTTCCATGTGTGTAGAACAAAGAACTTGATGTTCAGTGAAAAACCTACATTCACAAGAAATTAAAAAAATATAATACTCAAATTAAATATATATAAAATTATACTTCTTTGGAAGCTTATAATAAGGACTACATACTTACAAAACATAAATTTTAAATGAATTAATTTGATCCCCCAAAAGGTAAATCAAAAATAGTTTTTTATCAGCATTTTGATAGGTGTAGAGGAGACTCCATTATAGGTATGGTTTAAAACTGGTGGGGTTCTATCCAAGGGGCTTTGAATCTAAGGGGACGTGATCAAACCCTATTCAATTAAAATTCTTTAAATGGAACCTTTCAAGGCTTGAATCATTATATTTTATAAAAATATGTGATTTTAACAAAAATCACGATGTCCCAGAAAGTGTAACCCATTATTGTGGCAGCACCTAGATGGTAAATGGAGATTAGATACACACTAGATTTTGAAGTTCATGATCCTGAAATGTTGGGGGCAAAGTGACTTGCACCCAATCTTAGTACAATGTTTTCTTTTGGAATTTTTGGACTATGTCTGCTACTGATTATCCTTTTTCTAGAGATTTCTACATCTACAAACCTGGAGGGCAAAGGGACTAGAGCCCAAGCCCTGATTGTACTCTTTTCTACTTCTTCTTATCAGATCCAAAATCCTTATCTTCTGTAACACTCCTCTATAATTCCACTCTTCACGATCTGATACCTCTCAGTTGCAATCACAAGAAGAGGGGTTGGGGATTATGTTTAGGAGCTTGCCTTAGTCAAACCCCAGAATGGCATTCAAGCCTTCCAACACCGTTGTTTGATAAAGAGTGTGTATCCTTGCATGCTAAAGGAAAAAACAATTTGATAAATGATTTATTCAAACACCAATAGATATCACCTCAGAGGTATAGGTCTCATGGAAGGATGAACCTCTTTCATGAAATGAGGAGAAGGATTGATGAAGCCAAATCTATAACAAACAAACACAATAACAAGACAAATATGCTCTGTAACACAATGAAAGCTTTGAATATCCTTAGCATAAGATCACAAGTTCATGTTATCCATCTAGTTTACAAATGAAGTTCTAAACATGATTCTCGCTATAAATTTCCTAATTCAAACTTAAGATGTCGGCAAGGAAACCTTTTAACAGTCACAAAACTGACATTCCAATTTGGGATCCCGCCAAAATAGGGTAGGACAAGGGTGCAAGTTCCTAAGCCCTTCAACCTATTTTGGGTTAGGGTTAAGCTCAAGGATGTCCAAGCCCCACTTGACATGGGTTTTAGGCCATTTTGTCTCAGGAGTAAAATTTAACATGCATGAGGAAAAATAAGGGACCCGAGAGCTAAACTTAGGAAGTAAAAGACATAGGGGGACATTTTATGAAATAAGATTTAGCCCCCACTTTAATGTATGTATGATCTTATGAGCCATAAATGCATTAAAGTACTATCAAAACAAAACAAACATGCTAGGCACTTGAAGCTAATGCATAGACAAAGATTGAGGAACTATTTCTAACCCCCAGTCTTAGGTAGACATTGGATAAAATTGATTATATGAACATAAAACATGGAGAAAGAAGTAAAAGGAATGCAAAACATGATGAATACACATGAGTAGTCATGGAGAATACACTTGATATTTTCTTTTCCTTTTTCATTTTCACATATATAAATGAAGATACATGGAAAGTAAAAATGCAACACACAACCCCAAAATGTAGGAGGGGCATTTTGCCACACCCTTGAGACTACATATGGGGGAGAAGACACACCAAACAAATCCCAAAGTGTAGGAGGAGAATTTTTCCACACCCTTGAGACTACAATTGAGAAAAAGCATGCCATACAAAACCCAAAGCATAGGAGGGGTATTTCACTAGACCCTTGAGACTATGCTTGGGAGAAAATGTGCCATACAAATCCCAAGTGTAGGAGGGGCATTTTGCCACACCCTTGAAACTACACACAAGGGAAAACACATGAAGACATGAAAAACACAAGTGTCATATAATATGCCAAAGACATACTATATGTCTAAAACACTACAAACAAAGTGATGGAAGGAACTTATTGCTAAGCTCCCACCATCTCAAGCATGCTACAGATACTCTTGATGGTTGGGCTTATGCCACAACAACCGCCAAAGACACACTTAAGGGAGGATAGTCTCAAATCTAACCCCGTATACTTGGAGGACTTTTGAAATAAAAAGGATGTGCACTAGCTCAAGAGAGACACCATCCCTACCTTTGCAAAGGGCTTTTGTATAAAAGGATATGCATGATATCCCACCTTTGTAGAGGGCTTTTTGATTGCAATATAGAATAAAGATGTACACTTATGTCAGAGATAGAACATCTTGTCTCTGTAGAAGGCTTACAAACATGTTTTGTTAGTACCAAAATCATCTAACAACTTACCTTATATATGCCCCCACCTTAAGGTGGTTGATATCGTGTACTGATATCAAGTACATTAAGGTAGAGAGAAATCACACAAGGGAAAAGAGCTTTCACAAAGCCCATTCCCCTAAAAGGTGACGTGCTTACGATCACCGAATGTTCCAAAAAACACATCTTAATCTAAGAAAACATGAAAGCTATGTATGAAATCAAAGAAGCCAAGGATACACAAATAGGTTCAACCCTGAGTATATCCATGGGGTTTATACTACATGCATCTCAGAATCGAGTGTAACAATAAGGTGAGACACCCAAAACAATCAAAGTGCATGGAGCAGATGTATTGTTATGATTTGTTGGAAAAGATAAGAGAACATCAAAATATCACATGGAGTGATTCTACTAGACAAGTATTGGATATATAAATCAACCCCATCTTCATCTATGGACTAGTTCTATTTTTGCTTACTCGTTGAAGGGACATGTAGTCCATATCAGTATATGTTTGTTTTTCATCATCTGCCAACTAGATAGAAGCACTAGAGGAAGGTAAACAATAAAAAGAGAGAGGAGAACAATTGCCTTAGGAATAGTCACATAGGAGGATGCCCCTAGGTCATCAACCACAATGCTATGTGCCTAAGACACAACACACAACAATAAAAATAGACGAGAAGCAAGATAGAATAATGATGACACAAATAGAAGAAGGGTCACAACAAAGGAGGTCTCCTGGTATCGTTTACCTTAAAAAAGTATCAAGGGTCATCGTAGGAGGCCTAAACAACACATAACACATCATGGGGAGAACATAACACAAGAGAGGAGGTCACATAAACGAGTAAATAATGATATGACATAGGTAACCACTAGGGTTAGAACTACTTACCTTTTGTACAACTGAACTAGCGGCTGTCAACAAGCAAATCATCATCTTCCCAATCTTGAATGCGAGAGGAAAGAGGTACATAAGGTACAATAGCCTAACTTTTGTTATTATTCTTAATCTCTTTTCCTTTAAGTTTTTCTTTTCTTGTTTCAATGTTGGTTGGTGGAGTGTTTTCGTATTGAATTTTGTTTCATTGGGCATAAGCTTACCTTCTTTTCCTCCTTTCTCTTGCTTTTCTATTCCTTCTTGTCTTATTGCTTATGTCTTCAAAAGTAGTCTCATGTTTTTCCATAGATTTTCATATCTTAGAGGAGGAAGCTTGTTCAAATCTAATTTGTCTTGATGAAGTGCTTTGTTTTCCACAAGTCACTTTTGATCCTTGTAAGGATGATGGAGGAGGAACCTTAGCATAGAGTCCTTTACCTTTTTCTCTAGGAAGTTCTAATGCGGGTTGTTCTTTTCTTCTTTCTTGTTGAATAGAATGTCTGACCACTCTAGATAGAAGTTTTTCTTTGTATCATCTATATGCAAAAAATTTGATCTTGTCGTGGCTCATGTTCTCTATCAAGTCATGGCCAAAAGTAATCAAGAGTACACACTTGTCCATGTAGAAATAATTTTATGCATTTGTGAATTGTTGAGGGGAAATCCTTCATAGCCTTGAGCCATGGATGTCCTAATTTTATGTAGAAGAAGTCAAATAGAGGCATGACATTAAAATAATTAATCAATGACTTTATCATAGACTGTAACCAATAAATTTATCATTCCAAAGGTAGGCATGAAAGCTCCAGTATGTGTCTTAATCATTAAATCCGAAGGTTCATAAGAATCTTGTATCAAATCATGTGAGAGAAGGAACTCTTCCCTTACCACATTAGTCATGCATTTATGATCTATAAGTGTACCATGCATGGGAATCTCCATTACATTCACTATAATATACAGAGGTCCTTCAATATCAGTCATTGTCTTATCATGAGGTGTGCATGTTATTTTAGGTTCATGGGTCTTTCTTTTCAGATAAGGCCTAGGAGGGAACCTAGCATTATTGTTATGATTATAAGACATGTGTGTATGTTTTGAATAAATGCAAGATCTGATTATATATATAGATAGATAGATATGCAATGAAATAGATGCAATACTATGTATGTGTATGACCTAGAAAACTTGATTTTTTCAGTTTTTTCAATGCAAATGCCTAAAATAAGTAGTGTTGTGATAAAATTGCAAAGGGGCAGTGAATTAATTTCTTATTATTAGTACAATAATGCAGCAATACCTTTCAGAACACACCTACAATGGAAATATAGATGAAGGATGAGTCTAAAAGCTAGTGAAAATGTAAGGATTTTAAACCCTAATTGTGAAATTAAGGCATGAAACTATGAAAAATGACGTATGAATGAAATATAATCAGATTTATGATGTGAAAAGAGTTCAGTTCAGATCTAAAAATGATGAGAAAATCCTACAATCCTCAATGTAAGTGCAATTTTGAGGAGAAATGAGTGAATATGCTAGTTTTTGTTAAAATTGATTATGCGTAAATGCAAAGACGTACAGTAATGAAACACTAAAATCAGAAATCAGACCTAAAAGAGTGTTAAAAAGAGTAGTAAAATATGAAACAAGATTTTAACCACAAACCCTAGCTATTGCCAAGACTAGGTTATATGAAAAATGCACAAATTCTAGCAAATGAAGCATGAAATGCAATGCAAATGATCCTTTAATGATTTACTCCTGCAATCTATATTAGGTGTGATTTAAATATCAGATATTAGAATAATGTAGATGAAACACAATGCAAACTATGTCAAAATGCAAGCCTAGGATGTAATTTTTTTTCAAAATTTTCAATTTTTTTTGTGGATTTTCAAATGCAATAAGATGAAAATGAAATGAAAGAATGAAAATTTGAAGTACAACACCCAGAAATGTGTAAAATTTAGTAAAACATGGGTTCACCAAAATGTTATGTAGGAAAAGTGGGAATAGGGTTGATTTGAATGATATGCCTAGATCCTCCTTTCACTACACACATTCAAGGATAGTTCACTGAGTTGAACCTCAAATTTTACAATAGGATTCACCTACAGGTTGGTTGTCACTTTTAATGATAGGGAAATTTGGAAATTCATGTTTAGTATGCTAATTTAAAGTCCAATTATGCTCAAAACCCTAATTATACAAAATCATAATTAAATAGATGAATTCTAACAAATGCTCACACATAGAGATGGTAAATGAAGATTAGATACACACCAGATTTCAAAGTTTGGGATCTTGAAATGTCAAGGGAAAGGGGACTCGTGCCCAAGCCTAGTGCAGTGTTTTCTTCTAGGGTTTCTAGACTCTGTCTACTATTGATTATCCTTGTTCTAGAGATTTATGCATCTACAAACCTAGAGGTCAAAGGGACTAGCACCCAAGCCTTGACTATGCTCTTTTATGCTTCTTTCTATTAGATCTAGAATCCTTATCTTCTACAACACTCCTTAATAACTCCAATCTTTGCAATCTAATGCCTATCACCTACAATCAAAAGGAGATGGATTGGGGGTTGTGGTGTTTAGGAGCTTGCCTTGATCAAGCCCCAGAATGGCATTCAAGCATTCCAACACTGTTGTTTGATAAAGAGTGCATATCCTTGTAGGATAGAGGCAAAAACAAATTGATAAATGATTGATTCAAACACAAATACATATCACCTCAGAGGTGTATCTCTCATGGAAGGATGGAGCTCTTCTAAACCATGAGGAGATGGATTGATGAAGCCAAATCTGTAACAAACAAACACAGTAATAATACAAATATGCTCTGTAACACAATGAAAGCCCTGAATATCCTTAGCATAAGATCACAAGTTCATGTTATCCATCTAGTTTACAAATGAATTCCTAAACATGCTTATATATGCATTCCCACTATAAATTTTGTAATTCAAGCTTAAGATGTCAGCAAGGAAAGCTTTTAACGGTCATAAAATTGACATTCAAATTTGGGACCCTGCCAAAATAGAGCATGACAAGGGCACAACTGCCCAAGCCCTAGGATCTATTTTAGGTCAGGGTTAAGCTCATGGATGCCCTTCAATCTCTACTTGACATGGGTTTCAGGCCATTTTGTCTCAGGAGTAAAATTTAAGATGCATGATGAAAAACAAGGGGCTCGATAGCTAAATTTAGGAGGTAAAAGTCCCAGGGGGACATTTTAAAACATAACACTTAGATTGGCCCTTAGATTTGTCCTTAGCCCCTTTTTGATAAATCCTTTTGGTCCTCTTTACTTAGACCTTGCCATCACATTGATAGCCTTAGTGTTAACCTCATAAGTCTTCTTCCTCATCTCTTATTCTAACAAAGTTACAACAAGACGATCTAGCTTCGGATCTTCAAGCTTAGTAGTAATAGGAAGGATACCATTATCCCAAGATTTAGCTAAAGAACAAAGTAAAATTATACATTTATCTTCCTCTAAAACTATAGCATCTATGGAATCAATTTGACTCAAAAGCAAATTAAAATGTTTCAAATGCTCTACAATAGAATCACCCTCTTTCATTTTAATAGAAAACAATTTACTCTTCAAGTAAATCTTCTTTACCATGCTCTTGGCTTGATAAATCTTTCCCAATCTTGTCTAGAGATTGTGTGAAGTCTCTTCCTTTGAGACATTCAATAGGACGAAATCTGTAAGACAGAGTCGGATAGTTCCTTGTGCCTTCTTATCCAACCTTTCTCATTCATCTAGACTCACATGATTAGGCTTCTTCTCTTTTTGAACATCCAACCATTGGTTTTGTTCTTCCATCAAATCCTCCATTTTCTTCTTCCACAACTCATACCCTGTACAATTGAACTTCTCAATATCCAATCAAGAGGTTGAAGTAGTGGTGGATGCAGCCACAATATCAACTCAAGATCTACAAACACAAACAACCAAATCTCCCACTATAGCTACACAACCTTCACTCTACCACCCAAGAGTCAAATTTGGCCATACTCTGATACCAAATGTTACAAAATGAAGGTAACAACTACTCAAATGGAATTTTGACTACAATATTTGATGTAGAGGACTTGACATAAGTTGATGATTCCATCGTTTGACAAGGTTTTCTTCTCACACTAAAAAAAAACAAATTCAAGGATCATCATGCAAAAGTGGGAACACCAGTTATTTTTCTTGAAATCATCATGTTGACGCTTGTTGGGAAGTTCATATGACACACTCAATCCATTTTTAAAGGCTAGACAAGATTTGAATTGGGAATTCCTTCTTTAGGCCACTAAACTCCTTATAGCCCTTGAAACAAGAATAGTCAACAATAACTCTTGATATAGGTCTACAAACTCAAATCTTAGACAATCCTAAGATACCCATTTAGATTCCCTAAAACATATCCCAAATTGGGTATGGGTTGTTTTGGACAATATAGTCTAACCTATAGCCCATCCTAGTACCTAAGAGCCCTAATTAGCCCTATTTTGTGAAGCAACGACCCTCCATTTTGATTATATTACTCAACCAATCATTTGGACATCTTAGGGGCATGATAAAACCAAGGATTCTTTGGGTTTTGGGTCTCCAAAATGGATTGCAACTGATTGGTCTTATGTTGTTCCCTTTCTAGGCTTCTATGCAACACCAAATGCATGAGGATGTTAGGTTTCTTCAAAAAATCTTCCTCCTTAGATCCCCTACCCAAATCTTACCATAACACATGAAAATAGACTTGAGAAAATCCATTCCACTAATCAGGAGTGAGTCAAACCAGTGGAATGGAGAGAAAAGGCACAACTTCTATCAGAAACCTTTGATGAGGGTTTTTCAGACTATTTTTAGGAAAATACAATTATCTATGCTCTAGAAATGTTCCAAGAACCCAAACCAAAATAAAAAGGAAGCCAAGTCACCCTACTATCATGCCATCATCATGAATTTTCACAATCTATCCATATAGGAACAGGGTATGACCTGTAGCAGCAAGTTACATAGTAAATTGGGTAGAAAATTGAACTTCTTTGTTTATTTCTCTTTCCAGTCACTTAAAACCCCCTTCCTAAATGGAAATGATCATTTTTAAGGATTTTTAAGCCTACATACATCTTGACATACCTCTTGGGCGATAGTTTTGGTCGATGGGAAGGTTTATAACTGTTCTTCAACCATCGAACTACCTTGTCATGTTATAGACTACAACTAATGACAATGATTTGTCATATGCAATGTGGCGTGGCATCACAAACAAAGTTTTCAAACACCATTACAAACAAATAAGCCTTGGGCAAGGCATTTGACCTCTTAACACCTTCCTACATGCCTTATAAAGGCTTACAACCATGTATCTTTATGACTACCTTAACTATGACAACAACATGACATCCATTTGTAATGGCCCTTATTACAATGCATGAAAATGGTCTTCAATACCTTATTGAATCAAGAAGACAACATGAACAACATGAAGACAAGACATAAATCTTTATGGTCTCCTTGATGCTCCTACACCATACTCCTGATGTGGGAAAAAACTTAAGTCTCTTGAGGAATTAGATCAGCAACTGTGACACCGTGCTTCAAGATGTCTTCTTCACTCATCCAACTGGCATCTTCAATGGGTAAGCCAATCCATTTGACAAGGAATTGCTTCTAGGTCTTCTTTCTAGTCCTTTTGATGACCTTGTTATCAAGAATGTATTCCAACTTCAATGGTTGGCTGGGAGGTAGATCTTTTATCCAATCTTCATCTTCTTGAGCTGCATTAAGACCTGCAACATTATCACCCTTGTATGGAAACAAGTCAGTAACATTGAAGATGGGAGAAATTGCCAAGCCTTGAGGAAGCTCCATCTCATAGGCATTGGACCCAAACTTGTGTACAATCTGACAAGGACTTATCTTCTTTATGAGGAGTTTGGTTGGCTACCCCTTTGGAAGTCTTTCCTTATTCAAATGTGCTATGACCAAATCCCCAACCTTGTATTGCACATCTCCTCCTTCTCTCATTGGCTTTCTCCTTGTACTTCTCATTGTTCCTTTGAAGAGTTTCTCTTACATTATCATGGATGTCCTTCATGGCCAATACAAAGTCTTCACCTTTAGCACTCTTCCTCTCAAATCTATGGAGATCTCTCAATTCAAGAATACCTCTTGGGTGAACACCATAGACAACCTCAAATGGACTCCTTCCTGTGCTTCTATTGGTGGAGTCATTGTAAACAAATTCAGCTTGAGGGATGATCATATCCCATGCCTCTCCATGCTGCTTTGTAAGACATCTAAATGGATTTCCCAAAGACCTATTCACTAACTCAATTTGGCCATCAATCTGAGGGTGATAGGCTGAAGTGAATGACAACTGAGTGCCCAACTTCTTCCAGAAAGTATGCCAAAAGTGGCCTACAAAATTTGGATCCCTATCAATCACAATGTTAGGATGGAAACCATGGATTCTAACAATTTCTTTGAAGAACAAACCAAAAATGTGTCAAGCATCATTAGTGCATTTACATGAGCCATCTTACTGAATCTATCCGCCACAACAAATATGCTATCAAAACCTCTTTGAGTCCTAGGAAGACCCAAGACAAAATCCATGCTAATACTTTTCCATAGCCTATGAGGAATAAGGAGTCGCTGATATAGACCAGCATTAGATGAAGTACCCTTTGCCCTTAGACAAATAGTACAACTTTCAACAAATTTTTTGATGTCTGATTGCATTTTACGCCAAAAATAAAACCTCTTCACCTGATCCAATGTTTTGTCCAACCCAAAGTGACCTCCTAGTCTACCACAATGTTTCTCCTTTATGATGTTCTCCCTCATAGAACACCTAGGAACACATAAATGGCTGCCTTTAAACAACCCCTACTGCAACAAAAACTCAAAAAAATTAGAATGATAAGAGTCTAAAAACTATGAACAAACTTCATATACCTTCTTGAAATCTTCATCATCTTGGTACATATGTTTGAGAGCATCAATCCCCACACTTTACAACTGAATTTATTGAACCATACACACCCTTCTACTCAATGCATCTACCACTTTATTGGCCTGCCCCTTCTTGTGTTTCATGGAAAAAGTGTATGCTTGGAGTTGTTCAACCCATTTCATATGCCTGTGATTGAGTTTCTCCTATGAATTTAGAAAACTAAGTGAATGATTGTTAGTATAAAGAATGAATTCTTTAGGTAAGAGATAGTGCCTCCATTTTTTCAAAGCTTGCACCATTGCATACAAATCCAAGTCATAAGTAGAATACTTTCTCTTAGCATCATTCAATTTTTCACTAAAGAAAGCAACTAACTTGCCTTCTTGACTTAAGACAGACCCTATAGCAAGGTTACTAGCATCACATTCCACCACAAACAACTTGTTAAAGTTGGGCATAACAAGAATGGGCTGTTGTGCTACCTTTTGTTTTAGAATTTCAAAAGAATCATTGGCTTCCTTACATTTCTACCCCCCTTTGATGGTATCCAAAATAGGTGCACAAATATGACTAAAACCCCTTATGAACATCATATAAAATGTTGCCAAACCATGAAAACGTTTTACATCACCTGCTATTTTTGGAGTTGGCCATGACAAAATGGCCTCTACCTTTGTTGGATCCATCTTCAAACTACCTTGGGAAATGACAAAACCAAGATAGGTGAGTTCTTCCTTCATGAAGACACTCTTTTCCATTTTGATCATCAATTGTTCATCATGAAACTTCTTCAAAACTTGATCGAAATGCTACAAATGTTCTTCCTTAGTCTTGCTAAAAACAAGAATATCATCAAGGTACACCACAACAAATTTGCCAATGAAATCCTTCAACACTTCATTCATGAGATGCATAAAAGTACTTGGGGCATTAGATAGACCAAATGGCATCACCAACCACTCATAAAAGACTCTCATTTGTTTTAAATACTATCTTCCATTCATCCTCTTGCTTTATCCTAATTTGATGATACCCACTCCTAAGATTAATCTTAGAAAAGTATCTAGTCCCTCCCAAACAGTCCATTAGGTCCTCAATCCTTGGCATAAGAAACCTATATCTTATGGTGATCTTGTTAGTGGCTGTAGAATCCATACACAACCTCCTTTTTCCATCCTTTTTAGGGGCTAGGACTTTTGGGACAGCACATGGGCTAAGGCTCTTTCTTACCAATCCTTTATCAAACAATTCTTGCACTTGATTGGCAATCTCTTCATTTTGAGAAGGTGTCATCTTGTAGGCTACTTTGTTTGGAAAAGTAGACCTTTGTATGAAGTCAATTCGATGGATTATGTCCCTAATAGGTGGTAATTCATTAGGCATCTCCTTTACCATGATACCCTTATACTTCTCTAACAATTGCTACACCTCCTTGGGAACTTCTTCCTCTCTAGGACCATGCAAATTAGGACTATTTTTTGGTTTTAAAATCAGAGCATACCCTTGGGTTCCTTCCTCCTTAATTGTGTCTAGAAAATCATTACCACTCACAATCATGACACTTGACCCAACACTTTTCTCTACATTCTCATCCAGCAATGGATCCATTCTATACTTCCTACCATTCTTGGTTATGATGAAGGAATTAGTTTTACCATCATATTGGGATTGAACATCATATTGCCATGGACATCCTAACAGAAAATGACAAGCATCCATGGGGATTATATCACACAAAATCTTGTCCTTGTATTCCCCTATCTCAAATTCTACCCAAGATTGTTCATCTACCAAAACTTGTTGCCCCTTATTCAACCATGATACTCTATACTGACTAACATGAGGAAGTCTTTTCAATTTCAACTTGTCTACCATTTCAATAGAAACCAAATTTTTAGTTGAATCTGAATCAACAATTACCTTGCAAATCTTACCATAGGCCTTGCATGTTGTCCTGAACAATGTCTTCCTTTGAGGGGGTTCTTGTGTTTGAGGCACCTTAAACATGGTTCTCCTCATCATCAAACTTTCTCCTTCATGGACTTGGGCTGCACTTCCAATTGAAGAGTTAACACTTTGTCAATCTTCCTCTTGGATCAACTGGTTCCTTCTCTCTTCTCCATAAGAGATTGAGGCTTGTTTTTTAGGACATTTGAAGGCTAAATGTCCCACTTGGTTGCAATTGTAGCACCTTCCTGTGAAGACATTTGGACCTCTCCTTGGTCCACCAAATCTACCCCTTCCATTGGGCCTCCTTCCTCTAAAGCCTCCTCTAGAACCTGATTCTCCACTTTGTTCTTGGGAACTGGATTCCCCTTGACTTCTTTGGGACTGATTTTTGCCTCCAAAACTGCCCCTACCTCTGAAATTTCTGCCACCTCTACCTCTATTTTGTTGCTCACCTTTCCTCTTCAACTTCTCTTTAGCCCTCAATGCCATTTGAAAGCACTTATCCATAGTTTCAGAGCTTAGTATGCTGATTTCATCTTGGATATTAAACCTCAAACCATTTAGATACCTTACCACTTTACCTTCTTCATTCTCTATGTATCCACAATGAAGAGAGAACTTGTGAAACTCCTCGGTGTAGGTGGCCACATCCAAATATCTTTGTTTGAGATTTTACACCTTCTTGTAGATCTACACCTCATAGTCTGATGGATGGAATTAGGAATTAATCATCTCCAATATTCTGCTCTATGAAAAGATCATGCTCGTCCCATTCTTTACTCTCTCACCTTGGGTGTAATTCCACCATGTAAGGGTAGCACCTTTGAGTCTAGTTTTTGCAAACTTCACCCTCTTTTTCTTAGGAACTTCTTTGTATTCAAAGTAGTTATTTAGGGCCTCAATCCACTCCATAACTTCATCAGCATTCATCTTGCCACTAAACATTGGAATCTCCATCTGAGCCTCTGAAGAATCTTTGCCAATTGCCTTGATGGCTTCAAGGAAATGTTTCTGATCTACAGGTACCTCTGCCTCTTCTTGATCTTCTTCTTCCTCCTCTTTTTCTTCTTCTTCATTAGAACCTTCATCGATCCTCTTCCCTATCCTCAGTGCCTTCAACTTTTCTTGGAGTTCTTCCTTGGCTCCACTCTTAATCTTCTCTTCCATCTGTCTGAACTTCTTAACCACCTCAGTGGTCATCCCTTTTGGAGGCATGTTACTAGCCTCTCCTTCACTCTCCTTTGCTAACATATACCAGGTCTTACACAACCAACAATAGAACCTTTTATGGCTCTGATACTAGTATGATGTAGAAGACTTGAGATAGGTTGATGATTCCACCGTTCAACAAGGTTTTCTTCACACTCAAAAAAACCAAATTCAAGGATCATCATGCAAAAGTAGGAACAACAATTAGTTTTCTTGAAATCATCATGTTGAGGCTTGTTGGGAATTCCATATGATACATTCAAACCATTTTCTAAGGCTAGACAAGCTTTGAATTGGGACTTCTTTAGGCCACTAAACTCCTTGTAGTCCTTGAAACAAGAACAATTAGTAATAACTCTTGATAAATTTCTGAAAGCTCAAATCTCAAACAATCCCAAGATACCCATTTAGATTCCCTACAACATATAACAAATTGGGTATGGGTTGTTTTGGACAATATAGTCTAACTTATAGCCCCTCCAAGTAGACTAGAGCCCCAATTAGCCCTATTTTGTGAAGCAACCACCCTCCATTTTGATTATAGTACTCAACCAATCATTTGGACATCTCAAGGGCATGATAAAACCAAGGATTCTTTAGGTTTTGGGTCTCGAAAATGGACTGCAACAGATTGGTCTTATGTTGTTCCCTTTCTAGGCTTCTATGCAACACCTAACACATGAGGATGTTAGGTTTCTTCAACAAAACTTCCTCCTTCTCAGATCCCTTGCCCAAATCTTATAATAACACATGAAAACAAACTTGACACAATCCATTCCACTAATGAGGAGCGAGTCAAACCAGTGGAATAGAGAGAAAAGGCATAACTTCTATCAAAAACCCTAGATGAGGGTTTTTCAAACCATTTTCAGGAAAATGCAATTATATATGCTCTATAAATGTTTCAAGAACCCAAACCAAAATAAAAAGGAAGACAACTCACCCTACTATCATGCCATCATCATGACTTTTCACAATCTATCCATACAGGAATAGGGTACGGCCTATAGCAGTGAATTACATAGTAAATTAGGCAGAAAACTACACTTCTTTGTGTATTTCTCCTTCCAATCACTTCAAACTCCATTCCTACATGGCAATGATCATGTTTAAGGCTTTTTAAGCGTGCATACATATTGATAGACCTCTTGGGAGATAGTTTGTTCAATGGGAAGGTTTATAACTGTTCTTCAACAATTGAATTGCCTTGTCATGTTATAGACTGCAACTAATGACAATGATTTGTCATATGGAACATGGGGTGGCATCACAAATAAAGTTTTCAAACACCATTAGAAACAAATAAGCCTTGGACAAGGCATTTGACCTCTTAACACCTGCCTACATGCCTTAGAAAGGCTTACAACCACGTATCTTTATGACTACCTCAACTATGATAGCAACATGGCATCCATTTGCAATGGCCCTTATTACAATGCATGAAAATGGTCTTCAAGGCCTTATTGAATCAACAAGACAACATGAACAACATGAAGACAAGACATAAATCCTTATAGTCTCCTTGGTGCTACTACACTAATATTTTAATGATCTAAAACACTATAATATCAATGAAGCTTGCATTTGGAAATTAAAATCACAACATAGGAACAAACATCATAGAATAATAACACTAGAATAACCTGGAGAAAACCCTTTTGAATAAAAAACTCCAGCAAGAAAAGAGGCTCAAGTTGTATTATCTTAAAAATATGAATAACATAATACATGCACTTCCTTCTTCTCTCGAACCTTCACTCTGACAGCACCTGTGTACAAAAATATATCATACTACAAAAATTACATGGCAATTAAATTATAGAAGTGTTTTCCCTCTAATCTAAGCATCCACTTTCTCTCTCTTGAGAATCTCCAACATGCAAACATTAAATGCCTTCTTACAAGCTCATGACACTTGTCCAAAGTCAGCCATGCAAAGTTGGGTGCCCAAGGCCAAAAATGGTCTCTTACAGCATCTTATGATGCATCATAACCATCATAGATTCTACTAGAAAGCATCTTCCCAATATGGGCACCTAGAGCTAAACATAACATCTTACAACTAATAGTTATTTTTCATAAGATGTCATAGTGTCATATAATCTTATGACAACTTACAGTTGTCATAGATTCTCTTACATGCACTCACCAACTTTATTATGTGTGTCATACATGCTAAAAATAGTTGGTTCCTCCATGGTGGGACCTACACTCACTTACTCATGATTTTCACAATTACCAACCGTAAATGTCACTCCATAATTACCTCCAATAAGTCCATATTTACCACTATTGGTGGAACTACCTCATCCTCTTATGCGTAATTACAAATTACAAATAATAAAATGGAATAAATACAATATTGGGATTTACAAGGTTAATGGCACCTTATCCCAACATTTTAGTTTTGTAAACGGGAAGGGCTCCTTTCAAAACCATATTACTTGTTATAAAAAAATATATATTTAATTTCATGAATATTTGGATTACACGTAGCAATATATTATAAAGATACCATATTTTTTAGTCAATCAAAAATCTATTTTTGATTGTTTAAAATGAAAATTTATTTAAACATAAATTTAAAATATTTTAATGCTATACAAAATTACACTAATTATATGACATAATCTCTCACAATTTCAAAATTATTACATTGTATTTTAAGAAACTATTAATTGACTGTGTTAATTGCTAATGACTTATATGTAAGTCATAAGCATTACTAAATTCATTTAATTTTCTATCCATTATCTATAATTTTATCATAGCCATTATTTCTTCTTGTGATATGTTTAACTTGTACGTAGCTTAAGAGTTCAGCATGGTGTTGATATTATATGTATACTCTTCAATATTTAATATTGAGGAAGATCATTTACTTTATTCTTTGCCTCAATTATTTTCTTCAATATTGAGGAAGAGTGTTTAGTCTATTTGTTTCCTTTATTACCCAAAACATGGGATAAGTGTAATAAAGTTTGAACCTCTATTAAAGGTGATTCTATATTTTTTTGGTTGGTCATACCATTATTGTATATATAATGATATAAAAATTGTAATGAAGAATCATCCTAAATTTTATTGAAATAAAATTTTAACTCTAAATGATGCTTATATTTTTAACTTAAAAAGCTTGAATTAGTATGTTTTATATTAATTCAAATATAAACATTATCAAATACAAATAATTTCGGCTCCAATCACTTGTCAATAGTTATGTAAGAAGATCAAACTCATCTTCTATATAAACCTTAACCTCAAGAGACAACCTTCATCCTTTCATTCATGCCTCATACTTTTAATTATAAATAGACCGACTCTCTCTCTTAAATCACACATTCTATCATGCCCACATGATAGATTTTTCAATATTATGGGAGGAACATTCCTTAGAATCCTTGCTGTATGTAATGAGAAATTGAGACTTAACAAGACCTTACTCCATCAACCTTTGTAAAGTGTTCCAATATCCTTGTTTTTATATATATACTAAGAAGTGTTATGTCAGAAATTATACTCCTACACGGATTAGCTCAATTCGCATAGTTTAGCTTCTCTCCTTTGGTGTCCTTTTACTAATTTTGTTTTTGACCTACCTAAACCCTAATTGACATGTACCCTATTGAGGAAATGTTGCATTTTGAAGCAATAACTATCAAAACCTAAAATAAGCCTTGGATTTTGGATACTCTGGACACCATTAAGCCAAACCTTAAGTGAAATTTAGGGATTGAACTTGTGCACCTGTACCCTAATCCATCACTAAATTTTAGGGTCTTGATTTTTGGATTGGTGTCAGCTTGTCCTGAGCAGCTCGAGATTCTGAATTCAAATTTTGGGTTTCATGCGATGTCGATGTATTATTTTGATTGCTTACATTTCTAAGGTTAGGTAATTAAAGAGAATTGAAAACATGTTATCACACACAACTCTCATGCAAGCTTATTATGCCAAATTTTTTCTACTATTGTATTGAAGGTCTGCACTTTGTTGAAGCTCTTTGAAAATATTGATATTTTCTATCATGGAGATATTTGGTAGAGATTAGGAATAAAGATCTTGAGTCTATCTTGCTTTCCTAGGGTTTTGTCAATCCCTTCATACAATCGGGACAAGGGTTGAAGCCTCCAACTTGAATTTTGGAATCCTCTGCAGCTATGGCTCCCTTGCCTTCTTGCTCTACAAGTCTTTATCACTATCATCTCCTTGAGGTGAAGTTGATGTTTCCTTGAGTGAAACATTGTGTGGATCTATCCTTGATGCTTGAGTCATTTAGGATCATGCATTTATGCTTACAAACTTGATTCATTAGCACACACATCTGCATACTTTATCATTGGCTATTGTTGAGGTAGAGATACCAAAAATAGGGCTTGACGAAAGAAAACTCCTATATAGTCACAACCATCCTTATCCTTCTATTGTGTGTAGGTTGCATTCAGAAAGATCCAACAAAAAGGAGTGGAGGAAGAACAGGTATTGCAAATACAGTCGTCACAAAATTTTCAATTTAATCATCAAAGAATATTCATGACTACAGGGTAGGTGCCCTAGTCTAACATGGGTTTAAGTCTAGGATCTAGAACTCTTTTCAGAGACTTTGATACCTAGTACATAAAGTTTGACAGTTGGAAAACTTTCTAGACTACGGGGTGACTGCCCTAGTCTGATAGGCCTCCAATTTCCATGTAAATAGTCACTTCTGCTTCTGATTTGCATTTTTGTAGTTTGTTTGATATTTTTTGTTCCAGAAATCATTTTTCTTACACATACTTTACAATTAGGGTTTCATCTAATTAGGTTGCCTAAAGCTTGTGAAAATCTAATTGAAGCATCCATTCGTTTACAATAGCATAAAAAGTAATAGAAATCAATAACTTGATCCTTCATAGTGAACAAGCTTGGTTCCTATCTCCTAATCTTGTGTGTATGTGAAAAGAGAGGCTTGATTTGGTTTATACATGCTATCATTCTCTCTCATTTTCACCATCTAATATTTTGGTGAACCCGTGATTAAAGAATTTGCATCCTGTATTCTTAGATCAGAGTTAATTTTCTATTCCAAATCAGATTTAGATTGCATTTTCATTACATTCATAGTGTATGCATTATATTTTGAATGTTACATTTATCCATGCACTGAAAAAAGCATTAAAGATATCCTTGCATAGCAATTTCATTTTCATTCTTACAAAGTATGCTTCTCTTGTTGGAAAGAGAACATATTATAATGTTGGATTTCTTTTTACAAGACTTTAATGTGTATAATGAGTTGTTTAGATGTGATGACTTCAAAATTATGTTAGATGAAGCCCTTGAGGACTTTATCTCAATTGAATATTCCACTACAACTCCTAAACCGTCATTATTTCAAAGAATAGTAAACACAATCTATGTTCCTAAATCTCAAGAAGAACCTATGAAGCCAAAAATAGTGGTCAACCTATGTTTAGATGTGATTCAAACACAACCAAAATTGGTCCTCACTATTAGAGGTCTTCCACCTTCTTCTCTAACTATGCTAAACAAATAACACATTGAAGTCAATAAGAGGGATTACAACAACCTAGTCATATTATGGTTGCTCACACATATAATACACAAAATAACAAACAAAGTAAGTAACAATCAAACATTCCAATATATTTACCAACTTCTCAACCTATGCTTCCTCGACCACCTCATTTTACTCATAAAGTTGGTCAAGATTATGATCTTGTTGAACAACCTCAAGCCACTCCTGCTAAGATTTCTCTTTGGGAACTCATACAAACCTTGCCTACATACCATGGAATGCTCTAGGAAGCTTTACAAAAGCTGATTTTACCACCTACTATCAATTTGAATGATGTAGCAGCTCTATTAGATTGTATAAATGTGACAAAAATAGACATCTTGTTTCAACAACATGAGTTACCTCCTATTAAAGTTGAAATTCAATATGATCCTCTAATCATCTTTATTACAATAAACAAAAAATTGATCAAGCGAGTTATGATTGACAATGGATCAGGTCGTAATGTTTGTGGTATCAACTTGTTAAATAAGATCAAGATTGATACATCCTTAAACAAACCGGATAGACTTAACATTCATGGCTTTGATAATGTTGGGAGACAATCCATAGGAACCATAACTTTACTTGTACAGGTTGGACTTGTGAAATTTTCTACCCTCTTTCATGTCATGCCCAATTCATTATCATACAATATGATTCTTAGTAGACCATGGATTCAAGCCTTGGGGCAGTTCCATCTACTCTTCATCGATCAATCAATTTTATTTATACAAGTAAATTTCACACCATTAAAGCTGATCCTAAACCAGATAGCTATTTACAAATTGAAATGCAAAAGAAAGTTATTAATCATAATATTGTAAATAATTTGAAAATTGATTCGTCAACTCCTCTTACCACAGATAATGTTGTGCAAGATCCTAAACAATTGAATGTATTTCTTGGTGGTGATTGGTGTTCATTAGACATTACTCCTACCTCTATGGGAGAGTACAAAATTAACAACTCTAATCCTGAAACATCAAATGTTGCATCAATTTCATCCAATAAATCTATGAAGATACCTAAAGAACCTAAAATTTTTGTAGTGACAAACACATACAACACTCTTACTTATAATATAGGCTATGAGACCTATTAGGGTCCACCTTCCTCTAGAGACATGGCCTCTCTTTATGGACAAGGATTTCAAATCTTTTATAAGAATTGCATAGGCAATGGTTGTGGCATTGATCAACAAGGAAATTGAGTACCTATAGAAGATACTTCACATAACTACTTGAATGGCATTCGATATAATCCTTTCATGTCCACCAAAGCCCACAAACATCCTAATCTCAATGTTAATAAAATATCAACACTTAATTTGATATATCTAAGATCATAGACATAAATTGTCTTCCAGGAGATATCCCTTTAGATACCTTTTCAATGGATGAAGGAATAATTGAATTCATGGGAGCTTATGAAAAATTTTCCTGTTATCATCATAAGCGTGGATTACCTTACTATTTAAATACTGATGCATAATTTGGAAAATCCACTTATTTGGTAAATGTTAACATAAAACCTAATGAGGAGTCTACAAAATTATCACAATCACCTAATCTCCTAGGCTATAGTACTTTACTTAATGGAATGATAACCTAATCTTGATCTTCATGGAGAAAGATAACCCTGAAAAGATTATCCCTATAGGTGATTGTTTTAAGTGTAGAAGAAAAAGAAGATATGACCAAACTTTTACATAAGTTTTCAAAATTATTTGCTTGGAATTATTTGGATATGCCTGGCATTGACCCTAAGATTGTAACACATAATATTGTATTACAACTTGATGCTAAGTTGTTTAAATAGAAGATTCATAAAATTAATCCCTATTGTTTACTCATCTTGTATCTCAAATATTGTGGTTGTTGCTAAACCTAATAACCATATTCGGATGTGCACCAACTTTAGAGATTGAAATCTATCTTCTTTGAAGGATGATTTCTCCCTTCCAAACATTGATATGATTGCTGATTCAATAGTTGGACATGAATTAATTTCCTTCATGGATGGTTTTTCGAGATATAATCAAATCTTCATCAACCATCAAGATCAGTACAAGACAAATTTTATAACCTCATGGGGATCATTTTGTTGGGAAGTCATGTTGTTTGGATTAAAGAATGCTAGAGTAACTTACCAACATGATATGACTTATATTTCATGATTACATGCATAACATATTAGAGGATTATGTTGATGACATTCTTGCGAAGTCTATTCATCGCTAGAATCACATCACATTCCTCTGTCAAATCTTTGAGAGAACATAGAAATACAACATGCACTTAAATCCCTGTAAGTGCATATTTTGCATAGATAGTAGTAAACTATTGGGATTTATAATCTCACATCTTGGTATTGAAGTAGACACAAAGAAAATTGATGCGATCATTAACATGACACTACCTAAAAACATATCTCAACTTCGTAGTTTACAAGGGAAGATACATGACATTTGCTGATTTGTCTCACAACTTGTGGATAAGACTCACCATTTAACTCAACTACTAAATAAAGAATCAAAATTTGAGTGGAATTCTGATTGTCAAAAATCTTTTGAAGACAAAAAACTATTTAGCTAGACCTCTCATTATACAACCTTCCATTGCAGATAAGCCTTTCCTTCTTTACACCTCAACATCTACTAATGCTCTCACAACATTATTAGCAAAACATGATGACAAAGGAAAAGAACATGTTGTCTACTATATAATCCAAACTTTTCTCTAGTATGAAGTGTGATATACTGTTATCGAGAAGTAGTGCTTAGTTCTTGTATTTACAACACGAAAGCTTAGGCATTATCTCTTAAAAGTTAAAGTTCATGTCATGGTAAAATTTGATCATTTGAAACATTTCTTTTCCAAAACAAATCTTTCAGGCTACCTCGCTGAGTGGGTTATGTTGTTAGAAGAATTTGATCTCAAGTTTATCTCTCAAAAAGTGATTAAAGGACAAGCCTTAATTGACCATTTAGTTAGAGCACCTTCACCTTTCTCCATCTAGAATTAGGAAACCTTTCCTAAATATCAAATTCTAATTATGGTTACATATGATAAATGGGAATTATGTTTCAATGGTTCAAAATGTAGAACTGGCTTCGGTGCTAGTATCATACTAGTAATCCCTTCTAGTAAGCTAATTCCTCTTTCTTACCATCTAAACTTCTTATGTACAAAAAACATTACTGAGTACGATGCTCTCATTGCATGACTTTGTGCCACTTTGGCTCTCAATGTTAAAAACATCACCATCTATGGTGAATCACAATTAATTGTGAAACAAATCATAGGATCCTATCTAGCTAAAGAAGACAAATTATCTCAATATCATAATCTTGCCTTAACTCTACTTAAACAATTCTCATCTTTCACAATTGACACAATTCTGAGAAAAGAAAATCGACATGTGGATCCAATGGCAAGTGCAACTTCTCTTCTATCCCATGATGATTGCCTTGAAGATTATAAATCCATCATCCACAATCTCCAAACACCAGAAATAGATGAGACCACACCTTCAAATACTAGCCTTCGTTGTAACACAAACTCTGATGAATGATACTCCCATATATTCCATTAATTGTGTGATGGTACTATTCCTAATTCAACATCTAATACAACACAAGTTCACCTACACAAACTTGTGATGTGTTATATCATCCCATCCAATGTCTTGTACAAATCAAGTTATAATGGTGTTCTTCTCCAATGTCTTAACAATTTAGAGATCTTGATTGCTATAGAAGAAGATGACTCTAGTACTTGGGAGAACTTTGGAGGAAAATCTTTGGTACAAAAGTTATTATGTATGGATTTCTATTGGCAATGCATGGAACAAGATTTCGTCACATATGTCAAGAAATGTCTGCAATGTTAACAACATAAGCATCTAATTCGAGCACTTGCCCTGGAACTTTGAGTCCAAGACTCACCTTGACCATTTTCCATATGGGGCTTGGAACTACTTGCAAAAAATCTCTCCACCCTCCTCTCAGGGACACACTTTTATCATCACTGCTACTGATTATTTTACAAAGTGGGTCGAAGATGTTCCATTACGATCCATGAAGGTTGAAGTAATCTATCATTTCATACAAGATCACATTATATCTCAATTTGACATACCTTCCTCCTTGGTTTCTGATAATTTGGTACACCATTTAAGAACAAGGACATGAAGAAATTCTTTCAAAAATATCACATCCAGCATCACTTCTCTACACCATATTATCTTCAATCAAATGGCCAAACAGAAGCTTCAAATAAGATATATTGGGCAAATTCTATGGAAAATTGTTAATAAACATAAAAAAGACTAGCATATTCAACTCTCATGTGCGTTATGGGCCTACAGGACAAGAGTCCGTATAGCTACATGAACTACACCATATAATCTTGTCTACACTGCCGATACAATAATGCCTTTAGAGCTAGAAATTCCTTCTTTGCGAGTTTCCCTAAAGGACATTCTTGATGATGACATGAAATGAGAGAAGAGATTACAAGAACTTGAGATGCTTGATGAACAACCTATAAAAACTCTCAAACACCTTAACACTCATCAAAAAAGTATACAATGATCATACAATGAACACATCATACGTCATTCATTTAACATTGGAGACTTGGTACTATATGAAAATCAACATAATGTGAATGCACCACCTAGAGAAAAACTAAAGTTCATCTCTATTTAGCTAGGACCCTATGTTGTCTCTGCAACCTATGGATCAGGAGGTTTTAAATTAGCTAATGAACAAGGTATGCCTCTTAAAGAGCCCATTAATGCTATGCATCTAATAAAATTCTATTCTTAGGATTTTATGTTATATGTTACTTCATAGAGCTAATTTGTTAGCCTAATTAAGTTTAACTTTAATTACAACAAGATAGAGTATTTTGTCTTAATTCGTTTAACATAAAATATTTTCAGTTAATCATTGTTGTATATAACTAAAATGTATGTTTTATTAAGATCACATTTTCATTAACTAAAAATAGCATAGTATTCTACTCGTGTAAAATTCCTCAATCATTGTGGTACTTACTAAAAATTCTACCAAGATTTGATTGGTTTACATCATAATAATATTAAATATATTTTCCACATGACCATCAAAACTATTGCTTGTTGCATTTTCATAAATCACATCTGATAAATCAATAACATCATAGAATTAAAAGAAAAAGTAATATATACGTAAACATGGATTCGAATATAGAAAGTCTAATCAACTATCCCATACATCAAAATGGGATGTTGTAATACAATACAAGAGATACATATCACATAGTTGAGCCTCGATTACCAGACCCCTTAGGACTTGGTGGTGTACAAGTAACAAAGGGTTATCCATGTGAGGTCACAAACTGAGAGTGACTCCAAGAGGCACTCTAAGATTGTAATCCCCTAATATCTCCTGCAAGCTCTCCCATCTATCTTTTTGCATCTATGTATAGTCTTTGAAGATTGACTCTCTCTATCTATACCCTATCTCTCTACCTATACCTTGTCTCTATCTGACTATGCTATGTCTCTCTCAGATCTCACCTAATCTAACTTGACATGAAGGATTTGAGTCACAACAGGACCTATCTTAGATGGAGGTAGTGCTATAGCCTAATCTCGCTATGCTCAGAGCTTGCCCTCCGCACACTCTACTCTCTAGATCACTTGGTATCTCTCCCTTGTAATGCGATCTAAGGTAGCCTCCATAGCCACTCTATATCTCATAAAAGGAATAAATATCTCTACATACTAACCTACTAAGTACTGTGGTGAGTACCCCATCCATACTCATTTCTCTGAAACATCAGCTGTAACCATGCTGGATATGACATGACTTACAAAGTCATGCCATCGCTAGGTCCCAACTGTCAAATGCAATACAAAAATCATTTCAATAACTCATCACATATATACATATATATCCAACATATCACCATAATAAATAAATAATCATCCAACAACAAAATAACATCTCACTAGGATCACCATCGTCCTAAGTAGGATCTCGAACCACTGTTGGTATAACAAAATCTACAATTATCTCCATGTCTAGGGGCATAGAGCTACTCACCTCCCCTCATCCGAGCCTCTCCTCAGTCTCCTCATCGCTTTCCACCTCTTGGTGCCCTCGCCATTGTCTCACTTTAAAGATGTACTACATCGGTGTAGCCTCCTCATCATCATCATCATAATTAAGATCATAGTACCAAGTGAAATCACTAACATCATCCTCTACTCCTATGTCACCTGCATGACCTGCCCATGGTCACAGATCATCTATTAGGTGACCGAAAAGGAAGATCAGAGTAGGATGTGCTATCTCCCACGAGGTTGTGTACACTTAGGTAGTGCCAACACTATCTACCTCTGACACTAGCTCTGCATCTGTTACATCATCATCATCAATCTCAACACTATTAGCTATCATCAGTCATGGGGTGTCATTTGCCTTAACTACACTACATACTGAGCATGCATAGCTCAGATGCATCATAGGGACATCTTGCCTACATCTGAACTGTCGTGTGACTCTATCAAAATAAAACAAGATAATTATGTGATCTAGGAGACCGGCTAAGAACTGATCTCACTGCATCCTCACTAGCTGACTGCACTGCTCCATCCATGGCCTTTGGCCGTGAAATAGTCTCCAGATGGTATTGCCATGCCATAATCTATCAAACACCACTCTCCAATACACCAAATCACCATGTGTCCAACACCTAATAAGTGGATAACCATGCACACGTGGATGTTTCCACATCAATTCGCTGGGAACCCTATAGGTTGTGTGTGCCTAATGTGCTCAAACATCCATATTTGTAATAAAGTACACACCATCATGCTCTACACCTCATATTGAACATACCACCCCAAGTCTCGGTATAGGTGTGCAAGACTACTGTTCCCCCATGCATAGATCATCCTCAACTCGTCCATTTCCTTTCTTGTATGTATGAGGCCCCCATGAAGGTGAGTGCCCCATCCATCCTACACTACTACTAAGGCAATGGTCATGATCATGATGTAATACACTAACGATATGTCTGCGTAACCCTATTCCAACCATCAAAGTGTGATATGTCTCTGTCCAAATAAAGTTACAAGTAAAGGTGACTCTCTCAAGTATACTCTACCAAACCATGCTCCATAATGTGCACTACATGTTCTTGGACTGGAAGTCATAAGATATGGTACACATCCTCTAGTGTTACCATCATCTCTCTTGTGGGTAAATGGAATGCAGAAATATCCACATTCCATCTCTCCATTAAGGCCATCAACATACTACAATGAAATCTCATTGTGGGCATGATAAAAAACTCACCACAGGCCTATCACCTACAACAAACCTTGATCCTCATTAGAGATAGCACCTATGCGGCTCTATAACATTGTCATGAGTTGGCCACCTATGTGCTCCCATGTCTCAAGGACATCCTGTACATCAAACAAATAATTTCTAATCAATTTTCATCATCAAATCATTTACATCCACCTAACACATCTCACTATGTCCTGTCTCTTAGGCCCGTGTTCTCTCTGGACTTGGGCACCCTAGGAAGACCTAGTTGTCTAGAAAGGACATGGGCACCCTGACTAGACTTAGGCACCCTAGTTGGGATCCCTTATCTAGAGAGCTCTACATGGCACAAAAAAATGATAAATTTCACAAAAAAGGGAAAGAATTGTGATACAAGTTAAACTTAGAGCCCTACCTCTTGCTTGATCCACCTGTCTATGACTCAAGAATGGAGCACCTCTAGCCTCAGAAGCTAGTAGGGGCATCGTGTTGGAATGGTTGATCTCTCTCTCCTTCTCCTTTTCTCCTATCTATAACAAGAAAACAAGACCGAATAGTGAAAAAGTGAAAACTACCTTTTACTTATAGTAAAAGGATAAGGCTTCCTATTGCTATCTAGGATAAGGCTTCCTATCACTATCTAGGATAAGGCTTCCTATCACTATCTAGGTGCAAAAGTCTACAACTTTACACATACATCTCTATCTTGGAATGTCAAACTTGGATTTTTATGCTGTCTATTGCATTGGATTCTTGATTCCACCCTTGATCTAGCCCAATACTTTATGCCTCACTGTCATTTGCAAAAATGACCCCTCACAAAGTATTCCTCATCAACTTTCCCTGAAATCTATGTGCAAAGATTACCACCTTGTTTGTCCTTTTTGGACTAAGCAAGAAGAAATAAAGGGACATATATCTCCATCAATTTCCACCCTAATCATGTCTCATCACTCAATCCCCTTAGTGTTTATGACTAACATATTTTTTACCCTTTGCAGGATGATTTGATTTGGATTATCTAACAAGTGTTCCTTTGTAGCATGTGGTCCCTAAGTTTGTGATCTTACAGGATTATAGAATGGGGGCTTCTTCTTCATACATGACAACATTCCAACTTCCTCTACAATATCCTTTCAGGTATCCTTTTCATGATTGAAGCATTTACTTCCATTTAGTTGCATATGCATGTAGTGTTATATGACAACTAAAGTGGGGGCTAAACATTATGTTAGAAATTGTACTCTTGCATAAATTAGCACAATTTCACATAGTTTAGCTCGTCTCCTTTGGTGTCCTCTTACCGTTTTTGTTTTTAACCTACCTAAACCCTGATTGACATGTACCCTATCAAGGAAATGTCGCATTTTGAAGAAATAACTGAAAAAAACCTGAAAACAAACCTTGGATTTTGAGTATTCTAGCCACCCTTAAGCCAAACCTTAAGTGAAATTTGGGGCCTAGACTTGGGTGCCCACACCCTAGTATAACTATAAGTTTCTGGGTCCTAATTTTTGGATTGGTGTTAGCTTGTCCCATGCACGTCAGGATTCTGAATTCAAATTTTAGGTTTCATGTGATGTTGGCATATTATTTTGATTGCTTGCATTTCTAAGGTTAGGTATTTAAGAGAATTAAAAACACTTTATCACACACAACTCTCATGCAAGCTTATTATGCCAAAATTTTGCTACTGTTGCTATTGAAGGTCTACACTTTGTTGAAGATATTTAAAGACATTGATATTTTCTATCATGGATATATTTGGTGGAGATTAAGAATCAAGATCTTGAGTCTATCTTGATCTTCCTAGTATTTTGTCAAGTCCTTTGTACGATCGAGAGAACGGTTAAGGCCTCCAACTTAAAATTTGGAATCCTTCATGGATACAATTGTCTCACCTTCTTGTTCTACGAGTCTTCATCACTATCATCTCCTTGAGGTGAAGTTTCTTTTTCCTAGAGTGAAACATTGTGTGGATCTATCCTTGATGCTTAAGACATTTAGGATCTTGCATTTATGCTTACACACTTGATTTATGAGCACACATATCTGCATACTTTATCATTGGCTATTGTTGACATTGAGATACGAAAGATGGGGTTTGACTAAGGTGAACTCCTATATAGCCACAACCATCCTTCTCCTTGTTTTATATGTGTAGGTTCCATTCGAAAAGATCTAGTGAAAAGGAGTGAAGGAAGAGCAAGTATTATAGTTGTAGTCATCACATAATTATTAGTTTCTTCATCAGATAATCTTTAGGGATACAAGGCGGGTTCCCTAGTCTAACAGGGGTTTAAATTTGGGATCTGGAATTCTTTTCAGAGACTCTGATACCTAGTGCAAAAAGTTTGACAATCAGAAAAAAAATTGGACTACGGGGTGGGTGCCCTAGTCTGATAGCCCTCCAATTTATGGGTATATAGTCACTTCTACTTCTGATTTGCTTTTTTGTAGTTTGTTTGATAGTTTCTATTTTGGAAATTAGTTTGTTTACATATACTTTACAATTAGGGTTTCATGTAATAAGGTTGCCTAAACCTTGTTAAAACCTAATTGAAGCATCCAGTCTTTACAATAGCATAAAAAGGAATAGAAATTAGTAGCTTGATCCTTCATAGTGAACAAGCTTAGTTCCAATCTCCTTATGTTGGGTGCATGTGACAAGAGAGGCTTGATTTGGTTTATACATGCTCTCATTCTCTCTCATTTTCACCATCTAACAAGAAGTAATTGAATCCTTCAATTAGAGGTAAGAAAGACAAAAATAAAAATGTTTTTAAGGTTGTTGATCAAGGAACCTAAATTCCTAAATGTTGTTGAGATTTAAAGATATTAAATAAAGAGACCTTATAATGCTCTACTACTAAGCATGACTTTTTACCTATGTTCCTAAAACATTTCTTGATAGTGGAATTTCATTTCACTTTCATTTGATTATAAATGTGTTAGTCTATTTTTTCTCATTGGACATGTGATGCATTATTAATGATTGAAATATAAAATATTAATTGTGTTTTAGGTTTAAATAATTTTTAATTTTGATGTTGAAATGTGATATTTTAAATTGTTATTTTGATTATTTTAATTTTTGGTGGATTTTGTCAAAGAAAATTATCAATATTAAAATATTGATGTATTAAAATTTCAAAAGTAATGTACTTCAATGTTCTTCAATTAAGGCACAAAAATATTATAAGAACACAAAAGATCAAGTAGGGGTGAATAAAAAGTATGTGCCTACAACAAGTAGGTTAATAAAACCAAGCTAATAGTTTAGTTATTTCAAGAGACTAGAGTGCCATGCAAATTTAATCATCCATACTCAAGAGTATTTAGTTGACCATACATAAAAAGTTGGTAAAAAGGTAATGATAATAGAGGAAGGAGAAATTTGATAACACCCATGAAAATAAATTGGTAAAACAATTTAAATGAGATAGAAGAGAACAATGTTAGTGGTGTAAAAAGGAAAAATTCTACAAGGATAAAGATAAAATTTAGATGTGCATATGAGGAAAATAAAAAATTTATTGAGGATAAAAAAATAATAGATGGTGAAATAATCTAAGGAGGATTACTTTTTAGTTACATAATCACATTGACTAGCACAAGATCAAATTGATTGTGAAGAAAGGAAACTATTGATTAGAGGAAGGAGGGATAGCAATAGAAGATACATGTAGAAGCCATATCCTAACATTTAAATTTTGTCACATACTTTACTAAAAGGAAAGTAAGGAAGAAAAATAAAGAGGAAGTGAACCCCAAGAGGATGGATCAATCTCTTTCCATTCTATTCAAATCCATTTATTTTTTGTATTTCCTTCTAATTTTTTATTATTTTGTAAATTGATTGATGGAAAGAGATAATGAAAAGGAAAAAAGAGGTTGAACACAATTTGAATGATAGGGAACAATAGGTGGAGGAGGGTATGAAAGAATCCAATCATGTATCTTTGTGTAAGAGAAAAAGTATACATTTCTTATTTTTCTCTCCTGTTTTACACTCATATTTTTGTGTAAGAGAAAAAGTATACATTTCTTATTTTTCTCTCCTATTTTACACTCATATTAGATTCCACCAACTTCCTATATATAATTAGACCTCATTTTGACCATTTGATGGCCTAAAAACCCTCACAAATGTGCCAAAACACTCAAGAAAGATCTTTGTATTACCAATCCTTGTTCCACTTAGCTTGCATCAAACCTTCACCATCTATGTAGAAGACTCCCAATATCACAATGTATACCTTAATTAATTTATCCCACTTGCATGGCCTAAATTAAATGGCCATATGATTATATTAAGAGATTTTTATGATAAAGTATAATTAAAATTTTGTGAAGATTGTATTTATATTAAAGGGAATATATATATATATATATATATATATATATATATATATATATATATATATATATATATATATATATATATATATATATATATATATATATATATATATATATATAATCTATGGTATACTTTTTAAAATAAGGTATGTCTTGATATTTGAAAGGAAACTTTGAATATATAACTATCAATTTTTTTTTAGCTTGATAGGGTCAAGCATCAAATTTAGGCCTTAGCTGTACAAATACTGGATTTTCATTGCTCTGTGTTGTAGGTGTAGGGGATGGCTCTTCCTCATAAGGGAAAGGTTCAAATGTTGTGTCTGGTAATGGGTTGCCAGTGCCTACTTTGTCTTCTGGGGATGTCATTCCTGTGTCTCCAAGGGATTCAAAGCTATAACAACCCTCCATCTTGGACTTTATTAAAAGTTAGTTTTTATTTGATTTTATTCTTCCTCTTGCCATTTACGATGGCCCTTTGAGAATATGGGGAGAGAGTTATTGCCAGAGAAAATATCTAGTGGGTAGATGGATGAGGGCAATGTAGGAATGTAAGTAGAGGGAATCACTTGCAAAAGAGATGGTTATATTATTTTATTAAAAATCTCTTCCCCATGCCACATGATGGCCCTTGGAGAGTGGGTGAAGGAGTAATACCTATAAAAATATCCTTTTGGGTAGCGTAGGTATCAAAAAAAAAGTCAGTCAAATGTGGTAGTAGGAGGGCACTCTCGGTTAAAAAAAAGAAAGCATAGAGAAAACAGGGGACAACAAAATAAACGTGGAAGGAGAGTGCGATCAGATATGGAGGTGAGCATATCGACTTGCAAGATCTAAGGTGAGCTGGGGAGAGTACTAATAGGTAGAGATCTCAGACAAGCATATCAAATTATACTATTAAAGGTGCACTGATGGGGAGTGCAATTTAATACCAGGTATTTACATCATTTCTTTATTTTCCCAGCATAAATACTACAATATGTTGGTTGTGATTTCATTAGCACAAAAAAATCAAAACCCCATTACTATCATATGTTTGCTATTGCTTCATTAGCACATAAAACTAAAACCCCATTACTACCATATGTTTGCTAATGTTTCATTAGTACAGAAAAATTGAAACCTTATCTCTATCTTTAACAAGAAAACTATAATATCTGACAAAAATCTACTTATTTATGCCTAAATAGATATCCATACCCTATTCCATCGCTCCCATTTTGGCACAAGCAGTGAGGATACTGGCTAGTTGTAGTGTCTAGCTTTATAGCTACCAGTTGCATTTGCTTGAATTTTTCTAAAGCCTTTTTAACAAATCCATTATGTGCTTAACCTGCAATTGTTGCATTCCATGTGGTGCAGAAGCACCCGCACATGATCAGGATATAGGTCCGCATGATGACATACATGATCAGGATATAGGTCCGCATGATGACATACATGATCAGGATGTAGGATAGTTATCATCATGCTGACGGGATAATCTATTTTTAGTATGTTTGACTTATCATGTAATAAGGTCCACTGTGACCGATGCTTTGTAATAGTTCAACATAGGAGTATGTGTAGGCAGTTAGAGGCAGTTAGAAATCGGGATAAGAGAGTCTGAGTTGTCCTCTCTCCCAGCCGCTTGGAAGCTCCCAGCCGCTGGGAAGTGATGTTAGTAGTACTCGAAGGATTGGTTATATATACCTTCGATCTGTAGGGTTTAGATATAGTTTCTGATATAGTTTTGATATTGATGTACTGGTGTTGAGTAGATATTCAGGAGAGCAGTTCAGACATTGTGAAGCTGTATTCAGGACACTGAATTTCAATTGAATAAGATCTCGTCTTTTACATTATCTGTTTGCATCTGTGTTGACTTCCTTTCCGTTTTGCAAGCTAATGACCACTTTCAACCCTTCCACCGGTTGATCCTGCAAATCAGTGGAATGGTCCCGTATCATAGATTAGATTGCATTTGTGTTTTCTGTTTGTGCATTGCATTGTTCAGGAGATCTGTTAGAAGCATGCTGTAAATCAGCCTAGCATCCTCATGTGCTAGGTCTAGAAGATAAACTGTTAGATTTTGGTTTGGAGGTGATCCGGCCCGGTCGTCACATGATCTTTGTGAAATTATGCGGTTGTGAGTGTTTTCATGCAGTGGAAGGATACACAGGAGTCTGCATGTGCGTTTCCAGTCGGAACGAGCCGCAACATCATCTGCGAATCCATCACCATCAGGATCGGGTCATGAAGTTGTTGAAATTTGCATGTTGCAGGTGCATCATGATGTTTTGAGTTGGATATATACTCAGTGTATATATCGCAGTCAGGATCATCTCTCGGGGAAGGTCATCATCCGCATATCGCTAACGGATGCGAGTGTGAAAGTTGAGTTTTTTTGGCTAAGTGTTGAAGAGTTCATCAGGATGATGTGTGACGTCATCGTCATTAGGATATGACGTCATCGTCATCAGGATATTAGGAAATCCCTCTATGCGGGTTTATCCTGTTGTCGCTAAGTGGAAAGGTATCGGCGTAGGCAGGAAGTTGTATTAGCATCATCAGGAGGTTTCGAGGAACCGGATGTTTAATATCATGATGCTGTTGCTTGTATCGTCGGGCAGTGAAGCGTCGAAGGCAAGTTGTTGAAGTGGAACGTCATCAGGATATTTGGACAACCGGATATTTGGATATCCTGCTGACGAAGGTGATATGTGAATATCATGATGATGCCGCTTGTATTTGGCACCCGATGAATAGTGCAACCGGAGGATGTTTGCGCCCGTTGATTATCATGATGATGATGATAGGCGACAAACGGAGGAGGTAAATAGTAATCGACAGGAGGATATTTGCGATCATCAGAAATATGATGATGCTGTTGAAATATGATGATGCAGTTGGTGTTGTTAGGAAATATGATGATGATGTTCAGCTGATAGACATTTTTATCAGGTTGTTTGTATTGTTGGCAGCTCCTTCCTGTTAGGTTGCCTCCGTTGCGTCCCACTCTGCATCATAGTGGTATCAGAGCGAAGGTTAGGATCTTCTGGAAAAGATAAGCAGGATGTCAGACGAGGAAGGAACATCTGAGTTCCCAACAAAGATGACCAACGCTGAGTTGGCAGTTCTGGTGAAGAAACAGATTGTGGAAAGCAGGGCCGTGAAGGCTCAGAATCAGGAGTTGAAAGATGAGTTAGCAAAGTTGAGGAGCAAAGTAGGTTCTGGTAGAGAAGATGATAGGGAAGAAGAGGATGTCCCTAATTGGAGCGAGGAGGTCATTCCTGCAGACCAGAGACCGCTGTTGAACCCCCTCAAGGCCATGGAGAGGAGAACCATGGATGTGAAGCTGGACTTGCCAGTGTTTACAGGTAAGATGGACCCTAATTCAGTAATGGAATGGATAGACTGTCTGAACAATTTCTTTGTGACAGAGGAGATACCAGAACAGCAGAGAGTGAAGATAGCACAGTCAAAGATGAAAGAAGCTGCCTTGACATGGTGGAACTTTGTTCAGGATGATAGAGTGCAGGAGGGCAAACGTAGAGTTGCCACATGGAAGAAGATGATGGAATTGGTAAAGGAGGCTTATATCCCTTTGGATTACAGTATCCAGTTACACAAGAGGAAGCAGAACCTGAAACAGAAGGAGCTAGATGTCAGCTCATATACAGAAGAGTTCATGAAACTCTGTATGAAGACCAAGGTGAAAGAAAGTGAAGAAGAAAAGGTAGCCAGATACCTTAATGGACTGAGGTTTAATATTCAGGAAGATCTGAGTCTGCATAACCCAGATACAGTGCAGAAAAGTTTTCAGTTGGCACTGAAGGTGGAAGAAAAGCTGAAGAGAAAGCAAGATCAGAACAACAGAGGAAGAGGAAGACAACCAAGAGGTGGAAGAAGTCCTTTCAGAGGCAGAGGACAAGGACAGGGATATCAAGGAGAGTCTAGTCAAGACAATAGCAAGGGCAACAATAGCCAGAGTCAGAGAGAGAATTTCAGTCAGCAAGGAAACTTCAGAGGTAGAAGACCTTACAGAGGAAGATCCCAGGGCAGAGGATCCATCAGGTGTTACAACTGTAACAAAGAAGGCCATATAGCCAGCAGATGTCCAGACAAGGCCACAAGCTCAGCAGGTGAAAGGAGGACAAATCTAGTCAATGAACTTGATAATCAGAGTAGGACAAGTTCTAATGATTTTCAGAGTGTGAATGGTCCTGAGAATTATGGATATCCAGAAAGTGGAGAGTCCCTGATGATGAGAAGAACAGTAACTACCATGAAGGTACCTGATAAAGAAGCCCCTCAGAGGAAGTCCCTTTTCAGAACCACTTGCAAAGCAGGAGGTAAGGCTTGTAAAGTTTTGATTGATTCTGGTTCTACTGAGAACTTTGTGTCTGAAGAAATGGTGGTGAAGCTGAAGCTTAGGAGATTGCCTCATCCATCTCCATATAAAGTCTCATGGCTTACTCAAGGTCAGCAGACAACTGTAGAAGAGCAGGCTTGGGTAGAGTTTCAGATTGGTGGATATAAAGATAAGTTGTTGTTTGATATCACCAAGATGGATGCTTGCAACCTTTTGTTTGGTAGACCATGGCAATATGATCTGAAGGCACATCATGATGGTGTTAAAAACACCTATAAAATCACTAAAGATGGTAAAGATGTAACACTATTCCCATTGAAGGAGAAAGAGGAGAAGTCTAAAGGCAAAGAAGTGAAGGTCATGCTGATGGAAGGCAAATAGTTTATGAAAGAAGTAGCAGCAGAAGGTGCAGTTGCATATGCCCTAATCCCCTGTATGAGTGTGAATAAGGAACAACAGCAGGCAGGCAAGACAGAGAAGAAGCCAAGGCTGATAGACCCAGCTGTCCAAGAGTTATTGGATAAGTACAAAGGTGTTATCTCAGAGGGAATGCCAAGATCCCTACCACCTATCAGAGATATCAGTCATTGCATAGACTTGATTCCAGGGTCTACACTTCCAAATAAAGCAGCTTATAAGCTTACCCCAGAACAGAATGCAGAAGTAGCCAGGCAGATTGAAGAATTGATGAATTCAGGTTTGATTGGAAAGAGTTTGAGCACATGTGCAGTACCAGCTGTACTAGCACCTAAGAAGGAAGGCACTTGGAGACTTTGCACAGATTCCAGAGCCATCAACAAGATCACAATAAGGTATAGGTTTCCAATCCCCAGAATTGAGGATTTACTTGATTGTTTGGGAAATGCCAAGTACTTTACTAAAATAGACTTGAAGAGTGGATACCATCAGATCAGGATTAGACCAGGTGATGAGTGGAAGACAGCATTCAAAACAAATGAAGGTTTGTATGAATGGAAGGTCATGCCTTTTGGTTTGTCTAATGCCCCTAGTACTTTCATGAGGCTGATGAATGAAGTTCTGAAGGAATTCATTGGTAAGTTTGTCATAGTCTATTTAGATGACATTCTGATTTTCAGTAACACCAGAGAAGAACATCTCAGGCATATAGAGTTGGTTCTCAAGAGGCTACATGAAGAGAAGCTGATGATAAACTTGGACAAGTGTTTGTTCATGAAACAGGAGATCACCTATTTAGGTTTTGTCATCTCATAAGGCAAGCTGCAGATGGATAAGGAGAAGGTGAGTGCCATTTTGAATTGGCCAACTCCACAGACCATGAATGAAGTCAGAAGTTTCCATGGGTTAGCAACCTTCTACCGAAAGTTCATCAGAGGGTTCAGTCATATTTGTGCACCCATGTTGGATACCATCAAAGGAGGACAAAAGTGCAGGTTTATTTGGACTCAAGGAGCAGATGATTCCTTTGAGGCATTGAAGAGGAAGGTGGCACAGCAGCCAGTCCTTGCACTTCCAGATTTCAATAAGATCTTTCAGGTAGAGTGTGATGCCAGTCACATGGCCATTGGAGCAGTACTCAGTCAAGAGGGTAGACCAATTGCATTTTTCAGTGAAAAGCTCAATGATGCTAAGAAAAGGTATTCATCATATGATCTGGAAATGTATGCTCTAGTTCAGTCCCTAAAGAAATGGAGGCATTACCTGATGCCAAAGGAGTTCATAGTCTTCACAGATAATCAAGCTTTGAGTTTCATCAACAGTCAGGAGAAGCTGAACCACAGACATATGAAGTGGGTAGAAACACTACAGGCTTTCACTTTTACCTTGAAGCATAAGAAAGGGGTTAAGAACAAAGTTGCAGATGCTTTAAGCAGGAGAGTTCTCACAGTAAATCAGATTCAGTTAGAGAGTGTTGGCATTGACTCACTCACGGCCATGTATGAGTCTGATGAAGATTTTGGAGAAATATATCAGGTCTGTACTTCTTTTGGGGAGAAATACCATGCTGAGTTCTCTGAATTCCTGATCCAAGATGGATTGTTGTTTAAGGGTGGACAGTTGTGTATTCCCAGATGTTCTATGAGGTTGAATATAATCAAGGAGAAACATTGTGGAGCCATGGCAGGTCATTTTGGCCTAGACAAGACTCTTGATCTGGTCAGGAGGCATTATTTCTGGCCTAAGTTGCAGTCAGATGTCAGGAAATTTGTAGAAACCTGTGTAATTTGTCAGAAGGCTAAAGGCAGGTCAACTAATGCAGGGTTATACCAGCCCTTACCCATACCTTCCAGACCATGGGAAAGTATCAGTATGGATTTTTTTTTAGGTTTACCAAGGACCAGGAGAGGATTTGACAGTGTCTTTGTTGTAGTGGACAGGTTCAGTAAGATGGTACATTTCTTGCCATGCAAAACCACTGCAGATGCCTCATATATTGCAGATTTATTCTTCAGGGAAGTTGTCAGAATTCATGGGTTACCTTTGAGCATAGTGTCAGACAGAGATGTGAAGTTTGTGGGTCATTTCTGGAGAACCCTATGGAGGAAGCTGGGAACCAATTTATCATTTTCCTCTGCATATCATCCTCAAACGGATGGACAAACTGAGGTTGTGAACCGTTCCTTAGGGAATCTACTTAGATGCTTGACAAAACAGCATGGAGAGAAGTGGGACAATATTCTGTCTCAAGCTGAGTTTTCATATATGATACTGTCAACAGGAGCACAGGAAAATCACCTTTTCAGGTAGTATATGGAATGCATCCCAGAGGTATTTTAGAGATGCGAGAACTACCTACAGCAGATCCTGTTAGTGCAGATGGAGAAGCTTTTGCTGAAGCAATCAAAGAAGTTCATGTTCAGGTTAAGACCCAACTCCAGCAAACAACTTTGAAATATAAGGAGTATGCTGACAAGAAGAAGAAAGATGTTCAATTTGCTGTTGGAGAATTGGTTTGGGTTCACTTGAAGAAAGACAGGCTCCCTAAGGGGAAGTATACTAAGCTCATGCAAAAGAAAGTTGGACCATGTCAGATTTTGCAAAAGCATGGACAGAATGCTTATAAGATCCAACTGCCACCTGATCTTGGTTTATCTCCTATCTTCAATGTATGTGACTTAACTCCATACAAGGCTAATCTAGATGCAGATCAGGATATTCTACTGGATACAGTTGCTGAAGACATTCCTCAACATGATCCTCCACAGATACAGCAGATTTTGGACACTAGAGTGGTCAAACAGACCAGGAACAAGAAGTACTTGGAGTACCTCGTCTCTTGGAAGGGACAGCCGACTTCTGAAGCAGTATGGATGACTGCAGAACAGATACAGAAACATGGTGCCGACCTTGATACTCTCATCTCAAGTGGACTTGAGATTTCTTCTTTTGGGGAGTATGGTGCAGGAGCACCCGCACATGATCAGGATATAGGTCCGCATGATGACATACATGATCAGGATATAGGTCCGCATGATGACATACATGATCAGGATGTAGGATAGTTATCATCATGCTGACGGGATAATCTATTTTTAGTATGTTTGACTTATCATGTAATAAGGTCCACTGTGACCGATGCTTTGTAATAGTTCAACATAGGAGTATGTGTAGGCAGTTAGAGGCAGTTAGAAATCAGGATAAGAGAGTCTGAGTTGTCCTCTCTCCCAGCCGCTTGGAAGCTCCCAGCCGCTGGGAAGTGATGTTAGTAGTACTCGAAGGATTGGTTATATATACCTTCGATCTGTAGGGTTTAGATATAGTTTCTGATATAGTTTTGATATTGATGTACTGGTGTTGAGTAGATATTTAGGAGAGCAGTTCAGACATTGTGAAGCTGTATTCAGGACACTGAATTTCAATTGAATAAGATCTCGTCTTTTACATTATCTGTTTGCATCTGTGTTGACTTCCTTTCCGTTTTGCAAGCTAATGACCACTTTCAACCCTTCCACCGGTTGATCCTGCAAATCAGTGGAATGGTCCTGTATCATAGATTAGATTGCATTTGTGTTTTCTGTTTGTGAATTGCATTGTTCAGGAGATCTGTTAGAAGCATGCTGTAAATCAGCCTAGCATCCTCATGTGCTAGGTCTAGAAGATAAACTGTTAGATTTTGGTTTGGAGGTGATCTGGCCCGGTCGTCACATGATCTTTGTGAAATTATGCGGTTGTGAGTGTTTTCATGCAGTGGAAGGATACACAGGAGTCTGCATGTGCGTTTCCAGTCGGAACGAGCCGCAACATCATCTGCGAATCCATCGCCATCAGGATCGGGTCATGAAGTTGTTGAAATTTGCATGTTGCAGGTGCATCATGATGTTTTGAGTTGGATATATACTCAGTGTATATATCGCAGTCAGGATCATCTCTCGGGGAAGGTCATCATCCGCATATCGCTAATGGATGCGAGTGTGAAAGTTGAGTTTTTTTGGCTAAGTGTTGAAGAGTTCATCAGGATGATGTGTGACGTCATCGTCATCAGGATATGACGTCATCGTCATCAAGATATTAGGAAATCCCTCTATGCGGGTTTATCCTGTTGTCGCTAAGTGGAAAGGTATCGGCGTAGGCAGGAAGTTGTATTAGCATCATCAGGAGGTTTCGAGGAACCGGATGTTTAATATCATGATGCTGTTGCTTGTATCGTCGGGCAGTGAAGCGTCGAAGGCAAGTTGTTGAAGTGGAACGTCATCAGGATATTTGGACAACCGGATATTTGGATATCCTGCTGACGAAGGTGATATGTGAATATCATGATGATGCCGCTTGTATTTGGCACCCGATGAACAGTGCAACCGGAGGATGTTTGCGCCCGTTGATTATCATGATGATGATGATAGGCGACAAACGGAGGAGGTAAATAGTAATCGACAGGAGGATATTTGCGATCATCAGAAATATGATGATGCTGTTGAAATATGATGATGCAGTTGGTGTTGTTAGGAAATATGATGATGATGTTCAGCCGATAGACATTTTTATCAGGTTGTTTGTATTGTTGGCAGCTCCTTCCTGTTAGGTTGCCTCCGTTGCGTCCCACTCTGCATCACCATGAGACCACATTCTCTGAGGCATTCTGTCAATAGTTATGTGCCTTATCTTTTCTTCCCCATTTTGGCATACAAGTCTACAAGAGCATTTCTAGCTAAAATATCAGACAAAGATCTCCCTTTCGATTTGTTTATGTATTGGTTTGGGCTTAAATGAATAGCAATATTGAGCATGTCTTTGTTTTAATGATAGTGGATATGATTTGTATTCATTATAAACATTGGGTATGTTTCTTTTCCTTAAGGCTAGATCAAACATGCTTGTGAAGCCTGTTAGATATTAGGTTGCTTTGGATGACATTTTCTGAAAGGGTTTTTTTGTTTCTTGTATTGGAATTGAGAGTTATGTCTGGTGATTTTGTTTAATTTATGGGAACAAGGCTAGTGAAATCCTATAGTTGTTAAATAGTATGCCATCCTCAAGCTACATTACGATGTTCTTCCTCACGCTATACCCAATGATATCTTTGGTATTTTATTCTGCCATAGGTTGATTTATTAAAGGCCAACTCTTCCACCACATTGATGGCAGTGCGGATTGGTTTCCTTCAATGAATGGGAATTGGGCATCCAATTTTGATTTGTTTGGAATTGTAGGGAGTGTTATGTAAGATTGCCCCTAGATTTAATGGTATTGGATCAATTTTTTAAAAATAAAGGCATTTGGGTAATTTTTGTATTGCCTAAGAAATGATAACAGATATAATTTCCATCAAATAAAAGCATTTGGGTATTCTATTTTGTTTAATATCTAGTCCTTATTGTGGTTATCTGAGTTGTATTCGTAGTGTGGACAATGTATCCTAGTGTGTTGTTCTTTTGAACTTGATTTCTATGAATTAAAAAACTTCTAGTTTAAACTGTGTAGCATTTTTTAGCATTGACGTTTGATGTTTTGGATCACACTCCATGATCCATCATTAGGATGAGAAAAAGAGAATGAAAGAGATGAATTGTAGATCAAGTTCTATAAAAAGATAAGTTTACACGGGTTACAAGATAGGAGAGAATAAATAATAAGGAAAAGAGGGAAAATAACAATTACTTATCAGTCAAAACAAGAATAACTCTCCATTGAAATGAAAATAAGATAACTCAAGTAAAAAACACCTCCAAAGAATTAAGAATAATAAAAGACTAAAAAAGTAAGTCACATAAGAAAAGAGAATAAAAATAACTCATTGCAAATAAAAAAGAACAAAGTAAATAAAAATAAAAATATAAGGTTCCCAAACTAAATAAGTTCAAAAAATAGAGGATTTAGAAAACTATCCTAGTCTAAGCATGCTATTTTAATCAATCGGAAACAAAAGAATATAGAAAGATAACATTAGTAAGTTAAAAAGTAACAATGCACTCAATATAAAAATGCGTAGTTATATACTTTAATAAATGAAAACAAGTTAAGAAAAGCACTTTATATATTAAAGATAGTAAAAATGATTAGATAATAATATAGTTATGAATGCAAAAATAAAAGCCTAGCTATAAAAATATTAGAAAATAGTAGTTAAATGTTAGTGAGCAACAAAGTCTTGAATAGTGAAAAAAAAGTTAGAAAACAATAAGTACCATTATGGAAGAAGTTAAGAAGAAGTAAGTAAGTCAGAGCATAAGAATTATGGAAGAGTATAGTAGTCACCCATGGTAAGCAAAAAATTAATACACTCAATGAAATATTAAAAAGATATGTAATAAGATAAATAAAAACAAGATCAGTGAGATACATTAAATTAGTGACATAACTTGAAAAAATGAGTAGATAGAAATGCATTAAACAATGCTTAGACATATAAAATACTAAAAATAGATAAGTATGGGTGAAGAGGAGAGTTGAAAATAGTAGAGGAACTAGTAAGTGAAAGAAAATACCGAATGGATACTAAATATATTTACTTGATTTCTATGTTTGCATGGTCATCATGTACGTTCATAACAAGCTAAGAATAGTCCCAGATTCTGGAAAGGCACAAAATACACTATAATCATATGTTTATATTATTGAAATATAAAATCTAGATATAAATGGATAGAGTTTCACCATATATTTATCTATTGATCCCAAGGAGAGAAAATGTGTATATATAGGAGTATTTACTTGATGGATTTAATCAATGATTATCATGGATTGTGCATGATTATTTAATTGTTTTAATGTGGTTTTGTATACCTCGTTTGGTTAAACAGGATGAGCTTAGGTCTAGGATATTGAGTCCTCATGCATAGCCTTGATAGCTTGTAAAGGCTAAGGATGCACACGAGAAGACCTATCTATCTGCAGGGTGTTGAGTTATCCATTTGCAGGGTGTTGATTCAGGCATGTTTGGGTCTCCTTGTAAGTATGAGTAGTGTACTTGAGTCCATGTGGTGCCATCCCTTCAAACATGCATGACAACACTCCATCTGATTTACACCCTAGTGTCTTATACCTTTGTTGTTGTGAGTAGCACCTGACATTATATTTGATGAGCATCTCTATGTTATGACTTGGGATTTATGCATTATTTTCTATGTTTGCTCCATGATTGATGTGAGTGTTGGCCATCATGTATACCCATACCTTGTTACTTTTGTTTGGGCCTTGTGACTACCTTTGAGCACAGTGGGATGGTCTCTTATGAGTCCACATGGATGGGAGGCATTGCCACTACTTTTGGGGACCACTGAATAGGTTACTGGAGCACCAATTGGAGATGTTCTCTCTCTATTACCTTATCAATTGTTGTTCATCATTCAATTATTGTATTAGATTCATGGCTATGCCATTGTTCTATATTTTTTTTATGAAATTGTACTCTCTTAAGAGAGAGATGTAATCATGTAAATTAATGAGAAGAAATGAGATGCTTCTTTTGGATTATGGATTCTGGTGTGGGTATTAGATCCACTTGTACTATGATGATTATGGATTCATGTTTACTTTTGGGAATGGGTATTAGGAACATTTGAATTGGTGTTTAAAAAAAATGTAGTTTTAATAATGTTTTCTCTAGAGGGTGAATTAGTCCTCTCCTTTGGGTTGTACTTTCAGCCATACTTGGCCATGAATGTTGTCGACATATCGAATTGGCAACCGTATCATGTGGATGTTATATAATTATATCAAAAAAAATTCTTACCCTCTTTTAGCCCTTACTGTTGGGGGTTACAGGGTGGGATGTTACAAAATTTGTCATGCAAACTTTAAGGTTCTGGCAATTGAAGTTTCTATATGGTTGCTTAGGTTTCTTCTATAGTGGCTCCTTTGAGCTTGATATTTCTACTAGTTTTATGGCTCATGGTTTAGTATTAGGTGCTGCCTCTCGCTCCTATACAGCTATGGTAGCTTTGTCTTCTCCTTCTGTGATCCCTTCTTTTGCTATGACTTCTCCCCCTTGGGATGCTAATTGGTTTTGTTTTTATACCACTTTTTATTCTACTTTTGGGCACCCTAATCCCTCAGGTGTTCTCAAAGCCTTACCTATGCTAGCCCATCTCATGTGGTCATTCTTGATAGAGAAGTTATAGAAGGGGTAGAGTATCTTACTATGTGGGGCCTGATCTGTGGCTTCCACAAATTTTGGTCAAAGCTTCTTGATCTCAATCATTGGATTCTAGATTCATGGAGTCCTTAGATTGAAAGTAGGATGGACATTTACCCATGTGCTCATGGTTTCCTTAGTGTGGCTTTTGATACAACTTGTGACTAGGAGGCGGTGCTTCATGGTCATGTTTGGACATACAAGGAGAACACTTCCTCATGCTCAAGCCATGGTACCCAACCTTTAACCCTACTTTGGAGTCCTTCAATATTCTCCCCATTTGGGTTCAGTTATCCAATCTGCCTCTTTAGTACTGGTTGGATTCATGTTACATGGCTATTGATAACACTTTAGAGTGTTTTACTAATGACTAACTTAATTACCTGAGCTTTTTCCCACATGACCTTTGCTAGGATCTTGCTAGACATTGACCTATCTAAGGCCTTTCTAATAGATAGCATTCTTCGAGTGGGGACAATCCTTGGGTCCATCCTTTGGATTATGAGGGTTTGCCTTTTTATGTTGTCACTACTTTGGTAGTCAGCTTCTAGTTTCTAAGTGTTCTCAGTCCCAGCATAATAGGGTAGATTTGACTTGTTGATGGAAGGACATTCTTCCACATCATCTCATAATATTTGGTGAATTTGATCTTCTTCCTAACAAGGTATCTCCAGTGTTCGTTGAGCTTGATTTTGGGGTAATCGGGCTAGTGTCATTGGGGGTGCTATCTTCTAAGGTTTTCCAATTAGCTCCTAAATAGCTTCCTTTATTTGATTTTATGGTTTCCATGTAATCAGATATCATTCTTAGTTGTCCTATATGGTGTTCTCTAGTTTTCTTGACTATTCGAGAGAAAGGGAAGTTTTTTGTCCCTCCTCCTTTGGATGCTAATGTTGTTGTTGAGTGTGATGAGGTCTCTTGGACTATTGTTTAGAGGAGGAACATTTTCTCTCTATTCTCCTTCCCAGAGTTATCAAGGGACGAATGCTAGATTAGGGCTAGGGATATTTTATTCTTGAGCTATTTCTGGGACTGTTTCTTCTCTACTATATCTTGCATTGCTGTGAGTTTCTCACAAGGTCACATCTTTGTTTCTTGTGCCACATTTTTTGGCTACTTTCTATTGGGTCTCTTTGTCTTTGACCAATCTATACAAGGGTTTGAGCCTTTTCAAAAACCCACCTTTACCAATAATTAAAAAAAATATCCTCTTGACCCTTTGGTAGAACGTGGTATAACACCATAAATTTATAGTAATGTCGAAATCCCCTTTACAAATGTACACGGTATGGTACCTATATGCAGAAATATGATCCAAGGTAAATAATGAAGATAAATACAATATAACTCAATATCTTCATGTCAAATCAATCCCTCACACTTAGATAGAATGGAGTAGAGTGCACCATAATTCTACTAGCTTTGTTTTATGGATATATTATGTATTGTAGACTTCTCACAAAACCATCAGAATCTAAGTATGATATGGCTATAATAGAGGCAAATGATAATGACAATGATATAGAAAATGACAACATGTACCTACATATGATAGATGTGTTGTGATAATGATGTGAGAGGCTCAATTTATATAAGTTAAATATAATGAATGAATGGCTAAGATTAAAAGATATTAAAATAGATGGCTAGGGTTAGATGTCAGGATTAGGGGTCTTGGATAAGGATCTTCTATAGCATTATTTTATGTGAATGGTAGAGACTAAAATATATAATGTGATAATAGATGGTGGAGATCAAAAGTGAATTAAATCGTGGATCAAATATTAGATAATTGTTATCAAATATTTAATAATTGTGGTGAGTGGTTGAAGATAAGGATGTGAGTGGGTAAATTAACTAAATAATATTTAATTAATTTATGGAAAGGAAGTGATTAGAAATAATAAATTAATTAAATAAATAGACTTTATTAATTAATTTAAGAGGAAATGGAAGATTAAATAAATAAATAAAATTTATTTATTTAATATGGGAAAAATGGATTAATGAAAGATGCATTAATTGATTAAATAATAAAATTATTTAATTCATTAAGAAGACATGCTACGATGTGAAGTGATGTTAGGGATGTGTGAAAAATGAAGATGAATACATGTTCATTTCTAGGTTTCTACATTTTGTCCCTCTTTGATACGACATCCCGAAAGGTGGCGTCATGCCAAAGAATAAAAAGATGCCCCAGATGGTGATGGAAAAGGGGATAACACATAATGGAGGCCCCCTTGATAATTTATTCAAAAATATAATTTTTTTAGGTAAAATCTCAAAATGAAGGATAAGGTAGTTAAAATTGGATAGAAGGATAAATTGGAATGAAAATAGAGGCTTAAGGTGAAAAGGGGAGGCCAGGGGTAAATAATGTAGGCTAGGGGTGGAAACTAAGGCTTGGGGAACCTAAAAATAGTGGCAGGGGGCCCATCTTGTTGAGATTAAGGAACACTGAGAGGAGAGGTGAATCAATGTTCTGCAAAACTTATTACTTTGTTCCTTTATTAATTTACCACATACATCCAAAATAAATAAACATGAACACAAGAATATAAACAACAAGATCACAACACATGAACACTACAATTTTTACATGGAAACTTAGTTAAGGGAGAAACCACGGTGGGGCTTAACCCACAAGAAATTTATGCTCTATTAAAAGTATTACAACTGGGAAGGCACATGCCTTCGGGCACACTGCCTAGAGCTTACTACTCAAAGAGGCTCATTGCCTACAAATCAATTACAAAAGTTCACTAGAATGTTTACACTGAGGAATAACATCTAACAATGCAAGATTACAGTTCAAGTTCAGCTCAATACACTGACTTTGTACACTTCATCTCTCTCTTCCCTCCATTACTACTCTGCCATGATCCAGAGCTTAGATCTCTTCACTTTGCACTTGATTCTTCTATATTTTGCACTTATTCCTTCATATTAACACCACTCCTTGAAATGCTCAAACTTATCAATTATATATATCTGTTACATGAAATTGTATTAACTGTAATTAGCCTTAAGAGAAACTTAGAGACTTTTTAAGAATCATGTTTTGTCAGCTGAATCCATGTACAAACACTAATGTGGACCAAAACCTCTATATCCAAGTCACCTTGTATGTCAACCAATACTACTGGATCTCACAAATTACTCAACCAATTACATTTCATCCGTAGAAGGATCAAACACCTAGTCAGCCTATTCTTCACTAGAACGAACTGCTTAACCAGAACTTGATACTCAAATGCATGTAACTTTCAATCCCTACATCACGAAAGGATAAAATCTTGGATTTAGGTAGCCCTAACATCCCTTAAAATTTCCTTAGATCCATAGTACAATATGATTTCCTATGGAGAAATGTAGACTAATATGCTGAACCGTGTCAAATGCTATGTTCCTGTCTATCTATACTTAGATAAATTTGCACTCTTACTTTAGGTATGATCAAATGATTATAATGTAGATGTGTAAGATAGATTTAGTTGCCATCAATGACAACACTTAACATGCCTAGTAGTGTCTCTTGCCAACAATCTCCCCCTTTGGCATTGATGGCATCACTTAGTGAAAAATGACTAAGTATTAGAACAACTCCCCCTTACTATTTACACTTGTGATTTCCAATGCTCACCCTTAGATGGATTCCTCATTTTTTACTTCTTTTCCTCTCCCCCTTTGACATCAATGGCAAAGGCTAGGATTCAAATACATAATTCATGCAAAAATCTTATGTACATGGGTCAAAACTTTAAGTATATACTTATGTATATGAACACACAGTTCTTAAGCCTTGGTCATCAACAAAAAGATATCACCAAAAGTGTTTTTCAATTGTGTCAATTCATTGTCCCAATTTTTCTTAGTGTTGTTCAAAATGGATATATGCCCACTGAACAAAAATGCCTGTGATTCTACCTTCTGAAGATTGGAAGGATCGCTAGTAGCAGCAGCAGCTTAGGATTCTGCCAATATATCATACATAGTCTCCAACTTAGGGGAAATCAGTCCCTAGAGCTCATCTAATCTACCCAAAACTTTAACTTTTTCTTTCTCCAAATCATCTAATTCATTCCACAAACTCACTACTTGGCATTCTTTGATTTCTATAGACTCAGTATATGACTGAGACCGATTTAGACAAAACTTATAAATCTCTGCACCTTGAGATAGAGAATTTTGAATACTCTTTACAATGGTATTAACCACTGATCTATCATTACTATTTTCCTTATTTCAGAAAATCTCTTCTCATTATATACATTTTTTACTTTAACTTCTGTTGATTTTTCTAAGGTTTCAAAATGAGTACTTACAGAGTTTATTAAACTCTTCAACTGACCAGAGGGAGAGTCAGATGAATCCTTTTGAAAATTTGGCATAATCTTTTCCAAAATTCTAGAGGTAAGACCAAGAAACTCACTGTCCTCAATGTGAGTTTCTAGAATCTCCTCTCTTGCTTTTTCTTGTGCCACAAATGCTAACTTCATCTTTTGTAGAGGGGAAAGAGTGTCAAAATTGATAGGTCCTTGAATCAGCTCCTGTTCATCAAACTCAATTTTGTCTTTCTCAAGTAATTTCTTCACTACATTTGCAGTGTCTCTTGCCAAAAATGCAGCTCCATTTTCAGATCCTTACCCGCATTATCATCTTTCTTTTTCTCTTTAATATTCTTTGTTGTTTCTCCTTCTTGTTCATTCTTGTCCTTAACCTCTTTTTCTTCTTGTTCTTTATTCTTTACAGAGTCATCTTCACCAATAGCATCTACTTCTGTATTGATCTCTATATATTCTCCAGCAAATTGGTCCAGAGGAATTTGAGTGTCCTTTGCACCATCAAAATTAACTTCCTCCACCATCTCTTCATCTCCTTTATTTAACATTTCATCTTCCAGAGCAGAGATGTTAGCTTGTTGTTCACTTTATTTCAACTCCTCAATATTTGGAATGGAGGAATCAATTTCATTATTAGTTTCTTCTTCAATAGTGGGAAGATTATGCCTTTTCAACGCATTCAGAAAAATCTTTTGAGTATCTTCAACTACCTTATCAATCTCTCCCAAGATGAGCATCTTGGCAAGAGACACTATGTGGCTACATAAATGTTGTCATTGATGGCAAAAAAGTCCATCTCACACATCCGCAAGACATGGTGTGTCTTTACTGGAAGTCAGATTGAAGAAGTGTTGTGGTCCGGTAAGTAAGAACTGAGTAGGTAGCAAGGTTAGACAGTCAGGTCCAGATCTCTCAGAGGAGGTATCTCAGTAAAGTACAGATTTGGGGAAGTCAAGAGGAGTATCTTGACTGATAGATTCCAAGGAGTTAGCCTCCAGTGATGGAAGAGTGAAAAGATATGAGCACTTGAGTGTTGGGTTCCTGTTTGACAGAGTAGACAGAGGAAGAACTGACCGGCAGAGCATTAGACCTAAATCTAGATGAGATATTGATGGTGATTAAGTTTCTTGAGGTATCATTCATGATTGGCCGACATGATTGATGACTTCTACAAGAATCACCTTAATCCGCATCACTTGGTATGCAAGGATTCAGCTGACAAATCAGAGTTTGGGAAAATATTGACTATTCCAGATGCTGACTAGAAAAGTGTTGAAATCACTTGTGTGGATATATATATACCAGATGGTTTTAGATGTGAATGTGTGTATTGTGTTGTGCAAAGAAAAGTAGAGGGGCAGAATAACAGTAGGAATACAGGTCCATTATGTGACAGGACAACAACACCAAAGAAGAAGAAGAATGACATGTAGTAGATCAGTATATTGAGCCTAACTAGAACTAAATCTCAGCATGTGTGGATGCTTCTCATCAGTTAAAGTATCTAGTTTTCTTGTATAAACTATTGTAGGTAGTGAGCCTCTTGTGAGCAGTGTGCTCTGGTAGTGAGCCTTAATTGGCAAGTGCCATTTGTACAATCTTATTCTTCTAACAAAGAATACAATCTTGGGTTAGTCACCCCATGGTTTTTCCCTTCACAAGGTTTTCCATGTCAAAATCATTGTGTCATGTGTATTGATGTTATTCTCATTTCATGGTTAAATTTGCTTATTTGGTTCGATGCTGCATTAATTGTAAAGGAAGATCAGAAAGCTAAAATAATTAAGATTACTAATTCAACCCCCCTCTCTGTTATCAACAATTGGTATCAGAGCCAAGTTCCTCTAAACAGAACCTAATAGCTTGAGGAAGATCTATGAATTCAAGTGGATGTGTATGGTATGAAGGAACAACTTTAGTTTGCCCTAGATGATCTTGAGCAATCTAACTCTGAAGTCAATGAATTGAAGGAAAGACTTAAACAAGCTGATGACTTCATAAATGAACTAAAAGAGAAACTGAGTATCTCTATGAAAAAGAGAAAGGATCTACTTTAGCAATTGGCAATTCAAGGTGAAGCAAATGATACAAATGAAGACCTAAAGGAGAAGACCAAGCTATGTGAAAAGTTGTTAAAAGAGGTCATTATGGCAAGACATGAAATGGAATCAGGAGTTATGAAATTCACCCAAGAAATTGAAGAGAAAAGAAAAACTGAAGATGATCTAAGACAATCTCTCAAGTAGAAATCAAAAGACTGCCACAAAATGGATAGAATAATTAGGCATCTAGAATCTAATCTTGAAGAAGCTAGAGAAAATGAAGAACAACTTGAGAATCAAATTGACACTCTTAAAAGGGATCTTCAAACAACAAATGAATACAAAGAGAAATTCAAGATAAGCTCTTCTCAACTTGAAGTTCTTCTTCAAAGCCAAAAGAGGGTAGATGACAAGCAAGGCCTGGGGTATGAAAAAGGTGAAATCTCTGGATCTGGTCAGAAGAACTCCAGATCAGAAAATCTAAGAAATAGGCCTAGAAGACCTCCGCTAAGGCAACCAAATGCTCAAAGATATCCATCCTCCAATGGATACTGCAACAACTACAACAACTTTGGTCATAAAGAAAATTAGTGTAGAAAAAGAATGAATCAAACTAATACATCCTTTTCTAGACAGTGCTTCAATTGCAAAAAGTATGGTCACAAATCCCATGAGCGTAGAAATATGCAAATGAACAACTCATTCAATGGTAGGTGCTTTGCATGCAATAGAGTTGGACATATTGCTAATCAGTGTAGATCAAGAGGATATTAGTCAAATATGCAAAGAAATGTTGTTTGCTACAATTACAATAGATCCAGTCATATTGCCAAATTCTGTAGAAATAGAAATCAAGACAAAAGGGGTCAAGAATAGTATAATCATAACCAAGACAAAGGAAAAGGGAAAGTGAATGCGGATAAAATTCAAAGGGAGATGAATAAGATTTGGGTGAAGAGAAGCTCAGAAAATGTTGGGGATGGATCTGCACCAGAATCTGGTGTTGATAATCCTTCCAAAAATTGAATTCATGAGCTCTGGCTCAGGGGGAGTCACTAAGAAAAACAAATTCCCCCAGCCAGTCAATTGGTGCCTAAATTTGGCACACAAAAGGTTGTGGATTAAGGAGCTCTCAGAGGAACATCAAAAGAAGGCTTGGTTAAGATTTGGAAGATCCACAAGAAGATTTGAAGAGTATAATCCTTCCAGATTGATCCAGTTTAACAGTCTTCCAGTAAAAGCAGGTTTTTCACAGTTTGATCTGGTATGATTCTAAATTGAAACATCTTGATCTGTAGACAAATGGGATGATCTAAGGAAAAGGTAGTCATTATGATTCATCTCTAACATCAATCCTAAGTGCATCAAAATGATCCGGATAAGTTTCTCCCTCTCTGAATAAGGAAAACAAGGCAATCAGAATGACTTAAGTTGCACATTTATTGCAGTATGGATTTAGGGTTTTTCTTAGAAATAAAAGGGTTCACTCATTTGTCATTTGCACATTTGCATTCAAGATGAAAAAAAAGGAGCTCTGCAACAAACTGTCTCAATTTTCTCAAGAATCAACCATTGGAGTCTATTCATCTAGATAATCAATCAGTTCACTCCACGAACCCTAGAAGCATGAAAGGTATTTTCTGTTATTGAATATCTCTCTGTAAATCCTTTTTTAAGATGGCTACACTGAATGTTGTAAAGATCATTGATAGGCTGCATCCTAAATCTAAGAAACATCCATATAAATCCCTAGAAGTTGATCCCCTAGGCTCATTTTCAAGCACTCCACATGGGGTTTTGCATGTAGAGGATGTTAGGGCATATATTAATGCGAATATTGAAGAATTTGGGGAATCTAAGCTAGTTGATATCTATCACAAGCATTTGATAGATGACTCGTTTGAAATCAAAACTCAGTATAAAGCCATCTGAGACAAGCATTTTGCACAATGTATTCATTTCCCCTATTTTACAAAAGATGAACGGGTCTGGTATGTTTTGAGCAGGGTGCATGATACCTTCATGTGGTTGAATGGACCATTCAAGATCACAAAAGATGTCATTAGGATAGTTACCAGATTGCACTCATCTAGTGGGATACCTACTCTCAAATCTATGAAGAATCAAACTATGAGTGAAGCTATCGGATTGAAATTTGATAAAAAAGTAATGACAATTGAAGATATTACTGATCCGAATATCAAATTTGTATCAATGATAATTGGATATAAGATATATCACTCCAGCAGGGAGACTTCAGTATCCTAAACTACTGTATACACTGCTTATGAAATGTTGAGAAAGAATGTAGATTATGATCTTTGTGAACTCCTTCTGAATCAATTGATGGAAAACTTGCAAAAGATCAAGAAGGACAAGAAGAATTCCTTCAAGTATGGTGGGTTGATACTGTGTTTGTTCTTCTACTTCATGAATGAGCTTCTCGGATCTAGTGGTTGGGTGTCACAGAATGATAGACCAGTAGCCATCCAAATTAGATATTATATACATGGGCTTGGTGATGCCAAGGCACAAAATACAGCACTCTGGGGCTATTTTAAGAATTTCCAGAGGATGATGCAAGCAAGAGAGAGAATCCCCCAAGCTCTAGTTGAAAAGTATAAGGATACAGTTTGCTTCATGGTAGAAACTGATCAGTGCCTTATGGAGGTAGTAGAGCCAAGAATAGTCTGGATCATGCCAATGGGGTATGAAGTAGATGAGAAAATTGTTGAGCTACATGTTCAACACATGCTTATTCAACCCAAGGATCCTAAAGAAAAAAGGTTTGGAACCTTTGAAGAATTAAGTGTGAAGATCCATGTGGAGCTAAGACAACCGGAAATAAAAACAAAAGTGAGGAGGGAAGTTGAAGAGTTTGCCAAGAAGCATGGAATTTCAAAGGAGACTCTTGATACAAATAGAGAAAAGATAGAAAGGGCAGAGAAAGAGAAGGAAGATGCTCTGGTGGAAGTCCCCTCATGGACCAGATCCTCTAAGACCTCTGCACCTACCACTACTAAGAGCTCAAAGGCATCAAAATTGGAAGCAAAATCATCTGGTAAAGGAGAGAAGAGAACTAATACCAAGGCCACAAGATCATATGCCAGTCAAAAGGATGATGAAGAGACCGAATCTGGTGAAGAGGTCAAGAAAATGAAGAAGAAGAAGAAAACATTCAATGAACCCTCTACTGGTCTAGACAAGAAAGAAGAAAAAATAGATAAAAGTGTTGAGAAGCCTACTCTAGATGATATCATCAAGGCAATTACTGTGGATGGAAACCTGAAAACATTAACATAATTCTATGATGAATGTATTGAAGCTGACTAGAAGATCTTGCAGGATGCCATAGTTAAGTATCCGAATAGCTACAATAAAGCCTTTATTGAGATCATATCTTTAATTCCTAAAATGCTTGAGAAGGAACTTGAAATGAGAAAGAATAATACCAAAGAGAAGGATATGGAGATCCAAGAATAGATAGCCATTTAGCTCTATCCCTCCATCACTCCTAAGAAAAAGAATATGATCTTCAAAGATTGCAAGGATGAGTTCCGGAGCAAAGCTAGAATGAATCAGCTTATGCTTGGAGAAACTGACAAAGTAGAAAAAGAGACAGAAGAGATCCTTCAGAATGCATACAAAAGATTCAACATTCCTATTATAGAGGACTTAGGTGATGATCCCTCGGCTACAGATATTGAAGAAGAATCTACTAAGATAGTAGCAGAAGAGGTTAAGGAGCCAAGGGAAGAGAAAGATAAGGAATTTGAATCCTCTGCTCTGGAAGAGGAGGTCCATGAACAAGAAAACATCACTCCTCTAGTTTCCCCTGCAGACTCTGGATCTAAAGGAGAAGAATAAATAAAGGAGAAAACCAGTCAAGGAAAAGAAGAACAAGAAAACGAGAAAGGTCAAACAAAGAAAGCCTCAGATGATAGTGGCAAGTTTATAGAAAGGGAGAAAACTCTATCTCTGACAAGAGACATAGCAGAAGCAATAAAAGATTTCTTGACCAAAGAAATGATGGAATTTGATGAACCAAAACTACTTCAAGGACCATTCAATTTTGATTTCCTCTCTCTGGTTCAAACCATGAATCTAGCATCCTTTACTTTAGCAAAGGCAAAAGAAAAACTCCTAAAGTCTCGCATGGAAGACTGTGAGATTATAGAAGCTGCATCTAGTGTGTTGGAAAAGATAATGCCATCCTTCCAAAAGAATCTTTCAGCCTCTTCATCCACTAATCTAAAATCTCTAGTTAATAATGTTAGCACACATTTTGTTTCATTAGAGAAGTTAGTAGAAGATAAGGTCTAGAAGGAGTTTTTGGTAAAAAGATTATCAGAGGTACAAGGGTTAATAACCAATGATAGGAGAGTTATGGATATCAGAATAAAATGCCTAGAAAATGCTCTCAAAGATGGGGGAGATATATATAAATTTTCTTTATCTTGGTCTATAATAACTAAGGATATTGAGAAGAAAGTAAAAGAGCAAGAGGATAATCTACTAAGTTTGTCTCAAAGTTTTGACCCTCTTACCACTTCCATAATAAATCAAGAATGTCAGACTATTGCAGTCTTGAATGAAATTAAGAAGCTTGAGAAGGAGAAGAAAAATAGAATAAGTTGGTTGAGTGAAATTAGAGGGATCATTATCCATAAGTTAGAAGCCATGCATGAGACCCTAACTGATGCACAGGCCATAGCCAGGACAAGTGATCCGACAGATCTCAAAAAGGTAGAAGCTTTTGCATTCTTGTTGAGTGGTCACATCTCAATTTTGGACAGGATGAAGCAGAGTTGGGCAACATAGGTTATACAGTTGAAGAAAACCTTTGCGGACGTACTTAAGTATATGTAAGTATAACCTATTTATATACTTATGCGGCTAAGTATAGATTGACTTTTGTAAATTTCGGTGTACAGACCCCACCCTTCACCATTGATGTTAAAGGGGGAGTGAGGAGTAGTGAAAAATGAGGAATCTAGCAAAGGGGGAGCTCTGGTAAAAGTGTACATTAGAACAGAGCATCAGCCAAGGGGGAGTGCAGTGTGACACTTAGTCATTTTTCACTAAGTGTTGCCATCAATGAAAAAGGGGGAGATTATTGGCAAGAGACACTGTGTGACTACATGAATGTTGTCATTGATGGCAACAAAGTCCATCTCACACATCCGTAGGACATGGTGTGTCTTTACTGGAAGTCAGATTAAAGAAGTGTTGTGGTCTGGTAAGCAAGAACAGAGCAGGCATCAAGGTCAGACAATCAGGTCCAGATCTCTCAGAGGAGGTATCTCAGTAAAGTGTGGATTTGGGAAAGTCAAGAGGAGTACCTTGACTAATAGATTCCAAGGATTTAGCCTCCAATGATAGAAGAGTGAAAAGATATGAGCACTTGAGTGTTGGGTTCCTGTTTGACAGAGTAGATAGAGGAAGAACTAACCAGCAGAGCATCAGACCTAAATCTGGATGAGATATTGATGGTGATTAAGTTTCTTGAGGTATCATTCATGATTGGCTGACATGATTGATGACTTCTATAAGCATTTCCTTGATCTGCATCACTTGGTATGCAAGGATTCAGCTGACAAACCAGAGTTTGGGAAAATATTGACTATTCTGGATGCCGACTAGAAAAGTGTTGAAATCACTTGTGTGGATATATATACGAGATGTTTTTAGATGTGAATGTGTGTGTTGTGTGTTGTGTTGTATGAAGAAAAGTAGAGGGGCAAAATAACAATAGGAATATAGGTCTGGTATGTGACAGGATAGCAGCACCAAAGAAGAGGAAGAATGAAGTGTAGTAGATCAGTATATTTAGCCTAACTGGAACTGAATCTCAACATGTGTGGATGCTTCTCATTAGTTCAAGTATCTAGTTTTCTTGTATAAACTATTGTAGGCAGTGAGCCTCTTGTGAGCAGTGTGCTCGGGCAGTGAGCCCTGATTGGCAAGTGTAATTTTGTACTATCTTATTCTTCTAATAGAGAATACAATCTTGGGTTAGTCACCCTGTGGTTTTTCCCTTCATAGGGTCTTCCACATCAAAATTATTGTGTCATGTGTATTGATGTTATTCTCATTTCATGGTTAAATTTGCTTATTTGATTTGATGCTACATTAATTGTAAAGGAAGATCAGAAAGCTGAATTAATTAAGATAACTGATTCACCCCCCGTCTTAGTTATCAACAGAGCATATTCATTCTGATCTTACTCCTGAAGTCCTCTTTCACTTCTTTGAATATCAGGTTATTTTGATTCAGAGTAATTTGAGGACACAATTTTATTAGCACATGCTCCCATAGCTCAAAGTCTTTAGCTTTTGCATTCTCTTTTCTTATTTCTAGAATTTTTGCAAGGCTTTCCAGGATTTCAGAAGTTATTTCAAATAAAGTCTTACTATAGATATTCAGGTATTTGACAGTTGCTTCCTCCAAAACTCTCTTATCAGCATCACTATAGTGATCACAAAATTTAGTCATTGGCTTCAAGTTTCCATCTATAGTAATTGACTTAATGATGTCATCCATAGAAAGAGTAGGCTTCTCAACATAGACCTCTGTCTTATGCCTTTTACATGACTCTATACTTGTGGAGGGCTTCTCCTTAGATACTTTAGCAACTTTGCTGCATGACACCTTCAACTCCTTAACCTCATCATCTGAGTTAGTTTCTTCTTCATCCACTTTCTCCAAACTGACATATGTTATTTTGCCCTTTACCTTTGTCCTTTTATCCTTCCTTATTGATAGGTTTCTCTACAGTAGGAGAAGGTGACACACCAGAGGTTGAACTAGAACTCTTAGTAGTCCTTGCTTTAGAAGTGGAATCCACCAAAACACTTCTCTGTTCTTTATCCTGTTTCTCCTTCTCATCTTTCTCTATCCTTTCCATGTTTTGTCTCATAGCTTCCTTTGTTATGCCAATGCTATTTGCATACATTTCAACTTGTCTTTGAATCTTTCTCTTAGATTTAGGTTTCTAGAGCTCAACATGCAGTTTCACATTGAGTTCACCATATGTCCCAAATCTTTCAACTATGGTGTCCTTTAGTTTATTCAGAAGGCGTTGAGCATACATATCCAATACTTACTCATCAACTTCATACCTCATGGGCATGATCCACACAGTTCTTGGTTCAACTACTTCCATTAAACACCAATTTTTATCCGCCATAAAACATACTATATACTTATATTTTTCAACTACACATGTAGGGATTCTTTCCCTTGGTTGCTTCATGTTCTAAAAATTCTTCAAATATCCCCAAAGAGTAGTCTTTTGGGCATTGGAGTCACTAATCTTGTTCAAGTGTTCTCTTATTTGTATGCCAATAGTCTTATCACTAGTCCAACACATGCTTTTCTTGCCAGGTAACTTATTTGTGAAATAGAAGAACAAACATAATACCAATTTACCATACTTGAATGTATTCTTATTGTCATTTTTTATCTTGTTTAGGTTTTCCATCAACTAGTTCTGTAGCAACTGACACAAGTCATAGTCAACATTCTGTCTCAAGATCTAATAAGATGCATAGATAGTTGTACCAGATTCAAATTTCTCCCTACTAGAATTATATATCTTGTATCTAATCACCATTGCTGCAAATTTGACATCTGGATCAGTGATGTCATTTATTGTCATTGCCCTTTTGTCAAACCTTGAACTAGTAGCATCAGTTATAATTTGATTCTTTATTGACTTTAACATTTGCAGTCCACTGGATGAGTTTAACCATGTCATTGCCTTGATGGTGTCCTTGGTGATCTTGAAGGGTTTCATTAACCACATAAAATCATCATGCATCTGACTCAACACATACCAGACCCACTCATCTTCATCAAAGGATGGAAATCCTATAATCTGAATGAAATGTTTATCTTGTAGTGCCTTATACTCCATTTTAAGACCATGAGTTTCATCCCTCAGATGATTCTTGAACAAATCTACTAACTTTGAGTCCCCAAACTCATCCATGTTAGCATGAATATAAGACCTAATATCTTCAACATGCAACACACCATACAGAACACTTGAAAAGGCACCTAACGAATCAACCTCTACTAATTTGTGTTGATGTTTCTTAAACTTTGGCCTAGGTCGATCAGTGATATTCATGACCAGAGGTGTAGCCATTTCAAAAAGATCACAAGTTTAAAGCTTCGCAGAAAAATACCTTTTTCTCCATGGGATTAGGGCTAGCTGATAAATTCACCTGTTGTACTTCAAATCTTTGAAATCTTAGCTCAAGCACTCTTCTTCTTGTTTTCTTCAAGTGTAAAGTAATTCAAATGTTGAATGGATGACTTTTTATGCTCTGCAAAACCTAATTCACCATTGTAATAATTGCTCTTCCCTAATACATCTGGTTGCTCTAATTTTTAATATTGTTAATCTTCAATTGCTTGACAATCAATTGCTTTAGCTTCTTTTCTTCTAAAAATTGCCTCGATAGATCTGCAATAGGCTTCTTTATCTTCATTCATAATGCTAGATTCAAGCACCCACTTACTGGCAGGGGGAATCAAATTTTCAATGCAGCTCCCCCTGAGCTAGAGCTCCTATTTCAATTCCCAGAGGAATTATTAGCATTGGATTCTTGTGCAGATCCATTGTCAACATTTATTTCACCTTTCTTCACCCATGTTTTATTCATTTCATTATGGATCTCATTCAAATCAACTTTGCCCTTTCCTTTGTCCAACTTCTACTCTATTTTTCCTTTACCTACCTATGAGTTCTCCTTTTTTCTTCTACAAAATTTAGCAATGTGTCTAGATTTATTGCAGTTGAAACACACAATCTTATTTTTCTGACAATTACATGTTGGAGTAGGTTTAGATCTGCATTGCATTAAAATATTCCCAACTTATTGGAAGTAAAACATCTTCCATTGAACACTTGTTTGTTCTTAGGAGGATTCCTTGATCCACTTCTACATTCCTTAGCCTTATGACCTATCTTTTTGCAATTAAAGCATTGGCTGAAGAAAGATGATGCATTTTGATTCACTTGACTTCTGCATTGATTAGCTCTATGACCATACTTATTGCATTTGAAACAATTGCCATTGAAAGATGGATACCTTTGAGCATTAGGTTGTCTCACTAGAGGTCTTCTAGGATTCCTTCTTTGATTTCTTTGACCGGATCCAAATCTTTCACCTTTCTCAATTCCCAGACCATGCTTATCATCTACCTTCTTCTAACTGTCAAGCATCACCTCAAGTTTAGCTGAGATTATCTTTAATTTCTCTTTATATTCATTTGCAACTTCTAGGTCATGTTTGAGAATGTCAATTTGTCTTTCAAGTTCTTCCTCATTGTCCCTAGTTTCTTATAGATCAAACTCAAGATGGTAAATTATCATATCCAATCTACAAAATTATTTTGTTCATTCTTTTAGAGATTGATTTAGTTTTTCCCCAATCTTCTTCATTCCCTCAATTTCCTTGGTTACTCTCATCACCCCGGATTCCATCTCATGTTTTAGGACAACAACTTTTTTTGCTATCTTCTCACATTCTTTTGTCTTCTCCTTTAGAGCCTCATCCATTTCATTGTCTTCATTATGATTTGCTAGCTGATGAAGTAGCTCCCTTCTCTTTTCATTATATTTGCTCAGTTGTCCTTTAAGGTCTCAACAAAATCTTTAGCATCCTTAAGGTTGTCTTATAGATCTCTAATTTCTACTCTAGACAGATCAAGATTATCTAAGGCTACTTGGAGTTGTTGATTGATGCCATCAGAATGTCTGAATGAACCCATTGAAAACACCTCCCCAGATCTTCCTCAAGCTATTAAACTTCTTGTAAGAAACCAAGTGATACCAATTGTTGAGATTAAGGAACACTGAGAGGGGGGGTGAATTAGTGTTCTGTAAAACTTATTACTTTGTTCCTTGATTAATTTACCACATACATCCAAAATAAAGAAGCATGAACACAAGAACAGAAACAATAAGATCACAACACATGAACACCAAGATTTTTACATGGAAACCCAATTAAGGGAAAAACCACGATGGGGGTTAATGCACAAGAAATATATACTTTGTTAAAAGTATTACAAATGGGAAGGCACATGCCTTCGGGTAGGATAGGCTTAAACAACACACACTAAGCTTTAACTTTCTTAGGTGGCTAGTGGGCCCCTTCTCTTATTGACACATTAACAAGACATAGTAAGAGTCTAAAGGGCCCACCAACCACCCAAGGAAGTCAAAGCTTAGTGTGTACTGTTTAAGCCTAGTGCTTCAAGCACAGTACCCAAAGCTCACTGCTCAAAGAGGCTCGCTACCTAAAAATCAATTACAAAAGTTCACTAGAATGGTTGAACTAAGGAATAGCATCTAACAATACAAGATTACAATTCTAGTTGAGCTCAATTCTAGTTGAGCTCAATACATTGACTTTGCACACTTCATCTCCCTCTGCCCTGCTTCACTGCTCTACCATGATCTAGGGCTTAGATCTTTGCACTTCACACATAATTCTACTCTAGTTCACACTTATTCCTACATTTTCATACTACCAATCCTTGAAATTCTCAAACTTGTTGATTATATATATCTGCTACATGAAATTGTATTAACTGTAGTCAGCCTTAAGAAAAACTTAGACTTTTTAAGAACTCTATTTTGTCAGATGAATCCATGCCCAAACACCAATGAGGACCAAAAAATTTGTATCCAAGTCACCTTATATGTCAGCCAATACTACTGGATCTAACAAAGTACTCAACCAAGTACTTTTCTTCATCCGCACAAGGATCAAACACCTAGTTAGCCTATTCTTCACCAAATTAAACTGCCTAACCAAAACTTGATACTTAGATGCATGTAACTTTCAATCCCTTCATCACCAGAGGCTAAAATCTTGGATTTAGTTAGCCCTAACATCCCTTAACATTCCCTCAAATCTCTAGCACAATATGATTTCCTGTCAAGAAATGTGGACTAATATACTAAACCCTATCAAATGCTCTGTTCCTGTCTATCCAGACTTAGATAAATTTGCACTCTAACTTCTAGTATGATCAAATGATGTAATGTAGATGTGTAAGATAGATTTAGTTGCCATCAATGACAACACCTAACATGCCTAATAGTGTCTCTTGCCAACACATCTCTCTTCATTTGCACTCATAATCTTTAGAAAATTTAGAGAGAAGAAAAAGACAAAGGAGATAGCAAACATCATGACAATTCCTCAACACAATCATCACGATGAGAGGGTTAGGAGCTTCCAATGACTAACAGGAGTTGGTAGACTGGTATGTGACTAAACCTAGGGCCTTATGGGTAGGTTTGGGGATGGGTTAAGTGTCATTAATGCTACGTAAAGAGAAAAAAGTGTAGGTGTGGCTTTATGAAAGTGCACCCTTGTGATTGAGTGGTGCTTGTGTGAAAAAGTAGTGTGCCTATGCTAGATCAATGCCTGTGTAATGAAAAGCATGCTCGCATAATCAAGTAGAGTGTCTGCAGGAGGAAACAATGTACTTTTGTTTAAAAGAACACCTAGGTAAGAAAATGGCACACTTTCACTATAGAAGAGCACCTAGGTGAAAGAATGGTGGGCCTATGCTCAATAGTGCACTTAAAAGAAAAAAATGGCATGCCTATGGGTAATAATGGGGCTATACATGAAAAAGACATGCTTTTATAGTTAAGAAAAATGGTAGGGGTTTTGAATTAGGCAAATGCCTGACTTAGTGATTTGGATGGATGTAGGAGAGACCATTAGTGATACAGTCATGAGTTAGGTGACCTATGATGATGAGCCTATTCCCATAGTTCACTGAGGAGGAGAGGGACTTCGTAGTAGCTATTAGGATGATTCATATAGTTTGGATACTAGAGATCAGGGCTCATATAGCCATGGTGACTGCACTCATTGAGAGCTGGCATAGTGAGAGGATCACATTTCTCCTACCCACTAGGGAGATGATGGTAATGTTAGATGATGTATGACAGTTTTTAAGGATACATATTCACAAGTCCTTGATCATATACAACCTATGTATAGGAGTGGCTGCACTAGGGAGAGGGTTTGATGATGATGACCTACCTATAGATGGGACTCAGTTGGATTTGATGTAGGTGGAGATAGATTCCCCACTGCAACTATTTATAGCAGGATTGATCTTATATGTGTTGGTACTAGGGCAATGGATGAGGCACTTTGCCATAAGATAGGGAGATGTGTTGGAGCAGATGATAGATGGTGAGTTGTTCACTTGGGGACCTTGCATATTAGCTCACTTATATAGGGATTTACATAGTTGTGTATATAGTAGGAGTTAGTATCTTGGTTGTGGAGTGAGACTACTGCATGCGTGGGCATGGAAGCACATTGTTGTACTGAGTCCATTATGTGATCGATCAAGAGGTGAGGATGATCTTTACTACTAGTTATATGCAGGGATACTACTATCAATGTGTAGGGGATATATGGATTACTGGAGACAAGTTTTGGATGAGTTGGACACTGTCACATGGCGACCATGGAGGGAATGTGAGGCATGGGAGGATGATGTTGAGAAGTTGTATGTGTGACATACTAGATATATCCTAGGGTGGACAACAAAGACTGTGGAGAGATACATGCCGAGACAGGTGTTATGACAATTTAGTGAGAGATAGAGTGCACTTGTGCATGAGGCAATTTTTCCTAGGGTCACAACTAGGGATGTCAGATTATGGGGATTGGCTCTAGATCCTAAGATTCAACTGGCTGATTTTTAGGGACTTATATCAATGCCATGGGTACCTCCAAGTGCTAAGGTAGAGGACACAAGTACTAGTCTAGTTTATGATGTATTGTGGGCCACTCACATGCCAATTTGGTTGACTATACTAGGGACACATGTTGGCTAGGTGGTAGCCCCTTCATTCCAGAGATAGGTCAGATGATGTTTGGAGGAAGACATAGGAGGATAGGCTAGAGGAGATGGAGGAGGTGACATAGGTGGTGATGATGGAGGACAAGCTACTCAAGTTCCTTAGGTGGCACAATTGGGTGCCCCAGATGTTCCTGGAGAGGATAGGGAGGACATGGAGACACTACAAGAATCTTGTGATAGCTAATAGATGGAGGTTGAGTGGTTACAAGGTTTATTGGTTGGTCTGGTGGTGGTGATGGATAGTTCCCTCTTATAGATTCAATCCCTATAAGGATAGGTACATGTATTACATACGCAGGTATAGGCTTATGTAGGGGGTGGATATGGAGATGCATTATTTTAGTATCTCATAGTAGATTGGGATGCCTTGAGAGTGGAGAGGGATACAACTATCACGCAGAGGATGATTGCAGAGGCCATAACTACACATCTCCAATAGGAGTAGGATAGAGCACAAGGGATTATAGTAGGTGGCAAGATGAGTTAGATGTCGACTGATATGATGAGTATATAGGGAGAGTTGGCTATGGTGATGAAAATAGTAGAGTACTATCATACTCTATATCATAGTGTTATATCAGAGGATCAAAGGGTACTTAGCTTCAACACAAGGAGTAGATCAAGAGCTATGGGAATAGCTAGATTAGCTAGATCGAGACCATAAGTTATGGGACCTCCTCCACCTAGGGATCATGAGGCATAGGGTCCACCACTGACAGGGCCATTAGGATAGACTACAAGGACTTAGGGATCATGCCCTCCTCCTCCTTTGACAATAGAACCATAGCCTACACTATCGACACATTCAGAGGGAGGCAACTCATCTTGACCATGCATAGATAGATGGATATGTATTATGATGTCTATAGGCTCTATGTATTTTGATAGCTCTACAAAACCTATTAGACATAGATATTGTATCATGACCATTTTGTAATATATATATATATATATATATATATATATATTGTTGATGTAAAAATAAGGTAGGTTGAAATGTAGTTAAGGTAGATTCAATCAAACCCTCCTTTCACAATAATATTCAAAGAACAACAATTGAGCTGAATCACTATAGATGGAGATGACTCAGCTACATATTGATGTCACTTAGGAATGATATGGAAAGATAGATTAGATTGGTAGATTTGTCAAACCCTAGTTCAATTAATCCTTAAACCCTAATTATATGAAATTGGATACAAACAAACAAGATAATACAAATGCTCACACATGAAGCCAATAAATACATATTAGAAACACACCAGAATTTAGATTTTAAGAGATAGAAATTCTGAGGACATTGGGGAAGGTGCCCAAGTCTAGTAGGGAAGTTTTTCTATAGATCTGGAATAGTGAGGTGAGTAAGAGTGCAACCTACTTTAGAGTTTCTAGAGATACTAGTCGGGAGGACTATGGGGTGGGTGCCCTAGTCTAGTAGGTTAGGTTTTCAACACTTTCTTCTTAGATTCTAAATCTCTATCTTCTACTCAGCTTCTCTACAACTCCACTTCATCAAATCCCACACTTGTAACCTGCAATCACAAAGAGAGGGGTTTGCGGATTGTGGTGTGTAGGACCTTGCCTTGGTCAAGTCCTAGAATGGCATTCAAGCCTTCCAACACTATTCTTAGATAGTGTGTGTCCTTGGTGGACAAAGGCCAAATCAAATGATGAAATAGATTGATTGAAACATAAATAGATGTCGCCTTGTAGGTGAAGCCCTCATAGAGATGAAGATCTTTCACATCATGAGGAGATGGATTGATGAAGCCAAGTCTACAACAAACAAACAAAATAACAACACAATTATGCTCTGCAACAAATGAATGCCTTGAAATCCCTTAGCTCAATATCACAAGTTCACATTATCCATCTAGGTTTAAATTGAAGTCTTTTAAACATGTTTATATATGCAATCCTACTAAACTTTCATAATTCAAATTAAAAAGGTCGACAAAGGGAAACCTTTTTAAAGGTCCTATGCTGACAATTTAGATTTAGGTCCTAACAAAATAGGCCTAGACAAGGGCATAGGTGCCCAAGTCCAAGGCATGATTTTAAGTCATGATTAAGCATTAAAATGGGCCCCTAAGCCCCATTTGACATGGGTTTTTGGGGAAATTGCTTTGGGATAAGTTTTAAACATGCTTAATGAAATTAAGGGGACCTAGGAGCTAAACTAGGAGGTAAAAAGTCATAGTGAAACTTTTTACGACATAACATTTAGCCCCTACTTTAATGTATGTATGGTCTTATGATATATACATGCATTAAAGTATGGTCAAAAACACATCAAACATGCCAGGAACATGAAGCTAAGGCATACACAAAGATTGGAGGACTATTTCTAGTCCCTAGTCTCAGGTAAGCACTAGAAAACACATGGAAGACATGCAAAACACAATGAAGATAGTAAGAAACACACAAAACATAGAGATTAAAGTGAAAGCATGTAATACACAATGAAGACATGAGAGCAATCACATAATACACAAAGAAGACATTAATATAGCATTTATAATTGAAATAAAATCCTAAGTAAGGGCTGGAGAGGGCTCATGGCAATGCACTTTAGACTCCCAAAAATATGTAAAACAAAGACCTAAATGTGGACAGGGCTCATCGCCGTGCACCTTTTGATGACACTTAGGGGAAAAATGCCAAACAAAGACCTGAATGTGAAGGGGACTCATCTCCATGTGCCTTTAGACCACACTCAAGGGAAGACAGAACAAACATGCAAGAAAAATAAATAGAATACACAAGCACTGCATAGCGCTACATAGACATACTATATTTCTTATACATGGAAAACACTAGTGGTGGAAGGAGCTTATTTCTAGGTCCCACCATTTAAAACATGCCAAACACAACTAAAGGTTGAGCTACACTACCACAACTACCAAAGACATGCTTAAGGGTGGATGACTAAAGATCCAGCTCCACCTCGTGATGAGGACTTCATATAAAGGGATGTGCACTAGCTCAAGAGATACACCACCCTACTTTTTGTAGAAGGGCTTTCAAAATGCAACCCCGCCCATGTAATGGAGACACATTATAGTGAAAAGGAAGAATGTGCTCGAAGTATACAATCCCACCCACATCACGGAGATGCCTTATAGTGAAAATGAGGTATATGCAATAGATCAATGTATACAAACATGCTTTCTTAGTGTCAAATAATCAAGCAAATACCATTATATATGCCCCAACCTTAAGGTGGTTGATGTCACTTACCAATATCAAGCACATTAAGGTAGAGTGAAAACATGCAAGAGAATAAGAGCTTTTGTAAAGCCCATGCCCCCAAAGGTGACATGTGCCACGATCGCTGAATGTTCCCACAAATACATTGATAAGATATGCTAATATAATCAAGAGATAAGGTTATAACATCTTACTCTAAGATATTAACCAAATCAAATCATGAAAGCTATGTATGTATTAGATCACATTCAAGAAACCAAGGCTACACTTACAAGTTTGGATTTGAGTATAGCCATTGGGCTTATACTACAGGTATCTCAAGAAAGGAGAAACTATATTGCAAAGGTTTTTTAGAAGAGATAAGACAAAATGATACATCAAACAGAGTGATTCCACTAGTCAAGTGTCATATATATATATCAACCCCATCTTCATATATGGACTAGGTCCATTTTTTCTTACTCACCAAAGGGACACACGGTTCGTATCAGTACTTGTTTATTTTCATCACCCACTGACTAGGTAGAACCACTAAAGAAGGTAAACAATAAAAATGAGAGAGGAGAACACATGCCTTAGGAACACCATGTAGGAGGATGCCCCCAACACATCAACCACAATGCTATGCCCCTAAGGTACAACACACAATAATGAAATAGAGAATAGAAGGATAGAAGAATGATGAAACAAATAGAAGAATGGTCACAATAGAGGTGTTCTCCCAGTATCCTTGACCTTACAAGAGTATCAAGGGTCATCCTAGGAGAGATAAACATCACATAACACAACATGGGGAACACAACACAATGCTAACAACATATATATCTAGGAGGCCACTCTTGTGAGCAACTAGAATATGTGCTACATCGAGTGTGGCTAAAGGAGGGAGAAATACTTACCATATTCAATGGGATATTTCCCAGCAGACAATCCTTGTCTATCACCTTAGGATATCTCGCATGTACTTTTGGTCTTGTTGTTATTGTATTAACATTAAGTTTAGGACAACAGTAGGCTTTGGTGGGCTTCAAAGAATGATATCCAATAGTGGCCGTGTAATTAATTCTAGCAACTTGTAAAGGTACTTAGATTCCTTGTTGATTTAAACGACAACCATTGCCTATGTAGTCACAATTTTTATACAAAATTTGAAATCCACAACCATATAGAGAGTTCATCTCTTTAAAAAATGCCGAGGCCTTGTAAGTCTCATAATCTATAGTATAAGTAAAAGTATTGTCTTTGTTTTCTACCAAGGAGACTTTGGGTTTCTTAGGTGTTTCTAAAGATTGCTTGGATGAGATCGATGCAACTTTTGATGTGTCAGGATTAGAGCTATTAAGTTTATATTCCTCTGTAAAGGAAGGAGTAAAATCTATTGAACCCCAATAGTCACCAAAAAGTGTGTTTGGTGGTTTAGAATCTTGTACAACATTATTTGTGGCAAGATGTATTGATGAATGAACTCGTAAGTTGTTTAGACTCATATGATTGTTAACTCATTTTTGCATTTAAATGTGTAAACAATTATTCAGATCAAGATCAAATTTAATAGTGTGAAGTTTTTTTTCATAAATAAACTTTATTGATCGATGGAGATTAGACATAATTGTCCCCATGGCATGAATCTATGGTCTATCGAGAATCATATTATATGAAAGTAAACTAGGCATGACATAAAAAAGGATAGATAATGTCATGGGTCCAACCTTTATGGGTAAAGTTATGGTACCCATGGATTGTCTACCAACATTATCAAAGCCACAAATGCTAATCCTATTTGGTTTGATTAAAGAAGTGTTGATATTGATTTTGTGTAGTAAGTCAATGCCACAATCATTAAGAGCTAATCCATTGTCAATCATAACTTGCTTTATAAAATTTGTATCTATTGTGACAAATATTACAAGTGGATCATTTTCATTTTGAACTTCAATTGATAGTAATTCATGTGGTTGAAACATAATATTTGTTTTTGTTGCATGCATACAATCTAACAAAGCTTCTAAATAATTCTACTTAATATAAGGTGGTACAATCACCTTTTGTAAAGCTTCTTGGAGCATTTTGTGCTATGTAGGGGATGTTTGTATTAAATCCCAAAGAGAGATCATTCTAGAGTAGCGCAAAGTTGTTGAACACAATCATATTCCTAACCACCTTTATGAGTAAGATGAGGTGGTGGAGGAATCATAGGTTGAGAAGATGGAACATAGACAAGCACATGTGGTTCTTTCTTTCTTTACTTGTTATTATGAGTGTTATATGTGTGAGAAATCACATTGTAATGTGGTTGTTGTAACACATTTTGAACACCTTGTTTCCTTTGAGTGATTTGTCTTGCATAATTTAGAATGTAATCCAGGGGTCAAGGTGGTTTTTGATCACCTTGAACCATAATTAATGACCTCAAGCGGTACTTTCATCGGGTCTGCTATAAAAATCAGAGGATAAGGCAAAAGCCAAGTCTAACCGGTATTAGCGCTCACCATACAGTGCTAACTTGAAAGGAGGTGTACCTTTGTGTATATTAAAACTCCTAGTAGGGTTAGTTCAAGTCTTAAGTGGCTTGCTGGATGCTCATGGGGTGTCGGTCCCGCAGATTTTCATTAGAACCTCCTTGTGATAGTGGCCTTGCCTTAACTAGGACTTGTTGAAGTGTCTTCACGTGCTTGCTTAACCATCATCACATTATTCCAAACTAACAACTTGCTTATGTGTCTTGTGTGAGTGATTCATGTGTGTATATGCATAATCATTTGTTTGAATATTGCCACATCATGCTCTAAACACCCAAACACATAAAGACAAGTCATCCTACACATTCTTCCAATAAAATTCAAACCCAATCACTTTCATCCCAAACATAGCCTAGTCATCATCCAACCCAAACATAGCCAAGTCATCCAAATCATCTCTACATCATCATCAACCTAGTCCTAGTCAACACTTGTCAAGATGGTCGTAATCATTCAAGGGGGCTATCCCTCTAATCATGAGATAAATCCCAAGCCTAAGGTGACAATTCAAGGGGGTTATCCCTCTAATCATGAGACAAGATCTAAGCCTATAATCACAATTCAAGGAGGCTACCCCTCTAATTCAAACAATGCAATAAAACCAAAGCCCAAGATCACAATTAGAGGAGCCCCTCTTCCTAATCCAAATCATGAGAAGAAACCAATCACAATTAAAGGTGGCTATCTTCCCAATCCAAATCATGAGAAGAAACCAATCACAATTAAAGGTGGCTATCTTCCCAATCCAAATCATGAGAAGAAACCAATCACAATTAAAAGTGGCTATCCTCCTAATCCAAGTCATGAAGACAATCTAAGACCAAAGATCACAGTCAAAGGAGCCTCTCCTCTTAAGACCAAGTTTATACTTTGAGGAGGTCATCTCTTTACTTGTGACGATGAGACAAGTCCAAAACCCAATCCATCCACACATCAAATCAATTCCACATCAACTTATCCCACTTCATACCAATCTAATCCATCCACACATCAAATCAATTCTGCATCAACTTATCCCACTTCATATCAACCAAATTCATCCACATGTCACATCAATCCTTCATCAACCTATAACAACCCTTATCCATATCAATCCATATCACAACAACCATTATCCTATACAATCCCTCCACCACAACACCATCACAACTTCCAACAAATTCAACCACAATCCTACATGTCACCCACCTCAACTTCACACCAACCTAATCCATCCACCTATCATGACAATTCCATATCAACCTATGCCACATCAACAAATCAACCTTCACCCCAACATTATCCAATTTCTCATTTTAACATTCCAACATACCACCAAGCCCATCCACAAGGCAACCAAGTGTCATCACAATAAGAACATGTAAGCCCAAATCCACCTTGGCAACAAGATCAAATGCCCTCAACTTCATATCGACCCCAAGATCTTTTGTCTACATATCCCACCATTTCACTCAACCACCAAGACTATCAATGGCCTCCACAACAAGCACAAGTGAGCCCAAGTCCACCTTTGCAACAAGAAGCACATGCAAGTCCAAATGGCCCTTTGTACATAAACCATGCAAGCCTAATGCAACAAGACTTAATTACCTTTGACAAGGGAGATACCAACCTAGCTAATTCATCCTATGAGTGGCCTTCACCATCCAAGCACATGCCAACACATGAGCCAACTACTATCCCAACACCACCATGTGATCCTACTCCTAGTCCATTGGTTCATCAACCTTCCAAACCACCAAGCCCTTCATTACCTTCATCACCATGTCATTCTAATCCTTCACCAAAGGATGCAGCTGAGAGAGTTTTACAAAGGATGCTTGAAGCAAAACTCATTGAACTTCCTGAAGTCAAACCATGTGAAGAAAGTCCATATGATGAACATGGTTATTGTGCATACCATAGGACCAAAGGCCTTGATACAAATGCATGCCCCATGTTTTTCCCAATTGTTTACAAGGTGTATCAACATACAATAAGAAATCATGCCACATCATTCAAATCCCATGTGTCACCCTCATGCAATCCAAATCCTAATCCACCCAATCCAATTAGCCCCCAACATAATCCTTGTCCTAAGCCTAAAACATCATCCGCTATTATTGTTCATCCATTATATTTCCCATCCACTCATACCCTTGCGAAGGATGTGATTCATTGGCTACTAGCTAGGAATAAACTACCCCCATGTCAAACACCCATTCATGAGCCTACCAAAGAACTTCCAAAGGTCATAATCTCATCATGTGGTCCACCTATCCTTGAGCCTATCCAAAAGCCTTCAATTAACATTCTTAACCCTTCAAGCCCATCATGTGACCTACAAGCCATCAAGCCTATTTGCGAACCTTCTATCATTAATCCAAGTCAAGAGTCATCATGTTCTCATGTTGTTGACCAAGAACCCATCCAAGAGCCTTCAACTTCCATTCAAGCAACCCAAGAGGTATGTCAAATATTTAATCCTAAGCATGTGGAAACATTAAGCCCTAGTCCAACTCAAGATCAAAACACTTTCATGCAACCCATCCATAACATGTATCTTTTCCTTGATCAAGATGATAGCCATAATGATGAACCTATCCATGAGCCACTTGATCCTATCCATCTCCCAACAACCATTCATGAGCAAGCTATCCAAATTCAACCTATCCATAACATTTACCTTCTTTATGATCAAGATGATACCTATAAAGAATCTATCCATGAGCACCTTAATCCTATCCATAATCCTATATCTATCCATGAGCAAGATATCCAAATTGGTCATAGTCATCCACCATCTAGCTCTATCCATAATGAGCAAACATCCACTTGTCATGATGAGACACTTGTCCCCCAAGTAAGTATAAAAGATCAAACAAATAACTTGGATCTTAGTGAACACAATGCTAATCAAGATCCTAATGATCCTCCTTCCATATCCACCATCGATTCCACTTCAAATCCACCATCATATCCCCTTGGTCTTACCACCCTTATACATGAATGTTCTTCTTTAGGACAACAATGACCTTTATCCACTTCATCTTCTTCATCTAATAATGAACTCAAGTCTAGTGTTCAAACCACACCTAGTCCCATCGTCCATCGCATACTCCAAAACATGAACTACCAAGGCAAAGGTCTAGACCTTTATGAACAAGGTATTTTGGAGCTAAACCATGTCAAGATCGCCCCATGCTCATATAGCCTTGGATACACACCCCAAGGTAAACAAGGCCAAGATGTTGGTAATCTCTTCATGCATCCTAAATCTACCACTTACCATCATATATCCTATCATATACCCAAAACATGTGTTGCCATTCCATCTCCATCAACCTACAAATGTCAAAAGTATGTGACTATACACCTTATGCCATCCACTTTGCCTCCACTTTTACCAACTCTAAATATCCCTCCATCCACCTTGCCACCATTGCTTCCAACACCTAACATACCTATCATTCACAAGTATCCTTACATCACTAATCATGGCCAACAAAAGCACACATCGCCTAAGCATAAAGCTTTTAATCATTCCATCCACTCCACCCACCCCATGGGATTCAAAAGCAAAAATTTTGATGCCTCTACTTATAAAGCTAACAATCCTACCAAAAATCCTAAAGGTATTCATACCTTAGGACATAAAGAATCAAACTCAAAGAAAAGTTCATCTAAGCAGGCATCTAAACCCTTACCTCCAAAAGTAAAGCCCAAAAGCAAAATGGTTTGGGTTCCTAAACAAATAGCTAGCAAAGTGTTTGAGGCATCCTCATCCACATCTAAGTAACCATCCAAGCCCATACCTCCAAATGCAAAGCCCAAAAGCAAAATGGTTTGGGTTCCTAAGAAAATAGCTAACAAAACAAATGAGGCATCCTCATCCACATCTCAAGAATCCCAATCACCTATCTCCATCCAAAAGCCTACTTCCATCCAAAACTTCCATTCCCTTCAAAAATCCTACAAGCAAAGCAAAAGCACTAAAAATACTAAATCTATGTGGGTTCCTAAATCACTTCATCAACCATCTCCTAAGCAAACATCTCCATTGCTTCCTACACCACCATCTCATCAAAAGCTTCAATGTTTATCACGGTGTGTGGAACCGTTGGTCATGGTTCCCTTCCACTCCGCAGCACCTCCACATAACTACATCTCCCCATCTTTCATCCATTATCCTACATATCTCCCCCATGCTATCCCTATGGCCCATGCTTTGGCATAAAATTTTCATCCATCTTCATTCCATAAGCCTATATAAATCCACACCATAAGCCACTAGCCTACCCTACTGTAATTCCACATTATAATCCATTATCCACTTAATCCATCTCCCATCCATACAATCCCTTATCAACATCTATGAGCACACTTGACATGATCCATGCGAAGACATCATCTATCTCTAATGGGACACTATCAACCTTCATAGAACTAGACAATTGAGTCCCTCCTATCCATTACCATGGTGAAAACCTGGTAAATAGGTGCCATGTGTAATTTTCATCCCATCTAAAAGCAAAAAAGAAAAAAAGAAAATAAAAGAAAAAAAATCAAAATAGTAAAGAGAAATCCTTTTGTCCAACGGTGAAAACCTACTAAATAAGCGCCTTGGATAAGTACCATGATGAAAACCTGGCAAACAGGCGTCATGTGTAGGTTGATCTTCTATGTCACTTACACTTGGGGGCACATTATCTCATCCAACCTATCCATTTCCAAACTATTTATCCCATTATATCATTTTCAATCCTATCCTATCCTACCTACCATACCATCCTACCATCCTTAGCCATTACATAAACATGCCTATCCTATTGAACCCATTTATCCATCCTTCCTCCTTTTGACTTTGACGAAGGCATAGGGGCAAAATGTTGAAACATGTTTGGATATTTCTTGACATACCTTCTTTCCAAACCAAGTCCTATCCATTGACCATTTATACATCCCATTCAAACCAATCCAATCATGTCATCTCTTTGGTCACAAACTTTATCGTGTGAAAATCCTAAGCATTACCACCGATAATGGGGCAACTTGTTCTTCATATGCAACATAGCCTTTGGAGATTACATCCTAACTCCTTTATGATCCATCCACTATGGCATACCCTTATCACGAGCTTTCCATCTTATAGCTTATCCCCATCAGTTTATCTTGAGCTTTCCACTATAGCCTACTTATCCATTTATCATGAGGCAAGCATCCATCCTTTATATGGCCTATCCTCTTATCCATCCCATCCAACTCTCATGATCTTGCTGTCACATTTACTATGAGCCCCTCCTTTTCTCCATCTTTTTATCCATCCCTTGCACCTAGATTTGGTTTTCCCTTGTCATTGGTATCAAGCACAAAGGCTACCCAAATTGTAAATCCATTGGTGTTTTCCAAAACATTCAAAAACACAAAAAAATCAAAATATGTCAAAAAATCCAAAAAAATTAAATATCCAGCGAAAAATCCAAGCAATAAATCCAAAACAATCCACTCCATCAACATTCAATCAAATCCTCATCATCATCAATTATTCCTATCAATAACATTCATTCATCCATTTCAATCAATCACTTCTTCCAATCATATCAATCCAATCAATCTATGCAATGATCTCAAAATCCGAGTCACATTAATCCATATCAAGCAAGCTAATCAATCAAGCAACATTATCCAATCAAATCAACAAGTTTTTGATCATAATCTTGTCATAAACTAAATCAATCATCATCAATGGGATATAGCATTCCCACATCCTTGTGTTGATCTAGGGATATAGCTTTCCCCGCAATGACAACACTATCATTATCAATGAAACAATCAATTTTTGGTTTATAACTTGACAAGGGCAATACCTTGTTTGTTTTACATCCTTTGAGCACACTGAGAACACTTGCTTATGCTTAGATTGAGTCGACACTCTAATCATCACTCCATCACTACCATCATTCAAAACAATCCATTCATCAAAATAATTGAGCCAGCAATAGCAAACATCAAAACCAAAGCACAGCAAGCCAAGCATCAAAATAAATCCAATCACTTCAACAAATCAAAAGAAACTCAATCCAACCATCACAACAATTATCAAACCAAATCAATCTAATCATCCATTCATCCAATCAAATTATTCCAAGCAATGATCCAAATGCAAGTCAATCATTAATCTATACCAATCAAGTTAATCTATCAAGCCAAGTTATCCAAATGCAATCAATGGTCTAGATCCTAGCCTTGTTGTAAGCCAAAGCAATCAATCAGCGAACTACCCAACCAAATCAGCAAACAACCTTGTGTTGATCTAGGGATATAGCTTTCTACAATGACAACACTCTCAATTATCATCAACAATCAACAACCCATCATTGGTTTATAGCTTGACAGGGGCAGTACCTTGTTTATTTTTGTATCATTTGTGCATGCTTGCTTGCTTTCTTGTGTGTGCTATCATTTTATCTTGCATTTGTATCACATCTATATCTTTCCAGCTAATATTCATATCTTGTGTATGTTGGAATAGCTTTTTGCACTATCCTTTGCATCTAAGGTCATATCATACCTTTTGTGCATTAGGACTTTACTGCTCTAAGTTTACTTCCTCATATGTTAGACAAGGTTGTATTACACTGGGGCATAAGACACATCGTCACCCTGGTCCTTATACCTTGGTGCATAACGTCTAGTGTTATATCAAACATCATGGTTGCTCACTTCTATTGCAGCATAACACATCTTCATTTCTTCTATCTATCCCCTTATCTTATCTTTGCAGCCAAGCCATTTCTTTTCAAGAGCATACCCATGTTTGTCCAACCCACCTATCCTCTCGAGGGGGCATCACCAACCTATCCTTTCTATCATCATCATCACCATCAGCATCCCTATCAATTATCCATACCTTAACTTCTTTGAAATGATGTTACTCGACACAAAGCTCATCATCTCAAACATCATCTCAAAGAGGGGCAAAATGTAGACACCCAAATCTGTCCCAAATTTGTGTATGTCTAACAACACCTAGTCAAAAACATTACTTAGACATGATTAAGCATTTTGTCCTAAACCCACTCTTAAGCCAATTAATTAAATAAATTTTATTTATTTAATTAAAATCCCATTTTAATCCCATCCTTATCCCACTTAGCCAACTAATTAAATAAATTTTATTTATTTAATTAATTTCACATACATAATCCCATTTATCTTATCCTCATCCCAATTAATTAAATAAATTTTATTTATTTAATTAATATCCAACTCATATCCCAACTAATTCAAATATTTTATTTGAATTAAGTCCTCATCTTTTATCACATTCCAACACTTGTCCAGTCAATCATGTGTTGTAGTACAACTTCTATCCTTCACATGCACAACTATTGGGACCTAATTTTAGTATTTATCTACACAAGCAAACCTAAGCCTTATCTTCCCTTGCCACATGTCAATTGACTACAATTTCTTAATGTGCAAAGAAACCTAACTCAATCCTATCCATTCATTTCACCTAAAGCCCTAATTGATCCTCGCCATCCATTTGAACTAAGCCTTTCCTATAAATCAACCCCCTCATAAGCCATTAGCATGCATTGATCCTCAAGTATCCACATGCTGTTGAAATATTATTAGAGCCTTTGCATCCTTCATCTATCATTCATTCTAGCATCTTCATCTTAATGTTATGCTACAGAAGTGAGCACCCAACATTCTTCCAACAATAATCCTTCAAAATCTTGCATGCCCATGCGAGGTGGAGAAGAGCAATGGAGATAAATCGAGCATAGCATGGAGATCGGTTTGCATTTACATTTGTTATTTTGATTTTCATGCTGTCTTGTGCTTCATTGTGCATTGCTAGGGTTTTTATCATTGTTGTTTATTCATTTGCCCTAATTTGCGATTTTACCCTAACTACACTAGGGAATCTAAGAAGTATGAGTGAAGAGCAACAGGAAGTGCACAGGCTTCAGAAAGAACTCAAAAGATTCAAGATATAGGAAGAGAAAGGGTTGTTGCAGAAAGAAATCCAACAGATGAAAAGTAAAATAGCTCCCCCAAAATATGTACCTCCGCATAGAGGAAACACCTCATGAAATCCACAGCAAAATACAAGTAGTGTTCAAAATTCACATGCATCTGGAAGTCATCAGAACATTATGCCCCAAAACCCTAGGCCACCTCCCATGCATAATGCATCTCAACATATGGCAAATCCTTACCCACCCCCTGGCCAACAGTATTGTAGACCACAGAACCATTACACATATCCCCACATGAACCAACAACATCAATATGCGTATCATCAGCCACCAGGTGGATATAGTTACTATCCTAATCCACCACCCTTGAACTTTCCACCTCAAAACCTTGCAAATATATGTAGTCAATTTAATTTAACTGGATATCAGTTGTATCCATATCCTATGGATAGTACTTGGAGAAATATGGTTCCCAAGTTTACTGGAAATAATGCAATATCAGCGGAAGATCATATCAGAAGTTTCAATGCTTTTGTGCAAGATATTGTTATGGACTAGGAAGATATTAGAATGAGGCTATTCATGATGTCCCTCACTGAAAATGCCAGAGACTGGTTTAACAGCCTGCCTGATGCCTCAATCAGTTCAATAACTAATTTTCATAATCAGTTTAAGGAGCAATATGGGAACCAATATGCCACTAAGTTTGCATTACATGAATTGATAAGTATACAGAAATATCAAAATGATTTAGTATATGATTTTAACCTAAAATTTTTCAAATTACATAATAAGGTACCACATGGAGCCAAGTTATCTGATCCAGCAGCACTGAGTATTTATATGAAAGCGTTTGACCCTAAAACAGGGTACGAGCTTAGAAATCATTGTCCTGCAACCCTGGTTGAAGCATAGAAAGTGGCCCTAACCATTGAAAACAATAGGAAGGCTACATGAATGGTTAGTAAGAGAGACAATCATAGAAATCCTCATAACCCAAATGGTCAATAGATTACACCAGAGGGTCAACATAGGCATGAAAGGCCTAGGTTGCACGATATGCCCTACAATACAAATTGGAAGGATGGGAGACCCATCGACAACAACAGAAAGCAACAGTATGGCAAGTATACTCTTGTCCCCCTGAAAAGAAACATGGAACATATGGTAGAAAATAAACCTTGGTGTTTTGTGTGTAATCTACCACATTTACTTGAATATTGTGAGGTAGCTAAATCAGTACAAGAAGAAATGTTGTATAGTTATAATAGGGACAACCATACTATTAATATGATGCAAGATACACCCTGCATGGTGACTAAAGATTACTCTTCTTTAGAGGAGGAAGGATATGAGTATGATGTTGGAAATTAGAAGTATCATATCAATATGCGAGAAAAAGAAGTGTTCTCAGATCAAGAAGATAGTCATCAGAAGCCTACTAATTATAACAATCAACCATATGATCAATGGAGAAAGCCTACTAAGGATGAAAGAGAAGCCCTTACAATAGCTATGATAGCTTGGGCAAGAAACACTTACAACTTAAGGAATAGAACAACGAATGTAGAACAAGGAACTCCTGAGAGTGTATTCATAAAAGATCAGAATAACAAAAAGAATAACATAAAATCGTCATTTAAAGAACCAAAAAAGGGTGATAAAGGTAAAGTAAAAGAAAGTTTACAGAATCAAGAAAAGGAGAACACAAAAACAGAAAAGAATGACCAGACCATGGCCCATTCTTTTGACATTGCTCATGTAGTGTCTCAAGTAAAAATATCAGTTCCACTCCTAGAAATGATGAAGATAGATAAATATAGGAATACAGTTGTTAAGCTGATCTCTGATACACCAAATCCAAAACATAAAGGGTCTGAGAAAACAACAAATAATGTACATCAAGAAACATTCAAAATGCCTGAGGTATACCTTGGTGATATGCTTACAAAGAATCCTTCATAGGTAGATCCTTTCTATACTAGATTATTAATCAAGAATAGAATAGTTAGGAACTGCATGATTGATTCAGGTGCTGCTATGAACATCATGCCTATAGTAGTTATGAAGGAATTAGGAATGTGGGTTGATACTACATTTGGCCAATGTTATGCAATGGATAATAGATCTATCCCAGTAGTTGGTATTATGAGAGATTTGGAGATAAAACTTGCCTCACACCCTAAAGCAATTTATAACATTGATATTACTGTGGTTGACATCCCACCATATTATGGAATGCTTCTATCAAGGCAATGGGCTGCAATAGCAGGAGGGAATATCTAGTTGGACTTATCATATGCCACCATACTAGTGGGAGGCAAAGAAATCAAGTTGTGCAGAGAGCCGAGGTATGACAATATTATAGAAAGATTGGATTGGCATCAAATAAATTTCTTTTGTGATACAGATTTGGGAGTTTTCAAAGTTGGAGAGAATACACCAGAATTGCATAACACTGATCCAATACATACTGAATCTATGAAAGAAGGAAATGATGTGTGGAAAATGTATTTTGATGGTGCATGCAGCAAAATAGGAAATGGGGCTGGAGTAGTTTTTATTTCACTAGGAGCTAAAACTTTCAAATACTCTTTTCTATTGACATTTGAATGCACAAACAATGTAGCTGAGTACGAAGCTTTGCTCATTGGTTTGAACATAGCCACTAAGCATAAAATAAAAAAGTTAGTTGTCTATGGTGATTTTGAATTAGTCACTTCCCAAGTAAGAGAGAAATACCTATCAAAATACAAAAGGCTAAGACAGTATAGAAATGCAGTTTGGGATAGTATTGAATTGTTTGATGCCTTTGCAATCAACTGGGTCAATAGGTCTAAAAACATTATGGCAGATTTTTTGGCAAATATCTCTTTAAAGAGGGATGATGTCACATTAGGAGGAATTATAGTGGTTGAGTTTGAAACTAGACCTACCATCCTAGATAATATACATAATTGGCAAGTGTTTGATAATGATACGGATATAATCAACTTCTTACATTGTGCTGATTATTATGAAAATCAAGAGATTGATTTCAGTACATTTGTAGAGGAACACGATGGGAAGGAAACTCTTTTTGGTCAAGAGATAGTCTAGCTAAAAATGAATAAGATACCTAAGGGATTTATAGCATTAGAAAAGGCATTTGATGGACAAGATAGATTTAAAGTGAAAGACACACCAGTAGCACCTAATGACCTTGAAGAAATCAACTTAGGGACACAAGTAGCCCCAAAGAATGTGTACATTGGGAGAAATCTTAACCCAAAAATCAGGAGTAAAATCATCAACTTACTTAGAAAGTATAGGCATGTATTTGCCTAGTCATATGATGATTTAAAAGCATACAAGGAGGATCTATTTTAGCATGAAATGCCACTAAAGCCAGATGCTAAACCATTTAGATAGAAACAGAAGCCTATCAATCCAACATTAGCTCCTAAAATGCTAGAAGAACTTACAAAGTTGAGGGATGGGGCTATCATTAAACCCATCAGACATTCCTCGTGGGTTTCAAATTTAGTACCTGTCAGGAAAAAGAATGGTGATATTAGACTATGTGTTGATTTCATAAATCTAAATAAGTCATCTCTTAAAGATAACTATACCCTCCCTAATATGGAAGCAATATTACAAAAGGTTACTGGAAGTGAATTATTGTCAATGATGGATGGCTTCTCAGGGTACAATCAGGTGAAAGTTAAAGAATCAGAGCAATTTAAGACTACATTCACTACTCCATGGGGAACATATGTATATTTGAGAATGCCATTCGGGCTCACTAATGTTGGAGCAACATTCCAAAGAGCAATGGATGTGGCTTTTGCTGAGTTAATTAATAAGATCATGATAGTCTATCAGGATGACTTGATAGCATATTCTAAAAAAGCTCAAGATCATTGTTCACATTTAGAGCAAATATTTGTCAAAGCCCTAGAATATGGGATCTCATTGAATTCTAAGAAATGCCATTTTGCAGTAACAGAAGGAAAATTGATTGGCCACATAGTTTCAAAGGATGGAGTGAAAATAGATCCGGAAAGGGTAAAAGCAATTGACCAAGTCCCCATTCCTAAGAATGTGAAAGCCATACAATCATTTTTTGGCCAAATAAATTTTGTCAGGAGGTTTATACCAAATTTTGCAGAAATTGTTCATCCTATATCTAAGATGCTAAAGAAGAACTCAGAAGTAAAATGGACAACAGAAACAAAAGAAGCATTCGCCAATATTGAGAGGGCAATCAAGGAAGCCCCAGTCCTGATATCTCTAGACTTTAGTAAACCATTTCAACTATTTTCATTTGCTTCGTATCATACAGTTGCAGCAGTGCTATTGCAGAAAAATAATGATGGACATGAACAACCTATATCATTTTTTAGCAAATCCCTTCAGAATGCAGAGTTAAAATATGACATTGTTGAAAAATAGGCATATGCATTGGTAAAGGCAGTAAAAAACTTCAGGCCATACTTGGTGGGAGCTAAAATCATAGCATATGTTCCTAATGCTATAGTGAAGGATGTATTGGTCTAAACCGAAGTCACTAATAGAAGGTGTAGATGGATCAATAGAATTTAGGAATTTAATATTGAAATCTAGATCACTAAATTAGTAAGAGGATAGGGTCTCACCAGATTAATGGCTGAAAGTAATCTTGAAGCTTCCCAGATATGTAATACTGATAATGTTGATAATAGTACCAGTATTGAGCACACTCCATGGTATTCTGATATTATATATTATCTAAAACATATGAAGTGTCCTGAAGGGTATGATGATAATAAAAGGAGGACACTTAAATTGCAAACCTCAAAATATGTACTTATTGATGGAGATCTTTACTGGAAAAATAGAGATGGAGTCTTGCTATTATGCCTGGATGAATATCAATCAAAACAGATTATGAAGGAATTACATGAGGGCATGTGTGGAGGTCACTACTCAAGAAAGACTATAGCCCACAAAATCCTAAGGGTCGAATACTATTGGCCTTAAGTTTTTAATGATTCATACCATTACACTAGGAAGTGCGAAGCATGCCAAATGTTCTTAGGAAAACTAAAATATCAGGGAGCATTACCCTTAAAATCTATGCAGGTTGAGGCTCCATTTTATTTGTGGGGTATTGATTTCATAGGTGAAATCATGGAGAAATCAAGTGGGGGGCACAAATGGATTTTAGTAGCCACTGATTACTTTACAAAATGGGTGGAAGCAATCCCCACTAAGCACGCAACTAGTAAGGTTGTGATTAACTTTCTAATGGAGAATATTATATGTAGATTTGGCAATCTAGTGAGATTAATTACAGATAATGGGATGTGTTTTAGATCAGATGAATTCAAAGGATTTTGTAGTACACATGGCATCACTATCTCCTATGCCGCCCCCTATCATCCACAGACAAATGGACAAGCAGAATCAAGTAACAAAAGACTCCTAAAAATCATAAAAAGAATGTTGGATAGAAACAAAAAGGCCTCGGATTCAAAATTAAGAATGGCAGTGTGGGCTGATAGGATTACTGTAAAGAGAGCAATTGGGAGATCTCCTTTTGAACTGGTGTACAGAACATAGGCAAGATTACTATTGGAAAATCTTATACCAATGTACAAATTCATTCTCCAGGAAGACTTGAATATTCCTGAACCAATGGAGGAGAGGTTGGAACATTTGGGAGAACTTGATGAAACAAAAAGAATAGCTCAAAGGCAGAATGTTAAACTACAATCAAAAATAAAATATCTCTTTGACAAAAAGACCAAGGATAAAAAGTTTGAAGTAAATGATCTGGTACTCATGTGGAATGCAAGATGTCAAGATAAAGGAAAGCATGGAAAATTTGAAGCCCTATGGTTAGGTCCTTTTGTTATCACTAGCAAAGGAGGTGATGACTCTTACTACTTGTAGAATATGTCAGGAGAAGAGCAGGAATTGCCTGTACATGGGCAATACTTGAAGCAGTTCTTTTCATAATCATGTACAAGGAGGATTAAGTGTTGCCAATACATGGACAACACTCAAACAATTCTCAGAAATATTTTATTCCATGCACAATAGTTTAGGAATCATTCCTGTTCCCAATCATTTGTTATTTTCCTTTCCCATTTTCATAAAATTATCACCCCAAATAAATAAAACATGTGGTCTACTTCCCCAGGAGATCTGGATCCTTGTTATACTCGCAGGGAGTATACATCCTAGACAGAGCCACTATTGGGACAGTAAAAATTTAAAAATTTTACTGTATTCTCACTTCACCACCTCTAGACAAATCATAAAGCATCCCAACACCATAGCAAAAAATTTGATATATCCCATAAGATGTCCATGGTAAGCAATACAAAATTGATTAAATTTCAATGTATCGGCAAGACTTTGTGTTGTTTATACCGATACATGAGGAATAAATGAAAATGAGTATCGAAGTGAGAATAGAGATCAAAGAGAGATTTATAGAAGTCACTGATGGAAGAAGTAATATTGATGTCCTTTCATCGGTAAGAGAACCAAGCAGTCACACCGATTGGTATGACTAGTAATAATCAAATGGTCTTTTAAAAGCTACCCTGACGGTGTATATCATACCGATGAAATATTTTGGCAAGAGTCTCACCGAACATCTTGCGGGGACACTGAAACAATAACCATCGGCAAGAAATGAACCATCCGGATGAAAAGAAAATAAGTCTTCTATACTCCAATGTCTTGGCAAAATAATAAAAGGGACTTTTGGTGTGAGTCACATCGATACACACATCTATCAGCATAACTTAAACATATCATAATGAAGCAATTATGTCCTGCTGACTCACAAGTCATAGCGATGAAAGGGTGTCAGTGACACTTTGACAGATTCTCTCTGATAAAGAATATAAAGTGGCCATCGGGGAGATATTTGTGATCGAGTGATCTGAAAATAATTACCCCGATGGTATGTCTCACTCCGATGGAAATAAAGTCACCCCATTGATAAGAAGTTTTATACCATATCGGTGAGATATTACGATAGTCATTCCGATCTAGAATATAGAAGACTATTGGGAAGACGATGAAGCTCGGGGAAAGATAAATATGATATCCTGATGGTATTGATCACCCCGATAACAAATTGTTGTCACATATATTGGTGAGACTCTCACGGATAGTCATATCGATAAGACTCACTGTATCAGAGGGAAATCTAAATCACATGGCGATGAAACAAGTCCTGCCGATAGTTACACCCACTTAGATATGATTCAACATAGCATCAAGAATACAGTTGAGGGGTCACATAGATTGATTGTTCACACCATGAAGAGATATTAAGGTTGCCCAGACATTTTGAAAATCACACTGATGACAGGAGTTATGGTGATGTGACATTTCACAGCGATGAACGACATTGAATTGATCAGATAATTAAATGTCAACGGTGATGAAATCCTGCAAGATCATTGTAATTACAATTGACAAGGTTGTCTGAGAAGAAAATACAAAGGAATTCTTGAAGCACAAGCAGAGGATTTTGATCACAACCACAGAATGACAGGTACATACATACAACCACTGTGTATAGCCTGTGTTTGAATTTTCTGCCAAAATTTGAATATGGAAACTCTAGGAAAAGGAAAAGGTAGAAAATCACAAGGGGAAACAAGTAAATCTAAAAAACAAAAAAATGATCAAACCCCTGAAGAAAAAATAAAAGACAAAAAACTCAATCAGGACTTAATTGATCAATTGGCTGGGTCAACTCCCAAGGCCAGAAGATCTGCTCAACTTAGGGCAGAAGTTAAAAAATTAGAAGATAAATGTAAGCACTTCGAAGATATCTGGGCCCCAATCAGGGGATATGAGCTTTCCAGATTCCATTATAATAGAAGGTTTAGGAATGCTCCTGTGTCAAACCCATGGCACTTGAATTTAGGAAAACTGGTTGTGCCTAACATATTCCTGAACGTTGAACTCCTCCAACAACTTGCCAAACATTACAATTCAAGCCTGAAAGCCATATGCAACCCACAGGGGGAACCAATTATACATTTGTCAAAAAATGCCATTTGTGAAGTGTTTAATCTAGATGATTTGTGCACTGTCCCCATTGTTTATGAAGACCTAGAGAGGGAATATTGGAGAATGGACACAACCTACAATGGATGGAGGTTGCCCATTCATAGGCCTAGAATTGAAGGAGAAATGATGGTCCTCCATTTCATGTATCTTTATTTAAACCATATATTATTATTCTATGGGCCAAGTCCTAGGTTCAGATGTCCCTGAATTAATGACAATCCCTTTGATAGTTATAGCTACTGACATCCAGTCTCATAATGCAATGCAGTTTGACTATGCTACCTATATTGTTAATAGAATAGATTATGGATTGTCTGCAATAAAAAATAGTTCCCCAACATGCTCTTTTGAGCATTACTCACTGCTTATGCACATGGTGGTGTATTTCAGCCAGGAAGTAGGGTTATGGCCAAATGAACTTAAAGTTGTTGCTACAGATAAAAAGGGGGAAAAGATACCCATACAAATGTGGACTAGAATATGGGGCAGTAGATATGTCCATTCTAGCTATGCCTAATTTGAAGAACACTGTGTAAAAGTACTGTACAGGTATTTCAACCACTCTTGTGAATACTTAATTTCAACCGAGATAAAAAGGGTCCTTAGGCCGAAAGATTTTGTTTGCCCCCCTACTATCACTCATAATTGGGGAGACTAGTATTGTTTTGAGGATGCTACCATGATTAGAATCTACAGTTTTGAAGACACTCCATTCATATTGCCCAAGACTGTCCCAGACAGAATTGCTTATTTGGAGATAATCAGGCAAATACATTGCTCAAATGTAATGCATTTGAGTTCACATGATAAACAATCATTTATGCCTAGCACATTATGTTTTGGAGATTTTATTGTGGTGTCAAAAGAGGGTTATAATCTCATTGTGGACAAATTGATGCATTATAATATGAGGAGTGCTGAGGCAAGGAAAGGGTTTGACCCTGAAGGTTTTATTGACTCTGCACGCAGAAAACAAAATCTTAGTGGATACATGCACATACATTATCCACATGATGATATTATTAGGAACCTAGAAGAGGCTGAGGTAGAGTTGGTGATAGAAAAGTACAAAAAGGATTTAAATGAGAAGAAAAAGTAGCTAGCAGAGGTTGAGGTTGTATCCTCTGAAGATGAAGGACAGGCAGAGCAAGAAGAGCCATAGGATGAAACAGTAGAAATGTCCAAAAGGAAAATGTTACAATATCAACCTCCTGTTGTGATACATGATGAGGAGGGGTCTGCTGATGAGGATCCACGTTATATAGCCTATGATTCTTTCATTTCTGATGATAAATTTATTCATTCAAAAGAATTTAAGTCATTTTTGTACAAATGCAAAGGAAAAGAAATCAAAAAATTAGTGGATGATGTCTTTGCTGATAATGACAAAGAATTGTTGGATATGCTAAAAATGACAATAGAGAGAGAGATGTAGGATATGACTCCTAGCAAGGGCAAACAATTGCTTAAAGATGCAGGGGTTATGATTTTTCCTAGTCTTGTTTTAAATTCTACTTTGGTTTTTGATAGTTTTCTAAATAGTGCAGATGATAAATATAAACTCACCCTGGAGGGAGTTAATGAAGTATATATGGGTACAAGATACAATAATGATGAAAATTCATTGATGATATTGGCGTTGTACCCTCCCCATAAGAAAATAGCCATCATAGATACTGAAAAGACTTTTGGCCATGTCATGACTTTAAAAGCAGGGGAAACTGACCCTCTGATAACAGCAGACATTGGCATCAATGTTGCAAAATTAAACAAAGCACAAGCTCAAATGTTGATCAAGGAGAGAGATGCATACAAATTGAGCTGTGAGAGATTGACAAAATAAAATGACTACTTGAAGGATGCTATTAAGATTACCTTTGGGCAATCAACAAAGAGAATAACTCAGGGTGAGAGTTCACAAGACATTCAAGCATTATCCACTGACCAGGCAACACAAATTCAAATAGATACACTTATCACAGTGCTACAGAGTAGATATGCAAATATGGTACAGTGGTTAAACCTGTTCTGGGATAATTACTCTTAGAATCACAAAGCAATTAAAGAACATGAAAGGCTTGAACAGAGAATGCAAGAAAAATTGATTGAAATACAAAGCAAAGATGTTTCTGACTATGCAAATACCCCCAATCCAAGAGCATTGATTGGGCAACATCATAAATATTATGAAAAACTCAAAACTGATGCTAAAGAATGTGCTGAAGCCTCAAAAGCAGGAATGCCTACGTTATTCAAAGATAATGGAGAAATGAAGAGCAAAGAAGAGTGGATTGTTGATTATTGAGTTATATTACATGAGGCTATAGGAGCTCTGAAAGACAAAGCTACTGCATCTTGAGAGGCATGCAAACAATTAGAGAAGATGGTCACACTTGATGTGATTACAAGAAGTGCTATTGAGCTCACTAACTCTCATCATGATCAGGAGTACTTGGATCACTTGGCTAAAGTTTACTTATGGCTGAATAGAGCCTAATCATAATTATGTAATGGTTGTTAATGCTTGTTAAGTTCCCAAAAGACTTATTGAAGGGCTATGTCTCTTCACATAGTTCTCTATATAAGTTCAAACAATTGATGCTGAAAGAGGATCGGCAGTAGAATATATACATATATACAATATACAATGTTTCAAAATGACTATGTTGCACATTTTATCTGAAGTAGATTGAAGTTCCTTGATTCAGTGGTTCTATTTTGATATCAGTTGTTTGTTAAAATTATTCAATTGTGTGGTTGTCTCCATTTCTGCATTTCCTTGTTATTCCAGATTGATATATCAAGTATATATTTAATTTGTCAATACACATTTGATGTATCTGTGTGATCGAGTTAGTTGGTGTCCATTTGAGGAGTTAAATCCTTCTGATTAGTCATAGTTACCTAGAAATATTAGTTTGGATTACTAAGTAGAACCATATAATTAGGATTGCCATTCTATCTCCATATTGATATTATCAGTCATCTCTTGTATATTTCACTAAATTGGTTCCTTCAAGAAAGGATTAAATTGCCTTCTGGTGAAAAATAGGAAATTGAATCATATTGATTGGATCATTAAAGAAGAGTGTGTCAATCACTTCCTTTCACATTTATACAAGTTATAAATTCAAATTGTGCCAAACAATTAGAAGCAGTACCCATTATTAACCACTAGTTTCTGTCCTCCATTCAACTATGTTACCCAACAAGGCACTAGTCCTGTTTTAATTTATTATTCAAATCCTTTCAACCATTCATCAAACATTAGATAGTAGAATTAGTTAGAAAGCTTTCATTTATCCCACATTATTTGCCACTATAGATAGATTCATTTTTAGTCAAAACATTTATATCCACTCTGCTTTAGTATTCAAGGTTCACCCACCTAGGTGTAGTAGGACCTAAAGTGTAGGAGATCATCAAACCTTAAGGGTAGATCTTGTCAAGTTAGTTTAAAAATGTTGTGAATCTAAGCGTAGAGCCTGGCATCCTCTTAGGATTAACAACCTGCATTTTTGAGACCTAACAAGACCTAAGCCTATAATCACAATTCAAGGAGGGTACCCCTCTAATTCAAATAATGAAATAAAACCAAAGCCCAAGATCACAATTAGAGGAGCCCCTCTTCCTAATCCAAATCATGAGGATAATGCAAGACCCAAGGTCACAATTAAAGGTGGCTATCATCCTAATCCAAGTCATGAAGGCAATCCAAGACCAAAGATCACAATCAAAGGAGCCTCTCCTCTTAAGACCAAGTTTATACTTCAAGGAGGTGATCTCTTTACTTATGAGGATGAGACATGTCCAAAACCCAATCCATCCACACATCAAATCAATTCCACATCAACTTATCCCACTTCATACCAATCTAATCCATCCACACATCAAATCAATTCTGCATCAACTTATCCCACTTCATATCAACCAAATTTATCCACATGTCATATCGACCCTTTATCAACCTATCACAACCCTTATCCATATCAATCCATAGCACAACAATCATTATCCTATACAACCCCTCCATCATCATCACATCACCACATTTACCAACATCAACAACAAATCATATCACAACAAGAAGTCCAAACACCATCCCAACCTCAACAAATTCCACATCAACCTTACATGTCATCATCTTCAACTTCATACCAACCTAATTCATCCACCTATCATGTCAATGCCACATCAACATATCCACCCGCATCACAACATGTCAGCCCAAATCTACTTTGGCAACAAGATCAAATGCCCTCAACTTCATACCAATCCAAGACCTTTTATCTACATATCCTACCATTGCACCTAGCTACCAATACTATCAATGGCCTCCCCAACAAGCACAAGTGAGCCTCAGCCCACCTTTACAACAAGAAGCACATGCAACTCCAAGTGGCCCTTTGTACATAAGCCAAGCGAGACTAATGCAACAAGACTTAATTACCTTTGACAAGAGAGATAGCAATCTAGAATGGCCTCCACCATCCAATCACATGCCAACACATAAGCCAACTAGTCTTATCCCAACACTACCATGTGATCCCATTCCTAGTCCATTAATCCCTCTACCTTCCAAACCATCAAGCCCTCCATTACCTTCATCACCATGTCATTCTAATCCTTCACCAAAAGATGCGGCTGAGATAGTTTTACAAAGGATACTTGAAGCAAAACTTGTTGAACTTCCTGAAGTCAAACCATGTGAAGAAAGTCCATATGATGAACATGATTATTGTGCATACCATAGGACCAAAGGCCATAATACAAATAAATGCCCAATATTTGTCCCAATTGTTTATAAGGTGTACCCACCTATAATGGGAAATCATGCCACATCATCCCAATCCCATGTGTCACCCCCATCTAGTCCAAATCCTAATCCACCCAATCCAATTAGCCCTCAACCTAATCCTAGTCCTAATCTTGCAACATCATCTACTATTATCATCCATCCATTATATTGCTCATCCACTCATACACTTGCAAAGGATGTGATCCATTGGCTACTAGCTAGGAATAAATTACATCCATGTCAAACACCCATTTATGAGCCTACCAAAGAACTTCCAAAGGTCATGTCGAATCCTATAATCTCATCATGTGGTTCGCATATCCTCGAGCCTCTTCAAGAGCCTTCCATTAACATACCTAGCCCTTTGAGCCCATCATATGACCCACAAGCCAACAAGTCTATTCAAGAGTCTCCAACCACAAGCCTAAGTCAAAAGCCATCATGCCCTCATCTTGATAACCATCAAGAGTCTATTAAGTCCACTCAAGAACCTTCCACTTTCATCCACAGTCAAGAGGTATGTCAAGAGCATAATCTTAAACATGTGGAAATATTAAACTCTAATCTTAATCAAGATCAAAGCACCTCTAAGTTCCACCTATCTATGACCTACATATGGTTTTCCCTCAAGCTATTACCCATCACCATGACCTCATTCATGAGCAAATTTATCCCTTTTATAGCCCACTTAATCCTAGTTTTGCTCATAGTTATGATCAAGGTTCTAGATAAGATCATGAAAACCATGATGATCCATTTGGCCAAACTTTATCTATCTCATGATCAAGATGATATCTATGATGAAGAACCTATTCAAAAGCACCTTGATGCTATCCATAATCCCATAACCATCCATGAGCAAGATATCCCAACTACTCTTATCCATCTTCCATCTAGCCCTATCCATAATGAGCAAACATCCACTTGTCATAATGAGACATGTGCCTCTCAAGAACACATAAGCATAGAAGATCATATCAATACCTTGGATCTTAGTGAACACAATTCTAATCAAGATCCTAATGATCCATCCCTATCTACCATCAATTCTACTTCAAGTCCACCATCAAGTCCTATTGGTCTATCCACCTTTATACATGAGTGTTCTTCCTTAGACAAAAACAACCTCTATCCACTTCACCTTCTCCATCCAATAAAGAGCTCAAGTCTAGTTCCCTAAGCACACCTAGTCCCATTGTCCATCACATACTCCAAAACATGAACTACAAAGGTAAAGGCTTAGGTCTTTATGAACAAGGTACTTTGGAGTTGATTCATGTCAAGATCCCTCCATGCTCATATGGCCTTGGATACACACCCCAAGCTAAACAAGCTAAAGATGTTGGCAATTCCTCCATCCATCCTAAGCCCACTTTCCATCACAAACCACATCATATACCCAAAACATATGTTGCCATTCCATCTCCATCATCATATAAATGTCAAAAGCATGTGACCATACACCGTCTACCATCCACTTTGCCTCCACTTTTACCAAATCCAAATATCCCTCCATCCACCTTGCCACCATTGCTTCCAACACCTAACATACCTATCATTCATAAGTATCCTTACATCCCTAATCATGGCCAACAAAAGCACACATCACCTAAACATGAAGCTTCCAATCATTCCATCCACTCCACCCACCCCATGGGATTCAAAAGAAAAAATTTTGATGCATCTACCTATAAAGCTAAAAATCCTACCAAAAATCCTAAAGGTCTTCATACCTTAGGACAAAAAGAATCAAAATCAAAGAAAAGTTCATCTAAGATGCCATCTAAACCCTTACCTCCAAATGCAAAGCACAAAAGCAAAATGGTTTGGGTTCCTAAGCAAATAGCTAGCAAGTCTAATGAGGCATCCTCCTCTACATCTCAAGAATCCCAACCATCCACTTCCATCCATGAATCTGCTCCCATTCAAAAGTTTCAAATATTTCAAAAATCCCACAAGAAAAACAAAAGCACTAAAAATACTAAATCTATGTGGGTTCCTAAATCACTTCATCAACCATCTCCTAAGCAAACATCTCTATTGCTTCCTACACCACCATCCAATCAAAAGCTTCAATGTTTATCACAGTGTGTGTAGCCGTTGGTCATGGTTCTCTTCCACTCCACAGCACCTCCACATAACTACATCTCCCCATCTTCCATCCATTATCCTACATATCTCCCCCATGCTATCCCTATGGTCCATTCTTTGGCATAAACTTTTCATCCATCTTCATTCCATAAGCCTATATAAATCCACACCTGAAGCCACTAGCCTACCCTACCACAATCCACATCATCATCCACTATCTACCTAATCCATCTCTCATCCATGCAATCCCTTATCAACATCTATGAGCATAATGACATGGTCCATGCGAAGACATCATCCATCTCTAATGGGACATCGTCACCTCTCATAGCAGTAGCCACTTGAGTCCCTCCTATTCATTACCATGGTGAAAACCTGGCAAAAAGGCGCCATGTGTAATTGTCATCCCATCTCAAAAAAAAAAAGAAAAAAAGAAAAAAGAAAAAAAGGAAAAAAAATCAAAAAAGTAAAGAGAAATCACTTCATACAACAGTGAAAATCTGGTAAACAGGCACCTTAGATAAGTACCATGATGAAAACCTGGCAAACAAGCATCATGTGTAGGTTGATCTTCTATGTCACTTACACTTGGGAGCACCTTGTCTCATCCAGACGATCCATCCTATCATACCAACCTATCATTTCCATCCTATCCTGTCCTACCATTACCATACCATCCTACCATCCTTAGCCATTACATAAACATTTCTATCCTACTGAACCCATTTATCCGTCCTTCTACCTTTTGATTTTGATGAAGACATAGGGTCAAAATGTTGAAACATGTTTAGATATTTCTTGACATACCTTCTTTCCAAACCAAGTCCTATCCTTTGACCATTCATCCATCTCATTCAAACCAATCCATCATGTCACCCTATCATCATAGGCGTCATGTAAAATCCATCATGTCATCCCTTGGTCATAAAAGTTGTCATGAAAAATCCTAATCATTACCACCTAGAATGGGGCAAGTTATTCTTCCTATGCAACATAGCCTTTGGAGATCACATCCTAGCTCCCTTATGATCCATCCACTATGGCATATCATTATCATGAGCTTTCCATCTTATATCTTATTCCCATTCATTTGTCTTGAGCTTTCCACTATATCCTACCTATCCATTTATCACGAGGCAAGCATCCATCCCTTATATGGCCTATCCTCTCTTCTATCCATCCAACTCTCATGATCTTGCTGTCACATTTACTATGAGACCATCCTTTTATCCATCCTCCTACATCTTTGCATCTAGACTTGGTCTTCCCTTGTCATTGGTATCTAGCACAAAGGCTACCCAAATTGTAAATCCATTGACATTCAAAATATCCCCCCCCAAAAAAAAATCTAATATCCAACGAAAAATCCAAGCAAGAAAACAAATCACATCATCCAAATCAATCCACTTTATCAACATTCAATCAAATTAACATCATCATCATCAATTCTTCTTATCAATAACATTCATTCATCTATTTCAATCAATCATTTCTTCCAATCATATCAATTAACTCAATCTAAGCAATGATCTCAAATCTAAGTCACACTAATCCATATGAAGCAAGCTAATTAATCAAGGAACATTATCCAATCAAATCAATAGGTTTTGATCCTAATCTTGTCATGAGCCCAATCAATCAAATTATCATCAGCATCAATGGGATATAGCATTCCCACATCTTTGTGTTGCTCTGGGGATATAGCTTTCCCTTCAATGACAACATTATCTATCAAACAAAACAAACAATCAATCATTGGTTTATGACTTGACAAGGGCAATACCTTGTTTGTTTTACATCCTTTGAGCATACTGAGAACACTTTCTTATGCTTAGATTGAGTGGACACTCTAATCATCACACCATAACTATCATCATTCAAAACAATTCAATCATTCAAAACAATAAACCCAGCAACAACAAAGATCAAAACCAAAGCACATCAAGCCAACCATCAGAACAAATCCAATCAAAATTAAATCAAAAGCAGCTCAATCCACCACATATCATCACATCATCAACATTTCATCAATCCATAACTTGATCAATTCAATCCATTTTCATCATCTCATCGATAAAACAATTAGAACTACATCTCATTTCCATCGTTAAGTGCCTTCTTCCCGTGGATACAGGGTATGTAGGTAGTCTGGAGTACGGAGGAAGTGTCCAGATTTAGGCATATGCGATTTTCCTCTTTCTCCTCTCATCATTTCTTCTATCATCTATCTTCTACATCATAAATAAACAACTTCTTCCAATTATTCTATCATCCAATCAATCTATCATCCAATCAATCTATTTATAGCAATCCATCATCATCAAAATTATAGCACATCAATCCAACCATCAAAATAATTCAACAAAACAAATCAATCTTCATCCATCATTTCATCATCCTCAAAATCAATCAAAATAATGATCCAAATGCAAATCAATCGTTAAATCTATAGGAACCAAGTTAATCAATCAAAACAAGTTATCCAAGCGCAATCAATGGTCTTGATCCTAGCCTTGTTGTAAGCCAAAGCAGTCAGCTAATCTACCAAAACTCAGCAAACAACCTTGTGTTGATCTAAGGATATAGATTTCCCCACCATGACAACATTCTCAACAAAACAATCAATCAATAAATTATTCATTGGTTTACAGCTTGACAGGGGCAATACCTTGTTTGTTTTTGAATCATTTGTGCATGTTTGCTTGCTTGCTTGTGTGTGTTATCTTTTTATCTTGCATTTGTATCACATCCAAATCTCTCCAGTTAATATTCATATCTTGTGTATGTTGGAATAGCTTTTTGCACTATCGTTTGCATCTAAGGTCATATTATACCTTTTGTGCATTCAGACTGTAATACTCTAAGTTTACTTCCTCATACATTAGACAAGGTTGTATTATGCTGGGGCACAAGACACATCATCACACTGGTCCTTATACCTTGGTACATAATGTCTAGTGCTATATCAAACATCATGGTTGCTCACCTTCCATTCAGCATAATGCATCCTTCATTTCTTCTATCTATCCCCTTATCTTTCTTTTGCAGCCAAGTCATTTCTTTTTGAGAGCCTACCCGTGTTTGTCCAACCCACCTAACCTCTCGAGGGGGCATTATCATCCTATCATTTCATCCTCATCATATCTTTCCATCATCATCTTTTTTCTCTATCCATACCTTACCTTCTTTGAAATGATGTTACTCGACATCATCATCTCAAACATCATCTCAAAGAGGGGCAAAATGTAGACACCCAAATTTGTCCCAAATTTGTCCATGTCTTGCAACGTCTTGTTAAAACATTATCATAGACATCATAAGCCATTTTGTTCTAATTCCCATCTTAATCCCATGTATCCCATTAAGCCAATTAATTAAATAAATTTTATTTATTTAATTAAATCCCATCCTCATCCCACTTAGCCAATTAATTAAATAAATTTTATTTATTTAATTAATTTCCACATCATATCTTATCCCATCCTAATCATCTTCCGAATTAATTAAATAAATCTTATTTATTTAATTAATTTCCAACTATATCCCAACTAATTCAAATATTTTATTTGAATTAGGTCACATGACCTTTCATCTCATCTTGACATTTGTCCATTTCCCCTTAATCATGTGTTGTAGTGCAACTTTTATCTTTCACATGAACAACTAATGGGACCTAATTTTAGTATTTATCTACACAAGCACACCTAAGACTTATCTTCCCTTGCCACATGTCAATTGACTACAATTTCTTAATGTGCAAGGAAACCTAACTTAATCCTATCCATCCATTTCATCTAAAGCCCTAATTGATCCTAGCCATCTGTTTGAACCAAGCCAAGCCTATAAATCAAGCCATCTACAAGCCATTTAAAAAGGAAAGAGAAGAGATTAGAGAGAAGAGGGAGGCATCTATTCTTAAAGTATCCTCATTCTACCAAAATCATTCTTCAATCTTGCTATCCAAATCATCCAACTATCATCCTCACATCATTGTTATGCTGCAGAAGTCAGCACCGAACATTCCTCCAACAATCATCCTTCAAAATCTTGCATGCTCATGTGAGGTGGAGAAGAGCAATGGAGATAAATTGAGCATAGCATGGAGATCAGTTTGTATTTACATTTATTATTTTGATTTTCATGTTGTCTTGTGCTTCATTGTGCATTGCTAGGGTTTGATCATTGTTGTTTATTCATTTGCCCTGATTTTGCAATTTTACCCTAACTACACAACCAAATGATAAATGATTACAAACACAAATAGATATCACCTCGGAGGTGTAGAGCTCACGGAGATAAAATTCTTTCACACCATGAGAAGATGAACCCAAATCTACATAACAAACACAAAAGAAAAATTATCTTTGCAACAATGAATACTTTGAATGCTCTAAAATCATAAGTTTGCCAAAAGCTCATAATCATTTTCTAGTGTACAAATGAAATCCTGAACATGTTTATATATGCAACAAAACAAATTCCTACTCTAATTTCGTAATTCAGACTTGACATGTTGGCAACAGAACCTTCTAATGATCACATAACCGTCATTTAAAATTTTGGACACCACTAAATAGGGCAGGACTAGGGCACAGGCTCCCAAGCCTTTGGTCCCATTTTCAAAGAAAGGTCAAGTTCATCACTATCCCCTAAGCCCCATTTAACATGCATTTTCAATGATTTTCCATCGGGAGATGAAATGACGATGCAAGATGCAAAACAAGGGACCTAGGAGCTAAACTTAAGAGGTAAAAGTCTGAGGGGGACATTTTATGATATAACATTTAGCCCCCAATTTAATGTATGTATGATCTTCTGACCCGTACATGCATTAAAGTATGGTCAACAAACATAGCAAACACGCTAGGCATTTAGAGATAATGCATACATAAAGATTAAGAAACTATTTCTAGCACCCACTATTAGGTAGACATTAGAGAAACCACATCACAGACACAACAAACACAATCAAGACAATAACAGACATGTAAAACATAGAGAAAATAGTAACAGTCACACAAAACATGATGAATATAGTGAATGCAGTGATTATTTCTTTTTTTATTTTCATATATATAAATGCAAATGCGAGTACATGGATAGTAAAAACACAACCCAAAATGTAGGATGGGCATTTTGCCACACACATTGAAACTACATATGGGGCAATAGACATGCAATACAAATCTCAAAGTGTAGGATTGGAATTTCACCATGCTCTTGAAGACTACACTTGAGAACAAGCACGTCATACAAATCCAAAAGCATAGGAGGGGCATTTCACCTCACATCTTGAGACTATGATTGGGAACAAACACACCATACAAAGCTTGAGTGTAGGAGGGGCATTTTGCCATGCTCTTGAGACTACAACATGGGGTAAAACACATGGAAGGCACACAGAAGACATGAGCATCATATAGCATGCCAAAGAGATATTATGTCTTAAACATGACAAAGAAGCAATGGAAGGAGCTTATTGCTAGATTCCCACCATCTCATACATGCTATAGGCACACTTGATGGTTGGGATTATGTCACAACAACTGCCAAAGACATGCTTAAGGGAGGATACACCAACCCTACATCCACATAGGACTTTTGAAATAAAAGGATGTGCACTAGCTCAAAATATACACCATCCCTACCTTCGTAGAGGGATTTTGATAAAAAAAATATATGCACTAGCTCAAGAGATATGATAGCCAACCTCTATAGAGGGCTTTATTGATTGCAATATAGAATAAAGATTTGCACTCGCACTAGAGATACGACATCTTGTCTCCACAGAGGGCTTACAAACATGCTTTGTTAGTAGAAAAATCATCAGACAACTTACCTTTATATGCCCCCACCTTAAGGTGGTTGATATTGTTGATAACAAATAATAATAAGAGGGGCAGTGAATCAATATTCTATAAAACTCTTCTTACACATATTTATTAATCCATTTATCACATTCAATAACATGAAAGCAAAACAAACATAAGAAGAGCAGCCATAAAGTCATAACACATACACACTTTGATTTTTATGTGGAAAACCCAAAAAGGGAAAAACCACTATGAGTGTTAGCTCATAATATATTATGATAGCAATACCAAATTACATGAACACTCACTACCTTAGGGCTCACTACCCAAGGACTCACTATCCAAAGAAGTGCTCACTGCAATAGGCTCACTACCAAGAAAGTAGAAGAGAAGATAAAAGAAGGATTTTCTCACTGCCAAGAGATGACTACTGCAAATGCATCTACAGAATGGTGAAGTGTAGTTCCATTAATAGATCAGTATATAGACTCAAATGTCTTCATAATGTCTACCCTACATTTTCTAGTTTGCCTCACATAAACTCTGCTCTTCTACCCTTGCTATCCTTTTCTAATAAAAAAACTACGTTAGATCATACACACATTGAATTTGTACTATATTTGCACTCTCACATGCCTCCAAAGCTGAAAACTATCGAGTATATATATTTGCATCAAGAATATCCTAAAACTAGGTCAGCATGCAAAAGATAAAGTTTGTATATTCAAGTTATACCTTATTGGCCTGTTATTCTACCCAAGCAACAATGTTGACATAATAAATCAAGAAAGACTCTTCATATGAGTCTAGACCTATTATAGAACCACTTAGATTAATTATTCCAATCATATATCTTCACTGCATATCGATCTAACATGACTGTCATCTTAACCCTTAAGTGCTCATCCAACTAGATTGGTTGTCATACCATAACTTTCAATGTGAACCATATGAGACTTTGAAATTCATAACCAAAATTCATTATGGACCTACTATCATACCTTTAGAACTATAGGGCATTATAATCTTTCATAGAAAAATGCAGATCTTAGAACTGTTATTATGCCACAGAGAAATACTATCAACCTGAAAGGCGATACTGGAGAACTTGTAAAATGTGAATGAATGAACTTCAAACTCTAGAAATCTGGATTTAGATGCTCATGAAATGTATCTTCAATGCCTCAAAAATACATATAAAAATATTCATCAGCGGAGGAATGCGGACCAAATTACTCAGGCACTTTGTACTGTTTGTAACTTAACTTTGTTAATTCAGACTTAAACATTTCACCATATGACTTCTGAAGGAAATCATGACTTGAATACTGAATCATGATTTCACCAAATAGCTGTAAGAAACATGTAGGAGTATAGGACAACACTGAGGGGGGGGTTTATGTAGAGCAAGGGTAGCAAACCTCATAACTTTTCTTCTCAATTGATTTCCCAAACCTATTCAAGGACCTTCAATGAACTAGGTCTCTAAGGCTCCACTTGTAAAAGATGATTCAAACCTCCACAAAGGTGTAGAGAGGCATCTACCAATATTAGATCGACCACTTGAACACAATAGAAACACTCACAAGCCCCTTGGTTCCTTTCTTAACCATAAACCTATACCAAGACCCAACTCCTAGTAGCCCTTCAAACAACAAAAACTAGTCGTAAATCCCTCATAACTCCTCATTCCTAGATACCAAAAAGTGATTTGGATACCCATTTTAGAGTTTTATAACATATCTAGAAATCTCTTGACCATGTTTTGGAAAATAACCCTAAAAAATTAACTGTACCCTATTTTTAGGGGTAAATTAGCTCTCTTTTCCAAAGGAGGCACCCACAAAACTTTGTATCAAACCCAAGCAACTACAAATAGTCTTCAACCTAGTTTCCAAACTTCCAATTTTCACATTTTTATGCTGTGGTATGGTATCTATGTACCCTAACTCCAAAACCCTTGGTTTCAAGCAATTTACATGAGGGTTTATTGGTTTTGATGGTCTTGGACATTTTCTTCATTACCCATTTGTTCAAAGACATTGGCATATGTCTGTATATGCTTAACAAATCATAACATAAGTGCTATCATTGATACTTTATCAATTTCCACTTAAGGTTCCTTATTTCTACATAGAAAAACACTTCAAACCCTCTCAAAACCCTACTCCATGAACCAAAAAATCACTCCCTTTTGCATTGTAATCCATCATGAACATGTAAAGGAACAAATGGGGTCATTCTTCCCCAAATATAGTGATCGCAGAGGGTGGAATGCCATAGTTTTCCATTTCTACCCTCAAAACCTTGTTATGATAGTCAAAAGGTAGTTTTAGAAAAATAGTGATAACTTACTCTAGGAATGGATTTAGGACCTCAGACTAGATGAATTTAAAAGGTGATTCAACCCTCTTTCCAATGGTATATGTCTTGGCCTTATATATGTCTATACAGAACCGTACCAACACTGGGAACAACAAATTTGCAGTCAAAAAGTGAAGAAAAATAATGAAAAGAGGCATAAAAACATGTTTTTATTCATCCAAATTCATGCGTCTTCCTTCCTTCACAATGGAGGGTCTTAATACATCAATTCCAAGTAGTTTACAACTGATTCAACCAAATTCTTGGTGTTAGATTTGTTGGTTTTCACCTAAACTAATCAAAAGATGAGTTTGCATATGACATACTATGAAAACTTAACTTCTTAACCCTCTTAAATGACTCTAGGACTTATTACATGGATTTAATAGATTTGGAATGACTCAAAAAAATACCTTATGACTCTAATACATTTGAAAAATTGGTCATCTTGACCTTATTACATGTGAAATAGAGGCAAAACAACATAGACTTGTCCTAGGATGGCCTAGAACTTTACCATAGTAACCTTATAGCCAAGGTGCTCTTACACCATACAACCCCCCTAAAAAAAACTCATGCCACATGAGTTGTGGTTGATACCAACTCCACCAACCTTCAAGCATATCCCACTGTCCCATGCATTGTACTCTTGTATGTTACCCTATATTTATAGTTGCATATGACTACCCTGTTGCATTCAGACCTATCATTGGTCCTTTCACCATTACCTAATCAAAACTAGATGGTATTTATTCCTCCACACTTGCAAACAAAGACATTTTAGTAATCTCTTGTATTGTCTTCTTCCCTATGCCATTCTCATGCTTGTAACTGTCCTCATCATCTTGTCCTTCTTGCCTCTTCACTCCTGCCAACAGTCCCACTGTTTTATCAGCATCATGTACTACTGTACCTGTAGATCTTACTTATTTTGTGACCTTAATTTAGACCAAAGGACACACCATTGTTCCTATGATAATATTTGTATTCCAATCTACTACCAACTCATCCTTTAGGTCTGATTTGTTCTTCACATTTGCTGCTATGGTATTCTCATCTTCTTGATTAACTTTTATAAGTCCTTTCTTCCCAAACATAACAACCTTGGAATTACCTTTTCCTTTCTCATTGTCCTACAATGAGGTTAATGTGAATGTTTTTACATCCTTCTTGATGAGATAGGTGTTTTTCCATCCATCATACATAGTTTTCCTATCAAATTGCCATGGTCTCCCCAATAGCAAGTGGCAACAATCCATAGGTATAACATCACCTAAGACCCTATCTTTGTACTCACCAATCTCAAAATCCACATATGCTTGCTCATTTACCAAAAGTGATTGACTATCATTAACCCAAGATGCTTTGTATGGTGTTGCATGAGGTAATTTATCTAGTTTCAACTTATCTACCATCTCCCTAGATACCATATTATTAGTTGAACTTGAATCAATAACAACTTTGCATACTTTACCTTTGCATTTACATGTGGTTTTGAATAAGCTCCCTCTTTGACTCATGTCTTCTTAGGTATTTGTAACAATGTCCTTCTTAGCATCAAAGCCTCTCCTAATTCTAGATTAGCATTAATTGGAGTATTTGAACTTTCATACTTCTTCATGTACCATTTGAACTCTTCTATCATTTCTCCTTTCTCCACCACTTGAAGTTGAACCTTGCTTCTCAAGACACTTGAATGCTGCTGCCCATACTCATTGCAATGATAACATCTTCCTAAAAATGTGTTTGAACTCCTACCTCCTCCAAAGCTGCCTCTTGTGCCTCTCTATCCACCCCTAAAATCAGATTGCTCTTGTCCCTTACTAGTCTCTTCTTGGATCTCATTGGCTTGTATTATTGTAGGGGTTGATCCTCTCACTCTTACATTACTGCCTCTTCCTCTCATGGACTTATCTTGTCTCCTTTTCATCTTCTCCTAAATCCTAACTACCATTTGAGAACATTCTTCCACACTTCTAGGGTTAGCCAATACTAGTTCATCTTGTATATTTATTCTCGAACTAGACAAATATCTAGCAACCTTTTCATCCTCATTCTCACGATGACCAAACCTTATACTCAATTTATAAAATTCTTTAGTATAAGACTTAATATCCATTTCCCTTTTCCTTAAACTTTGCAAATTTTTAAACATTTGAATTTGATGATCTTTGGGTAAGAACTTACCTTTGATTTTTTCTACCATCTTGTCCCATGAAGTGATATTAGACTTTCCTTGCTTCCTCCTCTCTGATTGTAGGTAATCCCACCATACCAAGGCATGACCTTTCATTTTAGTTTTTGCAATCTTTAGCCTTTGCTCCATAGGAACTTCATCACATTCAAAATGATTATCTAGTGCAGCAATCCAATCTAGTAACTCATCATCATTCAAACTTCCATCATATTTTGGAACATCAATCTTTACCTTAGGTATGACATTCTTGACTGCCCTTAACAGCTTTGCCATTCTCTGATCTTCAAGATCAAGGTCTTCATCTACATCTTCAAATTCTTCACAATCCTCTTCTTCCTCTGATTCGCTCTCTTCCATTTCTCTTCTTTTGTTTGTCTCCAAGGCTGCATGTATGGCTTGTAGGGCTTCTATAAGTTATTTCATCTCCCTCATCTCCCTAGTATGCTTCTCCTTTAACTCCTACAACTCTCTAGCAGTACCACTGTTCTTGGGAGGCATTTTTACAACTTTGCCTCTTCACCTTCCAACTCTTCCTTGTGAAATCTACAACTTTCCAACCAAAAGACCTACTCCATAAAGCTCTCATACCACTTTGATGCAGAGCAAGGGTGGCAAACCTCACAACTTGTCTTCTCAATTGATTTCCCAAACCTATTCAGGCACCTTAAATGAACTAGGTCTCTAAGGCTCCACTTGTAAAAGATGATTCAAACCTCCAAAAAGGTGTAGAGAGGCATCTACCAAGATTAGATCCACCACTTGAACACAATAGAAACACTCACAAACCCCTTCATTCCCTTCTTAACCATAAACCTATACCAAGCCCTAACTCTCAATAGCCCTTCAAACAACAAAAACTAGGTATAACTCCCTCATAACTCCTCATACCTAGATACCAAAAAGTGATTTGGATACCCATTTGGGAGTTTTATAACATATCTAAAAATATCTTGACTATGGTTTGGAAAATAACCCTAGGAAATTTACTGTACCCTATTTTTAGGGGTAAATTAGCCCTCTTTTCCAAAGGAGGTACCCATAAAACTTGGTATCAAACCCAAAAAACTGAAAATAGTCTTCAATCTAGTTGCCAAACTTCCAATTTTCACACTTTTATGCCATGGTACAGTCTCTATGTACCCTAACTCCAAAACCCTTCGTTTCAAGCAATTTACATAAGGGTTTATTGGTTTTGATGGTCCTAGACATTTTCTTGATTACCCATTTGTTCAAACACATTGGGATATGTTTGTATATGCTTAAAAAATCATAATATAAGTACTGTCATTGATATTTTATCAATTTCCTTTTAAGGTTTCTTATTTCTACATAGAAAAATAGTTCAAACCCTCTCAAAACCCTACTCCATGAACCAAACAATCACTCCCCTTTGCTTTGGAATCCATCATGAACATTTAAAGGAACAAATGGGGTCATTCCACCCAAAATATAGTGATCACAAAGGGTGGAATGCCCTAGTTTTCCATTTCTGCACTCAAAACCTTGTTATGACAATCAAAAGGCAGTTTCAAAATAAATAGTGATAACTTACTCTAGGAATATTGTTAGGACCTCTGACCAGATGCATTTGAAAGGTGATTCAACCCTCTTTCCAATGATATATGTCTTTCCCTTATGTCTTTCCATACAAAACCGTACCAACACTGGGAGCAAGGAATTTGCAGTCAAAAAGTGCAGAAAAACAATGAAAAGAGGCATAAAAATGTGTTTTTATTCATCCAAATTAGTGTGTCTTCCTTCCTTCATGATTGAGGTTCTTAATACATCAATTCCAAGTATTTTACAACTGATTCAACCAACTTCTTGGTGTGAGATTTGTTGGTTTTCACCTAAACTAGTCAAAACATGAGTTTGCATATGACATACTATGAAAACTTAACTTCTTAACTCTCTTAAATGACTCTAGGACTTATTACATGGCTTTAATAGATTTGTCATGACTCAAAATAATACCTTATGACTCTAATACATTTGAAAAATTGGTCATCTTGACCTTATTACATGTGAAATAGAGGCAAAACAACATAGACTTGTCCTAGGATGGCCTAGAACTTTAACATAGTAACCTTATAGCCAAGGTGCTCCTGCACCAGGGGTGAATCAATGTTGTCTAATTTTAAAAACTATTTGTACCTTTTAATTTACAAGTCAAAAAGAGAGGAAGACATCTATAAATTGTAAAACACATATACACAAGTATGATAATAAAAAACATGAATCAGGACCTGTGAGTAAAACATTAGAAAACACATACATAGAGACAAATCATAACACAAGGATTACTAGAGTGGAAAACCATCATGGGGTAGAGAAACCACTCAAAATTGCCTCACTGGTTACAAATAAGTCTCACTGACCAAACAAGTCGCACTAGCTAGAAGGAGGTCTCACTGACCATACAGGCCTCACTAGCACATAAAGCCTCACTAGAAAATACAACCACCATAAAAACAATACAAGTAATATAGAGGGTTTCTCTATTTCAATACAAGCCCCTGAATCTGCAATCATACTCAATTCAATCTTCATATTTCTTTGCAATCATACTGCACTTCATTCTCATTATCTCTGCAAAAATTAATTCACCTTATTCATATTATCTTTGCACAATTAATGGTATATTGTCTTCACACTTGACATGGTTCAATCTATAAGTTTGTTGCATAATGTCTTCAACCTATCTACAAAAACATGATCTCATACATCACATACAAAAATCATTTGATTCATCTGTATTGTCTCTTCAAAATTATCTTCACCAGAAATGTCTTCACTGCATTTTGATCCACACACCACAACTCATTCTTCAATGTACCAGAAAAACCAATATATATAAAAATTGAAGATCCTTTCATGACCTTTCAGATTCTTCTTCTTCTCTGCATCAAATCATCAGAACATTACTTTTCTCTGTATATCTTTTTCATCAATAAGGAACCTGCAAAGAATAAGATTAAATTCATCTAGTTTGCATAACCATTCATATTCTCCATTCCTCTGATTTAGAAATAAAAACTCTTTCATATTCTCATGATATTCATCATATATCACTAATTAAAATCATCAGTAGATTTTGCCTTTGTCAAAGAAATAAAACTCTTTGTTCATCTGCATGAAGTCCCTTCACAAATTAAATCAATTCACCTACAATAAAATTATCTTGACCTTTCATACTCCTTTCAAACATTTCAATCTGAACATTTTTGTCTTCAATAAAAATCACAATGCACTTGGAAAATTTCACTCTTTAATACTCTTCAATCTTTTCATTTTCTCCAATCTGCAAAAAATATTTTCATCTTCTTTATTAAAAAGCCATTCTGCAACTTTTCATATTCCCTTAAACTTCCATCACATCACACAACAAATCTTCAATCGGATTTTAATCAATTTGCCCTTCAAAAAAATAAAATCCCTCTTCTATTCGAACTTTCTTTCCATCTCTATAAGAATAGAAAAAAAACAAGGCATTAAAAAAGAACTCTTAAACTTCCTCCTTTAGTTTTCACTTGCCACAAGGAATATAAAAGAAATAGAAAGAAATCTTTAAAAAATTTCCTTTAAAGCATCCACAAAATCTGCCTTTGTAAACATACTAAAATTATCTTTTAAAAAGCTTATCTCTGCAGTCATAGTATGTATGATGTTCTGATGACCGTCAAAAGTAACACAAAATAGTTAGGGTCTTAGTTTAAATAATGACCATCAATCAAGGTCTTTGCGCCCTTTGTAACATTTAAAAGAAGACTTAGATGCCATCTTACCGCCTGTGGAGGATATAAGAAACCAAAGATGTCAATTGCACAAGGAAGGGGGGCTACTCAAGGAATGGATGTGACCCCTCAAAGTTATGACTAAAGTGCCCCTTAACCTGCATTCACAAGTTAATATCATTTTAAAAAATATATAATTCAAAAGTGATGGGTAGATAATGACTGTTAAGATATGTTTTTAGATGTTTAATAATAATTTTTTTAGGACTTCAACAAAACCTTTAACAACTCCTCCTTGAAATATATTTAAACCTTAGAAAAATGATAACTTAAGATCACATTGAAAATACCTTTGACATGATCTGCAAGAAGACACCAACACCTTTGCAAAGACACCAACTTCAAATCACCAATTATGATCATCATTGAAAAGATTTGGAGATATGATAATTACTAACTTGGATAGCTTTGACATTATGAAATAGATCGTTTGAAATTCTAATGTAATCAAGCCTTATAACCTCTATAAAGAAACATAAAACCTGCTGAATTTCAATCTCTGACATCAATGACAAATATTGTCATTAGCTTGATATGATCAATCTACATCAGCAAGATCTTATTATCAAAGCTAAATATGATGATCAATAATCCAACCCATATTAATTCAAACCATATCACAACAACCTTTTGAGATGACCATACCAAATGCCAACTATCACAAGTATCATAAAACAAGTGCCTTAACACACAAATGTAACATGATGTCATAAACCATATGCCATAGGAGATAAATCATTAGAGCCATATACCATAGGAGCACATCAAATATGAATTGGCAGAGTCAAGTGCATATCAACTACCACATACCAAGAGCATATAAACTATCACATATCAACATCAACTATCATAGAGCATTTAAAAGATCATGAGAACATCATGAGAACCTGTGCCAAGCATGTGCTAACTAATGTGCCAAGTGAACCATGAGAGTACCAAGAACCATGAGAGTGCCAAGACATCAACATCAGCATCAACATCATCTAAACCACGTCTAAGTTCTCCTCAACCATGAACATCATGATGAGCACATCAAATATGAAGCATGATCATCAAGATATGAAGCATGTTTACTAAATGAACTCTTGTGAACTCCTAAAAGCATGATCCACATCCTGTCATATCTACATCATCAACTCACACTTTTTTGACATCAATGACAATCAATTTCAATCATAATATACTAAAACTACATAACAAGATCTTCAATTGCAGAGGAGTACCAACCAAATTACTGTCACCGTCTCAATGTGCTATCAATACTAGTCAATTTGGCTAAGTTAACCTTACCAGACCAAAATATTGTACACACCTTTATCTCAGGAGTTGTTTTCAAACATGTCAGGTTGTTTCCATCAATGACAACATCATATCAGTGGTGTTTCTTGACTATATTGCCAACAGATATCATATACTAATATGAAGCAAGTTAAGGTAGGAAGAAAACACACAATGGAACAAGTGTTCTCAAAGCCCATGCCCCGAAAGATGACATGTGCTTCACGATCGCCGAATGTTCCCACAAACACACAATTACCTATAAAAGAGAGGTTAGAAATCTTTTTCTAATATAATACCCACATCACATGATAAAAGAAATGCATGTAATAATTCACATAAATAGTCAAGGCTATACTATGGGTTTGAAATCTGAGTATAAATAGGGCTATATTGTAGAAATATCAAAACCAAGTCTAACCAAGGTGAGATTAAAAGATAAACAAAGTGCATGGAGAAGCTATATTGTTATGGTTTGTTAGTATGATAAGACAACATCAAAACAAAGTGCATGGAGAAGCAATATTTTTATGGTTTGTTAGTATGATAAGACAACATCAAATAACACATTGAGTGATTCTACCAACCAAGCATTGACAAATAAATATGTCAACCCCATTGTCATATATGGACTCGCTGAAGGGACACTTGGTCCTTATCAGTATTATTTATATTTCATCATCCACCAACTAGGTAGAACCACTAGAAGAAGGTAACCAATAAATCAAGAGAGGAGAACAAGTTCCATAGGGTCATCACATAAGAAGGTGCCCCCATGTCACCAACCACAACACTATGTCCCTAATGCACAACACACAATAATAAAATAGAGGAGAGGAGCGATATAGAAGAATGATGATACAAATAGAAGAAGGGTCACAACAGAGGTGGTCTCTCGGTATCCTTGACCTTACAAGAGTATCAAGGGTCATTCAAGGAGGCGTAAACAACACATAACACCTCAAAGTTTGTATCTTTAGGGATGCTCAAAGAATGTGTAACCAAAGGAGAGGTAGTCAATGCTTTTAAATCCCTAGTGATATCCAAATAACTTGAATATTCAACCAAAGGAGGAAGATTAAGGGTCTTCCCTTCCTTAGTGATATCCAAGGTATGTGAATAATCAACTAAAGGAGGAAGGTCGATGGGATGATCCATAGAGGCTTCATGTACTATGGTAAGGATAGAATTTTGAATATTGTTAGATGAATGTTCATTACCTATCCATGGAATGTTCTTTGTTGGAGGTTCTTCATTCACTAATGCTTCATCTTGACCAAAGAGAGCATTGGAATAAAGAGATGGTGGGCATTCTTCATTCACTAATGCTTCATCTTAGCCAGAGAGAGTATTGGAATGAAGAGATGATGGTGTGATGTTAAGGGATGTGTCAATGAACTCATCCTCTTTTGTCAAAGTGTTTTCATAACTGGGAATAACTTTGGGAGAGAGATCATAAGGTAGAATTAAGTTACCATCACATGTTTTGCACTAGTAGTCATAGTACAATGTTCAATAGAGATAACGTAATCTAAGGGTTCATCTAACTTATTGAAGTCATCACTAATAAATGTATTATTGGCTATGAATTTAGTTAAATAATCTAATATCAGAGGATATCCTCCAATGAGGCTTGTGAAGTTATCAAATTCAGATATATACCAAAGGAGTTCATATGTAGAACACATAGAAATATCAACATCATATATGTATGCTATTTTTTCAAGGCTTGAGGATATTCATTAGTAAATTTGGAAAAATTATCAATGTCTATGATGTATGCAAACAAAGCTTCCAAAGATGAATAACAAGAAGTATCCATGATGCTAATTTGAAAGAACTCCAATACACATGAATTTCACAATGATCAACAAGGTAGAATGAGTGAGATTATTTTGCACCAAAGCACTTGTTTGAGGGAAATGGGTATTAAAAGACACACGGAGTCCACAAAAAACATAGTGGGTAGGAGGAAAGAGTATAACACAACAAAGGCCAATTCATGATTTTATAGGTTTTTGATCAAAAGATCTGAATAAAGTGTGTGGGTAGCTAATGTTGAAATACACACTGTGTAATTAAAAAGATGCCAATTTTCACACAATTTAAGGATATAATGCCAAATTTTCAAATGATAACTGAATGAATGCTTTAATATGGATGCAAGGTCTGAAATGAAATAGGTTTAGGGTGGATGTAATGAGACAACACCAATTTATGTGTGAGGCCCACCCTTGTGCGACTAGATTAGTTACATCATTAGACCATGTTGTTTTGCTTCACCGAAGCTAATGGTTCAATATATGGAATTGAGATCTTATCTAAGAGACATTGTAGTGTTGTTGTGGATCTTTTGTATAAGGTGGTTGTGTTAATTTGTGGGTGCATCTAAGAAATGCACACCCTAGCTGGGATTGATTGGAATATCACTTGTTTGTTCTTGAACTGGGTCCTTAAGTGTTGTAGTGTGAGGCTAACTTATGTTGCACTTCTTTTTTTGTTTATGAGACTTGTTGTTTAAATTATTTTTGACATGTGGTAATTTTGAGGACTATTGGTCCATTCTATTTGGACATTTGATAGTTTTATCTCGTCCTTGATTAGATAGATGAGTTATTTTAGAATGATGCTATATCTTAAATGCTTGATTATATTATGAATCCCATGATGTTGAATGTGTTATTATAATTGATGCAAATGAAATGGTTTAGTTAGATGATTGACTTGATAAAATACTATGTGATGATGAACCTAATTGTGTTATGGGAAATATGAATGATTTGAGAATCAAGTGAAGTCTTATCTTGTGATATATTAGAGATTGTATGTACTTATGTGACCTTATGTGTGTGTAATTCAATTGCTTCAGCTATGATATACGTTGTGCTATTGATGTGTTTGTGTAGTGTTTAGGTATTTTTCCATGGCCAATGGAAACTGGAGGTCAAACAAATAAACCTGAGTATTAGCTATGTAAAACCAACCTAATCCCTAAGATAGACTAAGGTTATTTGTGTTTGAGCATGATGTATTGTGTTACCCTTGATTTTTATTTTTATTTTTTGTTATAGGCATTTTAAGTGGTGTTTTTTGAGTCTTTTAAGGTTAATTACATGTGTTTAAGGTGCCTAGGTTAAGTACCTATGGGTTAGGCACCTTTTACGCCTAAAATTAGGAGTTCTAACTAACTTTTAACCCCTCGTTATAAGCCTAGGAGTTAGGTGGCGAAATTTGAATCTTGGGTTAGGGATTGGGTGACATGTCTCATTCCATCCCACCACCTAAGGAACTTGAGTGTGCTTGGGGGAATCCCAAGGCTCTCACATGTGTTAGAGCACCATGTAAGAGCCTTTAAGAAGTGAACCCTAACCACTTCCCTCTTCCCCATGCCTCACACATGTGTGAAAGCACTTCTAGGATGAAGTGCCTTGGAGAAGGAATGAGAGGTTGAGAAGTGTCACCTCTCTACTCCCCCATATCTCAAACATGTGTGAGACAACTTGTGGGAAGTTGTCTATGTGAGAATGAAGGAGAAGGTGACAAGTGTCACCTCCTCATTCATTGGAAAGGTGACATGTGTCACCTCCTTCTCCATTGGGAAGGGTTTTGAAACCCTATTTATATCCCTCTTTTTGATGAGGGAAGGGTTCTTCTTTTTGTTTTTGATTCTTGACTTTGGGAAAAACAGCTTGGGCTTGGAGGGGAGAAAATTCTTGCAAGGATCTTGGAGTGAGGCTCTTGGAGCTCTTCACCAATTTCTTACAACACTTGGGGCTTGAGAGGTAACCTCTTAAGTCTTCAAGCCATCTTTATTCTTGTTTTTTCTTATAAATGCATGTGATATGACATGTTTTGTGTTCTTGAGTTTTCCTTTGGTGTTGTAATGGTTTGGGGTTGTTTTTGTGAGCTCTCCATATGAGAGAGCTCACCTTTTAATGGGTAAGAGAGGTGAGAACCTCCTTGGTAAAAACCCTCTTCATGTAGAGGTATTTTCATCGCCTTGGGCCTTATTTATAGAAGGTATTATGGTTTGGTTATGGGAAGAGTGCCTCGGAGTTATTTTGGGTGAAATAAGTTTATGGTAGCAAGAGGCTATGCAACAGGGTATTTTGAGGATGAGTTTATCATGGTTTTTCCCTTGAGTAGAGTGAGTCCACTCTCTCACCCCTAAAATCCATGTTGAATGGATTAGTTTGTGAGTCTCCATGGGTGGGTTTGTTGTTGTGTTTGTTGAGTGTGTTTGAGTGCTCGAAATCCATTGTTTGAGTATGCAACCAATTATTTTGTTGGCCTCCTAGCTTGGGGGTGGCTTTCTTGCAAGCCTATGGTTGGGAGGTGAACTCCCCATGGCTTTGGAAATATTTTCTTTATTTTGGCAAGTTTTACATCTTGGAGGATAGTTTGGGTTTTAGAATCATGAAGAGAAAAGTGTATTTAAGTTGAGTATTGTAAAGGAAATTTAAGGCAATGTGTATGCCTTGGCCTTTGAGCCTTCTAGACTTTTGTAGTCTAAGAGATTAAAACTCTCTTTGGGGAACCTATTTTTGTATGTAAATCTCTTGGAAATATTTGTTCATTTTAATTAAAAGTATGGTAGAAGTTTTCCCTAATTTGTCCCTTTGGAAAAATGAATTTAGTGTGAAATGAAATTTCTCTCTCTCACTCTCTTTCCCTACTTGTCACATTATTAACTATAAATTTGCTTGGAAGAAAGAAATAAAGAAAACATACAATGCTTATTATTTTGTTGTTGAAGAAATATCATGGACCTTTGTTTAAATGGAATATATATATATATATATATATATATATATATATATATATATATATATATATATATATATATATATATATATATATAGGTCCTAAATCATAACTATAGTTTTCCTAGTTGTGAAGAAATAAAAACCTTTTGACCCCCTAATATATATATATATATATATATATATATATATATATATATATATATATATATATATATATATATATATATATATATATATATATATAAGTTATTTTAAGCTTGTTTAAATTTATAGTTCACTGTTTAAATAATAAAAATTAGAGAGAAAAAAAAACTTTTATAAATATTAAATCATATATATATATATAGAGTTTGTAAATATATAAATATATACTTATATTATAATATATGACAGTTAATATTAATTTAAGTGTTAAGTCTTTTGAAAGAAAAAAGGGTTTCAAATGGCATTTTTTTGATTTAGGGATGCTGTTTGGTGTTTTGAAAAGTTTTAAAGAAAAAAAAATTGTGCTTGGCAGGCTCAACCGCCTATAAAGGACCGAAGCCCTGCCTAGGGGGCCAAGGCCTGCCTGCTGAGGGCAGGGGCCCCCACCCCCCAGCCTAGTCATTGTGCATTTGTGTGAAACACCTTTTCCATTTAAGTAAAACCCTTGGTTTCTAAAATGCACTCTGTATCATATTTAATGCCTCTTCCCATATAACACAGTCGCTATTAGTTCTTTTCTTTTCTTTTTTTTTGAAAAAGTGGCATAACCACTAAAATATATTAATTAAAAAGGAAAATATACAAAAAACCTGATTCAAAGAGGCATACCGGTAGGAAAGAATCAGGCAAAGAAAACCTTTGGTTGTAGCCTTTTAAAACTTAACTAAATACAAAGATGACTCAAGAGGATGAGTCTGCCAAGGAAAAGTCTATGACTGTGATACAAAATTGACTTCTATGTCACAAGGGAATTATTACAAAATTTTCATCTGATACATTATTAAGTTTATAAAAATTCACAAAAAACTCCCAAAAAAGAATGTAACCATCAGTTAACATCTTGCCAGCCATCAGCAATTAAACCCTGGTGTCGACGATCCTACTCTTCAGCCGGTTGAGGTGGTGGCAGTGGAGGAGGAGGAGGATTATAATGCAGAAGGAAAGATAGAGCATTAAAAACCCTTGTAGCATCATCTATCGCCTGCCTGCACAACTCTTTCCTATGACAGTGAACATAATTGTGAAAGGATAGAACATAGTTATTTTAAAGACCATGCAGCATAGCATTGTAAAGACAATGAAGCACAAGTCGATGGAAGAGATCCCTACAAATAAACAAGCCACCTACAAGAGCAGTACCCTCATACAAATCGTATTCCTCTATACTTTCATTTAAAACATCCACAGAAAAATGATCATCATGGACAAACAGAAATCCCAAATTCCTTACCAAGTTGAAATTTTGTAATAAGTCCATAGCATTAGAAAGAAAATGTGATACAGCTTGGGAAGGATATAGAGAACTAGGAAAATGTAAAACATCCCTACCACAAACCTGTATAATCGCTCTCTCTACATCTTCCACATAAATCTTGAAAACTTCATGCATAGAATTTGGATTGAGAAAGCCTAAATCTAAGGTTGTTCCCAATTCCAGAAGGGCAAACAAATTCTTCTGTTTGGTTGGACAAAGGCCATACTAAAAAACTTATCTCATACAAAACACGAGATTAGAAGACAGAAACAGAGAAAATAAGCCTCAAGCAAAAAATGACAAAAGAGAAGTGAAGAACAAGAGTTCTTTTCTTACTTTGGCCTCTCTGTATAAAACACATTCCCTATGTTATCAGAGCATTCAACTCTCTGTGTGTGTGTGTGTGTGTGTTTTAAACCTCTATGAAAAATTATGTTCTCTGGAAAAAGAAGAAAAAGGGTAGAGTGTTAGTTATTTAGACTTTGAAAAGTAAAACTATATTTTTTTATTGTAGTATAATCCTTTTTGAGATGCCCTTTACACCATTCTTAAATCTATTTGTAAACTATAGAAATGATACTTGAGAAACTAAAGAAATGTTAGAAAACAATTTACTAACATGTAGTTTAGTATTTTGAACAAAAAATATTAGAACAAATAGAAACATGGGAAAACTATAAATAAGGTAAATTAAATACTAGAAAATAAAATGGATGCATAGAAAACAATAAACAAATGTTAAGAACTTATTGGGGAAAATGCCTTCGCACTTGAGGAAGGGATTTTCCCACTTGCATCTTGAACCTGCAGACCAATGAAACCCAAAAGTTAGAGCTTGTGAGTAAATAGGAAATTTAGCTTGTTTTTATAAGTTATTCTAAGTCTTTAGGTTGCCCTAATTTTTAGGGAGATTATTTAGACTTAAACCTTGTTTACACTTTTAATCCCACTTAGTGAATGGGTAGGATTATTTGCTTAGGAAATTTTATGTGGGGTTTATTTAATTCATTATATTTAATTTATTCAAACTCTATAATTGAAGTGATAGATTTAAATGTTTTAGTTTAAATGTTCAAACCATTGAGTTCATTAATTAATTTAATTTTGTTTTAAATTTTGTAAAGGTTCTATAGTGGAATTATTGTTAGTATTATTTATTTTTACTTCTCTCACTATTCACATAGTGATGTTATGCTGCCCAAAATTTAAGGAAAAATTTCCCCTTTGAAGTGTTATGTTGTCAAAATTTTAGGATTTAGGAGTAATTAATTAAATTATTTTTGTATTTTACTTTCCCAAGTAATTCTTGGATAAATGTTTTAATTAAAGGTTTGGAGTATTGTTATTCTCTTAGATAGATTTAAATGGTGCTGTTAGATTTATTATCCTTATCTTATTAGTTCAATATTTTAATGTTATTTTAGTTGATAGTATATATCTAGGGTTAGGTTTTGACTTAGGTCAAAACCATATCACCTCTACATAGGAAACACTAGGGATGGTTTTGGGATGGAAACCACCCCTCTTATAGACGCTTTTGACGATGTACAGCCTCGTAGTTGCTATTGTCTCATAGGGATTATGAAAGGAGTTTCACATTATCTTATTTCATGAGTGACTTCCTCACCTTTGTGCGACTCACCTAACATCGATTATGGATACAACCATGTTACGTTCATTTCAAAGAGTGCACATGTTGTGCACGAGGGGGTTTTAGATACAAGTGGGAATTTTTTTTGATATATAATGCCATGAAAACATGACAAACGTGGACATCACATCTAGTTATCATGTCATGAATGTGGTCATGACATAATGTTTGCTTATGCGCCTAAAAATGTTCAAAATTTCCACATTTTTTCAATGCAAATGCCTAAAAGAAGTAGTGTTGTAAGGAAATTGATGAAGGGAGATGAGTAATAAGCTTAATACTAGTTCAATAATGCAGCAATATCCTTCACAAAATACCTATAATTCAAATCTAGAGAGACGACAAGGCAAAATCCAGTGAAAATGTCAGATTTTTAAACCCTAGTTGTGAAATTAAGGCATGAATATGTGGAAAATGATATGTAAATGAGTTCTAATAATATTTTTGATGTAGAAAAACTCATCTCAGATCTGAAACTGATTTTAAAGTCCTACAATGCTTAATGCAAGTGCAATTTTAAGGATAAGGAATGAAAAATGCTAGTTTTTGTCGAAATTATGCATGTGTAGATACAAATTTTTTAAATATGAATACAAAAGCACACTAAAATGCAAAACTACATACAAAATTAGATTTGAATGAGTGTCTAAGATGAGTAGTAAAATCTAAAAGATGATTTTAGCTACAAATGCTAGTTTTTGAAATTACTAGGTTATAAGAAAAATTCAAAATTACAATCAAACCCTAGCAATTTTAAGATAAAAAATGCAATGCAAAAGATTATAATATAATGAATTTGTATAATTTATATCAGATCTGATGCAAAAATAATAAATTAAATGAAATTCAATGGAAATTAGTTCAAACTATGTCCAAATGCAAGCCTAAAATGCCAAATTTTTCAAAATTTTCAAATGTAATATGAAAATGATGGATTAAATGAATACAAATATGAAGTACAACACTCAGGAAGGTGAAAAATTCAAATAAAACATGGGTTCACCAAAATGTTTAGTAGGAAAAGAGGGGTTTTCAATTTCAATGAATGTGTGGGTTTAAATCCTCCTTTCACTACAACATTCAAGGATATAAATTGAGTCATGCCATGAATTTTGAAAGAGAAATCTACTACATATTTAGCATCACTTGGAATGGAGAGAAAACTTGGAAGTTTTTTGATTATTTAATTAATTAAGCCTAATTATGCTAGAAACCCTAATTATGCAAAATCGTAAACAAATCGATGAATCCTAACAAATGCTTGTAGACAAAGATGTAATATTCAAAGTAAATACATACCAAACTTTGAGATTCTAGATCTAGAAAAATTAGGGGCTAAAGAGCAGGTGCCCAAGCCCAAGGTGGCAACTTCTTCAGAGACTTCCAAAATTTGTCTGGAACTAATCACCACTGTCACAGAGGTTTTTTGCTTCGGGGATCCAGAGGGCTTCAGAGTGGGTGACCAAGTCTAGGTCCTACTTTTTCCTTCAAATACAAGATCTCCAAACTCTGCCATAGCCTCTTACATCTCTACTTCCTTTAGCTTCAACACCTGTTACCTGCAATCGCAAGGATTGTGGTTGGGGTTGTGGTGTTTACGAGCTTGCCTCATTCAAGCCCCGAAAGGACATTCAAGTCTTCCAAAGTCTATTTTCAGATAAAGAGTGTGTATTTCTTTGGGATAGAGGCAAAAATCAAATGATAAATGATTACAAACACAAATAGATATATCCTTGAAGGTGTAGAGCTCATGGAGATGAAATTATTTCATGCCATGAGAAGATGAAGCCAAATCTACATAACAAACACAACAAGACAAATCTACTCTACCATAATGAATACTTTGAATGCTCTAAAATCATATGTTTGCCAAAAGCTCATAATCATCTTCTAGTTTACAAATGAAATCCTAAACATGCTTGTATATGCAAGAAAACACATTCCTACTCTAATTTTGTAATTCAAACTTGAGATGTTGGCAATGGAACCTTTTAACCTTCTAGTAGTCTTCTAGATGCATGATATGTTTGAATTTCTTATTGAAACATTTCTCAACAGACTATGGTAATTATCATAATCTCTTGGGCCACTGGAAATAGTTGTAAATTCAAACTCTTCTAATCTGACTTTGTTGTCTTAGCATTATCTATTGATCCAACCATGAACCAATTGATTTCTATAGGGAATTTTCTATATGGTTTTCCTTCTTTTCTCTTGGATATCTCCAATGTAAGGATCTATTGTCTAACAATCTCCATTAAGACCACTTTATCTAATGGATATCTTGGTAGCATGAAGGGGTTCTCACTGAACCCTTTCATCTTGATATATGAATATGTTTTGGCTTGTATAAACTAGGATCCATATGTATTGATCTTCTCTATGGATCCTACTGAAAAATCTCTTGGCTCTATCTCCTCTCAAGAGTCATTCACAATCTTATAATGCTGAACAAATTATTTCCTCTCTAGCTAGGGATAATTCTCCTAGGGAGTCTTCTCATGCTACTATTTCTAGCCCATGAAAGGTACCTTTGGCTATACATGCATATACTAGATATGAAGTCATTTTAAACACTCTATCTTTTAATCTTCTCACTTTCACTATTTGATTGTACATGGCATCTCTGATGATTTTGGCCCATTGGACCACCTTCTTACTTTCAATAACCAATCATATCAACCCAAACATCCATGATTAAAAATTCTCAGTATTCTCCTTTCCACTCATTCTGCTAAGTAGGAATATCATATATTACACTTCTGGGCTGAAATTGTACTTGTATAAATGTTGTGACATCTTGGCCACTACATTGGATTTATTAGCTGGATCTCTCCATCCAAAGAAAATAACCTTTCTACAATCCTTTTGATTTCCATCATACTCGTTAGCTAGTGCCTCTAGGTCTGGCACATATATTCCTCTAGATGTGGGTAGATTAAAATCCTTAGTTATGCCATCAATCGATAAATTTGCATAAACTTGTTCTACTTCTCAACTTTTCTAGTGACCGAATTGTAATTATTTTCCCATTCAATCATGAGCTCTAGAGCCTCTACAACATATGAGAAACTAACTACATAGTACATCCTCGTGGTCACGATGTTCTTTAGAATGGGGTCATCCTCCTTGTGATTAATTCTAGCTTTGAAAGCCTCAATGTTTGTACTGCCAGAATGGGTGTCCTCTGCAAACCCATGTTTGTTGTATATGTTGTGCACCTTCAAGAAGATACTCTATTTAAATTTGGCATCACGTTTGTCCATGCAAGGTTGAGACATATCACCCTACAATTTCATGGACTCATCTTAACTAGGGCCTCTGTAATATTAGGGTTAACATCGCTAAATCTATGAAATCAATAAAAATGACATTTGAACTTATGTATTTAATCAAGATTTAAACCTAAATTCATTTTGTTTTAGCATTTTAAGTCTTTTCCTACTTAAAATCATATAATATCATTATGAAATAACTAGCTAGGGTTTAATCTGTACATACGTGGTTTGCAGAACCTGAATTGAAATATGCAGATGAATATTGAAATTATTACATGTAGATGATCCTTTGTGCCACCGAAAATCTAGCCATAGGTCTATTGTAGAAGCTTATGCTAACTTCTCAAGTCCTATGTGGAAGGTTATTAGCTCTTCAAATACAATTATGAAATTATGAGAGAAATTTACCATTTAAATCTTGAAAATTCACAGGTTTAGGGCATATTAATTACTTTTGAGAGGATTAAATAGACTCCAGTGATGTAATCATGAGAAATTGGGACAAGTGTTCATTAGCACGAGTTTGAATTTAAAAGCCAACAACTTTTACATGCATTAAATATGAAAAGGGTTATCCAAGATGGAATGAATCCTATTTTTAGAATATTCATATGGATATATCCATCCATATATATCCATATAGTGTCAGCATATGAGTCAAGTCAACCATCATTGACCAAAGATTCATTATCAGGTTTCAAATTTGTTTAGACTAGGTCAAGATGTCTATGTGGACACTTGGCATAGTATCATTGGTTAAACAAATGATATGAATATTTGGAAGGTCTAGATATTACGAGTGCAAAATATCCATATGGTAGAAATGTTTGGATGACGTAACTAGGAGAAAATTCCTTCACTATAACGTGATATGGTGATGTCATTAGGATGGGGATATTAAAATAAGGTTAGGATAATAGGAATGTGGAATATCCCTATGGTTGAATATCTAGATGATAAAAACAAGATAAATCCTTCATAAAGTCAAGATGACATGACATCATCAGGATCAGGATGTTATGTAAATGTCTGGATATTAATGAAGTTAACATCCATGTGCGCTAATGTCTAGATGACGTAAGCAGGGTCAAGAGTCTTTACAAAATAAGGATGATGTGACATCATCAGGATCAAGATATTAAGAAAAGGGATGATATTTGATCAAGTTAATACTCATATGAGAAATATCCAGGTGACATAAGCCATTTGCATAAAAGAGGATGAATGAAATCATACAGACATGGATATTAACTCAGATATGGATATTAAGTTGACGTCTAGATATTAAGTTAATATCTAGATGATAATCAGTATCCATGAAGGCGATGTTTAACTTTCAATATGCCTTAATTTTGACATCTGTACATTTGTGAATATTAGGACATTTAAGTTCTACTTAGCAATTTTGGGGATTGGGACATTAAAATAATATCTAGATACTAGGATGATGTGAATATCCCTATGACTAGTTGACCAAACATTGACTGGGTGTAACTTATTTATTATAAGGAAGTTCAATATACTTCAAAATGCAAACCCACTTAAAATTTCATTCTCTTTCATTTGGTAGGGTTTATAAGAAGAAATTCCAACTTTGTAAGTTTGATCCAGATATCCAAATCCTAATTTACAGTTTCTACCAGTTTTTACCATACCAGCTAAAGCAAAGGGAAGCAAAACAAACCAAGCGAAAGGAGAAAAAAAAAGTTGGGTCCCTATTTTGCTAGGGCAAAATGGGGCATGTTGTGTAACCACACAACAACTTGGCACCAAAAAAAAAAAAAATTCCAATAATTCAAGGAACAAAGACAATTTGGGACATAATGTTCTAGCTCTTATAAATATAAGCATCCTGACCTTTCTGAATGAGATCATGTTCATCAATGCAACAATGTAATGAGGAGTCAGGTGTGTGCATATAATTCATTTCCTTCATCTTTAAGAGAAGTTGAAAATGCTAGTAATGAGTGTTAAGCTACATAGTTGGATTTAATCCCTTGAGCCAACCTTGGATAGAGCCATGCTGATAGCAGGTATCCATAGCCCTGACAAGGTTATCTTTGTAATTCTCCCAAGTAGAGCCCCACTGCATGACATGCATCCATAGCCCAAATAGAGTTACTTAGATGACCTAAGAAACTCTTTCTTTTGATATTCAATATATTTCATTTATTGTTTTCAATTTTAATTAGGTATGATATTGTAAGATTTTTTGCAAGATGTAGACACTTCCTCGTTTAGGATGAGAATTGCAATGGTAGCAAGGGCAAACCTTTAGATTTTTCACTTAACACATACACTAGTATCTTCAACAAATCCAAGGTTGTTAGGTGTATTCTTGTGAGGATCTCCTTGAACAAAAGAGTTACTATTGATGAATATGATCTCATAGACCTGATCAAAAGTACCTAAAGTGACAAGAATTACAACCTATGTGAGAATTTGTGATCCTTTCTTGAATTCTAATAATGTCACTAGTTTTCTAAGGTGGAAAGGTGCTCTATCTTGCCTACTCAAAACAAGGACTCAACAAAACATAAAACAAAGCAAAGCACACAAAGCAAGCTACACAAGCAACTATACAATATATACATATAATACATGGTTTTGACCTAACCTACCTAGGCTTGAAAATAGTGCTTGAGGAATTGTCCATTGAATGGCAATGGAACATCCTCACCTATTAAAGTCTTAAGCCTATATGTGCTATCTCCTAGTATTTTTGATATCTGGAAGGGACCAATCCATAGTTTATCAGACTTTTCATGATCACTCTTCTTTTTGTGGGCTTTATCTCATGATATGACCAAGTCTGAGATCCTGAATGCCTTTACTTTGGCTCTTTTATCAAACCAACATTTGACAATAGCTTGATGTTTGGAAAAATGGTCAATTACCTTATCTCTTTTCTCTTCTAAGTGCAATAATTGTGATAGTCTAACTTTTGTTTTATTGTCAAAGCCTAGATACTCCTAGGCAAACTATAAGGTTGGGATTTTCAAGTTGATAGGGAGGATGGGATCCACCCCATACACCATTTGATAGGGAGAATTACCCAAGGTAGTCTTGACTCCTATTCTATCTACACATAAGGCATACTTGAGAAAAGTATTTCGTTCCCTAGGTTTCTTTTCACTTAACTACTTAATGATACTCAAAAAATTTTTGTTAGTGGATTTAGCTAGGCCATTGCCCTAGGCATAGTCATTTGATGAAAATTTTAAAACTATACCAAGATCAAATGCCCAACTTGAAAACTTAAGAGATGCAAAAGAAGGATCACTGTCACAAACTAAAGCATATGGAATTCCATACCTTGTAGTGATATTGCTCTCTAATAACCTGATCACATCATTTAATGTGCATGTCTTGTTGTTAATGGCCTCTGTCCACGTAGTACATTAATCAGTGATGGTTAGCATGTACCTGTATCATGTAGAGGGTGGAGGATTCATAGGTCCAATGAATTCTATGGCCCATTGTGCAAATGTGTGCATCTCCATCATAGGATGCAATGGTTGAGCTGCATAATTCTTTTCATTAGAAGCAATTTGACATGTGTGACAAAATTTAATGTGCTCAGCTATATCCTTGAAAATTGTGGGCAAATAATACCCAACCCTCAAAATGGCATGTGTGGTAGCTAGATGTGGTCCATGGGCAGTACCAAACTTATCATGTAACTCAAGAAGAACCTTAGCAACTTCTTGTTTGTCTAAGCATCTAAAGTATTTTTGAAATGCACATGATAACTAAGAGGGGGGTGAATCAATTCTAACCAAAACTTAACTTCTTTTATAGCATCAACACATCAACCACTTCGTCACTGTTATTATGATTTAACCATGAAATAATGAAATCATAAACTTAAGCACATTCACACATGAGACACATGAGACACCAGATTTTTATCCAGAAAACCTAATAAGGGAAAAACAATGGTGAGGATTAACTCATAGTATAAATGATATAACAAAATTTACAACAAGTCTCATTGTCAGAGGCTCACTACCCAAAATGATTATTGCAAAAAGAAGGGGTTCACTACCAAAGGATGAGACTAGATACCAAAAGGACTCACTACTAGAAGTTGGTGAACTGAGATAGTAGCATCTATACCATGCCAAGGTTTAGTTCCATTAAAGAACGCTGATTCTTCTTCTTTTATGTCTTCTTCACACAAACACCATTATCTTTACATCATCACAACATCATACCTTATTTACAACTTCATTACATGTATTTATACAATTTATCAACCTTGGAATGTACATCAAGGTTGACATTACAATCATCAACCATTGGAACAATCTCCAAGGTCATCATACATACATACATTAGAATAGGTCTAGCCCTAAACAGATTTGTGAAGGAAAAGAATGAATGTGGACCACACCATGCCTTAGCTGGGACTCAAATGTAATCTCCCACGCAACAACACTCTATTACAAACTTCCAAGCATCATCACAAGTAGTGAAAACAACCAAGTCAGCCAAAACTAGTGTTAACACTAAGACTTTTAGGAACATGCGTCATCCATGATCCAAATTACACTTTGTAGATTAATGATAAAGTAGGAACAAAATCTAGAGACATCCACAAGCATGCTACAATCACCAAGAACATCCACACAACCCCAAACATTCTATCAGAAGATTCTTAAGACTGGAGCACTTAAAGTTTACTGTCAACCACTGTCATAAAGGAAAGATCACTTACATAGCACCAAATCATGAACCATTTGAAGTGAAGGTACATATCATCACTCCAAAATTAATCTCAAAACCACAAACTATAAAACTTAAATGCAAAGAAATGTGGAGTAGAATACATTTTTCCTGTCACCATTGAACACCTAGAAAAATAGTTTTTACTCTGGTGAATAGAACTCACTCAAATCTTCACATTAAAGGATCAAACTTCAAACATAGCAACTAAAGACATCCCTTAGCATAACTTTCAAACCGCAGGCAAAGATATTAGATCTATAGAATATGCAGAGAAAAACACTGCAATGTTCTTCTCAGATACTTGCTCAAACTCATACAAATAACTTCCTTAGATGCTGAACTTAGGTGTTGACATCAATGACAACACTTACTACTCATACTTGCAATAATCTCTACCTTTATCATTGATGGAAACACATGATGTGAAAAACCATCAAGACAAACAAACTTCTTTTGTTTCTTTACTCCCCCTTACTTTATGCTTTCTCTAGCTACAAATTTCTCAGAATCTCTCTCCTTAAGTTTTTCACATGAAATTTTATCCCCCTTTGACATCAATGGCAAAGGGTGCCAGACCTTTTCTCTCTCTTTAGTTATTAAATCTCAATTTAGATCCTACAAACACTGCACTACTCCCCCAGTTAGCAACACTCCAACACTTACTACTCTTAATCAAGAACTCATATCAGCAACATCTACCTAATCCTCCTAAGAGGTAGCCTTCAAAACATTAATCTAGATCAAAAGATGAGACTTTGGGCACCACTAGACGGATGTACTTCCTATGCATCTTAATTTAGCGCAAAAGGGGTAATAACCCTTAACTTCTCCCTAAGATACTCAAAAGTGTCTTTAGGCAGAGGTTTTGTGAAAATATCTACAATCTGATCCTTTGTAGACACATATTCCATTATTACTCCATTCTTTATTACCTTTTCTCTTAGAAAGTGATAACTTATTGATATATGATTTGTTCTTGAGTGCATCACTAGATTCTTTGAAATTTTTATAGAACTTATGTTGTCACAAAAGATTCAAATTAGTTCTCCATACACAACTCTTATATCCTTCAATGTTTACTTCATCCATGCACATGAGTACAACAACATGCTGCAACAATAAATTTTGCTTCTATAGTAGACAAAGAAACTAAATCTTGCTTCTTTCTCAACAATGAAACAAATTTGTTAGCTATGAAGAAAGTACCTCCCCTTGTACTTTTTTCTTACATCAATATCTCCAACCCAATCTACATCTATATAAACACTAAGAGTGAAATCAATATCTTTGGGTTACCACAATCCATATTTGAAGTGCCTTTTAAATACCTCATGATCCTCTTAATTACCATCACATGTGACTCTAGGATCTTCTTGAAATCTTGCCACAAGACAAACTACATGCATTATATCTGGTCTGGTATAGGTTAGATAAAGTAGTTCTCTAATCATAGACCTATACTTTTTCTTATCAGTCTTGAGTGATTCATCATTCTTGCTCATCTTGTAGCTAGTTACCATAGGGGTACATACTGGCTTAGAATCTTCCATTCTAAACTTCTTCAACAACTATTTCACATACTTGGACTGACAAATGAAAATTCCTTTTTCTGATTGAGTAATTTGTAGTCCTAGAAAGAAATTCATTTCACCAAACATAGAAATCTCAAACTCCTTTTGCATTTCCTCTACAAATTTCTTACACATACCTTCATTTCCTCCAAAGATAATATCATCAACAAAGACTACAACAATCAAAATTTGATCATTATTGAGTTTGAAATGGAGATTACTATCTGCAGTACCTTTACTAAACCCTAATTGCAATAAATACTTGTCCAACCTTGCATACTAGGCTCTAGGAGCTTGCTTTAGTCCATACAAGGCTTTCTTCAATCTGCACACCATGTCACTTTGGTCTGATGACTAAAATCCTTCTGGTTGTTCAATGTATACCTCTTCTTCTAGCTCTCCATTCAAGAATGTAGACTACACATCCATCTGGTACACTTTAAAATCTTTGTATGTTGTAAATGCCAAGAACATCCTTATTGCTTCAATCCTTGCCATTGAAGCATAAGTCTCTTCAAAATCTATACCTTCAACTTGAGAATATCCTTTGCATACTAGTCTTGCTTTGTTTCTTACTACTTCTCCACTTACATTCATCTTGTTTCTAAAAACCCATTTAGTTCCAATCACATTCTTATTGAAGCAGATCTAGGAACCAATTCCCAAGTTTGAGTCTTCTCTATCTACATCAGCTCTTTTCCTTGTCAATACCCCTTTTCTTTTATCACCAATAATCTAATCCTCAGAATGATTAATCCTTACATACTTGGGAGTCTTAACAACACTTTCTGGAGCCTTTTCTTCTTCAATTTGATTATCTTGTTGTTCAGCATTTTCTTCATTTACTATAGCAGCAGATTCATTTGAGTCACAGCCACTTAGATATGATATTCTTTCCCTATCTTCATCAACCTTCACATTAGCACTCTTAATATTCTTTCTTAATCTCTTATTGGAGCACCAGTAGGCCTTACTCTTAGTAGAGTATCCAAGGAAAATTCCTTCATCACACCTACAATCAAACTTGCCTAACTCTTCTTCTCTTCTAATATAACATTTGCTTCCAAAAACTATGAAATATCTCAATGTAAGAATTCTTCCATACCACAATTCATAAGGAGTTTTAATACCATTACCTTTGACTTGAACTTTTTTTAAATGTAGACAACAGTATATATGGATTCTCTCCAATACATTTCTGATAGGTTGGGCTCCTTCATCATTGACCTAGTAGCCTCTTGAAATATCATGTTCTTTCTTTCAACAACTCCATTTTGCTAAGGAGTTCTAGGAGCAGACAACTACCTTTTTATCTGATGTTCTTCACATAAAATATTGAATTCATTTGATATAAACTCACCTCCTCTATCAGACCTTAAGGATTTGATCCTCAATTCTAACTCATTCTCAACCATCACCTTGAAAGCTTTGAACTTGTTTAGGGCTTCTGATTTATCATTTAGAAAGGTGACCCAAGTCATTCTAGAATAATCATCAATAAGCAACATAAAGTACCTATCTCCTTGCAGACTTCTTCTTCTTGTAGGACCACACAAATCTATATGAACTAGATCAATCAATCCAACAAAAAAATGTTCTTAACTCTTGAAACTTGTCCTTATTTGTTTCCCCAATTGACATTCCTTGTAAATAGTATTAGCTAGCTTCACAAGCTTAGGAAAATCTCTCACAACTTGTACAACACTTATCTTTACCAAGTTGTCAAAATTGATATGACACATCCTTATATGCCACAACCAACTCTCATCTATCTGAGCCAACAAACAACAATTATTAGTTCCTCTCAAATGATAAACATTACCTCTAGTCTTCTTACCAGTAGCAATCACGTTTCCAAAGTTTTCCATGTCTTGCATCCATTATCATTGAATTTTTTATCATACCCTTTGTCACACATTTGACCAATACTTAAAACATTATGCTTTAAACCCTTCACATAGAGAACATCATTTGTATTGTGCTTTCCATCAAAAGAAATAGATCCTCTTCCACAAATCTTACTAGCTACATCATCTCCAAACCTAACCAATCCTCCATCATAATTTTCCAAACTCACAAACTTAGTTTTATCATCAGTCATGTGATGTGAACATCCATTGTCACTAATTCATTCATCCTTATCTTTCTCAACCTGGTAGATAAACAAAGCACTCTCTTCTTCTAGTTTTTCTTCCTTCACATAGCTAGCAGGATTAGTAGATATAGGTTCTTCCTTGATAGCAATAAATAAGCATTCATTTGCACTAGTATCATCAGACTCATCATCTGTTACACCATCATCATCATCATCTGTAACATAATATCATTTCTTTATCATCCTATGTCTACTTTTAAATTTCTTCTTGCCTTTCTCAATTCTCCCCAGACACCTTGAGGCATAGTGACCAATCTTACCATAGGTAAAGCATTTGAATGGTAATTTACCTTTGAACTTACCAGTTCCTCTTTGTATTCTATCCAAAAAGTTAGCTTCAATCTCATCAAGGTCATCAAATGGTTCCACAATATACTTCTGAGATCTTGAGGTCTTCTCTAGAGTACCAGATTTGAAAGTAGTCTCAATCTTTGGCAAAGCATCACCAAACTCTCTCATCTCAAATGCAATGAACTTTCCAAGCAACTGATCCTTTGTGATCATGTTCACACTCATAAGTTCTTCAATTGCAAACACCTTGTGACTATAGGATTTAGGCAATGACGTAACAATATTTAGCACAACCTCATCCTCATTAATAGTTACTCTATGACCTTTGATTCTATTAACAATTTCATCAACCTATTGCATGTAGATTGTTATGTTCTCATCACCACTCATCTTCAGGGCTACACACCTTGCCTTTAGGTTTTGTAATTTTGCACTCTTTACAGAATCATATCCTTCATATAAATTTTTCAACTTAACATAGATATCATGAGAAGTTTCCAGATCCATAACTTTCACCAACTCAGTGTTGGATAAAGCATTTAATAGAGCATCTCTAACCTTTCCATTCAACTCATACTATTTGATTTCATTTTCAGATGATGGACCATTTTGACGAATAGTATACTTTGTATCTACCATCTTCTAAACACTATAACCAAGAGAAATGAGATGACTTTTCATCCATACCTTCCAGAGAGCATTGTTCATTCCATTGAACTGTGAAAAATTCTTCTTGTGCACCATCCCAGATCTACCTCAAGCTGTTAGGCTTTCTTCCAAGGAACCCTTGCTCCAATACCAATTGTTGAAATGCACAAGATAACTGAGAGGGGGGGTGAATCAATTGTAACCATAACTTAATTCCTTTTAGAGCATCAACACATCAACCACTTCATCACTGTTATTCTAATTTAGTCATGAAAGCATGAAATCAGAAAATTAAACACATTCACACATGAGACACATGAGAAACTAGATTCTTACATGGAAAACCCAATAAGGGTAAAACCACGATGAGGATTAACTCACAATATAGATGATATATCAAAATTTACAACAAGGTTCACTGCCTTAGGGCTCACTACCCAAAATGTTCACTACAAAAAGAAGGGGCTCACTACTGAAAGATGATGCTCACTGCTAAAAGGGATCATTGTTAGAAGTTGGTGAACTGAGATAGTATCATCTATACCATGCCAAGGTTCAATTCCATTGAAGCACACTGATTCTTCTTCTTTTCTGTCTTATTCACATAAACACTGTTATCTTCTCATCATTCAACATCATACCTTATTTATGACTTCATTACATGTATTTATACAATTCATCAACCTTGGAATGTACATAAATATTGGCATTACAATCATGAACCATTGGAACAATCAACAAGGTCGGCATATATACATACATTAGAATAGGTCTAGACCTAAAAAGATTTGTGAAGGAAAATAATTAATGTGGACCACATCGTGCCTTAGCTAGGACTCAAATCCAATCTCCCATGCAACAACATCATATCACAAACTCCAAAGCATAATCACAAGTAGTGAAAACAACCAAGTTGTCCACAGCTAGTGTTAACACTAAGACCTTTAGGAACACGCTTCATCCATGATCCAAATTACACTTTATAGCCCAATCATAAAGTAGGAACATGATGTAGAGACATCCAGAAGCATGTTACAATCACCAAGAACTTCCACACAACCCCCAAACATTCTATTAGAAGATTCTTCAAACCAGCACACTTAAACATTACTGTCAACCACTATCATAAAAGAAAGATTGCTTGCAGAGCTCTAAATCGTGAACCATTTAAAGTGAAGGCACATATCATCATTCCAAACTTAATCTCAGAATTATAGACTATACAACTTAAATGCAAATAAATGTGGAGTAGAATACAATCTCCTTGTGACCATTGAATACTTAGAAAAATAGTTTTTACTCTGGTGAACATAACTCACTCAAATCTTCACACCGGAGGCTCAAACTTGAAATATAGCAACTATAGATATCCCTTAGCATAAATTTCAAACTATAGGAAAATATATTCAATCTACAGGATATGTAGAGCAAAACATTGCACTGTTCTTCTTAGACATTTTCTTAAACACTTACAAATAACTTCCTTAGATGTTGACCTTAGGTGTTGACATCAATGACAATGCTTACTGCTCATAATTGCAACAAGTATATCCCCTCATATTTTTTCTTGAATAGGACTCCTCCTTTGAACGTGTATCTTTGTTTTTTGATTCTCATAGCTCTTCTCTGGGAAGCCTGCATATTATGTGGACATCTTCCTATGATCAGGATATGTCTTATATTAGAATACCAGTAATCATGCATTTCTGTATCTAGTACATTGTTGGCTTATCAAGTTAGGATCTATCTTTGCAATCATCTGACTGGGGGCTTGTCCCTTGACTAATTTCATTGGAGTGGTTTTCATATCATATTCTTGCAGTAGAGTAATCCATTTAACTCTCTTCTCTCTTGGTTCACTTTGAATGAGGAGCATTTTCATAGCTAAATCAGGTACTACTGTTATAACTTTACTTCTCAAGATATAGTGCTTGAACTTCTTTATTTCTCTGACTAAGACACAAGCCTACCTCTCTACATCCATATATCTTATCTTAGCATCTATGAATTAGGAGCTCATGAATGCAATTGGTTTCTCTTCTTTTGTCTAACTCCTTTGAGTTAGGATCGATGCACGTGTGTTTTGATGCAAAAGAGTATATGTAGAAGTCCCTGGTGTAATCAGAGGACTAATTAGTACTGGATCATCTACAATTGCTTTCTTTGTATCTTTAAATGTTGCTATTGCCTCTCATGTCCATTCAATCTTAGCAACATGACATTTAGAGATCTTACTATCTCTTCAAATCTAGTGATGAAGTTCCAGACGAAGTTAATCTTACCAAAGTAAGACTTCAAGTCTTTCTTGTTTCCTAGAAGTTGCAAATTCATGATTGAATCTACCCTAGTAGGGTTGATGGTTATTCTATTCTTAGATATGACATGACCCAACAATTTGCCTGTGGTCACTCCAAAAATACACTTCTTTGGATTTAGGGATATTCCATATTGTTCACACTTCTTTAACACTTTTCTAAGGTCCCCAATGTGATGACTTCTCTTCTTTGAAAACACTATTAGGTCATCCATGTATAAATGATGCACTAACCTACTAGTCATCTAAATGCTATATCCATGGATCCCTAGAAATCTGCTCCAATGTTGATTAAGTCTAAGGGCATGCACCTATAGGCAAAGATTCCTCACTTAGTGGTAAAAGTTGTGTTCTATCTATCAATTTTATCAACCATCACCTAGTTGTAACGTGAAAATCCATCCAGGAAGGACATCATTTGTCTAGAGTTCACCATTTGGAGAACTTCATCAAGAGAAGGCAAAGGGTAGTTATCCTTCTCATATGATTTATTTAATTTTCTAAATTCTACATACAAGCAGATATCTTCACTTTTATTTTACACAGGGACCAAATTGGCAACCCAAGTGGAGTGTCTCACTAGAAATATGATCTTTGCAGAAAGCAACTTCTTGACTTCTTCAACAATAAGAGGTTCCAACTGTGCATTCACTGGCCTTTGTTTCTGCTTGAAGGGCTTGGCATTAGGTTTTAGGGGGATTGTGTGAGTTATGATGGATGTCTCATAGGTCTTTAACTCATCATAAGTCCATGCTATGACATGAATGTAATCTTTTAAAGCTTGGCCTATCCATGCTCTTTTTTCTTCAGAGGAAATTTTACCTATTAAGACATTTTTCTTATCTTCACCCTATCCTATATTAATAGGTTCATACTATCCTCCATGTGTGGTTGTGCTTACCTTATCACTAGAATGCATATTATTACATACCAAAACTTCTTTTGTACTAGGCATTGGGACTTGCATCTTGTACGCTTCCTGTTCATATTCCCCTACATTTGGAGGAAATAGCAAATGATTATAATCATCAGCATTAAGCATTTCAATTACCTCTGATGAAGATTTCTTGTCCTCTATCCATGTTTTTTCTATCTTCTCTATCTTATCCAAAAATGCTTCATAAGTGTTCTCCAAGTGTGACTGTTCATGCAGTCTGCACCAACCCCCCATGAGTATATCCTCAATTGATGTCCATGTTAGCTAACATTTTTGAACTTCATTAGACAAATACTTTTCAAACCAAAAGACATGATCCACTTCACCTTCTTCAAAGAGCTATAATCTAATTATATCATTAATCCTATCTCTGGCACAATTTCATCATTTCTACTACCTTCATGCATCTGTCTGCACATCATTACTTCTATTCTAACTGCCTGAGGCCTCAATGCATATACTCCTAGCTCAACATCCACATATAATATCTCATTATTTTGATTGTAATCAATTATCATATGTTTCATTTTGGGTTCTGCCTCAATTTTGAGTTGATTAGGGATGCCTTTCTATGGCATCCACATGTGGGAGAAATCAGTAGCCATAACCATTTAAAGTCTTGGACCAATCCCTACTGAGGAGCATGCCATATATGTTAGGTATGTCAACAACCTGAATGTCTATACAATACTGCACCCTTGGATCTAATGCAAGCTACATGTGAATATGTGTTAATTCTCCTACTACACCGACCTCATACTTGTCTAATTGAGTGACCTTCTAGAGTGAATTTACAAGATGCAAACCTAATGTATGGAAAATGGACAAGGGCATAACATTGGTGGAAGCACCTAAGTCTACTAGACAATTGTGTAGGTTCTTTCCAAAAATTCTAAGCATGAGCAAGAAAGGAGGTGACTAAAATTTCTCTTTGTATAGTGTCATTTGTGCTACATCTATAGTATGGATTGTGGCTTTGTCTTTTGGTTTGACAACATTACCCCTAGGTATAGGATCTCTAGCAGGGATATGACTAGGGCTATCTTCTTTTGCTACTAGTTCATCCAATGACTTTAGAAAGGCTTTTTTAATGACATGAGTCTTCAATAACTCTGATAAGGATAAACTGAGTTTTATCTTCCTCAGCAAGGTAAGCAACTAGTTTGTCAGATTCGGGTAATTGGTTCATACCTTTTGATTCCATTTCTTATGGTGTAAAGTACTACAAATTCACCTTTGAAGTTCATTGATTATTGCTAGCCTTGGGATCTAGAGGTGTGTTGAAATTGTTAGAAGGAATAGAAGTGGTTAGAGGACCAGCAGGGTAATTAGCATGGCTCCTCTGATTATAATTGTGTCTTCTCTGATGTTACTGACATGCATGTACTTCTTTAGTCTCTTGCTCAAGCTCATTCCCATCTTTGAAGGGAAAGACATGAGTGGTTTCAAAGGCCATGGATGACTCTTCACATGACAAGGTATTATTTTCATGTATTGTACTCATCTACTGATGATGATGATCAAAGGAACATTCAAGTACCATGGTAGACTCATATCCTAGAGGCACTATTTCATTACCTTCAAGGAAAGAAAAGAAACATCCCTTGTAGTGTTAGACACTTCTACCTAGAATATGCTTGCTGCAATTTTCAACTGTGGATAGTCCAACTCAGCATATACATTTCTATTGTGTATCATGCACCAATTGTTAAGTGCATCCTCTACCAAATTAACCCTAGTGGTTTTCTTAGGTTTAGGAGGGGGCTAGTTATCTACAAGTGATGGTAGTGAACCATTGTTTGGTTTGGTGTTCTAGACTCTTTGTGGTCTAAGGGCATTGTCATTATTATTGAAGTTCCTCTCATTGTTATATCCCCAATTTGGATATCCAAATCTTTTGTTGTTATTACCATATCCCCTATCAGGATATCCCCTATTTTGTTGATTCTAGGCATTAGACTGGGAATAGAAGTTCTAAGTTTTCAAATGAGTGACTTCGGTAGTCAATTTTCTTAGTTGGGTAGATATCTCCTTGATATCATCTTTTTCCACCAAGGGCTTCGCTACTACAGTATCTTCATGTGGTTGGAAAAATAAACTACCATTAGTACTATGTGCAACACTCTAATGTTCATGTCCAGGATGTGGTATGATTTGACTATTTCCCTGAGGAGGCATAATGCTGAGTGGAGGCACTTGCAAAGGATTAGAAGGACACATCAATTCTCCATTAGTTTGTGTTTGGATGGGAAAGGCATGATATCCTAAGTTTGGAGCAAGACTTGGTGTCAACTATAGGTTAACCTTGATAGCCTCTTCAAAGGCACCTGACAAAGATGTGATTGTAGGGTGGGTCCTCCTCATGAACATTGACGTTAGAGGATCCAAGGCTGAATAATAAACAAACCTAGCTTCCTCATTAGGAACATTGTAGGGAGTTGTTAACTTAGAGTACATCTTCCAAAATCTGGCATTGATATTGGAGATCAACTTTCTTTCACCACTTTTAGTTGTGACAAAAAGATAATACATGGTGGCTGCATCTATAGGTATCTTGAATCTTGTCTAGAAAGCTTTCTCTAGCACATCCCAAGAACCAATGGAATTTTGAGGAAGGTTGACATGCTAGCCATATGCTTCCTCTCCTAATGAATAAGTAAGCAATCTACATACAACATCCTCATGTTGTATTCTAGCCCTAAAATAGGCTTCCGTGAAGGTCCGGATCTGATCATCCGCATCTTGATACAAATGATACTCAAGACAAATTGTGTCTAGATTTTTAGGATGACCATTATATGTATTAAAGTGGACTGGTGATTCAACAATGAAGAAAAATGTTGGAAGTTGTACTTGATGTACTAAGGGAGGTACTAGCGGATTAAGGACAATAGGTCTAGGCTGACTAACTGAATGTGGTCTAGGTCTAATTACAGACAATTCTTCCAAAGGTCCTGTAGACACCTAAAAATATCTTCATCATTAAACTGACTCCCAACATGCCTAAACATACCAATTTCCCTTGTAATCAACTAATTAAATTGTTATTTAATTAATTATCCCTTCATCACCTAATTTTTCATCATTTTTCCCCTACAATTGGATTAATTTTTATTAATTTAATAGTTTAACCTTACCTGATTGATTTAATAAATATGCAAATATTATTTGATTAATTTTCCTTCTTCATTAAACCTAATTAATTAGTCAAATCATGTTTAACTATTTAATTTAGCCTATTAATTAACCTATCCCTACCCTAGGCGATTAAATACTCATTATTTAATTACCTACCCTAACCTAAATCATCATAGCCTTAAGATTAATTAAGTAAATCATTAATTAATTAATCTTATCCTCCCACTAATCCATTTGTTAATTTATTCCAGCCATACTAATTAGGTTAATCACCTTAATTAATTTGGTCAAACCCTCATTAACACTTCTTCCCACAACCCATGAATAAAAAATTGATTTCCTTGCCACATAAATCAATTTTTAATACACATTTGTCATAACCTCCATTAAATGCCACTTACACCCCTTACACATGTCATAACTCATTATTATCCACTCTTCCCCAAATAAATTTTAAATTCATTTTACTCTTCCCCATGTGAATTTTTAATTCACAAATAATCCATCTCACCCAACCTCATTTATGAACCCCTCTTCCAAAGATGAATTAAAAATTCATCTTTATTCTCATCCCTTCATTTTTCAAGATTGAATCTAGGCCCTCCACATCATCTTCATCTTCCACCATTGATCTCTCAAATAAATCTCAACCATTGGATCAAAATCTCTCCCAAATGCCTATAAATACAACATCCTCCAAGCCATTTCATCATCCAATTTCTATGCAAAGTTATTATGTCAAAATACCATTTAAGTTATGAACATCTTGAGTTGCATTTGTAAGCTTGAGAGTATTTCACATATCATCATTCATCTTGGGTAATCCTAGGAGCTCTTGGGTGCAAGTTCCTCCACCTTATCTTGGATTGGCTATTCACATTTGAGGTATAAATCTTTGTTTTTATGCATTAGATTTTATGTTTTTACCTTGATTTGAATTCGCTAATCACATTTACCACACCCAGTGGGACCCACAAGGTCTCAATATTACTTGTTGTGTGAGCTTTGGTTTTCTTTAGATTTGTTTATGCAAGATTAGCTCTATCTTCCTACACAGTAGCACCATTTTACCTGCATTTCGACACCATTTCTGACTATATTAGTGCCTTTTTCACATGACATTTTGTTTGTTGTCCAACTCACATATTTATCTTTTGTTGGTCTTTTAGCAGTTGTTTGTGTCATTTAACCTTAGTTTTTTCAAGACTGATGCAAGAATAAGGGGAGATTATACCAAAATAGCCTTAAAATCCAAATTACTTGCTCTTGTTTCCATCTTGTGTTGGTTTTTATTGACTAGGTTGTGTTATTACTATAATTTTTCTTTTGAACATCATGGAGGACTAAAAAGGATTCAATTTAATCACTTATTTGGTTGAAAGAGCTTATTTTTTTGCAGCTTTGACCATTTCAACCATGTATCTGTACCATTGAAACCTAGGGTAGCACCATAATCCATAGTCAACCAGACAGTTCGTACTCATGCACAATAGCACTTTTTTTTGGGTATTTTAGCGCTATCCTGAAATGTAGTGCTATAGCTATCTATATTAATGCCACTATAGTTTTAGTGCAATCTTTAATATCTTGTAGTGCTATTTATGTATTCAGTACAGTTTGTAGTCCATTGTAGCACTATTGTTGTATTCAATGCAATCTGTATGCATTTGTAGTGCTATTTTGTAGGGTGGTCAGGTTCTGTTGTAAATTCTGTAGTAGCACCATTTGAGGGGTTTTTTGGCACTAGCTGTCTCTATTTTAGTGCTATTTTATAGGCTAACCTTGGGTTCTATGTAGGTGATCATCATCTATCCAAGACCATTATTCTAAAACCACTAATAGTCTTTGCAGGGTTTTTTCTTTTAGATTAGACAAACACTTCAATTGGTGCTCATAAAAAGAACACTTGCATGTTAGTATAAACAATATTTCAATTGGTACACTAAAATTAATCATTGGTTTATCAAACAAACTATAACATCAGAAAATGTCCCCTTGGGGGCTTTGACCTCATAAGGTTTAGCTCCTGGGTCTTTAGCATGCATTTAGAACATCTTAGTTCATATTTTGGCATCCCAATAGAATGAGACCTAGGTTCCATGGCAAATTGGACCTAGGTGGACCCCTTGAGCTATACCCTACTCAAAATAGGGGGGAGGACTTGGGTGCCCCGCGCCCTATTTTGGGGTAGCCCTAATTTCTAGGTGTTAGTTTACAACCCTTATTTGGTTCTTTTGCGGATATGGTAAAGTTTAATTTTTAAAATCCTGGTCGGAATGCTTGTAGTTGCATATATAAGCATGCTTAGGCATTCATTTGTAAACTAGATTCTAATTAGTAAGATATAGTGTTCTCAAGGTGATTCAAGGCTTTCTATTACGTTGCAAGAGTAGACTTGTGTGTTTTGTGTGTTGATATTTGTAGATTTGAGCATCAATCTCCTCATGGCATGAAGAGCATCTTCCTCCATGAGTTCTTCACTACAAGGTGACATGTCATTGTGTTTTTGTCATTGATTCCTTTAGTTTTTGCCTCTACCTCACAAGGGCATGTACTCTTTGTCTAACAATAGTGTTCAGAGACTTAAGTGTCCTCTGGGGCTTGACTGAGGCAAGCCTCTAAACACCAGAACCCCCAAACCAAGTTTTTTGATTACAGGTTACAAGTGTTGTATCCAAAAAAAGTTGAGTTGTAGGAAGGCTTGGAAGGCATCAACGATTTGAGATCTGAAGAAAAGTAGGACACAAGAACACTTCCAAGACTTGGGCACTCACAACAGTGTCCTTCGTAGACATATTTCAGAAAATAGAAGTTACAAGGCTGATCAGTGTCAAAAGGAGGTCCAAATTCCTTGAAAAAGTAGGTACCTTGGACTTCAGTGCCTACACCTTATTCCCTAATTGTTCTACTTCAGAACCCCAAAAACATGTATTTTGTGATTTGCTATTCTACTCCCATTTGCAAGAGCTTTTTCTGTCTTTCGTCAATTTGTTGTCGTATTTGCATAATTAGGGTTTTAATGGTCAATTAAACATAGGAGAAGAAAAAAATGATAATTGATTCCCTAATCCAAGTTTCTCTTCATTTTTAAGTGACCTAGGGTATGATAGTGCTCACCACTCGACTGTAGATCCTTCAATGTTTAGTGGAGAGGCAGATTTTAACATCTAAATAACCAAAACTTGACAAAATCTAATTTTACCCTAAACATTTTGGTGAACCCATATTATTGGACTTAAATTGCAACTTGATGAGCATTTGTATTTATATTTGGATTGATTTCATTCATTCATTTGGTCATTCATTTTATTGCATTGAGAAAAATTCAAAAAGATTGAAAAATTAGAAAAATACAAAAAAATTGCATTGTTTAGCTTACTAAATTGCATCAATTCTTCCTAAATTTTCCTAATTCATAATTTTTACATCAGATACGATATAAACTATAGAAAAATCCAAAATATCATAATTTTACATTACATTTTCCTCATTTAATTGCTAGGGTTTTGTGGAAATTTTGACAATTTTATATAACCTAGTAATTCCAAAATCTAGGGTTTGTAGGTGAAAATCTGTTATCAAATTTTTCTACTAATTTTAGAGTCTCATTCAAATTTTCATTTGGCTGTAGTCTTGAATTTTAGTGTGAATTTACATTTAGATTAAAATATTTGCATTTTTGCATAGAAAATTCCAACAAAAACTAGCAATTCTGATGCATTTTATTAAATTTACATGGTCATTTTGCATGTTAAGGCTTGAAATTAATTTTAATATTTGAGAGTATTTAATTTCCATCATAAATCAGACTTCAAATCATTCACATAGAATTTTATCCCAAGATCTAAAACCTAGGGCTTCAAAAACAATAATTTTCACTAAATTTGACCTTATCGACTTTATAAACTTGCACCATAGGTGTGTTGTGAAAGGTATTTTGGTTTTAATTTTCTTGATTAGTGTAATCATTTTATTCCCCTCATAAAAAGCTTCACAACACCCTTTTATCGGGCTCTTATAGTGAAAATTTGGTGAAAAACTACACATTTTGGCTATTTTAGCCCTAGGGTTTGACCTAGTTTGCGCTCCAAGTATGTTGTGATCAATTTATGGATTGTGATGACTGATATTATTGATATTATTTTTTGTACCTCCTAAAATTCCCTAGAACACTTCCTTTTCTAGTTCTTGGAATTGAAAAACTGTGAAAAAATGCGTATTTTGCTATATTTTCACTAGGGTTTTACCCTAAGTGGCACTAAAAGCATGTTGTCTTGGATATCTTGACACCAACTAGCTATTATTAATGATATTATTTTCTTTCCATCATCATTTTCCTCACAACACCCTTTGTTATGCTCTTTCACATTAAATTTTGGTGAAAAAATGCCTATTTTGACATATTTTCACTATATTTTGACTTGACATTATCTTGGATTTGCATCAAGAGTGTCTTGAGAGTGATTATATTGTTGTTTTGGACTGATATCAGACATATAACTTGCTTCCCTTGACTGAAATCCTTACAGTATCCTTTGTTTCATTCATTGGCATTGAAAAGAGTATAAAAAACCAAGCATTTTGGTTGTCAATCGTATCCTTCTCCTAGGATTTGTTCTCTTAGTTTGTGCATTGCATGTTGTATGCTTTGGTATAAGATTTATGCCATGCTGTCCTAAAAACAATATCCCTTTGAGAATAAATAAAAGATTAATTGGATCTAGTGCTCTTGAAGAAGTTGGTACTTTGGACACCTTCTTTACAAAGGGAGAAACTCAAATTGTGCAAGATATTATACATCCTCCAACCTCAATGAGAGAACAAACTTTTCATGATATTGATAACACTATTGAGGCAATAGGATATGTATATGATGAGAAAAATAGAAAAGTTGGATAAAGACCTAGCAGAATTTCAAACATTTATGGAAAATGAGAGAATAGCTGAAGAAGTCGTTCCTACAATTCATAATATAAGAGAATAGATAAAAGAAAGACAAGATGGTGTTAATGCACTTCGTGGTCTAGCACATATTATACAGTCCAATATCATGCCAGTAACCAAATGTGTGCAAACAATAAATAATACTTTATCACCATCTCATACTAAAGTTTCTATACCTATACCAACTACAGGAATATCCACTTTTATATCAACGATCTTAACAACTAATGTGAATACTCATAGTAATGCTACCATTGGTATTGGAGTATCTAATGGCACTAATTACAAATCTGTGGGATTTAATTATAAAAATTTAATTACTAAAGGGACATCTTCTATGAATAACTATTCTCAACCTCCTATCTATTCCACTCATTCCCAGCTACCTATTACATACTCGCAACCATCTTCCACCTATCATTATGGCCAACCATAGTTAACATATTCTTAGCCTCCGTCTATTGTATCTCAAGCTCAATCACCTCCTGACCTTGGTTCCAATTCCTCTCAAAAAACCACATCTCCCAATGATGCCATCCTAAACCAACTCTTACAGGGCATGACTGCTTTGCAACAAAAGGTAACAAACTTGACAAATTCTTCACAACTGAGTTTACTGACATACCATGCCCGTAATCCCCTTTCCTATGCAATCTTGAGAACCCCTATGCCTGAGAGGTTTGAGACTCATCACTTTGAAAAATATGGTGGAAAAGGTGATCCTAATATTCATGTGGTAGTATTCACAGCTATGTGTAGTGATTTCTATTTTGAAGAGGATTTGTTAGCAAAACATTTCCAGCGATCTCTCAAGGATACTGCCTTAGAATGGTTTTGTCCTTTACCTCTGAATTCAATACACTCCTTTTCATAGTTGATTGATCAATTTTTCCAACATTTTCAAACAAACTTATTGACTTGGTTTAATGCAAACAAGGTCCTAAAGAAATGTTGACTGAATTCATTAGTCGATATCAAGGACTTTATGCATAGATCTAATATCAAATGAAAGATGAGGATGTTCAAAAGATATTTATTACAAATCTACAACCTACTATTCATCATAAGATTCTCTTGATGAAATATAACTCCTTTCAACATTTATGCACTGCCCTTCATGATTATCAACTTTCATCTAGTCAGTATGAAAACCAAAACTCATCAGCTCAAGGTGGTCAATCCATGGGTGGATCATCACAAAAAAAAATTAAGAGGAACAATAATAGGAGTTTCATCAAGATCAATGGACCAAATATGAATGTGTCTGCTTTAAATAGTCTAAAGAAAGCATCATATCAACCAAGAAAGTTTACTTTGATAACTGAGTCCTATCATTCTATCATGAATCAAGTTGTGAGTAACAACATTCTAAAGCTTCCCCTGATCAAACCGGTTGATCCTAGTAAACAAGGACCTTACTTCGATGATGATGCCTTTTGCCATTATCATTGGACACAAGGACATGATACTGAATGATGTATGTATCTTAAACATGAGATAAATGACCTTATTGATTTAAATGTCATCTAGGTATCGAGTGTGAATGATAATGGAAATAAGTCAGTTGCTCCACCGATTCAAAATTTACAAATCTTCACTAATCCTTTTCCTAAACATACCAAAAATAATATGGTGGAACAAGATTTAGTGGAAGTAGATGAGGATGATTACTTGGACTATGATAGTATTGTGGGTATGATTGAAGTCAACAAGAAACAAATGGATAATCCACTTTGTCCATGAAGAAATGGAATTTATGCTGAGGTTCCTCCTCTATTATTCTTATATGGATCAAGAGACATTCAAAATGCATTAGAAAAGTAAGAACAACAACCAATATAGATGAGTAAGATGGTACAGGATGATTCCCATTACTATTCTAGAAAGATTCAACAATGACAACTTGCTAAAAATCATAAAAGAGAAAGATGACAATCAATAGTCAGAAATAATAGTGGTTCTCCCCCCTCATAAGCACAAAAAAGTCTCATTCAAACAAGGATTTAAGGAACAAGGATCATATGATAACAAACAAGACTTTCATAAGAAGCACTCAATTTTTACATTAAACATGATTGAATACCTCTCCAAGAGGTTCAAGAGCTCCAAGATGTAATATGAAGACCCTACAGGTAAGTATCTCTAACCTTTTATCTATCTCATGATGTGCTTCCCCCGTGATGTGTTATGTGTTGTTAAGGCCTCCTAGGATGACCTCAAATTTTCCCATAGGGTTTGGGATACCAGGAGACCACCTCTGTTGTGACCTTCTTCTATTTATATCATCATTCTTCTATATTGTCTCCCTCTGATTTCATTGCTGTGTGTTGTGTCTTATGGACATAGCATCATGGTTAGTGACTTTGGGCACCCTCCTATGTGACTATCCCTAAGACACTTGTTTCTCCTCTCTTATTTATTGTTTCCCTTCCTCTAGTATTTCCATCTAGTGGGCGGATGATGACAAACATTTATACTGATGCGGACCTACTATCCCTTTCGAGAGCAATCAAAAAATGGACTTAGTTCCTAATATGACAATGGGATTGTATATCTTATCCGACACTTGGCTAGTGGAAGCACTCATGCTTTTCACCTAGTGAATTTCATGATGTTTTTGTTGCATTTACAAACCTTAACAATACTGTTGATCTATATATCTTTGTTTGCCTTTGAATCCAGCCTTGGTGGTACTCAATTCAGAGAGCTTCATGATATAGCCTCACAGTTATCTCGAACTCTAGATTCATTGTATAACCTTGGCTCTTTGTGTGGTTAATCATATGCATGGATGTTGTTCTTTATCATGATGTTGTAGACACTAATATGTTTCTTGCAGGGATGTGTTTGTGGGAACATTTGGTGATCGTAAAGTTCCTGTCACCTCCGGGAGGCATGGGCTTTGTGAAAGTTGGTGTTCCCTTGTGTGTTTTCTTCCTACCTTAACGTACTTGATATCGATGCCTGATATAAACCACCTTAAGGTGGGGGAATCTATAAGGTAAGCTATCTATTATAGATGTTAGCAATGCATTTGACCTTAGATGCAAAGACTTGTGCCCCAGGGTAATGCATCATGTATTCTGAGTTTGTTTTCAATCAATCAATCAATCATGTAAGCCCTCTGCAGAGGTAGGGATGGTGTATTTCTCGGTGCAAATTGCATCATCCTGTAATTTTCAAAAGTCCTCTACAGAGGCGGGGAACAAATTTTTGGCTAACTCAACCCTTGAGGATGTCTTCAGTGATTGTTGTGGAAAAGCACAATTATCAGTGTGTGCCTGTAATGTGCATGAGATGGTGTTGGACCTAGAAATAGGTACACTTCATTGCTTATCTGTCATGTTTTCTTCATGTCTTCAAGTGTGTGTGTTTTGGTGTGCTTGTTTTGTATGGCATGTTTGTTGCCCCATATGCAGAGACCAGTGCCCTTGGGTAGTGCTTCCTACATTTTTGGGAGGTTTTGTATGTCTTGCATGTGTGTTGCCCCATATATATAGAGACATGCACCCTAGGGTAGTGCATCCTGTATTATGGGAGGTTTGTTTACTTTCCACTACTTGCATTTCCATTTTGTATATATGAGAAAAAGAAAAGAAAAAATATCATTTCCATCTTCCATGCATTAATGTGTCTTCTATGCATTGACTATCTTGACCATGTCCTGCATGACTGGAATTGTCTTCTTCATGTTTTGTGTACCTGTTACTGTCTTCTATGTGATTGGCATGTCTTCTCCATGCTTGGTGCCTTTGCTAAGTTTGTGACCTTACTTTAATGCATGTATTGGCCTTGCATTTATACATACATTAAAGTGGGGGCTAAATGTAATGTTGGAAAATGTCCACTTTGGGGCTTTTCCCTCATAAGGTTTAGCTCCTAGGTCTTTAGCATGCATTTAGAACATCTTAGATTATATTTTGGCATCCCAATGGAATGAGACCTAGGTTCCATGGCAAATTGTACCTAGGTGGACCCCTTGAGCTATACCCTACCCAAAATAGGAGGGAGGACTTGGGCTTCCATGCCCTAGTCCTTCCCTATTTTGGGATAGCCCTAATTTCTAGGTGTTGGTTTATGACCGTTATTTGGTTCTTTTGTTGACAGGGTAAAGTTTGATTTTTAAAATCTTGGTGGGAATGCTTGTAGTTGCATATATAAGAATGCTTAGGTATTCATTTGTAAACTACATTCCAATTAACAAGCTATAGTGTTCTTAAGGTGATTCAAGGCTTTTTATTATGTTGCAAGAGTAGACTTGTGTGTTTTGTGTGTTGATATTTGCATATTTGAGCATCAATCTCCTCATGACATGAAGAGCATCTTCCTCCATGAGAGCTTCACTACAAGGTGACATATCATTATGTTTTTATGATTTATTTATTTGGTTTTTACCTCTACCTCACAAGGGCATGCACTCTTTGTCAGACAATGGTGTTCAAAGACTTAAGTGTCCTCTAGGGCTTAACTGAGGCAAGCCTCTAAGCACCATAACCCCCTAACCAAGTTTTATGATTGCAGGCTATAGGTGTCACATTTAGAAAAAGTGGAGGTGTAGGAAGGCTTGGCAGGCATCAAGGATTCAGGATCTAAAGAAAAGTAGGACATAAGAGCACTTCTAGGACTTGAATGCTCACAACAGTGTCCTCCATAGATAGATTTTAAAAAATAGAAGTTACACGGCTGATCAGTGTCGGAAGGAGGTCCAGATTCCCTAAAAAAGAAGGTACCTTGTGTTGTGCCTTGCACACACGCCCCATTTTGCCAAATGGAGACCCCTTCTTTTTCTTTGGCTTGGAGTCTCAATCTTTCTTTCTTTTAATAATGAGAAGGTTAATTTGTGCTTAGAATGCATTATTTGTTACAGATTTGGGTATTTCACATGTGTGGAGTCAGTTGATGTCTTTCACGATTGATTTGGAATTGTCTTGAGTGGTCTTGTGCTCAAAAATAGCCATTTGTTGATTTCTACACTAAAATTGGGTATTACTGTATTTTCCTCTAAAGTCATATGTCATTGGATATTATCCTTGAAATCACTTCTGCATGATGTGTCATGTTGAAATTCCTAATTTCTAGGTCATAGAATTGTAAAATCATACCTAACTCTACAAGATTTCATTAAGGGGTTCATATACTTTCATTCAGTCACATGGTCCTAAAGCCCTAATTCAGCTAAGTCTAAAACCCTAAAAACCCTAAAAAATGGCTAAGTCTAAAATCTAGTAGAACCTCAAAATTTGAGAATCTGAATATGAAATCCTATGGATCTGGAACCTATCTCAAACATCCTGAAAGTATATTTAAAAATATTTAAAGTATAGGAATAGCCTTAAATATATTTTTAAATATAATTTCACCCTGGCCAATTCAAAATCTAGCACTAAAAAAACCCCAACTACAAAAAGCCCTAAAAATAGCCTCTACCGACCTTACAACTAAATTGGCCTCTAACGACCTTTACGCTAAAAACCCACTTCGCAGACTTGTGCTATAATGACCTTCCACTAAATTAAGTCATGCAAGTCAGTTAGTGCTAAAACCCGCGCTAGTCAGTTGCATTGAAAATCCCAACTGACTAAGCCTTTTATGTTTTGCGCTAAAAATTGACCTTACCGACTTGTGCTACAATCCACCCTGACTGACCTTATGAGATGCTATTAGTTGGTTCGAGCCCAAACTCGTACAAGTTGGTGGCACCCAAAAGTAGCGCAAAAGCATTTTGCACTACAAATGAACCTCTGTGACCTACGCTAGAATTGCATTGCACCAACTTCTAGTTGGTAGAGCCTAAAATCCTCGTTAGGTTAGTAAACCCTAATATCAGTGCTTTTTGGTATTTTGGCCTGAAATTGAGTTTTTCAATGAGTAAATTAGATTTTCTTGATGGATTTGAATTGCATATCTATTTATGACATCATGATGAATGTTTTACCAAGTTTGTGTGGATTTTTGGCATGTTTTTGTTGATAACTGAGAGGGGGGGTGAATCAGTTATCCTAATTATTTCCCTTATTGAATTTTCCTTTTAATTGATGCAGCATAAAATCAAACATAAAACATTAACCATAAAACAAGAAACACATGACACAGTATTTTTGACATGGAAACCCTGTTAAGGGAGAAAACCACGGGGTGATTAACCCAAAATTATTCTCTGTTAGAAGAATAGGAAATTACAAAGATGGCACTTGCCAATTAGGGCTCACTGCCCGAGCACACTGCTCACAAGAGGCCCACTGCCTACAAGAAGACACACTGTCTACAAAGTGATGAGAATCACAGTCTTGAACTGATTGGAAGCATCTGCATATGCTAGAGTTCAGTTCCGGTTAGGCTCAGTACACTGATCTGCTGCACTTCATCTTTCCTCTGTTCTTTATTCTGCTATCTTTCACATACCGGATCCTTTTTGCTACCTCTGCTCTTTATCTAGACTTCTTCGCATATATCTCCACACCAACACACCCTTCACAACTAAATCCATCCTCTATATATATCCGCACAAGTAATTTCATCACCTTTCTAGTCGGCATCCGGAACAGTCTAGTTTCTTACAAACTCTTGTTCTGTCGGCTGAATCCTTCCTCACCAAGCAATGCGGATCAAGCATATACTTGTAGATATCATTAATCATGTCGGCCAAACATGATTCATGCCTTCACAACCTCTGTCATCAACAGTAACACATCTGGAAAGCAGTCTGATACTCTGCCAGTCAGTTCTTCCTCTGTTTTCACTGTCTCTCAGGAATCCGGTACTCAATCATTCATATCTTTTTCCTTGTCCATCACCGGAGGCTAAATCCTTGGAATATACCACTCAAGGTAGTCCTCTTGACTTCCCCAAATCCGCACTGCACCAAGACACTTCCTCTGAGAGGTCTGGACCAATCTGTCGGACCTTGTCACATGCTCTGTTCTTCTTCACCGGACCACAACATTCTTTATTCTGACTTCCGGTAGAGACACATCATGACTTGCGGATATGTGGGATGACCTTTGTTGCCATCAATGACAACAACCATGAATCCATATAGTGTCTCTTGCCAACAATCTCCCCCTTTGGCATTGATGGCAACACTTAGTGAAAAATGACTAAGTGTTTTCACTATGCTCCCCCTTTGCTGATGCTCTGTCCTTATATACAATTTTCGGAACTCCCCCTTAGTTGGATTCCTCATTTTTCACTGCTCCTCACTCCCCCTTTGACATCAATGGCAAAGGGTAGGGTCCGCATATCAAAATTTTCAAAAATTTCTTATACTTAGCCGCATATTTACATACTCACATATATTGAAGAATGTCTGCAAAGGATGTCTGCAATTGGATCATTTCTGTGGCCCAACTTTGCTTCATTCTATCCAAAATTGAAATGTGACCACTTAGCAAAAATGCAAAAGCTTCTGCCCGCTTGAGATTTGTCGGATCTTTTGTTTGGGCGGTGGTCTGAGCATCACTGATGGCCTCATGCATAGTTTCCAACTTAGGGATTATAATCCTTCTAAGTTCTCCCATCCGGTTAGTGATGTTCTTCCTTTCCTTCTCAAGATTTTTTATTTCATTCAAGACTGCAATGGTCTGACATTCTTGATTTATTATAGAGGAAGAGAGAGGATCAAAACTTTGAGATAAGCTTTGTAGCTTATCCTGTTCCTCTTTTATTTTCTTGTCAAATGCTGCTGTTGCTTTTGACCAGGATATGCAAAATTTGTAGATGTCACCGCCATCCTTAAGAGCATTCTCTAAGCTCCTTATTCCAATGCTTACAATCTTCCTATCCTTAGAGATTAATTCTAATATTTCTGAAAATCTTTTGTCCAAAAATTCCTTCCGGACATTTTCTTCAGCTGATTTTTCTAGAGAATCAAAATGTGTATCAACACTGCTGACTAAGGTTTTTAGATTACCGGAAGAGGAGGCTGTCGGATCTATCTGGATTGATGGCATGATCTTTACAAGTACTCCAGAAGCAGCCTCTATCAACTCACAGTCTTCCATATGAGACTTCAGGAGCTTTTCATTTGCCTTGGCATTTGCAAATGAAGCTATCTTCATTGTTTGTACCGGAGAGAGAGAGTCAAAATCAAATGGGCCTTTTAGAAGCTCCGGTTCATCAATCTCTAAAGTTTCTTTACTCAAAAATTGTTGAACAGTTTGTGCAGTGTCTCTTGCCGGAGACAGATGTTTCTTTTCTTCTGCAGTCTTAGAACTGTCAACCTCTTTGTCTTTCACCACTGCTTCCTTCTCCTGTAATTGCTCTTCTTCTTTGGATCCGGAGACTGTAGGGGAAACCGGAGGAGAGATATTTGTCTGTTCAGGGCTCACTTCTTTCGGAACAGAAGATTCCAAATCAGCAGCTGTTTCTGCACCTAAGTCCTCTACAACAAGAAGATTGAACCTTTTGAAGGCCTTCCGGAGGATCTCTTCTGTTTCTTGGGCCACTTTGTCAGTCTCACCAAGCATGAGTTGATTCATCCTGGCTTTGCTTCTGAACTCATCTTTGCAGTCCTTGAAGATAATGTTCATTGTCTTGGGATCAATTTGAGGATATAGCTGAATAGCTATCTGCTCCCGGATCTCAAGATCTTTAGCATGAGCATTATTCTTTCTTACTTCCATTTCCTTTTCTAGGCTTTTAGGAATAAGAGATATTATTTCAATGAAAGCCTTATTATATATATTAAGATATTTTACTGTGGCCTCCTGCAGAGTCTTTTGGTCGGCCTCACTGAAGTCATCATATGATTCAGTCATTGGTTGAAGGTTTCCATCCACCGTGACCGACTTGATTATGCTCTCTAGTGACAGAGTGGGCTTTTCAACAGTTACCTCTGCCATTTCATCCTTGTCTTGGCCTGTGGAGGGCTTACCGGATCCTTTCTTCTTCTGTTTCTTTACTTCTCTTACTCCCTCATCTGATTCTGTTTCCTCTTCATCCTTTTGGCTTCCATAAGCCCTTGTGGCTTTTGTCTTGGATCTCTTACCGGATGCCTGGACTTCCGGTTTTGAACTTTTGGTTGAGGAAGGTGCAGATCTCTTTGATGATCTGGTCCGGGTGGGAGCTTCAACCGGAGCACTTTCTTTACTTTTCTCTTCTTCCTCAGCCTTCCTCCTCTTTTCCCGGCTGGCATCAAGTGCTTCTTTTGAGATGCCTAGGCCTTGAGCAATGTGCTCTACTTCTTTTCTTACTTTTCTTTTAATCTCAGGTTCCTTGAGTTCTACATGTATTTTTACACTCAGCTCCTCAAAGGTTCCAAACCTTTCTGCCTTAGGATCTTTGGGCTGACTTAGCATGTGTTGAACATGCAGCTCCACTATCTGTTCATCAACTTCATACCCCATGGGCATGATCCAGACAGTCCTTGGCTCCACTGCCTCCATTAGACACTGATCAGTGTCAACCATAAAGCACACTGAGTCCTTGTATTTCTCAATGAGAGACTGGGGAATTCTCTCTCTTGCTTGCATCATGCTCTGAAATTTTTTGAAGTATCCCCATAGAGCTGTATTTCTCGCTTTTGCATCCCCAAGTCCATGCAAATAGTCTCTTATCTGGACTGCAACAGGTTTGTCATTCTGCCATACCCATCCACTTGTTCCGGGTAGCTCATTCATGAAGTAGAAGAATAGACATACAATAAGAGTACCATACTTAAAGGAATTCTTCTTATCCTTCTTGATTTTCTATATGTTTTCCATTAATTGGCTTAGCAGTAGTTCGCAGAGATCATATTCTGCATTCTTTCTTAGCATTTCATAAGCAGTGTATATTGCAGTTCCGGATACAGAATTCTCCCTGCTGGAGTGATAGATCTTGTATCCTATTATCATTGATGCATATTTGATATCCGGATCCGAAATATCTTCAATGGTCATTGCCCTCTTGTCAAATTTTGATCCGGTGGCCTCAGTTACAATGTTGTTCTTGACAGATTTGAGGATAGGTACCCCTCCGGAAGAGTATAGACCAGTTACTGCTCTAATTGCCTCTTTTGTGATCTTGCAGGGTCTATCTAGCCATAGAAAGTTGTCATGCATCCTGCTCAGTACATACCGGACCCATTCATCTTCTTCAAAGCAGGGGAAATGAATAAATTGCTCAAATTGTTTCTTCTGGATATCCTTATACTCTGGTTTAAGCTCAAAAGCATTGTCTATCAGCTGCTTGTGATAGAGGTCTCTTAATTTGAATTCCCCAAATTCCTCAATGTTTGCATGTATGTAAACCCTAATGTCTTCGGTGTGCAAAACTCCGTGAGGAACACTAGAGAAGGCTCCTAGTGGGTCTACCTCCAATGATTTGTAGGGATGTTTCTTGAATGAGGGGCGAGGTCTATCAGAGATCTTAACTATGTTTGGAGTAGCCATTCTTCAAGGATTTGCAGTGAGGTAATGAAAAACGGAGAATACCTTATGCGCCTTCGGTTTGCACGGAGTGGTTGGATTGATTTCTTTATGCAATAGCTTCGGCAGGAGATCCTTGGTGTGCTTGATGAACCTTGTTGCAGAGCTCCACTTTTTGCTTCTTCTCGAGTGCAGAATGAGCAAATGACCTTTGAGAAATCCCTTAAATTGCTCCGCGAACCCTAATATCTGTCTGCAATAAATGCTTCACCTACATCATTCTGGTTTGCCTTGTCTGGATAGCTTGGAGTATCCCAGATTAGTCCTGATCTGTGGATATCATCCGGATCTTTCAATCATGAATAAATCAAGGTAACATATTACAAGAACATCCCAAACACTCTGTCCAATCCGCAGAACAAGATAGTGCATTTCCGGATCTTTCCGGACCTTTTTGTAATCCTTTATCATACCGGAGCATCTCCCTGAACAGGTCTTATTTGATTGATCACAGCTTCTTCATAACTCCATGCGGACCTATGAAAACTTGACTGAAGTATCTTAAGACTCATATCTACAAACCCTTTGATCCGCATCTTGTGCCACATCCGGTACCACTTGTTTGGCTGGGGGAACAGGATTTTCTTTGAGTCTCCCCCTGAGCCTGAGCTCACTTTTTAGTTTCCAGAAGAGATATCAGCACCAGAGTCTGGTGCAGATCCAACCTCTACATTCTCTGAACTTTTCTTCACCCAAATCTTGCTCATCTGATTCCTAACCTCATCCGCATTCATCTTTTGTTTACCCTTGTCTTGATTCTGATTATACACCGGACCTCTTTTGTCCTGATTCTTGTTTCTGCAGACTTTAGCATTATGACCGGACCTATTGTAGATTTGGCAAATAACATTTCTTTGCATATTTGACTGATATCCTCTTGATCTGCATTGATTAGCCATATGACCTACTCTATTGCATGTGAAGCATCTACCTTTGAATGATTTGTTTACTTGCATACTTCTGCATTCATGGGATTTGTGTCCATACCTTTTGCAGTTGAAGCACTGTCTGGAGAAGGATGAATTAATCTGATTCATTCTCATTCTGCACTGATTAGCTTTGTGACCAAAGTGGTTGCAGCTGTGGCAGTATCCATTGAAGGATGGATATCTTTGAGCATTTGGCTGTCTTACCGGAGGTCTTCTAGGCCTGCTCCTTGGATTTTCTGATCCAAGATTCTTCTGACCGGATCCGGAGCTTTCTCCTTTCTCATATCCCAAACCATACTTGTCATCTGTCCTCTTTTGACTTCCAAGAAGAACTTCAAGTTGAGCAGAACTTATCTTGAATTTCTCTTTATATTCATTTGCTGTTTGAAGGTCTCTTTTGAGAGAGGCAATTTGATCCTCAAGTTTTCCTTCATTATCTTTGGCATCTTCAAGATCAGATTCAAGATGTCTGATAATCCTGTCCATCTGGTGGCATTCTTCTGATTTTTCTTTAAGAGATTGTCTTAGATTGTCTTCAGCCTTTCTTTTTTCTTCAATCTCTTGAGTAAACTTTATAGTTCCTGATTCCATTTCATGTCTTAACATAATGACTTCTTTTGATAACTTTTCACATAACTTGGTTTACTCAGTCAATTCTTCATTTGTATTGCTTTCTTCACTTTGTCTTGCCAACTGTTGAAGCAGCTCCTTTCTCTTTTTCATAGAGAGACTTAATTTGTCTTTTAATTCTCTCATGAATTCATCAGCCTGTTTGAGTCTTTCCTTTAATTCACTAACTTCAGAATTCGACTGTTCAAGATCCTCAAGAGCAGTCTTGAGTTGCTCTCTTAAACCATATGCATCCATTTGAAATCCCAGATCTTCCTCAAGCTGTTAGGCTCTATTAGGAGGAACTTGGCTCTGATACCAATTGTTGATAACTGAGAGGGGGGGTGAATCAGTTATCCTAATTATTTCCCTTATTGAATTTTCCTTTTAATTGATGCAGCATAAAATCAAACATAAAACATTAACCATAAAATAAGAAACACATGACACAGTATTTTTGACGTGGAAACCCTGTTAAGGGAGAAAACCACGGGGTGATTAACCCAAAATTATTCTCTGTTAGAAGAATAGGAAATTACAAAGATGGCACTTGCCAATTAGGGCTCACTGCCCGAGCACACTGCTCACAAGAGGCCCACTGCCTACAAGAAGACACACTATCTACAAAGTGATGAGAATCACAGTCTTGAACTGATTGGAAGCATCTGCATATGCTGGAGTTCAGTTCCGTTAGGCTCAGTACACTGATCTGCTGCACTTCATCTTTCCTCTGTTCTTTATTCTGCTATCTTTCACATACCGGATCCTTTTTGCTACCTCTGCTCTTTATCTGGACTTCTTCGCATATATCTCCACACCAACACACCCTTCACAACTAAATCCATCCTCTATATATATCCGCACAAGTAATTTCATCACCTTTCTAGTCGGCATCCGGAACAGTCTAGTTTCTTACAAACTCTTGTTCTGTCGGCTGAATCCTTCCTCACCAAGCAATGCGGATCAAGCATATACTTGTAGATATCATTAATCATGTCGGCCAAACATGATTCATGCCTTCACAACCTCTGTCATCAACAGTAACACATCCGGAAAGCAGTCTGATACTCTACCAGTCAGTTCTTCCTCTGTTTTCACTGTCTCTCAGGAATCCGGTACTCAATCATTCATATCTTTTTCCTTGTCCATCACCGGAGGCTAAATCCTTGGAATATACCACTCAAGGTAGTCCTCTTGACTTCCCCAAATCCGCACTGCACCAAGACACTTCCTCTGAGAGGTCTGGACCAATCTGTCGGACCTTGTCACATGCTCTGTTCTTCTTCACCGGACCACAACATTCTTTATTCTGACTTCCGGTAGAGACACATCATGACTTGCGGATATGTGGGATGACCTTTGTTGCCATCAATGACAACAACCATGAATCCATATAGTGTCTCTTGCCAACAGTTTTAGGACAATTAATACTACTGCACATGAAAAGTCTATGACCCCCAAAAATCGCATTTTCTGTAGAAAATGCTAAAAAACATGAAATAGAAGTTCCCAAATGGATACTAATGACTACAAAAACTTCTCTAATCATCATATTGGCCAAATGGGTACTTGAAAATGGTAAAAAATGTAGAAAATGATGCAAAAAACACTAGATTTATGAAGTTGTCTATAAGCAACATTGACAATGAGCTATTTTTGACTGATCCATGACTACGAATGGACATGTTTTGATCTAAATTGATGAAAAATGACTTGTTAAGATGAAAATAATTCTTTGCATTGTGAATTGTAGGTCTTGGAGAGCATAGAAGCTTGTTGGAGCCATCTTGGAAGGATGCACACACAGATATGTAGTGTTGACCCAGAAATGTAGAATTGTCATTTATCAACCAAATTGTTGTTGCACATGCAAAATGAAGTCAGCATGATGTCCAAGATGATAGAGATGAGCTACAGTAGCTAAAGATATAAAATATCAAGTTTACTTCATTTTGTTCTTGCAGATCTAGTCCAATGTCCAAGTGATCCAATCCAGGGTTCATAACTCCTAGCTATTTTATTAGAATTTAAACTTCTTGGACTCATTAGAAAGATAAACTAATTATCTAGTTTCAGCTACCTAGCTATGATCGATAAGTTTCAGGCCCCATTCCACTCTGAAGGCCTCTGAAAATGTAATTTACTATGATGTAGAAAATACCAAAAATTATATTTTTGATATTTTCTCAAAAATACCACTCAAATGACCATGGACTGGATCACCAAGACATGCATACAACTGTTCTAGCAGTTCAGTCATCAAGAATTAGTCTAGTAAGCATCCAATTGGATATATCTTCACCAGTAATGTGCCACATACTCTTCTTGGTCCATCCAGCACTTGGAATCATGTGAATCCACATCAACTCAAGTTTTCAAGCATCATGTGACTCTTTATTAGGCCTTGAAAATTGACTTTTCATCATGTATAACCAAATGGGTATTCATTTTGTCTAGATTTAATGTATTTACAAGCTATATTTTATCTTTTTCCTACAAGACAAAGGTAAATCCAAAATTGTAACAAACTAATGTATCTCATTAAATGCCATGTAATTTGAACCATTGATGTTGGGTTAATCTCCACCGTCCATTGAAAAACTCGGTATGGTGCCTTGTCTATAAAAGGGCCATCCTTTTCTCCCATTTGTAAGTAAGATTTGATAATGAATTGTTAAGACTCTACCAAAATATAGTCAATACAAAGCAAGTTTTGCAGGTTGCTGGGAATTTGTGATTATGTGTTGTCTTATTTTGGTCTTCATGGTTCATGTCAGTCTGAAATTAGTTGATATTCAGTTGCACTTGTGATTAATTATTCAGATATTTGATGGATTTCTTGTCCATACCATCAATGGCTTGCTAATTATATGTCATTGTGCATGGTTAGTTTGGGCATAATTTATGAGATAAGTTCGATTGTATGATTTCATTGAGCTGCGCCAAGGCTTGGGTGTTTGATGAACCCTCTATAATTTTAAAATCATTACATCTCCTTATAAGATTGCACAATCTCTATGGCTTTGTGGGCTACCTAGTTAAATAGAGATTTGTTTATTGTTGGGAATCTGTATATCTGGTTATTGATCATTTTTGCATTTGTCTATAGGATCTTCTATCACTTCTCTCTCTCCCTTTTCCTTTTCCATTTTCTTTAAATAGGGTTTCTTAGGTTAGGTTATAAGAAGCATCTACATTACAAATCTACAGAAAGTATCCTAGGGTTCCTACACTTGTATTGCTGCCATCTTTTCATAAACCCTGAATTTTATGTAAGACCCCTTGTTGGCACAACTAGACATACCACTAAGTCATTCCAAGCAAGTTAAGACCTAGCTGTATTATGCTTGGAGTAGTCTTACCTAGGGTAGGATACTTTTCAAGAGAGGTGTGAAACCAATAATCACATTTGCATTACTACATGCTAAAACACACATCAACAGAATTGGCACTAGAAGGAGGGTCGATCAAAGATATTGCTCCATTCATTAAAGATCCTTTGTTTGGTTGAGTTCATCTGCATGCCCCTCTCTTCTAGCACATCAATAGAATTGGTGCTAGAAGGAGGGCTAGAGAAAGATGTTATGCAGGTTTTCAGTTTACTAGTTCATTGCACATGCTAAAATGAATTGACTATTTAAGAGAGTTAGTTCCAATGGGCACCCATAAGGGTTTTAGTCATGAAACTCATTCATTCTTCAGAGGACCATCACAACAGTCATATCATGAAGAAAACTTCCAAGTTCCCACTTTTCAAAGAAGTGTTAGATAGGCAAATCAGAGTGAAGTATCCTCCACTAACATTGCTTGATTTTAGTTCACCTTAGGTTTGCACTATACATCCTAGAAAATTGCATGACAAGATTGATTATTTGACCTTCCTTCAAAGGTTGGACCTGCATCTAAAGGGATTGCTTCCTATTTTTGAAGTTTACAAGACTGAAGCAAGATATGGATATGACAAGAATATTCAGAGCAAGACATTGTAGGGAGTTGCAAAATGGATGGGTGCATATGCATGTGATTATGTCTCAGTTCAAAACACTCAAAGAGTTGAGGCTGCAAAGGCTATAAATCCACCATTTAGAATTGATCATAGTCAAAAGGGTAGTCTGCATGTTGGAGAAATTGAAGTCCCTTAAGTTGTTCATCAAAATACATGTCAAGATGATGAGAGAAGGAAATGCATGTGGTTTGCAATCACCCAACTAATGAAGATGAGGTCCCTACCTAGATAAAGCTTGGTTTTCAACCACTAGATCCAGACTATTTAGTCATAGAATATGTTGTCCCAGCATGGGAAAAATTTGATCTATAGTCATTGGACAATGAATAGAGTAATACACAAGGTCAGGTTTCTACTGCTAAGAATATTGATAAGATAAATGACAAATCAGACTTGATGAGCAGTCATGTTGAGGATGCAGATCAGCAATCACATGCTTCAAAAATATCAAGTTCTAAGACTAAATTTGCTACTGCAGAGGTGGAGACCAGTAGTCCATTTTAGACTGCTAATAGTTTAGAGTTAGAACAATAGATTGTTAAAATCAGAAATATGCAAGAATGAGAAGAAACTAGTCCTCTAGATAAAGAACAGTCATGGACAACAACACAGGAAGTCATTCCAGTTGACATATTTGAGCCACAATCATATTATCCACAGAACAATGATCAAGTTCTTAACTGTATTAGCCTAGTAAATCATCATGATCAGCCATATCAGGTTGATATAATTATTGCAGAAGAATCTCAAGCTGAGCCAAATGAAGAAAAGAAAGAAAATGCACCAATCCAAGATATCATTGACATCATAAGTCTAGCTATGCAAGAAAAAAGGGACCTTGTGGCTGCTGTAAAAAATGAATGTGCAGTCCAAATAGGAAGGTTGTTGATTAATATGGAAGAAGTTTTCTCAGAACATGTGACTGATTTTGATGAGGACAATTCAAGTTTATCACATGTTAATCAAGCTAATCATGTTCATATTTGTATAAAAGAAGATCTTTGCATGGTTGATGCTAGCCTAGTAATGATAGTTGAGAGCAATAGTTTACAATCCAAGATTGAAAATCAAATTGTCCTGTAAAATGGCTTGGAAGCTTTTTCATGTCAATGACTTGATCACATCATTGAGTTGATATCAACAATGAGCAAGGATATGCTGCTACATGGGAATTCACCACACATGTTAGACTTTGCTTTCACCAATTCATGTAGAATTCATCCACATGATCCACATTCTGAAGAAAGTTGTTTAGACTTCCTTTTTTTTTGGGAGATTGCTGCAGCATTTAGTGATCCCAAGGTACATGATGCACAAGACATGATCCACCATGAGCTGAGTCCCCCTGAAGATGAGAAGGTATTTGGTACAATGTAGCAAGATGATGAACTTGCATCTCTAACTAATACTACTACAAATCAAGTTGTATCTTCCCAATTCTCACTTGCTTTTGAAAGTTATCAATTTGATTATGTTGATTTAGGTAAGACAACTTGCATTTGGGTTGACCATGGCCCTAATAAGCTTCCCCAACTACTGATCCTACTTGACTGGTACCCTGAAAATGAACCTGTCATGCCTCTGCCTCACTTTTTAGAGTATAAAAATGAATTTACCAAACTCAGGACATTGACCTACACCCTATTACTCATGCATGTCCTGAGAAAAAAGTCATGAGGGAGTGCTAATACTTGCTGCCCAAAGATTTTGTACATAGTCATGCTTGTTTCTAGTAGTTTGCTTTTCTAGTTTAATTTTTGCTTTGTTTTCTCTTTATTTTTTGGTTGTTAGTTGTTGCTTTCTGCCTGTGTTTCTTTGGTTAGAGTAGTTTACTTTGTTTAGGTTAGTTGCTTGTTTGCTTTGCTTTTTACTTCTCAGCTTGCTTTGCTTGGGTTCTCCATTTCTCGAATGTGGTGGTAGTTGTGCAGCCTTGCAAGTGCTTCTTTATTGGGTAAGTAATTTGGAATATTTCTTTGAGAAGCCAAGGTTTCTACTTAGTCTTGCTATGGGTTCCACTGTTATACTAGGGAGTATGATGTTTGTTCATTAGAAAGGAGTTGTTAGTTGGTGCACTTAAAGTATTTTCCAACCATATATCTCTCACACTTTAAATAATCATGAATTAGCTAAGTGAGTCTGGGTGATCTTGTGTAAGTGAAGAGTTTGAGTCCCCAATTTTACCACCAACACCAATTCTATAGATCTAGATGAGAGTGGCAGGCAGTACGAAGTACTGCTAGCCTACCAGGTAAAAATAAAAGGTATTTTTCAGTACCATACCCACTACAAAGTATCAATATAAAGATTATCATTTGAAGACTGTCATATGAAGACTATTATCTGAAGATTATTAGCATCAGAGATCATCCAAAGCATTATCAAGAATGATATCACTATAGAAAGATTACTATTTGAAGGTTCATCACATCTCAACATCAGAGGATTCTCTTGGTGGTAAAATGATCTCAACTTTATAGCTTAGCATGAAGGATCTTGGGTGAACTTAGTTGCCAAGGGATGGGAATGAATGCAATTGTACACACTCAGGTTTTCAGGATATGGATGGATGAACTTGGTTATTGAGCTCTACTTCTTTGATAAGGTATCATGATGTCCTGTTTGATATGTGGGAAACACAAAGATTTTGGGTTCAAAAATAACTTTTATCTTTGAAATGCTCTAGAGCATTTCCCTAGCAGAGTCACAATTTGTTGTGCCTTGCACACATGCCCCATTTTACCAAATGGAGACCCCTTCTTTTGCTTTGTCTTGGAGTCTTAGTCTTTCATTCTTTTGAGAATGAGAAGGTGATTTTGTGCTTAGAATGCATGATTTGTTATAGATTTGGGTATTTCATATGTGTGGAGTTAGTTGATGTCTTTCATGATTGATTTGGAAGTGTCTTGATTGGTCTTTTACTCAAAAATAGCCATTTGTCACTTTCTGCACTAAAATTGGGTGTTACTACATTTTGCTCTAAAATCCTATGTCACTAGATATTGTCCTTGAAATCACTTCTGTAGGATGTGTCATGTTGAAATTCCTAGTTTCTAGGTCTTAGAATTCAAAATCATGCCTAACTCTACAAGATTTCACTAAGGGGTTCGTATACTTTCATTCTATCACATGGTCCTAGAGCCCTAATTTGGCTAAGTCTAAAACCCTGAAAACCCTGAAAAATGGCTAAGTTTAAAATCTAGTAGAACCTCAAAATTCTAGAATCTGCATATGAAATCCTATGGATCTCGAACCTATCTCAAACATTCTGAAAGTATATCTAAAATTATACTTAAATATATTTTTAAATATGCTTTCACCCTAGCCAATTCAAAATCTAGCACTAAAAATGACCCCAACTACAAAAAGCACTAAAAATAGCCCCTACCGACCTTAGCGCTAAAAATAGCCTCTACCGACCTTAGTGCTAAAAACAGTCTCTACCGACCTTTGCACGAAAAACCCACTTCGTAAACTTGCGTTGAAATGGCCTTCCACTATATTAAGTCATGCAGGTCAGTCGGTGCTAAAACCCATGCTAGTTAGTTGTATTGAAAATCTTTGCCAACTAAGCCTTTTATGTTTTGCACTAAAAATTAACCTTACCGACTTGCACTACAATCCACCTCAACTGACTTTATGAGATGTTATTAGTCGATCTGAGCTTGAAATATCGCAAGTTAGTGGCACCCAAAAGTAGTGCAAAAGAATTTTGCACTAAAAATGAACCTTTCTGACCTGCGCTAGAATTGCATTGCGCCGACATTTAGTTGTTTGACCTCAATATCCTCGCTAGGTTAGTAAACCCCAAAATTAGTGTTTTTTGGTATTTTGGCCTGAAATTGAGTTTTTCAAGCAGCAAAATTAGATTTTCTTGATGGATTTGAATTTCATAACTATTTGACACATCATGATAAACATTTTACCAAGTTTGTGTAGATTTTTGGTACATTTTACGATAATTAATGCTACTGCACATGAAAAGTCTGTGACCCCCAAAAATCTTACGTTTTACAGAACATACTAGGAACACATGAGATAAAAGTTTCCAAATGGATCATAATGACCACAAAAACTTCCCTAATCATCATATTGGCCAAATGGTTACTTGAAAATGGTAAAAAATGTAGAAAATCATGCAAAGATCACTAGATTTATGAAGTTGTCTATAAGGAAGCAACATTGACAATGAGTTGTTTTTAACTGATCCATGACTGCAAATGGACATGTTTTGATCTAAATTGATGAAAAATGACTTTTTAAGATGAAATTGATGCTTTTCATTATGAATTGTAGGTCTTGAAGAGCATAGGAGTTTGTTGGAGCCATCTTGGAAGGATGCACACACATATATGCAGTGCTGAACTAGAAATGCAGAATTGTCATTTATCAACCAAATTGCTACTGCACATACAAAAGAAAGTCAGCATGATGTCAAAGATGATGGAGATGAGATACAGGAGCTAAAGATATAAAAGATTGAGTTTACTTCATTGTTGTTCCTACAGATGCAGTCCAATGTCCAAGTGATCTAGTCCAGGGGTCATAACTCCTAGCTATTTTATCATAATTTAAATTTCTTGCACTCGTTGGAAATTTAAACTAATTATCTTGTTTGAGCTACCTGAATGTAACTGATAAGTTTTGGGCCCCATTACACTCCGAAGGCCTCTAAAAACCTAATTTACTACAATGTAGAAAATACCAAAAATTATATTTTTGATATTTTCACAAAAATACCACTCAAATGACCATGGACTAGATCACCAAGACATGCATACAGTCGTTCCAGTAGTCCAGTCATCAAGAATCAGTCCAGGAAGCATCTAATTGGATATATCTTCACTAATAATATGCCACATACTCCTCTTGGTCCATTCAGCACTTGGAATCCTATGAATCCACATCAGCTCAAGTTTTCAAGCATCATGTGACTCTATTTTGGCTTTATTAGGCCTTGAAAATTGACTTTTCATCATGTATAACCAAATGGGTATCCATTTTGTCCAGATTCAATGTATTTACAAGCTGTATTTTGTCTTTTTCCTACAAGACAAAGGTAAATTTAAAAATGTAATAAGCTAATGTATCTCATTAAATGTCATGTAATCTGGACCGTCGATGTCGAGTTAATCTCCACCATGCGTTAAAAATTTTGGTATGGTGCCTTGTCTATAAAAGGACCATCCCTTTCTCCCATTTGTAAGTAAGATTTGATAATGAATTGCTGAGACTCTTCCAAAATACAGTCAATACAAAGCAAGTTTTGTAGGTTGCTAGGAATTTGTGATTATGTGTTGTCTTATTTTGGTCTTCATAGTTAATGTCAATCTAAAATTAGTTGATATTCAGTTGCACTTGTGATTAATTATTCAGATATTTGATGGATTTCATGTCCATACCATTAATGGCTTGTTGATTGTATGTCATTGTGCATGGTTAGTCTGGGCATAATTTATGAGATAAGTTTGATTGTATGATTTCATTAAGCTGTGCCAAGGATTGGGTCTTTGATGAAGCCTCTACAATTTGAAAATCATTACATCTCCTTAGAATATTGTACAATCTCCGTGGCATTGTGGGCTGCCTAGATAAGTAGAGATTTCTTTATTCTTGGGAATTTCTCTATCTAGTTATTGATCATTTCTGCAATTGTCTATAGGGTTTTCTATCCCTTCTCTCTCTCCCTTTACCTTTTTCATTTTTTTACATAAAGTTTGTTAGGTTAGGTTATAAGTAGCATCTACATTACAAATCTGTTGAAAGTATCCTAGGGTTCATGCACTTCCATTACTGCCATCTTTTCATAAACCCTACATTTTATGTCAGACCCCTTGTTGGCACATCTAGACATACCACTAAGTCATTCCAAGCAAGCTAAGACCTAGCTATATTATTCTTGGAGTAGTCTTACCTAGGTTAGGATACTTTTCAAGAGAGGTGTGAAACCAACAATCACACCTGCGTTGCTGCATGCTAAAACACACATCAACACCTTAGACTTGGGCACCCACACCTTAGTCCCCGATTGTTCCACTTTAGAAATTTGAAAATAGGTATTCTCTTATTTGCTATTTTACTCCTGTCTGCAAGAGCTTTTTTCGTCTTTTGTCAATTTGTTGTCGTATTTGCATAATTAGGGTTTTAATGGTCAATTGGACATAGGAGAAGGAAAAATTGATAATTAATTCCCTAATCCAAGTTTCCGTTCATTTGTGAGTGACCTAGGGTATGAAAGTACTTGCCACTCAACCCTAGATCCTTCAATGTTTAATGGAGAGGCAGATTTTAACATCTAAACAACAAAAGATTAAAAAAATCCAATTTTACCCTAACACAAACCACAAACAAACACTTCAATTGGTACTCATAAAAACAATCCTTGTGTGCCTTAGTGTAGAAAACATTTGATTTTGGTGCTCTAAAATTAACAAGTGCTTGCAAGCAAACTTAGGAACATTTCAATTTGGGCTTAAAATGAACATTAGTAAGTGTTTGTCGTTCTTGGTGTGCTTGCACATTGTGTTTCCCAAAGGGTTTAGAACTAAAGTATCCTCTCCCCTTGCCTTGCAAAAGGATCTTGGGTGTGAGAGAAATAGTTCTAACACTCTTTCTTTTTCTAGGCCATGGGTTTGTTTTTGAGACATCTGAAAGGAGAACTCACTAGCAACCCCAAGCGATACTTTCATCCAGTCCGTTATATGTGAATTAGGATAAGGTGAAATCCAAGTCCAAATTGGTATTAGTGTATACCATTTGATGCTAGCTTGAAAGGGAGTAGTACCTTATGTATATGAAACCCAAAGTAGAGCTAGTAAAAACCTTAAGTCGTTTATTGGATGCTTGTATCATGCTAATCCCCTGAATGTTCCCCCACTACTAACCTTCATTTTAGTTTCCCAAATACCTCTACTTGTTGGTACAAAAGGTGGGACCTTTGAATCCACCCCTATTCTCATAGTTCTTAGTAGAGATAGCAAGGACAATCCTAAGGTTTGGTGGGGGTACAAGCCTTGGGAAAGCTAGAACTTGCTATGCATAAGAAGTGAGTACTGTGGAGGGTAGTCAGTGCTACCAAGATCCTAAAGCTATCCACTTTGAATAGGCACATCTAGGGGATCCAACAAGTATTGTCCTATCCTCACCTTAGGTTGTACAAAGTGCTTGTTAAAATCTTTACATTTTTTCACAAACAAATCTTTGCTTATTGTGTTCTATTGTGCTTGAAGTGTTTTCAAAAAACTTGCCAAGAAACAACAAACATCATTTGCTCAAACTTCCTACCCATAAAAATCCAAATTTGTCATCAAAATCCATCTTTTTTCCAAAGTCTTGACCAACACTGACCTGTTTTAGCACTATCTCTATCTATTTTGGCACCATTTTACCTGAGTTTTGGTGCTATTTACAAACTGACCTACCTAAAACATTGAAGGATTGTCTTGTGATCTTTAAGGCTTACCTAGCCATAATCCATTATCATCTTACTAAAATATGTCAAAATCCATATCCATTTTGATCCAAAAATTTCCACTCATACTCATCATTTTGACCTTAGAGAATTAACCAACATAACCATTGGACCCCTTTTTGCCATACCATTATCCATTCATAACTTTTATCATCCTTGATTTTTGCTTGCCCTTTTAGACCAAATAACATCTTGCTACAAATACATTTCCAAATAATTTACCCCCTCCAATCAAAATCACATCCAAAATCTCTTGATCCAAACACCAATCAAAGACATAAATCAAAATCTAAGGAAATCAATCTTTGACCTAAAGTTAGATCTAGGTTTCATCTTTCACATCATATTTTGCTTGATAGGTCATTAGTCTACCTTCAAGTAGAATTATCATCCCTCTTTTGTGTAAGGTCATAAGTCTACCCCAAACAAAGAGAAATATCCATTTATGCAAATCTAGATCTTACTCTAGCTCATTTGTTGACTTCCAAATCCCTTTTCAAAAAACATCATCCAAATCTATCATACCAAACATCTAGTTCACCTAAAGTTTCATCCTCCAAATCAACATCAAAATCTCTTCCATCAAATCATCCTCAAACAAAGCTTATCTACCCTCCACTATTTTGGTCCAAATTTTTGTGAAAATCAACATCATCTACTCTTACCATCCTTAGGTTGACACCTTTTTGAGACTTATCTCTTAAAAGTGAAAATCTATCTAAACCACATCCTAATCTTCTTTCACCTTTAGATTTAGATTGTAAGGAGCATACTCTCTTGCCTCTAAATCTTCTCACATCTCATCACCATATCCTCTTTGGGTCCAATAAATCAAAACACATTCTCTAACATCTCCACCTTTCATCCACCTCAAAAATCAAAATCCATACACTTGCATGCCCATAACTAGTTCCCAACACAAGAAGAATTGAGAAATAGCTAAGTTTGGAAAATGCATGGGCATAGGGATGCCTCCAGCCAATGAAAACAACATAGTAATTGACCAACAAACATACAACATACCTTCTATCTTCCAAATCCTGTCATGTAATCCAAATGAAAACCCCTTCCATTTCTTGCAACCACAACCACTACAACCACCCATCCAAAACACCCCTACCATCAACCAAATATATCAAGATGTCCTAAGCTTTACACAAGATTCTGATAGCATGGATATGCTTGACAAAGTCTTAAGGTCAGACACACATAGATATCTTGATTTTCTCCTCAAAATTGGTGCCCAACCATCCTCGTCCAATCCTACAACATCATCTCAACCATCCACATCAAACACCAATCCACCCATATCTCAAACCCCAACCCTCATCATATTTACCACTCCCACAAGCTCTAATGTTGCCTCATCCACCACTCCCACAAGTTCTAACATTGCTAGATCTACAATTCCCGCTAACATATCCATCACATCTAATATCTCCAATCCCACTGTCTCCCAACACATCATCACTTCCACCACCATAACAAATGCAAATCCTCCCATTCCCCAAATTACCTTATGCATCCAAAGTAACCGCATGCATGTGAGTGTCTCCACAAGTGTGCCTCAACTCAACCCTCAAACCATAGCTTACATGAGACAATTCTTTTCACAACCACCTCACAACATGATCAACCCATCCAATGTCAATACATCCCATGACAATCCATCCAAGTCAACACATCCAATGTCAAACCATCTAATCTCATGTATCTACAAAATCCTGTAGCATCATCAATGGAACATAATCTCAATCCCCAATTGCCACCTCACGTTCTCCAACAAATCCATGCCTACAAACAATATCTTCTGCAAAATCAAAACACCATCCCCCAAAATCAAAACATCATACCCCAAAACCAAAACCCTGTCCATCAAACCCAAACAAATCAATACCAAATTCTGCTAAACCTTCAATATCTCACCAACCAACAAACCTACATCTAACAACCACCACCAACCCCAGACCTAACAAGTGTGGTGCAAACATTGATCCAAAAGGTAGATGACTTACAAACTAGGGGTAAATGCAAACATTATTTTTTCAAGGATATTTGTCCCTACCCATTCGATCAGACACTATACATGCCTCTTTTTCCCAAGAACTTTGAAACACCAAAATTTGACAAATATAAGGGAAAGGGAGACCCTAGGGATCACCTTAGGGAGTTCTACCTCCCTTTCCTAGAAGTCTCAAACGATGACACATATCTAATGACACTATTCCCTAGAAGCCTTGATAGTCAAGCAGCTGAGTGGTTTGCGCACCTTATCCCGGGCACTAAGTCTTTCCCTGAGCTCATGGAAAAGTTTGTTAACCACTTCTCCTACAATTTTGAACATGAGATATCCATGATGGACCTTTGCAATACCAAACAAAAAAGAGGAGAATCCTTCACCTCTATTTTGCAAAGGTGGAGAGGCTTAGCAAGCAAGCTCCCTTGGCCAATTCTAGAAAAATAATTGGCCACCATGTTCATGGCCAATCTTAACCAAGAAATGGGTTTTCACTTACAAATCTTCTACACGTCTACTTTTGAAGAAGTCATTGACAAGGGTACTACCATCGAGATAGCCCTTATTGACAAGGGCTCGATCAAATTATATGACAACAAGTCCTATAACAACAACAATAATAACAAGGTCAACATATACATCCCCAACACAAGCAACAATAACACACAATGAAATGAGAAACCACGCTTTTGGGGTAAAAACAAGAACAACCTCAATGATGACGTCACCAATGTGAAGTCCATCCAACATGTACAAAACCAAGCACCCCCAAGTACATACACTGCTAATCTAAATATTCCCAAAGGTCAACCTAAACAAAATAAACCTCAGAGACAATTTACACCCTTAGGGAACCCATCGAAGATATCCTTGATAGATGTCTAAATAATGGCTTAATAACTCTCCCACCCATTAAACCCCACCAAGAAAGTGAACTCAAAGTTGCGTGGTACAATGAAAATGAATATTGTGACTACTCCTGTGTTGTGGGCCATAAGACATCCAATTGCATGAAGTTAAAAAATTGTATACAAGACCTCATAGATCAAAACAAAGTCCAACTTGACCAAGCCCCCCAACCATCACAAAATGCCAACTTGGGAGATTACAAGGATCCTTTGCCCAATCACAATAGAGGAAAATCTTCATCCTCTAATCAAGCCTACAACATCACCCCACCTCCTAGTACCTATGATTCTGTCGTAGGTCAGATAGAGCCATCATCCAACTTTATCAACATAATCACCATTCAAGCCCAAGCACCCAATTGTGTCATCACAACCCATCAAGGCTATGTGTCCATCTGCATAGTCCCTACCACTGACCAAACACCACCATCCACATCAAATCCCAAACCAAATTGTCCATCCATTCACCCATCACCAACCCATAAATAGAATCTCCTAGAACATCTAGGAAAGACCCTTGCACAAATCTCCATCCTTGAGCTACTCCGTACATCACCTCTCCATAAAGAAGTCCTTGACAAAGCTCTAATGGAAACCCAAGTTCCCACCATCCTAAATGTGGATCAATTCCAAGCCATGGTAGGCCACATCACCTCACCCCATCATCTCACCTTCTCAAAAAAGGATCTCCCTGCCTCTGCCAATCTACATAATGATGCCATATCGAAGTCTGCATCCACAAGCATATCATCAAAAGAGTCTTAATAGATGGTGGCTTCAACCTAAACCTTTGCACTCTAAAATTGTTAAAAGACTTGGGATACTTAGATGTGGTTGTGGACACTAGTGAATACATAACTATCAAGGGATATGATGACACTGAGAGACTCTCTGAGGTTACTATCAAACTCCCCATCCAAGTAGGGTAAAAGATATTGGAAACAAAATGTTAGGTCCTTGATCTTGACCTCCCCTACAACATTCTTCTTAGCTAACCATTGATCCATGACATGCAATCCGTCTCCTCTACATTCTATCAATGTCTAAAATTCCCCCATAATGGCACATAAGTAATCATCTATGTTGATCCTCACCCCTTCCATTACTGCAGTTTCTTGGAAGGACATGGCCACACCTCTTATCCATACAACAAAGCTATCACGAAAACCACCTCATATATTGACCCTTCCAATATTGCTTCCACTTCATCCCTAACAACCCCGCCACCCGAGGTCAAGGTCAAGATCAGTGACATGGGATGTGGAGAATATGACCTACAGGGTACCTTTTGTTTAGGGACTCTATCAAATCTTAAGATGTTTGGTGCCCTGAGAGAAGAAGATGTCAATATAGTGGTCATCAAATGCAAGCCATCCCCAACCTTTGAAAAGAACACCTCCTTGATCAGGACGTGCTTGAAGATGTATCATCATGGATGTACAAAGATGAAGAATCGAAACAAGAAACCCCTACCATACCATCCAAAATCTATGGCAAAGGGTCAAAAGTTGTTAAAAGAATGGGCTATAAAGAACAATGTGGCATTGTCTTGCATGAACAAGTGATCATAAACTAATTCAAATAATAAGGAATCCCTACACATAAGGGTTAGGGTTTCGTCAACGACAACATTTCCTCACTAGTGGTGAGTCTATTGTAGCTGAGGTCATCATGGCTTCCCTAGAAGTTGATAACATCAATGAAGAATGCCATCAAGACTCCTTCAGTTACTTTACCAAATTATTCAAATTCTCCATCTGCACCATCTACACCATAACCACCCTAGCATCCTCATCTAATGACTTACCCCTTGTATACCCAAACCTCATAGATTGGGACCAACGAGGACCTCTTGTCTTTGATGTAGCACAAAATGATGAATCTATAGCAGAAATGATGGGGGTCAGAGATCACTTCCCCCTCAGAGATCACAAAGTTGGATACATCATGGAACTCGACACATCTGCCTATTTCGATAAAACCACTCATGCTTCTAGTCACAAAAACATAAGAATAAAAACATCCCATAGAGAAAACCACTCCGTTGCACTTTCAGATGAAGAAAAAGTAAAAATAAAGGATGTATCTTTTAGTGAAAATCTCCATGAGACACTAGAAGATAAAAGCATGGGCCCTCCTAAAATAGAGAAAGTATATCCTGATAGATTAATGATCCTAGTAGAGCCATGACAAGAGATGAATCTTGGGATAGAAGAAATGCCAAAAATCACCTTCAGAGTAGAATCCCTCACTACAATAGAACAAGAGAATTTCTTAGCTTTCTTCAAACAGAGAAGTCACAACTTTACATGGACCTATGTAGATATGCCAAGGTTAGATCCTATCTTGGTTGTTCATCATCTCGCAATACGGCCTGATATGAAACTTGTAAAGAAAAAACTAAGAAAGATGAATCCTCAAGTGACACTCTTGGTTAAACCAGAGCTAAAGAAACTCTTGGATGTGGGGTTCATTCGACCAATAGATTATCCAGAATGGGTCTCTAATCTAGTGTTGGTGGTAAAACCTGATGGTTGCATTTGATGTTGTACTGACCTCTAAGACCTCAACAAAGCATGCCCTAAGGATGACTTCCCCTTACCAAACATCGAAATCATAGTGGCCCACACTGCAAGACATGAGATGCTATCACTAATGGATAGATTTTTAGGGTACAATCAAATCAAAATTACAGAAAAAGACCAGCATAAGACTTCCTTCATCTACCCCTAGGGGACATACTCTTGGGTAGTGATGCCATTTGGCCTAAAAAATGCAAGAGCTACTTATCAATGTGCTATGACTATCATCTTCCACAACCTTTTCCACCACATCATGGAAGATTATGTGGATGACTTGTTATGGAAATAAAAGACAAGAGAGGAACACTTGGACATACTAGGAAAAATCTTCAATAGGCTAGAGCAATATAATGTACGGCTGAATCCAAAGAAATGTGTTTTTGGGGTTACCTCAGGAAAGATTTTGGAATACATAGTTTCTCGAAGAGGAATTGAGGTAGATCCTGCTAAAGTTAGAACCATCATAGAAATGCCTCCTCTAAAGACACTAAAATAGCTACAAAGTCTATAAGGGAAGCTCTAGTCCATCCGATGGTTTATTGCTTATCTCGCTGATAAGTGTCAACCTTTTCAGTACCTGCTCATAAAGAATACAACCTTTGTTTGGAAAAATTAGTGTCAGGTTGCCTTCAAATAGTTAAAAGAGTACTTGGATAATCCCCCTATTCTCACCCTACCAAGGCAAGGAGTGTCCCTCCTTTAGTAGATCTTAGTAACTAAAACTACTATAGGTGCTTTGTTAGCACAACACGATGAACATGGGAAAGAAAGGGCTATATATTATATTAGCTACATTGTGGTAACCTATGAGATAAATTACACACCCATTGAACAAGCATGTCTAGCCATTGTCTTCACTTCATAGAAATTAAGACACTACATGCATAATCACAAAACTAAGCTCATTGCCAAGATTGATCCATTGAAATATCTATTGAACAAGGCTGCTCTTACTAGAAGAATGGTAAAATGGGTCATGATCCTTAGAGAATTTTGCATTGAATGCATAGAAAGAAATGCTATCAAAGGACAGGTCATTGCCGACCAATTGGCTAAAACACCTATTACCTTAGAAAATCCTACACTCATAGAGTTCCCTAATGAAACCATATTAACAATAGCACTAGGAGTAGAAACATGGAAAATGTATTTCGATGGGTCATATACACATAGAGGCTTGGGGGCAGGCATCTTGTTTGTTACCCCTCAAGGTGGCCCCATCCCTAAATCATTCAAAATTACATTTCCATGTACCAACATCATGGCAAAATATGAGGCCCTCATCATAGGTCTCTGAATGGTAATCAAGTAGAAAATCGAGAAGATGACAGTATATGGCGAGTCCCAACTGGTCATCTAACAAGTAAACAATGAGTACAAAACAAATGATGACAAACTCCTACCTTACAAAAAGATGGTCGATGACTTCAAAGACTATTTTGATGATATTCACTTTGAACAAATCCCAAGGTTAAACAACAAAGCTGCAAATGCCATGGCAACAATCGGATCCTTGGTTGATATGAAAAAAGATAGCAAGAAGCACAAGTTCCTAATCAAAGAACGCCTTGTTCTAGAATATGATGTTCCCTAATTAGAGCTAGTGTGTGAGATAGTTGGTCCCTTATTACTTGTGGTATCAAGAAACCTATCTATACCTCCATGATAACATCATTCCCCCTAACTTATCCACCTCATAACTCAAAAGTTTCATCTACCGATCCTCCCTCTTCACCCTCATAGGAGATACCCTATATAAAAGGAGTGCTGATGGCACACTTTTATGATGTTTAGACTTTAGCGTAGCCGAAGTGGCCTTGGAAGAGGTACATGAAGGCATTTGTGGGGCACATTCAAGTGGGCCGACTCTAGCTAAGAAGATCCTAAGGACCGAGTACTATTGGCCAACCATGGAATGAGACACCTACCATTTTGTAATGAAGTGCCTCCCATGTCAACAACATGGAGATCTCATTCATACACCATCACAAGAATTGCAGCCAATTACGACTCCATGGCCCTTCTCACAGTGGGGGCTCGATCTCGTGGGGAAAATTGATCCACCATCATCTAATGGCCATAAATTCATCATCACCATTACTGAATACTTTACTAAGTGGGTGGAAGAAATACCACTCACCTTCACCACTAGAACATAAATATCCAAGTTCATCCTCCACTATATCATATATCATTATGGCATCCACCATTCCATTATCACAGATAATGGGAAACCATTCTAGAACTAGGAAGTCCGCACCCTATGCAAGAAATTTGAAATCCAACACTACTTCTCCACTCCATATTACCCTCAAGGTAGTGGTCAAGCATAAGCTTCAAATAAAACCATCCTCTGCATTCTAAAGAAGACAGTTAATGAAGTTAGCCGTGATTGGTACCTTCAGCTCAATCCTACCCTATGGGCCTATTGTACAAGCATCCATACACCCACTAGAGCCACTCTGTATTCCCTTGTATTTGGATCCCAAGCCATCTTACCTATTGAGTTTGAGCTCCCATCCTTAAGAGTATCTCTATAAAATATCATCACTGATGAAGAATACCGAGTTCCCAGGCTGCATGAGCTAGAATTACTAGATGAGAAAAGACTGTATGCATTGAAACATCTGTAGGCTTACTAAAACTACTTGAGAAGAAGCTACCACAAGAGAATCAAGAACCATAATTTTGAAGTAGGTGATCTCATCCTCATGGAAAATCAGAAGAATCTGCAGGAATGCCCTAAGAAAGGAAAATTTGAACCCAATTGGTTAGGGCCTTATGTCATCACCTCCAACTATGGATCAGGAGCATATCAGCTTGCAAAACCTGAGGGGTAGCCTCTGAATGAGCCTATGAACATTCTACATTTGAAAAAATTCTATGCATAACCCATCGAGTATCACAAGCAAAAAAATACAAAAAAAAATCCAAAAATACCAAAATCAATCAATGAAGTCAAGAAAAACTTGAGTGCAATAAAGACCTCTAATGGTGAAAATCACTTCGATGATGCCTTGGATTGGTACCATGGTCAAAACTTGTTTTAGGCACCATGCATAGCGACTGGTTCTACCATCTAATAAGTCCTCTTTCCATCACAACACTCCATACCAAAATCACCTTCCATGGCTTGGAATTCTGAAAGATCAATCATCCACCCCACATCTCCCCACCCAAGGCTACCTTCACGGTATAAAGATCATTGTAAGCTTCCATCTGTACAGTCAAAAATCTAAAAACACCCAAAAAAATCATAAAAATCCAAAAACTCCAAAACATATTGATTGTATAAATACCCGAGAAAGATACAGTACCTGAATAAGCACCTTTTGGAACCAAATTGATAAGACTATAAAAATTTGAACCTAAACCACCCACTCTCTTCAAATCACGCATGCATTAATCCGTAACAATACTCTCTACAATTTCCACACCATTACCCACATTCATCACAGATTTTTTTTAGATTTTGTTAATGATTTGCACACACCATCACCCATCCCTATACATCAATCTATAATAGTACTCTTTGTAGTTAACCTACATCAACACCCATCATCATACCCATCCTAAATCATTCCCACATCATTAAGTCTTTCTAGAACTACATATTCATCTCACCTGCATCTTGAAAGTACCTTGATTCCATGGACATGGGGTATGTAGGTAGTCTGGAATATGAAGGAAGTATCTAGTACTTAGGTACATAAGATGCACCCATCCAACCCATTTGGATGGTCCCTATTTACTGAGCTTGCTAGATCCAACAAGTAATAAGCACACTAAGTATACACCTAAAACATCATGCCTCATACACAAATCACCAATCAACATACCAACTATAATCCAACACATGGCCTGACTATACTTTTACCCATCTTTCAAAAAATTATCCAACAACATCCAACCGATTCACATCCTAGGATATATCTTTCCTACAATAGACAAGAATTTGTCATCTTATCAACACTTATCTTGGCAAGAGCACATAATAGCTATTCATATCCTTTGTTGGTCTTTTTACTTATTGATTTTTGTCTTCTTATCTCACTCTAGGCTATCTCTAAAAGTTACCCTGATCTCATCATATCATGGTCAATGGCAGACAACACCTGGAGTAGACATGGTCATTGTTTCTGTATGTCGTGCTCATGGGTTGGTTTCATTACTCCAATAATAGTATTCATATCTTGAAGCTGGGTCGATTCTAGCATGATGTACCTCATTTAGATATACAAGCAATAATACCTTATATGTACTATGAGCCCTCATGGATATGAGTCTCCTTCCCTGGCTAGGCTAGGTTATACTACCTTAGACATGCATGACATCAACCTTTTGTTTGTGGGTCTAGTCCATGCAATTGTGGGATATACACATCATCACCTAGGTCATCTCATACCTTTGAGAAGTGTATCCTATATTTCTATAATAATCTAAGAAATGCTCTCAATTATCTTTATGCAACTACTATTACTAGATCAAATCATCTTCCTATCACTCATCCATCCATACTATCTGGGCCTAGATTTTTTATCCCCCCCATCTAGTTACCCCCCCAACACTCAATCTTCTCACTAACCCCACCTATCCCTTTTATTCCCACGTAACACATCCTGAACCAAAACAAATCCCCCCTCAATGATGTGGTGTATCACGACCTAACAATTCCCTTATCCCCCCATTTCCTTTTCCCAATCTAACCATAACCAATCCTACCTTACCCAATCCATAAACCATTCCCCCTCCCTACCTATCCCCCCTACCACCAAGCCCCATCATCCAGGGTTGTACAAAAACATCACTATTGTCATGACTTGATCACTACATCAAACCACTAACCATTGCATCCACCATTTCACCTTTATCATGAAAAAGATACAACTTTCCTGAAAAAAATGAAACAATTAAAGCACTGATCGTAGGGTAGTTGTTTCTTCATATTAAATGCATATGAGAAGCTTGCAAGAGTTAATGATAATGATTTCATGATCATTCCATTACACATTTTTAGTCACATCCATCATATGTGTTTATTAAGATAACCATATATTTCCATTTTATTACATTTTGTATCCATAATAAATGTTTATTAATTTGAGCATTTATTTGCATTACATATTCACATCACAAACCATAGTCAAAACATGCATACAACACATTATTTGAGTAAATCTAGTAATTAAACTTCAAATCCCACCATTACTGCATACATGGACATTCATCACACACATCACATAGATAAAACATATACCATCCATTATCTATCATTATCATAAATCCTATTGTTATCAGATGGATGTGAAAATCTAACCAATAATGTATATTCCTAGACTCAACAACTGCCATAATATGATGGATAAGACAATTAGTATGATTATCACTGTGATTTTGACAAGTTACATACAAAGGTGTAATTATAATTCACATTTTGTATCCATTTGATAACCATAACATCATCATTAGAAATAAAACATAACATCACATCAGATCATACAAGTATAAAGTCAAAATAAGGTAGTAATCCCATCAATAAAACATAACAAAATCATCATTTGTCATCATTATACATAGAACAATCATATACATCATTAGTACATCCATAGAATCTCATCAAATCATCACATCATCATCACATATACATATAATCCATAACTACATGGCATCCATAAACATGAACATAATGCATCCATAAACATAAACATCATCATGAAACATAAGAATCAATACATACATCCATACATAACACATCATAGATCATCAAGTGTCATAATACATCATCATAATCATAATGTATATCACTCAAAAATAATACAAAGTCATGATACAATAGGCCTCAAAGGGCTCAAAATGTATAACACATATGTCAACCCTAAATAGATGACCCTCTGCTAGACTTAGTAGGGGATCTTGGCCATGGTTGTGGTTGTGGCTATGGATGTGGCTATACCTACTGCTTCTATGGTACCTATAAGGGAGGGCCCATCGGCTGCTGCACTGACTAGATAGACAAAGATCTTTGGGACCCAAACCTTTGAGACCCACTTTGCTGGCTAAAACTCAGGATCCTCTGGTCCTCTGGCATAGATAAACAATAGGTAGAATGATAATAATTGGCCCATTGACCTTGATCCAAAACCTGTGCCTATAACTGGGTGAACTATTTCTGCATCATAGTCAACACAGGGCCCATGCCTATCCTTGATGCAACTCCCTGTAGGCTGCTTGCCAACCCCTCTACCTATTGTGCCCTCATCTCTGCCTACTTAGCTCTAACCTTTGCCACCTACCACTATGCTCTCTCTCCAACCTTCTCACCAGTCAGCGTCAGTATCTCACCCCACAATTAGACCAAATCAGCATCTTAACTGTCTAAGGCCTCCTGAAGGCTAGTAACCCATACCCATAGGGTCTCTATCTCTTCCTCATTTGCACTCCAAGGCTGCCAAAATGATGAATTCTCTCATGGCCCTGAACCTCCAACCACCCCCATCCCCCTGTCTCTGACCCAGGTACCTACTGTGCTACTTGCTCCTATTGCTACTACTATGGTACCTGTGGTGGCGTCATAAGCTCCCTATCTATCCTTTGTCACCCCCATACTGCCAAGGTCCCCTATTCCTTAGTACCTCTCCTATCTAAACTTGCTCTATAGGTACCTGCTATACAAGTACCCACCATTGAACCTGTTGCTAGGGCAACTGCTAACCACCACTTGCTTGTCCCCCTCCTCCAAAACCTACCTATCTAGCTATTGCAGATGCCAAAACACTAATCATATCCTTATCATCCATGATCCCAACCTCCTTCTCCAAAATGTAATCCTCAATGATCTCCTCCCCTTCTGATAGGCCCTCTATATCTCCCTCTGACCCACTCTCCTCATCCCTGTTAGCTGCAGCCTCATCTACCATCACTACATCCTCTGTCAAATCGATGTACCACATTTGCCACCAAGTATCATATGCAAGTGTAGTACCTACATCTATAACCTCACTCCTCTAGTCCCACATCAATCACACCAATGCTACAAAATCTCCTATGGTTGTCTCTAGCCGTATGGCTAGAGGCCATAAATGGGCATCCCGATGAGTCTATGCAATAATTGCCCTGGGCTATGGAACATCCTACGACAGTCTGAACTGCTCCATAACTCATGATGGCATATGCATGTCTATAGTGTGGTCACCTTGACCCATCAAATATCATTGCTGAAAGGTATAAGGCATATGAATATTCTCATCTAGCCATGGCTCCACACCAATATAGGGTCACCAGATCACCCATATCATATCATCTAAAACCTACCACCAGTATCGAACATGTCCAATATATGTGTACTCCACATCTTGATATAAAAACACATCAGCCTCAAAGGGATGGTGATAGTATCCACCTCTCGGCTTGGTCACCACAATATGCTCCCAAGCCCATACATGAAGCAAAGTAACCCCTGTTGATAATGTTGAATCATAGTGATAAACAACTATATGCATCTCATGATACATTTGTGCTAACACACAAAGCCCCCAAGCATACACAGTCTCATGTCACACCATCCTCTCAATGAACTCCCCCCATTCGATAGGAAAGCCTATCCCATGCCGATCCGGCATCACTATGCCATCAATCAATGCACACAGGAATAACATGAAATGATCTACATCTACTAACAGAGTCCCCTCATAACTCATCTCTTGACACTTTGATATCAACACTATCCAATTAGGAGTAAATACTCTAAGTAGAGACCTCCACCCCCTCCACATGTCATTTATCACTTGGTGCCCATGAATAGGTATCTTGAGGATGCGATAAACATCCTAAAGTGTAATGGCGATCCCGCCCATAGGAAGTAAAAATGAACATGTCTCGAGGAAATAACACTCTATGATCACCATCATCAGAGCTCTATGAGCTTGTAGCACTCGCATCTGGGTAGGTGTCAGAAGTCCTATCTATGCTAGTCGTCCATGGGTAGCATCATCAAATGTGTCAAAAAGTTCCATCACCGTAGCCACTTGCCACTCTTGAGAGTACATGATAAAAGATCTCATATCCTGCATCCACAAGTGTTTGTTAGAAACCTCCCTATTCTTCCAAAATCAAACTTGTCATATCCCAATTCTCCTATTGGAGGTAATATCAATTTTGGCACCAAAAAACCCTACCTTTTGTGCCAATTCCAAGGATGGTGCCACCAAAAACCCCATATGGTGCTAAAACATAAGATAGCACCACTGTATAATGTTTTTTGCACTATTCTAGAGTAATGCGCTATTTCATCTTTTGGCGCCAATTCATAAAATGGTGTCGCTTTAACAAACCACGCTAATCTAGGAGATCGCGCCAATTTCCCATTTTACGCTAATCCAAAAAATAACGCTATTCCTTATTTTTGCGCTGATCTATGTGATAGCACTAATCTACCCCACCTTTGGGGCTAATATGCCAAAACCCTATCCATGTGCAAGATAGTGCTAAAACAGACAATGGCACCAAAACACGATGTTTTGGTACCATTCCCCCTTTTCTTATCCCACACAGATAGTGCTAATCTAGAGTATAGTGCTAATTTGCTCCCTAGTTTGTGCTAGGAGACAACCCGATTGCGCTAAATCACAAAATCCATTTCCCGAGGCAAAAAGATTGTGACAAAAACAAAAAATGACAAAGCCTAGTTCAGGACCTACCTATGGTCTAGCCTGTGGTGATCTCTCGTATGGCCTAAAGTGCTTAGAAATGTGTGTGTATCATAAGAACATCAGGTTATGCTCAGCCATCTCCTCTTCTCTTCTTCTTCTAAGTGGCTTGATGTGTGCAAATGTGGCACTCTTAGGGCCCACTCTTCTACTTATAGAAGGCCATGTCTATTGGTTTAGGTCTGGACAACTGAGAGGGGGGGTGAATCAGTTATACGATATTTTAATCTTTTCTACCATTGATCTTCTTTTACAACTTATAATCAAAGTAATTATATAAACATTTCAGCATCAATGAATAACACCTGACTAGAAACATAAATAACACACTTGACACCAAGATTTTTGATGTGGAAACTTGGTTAAGGGAAAAACCACGGTAGGGGTTAACCCACAAAAGATAATATCCTGTTAAAAGTATTTTTACAAATGAGAATGCACATCCATTTGGGCTCACTGCCCAGAGCTTACTACTCAAATAGAGGCTCACTACCTACAAAATTATTACAAAAGAATAATAGAGATTTTGAACTGATAAATAGCATCTACCCATGCAAGAGTTTCAGTTCCCATTAAGTGCAAAATCTGATCTTACACATTTCATCTTTACTTACTCTTCTTACTAGTCTGCCTTCATTTGCTCCTTAGATTTTATGTTCTTCTCACAATTACACCTTATTTATACACACACAAAAATCACCCAATTCCATCAGATATATATGTCTACAACATGATCTACAATCATTTTACCAATCAGCTTCAAGAATATTCAGAACTTTGTAAAGTACTCTACTCTATCAGCTAGATCCATACATAATATGAGATGCGGATCAAACATTGCACTTGTAAATTATCAATCATGTCAGATATCATTACTTATCATCACCGATTTCCCATTAAACAAGTTCTATACATTTGGAAATAAGATCATTCACAAGGTCGACTTGTTCTTCTTATGTTTGTTCTATCAAACTGAAACCTGATACTTAGAAGCTAATATCTTTTGAGTCCATCTCTGGAGGACAAAAATTTGGATTTAGAGTGTCTTGATAATGCTTACAACTTCCTTAGATCCACAAAAAACCATGCCTTTCCATTGGATAGATCTAGACCAGGATACTAGATGCTATCACCTGCTTTGTTCCTGAGTACCTAGACTTAGACAAATTATGATTCTGACTTCCGGTGTGAACAAATTGTGTTATGCAGATGATTGGGATGATCTTAGTTGCCATCAATAACAACACCTATCATTCATAGCAGTGTCTCTTGCCAACAATCTCCCCCTTTGGCATTGATGGCAACACTTAGTGAAAAGTGACTAAGTGTTGAAATAGCTGCCCCTTAGCTTGTGCTACATACTATTGTTCACACTACTTTTTGGTACTCCCCCTTAGCTAGATTCCTCGTTTTTCACTAATCTTCACTCCCCATTTAACATCAATGGCAAAGGGTGGGGTCCACAAGACAAAATTTTCCAAAAAATTGTTTATAGGATTGCATATGTATAACTAATCATTAAGTTCAATTTACATGAACTTGAGAATGTCTGCAAAGCTAGTTTTTATTTACACAAGTTCAGAGGCCCAAGTACTCTTCATTCCATCCAAAATAGAGATGTACCCACTTAACAAAAATGAATATGCTTCTACATTTGATGGATCACTAATTTGAACTACAGTCTGAGCTTCATATAGGGCATTATACATTGTCTCTAACTTAGGAGCAATCCATCCCCAGAGCTCACACATTCTCTTCATAATGTTGCTTTTCTCTTTAAAAAGTCTTTTTATCTCATTAGTCAATATAATTACTTGATATTCCTAAATTATGGGTGAAATAGTTAGAGGATCAAAATTATTGGATAGATTTGACAATTTTAGTTCTTGTTCCTTTATCTTTTTCTCAATATCCTCATTTAGTTTGGGCCAAGATAGATAAAATTTATATACATCACTTCCATCACTTAGAGCATTTTGAACACTCTTTATACTGATAGTGAGTATAGTCCTATCATACCCTATTAGACTCTTAATTTCACTAAATCTCTTATCCAAAAACTCATTTCTAACTTTTGTCTCTGGAGACTTCTCAAAGGACTCAAAATGAGTATTTACAGAACTTACAAGATTTTTCAGATTTTTGTAGGAAGGCATTAGTTTTTCCAAAATCCCTATTGCAAGCCCCAATAGCTCATTGTCCTCCATGTGGAACTTTAACATCTTTTCTCTAGACTTTACTTGGGCAAATGATACAATTTTCATCAATTGAATTGGAGAGAGAGCGTTTGGATTGGCTAGACCTTTGAGTAGTTCAGGCTCATCAAGCTCAATCATCTCTTTTTCAAGAAGACTTTTCACTACATCTACAATGTCTCTTGCAACATTTTCTAAACCATCCTTTTGTTCATCAAATTTCTCAGTATCTGCTTTAGGTACTTCATCATTTGCACCATCTTCTTCTGCTTTATCTTTCTTTCCTTTTTCTTCCTCTTTCTCTGCTTTACTTTTCTCTATGTTCTTTGTAGATGGACTCTTTTCTATTTGTTCACCACTTGCTACCTAATCTAGAGGACTCTGTGAAGTAGCAATATTATCTTCTTTTCCTGATGGGTCAGGTGGATTAGGAGTATCTCCTGCATCAACTACTTTATCCATCATTTTTGTATCATCCTGATTTACTTGTTCCACTTCTAGAATAGAGGCTTCACCCAACTCAGATTGCTACTTGATGAAGTTCTCTTCTTCACCATCCAAAACTTCTTCTATGACTATGGGAAAATTGTGTTTTTCCAATGCTTATAATAGAATTACTTGAGTTTCTTTAACAATTTCACTTGTTTCTCCAAGCATTAGTTTGTTCATTCTCCTTTTGCTTCTAAAGTCATCTTTGACTTCCTTGAATATCATATCTATTTGATCAGGTGAAATATGAGGACACAAATTTATTAGTTCATGTCCTTGATTTCCATGTCCTTACTCTTGGCATTTTCTTTTCTCAACTCCAAATAATTTGCTAGACTTTGGGGCAACTCAGAAGTTATCTCAATCAGTGTCTTGTTGTAGATGTTGAGATATTTGATAGTTGCTTCTTCCAACACCCTTTTATCCACATCACTGTATTCATCATAGAATTCAATTATGGGTTTTACATTACCATCTTCATTGACTAACTTTAACACATACTCCAAGGAAAGTGTGGGCTTCTCAACATATTCCTCATATGCTTCTGTCTTTTGCCTTTTGCTTCTGGAGGAATTTTCTTTGGTTACTTTTGTAGCTTTTGTTTTAGTGGCCTTTATTCCTTGATTTCAATGTCAGAATCTGTATCTTATTCTTCTTCTCTTATGCTTTCATAGGTCTGGGATGCTTTTGTTTTCTTCCTTTTCTCCCATTTAATAGATGATTTTTCTTCCGGATTTATAGTATGGGAAGGAGCAGGGGCAGTAGCAAAGCTCCTAGTAGTTCTTGAAGTGGAAGAGAGTTCCACTGGATCATCTATTTGTTTCTTATCTTGTTTCTCTTTCTTAGCTCTTTTAGTCCTTTCTCTGCATTTGCTCATAGCCTCCTTAGTTAGGTCCAGATTTTTAGCTAACTACTCAACTTCTTTTCTTACTTTCCTATTGATTTCAGGTTCTCTAAATTTAGTATGCAGTATTAAATTCAGTTCCCCATAAGTTCCAAATCTTTCCACTCTTCTGTCTTTAGGCTTGCTTAGAAGATGTTGAGCATACATATTCAATATTTTCTCATCTACTTCATACCCCATGGGCATGATCCAAGCAGTTCTGGGTTCCACTTCTTCCATTAGACATTGATCAGTATCAACCATGAAGCATATATCATTTTTGTACTTCTCAACAATTGATTTAAGGATTCTTTCCCTTAAGTGCATCATACTCTAAAATTTCTTGAAGTAACCCCATATTACAGTTTTCTAAGCTTTGAAATCACTAATGTTGTGAAGAAGATCTCTGGTCTGAATGGCAACTCACTCATCCTTAGTCCAGTGTACACCTTTTACCCTTGGTACCTCATTCATAAAGTAAAAGAATAGACATAAGTGTTTTTCTTATCTTTCTTGATTTTGTTTAAATTTTCAATCAATTGGTTCTATAGTAATTCACACAAGTCATAATCAGTATTTTCCTTCAGCATCTTGTATGCAGCATATATGGCTATTTTGGAAACAAAATTTTCTCTGCTCGAGTGGTAAATCTTGTACCCAATCACCATGGAGGTAAATTTAACATCTAGTTCTATAATATCATTAATTGTCATTGCCCTTCTCTCAAACTTAGCACCGATAGAATCAGTCACTACCTGGTTTTTCACAGCTTTCAGCATGGGCAATCCTTTGGTTGAGTTTAAGTCAGTTACAATTCTAATAGAATCCTTGGTAATCTTGAATGGTTTTAACAACCAAATGAATTCATCATGCTTCTAACTCAAAATGTATCAGACCCATTCATCCTCATCAAATGTTTGAAATTCCATAATCTGAATAAAGTGTTTATCCTATAGTGCCTTATACTCAGGTTTAAGTTTATGATTTTCATCCTTGAGTTGTTTCTCAAGCAAGTCTACATACCTTGAATCTCCAAACTCATCTATGTTTGCATGAATATAAACCATAATGTATTCAACATATAGCACACCATACAAAACGCTTGAAAAAGCACCTAACTTGTCAACTTCAATCAATTTGTGAGGATGCTTCTTAAATTTGGATCGAGGCCTTTTAGTAATGTCAACAACATGAGGAGTAGTCATCTCAATAGATTTTAGATTTAAAGCTTTACAGAGACGTACCTTTTTCTTTTGTGAGGATAGGGTTGATCAGTTTCTAGTTGAATTCTCTCCTTGGCTCAGTCTCTAGATTTACAGCTTGAATTCTCTTCTTCTTGTTTCATCTAAATGCAAAGTGATTCAAATGAGTGACCAAGTGACATTTTATCTTTTGCAAAACCTAATTTGACATTGTAATAAATGTGTTGCCCTAACTATATCCTGTTACTCTATGTTTGATAGTTCTTCATGAATCACTCTGAAAGTTTTCATATCAACATCTTTTCTTCTAAAAATCCTTCCAAAGGTTCTAGAGCAAGTCAAAATATTCTCTTTTCTTGTGCTAGATTTAGGCACCCACTTACTGACCGGGGGGATTTTGATGTTCAATACAACTCCCCCTAAGATAGAACTCCTAACTTAATTCCTAGAGGAATTGTTAGCACTTAATTATGGTGGCGACCAATTATCATTGTTTATTGTATCTTACTTTACCTAGATCTTGTTCATTTTGTTCCGTATGTCATTCACATCAATTTTTCTTTCGCCTTTGTCTTGTCTTTGTTCATCTGGTTTTCTATTTACTAGACCTCTTCTTCCATTGTTCCTACTTCTGTAGAATATTGTAATATGACTAGATTTATAGCAATTAAAGTAAACAACATTTCATTTCTTATGAACTTGATTTCCTCTTGATCTGCATTAATTAGCCATGTGTCCAAACCCATTGCAAGGAAAATAGTAACCATTGAAAGAATTGTCAATTCTTCTATTGTTAGCATTATTCATTATCATACTTCTGCATTCATTTGATCTATGACCATAGCTCTTACACTTGAAGCATTGATCAGAGAAGGATGGACCATTTGGATTCACTTTGCTTCTGCACTGAGTAGCTCTATGACCAAACTTATTGCGATTGAAACAATTTCCATTGAATGATGGATATCTTTGAGCATTAGGCTATCTTACTAGAGGTTTTCTAGTTAAGTTTGTTTTATTTCTTGGTTAAAAATTTATTTGTTCGGATCTAGAGCTTTCACCTTTCTCATATCTAAGCTCATACTTGTCATCATCCTTTTTATGTTCTTCAATTAGTTCTTCAAATTTAGCTGAGCTTATCTTGAACTTCTCCTTATACTCATTGGCAATTTCTAGGTTATGTCTGACAGTGATAATCTGTCTCTTAATTTTTCTCTCATTATTTGTACTTTCTTGTAGATTTGATTCTAGGAGACTAGCTATTCCATCCAATCTGCAACATTCTTTAGTTCTCTCCTTCAAATTTTGCTTCATTTCTTCTTTAGTTTTCTTCCTCTCTTCAATTTCCTTGGTTAGTCTCATTACCCCAATTTCCATCTCATGTTTTAAGACAACAACTTCTTTAGCTAAATTTTCACATTCCTTTGTCTTTTCTTTCATGGCCTTGTCTTCAAGTTGAAGAGGTTGCTCCTTTCCTTTTGCATTGGATTTGGTCAATTTTTCTTTTAAAATTTCAATGAAGTTTTCAGCCTTTTTGAGGTTATCTTGAAGCTCTTGGACCTCTACCTTGGACTACTCAGAATCATCTAGGGCAAGATTTAGTTGCCCTTGAAGGTTATATTCATCGATTTTTACTAACTTCCTAGATCTCCCTTAAGTTAAACTTTTCAAAAGGAACATTGCTCTAATACCAATTGTTGGTTTAGGTCCAGACAACTAAGAGGGGGGTGAATCAGTTGTCCCATATTTTAATCTTTTCTACCATTGATCTTCCTTTACAGATTATAATCAAATTAATGATATAAACATCTCAACATCAATCAATGACACATGAGTAGAAACATAAATAACACACATGACACCAAGATTTTTGACATGGAAACCCAGTTAAGGGAAAAACCATGATGGGGGTCAACCCACAAAAATTAATACATTGTTAAAAGTATTTTTACAAATGAGAATGCACATGCATTTAGGCTCACTACCTAGAGCTTACTACTCAAATAGAGCCTCACTTCCTACAAAAAGATTACAAGAGAATAATAGAGATTTTGAACTAATAAATAGCATCTACCCATGTAAGAGTTTTAGTTCTAGTTAAGTACAAAAACTGATCTTACACATTTCATCTTTACTTGCTCTTCTTATTGCTCTGCCTTCATTTGCTCCTTAGATTTTTTGTTCTTCTCACAATTACACCTTATTTGCATGCACACCAAAATCATCTAATTCCATTGGATATATATATTTGCAACATGATCTACAATCATTTTACCAATCAGCTTCAAAAACATTTAGAACTTTGTAGAGTACTCTGCTCTATCAGCTAGATCCATACATAATATGAGATACAGATCAAAACTTGCACTTGTAAATCATCAATCATGTCAACTATCTTTACTTACCATCACCAATTTCCAAATAACCAACTTCTATACATCTAGAAATAAGATCATTCACAAGGTCAACCTGTTCTTCTGTGCATTCTGTCAAACTGAAAACTGATACTTAGAAGCTAATATATTTTGAGTCCTTCATCTCTGGAGAATGAAACTCTAGATTTAGAGTATCTTGACAATGCTTACAACTTTGTCAGATCTGCAACAAACCATGCCTTTCCACCAGATAGATCTGGACTAAGATACTAGACCCTATCACCTGCTCTATTCCTAACTACCCAAACTTAGACAAATTCTGATTCTGACTTTCAGTGTGAACAAATTATTTTATGCAGATGATTGGGATGATCTTGGTTTCCATCAATGACAACATGTATCATACCTAGTAGTGACTCTTGCCAATAATGTCATACCTCCATGCAGTTTTTCTTCCCCAGGGTGCAGATCACAACTGTTTTTCTCCATTTTTCTTTTTATTGATTCCATTTTCTCTCCCCTATCCAAATTTTACCTCCATCTCATCCTTTCGAGAGCTTTCCCAAAAAAAATTTATTTTTTGCCTGATCTCTCAAGGGGGCATCCCTCACTCATTTTATTCCTTCCTGGCAGCTAGGGCATATTTTCTTTGACCTGATGCCACTTCCTTGCTAGGTCCTGACATCACTTCCCTACTAGGTCCTTGATATCTTATTTTTCCTCATGGGCCTTAGCTGCTATAGTATCCTAATGTGGTTCAAAAAATAAACTGCCATTAGTATTATGTGTAGCACTATGAGATGCATGTCCAAGATGTGGTATGATTTGACTGTTTCGCCAAGGAGGCATAATGCTAAGTGGAGGCACTTGCAAAGGATTAGAAGGACACATCAATGGTCCATTAGTTTGTGTTTGGCTAGGAAAGGCATGATATCCTATGTTTGGAGCAATACTTGGTGTCATCTATAGGTTAACCTTGACAACCTCTTCAAAGACACCTGAAAAAGATGTGATTGTAGGGTGGGTCCTCCTAATGAACATTGACTTTAGAAAATCCAAGGCTGAATAATAAACTAATCTAGCTTCCTCATCAGGAACATTGTAGGAGTTGTCAGCTTAGAGTACATCTTCTAAAATTTGGCATTGAAATTGGAGATCAACTCTCCTTCACCACTTTTAGTTGTGGAAAAAAGATGATACATGGTGGCTGCATCTATAGGTATCTTGAATCTTGTCTAGAAAGCTTTATCTAGCACTTCCTGAGAACCAATAGAATTCTGAGGAAGGTTGACATGCTAGCCATATTCTTCCTCTCCTAATGAATAAGGAAACAATCTATATACAACATCCTCATGTTGTATTCTAGCACTGAAATAGGCTTCTATGAAGGTCTGGATGTGATCATCCGCATCTTGATATGAATGATACTGAACACAAATTTTTTCTAGATTTTTAGAAAGATAATTATATGTATTAAAGTGGAGTGGTGATTCAACAATGAAGAAAGACATTGGAAGATGTACTAGAGGTACTAAGGGAGCTACTGGTGGATTAAGGAAAATAGGTCTAGGCTGACTGACTGAACGCGGTCTAGGTCTAAATATAGACAATTCTTCCAAAGGTCCTGTAGACACCCAAAAATGTCTTCATCATTAAACTGACTCTTGACATCCCTAAACATACCAATTTCCCTGCTAATCAATTAATTAAATTGTTATTTAATTAATTATCCCTTCATCGCCTAATTTTTCATCATTTTTCCCCTACACTTGGATTAATTTTTATTAATTCAATAGTTTAACCTTACCCGATTGATTAAATAAATATGCAAATATTTAATTGATTAGTTTTACATCTTCATTAAACCTAATTAATTATTTAAATCATGTTGAACTATTTAATTCAGCCTCTTAATTAACCTATCTACTCATTATTTAATTACCTACCCTAACCTACATCATCCTAGCCTTAAGATTAATTAAGTAAACCATTAATTAATTAATCCTATCCTCCCACTAATCCATTTTCTAATTTATTCTAGACATATTAATTAGGTTAATCACCTCCATTAATTTGGTCAAACCCTCATTAACACTTCTTCCCTCAACCCATGAATAAGAAATTGATTTCATTGCCACATAAATCAATTTTTAATACACATTTGTCATAACCTCCATTAAATGCCACTTACACCCCTTACACATGTCATAACTCATTAATATCCACTCTTCCTGAAATGAATTTTAAATTCATTTTACTCTTCCCCATGTAAATTTTTAATTCACAAATAATCCATCTCACCCAACCTCATTTATGAACCCCTCTTCCCAAGATGAATTTAAAATTCATTTTTATTCTCATCCCTTCATTTTTCAAAATTGAATCTAGGCCCTCCACATTATCTTCATCCTCCACCATTGTTCTCTCAAATCAATCTCAACCGTTGGATCAAAATCTATCCCAAATGCCTATAAATACAACATCCTCCAAGCCATTTCATCATCCAATTTCTATGCAAAGTTATTATGTCAAAATACCATTTGAGCTAAGTAAGTCTTGAGTTACATTTGTAAGCTTGAGATTATTTCACATATCTTCATTCATCTTGGGTAAACCTAGGAGCTCTTGGGTGCAAGTTTCTCCACCCTATCTTGGATTGGGTATTCACATTTGAGGTATAAATCTTTGTTTTTATGCATTAGATATTATGTTTTTACCTTTATTTGAATTTGTTAATCATAGGTCCATAATATCTTGACCTTGTGTTAGGTTGATTAGCTAGTTCTAAAAAGTTTAAGGTAAGACCTTGATATTGGACTAGATCTTTACAAAGATGTGGATAATTATTTCATAGGAATGAATATTCATGGATAAATGTCTCGAATGATGAGGTATTTGGAAAGTATTTGCAGAGGGTACAAATTCTCAACTGGAACTTGGACAATCTAGATGGCTATCTATGAATATCAAGGCAAATATCCACAAAGACATGATATTTATGATCAAGCTCTTTAGATTGTTGGATATTAGTCAGATCTTTGTAGGGAACTCAAGTATACTGAGAAATTCTAAAGTACTCCTTCATAGGAATACAAGAAAGAACATTTGGATGACAAATCCTTATGAATCCCCAGTGATCAGGCCCTCTTTCTAGTGCCAAAAACTATTGATATAACTATTAGTCATATTAACAAAGATAAAAATTCATACAACAAACCTTTATCCTCTTGAAAGATATGACAAATTCAAGATGAATTTGTGATCCCAAGTCTCTGATAGTTAGAACATAACATAACCTTCTAACGGTACTCAATAGTTTGATGTGAATTTTCTATTAATCATTAAGGGGCCTTATGTAAGAAATTTGATATAATTTGTATTTGGATATGCGAGTATTTACTCTGTTTCACCTATTTTTTATAAATCTTAATAAATGATGTTAAATCCTACAATCTTTAACTAGGATATGCAAATATTCCTATGAATTTAAACTAAGTTTGATCAATTCTTCTAATCTTTACTTTGATTAAGATTGTTCATGATGATTATGTAACTTTGATTGGTTCTTTTGAATTTACTTGAATTTCAACTAATGTTCACTTAATTTTTGCTTCTACACTTTAAATTTTTCTAAATATTGTGCCTACAAGTTGATATTTCTATAATCTCTATCATTCTTTCCAAGTATTTGCATGATATTTTCAATCTTACATGCAATGTGCTCAAAATATGCACCATATGTTCAGTTATCTATGGATGTCTGCATATTTACTATGTTCTGCTTATGATGTATCAATATTTTGCAGTTGATGATGATGATTAATGAAATTTAAAAGAAATTAACTAAAATTCTAAAATTATTTGAAATGAGTGAGTTTCAACCATTGATCCATATGCACAATTCAATACTTCATGAAAAGAGATAAATTCAATCCATGCTTCATCAGGATGTTTCACAACTACATAGAGTCAATGGCAATCTTCAAAGGAATGAGATTAAAATAAAATTCACAAGTTAAAATGCACCTTAGTGAGTGCAACATTCCACAGTGACATGTCCAGATATCGCCCACAAAAGATTACTCAAGATTTATGATTAATTTGTAACCTGAATCTCTATTTCATTCAATATTCAAAATGTATGCATAAATACAATTGGTCTCAAGAAAGAACCATGGGAAACACTAAGTCACAAAAAGTATACTTAATGCTCACAAAACTCAACAATTCTCTCTTGATTAAGCTCGTAATAATGTACAAATAGCATTCCATCCACTTTTATAGAACAAGGAGAGGATGTGATTACAACAGATCCAATGATCTAATTGTCAAGATGAAACATGGCACATGGTTGCATTTGGAAATCAATCTGGTGGGACATAGTTGCCATTCTAGAATATTCATAGAATCCTTAACTAAGGTTAACATGACCTTTTACTCTGCATTACCATTAATTTACTCGATAGTAGATGATTTCTCTATTATTCTACATCTGACACCCTAGATGAGCTCATATGTCTAGATGGCCTTGTCTATCTCCACTCTATCTGACACTTTTGCCTTCATAGAAGCATGCTCTTGTCCCTTCAATTGTTCTTGTAGAACCACCCATCTATTAGTCCACCTATCAAGTTCTTCATTATATGGCTCTATTTTAGCCTTCATCTACATTGCTTTATAAATAGTAGCCTTAGAGAAATGCTAAATTAGATCCTCTGTTACAAGGCTAAAATTATCCTTGAATGCCTTGATAGTAAAATCCTCATCTAGATTTTCTACCTTTCCTTCAACTTTGCCCTCAAGGGCCTCCAAAATCCCTAGCTCTTTTTGTAAGAGTTCATGTGCTTTGACACTCATATCTATAGTCTTATCATTACATCTCTTTAATATATCCACCTCAAACATTATGTCTTCAAACCAATTATCTTGTTGTGGTAATGTTTGAGGTGTCAGGATATTCTTTGTCATGAATGTGCCACTATCTACCTTCCTTGTATCCTTTAGTGTAGTCAAATGCTTACCACTCTCTATTAGTCTATGGCCAACCTCTTTCTTCAATTTGTTAGCCTTACCCTTTAGGTTGCTAAGCTTGTCCCAATTGGACAATAAGGTCCTTATTGCTTGTTCTCCTTCACCTACAAATTTGGTGAACCATTTATACACGACGTATAGATGATGCTTTTGCACATCCAATGTAGCTATCTCTTGTTGAGATACTAATGTCAATGGTGTAGTAGCTATGATTTGAACATTGGTTGGTGCCACTAACCCCTTCACAAAATACTATAATTGGGTTACTTACTTTGTATACATCTTCTTGGCTTTTTCCTTCTTTATTTTGGCCTTCACCACATCAATATGATTCCACAATCCATGGATCTCTTTCTCCTTAGTGGTGTGCATAAATCAATGGTTGTGATTTGAAATTAATTGGAAATTATTTCTCCTTTGGCCTTGTCCACTATTGGTATAGCTATTTGAGATAATATTTTTCTTGTTGGTGCATGCCTCTTTATTGTAGAGACTGTCCTTTCCCTCCACTTTGGTTTGGTTGGATCCAATGTAAATAATGACTTGAATTCAAAGTGCTAAATCTCCCTTTGTGGATGTTCCACCTCTGAAGACATCTATGGGAATATAGGTGGCACTGACCCTTCTTTGTCTTGCTGCTTAATTTGAGCATCTTGTGTATCCTTATTCTTATTTGCTTCATCATCACCTATAGGGATCTGTGCATCTTCTTGTTGGTCTTTATTCTGATCCTGTTGTAATAGGATGCCCTCAAGATTTCCTATTTGTTGGTCTTTATCTTGATTAACCCTGCTATCTTCATGAACCTTTTCCTATTCAAGTTGTGGTTGATCTGGATGTGGTGTATTTATTGGTTCATTTAGAACCATATCATCCTTGAGCACATCCTAAGCTTGTTCTTCCTGCATTACTTCCACTTGGATGTTCTTATGTCCTTGTGTGTAATCATCTTGATGGGGGTCCTACATTGGTTGTCTTTGATCACCCTCATCAACTTTGCTTCTTGTATCAATGAGTGATCCTGACACAAACTCTTGTTTAGATTCATTTATCAAGATATCATGTTGTTCTTGTTCATCTTTATTCACATGAACATCCTGTTGTGCCCCTTTAGTTTCGGCATCTACGCTTCTATTATCAACATCGATTGGGATGTTTTCCTCTTGTACTTGATTGTTCTTGATAGTTTCTTCTTCTTGATCCCTACCTTCAGGTTGATATGTCAAATCAATCACCTTAGGGCTAGTTATTGTCTCAATTAGAACATTTAAGGGTCCCATTTGTATTACAACCTTAGGGGAATCTACCCTATCAATGTTTTTATCCTTCACTTCTGTATCCTCCTCTCTAGTTGTAGCTTCAGTATGTTAAAGCAAGGTTTCAATAGGACGATTAGTCACATCCATGACTACATGATCTTTATATAAGTTTAATACTCCACTCAATGGAAAAAATTTATTCACCTCCTTTTCTAGTGACTTGTTGATGGTCTGTTGTGCCAATTCAGTCTTTTTTTTTTTCAATAGGCACATTGTGTTTGAATTCCTTCACTACATTCAAAACTAGGCCTAGATGTGCCCATATTTGAATAGGAGGTGGTATTGCTCCCCTCATGGTTGGTCTTTGATACCTTGAATGTCTATGGATATTGACTCCCTGCAAGACATCCAACCCCTTTTCTACAATGGTCCCAATTGGACCTTGATCTTCTTCTTCCAAGAGCTCCTCTCTTGCATTTGATTCCTTGGGCATGGAGATTAGAATAGCCACTAGTGGCATATCCCTAGGAGGTTAGGGTGGTACATATACCATTGAAACTCCCTCAGATGTAGGTTGCCCTATAGTTCCTGATGAACTAAGCTGAGCTAATCTGGTCTTAAGGACTTGCCTCTTATGAAGCAGGAAGTCATCATAGCATGGCTCTTCCCTTTCTTTCATCTTTCTCTTCTTATCATAGGTGATAGAAACACCTATTGCCATCAATTCATTAATCTTCTGGGTCACCTAGTTCTTGGTCCTTGCCATCACTTTGGTAGTAAGGACATCAATTGAAGTTTCATCTCCCTAGGTCTAATTTGGAGGTGCCAGTGCCTCATTATACACCTTAGTATCTTCATAGTTTTCTCACCTCATGCTCATCTTCACAATTGGTCCAGTAGTTCTCTAGATGCATGATATGTTTGTATTTCTTATTGAAACATTTATCAGTCCTATGGTAAGGATCATAATCTCTTGCCAATGGAAATAGTTGTAAAGTTAGACTCTTCAAATATAACTCTATTGTCTTAGCATTATCCATTGATCCAACCATGAACTAGTTAATTTCTATAGGGAATTTTCTCTATGGTTTTCCTTCTTTTCTCTTGGATATCTCCAATGTAGGGATATATTGTCTAACCATCTCCATTAAGACCACTTTGTCTGATGGATATCTTTGTAGCATGAATGGATTCCCGTTGAACCCTTCCATCCTAATATATGAATATGTTTTGGCATGTATAAACCATGATCCATATGGATTGATCTTCTCTGTGGCTCCCACTAAAAATTTCTTGTCTCTATCTCCTTCCAAGAGTCTAACTATATGTATTATGAAGTAGTCATTCACAATCTTATAATTATCATCAAATTGTTTCCTCTCTAGCTGGGGATAATGCTCCCAGGGAGTCTTCTCATGAGGTAGCCTGCCCATTCTTCCTACTATTTACAACCCATCAAAGGTATCTTTGGCTACACATGCATATACCAGATATGAAGTCATTTTAAACAATCTATCTTTTACTCTTCTCCATTTCACCATTTGATTGTACATGGTGTCACTGATGATTTTGGCTCACTAGACCACTTGCTTACTCTCAATACCAATTGTATTAACCCAAACATCCATGATTCAAAATTCCTAGCATTCTCCTTTCTACTCATTTTTCAGAGTAGGAATATAATATATTACACTTCTGGGCTGAAGTTGTACTTGTATAAATGTTGTTGCATCTTGGCCACTACTTTGGCTTTGTTAGCTTGATCTCTCCATCCCAAGAAAATAACCTTTCTGCAATCCTTTTGACTACCATCATACTCCTTGGCTAGTGCCTTTAGGTCTGGCAAATATATTCCTCTAGATGTCGGTAGATTAAAAGACTTGGTTATGCCATCTGTGATGCCCCGTCATGCAACCCTAGAGTGTTAGACTAACAAGAGACAATAAAACAATTTTTTATTTTTTTTTTATGCTAAAATATGCATTATACATTGAAATAAAAACATTAATACAACATTAAATGTTATGCATAGCTAACACCTCTAAGGTACAAAACTGCATCAGATAGAATTATAACCATACAAGTGTTATGTAACATAATGCAACAGAGAATAATACTTTATACATTTGTTGAGATAAAATATTAGAAGATTCCAAACAAGGTTACAAGGCCGATTACATCAGTTTACAAATTGATACAATAGAGAATGAATACAACTCAAAAAGTGTAAAACAAATATGGAGCTAGAACACTTCTGCACTAGACTCAAATTGAACATCCAAGAAACGAATGGATAGCTCTACCACCCAACTATGTGGAACCCTAAGGTCCACCCCTTTGAGCTAGGAGATAACATCAAGGATCCACTAGGCCAATGACTACAGACAAGCAGAAATAAACTTGACATAGACAACTCAAATCACAACTCAACAAGACAAATCAATCATCAATACAAGTCAATAAAGTACTCCAGAGGCTACAACAAGAGGTAAACAAAAGTAACTATGTTGCAGTTGGGAGAGTGTCATCACATGGTCCTAGCATGGGTTTTCCAGGCTATCTCTCACCAAAAGCCGGCCCCCATCTATGGTTTTCCCAGCGACCTCTCTATAGGCACCGGCCCCATAGGGTGACACATGCGGTGTCGACACTTCCTTTCATAGAGACAAGGAAGTCAACCTTGCCAACTAGGCCTTCTCATCCCATCCTTAGCCTATGAAAGCACTCAAGGCATGGGTGAGGCATCAGAATTATCTTGTTAAATAAATTACTACCCAACCCCACTTAGATCAGTTATTAAGTTATCACTGGATTACAAATTCCATGGGGTTTTTTAGGCAACCACTTTGGGCACTGACCCCACCATGGAAGCCACTCCCCCCCACATATAGCTAGCACTCCTAATCATTAATCCAGTTTGATACATGCAAGGGCAAGGAAAAGTAACTGTCTATCTTTAACAATCCACTACATTCCAATTTTACACCTCAACAATAAAGCTTTTCCTTTACCACTAAAACCACTCAATTCAAAAACATTGGTACAGATTGACCACAGTATAGATTGAAGACCCAAAACACAAGACCTAACCTCTAGAGTTGGTAATTGTACACAAAGCCACTTACCTAAATCCATCTCACAATAACAATGTAACACAAATAACACAATATCCAAATTGCATACCTTATACAATATGACTCAAGACAACATAACACAATAACTAAATTGCGTCAACACAAAATCTGATAATAACAATTTAGTAATGGAATTTTGACCATGTCATAATAACATGAATGGATGATATAAACTGACCATTATCACAAAGTTCCTACATTCCTTAAAATGAAGTAAAAATAACATATGCAATGACATCTGACATTCACGTAACACGATTAACATCTTACAACATAACTAGCAATTTTATATCTAACAGGGTGAACAATATTTGGTTCACACACTATTATTACCCTTTTTGAAACTAGTATTGCAATTCAAATCACTCTTAAATTTTTCCATCCCTATATATATACTAAAATAATGAATCATTGAATCAAAACTATACAATTTATGAGTATACTACTATTAATACTCAATCTTAACTTTATAGGACTAACATTACAAAAAGCTCTATTCCTACTCATATTTACTCACTTAACATTATTTCATATTCTAAACACATTTCTACCCCTAAAAGATTCTAAAAAAAATTATTACAGATCTGTTCTAACAAGAGAATTGTTAACTACTTTACTACAACAAGTTAAACCTATTAACAAAATAAGATTAATCTAACTTCACTTAATGGCCTACTACTATTAATCTTACTCATATACATACTTTTGGGAAGGGTAAAACTTAACAATCTTTATATCCTTAGTACAATAAAATAGTAATTTTTATTTATAAGCTACTTTCCAAAAAAAATTTGATTGTACAGAAGAATGGAACTAGCAATTCTCATATTTCCCATTTGGCAACTATACGAAACAATATTTAAGCCAACACTCATTTACTATGTTTCTATTTCCTTTCCTAAAATTTTGATGCTTGCGAAAGTAAACTAGACATATAAGATTTATGAAGGAAACTAGCTTTAGAAATGAAATTATATGAAAATCGACGATTAAAGAAAAAAGATAGAAGAGTTCATTATTCATAGATGATCTTCGTGCCAGAAAGAGGAGTCGAGTCAGAAAGAAAGTCTCAAGGAAGAAAAACTATAGAAGCGTGATACACAAAAATGGCATTATTGCTAGAGGCAGGTGTATAGCTGGAATGGGATGTGCTGCAAAAAGAGGGATGGCAGATATTGCTCATAACATTGATAGAAGACTACATGGCATCGCCTCATGGAAAGAAATGATGAAACGTTATGCACACAATAGATTTTGCAAGGGAAGATCTCAAGTCTTTGAATTTATGTTGAACATGGAACATATCTTAACATTGTGAGTCTTGCTTGTAATACAGTGATATGTTGCCACACTGGTATAGTGGTGAAGTTGCACATTCTTCAAATATTTTGTAGACCCTCATCTAAAATAAAGACCATTGGTTAGTCACTAAAAGCATGGTTTATCTACTAGCCACCCTAGTCTCACACTAGGTCGAGGAAGGCAGAACTAGATACAACGGAAATAGAGATGGCAACTCACACAAGAAGATAACCCCTACTTGCAGTGAATAACAAAGGGAATAGCCAGAGATGGTGGGGCTAGAGTATAAGGGTTCACTGATATAAGATGATCCATATTGATTGATCTTCTCTATGGCTCTCATTGAAAATCTCTTAGCTCTATCTCCTTCCAAGAGTCTGACTATATGTATTATGAAGTAGTTGTTGATAACTGAGAGGGGGGGGGGTGAATCAGTTATCCTAATTATTTTCCTTATTAAACTTTCCTTTTAATTGAAGCAGCATAAAATCAAACACAAAACATAAACCATGAAGTAAGAAACACATGACACAGTATTTTTGACGTGGAAACCCTGTTAAGGGAGAAAACCACGGGGTGATTAACCCAAGAATTATTCTCTGTTAGAAGAATAGGAAATTACAAAAATGGCACTTGCCAATAAGGGCTCACTGCCCGAGCACACTGCTCACAAGAGGCTCACTGCCTACAAGAAGACACACTGTCTTACAAAGTGATTAGAATCACAGTCTTGAACTGATTGGAGGCATCTGCATATGCTGGAGTTCAGTTCCGGTTAGGTTCAGTATACTGATCTGCTGCACTTCATCTTTCCTCTGTTCTTTAGTCTGCTGTCCTTTCACATACCGGATCTTTCTTGTTACTTCTGCTCTACTCTGGACTTGTTCGCATATCCACACACACATTCGCACACTTTACCACTAAATCCATCCTCTATATATATCCGCACAAGTAATTTCATCATCTTTCTAGTCGGCATCCGGAACAGTCTAGTTTCTTACAAACTTAGTTCTGTCGGCTGAATCCTTGCTCACCAAGCAATGCGGATCAAGCATATACTTGTAGATATCATCAATTATGTCGGCCAAACATGATTCATGCCTCCGCAACCTTTATCATCATCTGTAACACATCCGGAAGGTAGTTTGATACTCAGTCAGTCAGTTCTTCCTCTGTTTTCACTGTCTCTCAGGAATCCGGTACTCAACTATTCATATCTTTTTCCTTGTCCATCTCCGGAGGCTAAATCCTTGGAATATACTACTCAAGATAGTCCTCTTGACTTCCCCAGATCCGCACTGTGCCAAGACACTTCCTCTGAGAGATCCGGACCAATCTGTCGGACCTTGCCACATGCTCTGTTCTTGTTCACCGGACCACAACAATCTTCAATCTGACTTCCGGTAGAGATATATCATGACTTGCGGATATGTGGAATGACCTTTGTTGCCATCAATGACAACAACCATGAATCCATATAGTGTCTCTTGCCAACAATCTCCCCCTTTGGCATTGATGGCAACACTTAGTGAAAAATGACTAAGTGTTTACACTATGCTCCCCCTTTGCTGATGCTCTGTCTTCTCTGTCTTTATATACAATTTCCGGAACTCCCCCTGAGTTGGATTCCTCATTTTTCACTGCTCCTCACTCCCCCTTTGACATCAATGGCAAAGGGTAGGGTCCGCACACCAAAATTTTCAAAAATTTTCTATATATAGCCGCATATTTACATACTCACATATACTGCAGAATGTCTGCAAAGGATGTCTGCAGTTGAACCATTTCAGTAGCCCAACTAAGCTTCATTCTGTCCAGGATTGAAATGTGACCACTCAACAAAAATGCAAAAGCTTCTGCCCGCCTGAGATCTGTCGGATCTTTTGTATGGGCGGTGGTCTGGGCATCACTGATGGCCTCATGCATCGTTTCCAACTTAGGGACTATAATCCTTCTAAGTTCTCCCATCCGGTTGGTAATGTTCTTCCTCTCCTTCTCAAGATTCTTTATTTCATTCAAGACTGCAATAGTCTGACATTCTTGATTTATTATAGAGGAAGAGAGAGGATCAAAACTTTGAGATAAGCTTTGAAGCTTGTCCTGTTCTTCTTTTATTTTCTTGTCAATTGCTGTTGTTGCCTTTGACCAAGATATACAAAATTTGTAGATGTCACCGCCATCCTTAAGAGCATTTTCTAAGCTCTTTATTCCAATGCTTACAATCTTCCTATCCTTAGAGATTAATTCTAATATTTCAGAAAATCTCTTATCCAAAAATTCCTTCCGGACCTTGTCTTCAGCTGATTTTTCTAGAGAATTAAAATGTGTATCAATACTGCTGACTAAGGTTTTTAGATTACCGGAAGTGGAGGCAGTCGGATCTATTTGGATTGATGGCATGATCTTTACAAGTACTCCGGAAGCAGCCTCTATCAACTCACAGTCTTCCATATGAGACTTCAGGAGCTTTTCATTTGCCTTGGCATTTGCAAATGAAGCTATCTTCATTGTTTGTACCGGAGAGAGAGAGTCAAAATCAAATGGACCTTTTAGAAGCTCCGGTTCATCAATCTCTAGAGTTTCTTTGCTCAAAAATTGTTGAACAGTTTGTGCAGTGTCTCTTGCCGGAGACAGATGTTTCTTTTCTTCTGCAGTCTTAGAACTGTCAACCTCTTTGTCTGTCACCACTGCTTCCTTCTCCTGCAATTGCTCTTCTTCTTTGGATCCGGAGACTGTAGGGGAAACCGGAGGAGAGATGCTTGCTTGTTCATGGGTCACTTCTTCTGGAGCAGAGGGTCCCAAGTCCTCACTTGTCTGTTCAGGGCTCACTTCTTCCGGAACAGAAGATTCCAAGTCAGCAGCTGTTTCTGCACCTAAGTCCTCTACAACAGGAAGATTGAACCTTTTGAAGGCCTTCCGGAGGATCTCTTCTGTCTCTTGTGCCACTTTGTCAGTCTCACCAAGCATGAGCTGATTCATCCTGGCTTTACTTCTGAACTCATCTTTGCAGTCCTTGAAGATCATGTTCATTGTCTTGGGATCAATTTGAGGATATAGCTGAATAGCTATCTGCTCCCGGATCTCAAGATCTTTAGCATGAGCATTATTTTTCCTCACTTCCATTTCCTTTTCTAGGCTTTTAGGAATAAGAGATATTATTTCAATGAAAGCCTTATTATATATGTTGAGATATTTCACTGTGGCCTCCTGCAGAGTCTTTTGGTCTGCCTCACTGAAGTCATCATAGGATTCAGTCATTGGTTGAAGGTTTCCATCCACCGTGACCGACTTGATTATGCTCTCTAGTGACAGAGTGGGCTTTTCAACAGTTACCTCTGCCATTTCATCCTTGTCTTGGCCTGTGGAGGGCTTACCGGATCCTTTCTTCTTCTGTTTCTTTACTTCTCTAACTTCCTTATCTGATTCTGTTTCCTCTTCATCCTTTTGGCTTTCATAAGCCCTTGATGCTTTTGTCTTGGATCTTTTACCGGATGCCTGGACTTCCGGTTTTGAGCTTTTGGTTGTGGAAGGTGCAGATCTCTTTGATGATCTGGTCCGGGTGGGGGTTTCAACCGGAACACTTTCTGTGCTTTTCTCTTCTTCCTCAGCCTTTCTCCTCTTTTCCCGGCTGGCATCAAGTGCCTCTTTTGAGATGCCTAGGCCTTGAGCAATGTGCTCTACTTCTTTTCTCACTTTTCTCTTAATCTCAGGTTCCCTGAGTTCTACATGTAATTTCACGCTCAGCTCCTCAAAGGTTCCAAACCTTTCTGCCTTAGGATCTTTGGGCTGACTTAGCATGTGTTGAACATGCAGCTCTACTATCTGTTCATCAACTTCATACCCCATGGGCATGATCCAGACAGTCCTTGGCTCCACTGCCTCCATTAGGCACTGATCAGTGTCAACCATAAAACATACTGAGTCCTTGTATTTCTCAATGAGAGACTGGGGAATTCTCTCTCTTGCTTGCATCATGCTCTGAAAGTTTTTGAAGTATCCCCATAGAGCTGTATTTCTCGCTTTTGCATCCCCAAGTCCATGCAAATAGTCTCTTATCTGGACTGCAACTGGTTTGTCATTCTGCCATATCCATCCACTTGTTCCGGGTAGCTCATTCATGAAGTAAAAGAATAGACATACAATGAGAGTACCATACTTAAAGGAGTTCTTCTTGTCTTTCTTGATTTTCTGTACATTTTCCATCAATTGGCTTAGTAGTAGTTCACAAAGATCATAATCTGCATTCTTTCTTAGCATTTCATATGCTGTGTATATTGCAGTTCCGGATACAGAATTCTCCCTGCTGGAGTGATAGATCTTGTATCCTATTATCATTGATGCATATTTGATATCCGGATCCGAAATATCTTCAATGGTCATTGCCCTCTTATCATATTTTGATCCGGTGGCCTCAGTTACAACGTTGTTCTTGACAGATTTGAGGATAGGTACCCCCCCGGAAGAGTATAGACCAGTTACTGCTCTAATTGCTTCTTTTGTGATCTTACAGGGTCTATCTAGCCAAAGGAAGTTGTCATGCATCCTGCTCAGTACATACCGGACCCATTCATCTTCTTCAAAGCTAGGGAAATGAATGAATTGCTCAAATTGTTTCTTCTGGATACCCTTATACTCTGGTTTGAGCTCAAAAGCATTGTCTATCAGTTGCTTGTGATAGAGGTCTCTTAATTTGAATTCCCCAAATTCCTCAATGTTTGCGTGTATGTAAACCCTAATATCTTCAGTATGTAAGACTCCGTGGGGAACACTAGAGAAGGCTCCTAGTGGATCTACCTCCAATGATTTGTAGGGATGTTTCTTGAATGAGGGGCGAGGTCTATCAGAGATCTTAACTATGTTTGGAGTAGCCATTCTTCAAGGATTTGCAGTGAGGCAATGAAAAACGAAGAATACCTTAAGCGCCTTCGGTTTGCACGGAGTGGTTGGATTGATTTCTTTATGCAATAGCTTCGGCAGGAGATCCTTGGTGTGCTTGATGAACCTTGTTGCAGAGCTCCACTATTCGCTTCTTCTCAAGTGTAGAATGAGCAGATAACTTTTGAGAAATCCCTTATATTGCTCCGCAAACCCTAATATCTGTCTGCAATAAATGCTTCACCTGCATTATTCCGGTTTACCATGTCTGGACAGCTTGGAGTATCCCGGATTAGTCCTGATCACTGAATATCATCCGGATCTTTAAATCATGAATAAATCTAGGTAACATATTACAAGAACATCCCAAATACTCTGTCCAATCCGCAAGACAAGATCGTGCACTTCCGGATCTCTCCGGACCTTTTGTAATCCTTTATCATACCGGAGCACCTCCCTGAACAGGTCTAACTTAATCGAACACAGATTCTTCATAACTCCATGCGGACCTCTAAAAACTTGACTGAAGCATCTCAGGAGTTATATCTACAAACCCTTTAATCCGCATCTTGTGCCACATCCGGCACAACTTGTTTGGCTGGGGGAACAGAATCTTCTTTGAGTCTCCCCCTGAGCCTGAGCTCACCTTTTAATTTCCGGAAGAAATATCAGCACCAGAATCTGGTGCGGATCCAACCTCTACATTCTCTGAGTTTTTCTTCACCCAAATCTTGCTCATCTGATTCCTAACTTCATCCGCATTCATCTTTTGTTTACCCTTGTCTTGATTCTGATTATACACCGGACCTCTTTTGTCCTGATTCTTGTTTCTGCAGACTTTAGCATTATGACCGGACCTATTGCAGATTTGGCAAATAACATTTCTTTGCATATTTAACTGATATCCCCCTGATCTGCATTGATTAGCCATATGACCTACTCTATTGCATGTAAAGCATCTACCTTTGAATGATTTGTTTACTTGCATAATTCTGCATTCATGGGATTTGTGTCCATACCTTTTGCAGTTGAAGCATTGTCCGGAGAAGGATGAATTAATCTGATTCATTCTCATTCTGCATTGATTAGCTTTGTGACCAAAATGGTTGCAGCTGTGGCAGTATCCATTGAAGGATGGATATTTTTGAGCATTTGGCTGTCTTACCGGAGGTCTTCTAGGCCTGCTCCTTGGATTTTCTGATCCAAGATTCTTCTGACCGGATCCGGAGCTTTCTCCTTTCTCATATCCCAAGCCATACTTGTCATCTGTCCTCTTTTGACTTCCAAGAAGAACTTCAAGTTGAGCAGAACTTATCTTGAATTTCTCTTTATATTCATTTGCTGTTTGAAGGTCTCTTTTGAGAGAGGCAATTTGATCCTCAAGTTTTCCTTCATTATCTTTGGAATCTTCAAGATCAGATTCAAGGTGTCTGATAATCCTGTCCATCTGGTGGCATTCTTCTGATTTTTCCTTAAGAGATTGTTTTAGATTGTCTTCAGCCTTTCTTTTTTCTTCAATCTCTTGAGTGAACTTTATAGTTCCTGATTCCATTTCATGTCTTAACATGATGACTTCTTTTGATAACTTTTCACATAACTTGGTTTGCTCAGTCAATTCTTCATTTGTATTGCTTTCTTCACTTTGTCTTGCCAACTGTTGGAGCAGCTCCTTTCTCTTTTTCATAGAGAGACTTAATTTGTCTTTTAATTCCCTCATGAATTCATCAGCCTGTTTGAGTCTTTCTCTTAATTCACTGACTTCAGAATTTGACTGTTCAAGATCCTCAAGGGCAGTCTTGAGTTGCTCCTTTAAACCATATGCATCCATTTGAAATCCCAGATCTTCCTCAAGCTGTTAGGCTCTATTAGGAGGAACTTGGCTCTGATACCAATTGTTGATAACTGAGAGGGGGGGGGTGAATCAGTTATCCTAATTATTTTCCTTATTAAACTTTCCTTTTAATTGAAGCAGCATAAAATCAAACACAAAACATAAACCATGAAGTAAGAAACACATGACACAGTATTTTTGACGTGGAAACCCTGTTAAGGGAGAAAACCACGGGGTGATTAACCCAAGAATTATTCTCTGTTAGAAGAATAGGAAATTACAAAAATGGCACTTGCCAATAAGGGCTCACTGCCCGAGCACACTGCTCACAAGAGGCTCACTGCCTACAAGAAGACACACTGTCTTACAAAGTGATTAGAATCACAGTCTTGAACTGATTGGAGGCATCTGCATATGCTGGAGTTCAGTTCCGGTTAGGTTCAGTATACTGATCTGCTGCACTTCATCTTTCCTCTGTTCTTTAGTCTGCTGTCCTTTCACATACCGGATCTTTCTTGTTACTTCTGCTCTACTCTGGACTTGTTCGCATATCCACACACACATTCGCACACTTTACCACTAAATCCATCCTCTATATATATCCGCACAAGTAATTTCATCATCTTTCTAGTCGGCATCCGGAACAGTCTAGTTTCTTACAAACTTAGTTCTGTCGGCTGAATCCTTGCTCACCAAGCAATGCGGATCAAGCATATACTTGTAGATATCATCAATTATGTCGGCCAAACATGATTCATGCCTCCGCAACCTTTATCATCATCTGTAACACATCCGGAAGGTAGTTTGATACTCAGTCAGTCAGTTCTTCCTCTGTTTTCACTGTCTCTCAGGAATCCGGTACTCAACTATTCATATCTTTTTCCTTGTCCATCTCCGGAGGCTAAATCCTTGGAATATACTACTCAAGATAGTCCTCTTGACTTCCCCAGATCCGCACTGTGCCAAGACACTTCCTCTGAGAGATCCGGACCAATCTGTCGGACCTTGCCACATGCTCTGTTCTTGTTCACCGGACCACAACAATCTTCAATCTGACTTCCGGTAGAGATATATCATGACTTGCGGATATGTGGAATGACCTTTGTTGCCATCAATGACAACAACCATGAATCCATATAGTGTCTCTTGCCAACAGTAGTCATTCAAAATCTTATAATTCTAATCAGATTGTTTCCTCTGTAGCTGGGGATAATGCTCCCAAGGAGTCTTCTCATCAGGTAACCTACCCATTCTTCCTACTATTTATAGCCCATCAAAGGTACCTTTGGCTGCACATGCATATACTAGATATGAAGTCATTTTGAACAATCTATCTTTTACTCTTCTCCATTTCACCATTTGATTGTACGTGGTATCACTGATGATTTTGGCTCACTAGACCACTTGCTTACTCTCAATACCAATTGTATTAACCCAAACATCCATGATTCAAAATTCCTAGCATTCTCCTTTCCACTCATTATTTTGAGTAGGAATATAATATATTACACTTCTGGGCTGAAATTGTACTTGTATAAATGTTGTGGCATCTTGGCCACTGCTTTGGCTTTGTTATCTCGATCTCTCCATCCAAAGAAAATAACGTTTCTGTAATCCTTTTGACTACCATCAAACTCCTTGGCTAGTGCATTTAGTTCTGGCACATATATTCCTTTAGATGTGGGTAGATTAAAAGCCTTGGTTATGTCATCAATTGATAAATCTACATAAACTCATCCCTGCTTCTCAACTCTTTTGGTGACCACATTGTAATTATTTGCACATTCGATCATGAGCTCTAGAGCCTCTACAACATATGGGAAAATAGCTGCATAGTGCATCCCTATGGTCATGATGTTCTTTAGAATGGGGTGATCCTCCCTGCTGTTAATTCTAGCTTTGAAAGCCTTAATGTCTGTATTACCAGAATGGGTGTCCTCTACAAACCTCTATTTCTTGTATATACTGTGTACCTTCAGGAACATACTCTATTTAAATTTAGCATCACATTTGTCCATGCAAGGTTGAGACATCTCACCATGCAATTCCATGGACTCATCTTAACTAGGGCCTCTGCAATATTAGGGTTAACATCACTAAATCTATGAAATCAATAAACATGACATTTGAACTTATGTATTTAATCAAGACTTAACCCTAAATTCATTTTGTTTTAGCATTTTACATCTTATCCTACTTAAAATTATAGAATATTGTTATGAAATAACCAACTAGGGTTCAATCTGTACATACTTGGTTTGCAAACCCTGAATTGAAATATGTAGATGAATACCAAAATTATTATGCGTAGATGATCCTTTGTGCCAAGGAAAATCTAGTTGCAGGTCCACTATAGTAGCTTCTGTTAAATTCTTAGGTCTTCTGTGCAAGGTTATTAGCTCTTCAAATGCAATTATGAAATTATGAGACCAATTTACCATTTAAATATTGAAAATTCATAGGTTTAGGGCATTTTAATTACTTTCAGGGGGATTAAATGGACTCCAGTGATGTAATCATGAGAAATTGGGACAAATGTTCATTGGCACGAGTTTGAATTTAAAAGCCAATAGATTTTACATCTATTAAATGTGAAAAGGGCATGGCAAGATGGAATGAATCCTATTTTTAGAATATTCATATGGATATATCAATCTAGATATATCTGTATGATGGCAGCATATGAGTCAAGTCAACCATCACTAACTGAAGATTCATTATTGGGTTTCAAATCTGTTCAGACTAGGTCAGGATGTACATGTGGACACTTGGTGTAATATCATTGGTTAGACCATTGATATAGATATTTGGAAGGTCTGGACATTACAAGTGAAAAATATCCATATGGTTGAAATGTCCAGACGACATCATGAGGAGAAAATTCCTTCATTATAATGTGATAGGGTGATGTCATCAGGATGAAGATATAAAAATAAGGTTAGGATAATAAGAATGCTAAATATCTCTATGGTTGAATATCCAAATGATGTAAGCAAGATAAATCCTTCATAAAGTCAAGATGAATGACATCATCGAGATTAGGATGCTATGTAAAGGTCTAGATATTAATGAATTTAACATCCATGTGCACTAATGTCTAGATGACATGAGTGGGGTTGAGAGTATTTATAAAATCAAGATGACGTGACATCATCAAGATCGAGATATTAAGCAACGGGATGATATTCAACCAAGTTAATACCCATACAACAAATACCTAGGTGACATAATACATTCGCATAAGAGGAAGATGAATGATGTCATACAAATATGGATATTAAGTTGAGGTCTTGGTATTAAGTTAATACCCGAATGATAACCAATATCCATGTAGGCGATGTTTAACTTTCAATATGCCTTAATTTTGATGTCTGCACATTTACAAATATAAGGACATTTAAGTGCTACTTAGCAATTTCCGGGATCAAGACATTAAAATAATGTTTGGATATGAGGATGATGTGAATATCCCTATGACCAGTTGACCAAACTTTGACTAGGTGTAACTTCTTTATTATAAGGAATTTCAATATACTTAAAAAAGGCAAACCTACTTAAAATTTCATTCTCTTTCATTTGGCAGGGTTTATAAGAAGAAATTCCAATTTTGTAAATTTGATCCAGATCCTGATTTACATTTGCTATCAATTTTTACCATACTACCCAAAGCAAAGGGAAGCAAAATAAACCAACCCAAAGCAAAAAAAAAAAGTTGGGTCCCTATTTTGCTACTGTAAAATGGGGCATTTTGTGTAACCACAAAACACCTACAAGAATTGACTAAAAGTAAATTGAATATGCATGATTTGTAACCTTGGTCTTAATTTGATTGATTTGTATATCCACAATGAAATCTTCTCCCCTATTCATATACTTATTCATTCATCCTACGTGGAATTCATATTCTTGCAAGTGTAATCTTTCTCTATAAATGTGTGTCGATCAAGATATTTGTTTAATGCTAATCTATTATGCTTGGTCAAGATGTATGTGGCATGATTTGATTGAAGATCTATGCCCTTAGTACTATATGAATTTAATTGAGACATAAAGGTCTACATATGCACAAATGTAATTTATGTAATTGAGGTTTGTCTTTCAACTAATTTTAGACACCTATAGCCAAATGATCTAGAGAGAGGGAAGTATATATATACACACACACACATAGAGAGAGAGATAGAGGAAGGATAAAGAAATAGAGATAAAGAGATAGAGGATAGGTAGAAAGAGACTCTCCCTCTCCCTCTCCATCTCTCTCTATCTATCTATATATCCCTCTCTATCTCCCCACCTCTCTCTCTATCTATATCTCTCAATATCCCTTTCCCCTCTTTCACTTCCCTACCCTCTCTATCTCTCTATATGTCTCTCTCTATATATTTCTATATCTATCTCTCCCTCTCTACCTTTATCTCTTCTTCCCTCTATCCATGCCTCTATCTTTATCTCTCTATCTCCCTCTCCCTCTATCCATCTCTCCCTCATCACCCCCCCTCTCTCTCTCTCCATATATATATATATATATATATATATATATATATATATATATATATATATATATCTTCCCTTGTCCCTCTCCCCTTGTCTATCTCCATATCTATTTATCTCTCCATCTCTCTATTTGTTGTTTCTTCTTCCAATATTGACTATAGTGTTGATAACTAAGAGGGGGGGTGAATCAGTTATCTTAATTAACTTAACTTTCTATTCTTCTTTAATAACTAGTATAGCATAAAAAAAAAAGCATCCATGATCATGAAAGTAGAAATAAAGTCAATTCACATAACATAATGATTTTGATGTGGAAAACCCTGTTAAGGGAAAAACCACAGGGTGACTAACCCAAGAATGTATTCTCTATTAGAAGAATAGAAATACAAAAATGACACTTGCCAATTAGGGCTCACTGCTTGAGCACACTACTCACAAGAGGATCACTACCTACAAGAGACTCCCTATCTACAAGGTACAATGAAAGTAACAAGATACTTGAATTGATGAGAGGCATCCACATATGCTAAGGTTCAATTCTAGTTAGGCTCAATACACTGATTTACTGTACTTCATTCTTCCTCTTCTTTGGTGCTGCTGTCCGGTCACATACCGGACCTGTATTACTACTTCCACATTGCTCTCTACTTTTCTTCACACTTCACAACACACCACTGACACCTGCATACCGAAATCAATCTAGTATATATATCTACACCAAGGATTTCATCCACTTTCTAGTCAGCATCTGGAATACTCAATACTTTCCCAAACTCTGGTCTGTTAGCTAAATCCTTTCTTACCAAGTGATGCATACCAAAAAGATGCTTATAGAAATCATCAATCATGTCAGCCAATCAAGAATGATACCTCAAGAAACTTGATCACCATCAATATCTCATCTGGATTAAGGTCTGATGCTTTGCCGGTTAGTTCTTCTGCTGTCTACTTTGCCAAATAGGAACCCAATACTTAAGTGCTTATATCTCTTCACTCTTTCTTCACCGGAGGCTCAATCCTTGGAATCTATCAATCAAGGTACTCCTCTTGACTTCCCCAAGTCCATACTTTACTGAGATACTTCCTATGAGAGATCTAGACCTGATTGTCAAACCTTTTTGCATGCTCTGTTCTTGCTTACTAGACCACAACATTCTTCAATTTGACTTCCAGTAGAGACACACCATGTCCTGCGGATGTGTGGGATGGACTTTGTTGCCATCAATGACAACACTCATGAAGCCACATAGTGTATCTTGCCAACAATCTCCCCCTTTGGCATTGATGGAAACACTTAGTGAAAAATGACTGTCACACTGTACTCCCCCTTGGCTAATGCTCTATTCTAATGTACACTTTTTTGGAGCTCCTCCTTAGCTAGATTCCACATTTTTCATTGCTCTTTAGTCCCCCTTTGACATCAATGGCAAAGGGTAGAAACGTCATAATAAAATTTTCAAAAATCAATCTATACATATCCTCATAAGTATATATACAAGTTGTACTTACATATACTTGAGTATATTTGCAAAAGTATTCTTCAACTGTACAACTTCAATCACCCAACTCTACTTCATCCTATCCAAAATTGAGATGTGACCACTCAATAGGAATGCAAAAGCTTTTGCCTTCTTAAGATTTGTAGGATCATTGGTCTAGTTTGTGTCCTGAGCAATAGTTAGGGCCCCATGCATGGCCTGTAACTTAGGGATAATTATCCCTCTAAGTTCACTTAACCTATTTATTCTATTTTTCTTCTCCTTCTCAAGCTTCTTTATGTCATTTATGACTGCAATAGTTTGACACTCTTGATTTACTATGGAAGAGGAGAGAGAATCAAAACTTTGAGATAAACTTGATAGTTTATCCTCTTGCTCTTTTACTTTCTTCTCAATATCCTTGGTCACTTTAGGCCAAGATAAACAAAATTTATATATATATATCTACCATCTTTAAGAGCATTTTCTAAGCTGTTTATCCCAATATCCATAACTCTCCTATCATTTGTTATTAGACCCTGTACCTCAGAGATTCTCTTTCCCAAAAATTCTTTCTGGACTTTATCTTTAGCTGACTTTTCCAAAGAATCAAAATGTGTGTTAATTGAATTGACAAGAGATTTTAAGTTATCAGATGAGGAGGCTGAAAGATCCTTCTAGAAGGATGGCATGATTTTCTCCAATGCACCAGATGAAATCTCAATTAGCTCACAGTCTTCCATGTGAGACTTCAAAAGTTTTTCTTTTGCCTTTGCATAGGCAAAGGATGCTATCTTCATAGTTTGAACTGGGGAGAGGAAATCAAAATTGAATGGTCCTTGAAGTAGTTCCAATTCATCAATTTCCATCATCTCTTTTTTAAAGAAATCTTTAATAGTTTCTGCAGTGTCTCTTGTCGGAGATAGAGTCTTCTTCCCTTTTGCAATCTTAGAACTATCTCCTGGAGTCTTCTATGTTTGTTCTTTTTCTTTTTCCTTTGCTTCTTCATGGACTTCTTCTTTCGGAGCAGAGGAATCTAAGTTCTTAGCTTTTTCTTCACTTGTCTCCTTTGCCTCTTCTGCCACTGTCTCAGTACATTCTTCTTTTTCATCCATGGTTGAGGGTTCATCACCTACGTCCTCTATAATAGGAATATTGAATCTTTTGTATGTATTCTAGAGGATGTCTTTTGTTTCTTTCACCACTTTGTTAATCTCTCCACACATAAGCTGATTCAATCTATCTTTGCTCAAGAACTCATCCTTGCAATCTTTGAAGATCATATTCATTTGTTTCTGAGTGATTCAAGGATAGAGCCGAATAGCTATCTGTTCCTGGATCTCAAGGTACTTTTCCTTGGCATTGTTCTTCCTTATTTCTAGTTCCTTCTCTAAGTTTTTGGGAATTAGAGATATAATTTCAATAAATGCCTTATTATAGATATTTAGATACCTGACTGTAGTTTCTTGCAAGATCTTTTGGTCAGCTTCATTATATTCATCATAGAACAAAGTCATTGGTTTTAGGTTGCCATCCACAGTGACTGATTTGATGATATCATCAATGCGAAGAGTAGGTTTTTCAACAAATTCTTCTATCTTTTTTTGCTTGTCTTGACCAGTAGAGGATTCACTAGATGTTTTCTTCTTCTTCTTTATTTTCTTTACTTCCTCATCTATCTCTATCTCTTCATCATCCTTGAGGCTTGTGTATAATCTTGTAGCCTTTGTCTTTGTTCTCTTTTCTCCTTTATCAGATGATTTTGCTTTTGGTTTTGATGCCTTTAAGCCCTTAGTAGTGGCAGGTGCAGAGCTCTTATAGGATCTGGTCTGGGAGGGGGCTTGGACTGGAGCACTTTCTTTTTTTGTTTCTTGCCTCTCTTTTTCTACCCTTTCCATCTTCTCTATATTTGCATTGAGTGCATCTTTTGAAATGCCACACCTTTTGGAAACATTCTCTACTTATTTTCTCCCTTTTCTTTTCATCTCCGATTATCTAAGCTCCATATGAATCTTTACACTCAACTCTTGAAAGGTTCTAAACCTTTTTGCCTCAGTGTCCTTGGGCTGACTTAGCATGTGTTGAACATGTAGCTCAACAATTTTATCATCTACTTCATACCCCATTGGTATGATCTAGGTTGTCCTTGGCTCCACTACCTCCATTAGGCATTGATCAGTGTCTACCATAAAGCACACTATATCCTTGTATTTCTCAACCAATGATTGGGGGATTCTTTCTCTGGCCTGCATCAAGCTTTGGAAGTTTTTGAAGTAACCCCACAGTGCTATGTTTTATGCCTTGGCATCACTAAGCCCATGCAGATAATCCCTAATTTGTATGGCAATAGGTCTGTCATTTTGCCATATCCAACCACTAGATCTGGGTAGCTCATTCATGTAATAGAAGAAAAGATAGAGTATCAAGCCACCATATTTGAAAGAGTTCTTCTTGTCCTTCTTTATCTTCTGTAGATTCTCCAAAAGTTGGTTCAGAAGGAGCTCACAAAGATCATAGTCAACATTCTTCCTTAACATTTCATAAGCAGTGAAAATTACTATTCTAGAAAAAAAATTCTCTCTGCTGGAGTGATATATCTTGTAGCCAATTATCATGGTGGGAAACTTCATATCTGGATCTATGATATCCTCAATTGTCATTGCTCTTTTATTAAATTTAGATCTGGTAGCCTCACTCACAATTTGGTTTTTGACTGATTTGACAATAGGTAACCCACCAAATGAGTGCAATCCGATCATCGCCATAATGGCATCCCTTGTGATTTTAAATGCACTCATTAACCATATAAAGTTGTCATGTACTTGGCTCAGAATATACTAGACCCATTCATCTTCTGCAAAATAGGGGGAATGAATGCACTATGCAAAATGCTTGTCTCGGATGGCTTTGTACTGAGGTTTAAGTTCAAATGATTTATCTATTAGTTGCTTATGATATATATCCAATATCTTGGATTCCCTAAATTCCTCAATATTTGCATGAATATATGCCCTAACATCTTCTACATGTAAAACCCCATGTGGAATGCTTGAAAAGGTGCCTAGGGAATTAACTTATAGGGATTTGTAGGGATGTTTCTTGAATTTAGGATGCGGCCTATCAGTGATCTTCACAACATTCAGAGTAGCCATCTTTCAAAAGATTCAGAGAGAGATTTCAAGAAAGGAAAATTCCTTTTATGCTTTTAGGGTTCACAAAATGAGCTGAAAAGATCATCGGTTGACTTGAATTCTGCGGTTGATCCTTGAGAGAGATTAAGCAAACTTATTTGTAGAGCTCTTCTTATCTCTTTCACTAATGCAAATGTGTAAATGATAAACAAATGAACCCTTTTTTCTCTGAGCAAACCCTAATTTCATTTTGTAATAAATGCAGAGCTTAAGTTATTTTGGTTGCCTTATCATGAGAGATTTTTCTAGATCACTGAGATGTACTTAGAGCTGATCTTAGTGATTAATTTCATTGTCTCTACTTCCCTCAAATCATCCCCTTTATCCACAGATCAAGATGTTTCAATTTAGAATCATACCAGATCAAACTATGAAAATCTAGCTTTTACCAAAAAACTGTCAAACCAAATCAATCTTGGAAGATTAGACTCTTCAAATATTCTTTTAGATCTTTCACATCTTTACCAAGGCTTCTTTAGATGTTTCTCTGAGAACCCTTTAATCCACAACCTTTCATGTGCCAATTTCAGGCACCAATTGACTGGCTGGGGGAACTTGTTTTCTTTTGTGACTCCCCCTGATCTAGAGCTCATTTATTTAGTTTCTGAAAGGAATATCAGCACAAGATTCTAGTGAGGATCCATCCTCAGCATTTTTTGTGCTCCTCTTCACCCAAATCTTGTTCATCTCCCTTTAAATTTCATCAGCATTCACTTTTCCTTTTCCTTTGTCTTGGTTTTGATTATGATGCACCGGACCCTTTTTGTCCTGATTCTTACTTTTGTATAATTTGACAATATGACCAGATCTATTACACTTGTAGCAAACAACACTTCTTTGCATATTTGAATGATATCCTCTTGATCTACACTAGTTAGCCATATGTCCCATTCTATTGCATGTAAAACATCTACCATTGAATGAATTGTTCATTTGCATATTTCTACACTCATGAGATTTGTAACCATACCTTTTGCAATTGAAACACTGTCTAGAGAAGGATGAATTAGTCTGATTCATTCTTCTTCTGCATTGATTTGCTTTATGACCAGAGTTATTGCAGTTGTGGTAGTATCCATTGAAAGATGGATATCTTTGAGCATTTGGTTGCCTTACTAGAGGTCTTCTAGGCCTATTTTTTGGATTTTTTGATCTGGAGTTCTTCTGACTAGATCCAGAGCTTTCACCTTTTTCATACCCCAAGTTTGCTTGTCATCTACCCTCTTTTGGCTTTGAAGAAGAACTTCAAGTTGAGCAGAGCTTATCTTGAATTTCTCTTTGTATTCATTTGTTGTTTGAAGATCCCTTTTAAGAGTGTCAATCTAATTCTCAAGTTGTTCTTCATTATCTCTAGCTTCTTCAAGATCAGATTCTAGATGCCTGATTATTCTATCCATTTTGTTGCAGTCTTCTAATTTCTCCTTGAGAGATTGTATTAGATCATCTTCATTTTTTCTTCTCTTCAATTTCTTGGGTGAATTTCATAACTCTTGATTCCATTTCATGTCTTACCATAATGACCTCTTTTGATAACTTTTCACATAACTTGGTTTTCTCCTTCAGATCTTCATTTGTATCATTGACTTCACCTTGACTTGCCAATTGCTGAAGTACATCCTTTCTCTTTTTCATAGAGATACTCAGTTTCTCTTTTAGTTCATTTATGAAATCATTAGCATGTTTGAGTCTTTCCTTCAAGTTGTTGACTTTGGAGTGAGATTGCTGAAGATCATCTAGAGCAAACTAAAGTTGTTCCCTCATACCATACATATCCATTGAGATTCCCAGATCTTCCTGAAGCTGTTAGGCTCTGTTTGGAGGAACTTAGCTCTGATACCAATTGTTGATAACTGAGAGGGGGGTGAATCAGTTATCTTAATTAACTTAACTTTTTGTTCTTCTTCAATAACTAGTGCAACATCAAAACAAATAAGGATCCATGATCATGAAAGCATAAACAAAGTCAATTCACATAACACAATGATTTTGATGTGGAAAACCCTGTTAAGGGAAAAACCACAGGGTGACTAACCAAGAATGTATTCTCTGTTAGAAGAATAGAAATACAAAAATGGCACTTGCTAATTAGGGCTCACTGCCTAAGTACACTGCTCACAAGAGGCTCACTGCCTACAAGAGACTCACTGTCTACAAGGTACAATGAAAGTAACAAGATACTTGAACTGATGAGAGGCATCCACATATGCTGAGGTTCAGTTCCAGTTAGGCTCAATACACTAATTTACTGCACTTCATTCTTCCTCTTCTTTGGTGTTGTTGTCCTATCACATACCAGACCTGTATTACTGCTTCCACACTACTTTCTACTTTTCTTCACACTTCACAACACACCACTGACACCTTCATACTGAAATAAATCTAGTATATATATCCACACCAAGGATTTTATCCACTTTCTAGTCAGCATCCAGAATACTCAATACTTTCCCAAACTCTGGTCTATCAGCTGAATCCTTTCTTACCAAGTGATGCATACCAAAGAGATGTTTATAGAAATCATCAATCATGTCAGCCAATCAAGAATGATACCTCAATAAACTTGATCACCATCAATATGTCATCTGGATTAAGGTCTGATGCTCTGCCAGTTAGTTTTTCCTTTGTCTACTCTGCCAAATAGGAACCCAATACTTAAGTGCTCATATCTCTTCACTTTTTCTTCATCAGAAGATCAATCCCTAGAATCTATCAATCAAGGTACTTCTCTTGACTTCCCCAAGTCTATACTTTACTAAGATACTTCCTCTGAGAGATCCGGACCTGATTGTCGGACCTTGCTGCATGCTTTGTTCTTTCTTACTAGACCACAACATTCTTCAATTTAACTTTTAGTAGAGACATACCATGACCTGTGGATGTGTGGGATGGACTTTGTTTCCATCAATGACAACACTCATGAAGCCACATAGTGTCTCTTGCGAACATATAGTACTAGTGTATGTATAATAGTGACTTAAATTCTGTAGTATCTTGTTGCTTGTCCATATTAATACCTTAAAACTCTTTCTTATTTGTTGCTCAATTATATTTTATTATAAAAAATATATTTATATTTTAAATAAAGGAGAAAACAAATTTAACATTTGGTTTTTATTTTTATAAAGAAATAATGGGAGCAAGTTATGGCTTGGTAGTGACCAAGCCTAGGCTTGATAACTACCAAGCCCTAATGCACTTGTGTTATAACATGCTCATGTTATATCTTGTTAGAACTAAAAAGTGGTTTTGGACACTTTTGGTCCCCCATCTTTCTACACACACCCTGGTTATTCCTAAATCAACTGAAAAACAACATGCTATAGATGATTTAGCATTGTATTAAGCTATAGTGTGGAAGTTGAGAGGTTTACCAATCCTTTTTCCACCTTGTGCCATGGTTTCCAACCTCAAACAAATGGGCAACTAAGAAAAAATAGACAAAGTACCCTTGGTGTAGCGTCAAACTACCCCCTCCTCTACATGAAATCTAAACTTGTATGCCACCCTCTTTATAACTCCTCTCTGCATTCACTACATTCACAAGAGCAAAAAATAAAAAATAAAACTAGGGCTTTGTAAATGCATTAGAAAATAATATGAAATCAGATAGCCACAATGATTGGGATCATGATCATATATTTGATTTGGATATGCTTACAAAAGAGGATGAAAGTCTTTCAAGAGTAAAGAGAAGCTTCCTCACTATGGTTTTCAGTGGTATGTTGGTATCACAAATTAACAAAAGAAAAACTAATGACATCATTCAAAACCCAATGGATGAGATCTTTTTTATCGTAATCTTTTTAATCTATACCCTCCATCTATAAAATTCATTAAGTGCTTCTCATTTTGGAAATGCTTATCAACGTAAATATATTTAAAATTGTGATATTATATTTTAAATAAATTTATTTAAGTTAATTAAATAAAATAAAATTATTAAAGTAATAATTAATTTAGATAGTATAATTAAGGTTAATTATGGTATAAATTTAAGTAGACGTATAATTAAATTGAAAACAATATTTAATTAGATTTTCATGATAAGGAAGTATTATTACATATGTCAAAAGTAATTTGTCAAACTCTATGTTTTGGATGATTTAAATGAATCTTTTTTTATTTAAAATTTTTATTAATTGTTTCCCTACTTCAAATTTACATATGAAATTGATCTCCACACATGCAAAAGTGATCTTCTATGTGAAAGTGACCATATAATTCATGGAATGATCTACCACTTTGTAAACTAGTGCAACTTGCTCACCTTGATCTCTAATATCTAAGTGTTTATAAGGACTGATAATGTTTACAAACAACAAGTTGAGAATTTAAAATATTTTTCAAACACTCAAAGGATATCCAGTCCATGTAAATTAATGGAACACTCTTGAATTTTCTGATCTTTAATGCTCTATTAGAAACTAAAAAATAGATAGAAGCATATAATAAGTAGCGTCTATCACACAATTTGAGATAATTATGAATTACAACTTCCTTGAGTAGGACCTATCTTTGAAAAAGTAAAGGTAAAATAGAGAAAAGTAAGAGATTTCACCTATTACAAAAAGTGACACAAGGCTCATACTATGCAAAAAAGATTAACTCTATAGATGACTCAATGAGAGGGCTTTTCCTAGATGTGGACAAATGTAAAAAGTTCTCTAACTACATAGGCAAATGTAAAAGACATTTGACTATGTAAAGAAAGGACCCCATATACAAATAGATGAGATGTCAAAAGGTTGAGTGATCTAACTATGGACTACATCTGACTATACAAATAGCATGGTAAAAGGACTTTGTCTCAATATGGTAATAAAATTCTAGTACTAGGAAGTGATCATAATTTCCATGGCTAGTGTAAGATAGGAGATTGTCTCCTTTTCAACTCCATCTTGTACTTTTGCACTCATTTTAGTGCACCTTCCTCTATTATGTTTAGGACTACTCTTGTATTAGGATAGTGTGATATTTAATTACAATCCCAATGTACTAATGTTAGATCTCTAACCATCTTGGAATGGGTACTTAGACACCCATGGAGGTGCTTAAGTAAGATAAATATTTTATTATCCTCCTTGCATCTTGTAAATATTAGTTGTAGTGGAATTAAGAAGGGAGGTGCAATGTAATGATGATGATTACAAATTGAGTTTACTTCATTTATACCATTTTCCCATTCCTAGGCACCAGGAGAGAGACTGAAGAAGCATTACATGTCAACTAGGGTCCATAATATGTGGTGATTACAAAATGGAGTACTACTTTTGGAGATGTATTCCCATTGTGTATGTAGAAAGATGGAATCGAAAGAAGGAACAATGCATCAATAAAAGTACTTATTCCATACTCAAAATCACTTCCAATAGAGCTTAAGGACTAAAGAAATCCATTGAAACAATAAGAAAATGTTACCACCATAATAGCCTTTGTTGCTCCATTGATGAATACTTGATGTACTTCAATGATATTTTGATAATGATTTTGATATGTTGGTTTTGTACTTTCCAACATAAGGTTGCATAACAAGGAGACTTGAAAGTGGCTTGATTTATGTTTGGTTTATAGATTCTTGGATGATATGATAGATGGCTAGGATTAATAGGTGGAATGGATGGTTGAGATTAAGAGGTGGACATAGATGGTTAAGATGAAGAGGTGCAATATGAATTGGATGGTGGTGATCAAGAGGTGGAGGATGGAAGCTTCTAGGGCATTGTTTATGTGAATGGATAGGATTGAGAGTTGTAGTTGAAATGAGTGGTGGAGATGAAAACTTAGTTTGACTTTTGTACCTCTCATTTATTATTTGTGGCAAGGAGATGAGGATGATGACAAATGGAAAATAATTAATTGAATAATTTCATTATTTAATCAATTATTGGAGAAAGATGATGTGGGAGGATAAAATTAAATAAATAAATAAAATTTATTTAATTAAGGGATAGGTATGGATTAATTAATTAAATAAATGTATTTTATTTAATTAATTTGGGTGTTGGAGAAAATGGATTTAATTCATTAAATAAATATAATTTATTTAATTAATCTATGTGATGGGGAAAATAGATTTAAATTAATTAAATAAATATAATTTATTTAATTAATTTGAGAAATAGGATAAATGTCACAAGGTGACATAAGGTGATCTTAGGAAGGTGGATGACTAGATGATGTAGAAATATCATAAGGAAATGGTCAATTTTGGATGTCTACATTTTTCCCCTCTTTGAGATGATGTTACAACTAAGAGAAGTAACACAATTTCAAAGAAGATAAGGTATGGATGATTAGAAAAGGATGCCCCAACTACTTGCAGGAGTGATGAGGAGGAATGATGGAGAGATGGGATGCCCCTCCAAAAGGATAGGTGGAATTGAAGAAAATAGGTATGCTCTTAAGATGGACAAAATGGATTGAGTAATGAGATGGGAGAAAGATAAGGGATGGATGAAATGGATGAATAATACATTATGATATATAAGGTGAGCAACTATAGAGTTTGATATAGCACTAGACATTATGCATCAAGGTATAAAGACTAGGATGATGATGTGTCTTATGTAATAAAGATTTGACTAAAAAGACAAAGGTCATATTGGATTTCAAATCTATAGTTCACCAAACCCTAAAAGGATTCCAAACTTTCTAATCAGGTCTGGTAACCTATGTCGCCAACTGATGGACTTAATTGAACTGATTAGACTTCCCTACACTTTAGGCTTTGCTTTTCCTAGGTAGGTGTGCCTTCTTACCACCAAATATGAGTCCTCCAATACTAACTGGTGATGATTAAGTAGATTATGTGCAATTTTGCTAATTAAATTATCATATTCAATCACATTCAAACTGGCATGAGGTATGAAAATGATTTTATTCAATTACTCTACTCCTACTCCTACTCCTACTCCTTGATGTAAAGTTGGGGTTCAACTCAATCCAATGGAGACATATTTCACAACAATGGGCTCATATCAACATATACTTTAAATTTCATAGGCTTCCACTATAGCAATCTCTCCATCTAAAAGGAACAGTTTGGGTCTTCAACACTTCTGAACTAAAACAATATTTCCAAAGGTTTTCATACCCCTTAGGGTCCCAAATACAACCTTAACAAACTCTCACCCAAGTCTGCACTCTTCATTCAAAACACTTTGTTTACCAACCACCTTATTCCTATTAGCCCTCTAAAAATGACTGTCAATGTATAAATTTTGTTTCAGACATCTATTCAAGACTATGATGGGGTTTTTGGACACCCATTAAGCCAATACAAGACATATCTCAAGATCATTTGTGACTCCTTTGGAACATATCCATCAATTTTCTACTACTACGCTGTCCTAGACCTTAAATAGGTAACTTTTCCAAAGCATCATGACTCTAAACACTTTCCCAATCCCAAATTCTGGTTGTTAGACCTTCACCAGCCTATAAAACCATAGTTTCTTTAGTTTTTGGCCTACAAGACACTGATCTATATGCCAAAGAAATAAACCCCTCTTCTAGGCTTTCCTTTACTTGAAACAAGGAGAGCTTCATGAAACTACAACCCACACACCTTCACTCTGTAAACCAAGGCTCCAAACACCTTCCATATACACTACACAAACTCATCCCACCCTTTCATGACCAATACTTTAGGCCTTTGCACAAACCCTAGCCTCTAGCTTATTCAAACTAAGCCAAAACAATGAGAATTCCTCTAAGACAACACTTCAAACACCACTAATTATTTTTCCGTGCTCACCAATGATGTACAAACACCTATTCCTACCATATTGGACCCATTCCATTGACTCACAATAGTTACAATAGGTGGAATGGGTCATTCTCTCATTTTAAGTCTTCAAAACCCTTAACTTGACTACACAGACCCGCCTGTGATAAAATGCCAATAAAAACTTGATAACTTGATGAAATCTCTTCCCTCCAAATCCAAATTGGATCTAACACATATGTCTAACAATTTAAAAATCTTTCAGAACCATAAACTCCTATACAGAACCATACAGTTGTTGCGAACAACAATTTTGTAGAGAAAACTATGAAAAATAGAGTATAGAACAACAAGAAAGGGATAAATTGATATTGTTATGATCATTCTCTATGTTCTCCACCTACCTAAATGTTTGTGAGGCTTATTTATCCTTGTAACAACCCAAAACAACAACTCAAATTAACTCTTGAGATCCATGACTATTGGTATTCCAACATAGTGCATTTGTTTTTGCACTTTTTACATAACATTATTAACAATATTTGTAAAATATGAACCTTAAATGACTCCAATTACATTGGAGATTGTCTATTAAGACCTTATTGGACTAAAAACATGACACATATTTAGACACTTGACTCATAGTTACATCAACTTGACTAAACTAATTAGGTGCTCTTGCACGATACACCCAAACAAAAGAAATTCCAAGCCCTCTTGGATTGAGGGAAGTAATATGCTTCATCCACTATCTACTCTTCCTTGAGCTCCTTTATGCTCTTCCCTCTATCTTCTTTGAAGTAGCTCCATGTAGTCTTCATCTTCACTTTGGGTTTCATCTTATCCATACAAACTTGCTTTCCTTTTGCCTTGTCACCTTACAGCTGATGTCCTCTATCCTGATGGATTGGATGGTCTGCCTCAGCACCTTGTCCTCTTTCTTTCAATTTGAATTTTGGTTTGTTCGCCCTCAAGATTGCTATCATAACAAGTGAGTGACAGTTGTTTTCCCTAGCCTTTTGCTCTTGAAGTGTAACAATGCTTTCTTCATGTTTGCTCTTCCTATCAATTCTTAGGCTTTTTTCTCCAATTACCTCTATCTGATCAAGTCTTCAAACCTCTAAAATGGAAAAGTATAACTACCCTCTGTGCCCTCTTGAAAGCAATGGACAAAGAATTGTCTCAACCACCATACTATCATGCATCCTCAATACATCTTGAGTCTTCATAAAGAATTCATTCTTCCACTCTGCTATAACAACACTCGTTTAGTAATGGCTATAATGTACATCTCTTCTTCTTCATTTTCCTTTGCTTGTTCATCTTGTTTATTATACTCAAACAACTCTTCCACTATCCAAATATGCTTTTGTTCTTCCTCTATTAGTGCTGCCCTTGCTTGTCTTCTTCTTCTTTGGACAATTTTCTTGATTGGCCATGTAACCTTCCTCTTCATTCAGAAGTGCCAACTTTGTGCTTGTTTGAGCAACTACTCCTTATCTTCCATTCTTCTTCTCATCTCTTCCATAGCTTGACCTATCTTTTGTACCTCTTGCTTAAGACTTTCTATTTCTCCCTTGTCATCTCTTTCCTTCTTCACACTTATCTCTTTTCTCTTCTCTTGTTTCTTCTTTTGTGAACGCTTACCCAGAAAGTAGCACTTCAACAAATCCATCTTTCCTCAAGCAAGCCTCTCCTTGCTTCTTCTTATCTTTACCTCACCTAGGTCTCTTCTTTTTCCTCTACCTAGTCTTTTGGCAACTAGGTTCTCTCTTCAACTTGTACAAACACAAACACACAAACACCAAACTCTTTTGCCTAGACCTTCTCAGCTCTGATACCAATTGATGTAAAGCTAGGGTTCAACTAAATCCAATCGAGACATATTTCACAACAATCGGCTCATACCAACATATACTTCAAATTTCATATGCTTCAACACTTCTAAACTAAAAAAAGGTTTCCAAATGTCTTTATACCCCTTAGGGTCTCAAACACAACCTTAAAAAACTCTCACCCAAGTCTGCAATCTTCTTTCAAAACACTCTATTTACCAGTTGCCCTATTCCTAGTAGCCCTCTAAAAAGGACTGTCATAGCATAAATTTTCTTTCTTTAAACCTCTATTTGAGACTGTGATGGGATTTTTAGGCACCCATTAAGCCAATATAAGACATATATCAAGATCACTTGTGACTCCTTTTGAATATATCCTCCAATCTGTTGCTGCTACACTATCCTAGACCTCAAATTGGTTACTTTTCCAAAGCATCATAACTCTAAATAGTTTCCCAATCACAAATTCCTATTATCAGACCTTTACCAACCTACAAAACCACAATTTCATCAATTTTTGGCCTCCAAGACACTGATCTATATGCTAAACCAATAAACCCCTATTCTAGGCTTTCCTTCACTTGAAACAAGGAGGGTTTCATGAAACTACAACCCCCACGCCTTCACTCTACAAACCAGGGCTCCAAACACCTTCCATATACCCTGCAGAAACTCATCCCACCATTTCATGACTAGTACTTTAGGCATTTGCATAAACCCTAGCCTCTAGCCTATTCAAACTAAGCCAAAGCCATGAGAATTCCTCTAGGGCAACACTTCAAACACCACTAATTACTTTTCCATGCTCACCAAAGATATAAAAACACCTATTCCAACCATATTGGAACCATTCCATTGACTCACAATATTTACAATAGGTGGAATGAGTCATTCTTTCATTTTAAGTCTTCAAAATGCTTAACTTGACTATACAGACCCGCTTGTGATAAAATACCACTAAAAACTTGAAAACTTAATGAAATCTCTTCCCTCCAAAGACAAATTGAATCCAACACATATATGTAACAATTTCAAAAGCTTTGAGAACCATAAACTCCTATACAAAATAGTACAGTTGCTGGGAACAACAATTTTTAGGAGAAAACTATAAAAAATATAGTATAGAATAGCAAGAATGGGATAAATTGATATTGTTATGATCATTCTCTATCTTTTCCACCTTCCTTGAAGTTTGTGAGGCTTATTTATCCTTGTATCAACCCAAAACAACAACTAAAGTTGACTCTTGAGATCCATGACTGTTGGTATTCCAACTTAGTGCATTTGTTTTTGCACTTTTTACATAAACATTATTAACAATATTTGTAAAATATGAACTAGATTGACTCCAACTACATTGTAGATGGTCTATTATGACCTTATTGGAACTCAAAACATGACTCATGTTTACACACTTGACTCATATATAAATGAACTTGACTAAACTGATTAGGTGCTCCTGCACCATACACCTAAACAGGAGAAATTCCAAGCCCTCTTGGATTGAGGGAAGTAACATGTCTTCATCCTCTATCTACTCTTCCTTGAGGTCCTCTATGCTCTACCCTATGTCTTCTTTGAAGTAGCTCCATGTAGTCTTCATCTTCAATTTGGGTTTCATCTTATCCATACAAACTTGCTTTCCTTTTGCCTTGTCACCTTGCAACAGATGTCCTTTATTCTGATGGATTGGATAGTCTACTTCAGCACCTTGTCCTCTTTCTTTTATTTTGAATTTTAGTTTGTTCCCCCTCAAGATTGCTATCATAACAAGTAAGTGATAGTTGTTTTGCCTAGCCTTTTGCTCTTGAAGTGTAACAATGCTTTCTTCATCTTTGTTATTCCTATCTTTTCTAATGTTCATTGCTCCAATTACCTCTATCTAATCAGGTTTGTAAACCTATGAAATGGCAAAGTATAACTACCCTTCATCCCCTCTTGAAAACAATGGAGAAAGAATTGTCTCAACCACCATACTATCATGCATCCTCAATACATCTTGAGTCTTCATAAAAAATTCATTCTTACACTCTACTGTAACAGCACTCTCTTGTTTAGGAATGGTTATAATGTCCATCTCTTCTTGTTCATTTTCCTTTGCTTGTTCGTCTTGCTTATTAGACTCAAACAACTCTTCCTCTATCTAAAATTACTTTTGTTCTTCCTCTATTGGTGTTACCCTTGCTTTTCTTCTTCTTTGGACAATTTTCTTGATGGGCCATGTAAGCTTCCTCTTCATTAATAAGTGCCAACTTTGTGCTTGTTTGAGCAACTGTTCCATCTGATCTTCCATTCTTTTTCTCATCTCTTCCATAGCTTGACCTATCTTTTGTATCTCCTGCTTGAGACTTTCTATTTCTTCCTTGTCATCTCTTTCCTTCTTCACACTTGTCTCTTTTCTCTTCTCTTTCTTCTTCTTTTGTGAACCCTTACCTAGCAAGTACCTCTTCAACAAATCCATCTTTCCTCAAGAAAGCCTCTCCTTGCTTCTTTTTATCTTTGCCTCACCTAGGTCTCTTCTCTTTTCCTCTACCTAGTCTTTTGGCAACCAGGTTCTCTCTTCAACCTGCACAAACACAAACACACAAACACCAAAATTTTTTACCATCTAAGCATTGATACCAATTGATGCCAAGATAGGGTTCAACTCAATCCAATGGAGACATATTTCACAACAATCTGCTCATACCAACATATACTTCAAATTTCATAGGCTTCCACTCTAGCAATCTCTCCCTCTAAAAGAAACAATTAGGGCCTTCAACACTTTTGAATCTAAAGAAGGTATCCAAAGGTCTTCATACCCCTTAAGGTCTCACACACAAACTTAACAAACTCTCACCCAAGTCTGCACTCTTCATTCAAAACACTCTGTTTACTAGCTGCCCTATTCCTAGTAGCCCTCTAAAAAGGACTGTCAGAGCCTAACTTTTGTTTCATACCTCTATTCAAGACTATGATGGGCTTTTTGGACACCCATTAAACCAATAGAAGACATATCTCAAGATCACTTGTCACTCCTTTGGAACATACCCTTCAATTTACTACTCCTACGCTATCCTAGACCTCAAATAGGTCACTTTTGCAAAGCATCGTGACTCTAAACAATTTTCCAATCCCAAATTCTTGTTTTTAGACCTCTTCACCAGTCTACAAAACCATAGTTTCATTAGTTTTTAGCCTCCAAGACACTGATCTATATGCCAAACCAATAAACCCCTATTATAGGCTTTCCTTCACTTGAAACAAGGAGGGTTTCTTGAAACTACATCCCCCATGCCTTCACTCTACAAAATAGGGCTCCAAACACCTTCTATATACCCTACACAAACTCATCCCACCATTTCATGACCAGAACTTTAGTGCTTTGCACAAAACCTAGCCTCTAGCCTACTCAAACTAAGCCAAAACCATGAGAATTTCTCTAGGACAACACTTCAAACACCACTAGTTACTTTTGCCTTCTCACTAAAGATATACAAAAACCTATTTCTACCATATTGGACCCATTCCATCAAGTCAAAATAGTTACAATACCTGGAATGAGTCATTCTCTCATTTTAAGTCTTTAAAACCCTTAACTTGACTATACAAATTGGCCTATGATAAAATGACTATAAAAACATTGAAAACTAAATGAAATCTCTTCTGTCCAAAGCCAAATTCAAGATAACACATATATCTAACAATTTCAAAATCTTTCAAAACTATAATCTCTTATACAAAACCGTACAATTGCTGGGAACAACAATTTTGCAAAGAAAACTATGAAGAGCAGAGTATAGAACAACAAGAAAGGGATAAATTGATACTTTTATGATCATTCTCTATCTTCTCCACCTATGTTGAAGTTTGTGAAGCTTATTTATCCTTGTATCAACCCAAAACAAAAACAAAAATTTAGTCTTGAGATCCACGACTGTTGGTATTCCAACTTAGTGCATTTGTTTTTGCACTTTTTACATGACATTATTAATAGTATTTGTAAAATATGAACTAAAATGACTCCAATTACATTGTAGATTGTCTATTATGACCTTATTGGACTCAAAACATGACTCATATTTACAAACTTGACTCATATTTACATCAACTTGAATAAACTGATTAGGTGCTCCCGTACCATACACCTAGACAAAAGAAATTCCAAGCTCACTTGAATTGAGGGAAGTAAGATGTCTTCATTCGTTGTCTCCTCTTCCTTGAGGTCCTTTATGCTCTTCCCTGTGTCTTCTTTCAATTAGCTCCATGTAGTCTTCATCTCCACTTTGGGTTTCATCTTATCCATACAAACCTGCTCTCCTTTTGCCTCGTCACCTTGCAACTGATGTCCTTTATCCTGATGGATTGGATGGTCTACCTCAGTACCTTGTCCTCTTTCTTTCAATTTGAATTTTGGTTTGTTCCCCCTCAAGCTTGCTATCATAACAAGTGAGTGATAGTTGTTTTCCCTAGCCTTTGGCTCTTGAAGTGTAACAATGGTTTCTTTATCTTTGTTCTTCCTCTTCATTGATAAGTGCCAGCTTTGTGCTTGCTTGAGCAACTACTCCATCTTATCTTCCATTCTTCTTCTCATGTCTTCCATAGCGTGACCTATCTTTTGTACCTCTTGCTTAAGACTTTCTATTTCTCCTTTGTCATCTCTTTCCTTCTTCACACTTGTCTCTTTTCTCTTCTCTTGCTTCTTCTCTTGTGAACCCTTACCCAGCAAGTACCTCTTCAACAAATCCATCTTTCCTCAAGTAAGCCTCTCCTTTCTTGTTCTTATCTTTGCCTCACCTAGGTCTCTTCTCTTTTCCTCTACCTAGTCTTTTGGCAACTAGGTTGTCTCTTCAAACCTGCACAAACACAAACACACAAACACCAAACTCTTTTGCCCAGACCTTCTAATCTCTGATACGTATTGATGCAAAGCTAGGGTTTAACTCAATCCAATGGAGACATATTTCACAACAATGGGCTCATACCAATATATACTTCAAATTTCATAGGCTTCCACTCTAGCAATCTATCCCTCTAAAAGGCAAAATTAGGGTCTTCAACACTTCTGAACTAAAAAAAGGTTTCCAAAGGTCTTCATACAACTTAGAGTCTCAAACATAACCTTAACAAACTCTCACCGAAGTCTACAATCTTCATTCAAAACACTTTGTTTATGAGCTGCCCTATTCCTAGTAGCCCTCTAAAAAGGATTGTTCGAGCGTAACTTTTTTCAGACCTCTATTTAAGGCTGTGATGGGATTTTTGGACACCTATTAAGCCAATACAAGACATATATAAGGATCACTTGTGACTCCTTTGGAATATATCCTTCAATATGGTACTGCTACACTATTCTAAACCTCAAATTGGTCACTTTTCCAAAGCATCACGACTCTAAACACTTTTCCAATCCCAAATTCTTGTTTTCAGGCCTTCACCAACCTACAAAACTACAGTTTCATCAATTTGTGGCCTCCAAGACACTTATCTATATGCCAAACGAATAAACCCCTATTCTAGGCTTTCCTTCACTTGAAACAAGGAGGGTTTCATGAAACTACAACTCCCACACCTTCACTCTACAAACTAGGGCTCCAAACACCTTCCATATACCCTACACAAACTCATTTGACCATTTCATGACTAGTACTTTAGGGATTTGGACAAACCCTAGCCTCTAGCCCATTCAAACTAAGCCAAAACCATGAGAATTCCTCTAGGACAACACTTCAAACACCACTAATTGATTTTCCCTGCTCACCAAAGATATACAAATACCTATTCCTACCATATTGGACCCATTTCTTTGACTCACAGTATTTACAATAGGTGCAATGAGTCATTCTCTCATTTTAAGTCTTCAAACCCCTTAACTTGACTCTACAGACCCACCTGTGATTAAATCAGAATAAAAAATTGAAAACTCAATGAAATCTCTTCCCTCCAAAGCCAAATTGGAGCTACCACATATATCTAAAAATTTCAAATGCTTTAAGAACCATAAACTCCTGTACGAAACCATACATTTGCTTGGAACAACAATTTTGTAGAGAAAACTATGAAAAACATAGTATAGAATAGAAAGAAAGGGATACATTGATATTGTTATGATCATTATCTATCTTCTCCATCTACCTCAAAGTTTGTGAGGCTTATTTATCCTTGTATCAACATAAAACAACAACTCAAATTGACTCTTGAGATCCATGACTGTTGGTATTCCAACTTAGTGCATTTGTTTTTGTACTTTTTACATGACATCATTAACAATATTTTTAAAATATTAACTAAAATGACTCCAATTACATTGTAGATGGTTTATTATGACCTTATTAGAACTCAAAACATGACTCATATTTATGCACTTGACTCATATTTAAATCAACTTGACTAAACTGATTAGGTGCTCCTACACCATACACCCAGACAAAAGAAATTCCAAGCCCTCTTGGATTGAGGGAACTAACATGTCTTCATCCTCTATCTACTCTTCCTTAAGGTCCTCTATGCTCTATACTATGTCTTCTTTGATGTAGATCCATGTAGTCTTCATCTTCACTTTTGGTTTCATCTTATCCATAGAAACTTGCTTTCCTTTTGCCTTGTCACCTTGTAACGGATGTCCTTTATCCTAATGGATTAGATGGTCTGCTTCAGCGCGTTGTCCTCTTTCTTTCATTTTGAATTTTAGTTTGTTCTCCCTCAAGATTGCTAACATAGCAAATGAGTGACAATTGTTTTCCCTAGCCTTTTGTTGTTGAAGTGTAACAATGCTTTCTTCATCTTTCTCATTCCTATCTTTTCTCATGTTCATTGCTCCAATTACCTCTATATGATCAGATCTACAAACCTCTGAAATGACAAAGTATAACTTCCCTTTATCCCCTCTTGAAAACAATGGAGAAGGAATTATCTCAACCACCATACTATCATGCATCCTAAATACATCTTGAGCCTTTATAAAGAATTCATTCTTCCACTCTACTGTAATAGCACTCTCTTGTTTAGGAATGCTTATAATGTCCATCTCTTCTTATTCATTTTCCCTTGCTTGTACATCTTGCTCATTATACTCAAACAACTCTTCCTTTGTCTGAAATTGCTTTTATTCTTCCTCTATTGTTGCTACACTTGCTTGTCTTCTTCTTCTTTGGACAATTTTCTTGATGGGCCATGTGACCTTCCTCTTCATTGATAAGTGCCAACTTTGTACTTGTTTCAGCAACTGCTCCATCTTATCTTACATTCTTCTTCTCATATCTTCCATAGCTTGACTTATCTTTTGTACCTCCTACTTAAGGCTTTCTATTTCTCCCTTGTCATCTCTTTCCTTCTTCACACTTGTCTCTTTTCTCTTCTCTTGATTCTTCATTTGTGAACCCTTACCTAGCAAGTACCTCTTCAACAAATCCATCTTTCCTCAAGCAAGCCTCTCCTTGCTTCTTCTTATCTTTGCCTCACCTAAGTCTCTTCTCTTTTTATCTACCTAGTCTTTTGGCAAACAGGTTCTCTCTTCATCCTGCACAAACACAAACACAAAACTATTTTTCCTAGACCTTCTAAGCACTAGTACCAATTGATACAAAGTTAGGGTTCAACTCAATCCAATGGAGACATATTTCACAACAATGGACTCATACTAGCATATACTTCAAATTTCATAGGCTTCCACTCTATCAATCTCTCCCTCTAAAAGGCACAATTAGGGTCTTTAACACTTTTGAACTAAAACAAGGTTTCCAGAGCTCTTCATACCCCTTAGTGTCTCACACACAACCTTAACAAACTCTCACCCAAGTTTGCACTCTTCATTCAAAACTATTTGTTTACCAATTGCCCTATTCCTAGTAGCCCTCTAAAAATGACTATTAGAGCATAACTTTTGTTTTAGACCTCTATTCAAGACTATGATGGGCAATTTGGACACCCATTAAGCTAGTACAAGAGATCTCAAGATGACTTGTAACTCCTTTGGAACATATCCTTCAATCTGCTGCTGCTACGCTATCCTAGATCTTAAATAGGTCACTTTTCCAAAGCATCATGACTCTAAATACTTTCCCAATCCCAAATTCTTATTTTTTAGACTTTCACCAAACTACAAAACTATAGTTTCATCAGTTTTTAGCCTCCAAGACACTAATCTATATGCCAAACCAATAAACCCCCATTCTAGCCTTTCCTTCACTTGAGACAAGGAGGGTTTCATGAAACTACAAACCCCATGCCTTCACTCTACAAACTAGGGCTACAAACACCTTCCATATACCCTACACAAACTCACACCATTTCATGACCAGTACTTCACATCTTTGCACAAACCCTAGCCTCTATCCTATTCAAACTAAGCCAAAACCATGAGAATTCCTCTAGGACAACACTTCAAACATGACTAATTGCTTTTCCCTACTCACCAAAGATATACAAACACCTATTCCTACCATATTGGACCCATTCCATCAAGTCATAGTAGTTACAATAGGTTGAATGAGTCATTCTCTCATTTTAAGTCTTCAAAACCCTTAACTTGACTGTACAGACCGACCTATATAAAATGCCAATAAAAACCTGAAAACTCAATGAAATCTCTTCCCTCTAAAGCCAAATTGGAGCTAACACATATATCTAACAATTTAAAAAGATTTTAGAACTATAATCTCCTATATGGAACCGTACAATTGCTAGGAACAACAATTTTGCATAGAAAACTATGAAAACAGAGTATGGAACAACAAGAAAGGGATAAATTGATCTTGTTATGATCATTCTATATCTTATCCACCTACCTCAAAGTTTGTGAGGCTTATTTATCCTTGTATCAACCTAAAACAACAACTCAAATTGACTATTGAGATCCATGACTATTGGTATTCCAACTTAGTACATTTGTTTTTGCATTTTTTACATGACATCATTAACAATATTTGTAAAATATGAACTAAAATGAGTCCAACTACATTGTAGATCATCTTTTATGACCTTCTTCGACTCAAAGCATGACTCATATTTATACACTTGACTCATAATTACATCAACTTGACTAAACTTATTAGGTTCTCCTACACCATACACCTAGACAAAAAAAAATTCTACCAATTGTTGCAAAGCTAGGGTTCATCCCACTCCAATGGAGACATATTTCACAACAATGGGCTCATACCAACATATACTTCAAATTTCATATGCTTCCACTCTAGCAATCTCTCTCTCTAAAAGGCACAATTAAAGGGTCTTCAACACTTCTAAACTAAAACAAGGTTTCCAAAGGCTTTGATACCCCTTAGGGTCTCATACACAACCTTGACAAACTCTCACCCAAGTCTGCTCTCTTCAATCAAAACACTTTGTCTACCAGCTACCCTATTCCTAGTAGCCCTCTAAAAAGGACTATCATAGCATAACTTTTGTTTTTGACCTCTATTCAAGACTATTATGGGCTTTTTGGACATCCATTAAGCCAATACAAGACATATCTCAAGATCACTTGTGACTCCTTTGGAACATATCCTTCAATCTGTTGTTGCTACGCTATCCTAGACCTCAAATAGGTCACTTTTCCAAAGCATCATGACTCTAAACACTTTCCCAATCCCAAATTCTTGTTGTCAGACCTTCACCAGCCTCCAAAACCACAGTTTCTTTAGTTTTTGGTCTTGAAGACACTGATCTATATGCCTAACAAATAAACCCCTATTCTACACTTTCCTTCACTTGAAACAAGGAGGGTTTCATGAAACTACAACCCCAACTCCTTCACTCTACAAACTAGGACTCCAAACACCTTCCATATACCCTACACAATCTCATCCCACCATTTCATGACTAGTACTTTAGACCTTTGCACAAACCCTAGCCTCTAGCTTATTCAAACTAAGATAAGACCATGAGAATTACTATAGGACAACACTTCAAACACCACTATTTACTTTTCCCTGCTCACTAAAGATATACAAACACCTATTCCAACCATATTTGATCTATTCCATTGAGTCACAGTAGTTACAATAGGTGGAATGAGTCATTCTCTCATTTTAAGTCTTCAAAACCCTTAACTTGACTTTACAGACCTGCCTGTGATAAAATGCCAATAAAAACTTGAAAGCTCAATGAAATCTCTTCACTCCAAAGCCAAATTAGAGCTAACACATATATCTTACAATTTCAAAAACTTTTAGAACCATAAACTCATGTACGTAACTGTATAGTTGTTGGGAACAACAAATTTGTAGAGAAAATTGTGAAAAGCAGAGTATAGAACAACAAGAAAGGGATAAATTGATATTGTTATGAACATTCTCTATCTTCTCCACCTGCCTCAAAGTTTGTGAGGCTTAATTATCCTTGTATCAACCCAAAGCAATAACTCAAATTGACTCTTGAGATCCATGACTATTGGTATTCCAACTTAGTGTATTTGTTTTTGCACTTTTTACGTGACATCATTAACAATATTTGTAAAATATGAACTAAAATGACTCCAATTACATTGTAGATTGTCTATTATGACCTTATTGGACTCAAAACATGATTCATATTTACACACTTGACTCATATTTACATCAACTTGACTAAACTGATTAGGTGCTCCTGCACCACTCCTACAAATAGAAACCCAAAATTGTGTTTAAAAATATTATGTACAATGATTTTATTATTTCAGGAGCACAACATTTGATCGGTGCCTTATTTATTGGGCTATGGAATCTTAATGAGTTTCGATCATCCAATGGCTACAAACTTGAACTATTCAACACTTTTCCTATTTATACCTCGTATAAACATGCAAGTAAATCAACTATGAAAACCATTATTACCTAATCCAAATTGCAGCCTTAAATCATAGTAACATGTTCAAAAGAATTTAATCCCTCCTTGAGAGAACCCATTTAACATATTACACAAAAGCATTTAATGTGCAACAATAAATCAATAAGACCTTGTCAAATTGATTCATATGACCAAAGAACACAATACTGGAGATAGTGTTCAAAGTTTGTTGTCATTAAATTCAATGAACAATTTAGGCCATTTTCATATTAGATGCATTTTGTACATTCTTTTCCCCAACTTTCACAAGTGCACCAATCTGCTCTTCCCCCTCCTCTATCTTTGTCTAACCCCTTTTTTCTTTTCATTTGATCATATATATTTTGCCTTTTGACCCTTTACTTACCCTCTTATGAAACTCTTAATATTAACTTGTAATCAAAAATATTTATTTCATCACTTTTCTCTTTGCATCCCGTGTATGAATTATTTTGCCCAAAATACAAAAATCCCCTTTTAGCTACCAAATTTATATTCACCTTCATACATTTGCAACCAAATCATAGTCCTTAGGTAAAATGATTTACCCATCCCAAGTTTTTCACATTTATTTAATTTCTATGGGTGGAAAAAATTTTACACATCATCTAAAAATATATACAATTGTAATTACGCCATTCATATTTCCCAAATGATTTTTCCTTTTTCTTGTGAGTGTAAAATATTTATACATCATTTAATGCACTTTATTTATTTTAATGTACAGATGCATTATACCACTCACCCGCACCCATTTTATTTCTCCTTTGTGTGAAGGCACTCCCGTAGATGTTTTTGACATCCTCTGTGGTAATGTAGGAAGGCCTGACTTTCTTCCCGCAAGCCCGCATACTCCGGACTTTGCCCTCACGATGATGCAGGAAAGCATCTGCTATTGGTTTCCAATCAAGCATTTGGTGCCTGTATTTTTTGTATGTTGTGAGTGATGAAAAATGGATATTCTTCCCATTTGAAAGCACTTTTTATCCTCTTCCCACATGCTATACATGGAATTCCTACCTTGTAGGAAATTTGAAAGAGAGAGAGGGCCAATTACCATAGTTGGGCATCCATTGACACTGAGACCCATTTGTGCTTCTTTACCTCCTTCCAACTCCTTGAAAGAGCTGACTAGTAAGTAGTTTACTATATTTTGGATGAGAGATTTGTAGGGATAGACACTATGAATTCTTTTAGAGATATGTTTTTCCCACAAGAAGAAGATGATGTCAGTTGGCCTGATACATGGGATTCTTCTAGGTAGACATGTGATGAGTTTCTAATCATATAGTGCAATGTTCCCTTGACATCTACTGCATCTTCTCAACTTAATGGAAAGTGAAAAAGAATGGGCATTATTCCTTCAAATCCATGAGCAATTCATATGGCATCTCAAGACCTCCCTCCTCAGGACCCACTATAAGTGCCCTCTCTTTTGCTACCTCCCATAAAAGGTTAAAAAAGTAGTCACTTCTTTATTTATCACCGTTGTATTTTGCAACAACTTCTCCAAGGGTATAGACACCAGTCTTGCCACACAGAAAAGTCACATTTTGTCTTAAATTCCTTGCTACTTCAGCACAGGTATCAATAATGCTAGATCCTCCATATCACCAATCAACTGGTATGATTTGAAACACACAAAAGTAGTTCCCAATAACCCGGTATACATGGTTTGATCTCTACAAAGGAAGTCCTGATGTGTCTATGTTGCTTGCACCACCAGAGGAAAATGTTACTGTGTCAGATACATATGTAGTGATCTATTATTTCACATTCTCATCTAACATAAAAATGCTCTAATGCTTTCAAACTTCCTTATCTATGGATTCCCACTACTCTGAATCCCACCTGGACCACAATTTGAAACCACAGTAGCTAATATCACCTTCATACAAATGCAAAACTCACACTTTCAACATCTTGTGCTTTGTATTTCCAATCACACCTACACTAAAACCTATAACTTCATAACTGTGTGAAGCATGTTGGGTTTGATTATGGGCCCGACAAAAAAATTTTCATTTTGAAATAAGTTTTTCATCTTGAATTGACTTGAGCCAACATCAATATGCATCTGGTGAGAAGAAATGAAATGGGTAACAATCAAAATCTATTCTCTGGCATCTTACACAGTGCCCCAAAACAAGCCTGGTGGACTCCAAAATTGCCCTGGAAAGCTACCAAACAATCTTCTAAAACTATGAAAATGTACAAACATGTAGACATTTGATCTAAGAATTCAATGCAGCAAATGGTTTGGCAAAAACTATCCCGAGGTGCAAAATATCAACATTCAAAATGGCCCACTTTGCCTTTTCTAAAACTGCAACTTTCAAAAACCAACTTGAGCTCACCAAGTCACCATCCCAAAAAAATACCAAATCTCCTCCTAGGAAGCTACCACTGGGAACACTAGATCATTTAGGTCCATTGATCATCTGTACAAGAGGGATTTCAACTAATATACTTCCTCCATCAAATATTAAAGGTTAAAGTTGACCTCTCTAAAACATTCTTGAAATGCAACTATTAAAATATGACAAACAACATTTGTATTTGGCCTTGAAAAAATATCAAATCTAATCCTCAGGCTCAAAAACTAGACTAGGGAGAAAATGAAGGCTAGGAGAATGCAGAACATCAATCCACTTGTCATGATGATCACGCAACTATGAAATATTGATATGAACAAGGGGCTACTTTGCAGGCTTGAGAACATGCAAACAACATAACAATCCCATAACCCTCCAACTTGTCATTTCAAAACCCTATCAAAACTCATCAAATGAAACTACAATCAAACATACATGCTCACATATGACAAATGAACACACTCACCATGTGATTTTGCATGAAAAGTAAATAGGCTCTGAATTATGACCTTCCAAAGAAGGTCACTGGGGAAGATTTTTTAGGGGCATTTTTTGAGTGTTCCAATCAAATTTTTCATCATGGGCACTTACAATTTTGCAAAATTTTAGAGTCCCAATAGTGGATCTTTCTTGGGGATGTATCTCTCTTGCGAGCATAGAAAGAATTTAGATCTTTGGTGGAGCAAACCAGTGCTTTATTCATTGGGTAGTAGAGTATAGCTTCTCCTTCTCTACCCTGAATTGGTATGGTTTAGAAAATCAGGCCATAACTGATGGCACAAGGCCACCAGAAAAAGGAAAGGCATCTACTTACATTTATCATACACCTGGTTTTCCTCTTACTGAATTAGGTCCAATCTGAAAGCACTTTCCTTACAAACCTAAAGGCAAACTTCACCACTGGCATACTGAAACAAATCACTGTATTCTCCCATGCCAACATCAATTCCATCAAATTGTTTCTCACAATCAAGCACAAATTGAAAAGCACCATCACCATACAACAAACATTCAGCATTGTCTATTTCCTCTTCTTCAATCATGATTTTCCCAAATAGACTAGAAAATTGAAACATTCATATGCTACCTCATGGCTGATATCACACTGCTGCACATTATGAGAATCATGCAAACAATCTTCCAATGTATCAAAAGAAAAACTCTCATATACAGGATCATGCATTTCAAAATTTTGGTGAGAAGAATCATCAATAAATCCTAGCTTCAAGGTATTCAAAAACAGGTCCTTATCTGACTTTGCCTCCTTATCCACCTCATTGTTTGTACATTGCTTACTCTCATCATCTTGGCAAGACATGATCTAATTTTCTTCTATCATTTTATCATACAATGAGAATGTAAAATATTGGAAAGCATACAAAGATGTAGATACCTCTTCTTCATCAACTATATTAGCTAATAGATATGCTCCTTGTTCACTGCTAGGTGAACTTGCTTCTTCATTTGTCCCATTGCTGATGCACTCCTCATGTTGTGTGTCTTCAAAAGCACCTTCAATGTTGCAGTCCTCTTGCAAGGTGAGAAGTTGTCCTTCCATAGGTTTGTCTTCATTCAAATCTAGAATGTGATCATTGAAAACTTCACCACAACTGCAACATTAATTTACACATGGCTCTTCTACAAGTGGCATTTGTTCTTGATGAGGATGATATTATTGGTACTGATAAGCTTGTTATAGATATTGTTGATGCATACCCTGATGCATATATTGGTTAGCACCTCCATGGTAATAGATATTACCTTGTACATTTTGAAGTGGACCATGATATTGATGCTGAGATTTCCCCATATTCTGATCATATCCCTACTTTTGAATTTTTACTCCTTGACTAGGGGGAAAAAGATAAGCACCTCCAATAGGCTGAATACAATTATATCTGCATTGTGGCTTATTTGAAATATTCCAAGCAGTCAATTGAAACAACTCTTGGTCCAATTCATGATATCACCTTAGCAACTTTTTCCTTTCAACCTTTGATTCATATGCCATTTCATTGTTTGTTGGAGTTAGTGTATAATTTTAATTATTGTCATTAAACTGACTCAGAAACATCCTTTTGAATCTTCCCAAGAAGATATACTTTGCATGGGTAAGCCACCATACCATTCTCTTGCATTATCTTTCAAAGATCTTACGCAGAATCTCATAATGACGTCTTCTGCACAAATCTAAAAAAATTCAATGAACTCAAAATAATTGTACATGCCTGGAAGATGATTCAAACTCCTCTACATGAAATATAGGCACATGATCTCTAAGCTCATTGGGAAAAGGATTTGGGTAACCTTGTATATTGTTAAAATTCAATGGTTTATATCTATTTAGAACAAACACTTCTCTCTGTGGATGTGACTGGAATTGTTGGCTATTCAATGTGTTTGGATCCAAACAAGGATAATCATATGGATGATACATCTTGTCTAACACTTTATATTTTTTTCACAAAAACCCATTTTTTGAAACTACAATAGAAATACCTGGAACAACTACAGCATTTGCTAAACATTCTTCTTGATTGAAAATTATGCAGAGTCACCACCTCTCTCAAAGAGGAATGAATTTCATTTTCTGGGTCTTTTCCAGCAAGGTCATTTACATATATGGACATGAAGATGATGGTTTTGAACATATATGTTTCAAATTTCACATCATTTGGACTTGTGGAAGAATATCCTTGGTTTAGCAGTTTGAAAATAGAGCTTCAGTGCTTAAACAATCATAAAAGAGTAAGTATTTTTCTCTGCATTTCTTTGAAGTTATAAATAAAGCTTTGTGGTTTGAAATGAAGGTATATTCAGGTATTTTATATGTTATATCCAAGTATCAAGTATTTTAGACCTCTGCAAAAAATGTTTTTACAATATTGTAAAATAGAACGATGTATCCGATCTAGTTTAAAGGAATAGTTCTTGAATTTTCTATTTGTGGCTGTTGCATGAAGTGTTGAAGACTAGATACTTTAATAGAATGGTGTATGGATTTTTTAAAGAAGATACATTGTTGATTCTCTAGTCTGCATCATGTTTTTGGATTCTCCCTAGTGGTATGAAGATGAATAGTCAATAGTGTTTGTATAGATAGTTTGGTCTTGGTTATGTGTGATGGATCATCATTAATTGTTTAAACATTGAAAGGTATGTAGTGATGTTCTTTGAATGCTATCATGAGATTTTGAGGTCCACAACTTGTTTCCTTGACATATTATATATGTTGAAGCCGACCCTTGAAGAATTACACATTTCATCTAAAGGTGTTTACAATGTCGACCTCATCAATGTTTTGAAGTGTTGTGGAGGGTATTTATTGGAGATCTAAGTCATTTGTGAATGGGTGGTGTGTGATAGATTGGTGTGAAAAGGATGAAGTGTGTGAAGTCAGTTTGATGACATAAGTTGAGCAATTTGTATACGCCTAAAAATGACGCGATTCATCCTAAATAAATATTCTAAATATTTATTCCATTCTTCTATTAATTAAATAAATATTCTAAATTTATTTAATCGATTCACTGTTCCATAATTAAATAAAATCTATTTATTTAATAAAAATTCTTCTAAATGTCCTACACAATTAAATAATCATAAATTATTTAATTAATCCAAATTCCTCTATCCTAAGTTCTAAATTCCAAAAATCTGCCTCATACTTACACCTCACTTTTCCACCTCACCTTGTCCACCTCATCAGGTTGCACATGTAATTAAATATATTAAATATTTAATTACCTATTTTCCCCCTCACCCACATGTCCTATTTCTTCTCAAATCAAAAGTTAGTTAACTAATCAATCAAAAGTGTTAACTAACTAGTCATATGAGTTAATCCCTCAATCAATTTAGTCAATTCCATAAACCATTCTTCCAACTAACTAATCAAGTCTGTTAACTGATCAGTTAAAGGAGTTAACTCTCCAATCAATGTTGTCAAATACCCTCTTTCATGATAGAGATGAGACACTTGTCATATTTCTACTGGTTGCACATTCCTCAACCATTCTCAACCATTGATCTTCATATCTCCTCTCAACCGTTGATTCCCATTCCTCTGAGTCTATAAAAGAAGCTTCATCCCTCCATTCTAATCATCCAGGTTATTCGTATTGTTATTCTGCAAAATTCTACCCGCGTGCCTTTGGCACCCCTAATACTATTTGCTTGAGATCACCCTTTGCTTTGAAGCTCTACTTCATAGCATTATCTATCAACATAGCCATTTACTATTGACATCCTACATGCAACTAAAAGAGTGTAGTCACTGAGGGCCTACTTCATCAGCAAAGGATGGTTGTAATAGGTGAACAACAGAAGCTTTGAAACAGGGAAGGTTTGCATTGTGTTCTTCATTGCTTTTTTCCATTAAATCTTTCTTATTTTCATTATTTTGTTGATGTTTGGGTTTGTTATTATTTATTTCATTAAACCACATTTTACCCTTACATTTTTGGTGCCCACTGTGGGGCCTTTGCTCCTTTATCTCATCAAAATCTAAGCTTTTTTGAAGACAGGTTCCATACTGGTCATGCACAGACATGCACAGGCTACTTCAGTGCATTTGAACATTTCTATAGTGCATATACCCATTTCTACGATGCTTTCATTATTTCAACGCATATGCAAATTTTTGCTGCACTTTTGCACATTGTTACGGTGCATTTACTAATCCTGCGCATCTGTTTATTCCTATGGCACATCTGTGCACTATTACAGTGCATCTATAAATTCTATGCTTCTATGCGTTACTCCAACGCATTTGACCACTGTTACTGTGCATCTGTCCATTCTGCGCATATGTTCTTTTCTGCTGTGCATACGCGTACTATTATGGCGCATTTATTATTGCTGTGATTCTGTTGATTATTTCTATGCATTTAATCACTGAAGCTACACTTCTGTAATAAGCTATGGTTTTAGTACTTTTCTAAGAAATTTTGCTAATGCTAACGTCTTCACAGGTGTTTGCTGGAGCTGTTTTGTAGGATAGGCTCAGGTTTAGTTCCATATAGTTGCATTTAAATAGTTCACACTTCACTTTTTAAGGGATCATAAAACTTATGTTCATTCAAATCCTCACCTAGCTCTAATTAGGGAAGAAGTAACTGAATCATTTGTTTCTTGCATTGCAATGCTTTCCAAGTTATTGCTATCTAGGATAAAAACTGAACTCACCATTGATTTTGGGGTTAAAATTGAACTACTGCTATCTCGTTCGACCAAAACTTCAAAGTTAACTGTTTCGTGCTACTAGGATTAAAACTAAATTCACCATTGATTTATGGGTTAAAATTGAACTACTGCTATCTCGTTGGACCAAAACTTCAAAGTTAACTATTTCGTGCTATGAGGATTAAAACTGAACTCACCATTGATTTTTGAGGATAAAACTGAACCAATGCTATCTTGCTAAAATCACTTCAAAGTTCTGTGCTTGAGTAGATTAGCCCATTTAGTTTTCCTACTTTTAAATAGGTTGGATTAATCAGTGTCTTCTATGCTTGACGAATGACAATAGGCTTATGCTCTCCCCTTTACTAGGTGATCAGAGTGCCAGACTTGTCATTCTATCTGTTTAACCTCTAGGAGGGGCCTACCCTTGGATGCATGCTTGTCCAAGTGGGAATGACCCTAAGTGGTAATAGGCTAAAGCCAAGCCCTACCAAACCACTTAAAATAAATTGTGCTTGAGGTGAAAACTTCCTGCAACAAGTGCTGCAATGTTACACCGATGGCCAACCTCCCCCAAAACCCTCACAGGTGCAACCCTTTGAGGCTGGGAGACTCCACAACAGAGAGTAGTGCCGCTATATGTGTAACCACTTGAACGGTTGCCCACATTAAATACATCTTGTTCTAGTGGCCAAAATCCCTTGTAATCCATTTCTAGCCTAGGATCTTTGTGCTTGCTTTTGTTTAGTTTAGTCCAAAATAGAGTCGAAAAAAACCACAAAAATAATGAAAAACTATAAAATATTCTTTGTGCTTGCTGTGTTTTCTTGCTGTTAATTCATACCATCAGACCAACAAGGCCTTTTTCCAGTAAAGAATACCAAAAACAATAGAAAAATCCAAATTTTTGCCAAAAAACCCAAGCTGTGCATTTACCCATTTCTGTTGCGCATTTGTATCGACTTGCTATGCATGCATGTAGACTTGCTGTGCATTTATAGACTATTGCTGTGCATTTATATTTCACCAGTACTGCACATATACTGCAACTTACGACACATATGTTCATTTCTGCTACACATTTGTTTCTACGCATACACGATAGTGAGCACTTGCCCTATATTTGAGAAATTATTTTTACCTATTCGGAGCACCCATTTTAGCCTAGCTTCACTTTCTAAGATCAAATTCACCCTTGCAGTCAGTCTTCGTCCGTTTCACCCAACTCTCTCTCTCTTTTGTCAATCGTCCCATTTACTTTTTGTCCACACCCCTCTTGTCCCAAAGTAAGTTTATCCCATCCCAGTTCGACATAGGTCCTTTCTTCATATCATTAGTGAATTCACGTAAGTCTAGTAGGTCACAGTACCTTTGCTAGTAGTCTTGTTGAAACAACTAGTCCCTACACAGTAAGACAGGTACCGGCTACCCTTACTAGTGGCTACCGTCATGTGTCAACCATCTTACTTGAAGTCATTGAGCAAGAAAATCCTTTGTCCAAATCTTGCCCTAGGTATCCCATTCACAATAGTCTCAATTGGCACCTTGCCATAATTTCTAATCCTAGTCCACTCCATCCCGCATCACCTTGCATGGTCCTTACTTGATCCCAGTACAAAAAGCAAATAGAAATGGCCGGCTCATCCAATCACATCTTCCCACCTCAGGATGGTGATGAAGAAATTTCTCATGAAGAATATGAAGTGCACATCCAAGATAGAAAATTCCAATGCCTAATAGAGAAGGTGCTCCAAGAAGACCCTCATAAGTATTTCCATCATCTTACTAGCCTTGGAATCAAACTCCCTGCAGACTTTGATATCAATACAATCATGGAAAATTTAGACAATGATCATGAGAGGGGTACAAATGACACAGTGCCGCATGCAAATGATGGAGGAAAGAAACCCATGGAGCAAAATAGTCCTATGGAAGACATGAGAAAACAACTCGAAAGTCTAAAACAAGAAATGTCACACCTCAAAACGGGTGCCAACACTAAGAACTACTCCTTGGAAGATATAGCACCGTACCCCTTTGACAAAAGTCTAGACATGAGACCATTCCTCTACAGGTTCGAGGTGTCAAAGTTTGATAAATACAAAGGAAAAGGGGACCCTAGAGATCATATCCGGGAATTCAATGCAGCATGTTTAGAAGTAGCTCACAACGAGACCTACTTGATGAGACTATTCCCAAGATCTTTAGGTGGTCAAGCTATGGATTGGTTCTTGCGTCTCCCACCAGGAATCAGAAGTTTTGATGAACTTGTCAATAAATTTATAACGCACTTCTCTTACAACATCAAACACGAGGTATCTATGCTAGATCTATGCAACACCAAACAAAAGAGTGGTGAGTCATTCACCACCTTCTTACAATGATGGAGACAACTAGTTAGTAAGTGTTCTTATGATATGCCTAAGAAGCAGCTATTAGAGATGTTTGTCCACAACCTAAACACTAATCTTAGCTATCAAATACAGATACAATGCCCTACATCATTCACAAAGGTCATTGAAATGGGCTTATTCATCGAAAAGGCTATGATCACTAAAGGAGCTATCAAGCTATACAAGGACACACCTACTTCCAATTACACAGCGGATAAATCAAAGTTTTGGACCAAGAACAAGAATGTGGTCAATGATGGGGTAGTGGATGCCAAGGCGGAAACTCCCAAGTAACAACCCATATTCACTCTCAAGGGAGAAACAAACAATGGTACACTCAACAAACCACCCTCTCAGGAGCCCAGACCTTGGTTCAGTTCAAATCCAAGGAGAAAATTCACACAATTGGGTAAGTCCCAAGAATCTGCACTAAGGAAGTTGTTGGCTAACAATGAAATTTCTCTACCGCTAACAAGTGATTACGAGCCTATAGTCAAACCTCCCTACTAGAAGGACATAGACTATTGTGAATATCATCATGGAAGGGGGCATACAACTAACAACTGCATCCACCTCAAAAATGTCATACAAGATGTGCTAGATCAGAACCAGGGAGGGTCACAATAGCATACCTCCAATGAATCTCATGTGGCCTACAAGGATCCACTATTGAATCACAATAGGCCGTATAACAACAACGGTCACAACAACAACAACAACAAATACAATGGCAATAACAATAATGACAACAATCACAATAGGCCAAATCAGAACAATAGGACTAGTAATGCCAACTATGCAAGTGTGCCATTTTACTACACCATAAACTGCATTTCTAAGAAAATCCCACAGGTCAATGTCATATCACCCAACCAACAACCAGGACCTAACAGAACTAGTTGTAGTATAATTACCCGCAGTGGTAAAGTCATGCTCAATACTGCCCCTCCAAGTTCATCACCATCTCCATCCAACTTTCGTCAGTGCAATGTCATCGACTAGTTACAAAAAACTCTGGCTCACATTTCTATATTGGAGCTATTGCGTCTATCTCCTTCTCATAAGGAGATTCTTGAGAAAGCCTTAGTGGAAACCACTGTCCCCACTAATCTGGCCCAAGAAAAGTTCCAAACCATGGTAGGCAATCTGACATCCTCCAAGTCCATATCATTTACTGAGCAAGATGACCTCTCTGTATCCCAACCTCATAACACCCCCTGCACATTGTCGCATTCATACACAAACACCACATCAAGAGGGTTCTCATTGATGGGGGTGCTGGTTTAAATATTTGCACATTAAAGCTGTCCTTGTACTAGGGTTCTCTAAATAGGCAGTTGATCCAAGGAGGAAAATTACCATCAAAGCATATGACAAGGGAGAAAGAACCACAAAGGGAACAGTTGTCCTACCCATTCAAGTGGGACCAGTAATAAAAGATGTGGTGTGTCAAGTCCTTGATCGGGAGCTCGCTTAAAATATCCTACTAGGGAGACCATGGATTCACGTCATGAAGGCTGTCCCCTCAACCTATCATCAATGCATTAAGTTCCCGCACAATGGCAAGCAAGTCACCATTCAAGGCGACCTTGACCCCTACCAACACTACAATTCTTTTCGTGCAAAACCTGAATGTGTCATACCCAATAATAGGGCATACATTTCCCCTCCCCCGCGACAAGACCATACCGCTGAAGCTTCCTCCTCAAAACCCAAAGAGCAAAAGATTACCATAAAAGAAACTGGGGTGGGAGAATACTCAATTGAGCACAGTCTCAATCTTGCCAAGCTACCTTTGTCTCTGAGATCTATTGGCCAACCCAAACATTTTCCAAAGCCATCTACTCCTCCTGTAGCTCCCACAACTCCCTTTGTAAAATGGGGGACCTTATCTGATGAAACAAAGGAGCGAGATCTCCTACAATGGATTTATACTGAAGAAGAAAACACACCCCAAGATCCACCTAGACTCCGAACAGAACTCTATGGGTGAAGTGAGACTATTCTACATAGGATGGGATATGAAGGACAAGGCCCCATCGGCCTCAGAAAAGAAGGAATCATTGAACCTATTCAACCTTCTTCATCCTCATCGGCTAGAAACACAAGTGGCCTAGGATACAAAGGCAAGAGTAAAGCCAAAGAAAATGCATGTCTTGTAGAAACAATCCAACCACTCCAAGTGGACAGTGACACAGATTCAAATGAGTATGAGTGGGACGAGCTGACAGAGCACTCCTACGACGACAAAGATGTCGACACCATCCAAACTCTTAGCCCCTATCATGAGGGACAAACACAACAGAATAGACCACTAGAGTCTGATTTGCCAATCCCTGAGATTATGGCTTTTGAGGAAAGTTTAAATTCCATTGCAGTAAACAACTTGGAAGAAATTACCATCCCAACCACAATCCCCACCAATGCTCCTAACATTTCCATTCACACCATCAATGAATCAGGTCTATCATCTAACTCCCTTCCCCTCTTGCACCCTGAGCTTATTAACTAGGATCTGCAAGGAACTCCCCAATTAGATATGTTCCAAAATGACGATGCTTACATTGATTATATGGAACCTAGGGACCACTTGCCCAGGGGAGATCATAAAGCTAGTTTTGCTATTGAACTAAATACCGTGGCTTACTTCAGGGAGGGTGCCAAGCCTTCCAGTCTCAAAAATATCAAGATAAAAAATGGATCTGACAGTGAAAACTTCCTGGTGGCAGTGTTAGATCACAAAATAGTAAAAAGAAAGGACGTATCCGAAGGTGAAAACCTAATTGTGGCACCTGACGATGGAATGCTTGACACTCTCCCTGGTGATATGTACCAGGAAAGGTCATAGATTGTTGTGGAACCAATAGAGCCAGTGAATATTGGAACAAAAGAACAGCCCAAGATTATCCACTTTGCCAAATCTCTTACACCACCAGAGAAAACCAGGTTTGTACCATTCTTTAAGAAGAAGAGAGGCAGCTTTGCTTGGTTGTATGCAGACATGCCGGGTCTAGACCCAAACTTAATTCTACATCATCTGCCATTGGATCCAGGAGTAAAACCAGGAGTAAAACCAGTAAAGCAGAAGCTGAGAAAGATGCATCCTCATATAGCACTTTTGGTCAAGGAACTCAAGAAATTGCTAGATGTGGGGTTCATCAGAGCCATAGATTACCCAGAATGGATATCCAACATTGTGCCAGTGTCTAAACCGAATGGCTGAGTTCGACTATGTAATGATTTTTGAGACTTAAACAAAGCATGCCGCAAGGATGATTTTCCATTTCCAAACATCGATATCATAGTTGACCTAACTGCAAGACATAGAATGCTATCACTCATGGATGGATTCTCAGGGTATAATCAAATCAAAATAGCACCAGAGGACCAACACAAGATAGCTTTCACTTGCCCATGGGGCACCTTTTGCTAGAATGTCATGCCATTTGGGCTGAAAAATGCAGGTGCTACCTATTAGTGAGCTATGACAACTATATTTCATGACATGATGCATGTAACCATGGAGGACTATGTTGATGATATCCTAGCAAAATCTCTCACAAGAGACTCACACCTGGATGTGCTAGAAAATGTCTTTCGAAGATTGGACCAATTCCAAGTCAAGATGAACCCAAAGAAATGTGTGTTTGGGGTAACTTCAGGCAAGCTACTAGGCTTCATCATGTCAGCCAATAGAATAGAGGTGGACCCAGCCAAGGTCAAAGCTATAATGGACATGCCACCACCCAAGACTCTATCTCAGTTGAGATCACTACAGGGCAAGCTGCAGGCCATCCGCAGATTTATACCATAGCTGGCAGACAAGTGCCAACCATTCAGTCATCTCCTGCACAAGAACATTCCATTTAAATGGGATGAGCGATGTGAAGAGGCATTCAACAAGCTAAAGGAGTACCTTATGAATCCACCCATTCTTATGTCTTAAATCCAAGGAAAACCTCTAATTCTCTACATATCTACTACACCCACCGCTCTTGGAGCTCTGCTAGCACAGCAAGATTACAAGTACAAGGAAAGAGTTGTATACTACATCAGTCGAACCTTAGTGGGCTATGAGTTGCAATACTCACAAGTAGAAAGGTCATGTCTCACGGTAGTTTTTGCTTCGCAAAAACTCTGACATTACATGCTTGCACATCTAGTAAAACTCATTGCAAAAATTGACCCACTAAAGTATCTCCTCAGCAAAGCAGCTCTCACAAGTCACCTAGCCAAATGGGTAATGCTTCTCAATGAGTATGACATCAAATATGTGGACAAAAAAGTAATCAAGGGACAAATCATAGCTGACCAACTAGCAGATGCACCATTACAAGACAACAAACCCATGCAATTTGAGTTTCCAGACGAATCCCTATTCAATGTGTCAACATCTTCATGGCAACTCTACTTTGACGGGTCTTACACAAACCATGGATCAGGGGCAGGTATCCTATTTATTACCCCTCAAGGTAACACAATTCTAAAGTCTTACCGTTTGTTATATCCGTGCACCAATAACATAGCGGAGTATGAAGCCTTGGTAATTGGTCTCAAGATGGCAACTAAGTGGAAAATCCAAGAACTACATGTCTATGGTGATTCCCAGCTTATAATCATTCAAGTCAATGATGAATACCAAACCAAAGATGAAAAGGTCATCCCATACAAACGGATGATCAACGACTTCAAAGAGCACTTTGGGACCATCTCCTTTGAGCAAATACCTAGAATTGAGAATAAAGTAGTAGATGTAATGGCTACCATAGCCTCTCTTCTGGAAATACTTGAAAATGAGTCACGGTATGAGTTCTTAGTAGAAACTATCTGGCAACCAGCATATGATCTCCTTGAGACCCATTCCATCTGCCTTCTAGTTGGATATGATTCACCTTGGTACAGTAAGACTTACACTTACCTCAAGGACAATGTTCTCCCACCTGACCTCTCTTCCAACCAAAAGCGAACTTTCATATGACAAACCTCTCACTACATCATAGTTGGTACCCTTTATCGATGTGGTCTAGATGGTACTTTGCTCCGTTGTTTAGAACAAGAAGAATCCATAACTGCCTTGAAAGATGTACATGAAGGGATCTGTGGAACACACTCCAGTGGTCCTTCCTTAGCCAAGAAACTCATGCGTTTTGCGTTATTTCTGGCCAAACATGGAAATGGATTCATATCACTTCATCAAAAAGTGCAAACAGTGCCAAGTACACAGGAACCTGATCCATGCACTTGCTCAAGAGTTGAGACCCTTAACAACACCCTGGCCCTTTTGCCAGTGGGGACTTGACCTTGTGGGAAAGATTCACCCACCCTCTTCCAACGGCCACAAATTCATCATAACCGCCACTGAGTACTTCACAAAGTGGATTGAAACCGTTCCCCTAACCACCGTCATAGGCAAGCAAATTTCCTCTTTCATCCTGAATTACATTATCTGTAGATATGGCATTCCTTCATCCATCATAATAGATAATGGAAGACCATTCAAAAATTAGGATGTCTAAGAACTCTGTGAGTGTTTCAAAATCCAGCATCGTTTCTCCACTCCATACTACCCTCAAGGTAATGGCCAAGTTGAGGCATCGAATAAAACCATTCTAAAAATCCTAAAGAAGACTGTCAATGATACTGGTTGTGATTGGCATGTCCAACTCAATCCTGCTCTGTGGGCCTATAGAACCAGTATATGCACTCCCACAGGTGCTACACCATATGCCCTTGTCTATGGTTCAGAAGCCATCCTTCCCATTGAAGTTGAATTACCATCCCTTAAGGTTTTGCTAAAGGGTCTCATATTAGATGAGGAATACAGGGTCTCTAGGTTACAAGAACTAGAGCTACTAGAAGAAAGGTGACAGAAAGCCTTTGATCATCTCAAAGCATATCAATAGATGATGTCAAAAAGCTATAACCACAGGGTTCGTCCAAGAATCTTTAAGGTTGGGGACATCATTCTCAAAGAAAACCCTCACAATCAACAAGACAGAGAAAAGAAAGGTAAGTTTGAACCAAACTGGCTTGGGCCCTATTTGATTGTAGTAGCTTACAGATTGGGGGTATCAGTTGGAAATGTCAAAGGGAGAACTATTCGATGACCCAATCAATAGCATGCATCTTCACTAGTTTTATACCTAGGAGAATCCCAGTGCAAGGGGGGCACAAAAATACAAAAAAATTCAAAAAATAAAAAAAATACAAAAAAATAAAAAATGGAACAAAAGCAAAAAGTCAAAAAATTAGAAAAGTGAAAACCTGGCAAATAGGCGCCTTGGATAGGTATCATGATGAAAACCTGGCAACTAGGCGTCATGTTTACTTTCTAGCTTCTCGTGCAAATAAAAACAAGTGATGAAAACCTAGTAAACAGGTGTTACTTGTGATAAACCACCTTCTCCATCTCTGAGGATCGAACCACTTTGAGTTCACTTCTTCCTTCACTCACTTCTCATTCGACCCATATCTATCCCATAATAAACACCTGGCAGTTACCTATCATGGCTTGATAACTCTCCCTCTTTGTGGCCTTGTCAACCAAGGTTTTGTCCCATATCATCTCTTCAGTGTGAGCCTAGCATAGTGTCTCTCATCAGTTTCCATGGTCCAGGTCCATGAACTACATTGCCTCTACATCGTCACGTAGGCAAGGCCATTATCCCAATGTGCCCTGAGGCTTTCCATTGTCCCATCTGTTCCATATCTTGTCCTTCTATCCAGTTGAGTCCAACTCCACTTCCTCTCGCCTAGGTCTTAGGTCCATTAGGGTTTACCCCGAACTACGTTGTCTCTGCGTCGTCACATAGGCAAGGCCATTTAGCAATGCACCCCTAAGGCACTAGGTCAGTCCCTTAGGGTCCATCCCACCAATAAAGATTGCAAGATTCTCTTCTCACCAAGCAAGCAGGTGCAAACAGAACCTACACTCCAAGCAAGAACCCTGACTTTACGCAGCTTAACCTATTCAAATGCAAGGCAAAATAACCGAGGCCTTCTAAATGATTTTACTTGAATTACAGCATGAAATAAACACATCTAAATACAAGAATGTTTTGTGGATTGAAATCATGGTTAAGTTATAGAGTCTTGATTTTTGTTATCATGTCCTCCTATGCTACTCAAGGATGCCAAAAGCTAGAGATGCTATGATGAAGGCATGATAATTTTCTTTGTTTGCTATCTGTGGATTACACTTTAGTAATGTAACACCTTGTCTAAGGACATGATCGACAAAAGATCATCGAGGACATCAAAGTTCTAACATGAATGGGGGCAATCCTTGTTTGTTGAAATGCAAGAAGTATTCAGGTCATCTAGATTCAATTTTGACTAGATGCTTCTATTGGCTTGCTAAAGTAAAACCCATGTAAGCAGTACTCAGGTCATCTTGGTTCAATTATGCCTAGATGCTTGTATTCACTTACAACATTTCAGATAAAGTACCAAAAATAAATTTCCCAATGATGAAATAAAGCACTCTAAAAGCAAAACATCCATCCTATATCCATATACACATCCCTGCATCCATATCCCTACAATCATTAGTACTCGAACTATGCAGAGTAACAATATCAAATGAAGTTTCTAAGTCTATCTATACCTAGTCACTCTGTCAAAACCATTCTTCTATCCATCATCCTTTCATTCTTGTGTCGATAGCATACATTTGGACATCACAAAAATAAAGCATATAGGAGCATCTCATATCACATTTAGAGCTAGTCATGAACATGATTAAATTAGTTGCACACATAATACAATGCATTAGGTCATCCATATATCATCATCATATCGCATCAAACAACAAAGTAATAAAAAACATAGCTAAGTGCATCATATCCAAAGGTCGCGTCATCATATAGAAATCATGTTGCATTTGTTTACATATCAGATCAAACACTCATGTCACATAGGCATTAGATCATATAGACATCACATAGCATCATATCAAAAGTATCTCATATAACATCAGATAGAACATCTACATCTGCACATGCATCGCATCATACAATAGAAGTGAATCATCATCTCATAACATATGCAATAGATCATAAGGCTACATCATCATATATACAATCATAAAAAGAGGTCCAAATGTACAATATCATCATCTCTCTCTAAATCAAAATGTCATATACAATAGGCATCCAAAAGGATGGTGATACATGTCCCAAAAAAGTACAAAATCTGGCACAAGTCTACCCCTGCTACTATGAGCCACCACTGCCAGCCCCTGACCATGATTGACCTACTCTCTAAGTAGCTCTTGACTGACTCTTGTAACTTGAAGTCCTCTGGCTCGCTGGCACTGCCCCATAGTATAAGCCCCGATAGTACTGTGCCTATGACTATGCTCTGGCAAGCTCTGCCTTCACCTATGCTAACTGTGTCTGTAACTGGCCTACCTGTGCCTGTGCTTGCTACAGCTGCCCAACCAAAAAGGAGCTAGCTGCATCTGTCCCCATGGCTGCTACTGCAGTGTCCCACTCCACATGGATAACACGTACCTGTGCATCTGCCATATCCCTCTCACGGGTCAACCCCGTGATAACTACTACATCTATCTCACATCAGCCGTCGGCCCTCCTCAGCTATGCCCACAGCTCACTCACCTATCCCCTCAGGATAGCTATCTCCCTATCATGCACCTCTACCTATCCTAGCCCCTGTGGCTAGGGCACCTGTTGTTGTGCCACCTACTGGGGTGGCAACATCTATGCTTGCTGCTGTGGTACCTGCTGGGGTGGCGGCATCTGCGCCTACTGCAGTATCTGCTCCTGTGCAACCTATCTTGGCACTACCTGCTCAGCCTAAGCTACCCTCCTCTGCTATCTCAACCTCTCTCCATCTCCACCACCCCATCCTTCGCAACCCCGTCCTCCTCTCTTCCCCCGGCCAACCTGTCCCTCCTCCTCTGAATTGGCCTCATCAATACGAGGCACCAACATGCCAGGTCCTAAGTACCTCAGGAATGGATGTGCTGTCAACCAATCCTCATAGTCCTGTGTAACCCCGGCATCTGCTATCTCTATCCTCATGTCCCATGCCACATAAGGAGTCTGCCGGAACTCTGCTAGGGGCTCCTCATATGAAGCCATCAACCCCCATCGGACCCTCTCTGCATGTGTCCGTGTGAACAATGCCTATCCCTGTGGCATACCCTATCGCCTGCCAAACTGTCTCAAAACTCCGCCTACCATCTCTCTCTCTAACATATGCCATGTCCAGCCTATCAACCACCTTGTCTGGAAGTAGTAGGGCAGCTCATCTCCCTCGTCCTCCTAGGGTTCGCAATCCAGATATGGTCGCCAGATGACCACATCTACACCATCTAATGTATGCCTCTAGTACTCCAACTTCCCCAGCCTGTGCTGGGAAATCACTCCTGCATAGCCATAACTATATGGCTCTCCTCACTACCTAGCAAATACACATATCAACCTCATCACCACTATGTGCTCCCATAGCCAAAACTATAGTAGTAGAACCCCAGCTGATAGACTCGTGCTGTGGTGATACACCACCTGGTGTATGTCATTATACAGGTGAGCTAGTACGCAAAACCCCCATGCATATCAGGTGCCCTCAGTCAGCATCCGCTCCATGATCCCGCCCCATCCAATGGGGAACCCATGTGATCTCCTATCGGGGCATACAATGCCTCTGATCAATCCAACCATGATCCCAGGGAAGTAGTCATAGCAGTCATATATGTCATGCCAAGGGATAACCTATCTAGCCAGCTCAGGGTCATCAAACACTCGCCTGCACTCTGCGAGTCCCGCATCCCGCTGCACATCATACTCTACCAACTCACCCTGAATGGGTAAGTGCAGTATCCTGTAGATGTCCTCTAGTGTCACAGTCATCTCGCCAGTCAGAAAATGGAAGGTCCCATCCTCACTGTGGAATCTCTCCACAACAACTATCAGTAATCCATGGTTCGCCTGCACCTCGGGCATGAAGCAAACGTAGTACAATCCCATGGCACCAAGTGCCTCTCTATTGATCTCGGTAAGCATATACCTTTGCAATAGAGGCATAGGGAACATCTCCCTAGACTGCAATGTCTCTCGTATATCCTCCTGCAAACACGCAAAGCAAGGTGTCAATCTAAAGCTGCATTTACCATACTCAACATATCTACTGAACTATGTCAACTAAACTTAGCATTTCAAATTGATCAAAACAGTACACTACATCTCTTGACTAGATTCTTGCAATCTCGGAGATAGCTCATCAATTGACATGTCAAACAGGATGCTCATCGAGTCAATATTGCTAAGTAATTTGCTCTCTGAAGCAAATGTACCACTACAGGTGGTACAAGCACCATTTCTTTACCAATGCACCACTTCTAGTATATGCGCCGCTAAAATTAGCATATGCGCTGCCAAATAATATATGTGCCGTTACATTGTACATATGCACAAGATCAGCATATGCGCTACTACAATCAGCATATGCACTGCCTAACCACAAAAGCACCGCCAAAATGCACAAATGCACAGTTTTAACATATGCACTGCCAAATTGAACATATACGCTACAAAACTACAGATGCGCCGTTTCACGCAGCATATGCACCGTTCTGTACTTCGGTGCATCTGTTTGACCTATTTTCTACATGCATTTATGACACCCTAATTCGACTCTAGGGAAAGTTTTTTGAAGCACATACCGGGGGTCTTGCCTCTGCTGGCCCCCTGAATCGATGGACTCACTCAAATTAGTGCTTCTCGCGCGGAATATCAGCTGCTCTGGTGGCCATGCTGCTCCAAGGTTGCTCTAAGCTCTCTATCTCCAATCTAAATCAACCAAGTGTACAAATGACTATTCTTGTGGACTCAACTCCCATTTATAGCCTCCAAACCCTAATTCTGGCTAGGTGATGACTGTGACTACTTCCCGCGCCTGTTTTCCCTCTAGTTTTCTTCCTGTTTCCCTGAAATGAGTCTTTTTTCCTCTAAACCTAACCTACCCCCTTTGTCTTCATGAGATTGTCCATCTCACAGTCTTTTGCCCTTTTCTCATCCAATCTCCTGAGGGGGCATCCTATCATCATTAAACTTGTACCGGGGGCAAACTGGGGCATGTATCACTGTCAGACTATCGATTTCTTTGAAGCAATGCTGTAAACAACATTGCATCAAAGAGGGGAAAAATGTATACACCTAAAAATGACGTGATTCATCCTAAATAAATATTCTAAATATTTATTCCATTCTTCTATTAATTAAATAAATATTCTAAATTTATTTAATCAATTCACTGTTCCATAATTAAATAAAATCTATTTATTTAATTAAAATTCTTCTAAATGTCCTACACAATTAAATAATCATAAATTATTTAATTAATCCAAATTCCTCTATCCTAAGTTCTAAATTCCAAAAATCCACCTCATACTTACACCTCACTTTTCCACCTGACCTTATCCACCTCATCGGGTTGCACATGTAATTAAATATATTAAATATTTAATTACCTATTTTCCCCCTCACCCACATGTCCTATTTCTTTTCAAATCAAAAGTTAGTTAACTAATCAATCAAAAGTGTTAACTAACCAGTCAATTTAGTTAATCCCTCAATCAATTCAGTCAATTCCATAATCCATTCTTCCAACTGACTAATCAAGTCTATTAACTGATCAGTTAAAGGAGTTAACTCTCCAATCAATGTTGTCAAATCCCCTCTTTCATGATAGAGATGAGACACTTGTCATATTTCTACTGGTTGCACATTCCTCAACCATTCTCAGCCATTGATCTTCATATCTCCTCTCAACAGTTGATTCCCATTCCTCTGAGTCTATAAAAGAAGCTTCATCCCTCCATTCTAATCATCCAGGTTATTTGTATTATTACTTTGCAGAATTCTACCTACGTGCCTTTGGCACCCCCAATACTATTTGCTTGAGATCACACTTTGCTTTGAAGCTCTACTTCACAACATTATCTATCAACATAGCCATTTAATATCGACATCCTACAACGCAACTAAAAGAGTGCACTCACTGGGGGCCTACTTCATCAGTAAAGGATGGTTGTAATAGGCGAACAATAGAAGCTTTGAAATAGGGAAGGTTTGCATTGTGTTCTTCATTGCTTCTTTCCATTAAATCTTTCTTGTTTTCATTATTCTATTGATGTTTGGGTTTTTTATTATTCATTTGATTAAACCACATTTTACCCTTACACAATTAACGAGGACTATAATATCAACATAAGTCAGATGTCTTCATACAAAAAATTATGTAATTGTTATCTCTATAATCTTTACATCAGATAATGACTCTATAGGGAGTTGTAGCTTCCTAGGGAGTGACCCTAAAATTGTATTTAGGGAGTAGTAGCTTCCTTGGGTTGTAGCACTAAAACAAAGTTGTAAAACTTTATACTAGTGAGGATTAAATATTGTGAGCTAACACACCATGATTTTTCCCATTTTGTGTTCTCCACATAAAAAATCCTAGTGTCATTATTTTAATTGATTTGATGCATGCTTTACTTTCAATTCTTCAAGCATTTTTATTTTAATCCAAAATGAAGTTAATTTTTGTATAGACTGATTCATTCCCCTTCTCAGTCTTAGGATGTGTTCAACACAGGGACCATAATGCAGAAGTGAGACTCTATTGACAATGTCAAAGAAGTCCTTGCCCCACCAAGGATGATATCTTCTAGTTTGACAATTGGGGGTTGCCTCAATGATTCCATGGCTTATATATCCAATGGATGAGGATTGAACGGTGGGGAGTTGTGTTACCTTCCTAGAAACCTATGATATAAGCTTGATTATGAGACAAAGAGGGGATATCTAGTCATAACTGCATGGGACAAATTTTAACCAATTGGAACATTTTGGAACATTGTTGTGAATCTTTACAAAGGAATTGGATAAAAGAAAATGTCCACCAATCAAAGTAAGGATGTAATTTCCCAAGTCAAAAGTATTAAATGCATTGTAATTGAAAAGTTGTACTAAGGGAAACATAGCCAACATAGTTTGCCTATATATAGGGTTTCCAAAGTGATAGTAGAGAGAGGAGGATTCACTTTTGATCCATTCCAAAGTTCTTCTCTAGGTTTTGGATACAAGGTATCCACATCTTGAAGAGTAGTTTCTATGACATAATAAGTGTATTGTCAAGAACTGTAGAACAAAATGTTGTTTGCATATGAATAAATTCTTGTTTGACAATTTTTCAATTCAAATTGAGTAATATGAATAACACTACATGTCTATGTTTCTTGCAATTGTCTCCTTAAATGTATGCATTTATTTTGTGAATGAAGGAATCAAGGGTTTTGGATTTCACCTATGCACATTTGATGTATTGAATGTCTTACTTACTGCTTTTGATCAAGAATTGGATTAAATATGCTTTAAGAAAGACATAGGAAGTGATGTATTACATTAGGGATCATTGAAGAAGATGTTGCAAGTATGTGCTAATCGGTGTTGTCATTGATGTCGACATGTTTGTGTTGTCATTGGTGTCAACTGTATCTTCTGATGAAGTTGGTGTTGTTTAGTTTTGTTTGATTTAGTTGCTTTGCTAAAAGGTGGTTTGGATGCCTTGTATAAATGCTAAGAGTGTTGAGAATATGCCTATGTAGTTGGGTTTCCAAGTTCTTTTGAGAAAATTTGAATAATATTAAAAATAGTGTGTTAAAGGAGTCTTCTAGCTTAAAGTATACCATTGCTCAAGCTTTTGCTCTGTATTTCTTCTATGTTGGAGATCTGATTGTGCAGTTTGGATATGTTGTTGAGAAGTGGTGTAAGATGTTAAATCTAGAATTTGGTGCTCCAAAACACTGTGAAGTGAAACTTATGTTCACCAGTTTGAGAACAAAATTTGGTAGTGTTTCTGATTTGTGCAGAGGTGTCTGGGAGAAAGTATTTTGCTCCACATTACTCCGCAGAGTTGTTTTAGGTGTTGCAATTTGGGATTTAATACTATAAGGTCCTTATCTACATTCTATCTTGAAGGTTTGTGGTATGATGCTCTGAAAAGAAAGTTATTGTGTAGAAAAGTTTGACAGTGTTGGTTGTGAGCAGACAGTGAGCCTTCTTCAAGTGAAAGTTGTTGTGGATGAATTTGTTGATTTATAGGTGACCTCAAGTTGTTCATGGATGTTTCCAGAATGTGTTAAAGCTCTAGGCATGGTCCAAAAGTTATGGTTGTGATTGCGGAAGCATGTGATGAAGAATCCTCTATGTTTACATCATTTGGCTTACCTAGAAGTTTGCACTGATTGAGGAGTTGATTTAATGATTATGTGAGTGTTGTTTAGTGTGTTTAGATAGATTTGGGTTTGAGCTAAGGCTTAGAGTCATTCTCCTTCATTCCCTTGCATCGTGGAATGTTTAGATCTAGACCTAATTTAAGTTTTACATGTTTACCGACCTTGGAGACTATTTAAAGGATTGAAGATTGTGTTTCCAACCTTGAAGATTGTTTCAATGTTGATGTTGATATAAATAAGTGTTAAGTGTTCATGTGTGTGTGTGAAGATAGTATAGATGAAGTTTGTAATGTGAGGGTGATAAAAGGGTAGTAAGAGCTTTCATGAGTTAGAAGACTGGATGTAGTGAGTAGAAGGTGTCTACTAGCTTTCAGTATAGATATGAAGGTGATGGTTATTGTGCTTCATTGGAACTGAACCCATGCATGTGATAGATCTAATTTTATTAGTGAACCTTTTCTTCTTTCTTCTTTCTTTTTTAGTGGGTAGTGAGTTCCTTGCAGTGAACATTCATTTAATGGCAGTGAGCCTCTTGTAATTCAATGTTGCTACTACTTTATATTGTGAGCTAATCCTCACCATGGTTTTTCCCTTTTAGGGTTTTCCATGTAAAAATATGGTGTTATCTTATGCATGGTGTTGCTATGGTTAAGTTTCTATTATTTGATTTTCATGTTTAATCTCCATAACAAATTAAGGGTTTAAGTAAACTAATGTGGATGTGATTATGCATATGAGGGTTTCACATTTTTGATAGAATTGATTCACCACCTCTCAGTTGCCTTGTGCCTTCAACAATTGGTATCAGAGTGAGGTTCCTTTGAAGATAGCTTAATAGCTTGAGGAAGATCTAGGATGGCACACAAGAATGATATTCTCTTGTTTGATGGATTAGACTATGCACTCTAGAAAGTAAGGATGGACTCCTTTCTAATTTCTCTTGGTTATGAGGTTTGGACATGCGTCAAGTCTAATTACACTATACCTGAGAAAGGTATAAATACTAAAGATGAAATCAAAGCTACAGAAATTGATGGTAAGGAAAAAAATGCTCTCTTAAGTGGACTTACTAATTTTGAATTGGTGGAAGTTGTGGATTTGAAAACTGCTAATTAAATTTGGAAAACATTGGAAAGTGTTAATGAAGGAGACGAGAAGGTTAAAAAGGCTAAAATGCAGAATTTGAAGCTCACTTATGAGACTATGGGAATTTATGAAGATGAAAACATTACAAGTTACTTGTAGAAGGTGGAAGAAGTTGTTAGTGCCATAAAAGGATTTGGTGGTAAGATAGATGATAAAGAAGTGATATTGAAGGTACTTAGAACCCTTCCTAAAGCTTACAGTCATAAGAATTCAACTATTGAGGAATTACAAAATCTGAATCAGTTTACCAAAGAATGGTTGCTTGGCACTCTAACTACTTTTGAAATAAAAGAGTTTGGCACAACTAGTGGAAATACTAAAGATGAGATTGATTTTAAAGCTGGCAAAATAGAGAAGTCTATTGAATCAGACCTAGAAGACTTTGATGGAGTATAAGCTAAATTTGTGAGAAGAATGAAAAAGGGTACTGGTAAGTTTAGTGGTAAGTTACCTTTTAAATGTTTCAATTTTGGAAAAATAGGTCACTATGCTTCAAGATGTCTAGATAGAGTTATGAGAATTAGGAATAAGGGAAACAAAGGAAGGTTGGTCAAGAAAAACCACTATGCAAGTGTCTCTGGTGATAAATAAAATTTTGAAGATGATATTGATGATGAATGCTTATTTATTTCAATAAGAGATGATACTAGTTTTGCTAACTATGGAAGATGTCTGAAGGAAAGGAGTTTGGAAGCATGTGCTAACCCTAAAAGCACTGTAATATCTTCTTTTCATGCTAGGAGTGAAAACGATGACTAGGTCATTGACAGTGGATTCTTAAATCATATGATAGGTGATAAGAATAAGTTTATTAAACCTAAAAAATTTGATGGTGGATTAGTTAGGTTTGGTGGTGATGAAGCTGCTAAGATTTGTAGAAAAGGTTCAATCAGTTTTGATGGAAAGTATAACACTGACGATGTACTTTATGTCAAAGGTTTAAAGCATAATCTCTTGAGTGTTGGATAGATGTGTAGCAAAGGGTACAATCTTATGTTTTAGGGTGATGGGTGTGAGATCATAAAAGGCTCCAGAACATTAATTGCTACTGGAAAGAAGATAGGTGGAAATGCTTATCATCTCAAAGGTGGTGTTATTTACTGTCTTACATCTTAGATCAATGAGAGTTGGTTATGGCATAGGAGATTGTGTCACATCAATTTTGATAGCTTGGTAAGGATAAGTTTAGTTCAAGCTATGAGAGATCTGCCAAAGTTAACATAGCCTATTATTGTTGTTTGTAAGGAATGTTAGTTTGGAAAGAAAACTAGAAGAATCTTCAAAAGCAAGGATAAGTCATCTACTGGATTGTTGGAGTTGGTGCATACAAACTTGTGTGGTCCTACCAGAGTAAGGAGTTTTCAAGGTGATAGATATTTCATGTTATTTATTGATGATTTCTCTAGAATGACTTGGGTCACTTTTCTTAAGGAAAAATTAGAAGCCCTAGATAAATTTAAAGCATTTAAAGTAATGGTTGAAAATGAATTGGATATGAAAATCAAATGTCTAAGGTCTAACATAGGTGGGGAGTTTAACATGTTTTGTGAGAATCATGGGATAAAGAAGTATCTATCTAATCCCATAACTCCTCAACAAAATGGAGTGCTTGAAAGGAAGAACATGATTGTTCAAGAAGCTGCAAGAACAATGATAAAGGAAGCAAACCTACCAGAAGTTTACTGGAGAGAAGCAATTCATACTATTGTCTACATACAAAATAGAGTACAAGTGAAAGAAAATAAGACAAAGACTCCCTATGAGCTATGGTATGGAAGGATTCCCACTATTAAATATTTCAAAGTTTTTGGAAGTAAATGTTATATCAGAAAAGATGAAGAACTAGGAAAGTTTGACGCAAGAAGTGATGAATGTATTTTCCTTGGATACTCTATCAAAAGAAAATCTTACCGATGTTATAATAAGAGTCTGAGAAAGATTGTTGAAAGTGCTAATGTTAAGGTTGATGAATATATATAGAACTTTTCAAAGATTAATGGATATAAATTAGATGAGTCTTCTTGTGAAGAAGAAGAAGAAAAGACCAAAGAGAAGCAAGTGTAGGTTGAATCTTAAGAAACTCTAGAAATACAAGTACAAGTTGAAGAACAAGAAGCTCTAGAAAAAGATCCTAAAACTCCCAAATATGTGCAGAGGCATCACACCAAAGATTAGATCATTGGTGACAAGAGTAAAAATGAACTAACAAGAAGCAAAGCTATTGAAGAATAGGTAAATTAATGCTTACTTTCTAAAGTTGAACCTAAAATAGTAGTTGATGCATGCAAGGATGAGTATTGGATCACAGCTATGGAAGAAGAACTAATGCAGATTGAGAAGAATCAGACTTGGGAACTTGTCCCAAGACCAGATAAAAAGAATGTGATTGGAACTATGTGGGTATACAGGAATAAGTTGAATGAGAATGGAGAAGTGGTAAGGAACAAGGTAGGACTTGCATGTAAAGGGTACTCACAAGTGGAAGGAATAAACTACGAGGAAACCTTTTCTTTGGTAGGAAGAATGGAGGCTATTAGATTGTTTCTAGCCTTTGCAGCACATAAGGATTTCAAGGTATATCATATGAATGTGAAGTATGCTTTTCTAAATGGTCAGTTGGAAGAAGAAGTCTACATAGAACAACTAGATGGATTTTAGTTGTCAAACAAACCAAATATGGTATGCAGATTGAAGAAGGAATTGTATGGACTGAAGTAAGCTCCTAGAGCTTGGTATGCAAGGTTATACATATATTTGGTACAACAAGGATTCAATAAAGGGTCTAGAGACAGTGATTTATACATCAAGGTAAGAAAAGACTAAATCATGATTGTTGAGGTCTATGTGGATGACATAATCTTCGATGGAAATGAAAGTATGTGTAAGGTCTATGCAAATCAAATGTAGAAATAATTTGAGATGTCAATGTGTGGTTTCAATGTGTGGAGAGATGAACTTCTTCCTTGTCCTGCAAATCAATCAGACAAATAAGGGCATTTTCATTTCACAATCAAAGTATGATAGGGAATTGTTGAAGAAAGTTGGAATGGAAGATTCTAAACTTATTTGTACTCCCATGACAACTAATTGCAAACTAAGCAAGAATGATGAGTCCCCTAAGGCTAATCAGAGAAAATATAGATCAATTATTGGAGGATTACTAGACCTAACTATTACCAGACTAGATATCATGCATGTAGTCTATCTTGTGGCAAGATTTCAAGTAGATCCTAGAGTGTCACATGTAATGACAATGAAGAGAATACTCATATATTTGAAGGGCACTCCAGATCATTGTTTGTGTACCCCAAGATCAATGACTTTAACCCAAGTGCCTACATAGATGTAGATTGGGCTAGATGTGTAGATGACAAAAAAGTACAAGTGGTGGTGCATTCTTTCTTGGAGATAGAGTTGTATCTTGGCTAAGGAAGAAGTAGGACTCAGTATCTTTATCTACTGCAGAGGTAGAGTACATTGTAGCAACATCCTACTATACACTGGTGTTATGGACGAGATAAATCTTGAAGGCTATCAAATTTGAGTATGATGATCTAATTCATATCTTTTGTGATAATACCATTGCCATTAACATTTCAAAGAATTCGATGATGCATTCAAAGACAAAGTATATTTCAATTAGGTATCACTTTTTGAGAGAGAAGGTTGCAGAGAATGAAGTGACACTTGAGCGTGTGCCTACAAAGGATTAGGCTGTTGACATATTCACCAAGGATCTTTCTAAGGATACATTTGAGTATCTCTAGGAGAAGTTAGGGGTTATTTCATGTTCTTCTTTGAACTAGATGCATAAGGAGATGCATCAGTCCAATCTGATTCAAGATTCATTCTTTTATGGACTGATGATGGAGGCTACCTCTTAGGGGGAGCAGGTAAGGGTGTTAATGATTATTATAGATAGGGAGAGTATAAAAATAAGTTGAGGATAGTGCAAATATGTACAATATCACAATCAGAGGAAGAGTGTTTTGAAAAAACATGTCAGCCTTTGCCATTGATGTTAAAGGGGGAGAGAGTTCATGTGAAAAACAAAGGTAGAGGAAGAGAGCAAGATGTGTAAAAGAAAGGAGGAGAGTAAGATTAATGTAGAGTTGTTTTATGAAGGATTTTCACATCATATGTTTCCATTAATGAAAAAGGGGGAGATTGTTGCAATTATGTGCTAAGCGGTGTTGTCATTGATGTCAACATGTTTGTGTTGTCATTGCTGTCAATTGTATCTTCTAATGAAGTTAGTGTTATTTAGTGTTTTTTGATTTAGTTGCTTTGCTAAAAGGTGGTTTGGATTCCTTTTATATATTTTAAAAGTGTTGATAATATACCTATGTAGTTGGGTTTCTAGGTGCTTTTGTGAAAATTTAAATAATACTAAAAACAATGTGTTGAAGAAGTCTTCTAGCTTATAGTATACTGCTTGAGTTTTTGCTTTGCATTTCTTCTATGTTGGAGATCTAAGTCTATAGTTTGGATATGTTTTTGACAAGTGTTGTAAGATTCTAAATCCAAAATTTGGTACTCAGGATCACTATGAAGTGAAAGTTATGTTCACCAGTTTGAGAACAAAATTTGACAGTTTTTTTTATTTGTGCAGAGATGTCTGGGAGAAAGTATTTTTCTCCACATTTCTCCATATAGTGGTTTCAAGTGTTGTGGTTCCATATTTAATCTTGTAAGGTCCTTATCTACCTTCTATCCAAAAGGTATGTGGTATGATGCTCTAGAAAGCAAGTTATTATGTAGCAAAGTTTGAAAGTGTTGATTATGAGTAGACAGTGAGCCTTCTTTAGGTGAAAGTTATTGTGGATGAATTTGTTGATTTCTAGGTGACCTTAAGTTGTTCATGGATGTTTCTAGAATGTTTTAAAGATCTCGGCATGGTCCACAAGTTATGGTTGTGATTGTTGAAGCATGTGATGAAGAATCCCCTATGTTTACATCATTTGGCTAACCTAGAAGTTTTCACTGATTGAGGAGTTAATTTGATGATTATGTGAGTTTTGTGTAGTGTTCTTAGATATATTTGGGTTTGAGCTAAGGCTTAGAGTGGTTCAACTTCATTCCCTTGCATCATGGAATGTTTAGGTCCAAACCTAAATCAAATTTTGTATGTTTGCTAACCTTGGAGACTGTTACAAGGATTGAAGATTGTGTTTCTGACCTTAAAGATTATTTCTGTTGGTTCTCAAATTTTTAGTATCTAAAACCCAAAAAGGATTCCAAGCTTCATGATTATGTTGTGTAACTAATTTGGCCAACTGAGAGAATCAACCCAAGTGGTTAGGATTGTCTACACTTTAGGTTCTACTTTGCCCAAGTGGGTGTTACCTTATATTTCACCAATGAATAATTAGTCCTAAAATTTGTTGGTGACTTCAGAGAAGATTAAGGGATTTATGTAATTTTTTTCAATTAAATCATCTAATTCACTCTAATCCAAATTGGCATATGATTTGAATTAGATTTTTTTAAATTTCTATTCTACTATTATTCCTACTCCTACACAATAGAAAATTAAAATTGGAATTCTCAATATGATACAAGGAAATGATTCTGGAAAAGAAATGATTAGTACCTTTCTCAACAATTGAGTATTGGAGTCTATTCACAGAAAGATTTGTTCTTTGTATCTAGCCATAGCTCAAATTACTTGGCATGGAATTGTCTATGACTGGCATAGACATGCAAGATTATTATTAACTGGCTCTTCTTAATTATCCAAATTGAATCCTCCAAATTACAATGATCTATTCAATGAGATTTAATTCCTACTTGAGGAAACCCAATTAGATAAACCATCCAAAATAGAAAATGTGTTTTGAAGATCTAAACATATCTTTGATATGTTAATTCAAATAACAAGGAGAAACAAAAATAGAGACAACCAGATAAAGCATAACAAGAACATTCAACAAGCAATTGAGAACTAGATATATGGCACTAGAGAAATGTAGTTTGATTTTATCGATATATGTTTTAATCATAGGTGATGAGGTATAAACAACCTCATTTATTTGATGAAACAAATAACCTTTTTTGCATTGCCCAATCCCTTACTCTTGCCAATTTGTTTGTTTTTATAAGCAATATTTCTCTATTTTTAATAAAATGTTGTACAAATCTTTATTTCCTGAATTGATTGGAATTAGCTCTTAGATGTTGATATAATGGTATGTAGAGTTGGGTAATTGTGCAGGGTTAATGCATGGCCTCTGTGAGAGTGGACCTCATGCAGCTGAGGTCAAGTGCATCGGAAGTTGAGGGTGCCAGAAATTTTAGGCATGCATTGATTAAAGACTCTTTTTAGTTCTATATAATTCTGTTGGTTATCCAAGACATTATGACTCCACTCAAAGCATTTCATAGGTTATAAAGACATCAGTAGTTAAGGATTATGTTTTTCTATTATAAGACTTTTTCAAATGGCATTTTACCGCCATCTAGAATTTTGGAGTTCAAAAATAGTTTAGTTTTAGTTGGTTTCTCAAAACATGGATATATATATATATATATATATATATATATATATATATATATATATATATATATATATATATATATATATATATATATATATCATACTATGGGTGGATGAAAATCAATCTTTTCATTTTTTAGAATAATGAGAGTTATGTACTGCAATTTTTCTATGAATGCAAATAGTGTTCTTTTGAGTATTTTCTTTTGAGATATAAAGATCTGAATAGAGTTACCATGTTGCTGTGGAAATGATTGAATGTGATTTGAGTTAAAGGCAAATTTCTCCCAAGACCTGGCCACTCGTAGGATTGTAGAGTAGATAAGTATTTATGTTTTTGTGGATGTTTTGTTTGAGTTCAAGTTATTTTATGTTTTGTATTCTTTTGTTAACCTACAGGGTGTGTTGTTTAGGGCAATAGTTCTATAGCTATGTTTGTTTAAATACTTCTGGAGCCTCTGCTTTAGTTTAAAACTACTAATTACTGATAGATGAAAGTTAGAATGCTTGTGCAGTATAGAAATTGTCACCATTCAAGATCAGAGTAAAGTTACATATCTAAATTTCTAGTATAGCATTTATATGCTTTATAGTATAGAGTTTATATACTTTCTAGTGTAGAATTTACATGCTTTCTTATATAGAGTTTGAATGCTTTCTAGGATAGGATATCACTGCTTTTAGTTTAATATGTTGTTTAAGTTTTTCAAAGGAATTAAAAAATTATTTCTAAATGAGATATCCAAACAATACCCCCTATTGCATACAGCCTCGAACACTACCCTTGTCAATAAACTAATATTTTTCAACTAAAGTGTTAAAACCTCATGACATCCTGTCAGCAAGCCTTACAATGTCTCTTTCCATAATCAATTTCCCAGAGAGCTTTTCCCAAGGTCTTGGTTTCCTTCTTATAGGGGTGAAGGAAGCTACAAGCTTCAACCCTTTCACATTTGAAAATTGACTTTTCACATACCCACCCCTTAGTATTACCTATTACAATATATACTTTTGACAAGTCTTAAAAAGACCACCAAATATATTTTGTATACATATTGAAAATCATAAAATAATAAAGAGACAAAATAGGAGGACATCCAAGATTTGTTGGTGCCATGTTGATGCCAGCTTGATGTTCATTGCTCCTCTACATATTTGGCTTGCTCATTCCTTAGCTATGAAGTATTGTTGCTCCCATCTGTACACTCTGTAATCACTAGGCAACTTATATTCTTGGATCTAGAGCAGATTGGCCTAGTGATCTTTCCATCTTTTGTCTAGCAACACTTTGACATCAATGATGAACTTTTCATATCCTACATCCAAAGCAATTACTTTATCTAGAATGACATTGAAACTGAGAATGTTTATGTTGTCATCTTTTTTCAAGAAATCAATGACTTGAGAAACTGTCTGACCAAACTAATTGTTCCATGCATCAAGATCTTTGATCTATTTATCCTCTGTCACAATGGAAGGAATAAATTGGTGTTTGAAGGTGGCAAAAGAATCAATCTTTGCCTACATTTTTTGGCTTTCACCATTCACATACTAAATTTCATCCAAGATCATTTTCATCATCTTCTTTGTTGGCTTAAGTGCAGCAAGAGCACTTGGATATCTTTGTAGAACCTTGCATAATGTATGGAATGTATGGTGTGTAGGTTGCCATTTCTTGTACACTAGATCCAAAATAGAATGATTGATCTTCAACTGTTCAATGGCCTGAGACAAGAAAAAATAGCATTCGTGCACATCTCCCAACTTATCAACAAACCAATTTTACTCTATATTCCAAATTTTTCACAAACACCTCAAGAATTTTCAATCTGGCCTCATCCTTTGTCTTTTCATTTTACTTCTTCAAATCTTCAATTTCTTTTTCCAACTTCAAGTTCAATGCATTCAATTGATCAATTAGGACTATATTATCAATGGTTATTTGAGGAATAGGGGCTTGATATGGCACAATGGCTTGGCTTTGAGATTCACCAACCTTCAACTATTGCTTTAGTTTGACATTTTCCAAATATAGTCTATTGACTTCATCATTCATTTCAATTTGAGTTTTTTCATAGTCAAGCAAACTTTTCTCCATTTTTCTTACAGAAGCTTGTGTGAACATTGTACAGTGCATAGTAAGGGTGGTCGCTTCAAGTACTGATGTATCCTAAAATGTTTTCACCACACCTATTCCCTTCAGCTCTTGGACTACATCCAACAATCTTGGCTTGTTGGTGTTTTTTTGTGTGGCCCATATTGCTAGAATTTCTATTTTTGGGTTGAACCCAACACCACTGACACCATCCTCATAATCAAACTCATACACCATCATGATGTCATCTTAATTTCTCACTTGTTCCAACAAAAACATTTTCTTCAATTCAAGGTCAGGGATGATCAGCATATTACTCTTCAAAACCATTTGTCTAGCCTCATCAGGGCTGACATTTATTTCATCAATTTTTAAATCCTTGAAAGTTTGTGACACAATTTGATCATGCTAAGATTCATCTGTACCCATTTTATTTATCTTAACCTTTTCTTCAAATTCTTTCATCTTCATTTTGAGCCAAAAATCTTTGAATTCTGGGGTATTGATGAAATAATCATCCTCCATGAACCTCATAGAAGCCACAACCCTTTTATCTTCTTGTAATTTAGGCTCTCCTTGTACCTATTCATCCATTCCTTTTTCTATTTTGTGTGCTTATATTTCTTGACAAAAAAGGAGTTGATCAACTTCTTATTCTTCTACCATATGCCTTAAAATACTGGCCACCTCCTTAGTGTCACTAACTCCTTCAGTCATTTCATATGGAGCAAGTGGAGAGATATCACCAGTCTTTTGCCTTTTTGTAGGTGGTGGATTAGGAACTATAAGATCTTGTACTGACATTACATCTAGAGTAGGGTATTGAATCATGACTCCTGTTGACTTTTTATAGGGAGCTTGGTAGCCTTTTAGGCTCCTTCACAGACTTGTCATATATTCTTTCAAAATTATCAAGTATCAAATCCATTCTTTTTAATGGGTCCTCTCTTCAATAAAAAATCCTAAAAAAATAGGGTTTTCTTTTCTTTTGTCATCCTCAATCTTCCTCAAAATTTCCCATTTTCATTTTCTATTATACACCTCTCCAAAAGTGATGCCATTTTTTATCACATCCTCATCAAAATTGATTTGATGGGATATCCTCATCTTGGTGAGAATGACTTGTCTAACAAAGTTAATGTGACCCTCTAGATCACAAACCGTTTCTGTCCCTAATTTCAAAAAATGTTTAGCCTTCAAGTAGGTTTACAACTCCTTCAAGGTATCTGCACCAACGGACCATTCACTAAACACTATGGATTTGGGAAGAAATGTGCCCTTTTTTATTTTTTCATTACATATTTCTGCATCCATAGCATCTGCCACATGAATTCTAGAAATGCAACTTTGTTTGGCATAAATTTTGCCAACACATGGGGTGCTTGAGTACACCCATATACTCATTATAGTATGGTTAGGCAAGAAATACCAATCAACAAAGTTGTGCTTGTGACCCTATTTTGGCCTATGAGAAAGAGGCCTCAACATTTCTCTAACCTCTTTAGTCAATCTAAGAGAGGCTACAAAGGGAAATCATTATTCTGAGTAAGAAATCAACATAGAACACAACATAGTTACAGTTCTGACAATGAGTGTCCCACTTGTAACACCAGCACTGTGTAGGAAATCTTTGTCTTTTTTTATGCATCATGCTCAATTCCATCCTATTGGGTCATTTTATTCTGTTCTGATACAAAATTAAATGGCACAACAAAGAAAAATATTTGAAATCCATAGGTGTCTTGTTTTCCCTTATTTGCAAAAATCCATCATGCAGTTTATTCTCAATGAATGATGCAAAATCATACTCAACATTTACTTTTCGGTTCTGTATTCTCATGGCCATCATCATGCTAATTAGTATTCTATCTTGGGCATCAATTCCTATCACTTGACACAAACCAAAATATGTCCTTTTGTAATACACAACAAAATCATCAACTGAGAAAGGCTCAACAATAGTGGTTGGGATTGAAATCCTTCTATTATTGGCTCATTTCCTCATATACATGGGCAACTCATCACTCCTATGTGAATTTCTTAGACTAGTACATTCTTATTCACTCTTCTGCAAGTCAACCTTTATGAGGGCTTGCTTGTTGAGCATTAAGCAATCAATTATTGCATTTCTATCCATAGCTACTAATGGTGAACCATTTGGCAATCTGACTATTTTGGTGATTGGATGATAGTGATGTGCCAATATTTTGATCAAATCAACAAAAATGAATACATTTGGCACCACAAGCTTAGCCAAATTCAAATTCCATGGGTTGGCAACCGGTCCTTGTCCATCTTTCTTTTCATAGAAGTAGCAAAAAAGGTTCCAACTTGGGATAGGGACTCTAGCATCCTGACACCCCTCTGTTACATCCTTGAATAGATTATGATACCCTTTGTCAACCAAATTTGGAAAAAATGTCCAATAGAGACTGTTGAAGGGACTGCTTCTTAGGAACCTAGGGTTCAATGTTCTTACTTGCTGACTCATATTTCATAGGTGCCATAGTTTGATGCTTTCATGAACTAGATTTTTGATAGTCACTTGCTCTACTAAACCAGTTGAAAGCAAAGCACAAATTAAATAGCAACTTTTATTAAGAGAGTGATGAAGATAACTTACCTAGTTGAAAGAGGACTCCAAAGTGTAGACAGAGCTTGAATTCACCATCTACAATCACCTCTGAACTTGCTTGAATGACAAAATATAAAGGAATTTCAAATTTTATTCTACTATAGAGCTAGCTATTTCACCATTACTCTAGTTTGTGCCATGAAATCTACAAATCTCAGGATTCAATTTGTTCAAACACAAACCATTGATTTGCATCAATCTAATGGCTAGGTGGGCATTTCAAGGTTTGAATTCTTTTCATCAATAACTGTAATCCTAAAAGCATCAATAATAATCATTTTGGGGGTGAAGATGTACTTATTTTATCATTTAATGCTTTACTGCATCACTACAAGACCTATTTAGATCTATCATGGGACCGCAGGAGCTTTTGGAGATTATATTGCATCTTTCACTGCTTACCACCACCCCGCAAGCCTTGCTACACATAATCATAGGATGGTGGGATACATGTTATCCCTTATATCTCCTACTGCCTTACCGCGGACCTTCTATTATGACTATTGTAGGAGCGCGGTGTCATTTTCACCTCATTAGGACTTATACCACCAACCCACAAGCCAACTTTATAGTCTATGTGGGATAGTGAGACACGTTTTATGTTACCTTTAACATTTACTACAAGCCTGCCAGTTGAATTGATTAGTATCATGGGATTGCGGTATATAACATTACCACATGGAACCCTCACTGCTGGCCCATAAGACCATCTTGGAACTATTGTAGGGCTACAATGTGTGTTTATCTATTAGCTTAGCCCTTACTACCACCATCTTGCCACTCCCTTTTGAAACCTCCATGGGGATGTGGTAGTCAATCTCTATATACTGCAATACCACAAATGGAATTCATGCATGCTGCGAGGAAGTGGTAAGTGACTCTTCACTTTCTTTAACTCCTGTACACCCACCAAAGCTATTTGAGTAGACTATGAGGCTATAGTAAGAGACAAAAACACATCTATGATAAAAAATACAAAGGTCTTTCTCATGGATATGATATGGGATGCTTATGAATGACTCTTAGAATAATTGTAAAAGGAATATGGACTCCTAGGATGAATTTATGGAAAGAAAAATGTATGAAACCAAGTGGGACTAGGTAAATTTAGAATGGTCCTAACAGTGGCTCTTATTGGGTATGAATGGCTGACTAGACATTGCAAGGACCTAGAACACTTCTTCAGGGTGCAGACTAGAATAGAAAGTCTACAAAAATAAGGAAAACCAATTTTTTTTGGGAAAAAGGAAGAAACCTAAGCTACCATGCATGGAATTATATCTTCTTTTAAGAAAAGAAGGGTTTCAAAAATTGTCCATGCACTAGCAATTCCTGATTCTCACCCACCATGTTTTGAAGGTAGTACGAATCCTCACCACATTTGCCAATAATGACAAATGGTCCAATCCAGAGAGCCTCAAAATTTCCATGTTTTCCTTTATCCTAACTCTATACATTTCACTTGAGAACTATGTCATCAGTTTGAAATTTCCTATCTTTGGCCCTTTTGTCAAAGAGGTATTTCATTTGCATCTGCACCTTTTTATTATTCTTCTAAGGTCGACTTCTAATTTCATCTAATTTTGCCAGCTGCTCCATCCTTTCTTCCATTGGCTCAGAGATATCAATATCCTCCTGCAATATGAATTTGTACACATGCAAAATATTATGTATTGGCATTCTTTCTTGTGCCCCATAGGCTAATTCAAAAGGTGACCTACCAATAGCCTTTTTCATTGTGATTCTGTTTGCCCATAAATCTAGCCTTAGCTTTGAATCCCATGATCTTTTGTTGTTATCTAACATCCTTTCGATTATCTTCATTATACCTCTGTTGTTGGATTCTACTTGACCATTTACCTGGGCATGATAGGGAGAAGCATATAATATCACTATTCCATATGAATCACAAAATTTCTTGAATTTTTCAAATCTGAAGTACATGCCATTATTTGTGACAATTCTTACTAGAACTCCAAACCTGGTGATGATATTCTCCAACAAGAAACTTATGACTACTTTACTAGTTGCTTTCTTTGTTGGGATTACTCTAGTCCATTTAGTAAAGTAGTCAGTGGTAGTGAGAATCCATCTACACTTGCCACTAGACTTGCCTGTTTTATCACCTCTAAAGTCAAGACCCCATTGATGAAATGGTGCATCAATTTGCATGGGCCTTAAAGGAAAAGCTCCTTGGTATTTCAATTTACTAGAAAAATTTTAGCATGCTTCACATTTCCTCACATACCTATGAGCATTAGAAAACACCGTTAACCAAAAATAACCTACCCTTAAAATCTTGTGTGCAGTGGTTTTGACTGAAAAATGTCCACCACAAACACCAGCATGCATTTCTTTTAGGACCCTCTCTGCTTCTCCCTAATCTAGACAAAAAAGTAGAACACCATCTTTGTTTTTCTAAAACAAATCACCATCTATGAACACATACATTGATGCTTGTAATTTTAGAGTCCTTTTCTAATTATCATTCAATCCATCTAGACACTTCATATATCTAAGGAAGTGAACAATGTTTTTGTACCACAATGTATGTTCAATGTTAGATACCATACCTTAATCTTGTTGAACATCACACACCTGTGTAGTCTCCAAATTAGATTCTGCCATTAACTTTGACAGTCCTTGTCCTCTCACTAGTTTGGTGATTTGGATATTAATATTAAATTCCTAAATCCTGTTTATCCATCTACACCTTCTTCCTGTGGCTTTTGTTTATGTACAGACATCTTTAAGTACAACATTAGGTACATAAGTAGTTACTTGTGCTCCTACCAAGTAGGGCCTAAATGTCTTAACCATAGGAGCAACAATCATTGGAGAAAAAAAATTAGCAAATCAAAAGTATAAGATTTTTTCAAAAAATCATCAAAAAATTGGATCTCCAAAAAACGTAGAAAAATACAAAACCCTGTTGTTTTTTAAATGATATAAATTTTATAATAGAATAATAAATATTATATTTTAATAATAAATATTATATTTTAATAATATAATATATAACTATTAATAATATAATATTAAATATAATAATATTTATAATATATTATTATATTTATAATAAATATTAATATTATAATATATATAATATTATATTGTTATAGTATATTAATGTAGAAAAATGTAGAGTAATTGTATAAATATTATAATAGAATAATAAATACAAATAATATTATATATTAATGATATTAATATTATAATAAAATAATAAATATTGTATTTTAATATTATAATATATTATTATATTTTAATAAATATTAATAATATAATATATAATATTATATTATTATAATATATATACTTAATAACATAAATATTATAAATAAAATAACAAATACTTATAATATATTATATATTTAATAAACCATACGAGACTATTTTTCACTCGATTTTAACAACCAACAAGATTAGAAATTTTTCTGGCATGAATTTTATTACGACGTGAGACAAACTTTTGAGCACTGTAATGGTCACGAATAAAAGGATTTTTATTCGAGAGCAATACAGTGCTCAAAAATTTGTCTCACACCGTAATAAAATTCACACTGGAAAAATTTCTAAATTCTATTTGAGAGCATTATAGTAAATCCTAATTTTTTGTATAAATCATAGGCGTATAGGGTTTTCTAATGATTAGTGGGCATCTAAGGTTTTCTGTATTCATTTTACCTACTGTATGCATCTAGGGTTTCTATATTTGCTATCCCATAATTCCACTGATATGTAAACGACCTGAGACTATTTTTCACATCATTTTTCTGAGTGAGAACAACCGACGAGTTTAGAAATTTTTCCAGCGTGAATTTTATTATGGTGTGAGATAATTTTTTGAGCACTATAATGCTCTCGAATAGAAGTTAGAAATTTTTCTAGCATCAATTTTATTACGGCGTGAGACAAATTTTTGAGCACTGTAATGCTCTCGAATAAAAAGCCTTTTATTTGAGAGAATTACAATGCTCAAAAATTTGTCTCACCCGTAATAAAATTCACACTGGAAAAATTTCCAACTTCTATTGGAGAGAATTATAGTGCTCAAAAAATTATCTCACGCCATAATAAAATTCATGCACTGTAATGCTCTCGAATAAAAAGCCTTTTATTCGAGAGCAGTACAGTGCTCGAAAATTTGTCTCACACCGTAATAAAATTCACGTTGGAAAAATTTCTAACTTCTATTTGAGAGCATTATAGTGCTCAAAAAATTATCTCACGCCATAATAAAATTCATGCTCGGAAAATTTCTAAACTCGTCAGTTGTTCTCGCCTGACAAAATGATGTGAAAAATAGTCTTAGGTCATTTACATATCAGTAGAATTATTGGATAACATATACAGAAACCCTAGATGCATATAGTAGGTGAAATGAATACAAAAAACCCTAGACACCCACTAATCATTAGAAAACCCTATATGCCTACGATTTATACAAAAAATAATGATTTTTTAGGGTAAAAAATTGCCTAACTTGGTGATTCGCAATGTTTACAAAAAATCGTGATTTTTTGGCGATTTATGCTTCTATGGTCTTAACTACTTTTACAAGAGCATAAGCTTGCTTCTCTGTGGCATCATATTTCATCTTAGCTCCTTGAAGTGATTTTCTAAAAAATGATATTGGCTATTTAGGCCCTTCTTCCTTTTTTGCAACATAACAACAATAATGGTGTGGAAAGAAGAAAAAGAAAAAAAATTGAAATGGCATACCAAAAATAGGGGATTTCAAGATTGGAGCCTTCTTAATCACCTTCTTGATGGATGCAAATGCATCAACTACCTCTAATGTCTAGTCAATTTTTGATCCTTTCTTTAACATTTTGGCAATAGGCTTGACAATCTCAGCAAAATTAGAAATGAATCTTCTTACAAAATTTATTTTTCCTAAAATGACCAGATAGCCTTTAATATTTTTGGGATGGAAATTTTGTCAATTGTAGAAACCCTTTCTAGATCTATCCTCACACCTTCTTTAGATACAATGTGCCCAAGCAGTTTGCCTTCTGTGACAGCCAATTGACAATTTTTAGGGTTTAGAGAAATACCATATTCTAGTTCCTTTATGAATATTTTTTCCAAATGTAAGCAATGATCCTCTACTTTCTTGGAATATATTTTCAAATCATCTTGATATACAACCATTACGATATAGATAAGGTATGCAAATGCAACATCGTTGGCTCTTTAAAAAGTGGCACTTGCATTTTTGAGACCAAAAACATTCTGACATATACGTATGTACCTCAAGGTGTTGTAAAGGTAGTTTTGTATTTCTCTGACTCCATGACTTTGACTTGGTTGTAGCTAGAGAACCCATCCATCATAGAAATAAATTCACAACCTATTACTCTATGCATCGTAGCTTCCATGTTTGGAAGTGCATAGTTGTCTTTCAGGGATGAAATATTTAGATTGCAAAAATCTACACACAACCTTATATCTCCATTCTTCTTCCTGACAGGTACCAAGTTTGAGACCCAAGAAGAATGCTTGATAGGCTTGATAATACTAGCATCCCTGAGCTTCATCAATTCTTCTTGCATTTTTGGCTCCAACATAGGATTGATTGGCCTTTGTATTTGCCTAAAAGGTTTGGCATCTAGCTTCAATGGGATTTCATGCTGGAATAGGTCTTCTCTATAAGCCTTTAAATATTCATAGGACCATGCAAATACATGTTTGTATTTCCTGAGCAAGCTTATAAGCATGTCCTTGATTCTTGGTCTTATTTTCTTGCCAATATCAATTTTTTTTGCATCATTATTGGTGCCAAGATTTACCTCTTCAAGATCATCTTGATGCACCAGTGTTTTCTTCACAGTTGATCTGCAATTTCCATCAAAAACATGCTCCAAAGCTACTAGACCTTTTAGAATTTTATTGGTCTTCAATTGTACTACTTCTTGACCAAATATAGTGTCCTTACCATCTACCTTTTCAACAAAAGCATTGAACTCAATTTCTTGAGCTTCATATTTATCAACACACTATAAAAAATTTAACAGATCCTTATCATCATTGAAAACTTGCCAACTATTTATGTTGTCAGGAATGTAAGGTCTAGTCTTCAACTCTATTTTTGAGATGCCAGTCAATGTAATATCATTTCTTCTCAGAGAAACATTAGCAAGGAAATAGGCCATTAAATTCTTTGACCTATCCACCCAGTCTATTGAAAATGCATCAAAGAGCTCAATTGTATCCCATACAACATGGTTGTATTGTTTGAGCCTTTTTTTTTTAGTGGCATATCTTGATCTGACCTATGATACCACTAACTCAGAATCTCCATATATAGTCAACATTTTGATTCCATTCTTAATAGAAAATTTAACCTAACAACAATGCTTCATACTTTGCTATATTATTTGTGCATTTAAATGATAACATAAATGAATATTTGAATGTCTTACCACTAGGTGCAATAAAAACTACACTAGCTCCGTTTTCTTCTTTGTTGCAGTCTCCATCAAAATACATCTTCCAAACACCATCTTTATCCAATTGAACAACATTGCCAATGAGATCATTATTTTGTAATTGGGGTTGTATCCTTTCAACCCTGATATTTCCCAAGTCAACATCATAGAAGTTCATTTGATTTGGATCAACTCTTTCTACCACTTGCTCTAATCTAGGTTCTCTACATAGCTTGACCTCTTTTCCATTTACAGGTATGGTTGCATATGAGAGATCTAACTAGATATTTCCACCAACTATACCAGTCCATTGTCTTTATAATAACATGCCATAATATGCTTTAGGATAGGCAACAAGCTTTATCTCCACATCTCTAATGATACTAATGATAGGAATTGATCTATTCTCCATTGCATAAAATTTTCCATATGTGGAGTCCACCCACATACCCAATTCTTTCATGACTGCCATTGGTATGATGTTTATTGCAGCTCCTGAGTCAATCATGCAATTCTTGATCAACCTATTATTGATCAGCAATGTGACATAAAAAGGATCAACTTGGGATGGACTCTTTGTCAAAGTAGTCCCCATGTAAATTTCAAGAGTCTTTATGGCTTCTCCTTTAACATCATTCACTCGCTTCTTATTCTTTTATGAATCATTATGATTCTTTGTATGAACCTCAGGCTTAATTGGTACATTTGAGAGTAACATGCTATACTCATCAATTTTCATCATCTCTAGTAATGGGATAGATAATTTAACTTGAGAAAAAGCTTGAGATATGTCAAAAGAGGGCATACCTGTTATAGGTTCTATTTTGCTCATTTCTTTAGCAAGTTTCTTTTCCTCCATTGTGTGTTGCTTGGGATCACACCTTATCTTATTTTGATAAGCCTTTTCTACACCTTTAGATACATATCTTTGATTTTCTTTCTAAGTATTCCTAATTTTACCATCCCTCTGTGATTCATGGGCAATCTTTTTATCATCTTGTGGGTTCTTCATGAACACACTTCTTGGAACACCTTGATCAACATTGATAGTCCTATTTCTAAGGTTATAGTTGTTCTTAGCCTGTACTATAGCAGCAACTGTTAGTGCATTCATTTCTTCTTCAGGAGGTCTCATCAATTGAGTTTGATTTGATTGTGACTTTTCAAAGCAGACTTGAGTATCTCTTATGCTATTATCCTCATGATTAAAGAATACTTCTTGTTGACCAACATGACTGATGTACCTTTGATGACTCACATCATACTCTAATCCATCTTCTAAAGAAGAGTAATCTCTTTCCACCTCATATGGCCTAATTGTCAACATATTTATGGTATGTTAATCTCTCTCCTAATCATATAGTGTTTCATTTTCTTGGATTGACTATGCCACGACACAATAATCAAGAGAGTGAGGTAAGTTTCAAGGCACACACCATGGAGTATCATATACCATGTTTGTCCCATGTCTCCTCAGTGGATTAGGTGTATCTCTGCTAGCATTTTTCTTTTGACCTTCGATCACAAGCTTTCCATCCTTCCAATTTGTCGTGTTTGGCATATCCTACAACCTTGGTCTTTCATTTATGGGATAGTTTGATTTATCATAAGGTATTCCTTTTTAATTTCTTTCCCCCTCAAATGATAAACTCTTGACAGCATGCTAGACCTTTTCCAACTTGTCTTCTTCTTTTGGTTTCTTATTTTCAAGAACTTTAGGGTTCTGCAATATTCTAGGCTCATCTCTTCTACCAACTTTCCTTGAAGCTCTTTTATTGTTTTCAATATTCAAAGCAACTTTGAATGCATCTATAAGACTTGGTGCATTTCTTGTTCTAAGCTCATATCTTGTTTTAGGATCAAAAGCACTCAAATAGAAGACAAAGCATATTGGATCTATTGGTTTCAAGTGGTGTGGGATTTTGTCAAAAACCTTCATGAATCTGGCATTGAAATCTACCACAAACTCATTATAATTCTTCTGAATATTAGTTAGCTCATGTAACACAAACTTGGGATCAGAATGATCACCATATTATTCTTTGAAAAACCTTTTAAATTCATCCCATGAGCTAATTGAAGCATTTGGAAAATTTCTATACCAATCCCTTGCATCATCTACTAGTGATTGCATGAACAATTTCATATATACATCTTCATGTTCAATTTCAAAATTATCCATGATAGTTTTGAATGATCTTATATGGTCTTCTCTTGAGATAGCATTGTTACCAAACAATTTAGGGATTGATTTCCTTACCTTATTATCAATGTCATTTGGATATCCCCGGATGCCAAAAAAGTCCAACTGTCTAAATCTATCAACATTCATTGGGCCTCTTGCAAATGGATTTTGCCTCTGATTAGGCTAATATTGATTGTGTTGAGGTCCTTGTTGTTGAGGCTAGTAGTGTACTCCTAGATGCACATTGTAATTAATCCTTGCATTAGGATTGACATTACCTTGCACATTGTGATGCATCCCTCCAGGATGATATATGTTACCATGTGCATTATGAGGTGGAGGATATGGATACTTATATTGTCCAACATATGGATTGTATCCTTGATTATAGCCAGGAGGAATAGGGTAAGCATAACCTTGAGATACCACTAAAATATTTGTAGGCTTTGACATTGGCCTTGTATGAACATTGGGCTACACATGTGGAGCATTACCTAGATTTCCCTACCTTCCAATTACATTGTGAGTTCCTTGTGAGACCAAAGGTCTAGTTGTATTTCTAGAGGTAAGTAGATTATTGACAAGTACATTTTACAAGGCATTTGTAACAAGTCGAACATTCAATTGAAGAAACTCTTGTTCCAATTCTTCCTGTCTTCTCAACAATCTAATCCTCTGAACTTGTGCTTCCAATTGATTGACCTTTTCTATCAACCCTCAGTCATTGAATCTTCATTTGAAAGTTGAAACAACATTTGCATATGTAAACCTTACCATCTTAGGCATTTGTTCCACAAACCCTTGTTGTGCACTTTCAACATATTGTTGTACCATTATTTGTTCATAATCTCTTTTTGCTTCATTATATCTCATATCTACTTCAAGGCAATCTTCAAATTCTTTTTGAGACTCATTAATATTGAAAAGATCCCTGGGTTCAAATCACTCACTATTCCTCACTTGTGTTTCAATCATGGGGCTATTGTATATAGCATATGACTATTTTGAAACATTCATTTGATTATCTTACACATTCTCATGGATTTGTGAGAAAACAGTTTCATTCACAATATTCATTCCATCACCATTGGAAGCACTTGTAGTAGGCAAGGGCTTTGAACCTTCTTTGTTCTTTTCAACAAACTTTTGGTTCTTGTTATTTAGGTTCTGTTGAGACCTTTTTCCATCCATGTTGGAGAGCTGTGATACTATATTGATTTACTTTCGCAATTGAAATATTTAGAAATTTTTATCTAAAATTGCCACCTCCTTTTTAAAAAATAGAAAAATATTAAATTTATCTTTTTTTCTTCCATATCTCCACAAACCTAACTTCTTTTCAACTATCCCTAGCAGAGTCACCAATTTCTTGGTTCTCAAATTTGTAGTATGCAAAACCCCAAAAGGATGGTAAGCTTCATGATTAGTTTATGCAACCAATTTGGTCAACTAAAATAATCAACCCAAGTGGTTAGGATTCTCTACACTTTAGGCTTTACTTTGCCTAGGTGTGTGTTACCTTATATTTCACCAATGCATAATTAGTCCTCAAATTTGTTGGTGACTTTGGAGAAAATTAAGGGATTTATTTAGTTTTGTCAATTAAATCATCCAATTCCCTAATCCAAATTGGTATATGATTTGAATTAGATTTTTAAAAAAAATTTATTCTACTATTCTTCCTAATCCTACACAACAGAAAATTAAAATTGGAATTTTGAATATGATACAAGGAAATGATTCTAGAAAAGAATTGATTGGTGCCTTTCTCAACAATTGGGTTATGAAGTATGTTCATAGAATGATTTGTTCTTTCTATCTAGCCACAACTCAAATTACTTGGCATAGAATTGTCTATGAATGGCATATAATTATATATGACTGGCATAGACATGCAAGATTATTATTACCTGGCTCTTCTTAATTATCCAAATTGAATCCTCCAAATTGCAATGATATATTCAATGGAATTTAATTCCTACTTGAGGAAACCCAATTAGATAAATCACCCAAAACAACAAATGTGTTTTGAAGAACTAAACTTATGGTTGATATGTTACTTCAAATAACAAGGAGAAATAAAAATGGAGACTACTAGATAAAGCATAACAAGAACATTCAATAAGAAATTGAGAACTAGACATATGGCACCAGAGAAATGTAGTTTGTTTTTATTGATATATCTTTGAAGAGGAAGCCTTAAAATATCTCTTTCCAAAATCAATTTCCTAGAGAGATTTTCCCAAGGTCTTGGTTTCCTTCTTATAGGGGTGAAGAAAGCTACAAGCTTCAGACCTTTCACATTCCAAAAATGACTTTTCACATACCCACCCCTTAATATGACCTATTACAATATATACTTTTGGCAAGTCATAAAAAACCTGCCAAATATATTTTGAATACATAATGAAAAGCATAAAATGATAAGGAGACAAAATACAAGGATGTCCAAGATTTGTTGGTGCCATGTTGACACTAGCTTGATGCTCTTTATTCCTTTGCATATTTGGCTTGCTCATTCCTCAATTGTCAAATATTGTTGCTCCCATTGGTACACTGTGTAATCAGTAGGTGACTTATATTCTTGGATCTAGAGTAGATTGGCCTGGTGATCTTTCCATCTTTTGTCTAGTACCACTTTGACATCAATGATGAACTTTGTATATCCCACATCTAGAGCAATTACTCTATCTAGAATGACATTGAAAATGAGAATGTTTTGTTTAGAGTAAAAAAGGGGGAAATGTTTTGGTTTAGGTTTCAAAGGAAAATCCTCCCTTCTCACCAAACATTCAAGGGCATATTAGCTAAGTTGAATCTCCACTAAGTGAGATAAATCACCTATCAGGTTGGGCTACCACTTGGAACAATGCAGAAGCTCCAATGTATCACACAATATCTCAATTTAATGCTCAACTACTCTTAAAACCCTAAATAAGAAAAATAGTAAGCAAATTATCAAATTATGGCAAATCCTTTCAAACCAAGGTGAAGGACAGAGATATTTAACTCACTATTTTTCAAAGTTTAGAAAGTAGAACAATCAGGGACACTGGGACTAATGCCCTAGTCCAAGGCATAATTTTCATCATGGAACCTGAATCTTCTTCCGACACTGATCTTCTTTGTATCTTCCATTTCTACCCTAATAAAAGTGGAGGACACAGGGACTAACACCCTTGTCCTAGAATGTTCACCTCATTTTTGTAACTCCACTCTATGAAACCTAGTACCTGTAACCTACAATCACAAAGGAGTGTGGGATAAGGTTGTGGTGTTTATAATCTTGCCTCGATCAAGCCTCAGAGAGACATTCAAGTCTTCCAAACACTGTTGTCAAATAAGAGTGCATATCCTGGTGGGATAGAGGCAAAAATCCAAATGGTAACTGATTGAAAACATAATAAATATCACTTTGCAGTGTAGATCTCATGGAAGGAAGATGCTCTTCATACCATGAGGAGATGGAGTCAAATCTATGAATACAAACACAATAACAAAAAATTACTACTCTGCAACACAATGAATACCTTGAATCAAAATAGGAAAATCACAATGCTCATCTAATTTCCATCCAATTTGCAAATGAAAACTAATCAAGCTTATATATGCAACTACAAAGATTCCCGATAAGAATTTCAAAATTCAAACTTGAGTTGTCAGCATAGGACCTAAATAATGGTCATAAAACTGATATTTAAATTTAGGGCAAACCTAAAATAGGTTAGGACTAGGGTGCTAGCACTCAAGTCCACCCTTCCATTTTTTTCAAGGATCATCAAAATAGTACCTCTAGGTCCTATTTGCCATAAGACTTTAGGTTTCTCTCATTGGGAGTCAAAATTATCATGCAAGATGTTCTAAATGCATTCTAAGGACCTAAGAGCTAAACCTTAAGAGGGAAAAGCCCCCAAGGGGATATTTTCCAACATAACATTTAGCCCCCACTTTAATGTATGTATAAGTACAAGGTCAATACATGCATTAAATTAAGGTCAACAAACACAACAAACATGCCAAACATGGTGAATACATGCCAAACACATTGAAGACAATAACATGCACGCAAAACATGAAGAAAATAGTTACAGTCATGCAAAACATGGAGAAGACAACATTGAAGACACACAAAATAGAGTGAATATAGTGAATGTAGTGATAATTTTCTTCTTTTTCCTTTTCTCATTTATGAAATGTAAATGAAAGTATAAGGAAAGTAAACACATAACCCATAATGCAGGTGGGACTCATCACCACCTATGTTTAGACTACACATGGTGCAACAAACATGCAATACAAATCTTAGAGTGCAAGAGGGACTCATCGCCACTAGTCTTTAGACTACACTTGAGAATAAACATGCCATACAAATCCTAAAGCATAGGAGGGACTCATTGCCCCTAGTCTTTAGACTATACTTGGGAACAAACACACCATACACACACACACCTGGAAGACATGGAGAAAACATGGTGGACAAGAGATGTAAGAAACCTATTGCTAGGTTTGCAGCCATCTCAGGCACATTATAGGCACACACCGATGATTGTGTTTTACCACAACAATCACTAAAGACACACTTAAGGGTTAGGATAGTCTCAAATCTGCCCCACCTCCATAAAGGACTTTTAGAAAATGACAGGATGTGCAATCTCTTTGAGAAATACACCATCCCTGCCTCCATAGAAGGCTTAAGATAAAAGGATATACGTGATATCTCACCTCTGCAGAGGGCTTAAATGATTGCAATAGATTCAAGTTTTACAAACATACTTTGATAGAATCAAAATTAGATTGCTTACCTTATATGCCCCTCACCTAAAGGTGGTTGATATTATGTAATGATATCAAGAACATTAAGGTAGAGAGAAAACACATAAGGGAACACAAGCTCTCGCAAAGCCCATGGCACCTAGAGGTGACATGTACTTTATGTTCACCAAATGTTCCCACAAACACAAAATTTCCTTCAAGAAAAGGTGTTAGCATCCATATAATCATGATAATCAACAATGGATATGATGATTCACATAGAGAGACAAGGAAAGCAAGATCCAAGATAGACAAAGTGCACAGAGCAGTAATATTATTATGTTTTGTAAGTGTGATAGACAACATCACATAGAGTGATTCTACTAGCCAAGTGTCAAATATTATATATCAACCCCATCGTCATGTACATGGACTAGGTCCATTTTTTTATTTCTTGCTTAAGGGACACTAGGTCTATATCAGTATAATATGTTTTTCATCATCCGCCCACTAGATAGAACCACTAGATGAAGGGAGAAAATAAATCGAGAGAGGAGAAACAAGTGCCATAGGGACAATCACATAGGAGGGTGTCCCCAAGTCACCAACTACAATGCTATGTCCATAAGACACAACACACAACAATGAAAACATAGGAGAAGCAATAGAGAAGAATGATCATACAAATAGAAGAAGGGTCACAATAGAGGCAGTCTCCTAGTATCATTGGCATTACAAGAGTATCAAGGGTCATGCTAGGAGGCCTAAACAACACATAACACATCACAAGTGAAACACAACACAGAGGTAAATGTTTAGAAATACTTACCTGTAGGGACAACCAAACTAGAGGTTGTCATCGAGCAAATCATCCTCTTCCCAATCTCGAATGCTAATGGAAAGAGGTATGTAAGGTACCATAGCCCAAATTTTGTTCTTATCCTCCAATTGTTTAGTGTCAAGTTCTTCTAGGTTTTACTTAATGTTAGGTTGAATGTTTTCTTGTTGAGTTGCAATTTGTTGGGCAAAAGTGATGTAGAGCACTTCAACTAGTGTCAACCAACCTATCACTGTAGGGGACACTTCAAATCTCCAATGCCATAACTCTCACTATTCACTGTCTCTAACTGAGATCAATCTTCTTACAAGGAATGGTTTCAACACCATAACAACTTTTTCTTGACATACACAATGAAGGAGGACTCCAAGACACCTTCCAAGATGCCAACTCCATCTAACATCCCTTCAACTCCTCTATACAGGGCTGTAGGATAGTAATCTCATAGACTATCATGGCATTGCTGCTCCATTGGAATAACAGTCACACCACACACCATGGAATGGTCTCCCTCAATACAAACACATTCTCATTTCCACTTACCAATCCTATAACATGCATTCAACCTAATGTCTTTCTTTGCAAAGTAATAACATGTCAAACATACCTAGTTGCTGTTGTCCTCCTTCAAGCTTCCAACATAAGCCTTCTGCAGAGTCATTTCTCATGCCCAAACTCACCTACACCATTCCCCTGCCTCCACATTCCTCACAAGGCCATGCCCTAACTATTATACAACCCATTCCATTAAGTAGGGCAGACAAAGATCAATGGAATGGGGAATAATCCATTGGACTATCAAAAGAGCCCTTAACTATGTTTTTCAAACCTACTTTTAGAGGAAAGAGAAATGCAGAGACAAATAAGAATGTCAAAAGCTCAAATCAATTGCATAAGATAGGTGGCATTCTACCCTAACCAACCATCTAAGGCATCCCCCACTACACAGCTGTACAAGTACAGACAAAAGTAGAAAACAATGAATTACTAACTGTGACAGTAGACTTGAGAGCAGTTTAGAGGAAGACAAGGATTTCTTTCACCTAGTTCTATGTGAAGCCTCCAAACTAGACTCAAATCAAATCTGCTTCAAAGCTCTTTCCATCAATTACAAGATTGTGCCATGACAGTGCCGTACATGTACGGAATGCATAGAAAAACGACGATTTACTTAAGGGGACAACAATTTAAAAAAATAGTTTGAAAATCTACTTGCATAGTTTATCCTCCTTCTATCTCAAGAACACAAATTCACACCAATGACAGCCAATCCAATGACCTTCACTTCCAATCAACCAACATTTCCCAACAATGCTGTACAACACAGTAGTACGGTCTCCAATTACACAAGAATGCAGAAAATACAGGAAAAGGCTGAAAAATAGTTCTTTTCTTCTAAATATTTTTGAATGTCTCTCCACAAATGAACCTTGGTAGGGATATAACAAACCTCTACATTACATGCATCAAATGGGAGTCCAAGATAACTACTCCCATCATGCTTTTCATGATTTTCCTTCTTGATTTTTAACTATCACAAATAGAAACTGTCTTCTTTAGATAGTAATGACTATTTTTGTCTAAACAATGCTTTGTTTTAACTTTTGATTAACCTTGGACAAGGTTTTAAACACCCTCCTAACCTTAGACAATGGTTCCACGATACCTTTAAAACCTATGATATGCCTTTTAAAGGCTTACAACATGGAAATTTAATGACTACCTATATAAACAATAAAACTTAAATTCATCTTGCAAACTACCTATGATTGTCCTAACTAAGACTAATAACCTAACAATAGTAAATTCTAGTTATTTGGACATAGTCCATTACAACATGGTATTAAGCCTTATTACAACATGAAAAAGACCTTATTGAACAAAATAAGACAACTTGAAAATCAACTAGAATCTTGACATCTTGGTGCTCCTGCACCATACTCCCCGGCATGATGAAAACTCTTGTCCCAAGAGTTAGGGGATCTACTCCAACCATTCTTCCATCTTGTTGGGATGTTCCTCTGACTGGTGACAGGGAACATGAACTCTCCAAGAGTTATATTCCTCCTTTTCCAACCTACATGGCTCCTGTAAACAATGTTAGTACCATAAAACTTGTTTTGGTGTCCTTGTCTAGGACCTTGCTGCTGCAATGCTTCAACTCTTCTCAACTGGAGGGTCTGAATCATTCCTCCTTGTACTATCAGTTGTTTGCCTTCCTTCTTTTGGCTCCTTATAGGACACTCAATGTCCCCAACCTAAACATGACTCAAGTCCCAAGCCTACTGCTCTCTAGGACTGTCATCCACCTTACTCTATTTCAACTGTTTCTGCTATGTGCAATCACCCTGAACCTACACATTCAACTTTAATTTCTCTCCAAAGCAAATTGTAACCTGTTCCTTCTTCTCCTCACAAGGTAAAGGAATCAATTTGAACTTCTTACCATCTTTGTGCACTATATAGGTATTAGTATACCCATCATGAATAGTCCTTCTCAAATACTGCCATGGTCTACCCAAGATTACATGCCCACATGTCATAGGAATAACATCACACAAAACATAGTCCTGATATGGACCAATTGTAAAATCAACATAAGCCTTCTTAGTGACCATTACCTGCTGCTCTTGACTCACCCAAGTGACATGGTAAGGACTGGGATGATCAAAAGTCTTCAACCCCAACTTATTCACCATTTCCCAAGAAACTAAGTTATCATGAGAGCCTGAATCTACAATCAACTTGCATATCTTGCCATGGCTCAAACAATTAGTTCTAAAAATAGATACCTGTGGTGGTTGTTGTATCTTGCCTCTTTCCACCATGAGCATCTCTCCATCCATCATTGGAGAGGCTAACAACATTTTTGGTTCTTCTGGCTTCTCCTCCTCTTGTGCCAAGTGAACTCTTGTATCCTTTCTCTTATCAATACCATCCTTCTTAGGACAGTTGAAAGATGTGTGTCCCACCTCATTGCAATGATAACATCTACCTATGAACACTCCTCTACCTGATCCAAATCTACCTCCACCTCTATATCCACCTCTCTAATCTGTAGAAGTCTCCTTACCCTTCTCATTGCTGTTCTGAACTTCATTAGTAGGTCTGCCCCTACCTTTGTTTCCTCTTCCATAACCTCCTTGCCCTTCTTGCTTCCTCTTCACTCTCTCTTCAGTCCTGATGGCTAACTAAAAACACTCTCCAAGTGTTTCTGGTACTGTTAACCCAATCTCATCCTGCAAGTTATACCTAAGCCAATTAAGGTACCTTGCTACTTTCTCTTCTTCATCTTCCAATCCACCTTTAATACTAAGCTTATAAATTTGCTCAGTATAGGACATAACATCTATGTCCTTCTGCTTCAAATTCTGTCTCATCCTCTTTGTTTGAATGGAGTAATCAGATGGAAGGAGTTGGTCTTTCATCATATCCTTCATCCTACTCCAAGAAGTGATTTTTGATGCACCTCTAGCCATTCTCTCTGTCTGCACACTACTCCACCAGGTAAGTGTTGTTCCTCTCAGTTTTATTTTTGCAAATTTGATCTTCTTCTCATCATTCATCTCCTCATACTCAAAAAAATTTTCTAGGGCATCTATCCACCCTAATACCTCTTTACTATCCATCTTCCCCTGATAGATAGGTAACTCAATGTTTGCCTTTGTCCCACTTCCTTGGACTACCTTTAGCAATCTCACAAACTTCTTTTCTTCAGCATCCAACTCATCCTCAGGAGGATTCTCATCAACATCCTCATCTCCTTCTGACTCATTTTGTTCATCCTATCTTGAATTCTTCTTTAATGCTTCCAATCTAGCCAAGATTGTTGCATTTTCTCTTCTCACTTGCCTCAACTCTCTATCTCTAGTAGCATCCTGTTCTTTTCTATCCCTCAACTCCTTCTCTCAACTCAGAATTCTCTTTAGCCATCTAGTTCTTCAGAGGCATCTTCACAAACTCTCATAGACCTTTATCTTCTTCACAAGATCCACAACACTCTAAAGGATCTACAACCTGGCTCTGATACCACAAATGATGCAGAGCACTTCAACTAGTGTCAACCAACCTATCACTGCAGGGGAGACTTCAAATCTCCAATGCCATAACTCTCACTGTTCATTGTCTCTAACTAAGATCAGTCTTCTTACAAGGAATGGTTTCAACACCATAACAACTTGTTCTTAATATACACAATGAAGGAGGACTCCAAGACACCTTCCAGGATGCCAACTCCATCTAACATTCCTTCAACTCCTCTATACAGGGATGCAGGACAGCAATCTCATAGACTATCATGGCATTGTTGCTCCATTGGAATAACAGTCACACCACCCACCATGGAATGGTCTCCCTCAACACAAACACATTCTCATTTCCACTTACCAATCCTATAACATGCATTCAACCTAATGTCTTTCTTTGCAAAATAATAACATGTCAAACATACATAGTTGCTGCTGTCCTCCTTCAAGCTTCCAACATAAGACTTCTGTAGAGTCATTTCTCATGCCAAAACTCACCTACACCATTCCCCTACCTCCACATTCCTCACAAGGCCATGCCCTAACTATCATACAACCCATTCCATTGAGTAGGGCAGACAAAGAACAATGGAATGGGGAATAATCCATTGGACTATCAAAAGAGCCCTTAACTATGTTTTTTAAACCTACTTTCAGAGGAAAGAGAAATGCAGAGACAAATAAGAATGTCAAAAGCTCAAATCAATTGCACAAGATAGGTGACATTCCACCCTAACCAACCATCTAAGGCATCCCCCACTACACAACCGTACAAGTACGGATAAAAGTAGAAAACAGTGAATTACTAACTGTGACAATAGACTTGAGAGCAGTTTAGAGGAAGACAATGATTTCTTTCACCTAGTTCTATGTGAAGCCTCCAAACCAAACTCAAATCAAAGCTGCTTTAAAGCTCTTTCCATCCATTACAAGCTTGTGCCATGAAAGTGTTGTACATGTACGAAATGCACAGAAAAATAGCAATTTACTTAAGGGGACAACAATTTTTAAAAAATAGTTTGGAAATCTACTTGCATAGTTTATCCTCCTTCTATCTCAAGGACACAAATTCACACCAATGACAGCCAATCCAACGACCTTCACTTCAAATCAACCAACATTTCGTAACAATGCCATATAACACAGTAGTACGTTCTCCAATTACACAAGAATGCAGAAAATACAGGAAAAGGCAGAAAAATAGTTCTTTTCTTCTAAATATTTTTGAATGTCTCTCCACAAATGTTCCTTGGCAAGGATATAAAAAACCTCTACATTGTATGCATCAAGTGGCAGTCCAAGATAACTGCTCGCATCATGCTTTTCATAATTTTCCTTCTTGATTTTTAACTGTCACAAATAGAAACTGTCTTCTTTAGATAGTAATGACTGTTTTTGTCTAAACAATGCTTTGTTTTAACTTTTGATTAACCTTGGACAAGGTTTTAAACACCCTCCTAACCTTAGAAAATGGTTCCACCATACCTTTAAAACCTATGACATGCCTTTTAAAGGCTTACAACATGGAAATTTAATGACTACCTATATAAACAATAAAACTTAAATCCATCTTGCAAACTACCTATGACTGTCCTAACTAAGACTAATAACCTAACAATAGTAGATTCTAGTTATTTGGACATAGTCCATTACAACATGGCATTAAGCCTTATTACAACATGAAAAAGATGTTATTGAACAAAATAAGACAACTTGAAAATCAACTAGAATCTCGATATCTTGGTGCTCCTACACCAAAAAGCTTGTCTTTTCTTCCTTCTTTCTCTTGCTTGTTTATTCCTTCTTGTCTTACCACTTATCTCTTCAAAGGCATTGTCATGGATTTCCATAGAGTTTTGCACATTAGAGGAGTAAGCACCTTGTTCAAATTTCATTGGTCTTGGTGGAATGTTTTATTGTTGATGAAAACCTCCCAATCCTTGTAAGGATGACAGGAGAGGAACCTTAGCATGGATACCATCTTTTCATGGATGGGATGAGTTATGAAACTTTCCCTTATACACATCTATCATGCTAATTATCTCCTCATATTCGTAGTAGTCTTGTCTAATTCTTATGTCATTTTGTCATTTTCCTTTTTCTCTAAGAGGATCTTCAAATACATGTTATTCTTGCCTCATTGTTTGTAAAGGAGGCTTGGCCACTCTAACTAGTTGTTTTGCTTTGTATCATCTATAGTTTAGGAAGGATTAGTCTCTTTGTGTCTCAGGGTCTATATCAAGTTATGGCCAAAAGTAATCAAGGGTAAAGTTCTTGCTCTTACCAAAGGTTGGTATGAATTACAGTGGATAGTACAGATTTCTCCATGCAAAGGCAATTTTAAGAATTTGTGAATAGTCGAGGGAATGACATTCATAACCTTAATCCATGGATGTCCTAGTTTTACACAAAAGAGGTTAGATAAGGGGATAACATAAAATAATTGATCCATGGCTTTATCATAAACTGAGACCAATAAGGCTATCTTTCCAAATGTGTTCATCAAAGCTCTATTATGTGTTTTAATTCTTAGATTTGACGGTTGGTAGTAATCTTCTCTCAAATCATATTTAAAAAGAAACTCTTTTGTAACCACATTAGTCATGCAATTAGGGTCTATAAGTGTTCCATCCATAGGTCTTTCCATTATTTTCAATGTAATGTAAAGAGGCCTTTTAGTATCTACCATTTCTTTGTCATCTGGTGTAAATGTTATTTCAAGTTTAGGGGCTCGTCTTTTCAAATAAGTCATAGGAGGAAGCCTAATATTATTGTTGTAGTTAGAATCCATATGTATGTTTTAAAATGAATGCCAAATCACATTCCCAAGGGTTTTCAACACTTATACAAGAAGCAAATGCAAAAGTATGTATGAGCATGGCCTAAAATGCTAGATTTTTCAACTTTTTCCAATGAAAATCACTAGGAGAAGAGGTTTTGTGAATAATTTCAAGATGGAAAGAAAATAATATACCTAATAATAGTCCAATAATGGATAAATATCTTTCACAACATGCTTTTGATGTCAATTTAAATAGTCGATAAGCCAAAACCTAGTAAAAATGTACTAAAATATGCAATTTTTCAACAATTCTTAATGCAAATTAGTAAGAGAAAGGGTGTTGTGAGGAAAATTGTGATAGAAAGAAGATTATAACAGTAATATCAGCCACAGAATTCCATAAAATCTATCACAACATGCCTATAGTACCAATCTAAGTCAAACCTTAGTGAGAATACAGCTAAAATATACAATATTTTACTAATTTTCAATGCGAAGCCCTAATAGAAAGGGTGCTGTAAGGAATTTTAGGAGGGGAAGAAAATAATATCCCTAATAAAATCCAATTAATACAGAAATATCCCTCACAATATGCTTGTGATTCAATTCTAGAGAGACGATAAGGCCAAATCTAGTGAAAATGCAAGGTTTTCAAACAGTAGACATGAAACTTTGCAAGAAAACCACTATGATGCAACACTAAAATTACAAATCAGTTCTAATGAGTGTTTAAAAAGGGTAGTAAAATCTGAAACAAGATTTTGACTACAAACTCTAGCTAATGCAAAACTAGGTTTTTATGAAAAATGCACAATTTCAAGCAATTTTTGACAATTTAAGCAATGTAGGTGAATACTAAATCATGAATTTCTATAATTTAAATCAGATCTAATGAAAATGATAGAAATTTAATGAAATTAAATTCCAATTAATCCAAATTATGCTAAAATACAAGCCTAAAATACCAAATTTTTCAAAAATTTTCAAATTTTTCAAATTTTTTAAGTAATTTTTTTAATGCAATAAGATGAATGAATGAAAATATATCACACAACACTTAGAAAGGTGCCAAAAAGTCCAAAAACATGATTTCACCAAACTACTTGGTGGTTAAAAAAGGGGAAATGTTTTGTTTTAGGTTTCAAAGGCAAATCCTCCCTTCTCCCCAAACATTCAAGGGCATACCAACCAAGTTGAATCTCCACTAAGTGAGAGCAATCACCTATCAGGTTGGGCTGCCACTTGGAATGATGTGGAGATTTAGATGTATCACACAATATTTCAATTTAATGCTCAATTACTCTTAAATCCCTAAATAAGAAAAATAGTAATCAAATTATCAAATTACGACAAATCCTTTCAGACCAAGGTGAAGGACTAAGATATTGAACTCACCTCTTTTGAAAATTGCAAAGTGGAATAGTTGGGGACATTGGACTAATGCCCTAGTCCAATGCATAGTTTTCATCACAAAATATGAATCTTCTTCCAACACAAGGAATAACACCCTTGTATCAGAATGTTCACCTTTGTCCTCTACTTGTCAGATCCCAAATCCTTGTTGTCCGCAACCTCCTTTCTGCAACTCCATTCTATGAAACTTAGTACCTGTAACTTGCAATCACAAAGGAGTGTGAGAGGGGGTTGTGGTGTTTAGAGGCTTGCCTTGGTCAAGCCTTGGAGATACATTCAAGTATTCTAAAGACCATTGTCAGATAAGAGTCCATATCCCAGCAGGATAGAGGTAGAAATCCAAATAGAAAATGATTGAAAACATAATAAATATCACCTTGTAGTGTAGATATCATGGAATGAAGATGCTCTTCATGCCATGAGGAGATGAAGTCAAATCTACAAATACAAACACAATAACAACAAAGTACTGCTCTGCAACATAATGAATGCCTTGAATCAAAATCACAAAATCATAATGCTCATCTAATTTTGATCTAGTTTGCAAATTCAACCTAATCATGCTTATATATGCAACTACAAAGATTCCCACTAAGAATTTCATAATTCAAACTGCAGATGTCAGCATAGGATCTAAATAACGGTCATAAAATTGACATTTAAATTTAGGGCAGACCCAAAATAGGGCAGGACTAGGGCACTAGCACCCAAGTCCACCCTTCCATTTTTGTTCAAGGATCATCAAAATAGTACCCCCTAGGTCCTATTTTCCATAAGACTTTAGTGTTTTCTCATTAGGAGTCAAAACTATCATGCAAGATGTTCTAAATGCATTATATGGACACGGGAGCTAAACCTTAAGAGGGAAAAGCCCTCAATGGGACATTTTTTGACATAACATGTTTATGTTGTCATTTTTTTCAATAAATCAATGACTTGAGAAACTATCTGACCAAACTCATTCTTCCATGCATCAAAATCTTTGATCTTTTTATTCTCTGTCATAATGGAAGGAATAAATTGGTGTTTGAAGGTGGCAAAAGAATCAATCTTTGCCTACATTTTCTAGCTTTCACCATTCACATACTAAAATTCATCTAAGATCATTTTCAACATCTTCTCTATTGGCTTAAGTGCAGCAAGAGCACCTAGACCTCTTTGTAGAACCTTGCACAAGGTCAACAATGTATATAATGCAGGTTGCCATCTCTTGTACACTGGATCCAAAATAGAGAAATTGATCAATTGCTTAATGGCCTAAGATAAGGAAGAATAGCATTCATGTACATCTCCTGATTTATCAATAATAAATTTTACTCTGTATTCCAAAATTTTCTGAAACACCTCAAGAATTTTCAATCTGGCCTCATCCTTTGTCTTCTCATTTTTCTTCTTCAAATATTCAATTTCTTTTTCCCACTTCAACTTAAATGCATTCAATTGATCAATTGGGACTGTGTTATTATTGTTTCTTAGATTTGTACCCGTGCTGCAGTTGTAAAACTTTAGCAATCTAGAGAAACATGGGAATCATCTCAACGTGTGGGACCTTGCGAAATGAGATCAGACCTCCGAAGAAGGCCGGCTTCCTTGACTAGTTATCACCTAAAAACTACTAAATCCTCAAAGGAAAAGGGAGAAGGAAATGCTTTTAAATGAAAGATGAAAATAGGAAAACTTGAAAGTAAGGGTGATGCACCAGACTGATTAAAAGAAACTTTCATAGAACTGAGAAAATGCACAACATAACCAGATACAACAAGTAGACATACATAGATTCAAATGATTCTATCAGAGGTGAGAAACAAGATGATTGAGAGGAAATAAATTTTTACAGGCAATCATATGCAGATTCACACTGAATTAGAAAATCAGAAAAAGAGGTAAAATAACTTGCATATATTCAATAAGAAGGCAATGTTACAGTAGTAGAAAGATCAATTTGGAAACAGAAAGCCTGAAAGCTAAAAAATTTCCAACATTCATTACATCTCTCGAATGCATATATATAGCATTCAAAAGGCCTACGTCAGTTACAAAAATTTGCTCCATGAGCTAGAATAGGAAAATATCTTTCTAAAGGGATGTCTACCTATGGAAGTTATGGTGTGAAATATCTTGAACATGGGTAGATGAGAGATATTTCTAGTCTTCAATGTAAGTTGTTGAATCATCAATCTGTAGTAATAAATGTAAAAAATATCTGCATCCTGCCCAAAAATGGCCGCTGAAATGTCTAGTCACCAAAACATGCAAATCTAGATCCAAAAAATGAAAGTGAGAACATTCCCCTCAATAGCTTGCCAAATGAAAGAGGGCACAAAAACAAGCATTTTTGCCTTTTGCAGTATGTAGAAATTTGCCAGGATGCGCAGGATATTCATGGTCAAAGTTGCAGTCAACTGCCTCTGTATATCGCTTTGCATATCTACACTTGAATATGCCTTTTATGTTTCATTGTATATACAATGCAACTGCACCTGCATACTTCTTTTTCATGCATGCCTAGTGGGCCCAAGGCCTTGTATCTTGTTGCTTGTGTATGGACTTTGCATCTTCCTCCTTGTATCTTTTCTTTGCATATTGCATATGCAATGTCACTTGTTTATAAGATATAATCGCCTTTGTATCTTTACCTTCATATACTTTATTTGCATCTGCCGCTCCTACCACATGGTACCACCTGATTCACCACTGAGCTGAACTAAGAAGTGTAAGGAAATGTGAGCATCTCATAACATATTTCTAAGAATAGTGGTGTCTTCGACAGATTTAAATTCTTTTCAATTGCTTCAAAAACATGCACAACCATGCCATTAAAGCAAAAACTAACATAGAACATTTCCAACATTGACCCTTAGAGGAAAGTACAAGTGAACATTAACCAGTTTCAACAGCAGAGGCATTAAACATGAAAGATAGAACAAGAACATAGATTTATATGGGGAAAACCCTTACAGGTAAAAAACCCCACACTCCAAATCACAAAGCCATTGTATTATTCAGCAACCAAATAGTAACAATACATTTACAGGCTCATAACCTTTATAGGAGATTAACATCTTGTTCCTTTTGAAGAATATCTAATAGTATATCCCTGCACAAATTTCTCCAGCACTCAGTTGGTTCTTCATACTATTAACATGCCACAAATGGCACATAGCACAAAACTTCACCTTCTCAGCCAGAACCCTTTCACCTAAACTCTGTTTACACTCTCTCCTCAGTCCTTTTACATATTGTTAACATGTTACATACAACATACAGCATAGGACTTCACAAAAGAAAAAGAACAGAGTTTTACCAGATTGATCACACTGTCACTATCTCTCTCTTTATTATCCATCGATTCCCAATTACTTTTAGCAATCTAATCGACTCCTCATGCAACTGACTGTTTTTTCCAACTGCCCAGCCTCACTGTCTTCCAACCGTCCAAACTGTCTAATCGTTCACATATCCATGATAACCTTTAGTCCCACATGCATTTGTCATCGGATGATTTTCTAGATTATAGACTCAACCACACAATAAGACTATTGTGGGCACTTTTGCCACCGATGACCCCAGTCTAACCACATTGGTGTAATATAAACCATTGACCAACACTCCACCATTCACTCCGACAAGTCATTGTCCCACCGATGCACAAGACTTCGTACCTTCATTGAAATAACAGAACCGTCGGAGAGACATTTCCCTTCGGTGTAACTTCATCCTTCTTCACTGACTACGATCCTCTAGACGATGCCAAACTTCTGCCAACTTCCATCGGTAAGACCCCGCACATCAGGAGAAGTTTCCCAAGCTGCTCCAACAATGGTAAGTCCCACCGATCCAATAGAATCTTGAACTCATTGGTGTGACACAAGACAATGGGAGAAACTACCATAGGCTCCACCGATGGTCACCCTTATGCTGATAGACTTCTCATATCGTTGAACCAAGGAACCATTGAACCTGTAATTTGAGTGACTAGTACTCAACATTCTCCCACTTGACGAAGGAATTATAGGAAACTATTAATGCTCCAAATCACAGAATCAAAGTTGATACTGCCTCCACTTCACTGTGCTCACAAGCTACATAGAAGCTCTAGCATAACAAACTTCAAAACTTCCAGAACACAACCATGAAATAATCCTCCGTAAACAAGATAGAACATCAGCTAGAACAACAGTCAGAAAGCTAACTACTCTCATCCAACTGAACAAAACCCACATGACTAAAAATAGCACACACATCCAGTGCTATAACATCCAATCAATCATACCTCGAAGGTATTAACATCAGTAGACTCATGCCACCTACATATACACCCATCAACTGTAAATACAAGCTCCATGTGTCAACTAGTCGAAGAAGACCAAACACATCAAGAACTCTCACTGCATGGATAATGTAGATCTGGAAAAGATCAAGACATACTAAGTCTACCAATAGCATAACACAGAAAGTGTAAACATCATGTAGTACCAAGGAAACATCCACCATGATATGCAAAAATTTGTAAATCAATAACCTGTAAGAACAACTCCTCACCACCAGTCCAAAGCTCCCCAAGTTGTCCACATCCAACAAAAGAAAGAGATAACAGAACTTCCATGTCATCACCCAAGGGAATAAGTGAAAACACATGACCACAAACTAGTGATCATCTCAGCTCCAATCAAAACCTCAAACCAATGTAGTGTGAAACAAACCATTTAGGAAGATATCTAGGACCATAGAGAGACACTGCATATCATATACCTGTAGACAATCCTTCTACATACACCTCTGAATGCCAACTGTGTCAAGTATGATCTCCTTCAAAACACCCCAAAGAGAACATCATAACAACACCCAAACAAACATTCAATCTCAAGAGATCAAATTTAGCATATATATCATGTATCTAACATGGATGTAAGCCTCTCAAACCAAAGAAGATCAAACTAATTCATTTCCCATTTTAGGAAATCAGCCTATAAAACCATCTCCTAACAATTCTCATCAATGTAGAATATATTTAAACTCAAATGCAAAAGGAGATAAACATGCTATCCATCTCTCACAATGAATCCTCCAGAACCATCTATGAGTAGTTCAAGATCCATATCTATGAAAGAAAGCATAAAATACCTGAGAGGAACAATGGGCACATCTCTCAAGTAATAAACTACTGAGTAGACCAAGAGTGGGGAATGAGAATGTTCTTCCAAGATATCCAAGTCCCAAGGACTTTCTCCAAGAACAATCTCCTCTAGATCTTTGTTGAACTCATGTCTAACCAAGGTAAAGACTCCTTAGACTTCCTACTATAAATTTTGATCAAGCACAACATATACAGTCTCACCTTAGTTTCCATGTATCCATGAGTACCTACGAACAATCACCTCATGCTGAACTCCAACTGCATCACTACAACACTATGAAGTAATCAATCAAATGATAAATGTACCCAAACATAGAGAAGTTACCAGACCACTGTCAAAGCTCTAATCATCTAAATCAAGAACTTATCTTAACATCATGATCTTACCATCTCCCTTAGGAGATTCCATGCTTCAAGTGAACTTAACCAAAGTCTCAAGAGCAACACATCATGCCAAAACTCAAATGCTTAAACAAGAGTATATCATGACATGAAACTAATCAAACTCTAAACCAACAACACCTGTCAAGCATCACCAACACCTCAGCCAATAATTTCATGAATCCTCCATGACTTCAAGATGTTACTCATCCTCAAGTAGTGCCCCTACAAATGCGAAAGAACCCTTCTGTAGCAACAGGATCAAAGAGCTCCTCCTAGTAACATCTACAACACTAAAGAAGATTATTCACCCCTAAGTGATGAGTACACAGTCAATGCTAAAGTTCCCACTGAACTGTAACAAAAGAGATTTCCAAGCATCCTGACCAAACATCTCCTAATTTGAAAATCTTCTAGGTCTACACCTTAACATGTCCATGTGACAATAAAACCAAGTGACACCAAGATCTCCAAATCAAGGAAATAAACTATCAGTGTCAATAGCTTACACAAACCTGTGTATTCAAGCTATACATGACATCATGATACAGGTCTCCTTAACCAACTATTTAGATACTCTACAACATCCATCCTCTCATCCTAAAATAGTCACACCAATGCACAAACGACCATGGACAAGGCCAGCTAACAAGTCTGCACAATCAAATAATCAATCTTGTGGATATAGACCGTCCACTTTCAAGTTATCCCGCTGCAATCAATAGGCTGTACACACCTAAAAAATGCATAACTCGTAGATCCAACTATATTGAAACAAGAAAATTTACTATTGCACTAGAAACTACAAAATAGAGATCTCAAGGAATAGATAACATTGTAGACAATATGACTCAAGCACTAGGTTCCTTACAAATTTGATTCACCAAACATGTCCACAACCAGAGCACCATAGTTAAGAAACCATAAGCATTACCATAGAAATGCTGAGTGTCATATCACATACGAGAACTCCCATGTAGAGAAAGCATTTCACCTCCTCACACCATGCATAGAACATGCACGCAAAACAACAACTATATCATCTAGCAACACCCCAAAAGCCAGGGTCTAGAAATAGCTTAACTACAGCTTCACAAAACCACAAGTTTTTCTTTTGACCGTGTAAAACCTGCAAAACCACTATGTTTGAAAAACACCCATGCACATCCATACCCACTTCACATCTGGAAGACCCAAAAGTCTACAACATAAACTCCATAATAGTTAAACTAGAATAATGGATCATCATGAATATGTATAACCATAGATTTTAAGGAAAAACTATAAAAGCCCTCAAATACAATAAACATGAATCTAAGTCATGTAAGTACAAAATATCCAATTAAGGAAACAATAGTTCAAGAGCTTCAGGCCCACTTGTAGACCAATCCCTCAACCACCAAATGTACATGCATCTAAGAGAATCAGGGTATTACAAAAGCTCTCAGACCATCCAATGATCAACTCCATAGCCTTTATGCAACTGGGGCAATAGAAAACAATGCTTTCCAATACTAGGAACAAAAAAATATCTAGCATAAGCACAATACTCCATGGCTGAGAAGTAATACAAACTTCATCATATCATAAGAGAGCCTCTCACACAGACACTCAATATGAAAGTTATTTCAGCAACACAACCACAAAGCATAATCCACCCCATGCAATACGATTAAATACTATCAACTAAGAGCCTCAGGCCACACCATGACCAGCTCCGGTCTCTTCATCTTCACCATCCTTCAAGTGCCTACTATAACATGAAGACAAGATTAATTGCAAGACTTCCACTCAAACAAGGATCAAACAAACAAACATTTCCTTTAGATTTCCTCAAGGCTGTCACACTAAGAAATCATCACAGAAGGAGTACCCAGACCTTATACACCAGGAACTCTTACATGCAAACACATGCAGTACAAAAATGTACATATGTGAGCAAAAAAGCAAATCCTAGAATAATGCTCTAATACCACTTGTAAGGAAATGTGAGCATCTCAGAACCTATTTCTAAAAATAGTGGTGTCTTCGACAGATTTAAATTCTATTCAGTTGCTTCAAAAACACACAAAACTATGCCATTAAAGCGAAAACTGACATAGAACATTTCCAACATTGACCCTTAGAGGAAAGCATAAGCGAACATTAACTAGTTTCAATAGCAGAGGCATTAAACATGAAAGACAGAACAAGAACACAGATTTACGTGGGGAAAACCCTTACGGGTGAAAAACCCCACACTCCAAATCACAGAGCCATTGTAATATTCAGCAACCAAACAGTTATAGTACATTTACAAGTTGATAGCCTTTACAGGAGATTAACATCTTGTTCCTTCTGAAGAATATCTGATAGTATAACCCTACAAAAACTTCTCCAACACTCAGTTGGTTTTTCATACTATTATCGTGCCACAAATGGCACACAGCACAGAACTTCACCTTCTCGGCTAGAACCCTTTCACCTAAACTTTGTTTACACTCTCTCCTCAGTCCTTTTACATACTGTTAACATGTTGTGTACAACATACAGCATAGGACTTCACAGGAGAAAAAGAACAAAGTTTTTCTAGATTGATCGCACTGTCACTATCTCTCTCTTTTTTCTCCATCAATTCCCAATTGCTTTTAGCAATCCAATCAACTCCTCATGCAACTGACCATTCGTTCCAACTACCCAACATCGCTATCTTCCAACTGTCCAAACTATCTAATCATTTGCATATCCATGAGAACCTTTAGTCCCACATGCATCCGTCATCATGTGAATTTCCAATTGATAGACTCAACCACATAATGAGACTATCGTCGGCACATTTTCCACTGACGACCCCAGTCTAACCACATCGGTGTAATCCAAACCATCGATGAACACTCCACCATTCACTTTGACAAGTCATTGTCCCACCAATGCCCAAGACTTCGTGCCTTCATCAGAATAACAGAACCGTTGGAGAGACATTGCCCTTTAGTGTAACTTCATCCTTCTTCGCCAACTACGATCCTCAAGCTGATGCCAAACTTTTGCCAACTTCCATCGGTAAGACCCTGCGCATCGGGAGAAGTTTGCCAAGCTACTTCGACAATGGTAAGTCCCACCGATCCAATAGAAACTTGAACTCATTGGTGTGACACAAGACAATTGTAGAAACTACCATAGGCTCTGCCGATGGTCACCCTTATGCCAATAGACTTCTCATATCATTGAACCAAGGAACCATTGAACCTATAATTTGAGTCACTAGTACTCAACAAGAAGCATCGCTGATCAGTTGTATCTTCTATCGGCCATTGGACAGACTATGAATTGAGTTGCCGATGCAAGAGGTCACGCCGAAATTCCCTGTATGTTGGCCTTGTCTATCACAATTGTACATTGCATATACAATTGCATGTATACATACAATGCAGACTCCAACACTATATCTACTGCATTTGATTCCCCAATCTGATCCACCTTGTATGTTTTCCCTTTGTACATTCCCTTTGTATATCGCAATATACAATGCACTCAATATACAAGCCATGGACCTAACTTTTGTATTTGGCAAATTGACTTCTTACTCAGGTCTAGTTTGCATATTACCTTTGTACCTTTGCCTTGTATATCACATATACAAGGCGAATATACAAGCGAAACATGCAAGTTGAACACTTATAGATTGCTAACACTTGACTTCGGCATATGCATATAACCTTTGTATATCACTTTGTATATGACCCTTTGTATGTGCGAACATACAATGCAAAAATATACAAAGGAACACATGCATACAAACCTTGCATACAAACATGCATTTGAAATTGTACCTGCCCCTTGTATGTGCGCTTGGTGGGCCCTAGGCTTTGTATCTCTTCCTTATATGTGTGAAATCATCGACCGTTGGGGGGACATCAGAAAGAGTTGTCGATGACATGTATCTTGCTGATATGTCTTTTGTATGCTCCTCCTTGTATGTCTACCTTTGTATGTATGAACATACAACTCAATATACATTCACCTTTTCTCATTCCACCCTTTGCACATTGACCCTTGCATATTTTCCAATATACATTCTCCTTTGTATACGGCACTTCTATGTGCCATCGGCACATCAGAAAGAACTTGGAATTGGCTGCCAATGAGGCTTTTCTCAGTGATGACACCCTTACATGTTTCCTTGTATGTGCAAATATACAATGGCAAATGTATGTCGGCAATGCACATTTTCTTTGCATCTACCTCTTGTATCTTTTTCTTGCATCTTTTCCTTTATATGTGCGATTGTACATTTGAACATACAAAGCGAACATACATACAAAGAAACATACAATTGCATATGTATGTAACAAGGCTAAGTACAAAACTGAGAAGTTCTTTGTGATGAAAAGCACTTGAAGACAAAAGATTTCTAGCTTTTTCTTAGTTTTCTGCAAAGATTTTCTAGGTGAGATTTTTTGAGATTTTTTGCAAGGCACAGCATAAATATTTGAAGGATTTAAGCCTTGCAGGGTCATTTCCTAAAGGATTTTCAAGGAAAATACAAGGTGAACTATTTAACTCTGGGCAGAGGAAAATAGGTCAACAGTTATCACTAGTTATTTATGGCATGGGGGCTTGATATGGTACAATTGCTTAGATTTGAGAATCACCACCCTTCAACTACTGATTTAGTTTGGCATTTTCCAAATATAGTCTATTCACTTCATCACTCATCTCAATTTGAGTTTTTTCATAGTCAAGCAATCTTTGCTCCATTTTTCTAACAGCATCTTGTGTGAACATTGCAGAGTGCATAGTAAGGGTGGCCTCTTCAAGTACTGATGTATCCTAAAATGTTTTCACCACACCTGTTCCTCTTAGCTCCTGGACTACATCTAACAATCTTGGCTTGTTCATGTTTTTCTGTGTGGCCCATATTTCTAGAGTTTTTATTTTTGGGTGTGATCCAACACCACTGACACCATATTAATAATCAAATTTAGATACCATAATGGGGTCATCTTGATTTCTCACTTAGTCCAACAAAAACATTTTCTTCAATTCAAGGCCAAGGATGATTAACATATTACTCTTCAAAACCATTTGTCTAGCCTCATTAGGGATGACATTCATTTCATCAATTTTCAAATCATTGAAAATATGTGACATAATTTGATCATGCTGAGATTCATCTGTACCTATTTTATTTATCTCAACCTTTTCTTCAAATTCTTTGTTCCATTTGAATAAAAAATCTTTGAATTATGGAGTATTGATGAAATCATCATCCTCCATAAACCTCATAGAAGTCACAACCCTTTCATCTTCTTGTATTTGAAGTTCACCTTGTGCCTGTTCATCCATTCTTACTTCCAGTTTGTGTTCTTATGTTTCTTGACCAACAAAGGTTTGATCAACTTCCTCTTCTTCTCCCATATGTCTTAAAATACTAGCCACCTCCTTAGTGTCACCAACTCCTTTAGTCATTTCATATGGAACCTATTATAAAAAAATTGGAATGATTATCAATAATATCAAAATAATCCAATAAACTCAATAGAAAAGGAAATAATCAAGATTCAAACAAACAAAGAACTCAAACCTTGCAAACCTCAATACTTCATAGCTTCCATTGGTTGCCTATCTCAAATGATCTTGCATATGAATATAGCCCTCAAAAAGGTGCATTTCCTTGCTATTTTACAAGATGTCAAGTGGGAATGGCTATGATATTTCATGCAATGAAGATGAGATTCAAAACAAATGGTATTGGTGATGGTAACAAGTTGATCGCAAGCAATGGAATGGTTTGGTGCCAAAGTCATGTTGTAATTCCTACAGAGTAAGGATACTAAAAGATTGGATAATAGAAATGGAGGAATTGGGTTCAATTTATAGACTTGTGGGAGAGAAGATCAATGATATAGAAGAAATAAGAAGATCAACGATTGAGAAGACTTGAGAGGATGTGTGTGAATAGAAAGAAGACAAGTGTCACACAAAAAGCTATTTTGTTTGAGTTAACTGCTTTCTTTTATAAAGATAAGATTTTATTTCATAAATTAGAAAGCTTTTTTCTAATTTAAGAGTTGTTGATAAAAACAAGATTGATTAAATTAATTAACTCAACTTGTGATTTTCTTTTTGCATGATTTGAGATAAATTAAATAATAAATTATTTAATTTAGCGTGCATGAAGAAGAAGATTTATTCTTATAAAATTTGGAAGATTTTTGAGGATTTTGAAGATAATAAAGCAAATTAAATAAATAAATTTATTTAATTTTTTGTGCATGCTTTGGAAGAATAAATAAAATATTTTATTTATATTTTATTTTTAGAGATTGAGACAATTTAAATAAATTTGATTGATTTGTTTAAATTTGGAGGAATAAGTTATTTAATTAAATAATGAAAATTATCTAATTGTTTGGAAGAATAAAGTTGACTTCGATGAAATTAATTAAATAAAGGTAATTTATTCAATTAATGGGAGGAATATGAACCCAATAAATAAATTGATTTATTTATTTTTTGATAGAGGAATTAAATGGAATAAATACTAAGAATATTTATTTAGATAGAGTCATTTCATTTTTAGGTGTATATAGAACCAGTGGAGAGATATCATCAGTCTTTTGCTTTTTTGCATGTGGTGGATTAGGAGCTGTAGGATCTTGTACTGACATTGTATCTAGAGCAGGTTATTGAATCATGACTCCTATTGACTTTTTTACATGGAGCTTGGTAGCCTTTGTAGGCTCCTTAGACTTGCCATATATTCTTTCAGAATTATTAATTATCAAATCTATTATTTTCAATGGGTCCTCTTTAATAAAAAATCTTGAAAAATTAGGGTTTTGTTTTCCTTTGTCATCCTCAATCTTCCTCAAAATTTCCCATTTTTGTTTTCTATTGTACACCTCTTCAAAAGTGACACATTTTCTGATTGCATCCTCATCAAAATTGATTTGATGAGATATCCCCATCTTGGTGACAATGACTTGTCTAACAAAGTTCATGTGACCCTCTGGATCACAAACCCTTTTTGTTCCTAATTTCAAAGAATATTTATACTTCAAGTAGGATTACAACTCCTCCAAGGTATTTGTAGCAATGGACTATTCACCAAATGCTATGGAATTAGGAATAAATGTGCCCTTCTTTTGTTTTTTTATTACATCTTTCTCCATCAATAGCATCTACCACATGAATTCAAGAAATATAATTATATTTAGCAGAATATTTTGGCAACACATTGGGTGGCTAAGTACACCCATATACTCAAATTATAGTATGGTCAGGAAAGAAATACCAATCAGCAAATTTATGTGTGTGACCCTGTTCTAGCCTATGAGTACGACTCAGCCTCAACATTTCTCTAACCTCTTTGGTCAATCTAAGAGAAAGGCTACCAAGGGAATTCATTATTTTGACTGAGAATGTTGGTAAGAGACACTACTTCACATGACAGGTGTTGTCATTGATGGCAACTAAGACTATTCCACTCATCCACGTAACATAATTTGTTCATACCAGAAGTTAGAATCAGAATTTATCTAAGTCTAGGTAGCAAGAGACATAGCATGTGATAGGGTCTAGTATCTTGGTCCAGATCTCTCTAGTGGTAAATCAGAGTATGTTACAGATCTAAATGGGTCATAAGGATTGTTAGGGTAATCTAAATCTAAAATTTTAACCTCCAGAGATGAAGGATTCAAAAATTATTTGCATCTGAGCATGGGGTTACAATTTGACAGTGCAGATAGCAAAAGAATAGGCTAACCTTGTAATTGATCTTGGTTCCAGATAAATAGAAGTTATTACATGAGCGATTTGTGATGATTAGTGATAGTGGCCGACATGATTGATGATTTGTGAATGGTAGTTTTGGTCCGCGTTACAAGTTATGCATGGATTTAGCTGATAGAGCAGAGTCTTCGACAAAGTTCTAAGTATTCTTAAAGCTAACTAAAAATTGATTGAATATCATGATGTGGATATATATAGCCGATGGAATTAAGTGATTTGTGTATGTCTGATGCGACTATGGAATAAGTACAAAAAGGGCAGAGATCTAAGGTTCAAATGTTAGTAGAATAGTAAACTAGGTAGACTAAGGATGAAGTGTATCAAGTCAATATTTTGTGCTTAACTAGAATGGAATCCTTGCATTGGTAGATGATAATGATCAGTTCAAACTCATTATAATCTTCTTTCTATAGGTAGTGAGCCTTCTATAAGTAGTGAGCCTTCTTTTGAGTAGTGAGCTCTGGGCAGTGAGCCCGAATGCATGTGCATTCACTATTGTAATAATTTTAATAGAGTATAATCTTTGTGGGTTAACCCCCACCATGGTTTTTCCCTTAACTGGGTTTCCACGTCAAAAATCTTGGTGTGAAATGTGTTATTTCTACTTCTTCTCATGTGTTATTGATTCTTGCTTTCCATGATAACATTATTAATCTATTAATGAAGTATTAAAGAGGTATTAACTACTGTAAGTTTTAAAGCTTTAAGACAACTAATTCACCCTCTCCCCTCTCAGTTGTCACCTCTAATTCCAACAATTGGTATCAGAACGAGGTTCCTTTGAAAAAGTTTAATAGCTTGAGGAAGACCTAGGAAGGAAGTAAAATGGATGAATATAACCTCCAAGGGCAACTTCATCTCACTTTAGAAGATCTTGAGCAGTCTAGAGTAGAGGTCCAAGAGCTACAAAACAACATTAAAAATGCTGAAGACTTCATTGAGACTTTAAAAGAAAAATTGAGCAAATACAATGAGAAGAGGAAGGAACATCCTCTTCAATTGGGAAATCATTATGAAAACAACAACAAGGATGAGGCTCTAAAAGAGAAGATAAAGGAATGTGAGAAGTTACCCAAAGAAGTTGTTGTCCTGAAACATGAGATGGAATCTGGGTGATGAGGCTAACCAAAGAAATTGAAGATGGAAAGAAAACTGAAGAAGACCTTAATCAAAATCTAAAAGAAAGAATTGAAGAATGTTGTAGATTGGATGTAATAGTTGGCCTCCTAGTGTCTGATCTACAAGAAAGTAGAGACAATGAGAGAGAACTTGAAAGGCAAATTGTCATTCTCAGACATGACCCAGAAGTTACAAATGGATATAAGGAGAAGTTTAAGATAAGCTTAGCTAAACTTGAAGCACCGCTTGAAGGATAGAAAAAAGCTGATGAGAAGCATGATCTTGGATATGAGAAAGGTGAAAGCTCTAGCTATGGACAAAGAAATTTTCAACCAAGGAATGGGAGAAACAGACCCAGAAGGCCTCCTATAAGATAGCCTAATGCTTAGAGATATCCATCATTCAATGGAAATTGGTTTAATTGTAATAAATTTGGTCATAGATCTACTCAATGCAGAAGCAGAGTAAATCAAAATGGTCCATCCTTCTCTAGTCATTGCTTCAACTGTAAGAGGTATGGTCATAGGTCAAATGAATGCAAAAGTATGATAATGAATAACTCTAGAGAAAATGGCAACTCTTTCAATGGTTACTGCTTTACTTGCAATGGATTTGGACACATGCCTAATTAGTGCAAATCAAGAAGAAATCAAGCATATAAGAAAAGAAATGTTGTGTGCTTTAATTACAATAGATTTGGTCATATTGCAAGATTCTATAGAAGTAGGAATAATGAAAGAAGAGTTTCGGTGAACAGAAAACTGGATGAGCAGAGACAAGACAAAGGCAAGGGCAAAATTGATGTGAATTAGATCCAAAATGAAATGAACAAGACATGGGTCGAGAAAACAATTGAGAATAATAGTAATGAGTTTGCATGAGAATTTGATGCTGATAATTCCTCTAGGAATTAATTTTGGAGCTCTAGCTTAGGGGGAGTTGCATTGAAAATCAAATTCCCCTAGCTAGTAAGTGGGTGCCTGGATCTGGTACAATGAGAAGATATTTTGAATTGTTTCAAAACTTTTGGAAGGATTTTTGGAAGGAAAGTTATTGATATGGAAATTTGTGGAGTGATTCATGAAAAACTATTCAAGAAACTGAGTAATCAGATGAATTTAGGGTAGAGCATTTATTACGAAGGCAAATTAGGTTTTGCAGAGCATAAAAAGGTTTTCACTCCTCATTTGAAGCACTTTGCACTTGAAGAAAACAAGAAGAATAGTGTCTAAGCTAAGATTACAAGGAATTGAAATGTGACCAGTGATTTTATCTGTCAACCCTAATCTCATGGAAAAGGTATTTATCTGTGAAGCTTTCAACTTATAACCTTTTTTCAATGGCTACATCTTTGGTCATTGACATTACTAAAAGGCGTCAACCCAAATTTAAGAAACATCCACACAAATCTATAGAATTCCACCCATTAGGTACATTTTCAAGTGTTCCATATGGTGTGCTGCATATTGAAGATATTAGAGTTTATATTCATGCGAGCATAGATGAATTTGGTGACTCAAGGTTTGTAGATTTGTTTAAGAGTCAACTAATGGATGAAAATCATGATCTTAAACCTAAGTATAAGGCACTGCATGATAAAACATTTTATTTAGATTTTGGGGTTTCCAATATTTGATGAAGATGAATGGGTCTGGTATGTTTTAAGTTGAACGCATGATGAATTCATATGGCTGTTAAAACCATTCAAGATTACCAAGGATGTTATCAAACTTCTGACTAGGTTAAACACAACTGGATGATTACCCATGTTGAAATCTATAAAAAACTAAACTGTTACTGATGCAAACAGTGTAAAATTTGATAAGAGGGCTATGACCATAAATGACATTATAGAACTAGTTGTGAAGTTTGCTTCCATGGTGATTAGCTACAAGATCTATCACTTTAGCAGAGAAAATTCAGTCTCTAGAACTGCTATATATGTAGCATATCAAATGTTGAAGGAACATGCAAATTATGACTTATGTGAGCTATTACAAAACCAATTGATTGAGAATTTGAACAAAATCAAGAAAGATAAGAAAAACACTTTTAAATATGGTACATTGGTTCTATGTTTTTTCTTCTCCTATATGAATGAAGTACTTGGAGTAAAGGGTGCACACTGGACTAATGATGAGCCAGTTGCTATTCAGATCAGAGATCACCTATGTAGCATTGGTAACTATAAAGCACAGAAAATTACAATTTGGGGATACTTCAAGAACTTTTAGAGTATGATGCATCCAAGGGAAAGAATCCCTACAACCATTGTTGAGAAGTACAAGAATGAAATATGTTTTATGGTTGACACTGATTAGTTCTTAATGAAAGTAGTGGAACCCAAAATTGTTTAGATCATGCCCATGGGATATGAAGTAGATGGAAAAATCTTGAATATGTATGCTCAACATATTCTAAGCAATCCAAAAGACACAACAGTTGAAAGATTTGGGACATATGAGGAACTATGTTTAAAACTACATGCTGAGCTCAAAGAACTTAAAACCAACAGAAAAGTAAGAAAAGAAGTTGTGTAGTTGGCTGAGAATCTAGGTCTCACAAAGGAAGTCGTGAGGCAATTTAGGGAAAGAACTGAAAAGGATGAGAAGAAGAAGTAGGATAAGAAACAAGGAATTACTCTGGTAGGATCCTCCTCCACATCAAGGACTACTAGAAGCTCTAATACTACCCATGTTCTTCCAAAACCTACCAATCTTGAGATACCTAATGAAAAATCATCCAGAAAAGAAGGAAAAAGAGTGAAAACAAAGGCCACAAGAACCTATAAGAGCACAAAAGCTGATGAAGAAGAAATAGATTATGATGCTGAGGTAAAGGAGTTGAAAGCCTCTAGAACAGAAGCTGCCAGAGTGACTAAGGAGAAGCCCTCCGTTAGAAAAAAAGCAAGCAAAAGTTAGAAGATAGATACATATGTTGAGAAGCCTACAATCTCTGTGGAAGGTGTAATAAGATTAGTCACTGCGGATGGAAATTTGAAACCCATGACTAAATTCTATGATGAATATAGTGACATAGAAAAGAGGGTGTTAGAGGAAGCAACTATTAGATATCTGAATATCTATAATAAGGCCCTAATTGAAATAACTTATGAGATCCCTCCAAGTCTTGTAAACATTTTTGAGTTGAGGAAAGAAAATGCAAAAAGAAAGGATATGGAGCTTAAAGAGCATGTATTGATAAAACTATGCCCTCAGATCACTCAAGTTCAAATGAATATGATATTCAAAAAAGTGAAGGATGAATTCAAGAGAAAGAAGAGAATGAACAAACTAATGCTTGGAGAATTGGACCAAATAGTTAAAGAAACACATGAAATACTTCTAAGTGCATTAAAGAGACACAATCTTCCATTTGTTGAGGAGGAGACTGATGATGGGATTGATTCACCAATCCAGGATATTGAAAAGATGAAAACTGATGAGCAGTAAACCAAGGTTGATGACTCCTACATTCTGGAAGAGGAACAAATAAACAAAGAAGATACAAAGATGGTGGACCAAACTGATGATGCAGGAGATACTCTAGCTTCTCCTGATCAATCTAGAAAAGAAGATAATGTTGATAATACTACTACTATACAAGATCCTCAGGAACAAATTGCAAATAATGTGGTCAAAGGAAAGAATCTGGCTGCAAATAACACAAAGAAAGGTGAAGCAGAAGAAGAAGTCAAAGATAAGGAAGACAAAGAAAAAGAAGATGGTGCAAATGTTGATAGTCCTCATACTAAGAAAACTCAAGGAAAGGAAAGTGGTCCAGAAAATGTGGCAAGAGACACTACAGATGTAATGAAGATTTTTCTAAGTAAAGAGATGCTGGAGTTTGATGAACTAGAACTGATTCAAGGACCAATCAACCTAGATAGTCTCTCTCTAGTCCAAATGATGAAAATAGAATCTTTCACACAAGCTAAGGCAAGTGAAAAGATATTGAAATCTCACATTGAGGATAGTGACCTGCTACGCCTTGCAACTGGAGTATTGGAGAAGATAATGCCAACCCTCTAGAAGAATCCATCTGACTCTCCCTCTGGACATCTAAAGAATCTTGTTAAATTTGTAAGTACACATTTTGAGTCTTTTGAGAAGTCTACAGAGACTAAAGTCAGAAATGAATTTTTGGATAGGAAATTTAGTGGAATAAGGAATGATAGGACAATACTTGGTATCAGTATAAAGAATATTCAAAATGCTCTAAGTGATGGAGGTGATATATACAAATTTTGTCTATCTTGGCCTAAAGTCAATAAGGATATTGAGAAGAAGATAAAGGAGCAAGAACTAAAATTGTCAAATCTAACTCAAAATTTTGATCCTCTAACAGTTTCTCCTACAAGTTAGCAATGTCAACTAATTAGCTTGACCAATGAAATAAAGAACCTTGTTAAAGAAAAAGGCAATATTGTGAAAAGAATGTGTGAGCTCTACTGATTGATTGCCCCCAAGTTAGAAACAATGTTTAATGCACTATCAAAAGCTCAAACTACAGTGTAGACAAGTGATCCTTCAGATTTGAAATTGGCAGAAGCATATGCATTTCTATTGAGTGAACACATCTCAATTTTGGGTGGCATGAAAATAAGTTGGGCCTCTAAAATTGAGCAATTGAAAAGTAGTTTTGTAGACATTCTCAAGTTCATGTAAATATAACTTAATGATTAGGTGTACATATGCGGCACTATGTACAGAACTTTTGATTTTTGGCTTGCGGACCCCATCCTTTTCCATTGATGTCAAAGGAGAAGTGAAGAACAGTGAAAAATGAGAAATCCAACAAAGGGGGAGCTCCAGAATCAGGGGTGAACATAAGAGTACAGAGTAAGGGGAGTAAAACTTAGTCATTTTTCAATAAATGTTGCCATCAATGCCAAAGCAGGAGAATGTTGGAAAGAGACACTACTTCATATGATAGGTGTTGTCATTGATGGCAACTAAGACTATTCCACTCATATACATAACATAATTTGTTCATACTGGAAGTCAAAATCAGAATTTATCTAAGTTTGGGGAGCGAGAGACAGAGCATGTGATAGGGTCTAATATCTTGGTCTAGATCCCTCCGGTGGTAAATTAGAGTATGTTTGTGGATCTGAAGGAGTCATAAGGATTGTCATGGAAATCTAAATCTATAATTTTAACCTCCAGTGATGAATGATTCAAAATTTATTTGCATCTGAGTATGGGGTTATAGTTTGACAATGCAGACAACAGAATAACAGGCTGACCTTGTAATTAATCTTGGTTCTGGATAAATGGAAGTTGTTAGGTGAATGATTTGTGATGATCAGTGATAGTGGCCAACATGATTGATGATTTGTGAATGATAGTTTTGGTCCACGTTACAAGTTATGCATGGATTTAGCTGAAAGAGTAGAGTCTTCAACAAAGTTCTAAGTGTTCTTGAAGCTGATTGAAAAGTGATTGAATATCATGATGCAAATATATATAGCTGATGGATTTAAGTGATTTGTGTGTGTGTGATGTGACTATGGAATAAGTGTGGAAAGGGTAGAGATCTAAGGTTTAGATGTTAGTAGAACAATAAACTAGGCATAGTAAGGATGAAGTGTATCAAGTTAGTATTCTGTGCTTAAGCAAAACTGAATCCTTGCATTGGTAGAAACTCATTGTAGTCTTCTTTCTATAGGCAGTGAGCCTTCTTTTGAGTAGTGAGCTCTAGGCAGTCAGCCCGAATGCATGTATATTCACCATTGTAATACTTTTAATAGAGTATAATCTTTGTGGGTTAACCCCCACCTTGGTTTTTCCCTTAATCAGGTTTCCGCGTCAAAAATCTTGGTGCCAAATGTGTTATTTCTACTTCTACTCATGTGTTGTTGATTCCTTCCTTTCATAATAACATTATTAATTTATTAATGAAGTACTAAAGAGGAATTAACTGCTGCAAGTTTTAAAGTTTTAAGACAACTGATTCACCCTCCCTCTCAGTTCTCACCTCTAATTCCAGCAGAGAAATCATCATAGAACACAACATACTTACAGTTCTGACAATGAGTGTCCTACTTGTAACACTATCATTATGTAGGCAATCTCTATCTTTTTTGATCCATTATGCTCAAGTCCATCCTGCTAGGCCATTTTCTTCTATTTTGATACAAAATTAAATGGCATATAAAGAATAATAATTCAAATCCATAAGTGTCTTGTTTTCCCTTATTTGCAAAAATCCATCATGCAATTTCTTCTCAATGAATGATGCAAAATCATATTCAACATTTACTTCTAGGTTCTGAATTCTCATGGCCACCATCATCATGCCAATTGGCATTCTATCTTGTGCATCAATTCCTAGCACTTGACACAAAGCAAAATATATCTTTTTGAAATACATAGCAAAATCATCAACTGAGAAAGGCTCAAGAACAGTGGTTGGGATTGATATCCTTCTATTATTGGCCCCTGTCCTCATATACATGGGAAACTCATCACTCCTCTATGTATTTCTCATACTGGTATATTCTTGTTCACTCTTCTACAAGTCAACCTTTGTGAGGGATTGCTTGTTGAGCATGAAGCAATCAATGATTGCATTTCTGTCCACAACCACTAATGGTGACCAATTTGGTAATCTGACTATTTTGGTGGCTTGATGATAGTGTTGTGCCAATATTCTAATGAAATCAACATCAATGAATACATTTGGCACTACAAGCTTAGACAAATTCAAATTCCATGGGTTTGTAACTGGTCCCTGTCCATATTTCTTTTCATGGAAGTACTAGAAAAGGTTCCAACCTGAGATAGGGACTCTAGCATCCTAACACCCCTCTGCTACATCCTTGAATAGCTTCTTATACCATTTGTCAACTGAATTAGGAAAAATGTCCATCAGAGACTATTGAAGGGACCACTTCTTGGGAAGAGAGGGTTTAGTGTTCTTACTTGTAGATTCAAATTTCTTAGGTGCCATAGTTTGATGCTTTTATGAACTAGGGTTTTGATAGTCACTTGCTCTACTAAACTAGTTGAAATTAAAGTACAAACTAAATACCAACTTTTATGAAGAGAGCGATGAAACTGACTTACCTGGTTGAAAGAGGACTACAGAGTGCACATAGAGATTGAATTCACCATATGCAATCACCTTTCAACTTGCTTGAATGATGAAATACAAAGGAAATTATAAATTTTATTCTTCTATAGAGTTGGTTATTTCACCATTACTCTAGTTCATGCCATGAAATCTACAAATCTCAGCATTCAAGTTGTTTAAACACAAACTATTGATTTGGATCAATCCAATGGCTAGGTAAGCATTTGAAGATTTGTAGTCTTTTCATCGATAACTGCAATCCTGTAGGCATCAATAATAACCACTAAGGGGTGGCGATGTACTCATTAGGCATTCAATGCTTTACCACATCACTGCAACACCTATTTAGATCTATTATGGGACCGCAATAGCTTTTTAAGATTATATTGTATCTTTCACTACTTACCACCACCCTCGAAGCCTTGCTACACATCAATGTGGGATGGTGGGGTACATATTATGCCTTATATCTCCTACTACCTTACTGCAGACCTTCTATTATGACTATTGTGGGAGCACTGTGTCATTTTCACCTTATTGGGACTTATACCACCAACCCACAAGCTAACTTTAAAGTCCATGCAAGACAACAAGACATGTTTTATGTTACCTTTAGCATTTACCACAAGCCTACTAGTTGAAGTTGTTAGCATTGTGGGACCGTAGTATAAAACTTTCCTTTATGGAGCCCTCACTGCTAGCCCGCAAGACCATCTTAGAACTGTTGTGGGGCTACGGTGTGTGTTATCTATCAACTTAGCCCTTACCACCATACCACAAGTTCATTTTGAGACTTTTGTAGGGTTGTGGTGAAACAATATATGCCACTTAACTCCTACCACCAGCCTGCCACTACCTTTTGAGACCTCTGTTGGGCTATAGTAGTCAATCTCTATATATTGTGATACCACAAATGGAATTCTTGCATGCTGCGGGGAAGTGGTAACTGACTCTTCACTTTCTTTGACTCCCGTACACCTACCAAAGCTATTTGAGTCGACTGTAGGGCTGTGGTAAGAGACAAAAACACATCTATGGAAAAAAAAATACAAAGGTCTTTCTCATGGATATGATATGGGATGCTTATGAATGATTCCTAGAATAATTGTAAAGGGAATATGGACTCCTAGGATGAATTTATGGAAAGATAAATGTATGAAAGCAAGTGGGACTAGGTAAATTTTCAATGGTCCTAACAGTTTCAATGTTGATGGTGATATAAATAAGTGTTAAGAGTTCATGTGTGTGTGTGTACGAGGATGGCAGAGATGAAATTTGTGATGTGAGGGTGTTAAAAGGGTAGTAAGAGCTTTCATGAGTTAGATGATTGGATGTAGTGAGCAGAAGGTGTCTACTATCTTTCGGTATAAATGCAAAGGTGATGGTTGTTGTGCTTCACTGGAACTGAACCCATGCATATGATAGATGCAATTTTATCAATGAACCTCTTCTTCTTTCTTCTTTCTTTTTTAGTGGGCAGTGAGTCCACTTGGATAGTGAATCCCCTGCAGTGAGTATTCTTTGAATGACAGTGAGCCTCTTGTAATTTGGTGTTTCTACTACTTTATATTGTGAGCTAATCTTCACCATGGTTTTTCCCTTTTAGGGTTTTCCATGTAAAAATCTAGTGTTCCCTTGTGCATGGTGTTGATGTGGTTAAGTTTCTATTATTTGATTTTCATGTTTAATCTCCATAATAGATTAAGGGTCTAAGTAAACTAATGTGGATGTGATTATGCATATGAGGGTTTGGAATTTTTGATACAACTGATTCACCCCTCTTAGTTGTTGTGTGTCTTCAATAGAAGAATTACAGGAGATACTTTTTCTTTGGTGTGTCATTACAAGTCATTGACATAGATATACCATCTAAATTTGAAGTTTTGTTGTCATAGGAGGAACATTTGTAGTGAGGAGTATTGACTCTGTTACCCTTGATAAGGCCCTCATCAAGAAATTTACTTGCCCAAGGGTTCAGAGAGAATGAAAATTTAAGATAAATCAAATAAAATGTTTCCTTTTTGTTAGTAATTTTTTAATGCATGTTCTTAGAATTAAATAGTGAAGATAATCCATGAATATTTCTAGTTTGGGGTTAATCTTACAAATCTTGGTATAAATATATGAGAACATATCTACCTAACTGTAAATGAAAGATACATTTGATGTTGTTGAGATGAGGGATACCCCCGAGGTTTGGTAGAGCCTAAAGTGTAGGGAGATAAGTGAGAAACAATCTCCCACTCTATTGGTCAGATTTCCATTGAACTTGATCATAAGAAGTGGCAAATATTTAGAGTTTGATGTGTGTAGATTTGGGAACCAAAAAAATTGGCGATTCTAGTGGGGAAAAATCTTAGATATCCAATTGGAGAGAGTCAAAAATAATCTGACCTGATCATTAGGGTTAGATATTAAAGGTTTTTTTGTGGAATGTGTTGTAGTACTTGAAAATAATTGTAAAAGAAGGGGCTCTGCTAAAAGGATCAACTCGGAAGGACTCACTGATATTCATTCCTCTTTTTGAGATGGTGACTCTGACTTTGTTTAAAGCTACAATACACTCTCAGGTACCATATCTTGTCTGCATTTTCAATATAGATGACAAAAATGAATTGCTTAATTGTTGAAAGATACAAAGCTTTGAATTTTAATGACATTCATTGATATCCAAATGTTGTTCCTAGTGAATTCAAAAAGTATTTGTTGAAATATTGTGGAAAATATTTTGAGTTAGTAGATAGACATTTGCATAATTTTTCTAATTTAATAGCTGATTATGAGATTGAAAATGAAGATGTCATGAAACTTTTTGTTTAGTCTTTGCAAAATAATGCAAGAGACTAGTTTTCTCTTTTACCTGAATGTTCTATCTCTTCATGGTCTGAGTTCAAAGTTGCATTTTTAGAACAATTTGGTGAAAGACTTGATATGGTTTCGTTGGTAACTAATTTCATGACAATTCAAAAGGAGTATGAATCACTACCTACTTTCAATTTAAGATTTTCAAACATGATTAGAGATATCCTAGAATACATAAGGCCAAATGATACATTTTATCTGATTATATATTTGGGTGCATTAGAATAAGAAATGAGTTATATGTTGAGGAATAAGGAACCTTCTACACTTTGTCAGACATTTGCAGATGCAATAGACAGAAAATAACTAGAAATATGGGATGATAAGAGGGAAAATAGATGCAAGTGCAAGTTGCTACAAAAGATCTCATACATGTATGCAAATAAAATTAGGGGGTATGTTTCCTATGCCTTTGAATGTTGATGATGTTTTACCTCAAAATAGTAATGCTCATAGTTGTCAGGTTAATAAGAATAAGGAAGAGTTTGGTATGATGAATAGAGATGAAAATCTTATGATACAACAAAGCAATCAGGTTTATCACAAAATAAGTAGGGTAAAAACTAAATTTGAAGGTAATAATTGCAACGATCTATATATGAGGTCATCTCTTTTGGAAGTGTTGTTAAGAAGGAGCCACATAGACATATAGGTGGCATTCCTGAAACTCCTATATGAAATTCAAATGTTGATTATTGTTTTATAAATGTGGATGATAGTTTGTGTGAAGTAGACATGGAGTCATTTCTAATGTTGAATGCACCAATGAAGGTGCTTATCCTATTGAGAATAGACAGTTGCCAAGTGAAGAAGAGCTGATTTTTTATTGTGATGATGAAGGTATCTATTCTTCTAATGATTTTGAATATGATGGTGTTGAGAATGGTGTAAATATTCACAATAATAAGGTAGAAACTTTTAAGACATGGATGAATGCCCTTTATGATGAGCCTTTGGCCCCACCAATAATGGGAGATGATAATCCTTATTGGTGTATGGATAAGATCCTATTTTTGCAGATAATGAAGAGTGTGATGAGCTTGAGAAAGATTAGTCCAAGGTAGGTGGATCTACTTGTGAATTGATCAAGACTAATTAGGCCCCATATTCTCAAATGTTTGATAGGTATATCCAACCTTGTGAAGATCATGGCTTAGATTTAGTTAAGTTTCCTCTGCAAGACATAGAGGTGCATGATGTAGCAAATGAATTTCAAAACTTAAAAGAATACAAATTTGATGCAAGTCAGGGTGAAAGAGTGGTTAATTATGAATTCTTCATTTTTTCTAATGAAGAGCTAACAAGTGATGAATACAATTTACAACAACAATTATCAGAAATAAGATTTCAAGTTTAATGTGGTAAACAGGGATAGGGTCAAACTTGATAGTGATAGTCATCTAGAGGGCTATGAGATATTCTATTTTTCAAATGACACGTATTTAAGGATTTATAGTGATGGTGTGATTGATCAGAGGCATTGTAAACATATGAATGATGAATTTGATGCATATCTTTTATCATGTGCTAACATCATTCACTCAATGCAGGTTGGTTTTATTTACAATATGATTGTATGGTCTCTTAGATTGAGCATAGCATTGTCTACTGAAAGAAACATATTTGATAGAGGCAATAATTAGTTTCTTATTTGTGGTGGCCTATGGCCACCAAATTGGAGTTGATGATTGTGTCACCTTTCAATCAGTATTTAGCTCTTAATTGAAGTAGTCACACTTTGGCCCAATAGATTTGGCACATGATCTACACCACAGAGTTCTAGATCCTTGCCATGCCTACAAGAGTCATGTATCCCCAACCAGAGCCACTAATGGAATCCCCCATGCAAATTTTCTACCCACCATTTTAAAACCTTGCAAGTGCATGAGTTCATTCCCAAGAAGCTTAAACCCTAAGCCCTTGAGCCTTTTCTATAGCCTATAATATAATTTTGTGTTGACGTGTGATAGGTAGTTGTCCCAGACTTAAGTTATGACTTAATGTCCTTAGCTTCATTCATAACTGACCCCATAAGCCTAGTCACGAGCTTGCCCCGTGTATCCAAATGTTTTTCAAGTATAATGGATGGCTATCATAGCATCACGGGTATCAGATCTGTTGGGTTTGTTAGAGTTGTGCTAATGCGATGACCATTGATTTGGAGTTGGTGAGCTCAGGATCGTGCTTGTCGATCCAATTGCTATGTGTTTTCTCCCTGTTGGATCATCATAGCATGTTGTGGAGAGATGCTATAGAATATTCCTTGCGTTGTTGCGATGACATGCCAACTAGAGGGTGGAATCCATTTTGGTCATAAAGGAATTGAAGTAAGCACCTAGTGCACCATCATGGAGGAAATAATGTGGGTCCCTACCAAGTTTGCACTGCTACAATAAGGTGATATGTGGTAGGATTTTGGTCTTCTAACTAAAAGTAATTCTTTGTTGGCATCTCCTAATTGGTTGTTGACTCTTTAATGAACCTGATGGGCTCTTTTTGTATTCTCAAGTGCTCATCTATTCTGATATGCCATGAATCTGTCCATTCAATGGAAATCCAATGGGTTTGGGTTTTACTAATCACACTTACTCAAATTTAGAAGTGGATAAACCAAATAAGATTTTCTTAAAATGAACGAACCTCTCTTCTATTACAAGACCAAAAACATTATAATTCATACAATTAGGTCTATTTTCTATAGATTTAACTAAGATCAAAACTCATATATGACTATTGTTTTACACTCCCTTAATCATATTCAAATAAATCCATATAATTATAAATATACATATACATAGTGTGTACCTAAAAACCATCATGTACATACGTATATCTATTTATATTTATACTATTTTTTAAATCATTCAAACTAAAAATAATTATTGTCAAACCTATATCTAGCTATGTTAGAGATGTTGCCATGGAATGATGGTATAATAATAATGGTTTCTCATAATGACTTATAGAACTATCCTTACTAGGATGAAATGAATCTTCCCTATATTTGTTTTAAAAATTCAAGCATAATAACTTGTAAATTTTAGGACTAATCACTTAGCGATCATCTCACTTACACATACTTGTAAGTATGAATATAGGATGATAAGCTCTGTAGCTTATTAGCTAATATTCAAACTTCATAAATTATTAACTCTTCTTGGATTTGAACTTCTATTGTATAAGCATTTGATAATGTACAAGGAAAGATGTAAATTTTATTTTGATTTCCTAGCTTTAAAGTTTTGTATGAAGGAATGGATAACTAATTTAATATCAATGTTTCCCATAATTCAAGTATGTATTTTCTTCATAATTTATGCATAAATATTTAGTCATCCATGGTCTATCTTTTTATATTAATACACAATGGTTTATTTTGTCAACTTTCTTTTGTAATATGTAACATTTACTAGTCACTATGGAAGGGTTTCTAATGTCGATGATTTTTTTTGCAAGTGAAATGAAAACAAGGTACACTTATTTTTCATAGATACACTAAATTTTATATATGTAACTACATTTTAAGGATAATAAACTTCTATTTTGTTATTTTCCTCTTATAATAAACAAACTATTTTTGGTTACTGAGATATAAACTTCTAATGTCTTTGACTATGTTTGTAGCTTATGAGAAAATAGGACACGGAAAGCTATATTAAATAATCTAAACCATATTTGAATAATGATAGAGAATTTCAAGCTTTAGGTGGTGGCTAGGGCTTCAAAAGGCTTTTGTAAAAAGACATTTACCACAACTAAATAGTGGTCTAAGTTGACCAAAAGATGGGACTTTATATCTAGAGATACAACCCTCCTTTTGCCTTATACATGTTGGCCTATTAAACCACTTTTAACTTAGAAATAACAATTGTTGTTAGTCAAATTTAAATTGATACAAATAGAACATCCAACACAGTTTCTTAATGTCATCAAATGGTGATGCTATCAGCCTAAATATGACTAGTTTTACTCCCTAAGATAGCTATGAAAACTATATTTTATTATTTTATACATATACATGCATATGTTTGCATTCAGTATACATATGTATTTATATGTATAAACATTAATCTCATAAATATTACCATTGCCTTTGTTAATATAAACCCATGAGAGGAATAAAACTCCCCAAGCATTGATTATCAAATGTGACCTAAGGAGTAGTTTTAAATGTCTTTATGTATCTTATCTTCAACAAGGTTTGAATGTAAAAACCTTATAGAAAGATTTAATCCATAAAAACTATGAATTTTCCCCATTTAGAAGGAAAATAATGGTTTAGAAACCAATCTAACCTAATATGTGTTTATTGTTGTCCTTTTCTCTTCTAATATTCTCCCTTCTTCTCTATTATTTTCTCTACTTTGTTCCTACAAAACAATAACCAAAATTGTTCCCTAGCTCCTTGCATTCTACCTTTTTCTCTACCATTCCATACCCCATCATTTTCCTTGTCCTTTGCCAACAAACTTTCATGCAATTTTTTTTCCTTAACCTCCACTCCAACTCGTTGGAGACATCTAAGGCATCTACAGAAAAAAATAGGAGAGTGGTAGCCATTATGGCAATGCACTCAATGTTATAAATTCGCACTCTTTGGATTAAACTCAAAGTGTTTTCTCACATAACTTCTCATTTAATTTTCAAAAGGTGGACTTTAATCTTTCTCTATTATAGTTTTAAACAAAAATCTGTTCCGTGTGAAACCAAAAGATTTATTGAATTATAGAAAATTCTAACTCCACAACAAACATGTTCAAAGGACACAAGGAGAGAAAAGACTTCTAAATGAATGATAAAGGGTTTTAAACCGATCCTAACTCGATGCTATGAACTTTCGAAAAGGAGGACATTATTTTATCAAATTTAATTTGCAATCGAGGTGGCAATGATAATGACATAACATTTATGCAAAGTCAAGACCAATACACCTACCGAATGCAACACAAATGGAATAGACCGAAATGTACAATTTTATAAATGACTAAGCAACAAAGATGTAACATCTAGACCTGTGGTGTGTGTGTGTATTACCGTGTTCTCAGCACATCATGCCAAACACCGATTGTAGTCGATCTACAACCTTCTCCACAATCATGCTTTCCATCCTCAACCAACAAGGAAACTAAATTTTATCTTGTGTTCACCTTATTAAAAGTAGAAAGCTAGTTAGTCCAATCATATATAAATACATATTAATATAGAATCGATAACCATCTCATATAAATTAGAAGCATCATAATATAAAATAGGAAATATCGTTAATCATTCATAATCATTCTTGCATATCATTTATCTATAAACTATTTCTAATATGATACCAATTGAAGTTTAAATTTCACAATCATTCTAACATTTAGATCTGGTATTAAATTTTACATTCACATGAGTGCATTAAAAACAATCAAAATATTATAACCATTTCTATTCGAAATATAAAATAAAATCATGTATTTTCCAAGCATCATCTAAATATCATAATTTAAATAATTAAAATGTCTTCAATAACTATTCCAAAAATAGGGTGTAACAACTATTGTGAAGGTTTGATTGGTAGGTTTCCTAGAATTGTTGTTCAAAGTGTTCATAACAAAATATTTTTGCATGTTTTAATGTGTTCGCTTTATTGTTTTAAGTGAAGAAGATTTCCTATGTATGTCTTTTCGAGAAGTGGATTTACCAAAATCTAATTAAAAATAGAATACTACTAGGTTTTGATTTGTTGTTTTAATTACTAGTGTTCTACTATACCTACTATATGAATTTCTTTTGAAAGTAATAGAAAAGCAAGCTTAAAAAATTGTAACCAATTTAAAATAAATCAATAGAGTAAAAATTGAAATAAAATTGTAAACGAATAGGATTAGGAATTAGGATTTCATATTACCATTTTTTGAAAGATAACACTAATGGATACATACTTACGAAATGACATTTCTAAATGACTTGATTTGATACCTCAAAAAGTGAAGCAAAACTACTTTTTGTCAACATTTTGATATATGTAGAGGAAACTCTATAAGGGATTTGATTTAAGCCTAGGTGAGTACTATCCAATACTATACAAGTGGGTTTGATCTGTCCTTGTACAATCAAACCCCCTAGGGTGGAACCCATCTAGCCTTAAATTATTATTAGTATTTTAAATATTTGATTTTAGGAAAAAACTAGGATGTCCCACAAGTGTGACACCCTATAGTGAGATCACCCAACTATATAAAATAGAAATGATATTTTTATAGAATGGTACTATCCATAGTGTTCTAGTAACTTGTCAAGCACACTCCTATCTAAGTGCACACTAGTGACCTATCAAGTGATCTGGCATTGTATGATGCATTGGTGACTGATTATAGATGACGATGTCTCTTGACTACATAAAGCTCTAAAAATTCTTGGAGTTGCTCACTAAATTAATGCTCCTCTATGGTGGTTTTGAACTATCCAATGTACTTGCAAGGAAGAAAAACTTTGACAAAATCTTAAGCAAGAAGAAAATGGTGTTTAAGATGAGCATAAACAATTCACTATCTAATGGGTATTGTCGACACCTAAAAATGACCATGTATTCACCTTGATTTCTGACACATCCTAGCATGTCTTATTAATTAATTAAATAATTTTATTATTTAATTAATTATTCCATCTTTCATTAACCCATTTTCCCATATTAAATATAAATAACCTTTATTTATTTAATTAATCTCCCATTTCCTCTTAAATTAATTAATAAAGTCCATTTATTTAATTAATTTATCATTTCTAACCACTTCCTCTCCTTAAATTAATTAAATAATTCCATTATTTAATTAATTTACCCACTCACATCCTTATCTTCAACCACTCACCACAATTATTAAATAATTGGTTACAATTAATAAATAATTCATCCAATTAAATTCACTTTTCATCTCCACCATCCATTATCACATTACATTTTTTAATCTCCACCATTCACACAAAAGATGCTCTAGAAGATCCTTATCCAAGACCTATAATTCTCTCGTCTAATCTTAGCCATCTATTTTATCTTTTAATCTTAGCCCTTCATTGATCATAATTGACCTCTACAAATTGAGCCTCTCACATCATTATTACAACACATTATTCATATGCAAGTACATGTTGACATTTTCCATATCATTGCCATTATCATTTGCCTCCATTATAGCCATCTCATGCCTAAATTAAGTTAGTTTTGTGAGCAATCCACAATGCATAATATATCCATAAAAGAAAGCTAGTAGAATTAAGGTGCACTCTACACCATTCTATCGAAGTGTGAGGGTTTGATTTGAGGTCACGATATTGAGTTATATTGCATTTATCTTCATTATTTACCTTGGATCATATTTTTGTATACAATTTTGGCATGCTCAGTGGGACCCACATCCCTTTAATTAGTTTTTTTGGAAAAAATTTCATCATTTTGGTTGTGGGTTGCAAATATGCACCCTTGACTATAAGAGTGCACCAGTTCTTCCATTTAGTGTGCATGCACTTGCAAGTGGCATGCCTATGCACTCTGTCATCATGCATGCGCTCTCAGTTTTAGCACTTGTTATCTATTTTTGACCAAGTTTCATTTTTATCTTTAATAGAGATTACATTCTAGTTTGTTTGCCAGATTTTATCTTATTTGTGTTGCTAACTCTTAGATCTGACCTATTGATCATCTAATATTTAGTTTTGTAGGATTTTATTATATTTCTATTGTAGATTCTAGTCATCTTTCCTATATCCATGCCTACTCCTACAAAAGTGAACCTTTTTTGTGTTTCATTTTGTGTAGCTGGGGTTTCATCATTGCTACCAATTAGTATCTCTGGATTTGTCTCTGTCAATCATCCTCTATTTTTTTAGACCTAACTATTTTTTTGATAGGTTTGAATAGATAGTTGTAGTTTAGCACTGGTGCTTCACAAACCCACACTTGAAATCTAGATCTTTGCACCTGTGATCCAGATCTTTGTGCTTGTGTCTCTACAAGTTTGCACCTATGATAGATCTTGCAATGCCTACACTCCTATCACCATGCATGTGTTGGAAAGGTAAATTTTAGGTATAATAGTCTAGTTTTCTAATTTGGTTTATCTCTATTTCCGTGCTTTTGGCTGTATTTCCATGCTTTTGATTGGTTATAATTTGTTAGCTAACATTATGGATTGATCTTGGAACTAACATGTTTGTGCAACTTGTTTACGCTTGGAAAAGATCATATCCCAAACTACTAAAAATTTTGATTCAACATTTCTTGTTAAAGATCCTGATTTTCCACTAAATTAGGCACTAAAGTAGATTAGTGGGTTAATAATCATTTGTTTTCCATGTATTTGAAGTTGTGTGTTGTTGTACTCTCTCTCCTTGCACTTCATGTGATCTTGGAGATTGAAAACCACACATTTCTTCTATTTGTTATCCCAAGATTTTCTTATCTATGTGTATGCTCTCTCCTCACACTTTGTGCAATCTCAGGGATCAAAAACACCAAATATAATCTTTCCCTTAGGAGGCATTCCTTTAGAGACACACCCACTCTAAAGGAGTGACCTCAACCACATGTTCTTGTGTGGTATATCAAAGGGGGAAGAGTGAAATTTGTACCTCAATGGTGAACACACCTTGCCCAAATTGATCCTTGAGACCCTCAATCCACCAAGACATGGATTGGTGACATGCGGACCCATTTCTTAGAATCTTGTTCATAGAATTATACCTTGTGTATATAGAGGACTCCCACTAGAAGCTTGTAAATCCTAGTTAATACCTTTCCACTATTTTATCTTGTGGTGCATTGTTGTTGGGGAGGAGAAGTGCTCACATGTACCTCCATGTGTTGAGATAGAGCTCACTTTGGTCAATTTTTATCCTCCAAGGTAAGTGGTGTATGATGGTCCATGACCATACATTCCCTATCTATCAAATTGCATGTTAGATGGTATTAATGGAATATATGTCACCATTATCAAATTAGTGGGGATAGAAGTTATCCTTGTGAGTCCACAATATTTGACACTCCTACTTGAATAATTTTAGGATTTTTAATGTGTTCGGTGTGTTTTCTTTGTGTAAAACTAGTATAAGCCATTTTTTAGCTGTGAAGTAATTAGCACCAATTACCCTGATAAGTCACAAGTCATCCATTGTGTTTGTACGTTTGTATAACTCTTGCTAAATTCAAAAAACTTTTCATAGAACACCAAATCAGAATAGTTCCATACCTATGACTATAGTTTTTGGCCTCTGCTATTTGTCACCATGCTTGTGTTTCCAATCACTATGCCTACCCTCTCTATCAACGCACTTGTGACTGCAACTTAGTGCCTATGCTCGAACTCAGTTTTAGTCTTTGAAATCTAAAACTTTGTCTTGTAGATCTCACTATAGGGTTAAATAATAACCTAAAATAGAGCTATCCTTTAGCCAATCTAGTCCTTACTACCATCCAATCATCCAATATTACCTTTTTCCATCCATAATCACCCATCATTGCCTTGCCCATTACCTTGATTTTGAACTTATGTGTTCTCATTCATCTTTTTGGACAACCATTCATCCTTTGGACCTAAATTTTGTCAACCTAACCAACCATCCATTTTACCAACTTATTGATTTATCTTCTAAAAATCAATTTATCAACCAAGTTCATTAGTTCATTGATCCATTTGGCCAACCAATCCATCTATCCTCTATTACATCTATCCACAAAAATCTATTTTCTTATCTACCCATTTGTCAACCAAATCATTTATCAAGCAATCAATCCTTTGATCTATCAATCAAACCATCAATCAAATCTAAAATTTGCAAAAAACTATCCTAGATATTTTTTTCATTCTTGAGGTCTATTGACTTAGGAGATCTGACTACTCTTATGTTAGTGGGTCTTTCATCCCATCTTGATTTTTACTTGGGATCTTGTCTACCCCGAGTAGAAAGGTTATCATTATTCCTCTTCTTGCTTAGGCATTTGTCAACCCTAAGTAGTGAAAGGAATCACATCCTTATCCATAACAAAAGATCTAGGTGAGTCTTGAGCTATTTTGGTTTTATCCCATCATATCTTTGTCATATCAAATCATCCTACTATCATATCTTGATCCTTGTCATATCATTATCATATCCATATCATCATTGCATCCGTTTTGTCATCATTTTATTTATCTTTATTGTCATCCTTTTCATATCATATCTTTGTCATTACCTTATCCTTATCACTATCATAATCTAATTGCCACATCCTTATCATCATATCCTCTTCATCCTCATATCCTTGTCATCATAATACCTTGGTCATATTCTTGTCATCCTCATACTTTACTCATACCATCTCCATATCACCATACCCTTGACATCTTTTGGTCCAAAGTCATGCAATCTAGGCCTTACATAAAACATAACCATCCCCAAGTCCAAAGTTGACCTATCATCATCCATTTCCATCCATCATCTTGTCATCTCAAATGTCCAAGATCATCTCATTTATGCCCACTACAAGGTTACAATCGAAGAGAATCATGTAATTTGATCAAGAATCCCAACAAGACTGTCATGAATAACCACATGAAGAGTCTCAACAACCATCCCGTCAAGAGTCTAATTCCCAAGGTAGAGGAAATATTATGCCCTCCAACATTATGCTTGGATTTTGTCCTATATTTGGAATACCCATTGACATGTTCATATTTGATTCTTATAAGGACATTCTCAAACCATAATCAAATCCCCTATATACACAAGAGAATTATACTCCTATGCAAGAGCCTTAAAGTCCAAGCACCTCTACCAATGAGACCCTTGATTATGAATCTATAGTTCAAGACTTTATGGAAGACCCTAATAATCAAGCCCTAGTGGACCACGTCATTTCTAATAATGCCCAAAATTACTTCCAGAAGTTAATATACCAAGGAGACAAGGTACATCTCAAATTTGATGTGTCTTATTTGATACCTCAAGGTTACCCTCATCAAGTTGATAATCTATCTAGAGATTACTCCCAACCACATGTTGATGAGACCTTAAATCCTATGTCAAAGCTTTACATCAACACATCCTTGAATCAACCTACTTCTTCTTTAGGTGTGTCACAATATATCCCTAGCATCCCCATGTTGATCCCTCGAGTTACAACTACCTTCATGCTCCCATCATCAAATATTCCATCATCATCCATGTTCTTACATAATCTATCCTTATGACCTCATACATCCCTCATAATAGCACATCCATAACTCCACCTATTTCCTCAATAGGTATGTTACAATCCATTCCTAGAATTACCACTATCTTTCCACCTTCTAGTGGTATAGTCATTCCACCACTCACTACTCAAGTGTCCAACCCTATGTATATCATCAACTATATGATGTATTCATACCTAAGCCAATGTATCCATGCCCCAAACCTCACAAGTTCAAACTCAATCCTCATCATCCAATGTTCAAACCCTAATACATCTGCCCTCCAACAACTCATCTTTTAACATGAGCAACAACTAGCCCTTCTACAACAACTCATATCCACCCAACAAGCCCAAAGACAACAACAACAAGCCCAATCATGACAACACCAACCACAATCATCGTCCAACACATATGTGAGGCCTACCTTTGCCTTACCATATAATTTTGCTTATGATACATTTGTGATGGATTTTATTATGGACATGTGAATATTGGGGACTATTGATCCCATACTTAGACCTTATTATTTCATCTTATGTTTGATTAGATAGATGGTTTATGCATTGTGGATGGTTAGATCTCATGTTAGATTTCATTTGATTATATGTTGTTTAGATGCTATGATTTCATTAGATGATTATCGATATATGTATTGATGGTGAAATTGATGATTTATCTTACATTGAGTTCCTGATTTTACTTGTGAATGAGAATGACTTGAGAGACATGTGTGTGTGTGTGTTAGGATGTGGTTATTATTGTTGATTATATGTAGTTATGCAATCATGTGTGTGATGTATGTTGTTCACTTTTCTTTGGCTATTTTACCATGTGATATTAATGGGTTTGTGGAAGTGTGTAGGTTACTTTCCATACCCATGGAAAATTGGAGGTCAGACAATAACCATATGTTATACCCCTATTCAGCCGACATAGTCCTAAGTAGGACTAAGGTCATATGTGTTTGAGAATTTTGATTATGTTGTATTTGATTTATGACATTTGGTATGGTTTACCCCTTTTTCAATTAATCTTTTTATGTGTTTTAAAAAGTGTAATGTTGAGTTTGCACAATTTTTAGTGCTAAATGTTTGAAGCCCTTTTAAAGTGATTTTATGTGTTTCTAAGGGTTGTTAATGGTCAAATATTTACCCTAGGTCATACCCTTATGGTCTAGGACCATTCGTAACATGTTTAAACTTGATTTGCACCTTGTATGGTCACCCAAACTTGACCCTTGAGTCAAGTGATGAGTTTAGGAAGTGTGAGAGGTGGTTGGAAGGTCACTATCTCACTTAACCTTAACCTCACCCACTTGGGTAAGGTTACCCTTACTTCTTATGCTTTAGAAGCTTCTCACATGTGTGAGACCTCTTCCATATGTTCTTACACATGTGTGAGAGCACTTTTGGGGAAGAGTGTAGCTTAGTTGAATGAGAAGGTGACAAGTGTCACCTCCTCATTCATAAGAAGCTTCCCTTTTGTGCTCACATCTCCCTATGCTTTCATACATGTGAGAGCATTTGTGGGAGAATGTGTAGCTTTGTGGAATGGGAAGGTGACAAGTGTCACCTCCACATTCTTGTTGGTCTGTGATGAGGCTTATGTGGATGGAGGAGAGGGTTACAAGTGTCACCTTCTCATCCATTAGGGTTTGAGAGCCTTGTCTATTTATCTCTCATTTTGATGAGACAAGGGTTCTTTTGTTCTTTTCCTTTGGAAAATTTTAATCTTGTGTTTGGAGAGAAGGACTTAGAGATCTTGGAAGGAGTTGGGAGGAATTGTGGAAAGCTCTCCACCAACGTCCCCCATCTTTAAAGCTTGAGAGGTATTCTTCAAGCTTCAAGCCTTTTACTTGCTTATTTTGCTTATGAACTATGTATGTTATGATGTTTTGTTCATGTATATGGTTGTAGTTTTGTGTTTTTGGGTTAAAGGGTTGTTGGGTGAGCTCTCCATGTGAATATATTACAATACAGTGAATATATTATTGTAAGAAATTTTACATTCTCTATGTAGAAAAAGAATATATTTTTCTTGGCTTATAAAAAAAACCTGTTACATCCCCATTTTTTTGACTGTTTTTATTTTTTACTTGTTACTTGGATAGAAGTAGATCTGTGAATAAATGTTATGCATATGAGAATTAATGCTATGGTTTAGAGATATTAACTTTATGGAAAATGATTTTTATAAATATGACTATTTCAATGCTTAGATTTATAATGCCTTATATGATGTGGAAAAATTAAAATGTTATTATTATATTATCTAACCAGGACACTAATACACAGATCATGATGTGCATGTAAGAGTTTTGACTAGGAAAAATAGGTGGATCTGACTCTCCAAGAAGCAAAGGGAGAGAAAGTATCTTTGGGGAAGAAGAATATAGACTCTGGATTATCAAAAGGTATTTGCCAACTAGGTACGGTATATCTGATAGTGGACTTTAGTCTCTCTTGAGGTAAGTTTTATTTTCAGTGAATATTAATTTATCTCTATGGGATCGTTGAAGTGTTTTGGAATAGGTTATCCTTCATTTGTGTTGTGTAAAGAAACAACATTGCTTGTCAGAACATTGTTTTCACAGCTAATGTAGTCATTCGACATTTATGTCATAATCATTTGAGTTCACGTCATCGAACATGGATGATAGATAAATATCATACACCTCTAATTACATGTCTTTGATAAGTCTTTTTTGACATAAAACATTATGTTATCCTGTAAGTGGAGATAAAACTCAACCCACATATGTTAAACATAAGATCCTCGATGTATAATAGCTCCTATTCTTTTGCGTGTTGCAAACTTTTAACCTTGCATATTTTTTTGATTGGGTCAAATTACCCTTTGCAATTATCAAGCTCCATTAGCCACTGTGTCACTAAATCCTTATTTCTTATCATCACCATAGCCTTTATTTGGCAAGGGATAGCTAACTAGAATAATGATAATTAGTAAATGAAAGTTGTTTCATTCTTATAATAATTATTATGTGTAAGATTTAAAATGATAATTTATATCATCAAAACCAACTGGGTGTAGAACCACTCAATTGTAATCAACTCCTATATTCATATTAGGCTAAGCATAATAATTCCTCATTGAAATTGTTTGTGTTAGACTGTGAACTAAGGTGGCAATACGTATGTCTTAATAGTGTGAACCTTAACCAAAAGGTTATCATCAGCTGATGTCTCCTTGCCATGATGGCACAAATGTCATACTTGTGGCCCATAGTGAAGTCATCCATTCATGGCTAAAATGATCTTTCCAAAACTGAATGGAATTTGATAGTTATCGAATAAATGATAAGAGGGAAAAATGGTTTCTCGATCAAGAATTAGTTATCCACTCTATGCTCAATAAATGTTAAAAAAAGAACAACTTTCAGGGGAGCTGGGAGGAAAAATAGTTGTGTAGACATTGGGAGAGGACAATAGTACAAGGGCTTAAGAGAAGAAAAAGGTGGTGAGCAATGAGCAACTGGGGGGTCATCGAGGCAAGAGAAGGAAGGAATGCGTGAGAACCAGGTTATTCCACTTAAATCTTACATTGTCAATGAATCTTCTACATTTTATTTTATCTCAAGAAAAGAAGTTAAAAATAATACATCTTGTTATTTTCATTTATGAGAGCTATGATAATAATACACTAAGATTGTGGAAAAACGAAGGCATTGCTCTTGATACTGTGTACACATTGATAAACATGATTGTTTTTCCTCATCTTTTGATGTTTTATCATTAGTAAGCCAATTTGGAATGCCTCTAAAACATACATTCCTTTAAATTCCTTGACCTCCATGTAAGGTTTTTTCTAGAAGAGAATAATACATGCTAGTTTAGTTTAATAGAATGATAATCTTAGCTTAACCATAATAGTCTCTGCATGATGAAAAAAAAGTCCACCGGCGTGGTCTTTTTCTGAAATCATGTCCATGCCGTGTGAAATCTTTCAAACTCATGATCATTGCCAAGGGAAAAATAGTGTTAAATGAACTCTTAGAAGTGGTTGAAACTCATCATTCACATTGTAAAATCCCTTGTATTCAAATCAAAAGGCATTATGTTTATTGCTATAGAGAAACAAAGAGTTCTGGATGGCCTAAGCATGATATTTTTTTGAACCATAAAGCCATTATGAGAATGTAGAACTTAGCCTCTACGAGCTCTTCTAATAATAATGATAATGTTAGCATGACACAACACTACGAAATTATTATTAGGTAGAGATAAACATGGTTGTAAGTAAGGTCGATAATGAGCAATCTTTTCCACCTGTTCACAATAGGATATTAGGCTAACACGTGATTATTGAAGTAGGCCAAAAAGTTGATATTGAAACTTATAACCTTGTTGACTTACAAAATACTTTATTCCAAAGAGATTAGTTACTTAAATGACTGTGTTCTACTATATAATTAAAAACTGACTCTAGACTATTCGTAGACCGAATTAAAGATTGACCAAGACAGTCAATTTAGGACTATTACTTTGTCAATATGCATTATATTAACTTATATGCATATTTTTTATGGATTAGAAATTTAATGGAAAATATTAAGAATAATTACTCCTGGAATCAAATTCTTGATCAGGGTTTTAAAAGAAAATAGAACCTAGATGACCTGGTATAAGTTCTAAGGGAGACTACCTTAACAACTTTACGATATTAGATGTTTTCCCTCACATTTAAAAATAGATAATGATATTCAATAAACAAGTTGAGAGTAAGATATTAACTCTTTAGTATCAAGAAAATAGGATTGAAGAATAAACCCTAATAGTCTAGGGGAGAAAAACTTCACATCAATTGAACAACACATATCGATTTCAAGTCTTTTTCTCTATGATGGCAAGGATGCTTTAAGAACTTGTTATGGTTATTACAAAAACCAAGAGTGTTGATAACTATATTAAGGACCCATACTTCCAAGGAAAGGACTGATTAAATCTTAAGAGTAATTCGGGAGTCATGATTGACTACTCCCATGTTCTTAAGTTTGAAATGATTAACCAACTCAAGGGTATAGGTATACCAAGGGATGGGAAATTATAGATCTTAATGAATTTTCATATGAACTTATTTAGGTATCAAGTGAATTAAAAGACAAAACTCTTTTGTTTGCCACTGACTATCTCCATAGCTGCTTCCCTTTGCCTTGTTTCTCTTACTAACGGCCTTCCTGATTTGGGGTTTACTCCCACATCAATAGATTCCATTGCCATATGACCCCTCTTTTTTGGAGTAATCCACCCTTCTTGGTTGCTATGAGTGTCACTAGGCCCTACTCTAGGGGGAAGTGGAGTTGGACCTGAGTTCCATCTTGAAGATAACTGAGAGTTTATCTCTTAAAATATTCTTCATTGTGAGTTCCATTAGACCCTGCTTTAGTGGGGAGAGGAGCTAAACTTTGTCTTGGAGAGGGTTGAGAGTTCATCCCTCTTTGAACAAGATTAGACTCCTAAGCTTGAAAGTTGTCCTGAGAGGGTAGAGTGTCTGAAACATTACCTTGTGCCTCAAGGTTTCCACAGGAAGCTTGCTATTTCTCCTCTTGATGGGCCTCATGAAATTTGTTGTGAATCTCACTGTCTTCCAAAATTGGTGGGAGACTCTCTTTTGGAAAGTTCTAGAGTTCTTGTTCCCCATTGCCCTCTGTCACCTAGGGTTCAACATTATCTTCCATCTTCTTATCAATAGATTTCTCTGAGGAACTGGAAGCACTTTTCTCTTTTTCCTAATTTGTGGGTTCCTCAGCTTTCTTGTGCTTGCAGTGGGAGATCAAATGACCCTTCTTCTTGCAAAGTTGACAAAAGGTGGTAGCATTTTCATAAAGTATTGGCTGCATCCAGACCCCATACTTAGAGTTTAGCTCAATGGACATAGGTAGAGCTTTCTAGACTTCCACATTAACACAAAATCTAGCATAGCCGAAACAGGATTCGGCTCGAGTGGTATTATCCAAGGTAACAAACTAGCCAAAAGAATTAGCAATAGAAGTGAAAAAAGTTTCATTCCAGTATTCTAATGGAAAGCCTGGAAGTCTAACCTAGACGGGGGCAAAACGGTTCAAATCAGAACTGGGATCAGACTTTGGCTACCAACTACATAGCGAGTGTGAGTGTATGCCATAGAGCCACAACCCACCTACTAAAATAGCTATCAAGTCATCTTTGTTGGTAAAACAAAATAAAAAAAGCCCCCATGCGATAGCACTAATAGTCACATTGCCCTTAATATGCCAATGGTTGGAAACCCATTTCTGGACCATTTCAATATTAGGTCAAAGAGAAAAGAAGTTACCCACAAGAGAGAGATCCATGGAGGCAACGATTTTCTCCACCAGGTCATTTGGTACCATGAGGGTTGTCCCTTAAGAAGTTTCATTTTGCACTGGGATAGCGAAATGACCATCAAGAAAGAGGTCCTCCTATCCTGCTAGAACATTTTTCCAATTCTTGGGACTATCAACGCCCAACACGGGTAGGGGCCTAGAGGTACTACCCGAGCTAGTATCCTCCATCCTCATGTGATCCAGAGATGCCAAGTCAAATCAAAACCCTAGGAGTACATGCAGAGTAGAGGAAGAGTGCGCGTGTTTTTTTACTAATAGATAAAAGTCTTATTGTTTATGATTGAGTTAATAGTATATTATTCCTTTTGACTTAGTGTCATGATCCTTTGATAATTTTATTCCTTAATGAAATACTCTTGATATTTAGTGTTGAAATTGAGTCTAATGATTAAACTCTTTCTTTTGTTTAGTGTTTTTGATTTGCCAGTGATGATAACAAGTAGTATTGGATGCTTATTTTTCATCATAGAATGGCAATTGTTCAGATGTCTCATGTGGGTAGGCATGTTTGACAAAATGAACATATTGTTTGTTTTCTTTATGTGAGTGGTTATGTGTGATTTAGAAGGTACTTATACTTCTTTGAGTAAGTATGTGGGATAAAAAATCACTTGTATGTAAATATCTTGGAATATGATAAGACTTGTTCAAAACTATTGCATTGATAACAAAGGTAGGAGAATAGAAAAAAATTCTAGAAAAGAAATGAGATAGATTGAAACTTCTTTTACAAAGAATCATTGCTTATAGACTTGGAATACCATTACTTAATTTCAATCTAGTTGAGATGTATTTAAACTCTCTCAAGTAGGAGTAGACTATGGTATGCATATCTTACTTGTCTGAAATTATGGAAAATAGAGTGAATAAGATGGAATATAGAAGAATGATTCTCTCTACATCAGTGTGGTGAAAGTAAGATTATTCTATTAATGTCCTAATGATGCGTGCAAGTATATGTATGTTAGACATAGAGAATTTTTTGTTATGAACAAACATGTACCTTGAAGTTAACAACATTTTTGTCAGGTGGGTAGATTGTAAATTTGAGGTAAAACTGGTCAGAAGAGGTACATGAAACTCTCTTATGAGTTTAGTTAAATTGATCGTTTGGATGATGATTATTTTAAGAGGGAAAGGATGTCACAACCCTTATTTTAAATAATTAAATATGAATTTATATATTATTATTTAATCATCTATGAACTAATTTTGACTTGTGTGTGCGACAGGGATATACTCTCACTCTCTTGATAGAGAGAGAGAGAGGGTATCATCAAGGTAGAGGGTGTCTAGCACTGAAGAGAATCAAGAGGGTAAGTGCAGGATCATGATGGGCCAAACACTACCCCTAAGTGACAATGTAAATGTTAAAAATAGACTTAAGTAACTTCATGTCAAAAATTGAATGAGTTATCTACACAATCTAGAAATAAGATAGTAATAAAAGTTGTAATAAATTGAGTGTAGTTTATGGGCTACTACTTTTTTTTTGAAATTTTTAACAATAGTTTGGTGAAAATTTAATATTTCAATGAAGCACTACTAAAATTTTTAGAAAAAACATAAAAAGTAGGTGTCATTCTAGCCAAACTAAGTATGATAAAAACATAATATCTTTCCTCTATGATCTGGATTTAAGTAAAGGACACATGAGCGGACGTCACATATTTTTTTGAATTTTTTAAGTAAATAAATAATTATTTATGAATTTTTTATTGTGACTTTTTAAAATATAAAAATTAATTTTCCAGTCAACCTAACTTGGTAAAAAATATATGAAAATTAAAATTTTTAAATTTTAATGCACACCCAATAAATCCTAGAATGTGACGTATCTCTTCAATTTGAAAATGATTAATATGTTGAAAGTTATGGATGTTTTTCAATATAAATTAATAATAATTACCTATTAAAATTATTATGAGACATATATTATATTTTTAGAATCTTTATAGCTCCCTCTATAAATCTTTTTCATTTGATTAAATTTAGTTAAAAAAAAGTCTGTCAACTTCAAGGATGAAATTGTGGAAAATTTTATGGTAACACTAAATGGGTGGTTTTGCAAGTTTCTTTGGCAAGTTTTGGGACTCACACTTGCCTAAATATGAGGTAATCACAAGGCATTTTTGGAGGGAATCCATATTTGAGCTAGAAATATTAACACGATTTCCATCCAAATCTAAATATTAGTCTGATTGTTAGCACTTTTTCATCCAACAATTTTTTTCTCCATTGCCACTATTTGGCCCATCATGATCTTGCACTCATCCCAGACACACCACATAGTTTTCATATAGACTAAATTGCATTATTGTGTGTCAACTTAATGGCATTTATTTTGCATAAGTACTTTGATCGATAGACTAAAATATTAGTCACAAATAACTTTGTTAATTGCATTTCTAATTAAATATTTAAGATATTTCAATATCTTTTGAAAATAAATTTATGCATTTGCTTCTATTTAATTTTTGAAATGGTAGTTATGCATGTTTATGAGGGAATATTGAAAATATTTCTTTCTTTTCACTTCCTAAATGAAGGAGGCTAATTTTTTAAAATGAGTAGAGGAGTTATTGGTTATTATTGGTTTTTTTTTCCTATTTGACTAGGAGGAAAAGATAGTGGGCATTTATTATCTTTTCTATTTTGTTTTTGAACACTTATCTTTTAAAATGAACTTTTGAGAGAAAATGAAAGGATATTCTTTCTTGAAACGAAAAAGATAGTATCTGTGCAAAAAGAAGAAAATTTGGAAAAGCAAATTGTTGAAAAAGTAGGATTGGGATGAAAAAGCAAAAAAGGGGAAAAGCAGGATGGAAAAAGAAAGGAAAAGTAGGGAGGAGAAAAAATGATTTTTAGGAGAAAATTTGGGTAAGTTGTTTTGCCTAAAAATTTTCAAAGTGTTGTATGAATGTTATCATATACATACATTATTTTAACTAAAATAGGATAACTTCATTAGAAATTTTGATCATCTTCTTATCTAACATTCCTTGAAGATCTTTTCCTATTTTACAAAGTCTGGTTTAGTCTTCCTAAATAGATTTTGCATGAAAGTTTCTAGAGCCTTTTAAGCGAATCCATTTGTAGAAACCCTATAGTCATTGTTTGAGAAATCCTCTTGAGCCATTCAAGTGAATAGTTCATGTTTGCATACAGTCCTATAATGTTTTTGAGCGTATCTGCCACATACTCATCTATTCCATGTTGGAATTAATCTTCTATCAAACCATTTAATGTAGCCTACCCCCACATTAGTTTTGGGGATCTTCCAAATCTATCCCTTACAACCGTTAGCTTGCTAGCATTCAATTGTGGTAGGTATGTTTGAATTTTGAATGGAGTTTGAGCACCCTTTTTGGTGGTAATGAATGAGTAAAAAAGATTAAAGTCAACTGTAGGAATGAGAGTGATAGCCTGCAGCAGCAGAAGAAAGTGTTAGAGAGAAAGAAGCCTATAGTAGCAACAGGAAGGAATGTTTTGAAGGTTCTAGAAGAGAACAACAAACAACAAAAGAATATTGTAGTAGAGAATAGAAGGGAATGTGCAGTATCATAGTGGGTGTACAGCAGCTCCAGATACAGGGGCAAATCAGAAATAGAGCAACAACTTTGCATCGTGTGTATGAAATTTTTGAAAGTATTTTGAAAGAGAAAATATAACTATAATTTTTGTTTTGTGTCTTCAATCTGCCCTCTCTTTCTTTTATGTTTGTGTGTATATTTTTGTTGTCCCCTAATGTTGTAGAATTGGTTTTAGGATAGCAGTCTACCTCCCCTGCCTCCCAACAAGTGGTATCAGAGCCCTATTTTTTTGGGCAATTAGAAACTTATTGTGGGTGTTTTATATAAGCCCTCGTTTATCTAGGCATTATCAGCCTTCTCATATTTGAGAAGCATGGCAGGTGGGGACAACAAAGGATGGCAGAAGCCACTAAATTTTGATGGACAAAATTATGATATATAAGCTAAGAAGATGAAGACAATACTGGTTGCTAATGACCTATGGGAGTTGGTCATCAATGGGTTCATAGACACCTCAGACCCAGCATCTTATGCAATCCTATCTAATGCTCAAAGAAACTAGTTGAAGGAAACGAGAATGAAGGATGCAAAAGCCCTCAATCTAATTGAGGCAACCTTGATAGAGGCTATTTTCCCCTAGATTGCAACAACAAACTACTCAAAATAGGCATGGGAAATATTGTAGAATAACTATAAGGGAACTGACAAGGTGAGATTAATGAAACTCCAGCTATTTAGGAGAGATTTTGAGACCCTGTAGATGAAGGATAGTGAGTCTATTTTAGAATTTTACACTAGGGTTTCTACCATGATAAATCAGCTAAGGATAAATGGAAAAACCATGGATGATCAAAGGATTGTTGAGAAAATCCTAAGGATTCTACCTTCTAGATTTGACCCTCTTGTCATAACCATTGAAGAGACTAAGGACTTGTCCAAGATGAAAGTGGATGAGTTGATGGGTTCACTACAAAGCCATGAGTAGCGGTTGAATAGATCTGCTCATTCCCTTGAGTAAGCCTTCAAGGATCAAACTAATGCAAGAGGTAAGGGAAGAGGAAGAAATAGCAGAGGTAGAGGAAGAAGCAACTTTGAAAGAGGAGTTTTAGACAGCTAAGAAGAGGTAAGTAGCTCACAACCAAGCTGTCAAGAGAAGAAGTAGAATAGTTCTAATTAGAGGTATGACAAAAGTAATTTTTAATGTTATTACTATCATAAGTTTGGTCATTATGCTAGTGAGTGTAGAAAGAAACAACTTGATCATGGAGGCCAAAATGCTAATGTAGCAAATGAGAAGAAGGCTGAAAATGAAAATTAGTCAAATGTATTTATTATTTACAACCTTGCTGAGAGGAGTAGTGATGAAGTATGGTATCTAGACAACGGTTGTAGCAACCACATGAGTGGAAATAAAAACTTCTTTGCCTCTATAGATAGCAGCATACAAACTGAGATAGAAATGAGAAACAATGAGCAAGTTCCCATCATGGGAAAAGGTACAGTCAACATTCAGTCCAAGAATGGTGAAAGGAGGGTGATCTAGGATATTTATTATGCCCCTGGCATAAAACATAACCTATTGAGCATTGGATAGATGGTCCAAAATGGTTATAAAATCTTGATGGGAAATGGAGAGTGCAAAATATCTGATAAAGGAGGTAGTAAGAAAGTGATTGTAGTAGTGTAGATGTCAAGAAATGGAATGTTTCTCCTTATAATACATATAGAGTCTCTGGCACTATCTCCAGTGCTCACATTAGTGGAACAACAATTTTCCTTTAAGATAGTCATCAAAGACCCATGAAAATTGTGGCATTTGACGTATGGGCACTTAAGTTTTTCTGGTTTGAGTTTATTGTTGAAGAAAGGCATTGTTAGAGGGCTACCAAACATTGTAGAGCCCGATGGAAAATGTGGAGCTTGCATTTTAGGAAAGTAGCATAGACAACCCTTTCAATCAAGGTATTCTAGGAGAACAATAGAACCATTAGAGTTGATGCACTCATATTTGTGTGGTCCCATAAAAACCCACACCTTGGCTGGAAATACTTATTTTATGACATTTATAGATGACTATAGCAAAAAAATCTGGGTTTATTTTTTAAAGAACAAATTAGAAGCCTTCAAGAAATTCAAGTGGTTTAAGGCATCAGCTAAAAAACAAAGTGACCACTATATCAAAGCCTTAAGAATAGATAGAGAGGGAGGGTATATCTCTAAGGAATTTTCGAGTTTCAACAAGAATGAAGGCATAGAAAAGTAGTTTACAACTAGGTATACTCCACAGCAAAATGGAGTGGTTGAAAGAAAAAATAGAACCATTCAAGAGATGGCAGCAAGCATGTTGAAAGCAAAAGGACTATCACATGATTTTTGGGGTGAAGCTATAGCAACAATGGTTTACCTATTGAATAGGTGTCCTACAAAGGTTATTCATGATAGTATTCCACAAGAGGCATGGACAAACAGTAAATGGAGTGTTAAACACCTAAGAATCTTCAGGTGTTTGGTATATGCAATTGTACCTAAAGAGAAGAGGTAGAAATTTGATGATAGAAGTGAGAAATGTATCTTCATAGGCTATAGTGAAGAATCAAAAGCCTACAAACTATATAATCTCATCACCAAAAAGGTTGTGATTAGGAGGGATGTTGAGTTCATTGAGAATGAAGCACAAGATGGAATGGTGGACAGCACCATAGGTATTTCAGTTACAACACCCCTTGAAGATTAAGAAGCTCCAATGGACAACAACTCTGGAGCAATTATAGAGAGCAACAACTTAGGGAGAAACTACCATAGAGAATTGGAGAACAGTATTTCTGGAAGTGTTCAGCAGAGCAACAACTCTGGAAGTGGACAACAGAGTAGTAGCTCAAGAGATCAGTAGCTCTAGAGGTCTACAACTCTAGAGATCTATAACTCTAGTATTTAGTAGAGAAGCAACTCTGGAACTGGACAATAGAGTAGGATTCCTAGAGATCAGTAGCTCTAGAGGTCTACAACTCTAGAGATCTACAGCTCTAGAGTTCAGCAAAGCAACAGCTCTAGAGGTCAATAGTACAGTAGCTCTAGAGGTCAGAACAACAACTTTGGAGGTTGCAATTCAGACCCTACACTCGCATCATTGATTCCATGGAGGACAAGGAGTGTAAAGGAAATTTATGACATCACATGGTATGTTGATATGGATGAGAATTTGGATTTTGCATCATTTTCTTGTAGTGATCCAATGCACTTTGAATAAGCTGTGAAAGAAGAGAAATGGTGTGAGGCCATGGATGAAGAGTTGGATGCCATAGAGAGGAATGACACATGGCAGCTAACTTATTTACCAAAGGGTAAACAAGTGATTGGAGTTAAGTGCTTCTATTAGACTAAGTCTACTACTAAAGGAAAGATTGAAAGACATAAGGCAAGGCTAGTTGTCAAAGGGTACAAAAAACCAATCTAGAAGAGATTATGATGAGACATATGCACTAGTTGCAATGCTAGAAACAATTCAGGTAGTCATAGCAATAATAGCTCAACATAAGTGGAAGGTGTTTCAAATGGATGTAAAGCTAGCCTTCTTGAATGGAGTATTGAAAGAGGAAGCGTATGTGGAGTAGCCACCTACCTATAAATTCCCAGGGCAAGAGGACAAAGTATATAGGCTCTGAAAAGCCCTCTATGGGATAAAACAAGCACCTAGGGCATGGTACAATAGAATAGACTCATATTTATTGAGTAATGGCTTTAGGAAAAGCTACAATGAGCTCATTCTTTACATCAAAGTAGTTGAAGGTAATATTTTGATTGTTGTTTTGTATGTAGATGATCTAATTTTTACTCCAACAATAGTGATCTCTTCATTACTGATTTAAAAGAGGTGATGAAGAATGAGTTTGAGATGACAGACTTAGGTCTGCTAAAGTATTTTCTTAGCATTAAGGTTAAACAAACAGAGCATGGCATATTTATTTTGCAAACTAACTATGCCAAACAAATTGTGAAGAGATTCTAAATGGAGAATAGTAAACCTACCCCTACACCAATAGCTATAGGTCTAAAATTAAGTAAAGAGGATAGCAGCAAGGAAGTAAACCCAACCCTCTATAAGAGCATGGTTGGAAGCCTCATGTACTTGACAACCACTAGGCCTAATTTGTTGTATGCAGTAAGCCTGATTTATAGGTTCATAGAGAAGCCTAAGGACACACATTGGCAAGCAAGAAAGTGGATCTTGAGATATGTGAATGGCACAATAGGTTATGGCATCTTATATAGTGTTTCTAATGAATTTAAGTTGGCTAGTTTCACATATAGTGATTGGGCAGGTAATCTAGACGATCAGAAGAGAACATCGGGCTATGTATTTCACATGGGTTTAGGCATGATATCATGGACATCCAAGAAGCAACCCATTGTCTCTCTCCTCTCTATAGCAGAAGATGAGTATATTGTAGCAACATGTCAGTCTATTTGGTTGAGAAGGATCCTTGAAGACTTGAATGAGCAGGAAGAAAATGGTACAACCATTCATTGTGACAATGTTTCATCAATAGCCCTGACAAAGAATCTAGTCTTCCATGGATGAAGTAAGAACATTGAGATCCGTTATTTTTCCATAAGGGAGTTTGTAGAATAAGGAAAGATTGAGTTACAGTATTGTAGATCCAAGCCACAGCTCGCTGAGATTTTTACAAAGGCATTGCCAAAAGATTCTTTTGAATGCCTAAGAGATAGGCTTGGCATTGTTGATATCTCCAGAGGTGTAGAACCCTGGAAAGAAGAGAGCTCTAGAGATGAAGGGTGTCAGCTCTAGAGATGCAGATAGAGTGCTCTGGAGATGCAGAAAAGAGCTTCAGAGGTGATCCAGAATGACATAAACAAATCTGGAGATCTGCTTTAGAAAGGTAAATGCAAAGAAGACAACTTTAGAGATCAGTTCTGGAAAGAAAATTGTTGAATGACATCTAACTTTAGATTAAGGGGGAGTGATGGAATTGATCTTCTATCAGACCAATTAATGCAGCCTACCCCCACATCAGTTTTGGGGATCTTCCAAATCTGCCCCTTACAATTGTTAGCCTGCCATCATTCAATTGTGGTAGGTAAGTTTGAATTTTGAATGGATTTTAAGCACCATTTTTGGATGGTAATGAATGAGACAAAAAAAATAGAGTTGACTGTAGCAATGAGAGTGATAGCCTGCAGCAATAGAAGAAAGTGTTAGAGAGAAGGAAGCCTACAGTAGTAGCATGAATGAAAGTTTTGAAGGTTCCAGAAGAGAACATCAAACAATAGAAGAGTATCGCAGTAAAGAAAGAAGGGAATGTACAACATCATAGTGGGTGTACAACAACTCTAGATATAGGGGCAAATAAGAAAATACAACAGCAGCTCTGCATCATATGTATGAAATTTTTGAATGGATTTTGAAAGAGAAAATATAAATCTAATTACTATTTGATGTCTTCAACCTGCCATCTTTTTATTTTATGTTTGTGTGTCTGTATTTTTTCTATCCTCTATTGTTGTAGCATTGGTTTTAGGACAACAGTCAGCCTCCCCTACCTCCCAACATTCCATTTACTAGCTAGGTCATGGATTTGGGTCTTCATCTGGCTATTTCTTTTGTTTGAAAGTTTCTCAAGCCTTTCCATCTAATCTAGTGACTTCTACAATTTTGTGTTGACATCTTTTGAGGACTTTTATCAATAGTTCATGCACATTATCTAAGATTCCATGCATGTATACCACAACTATAGTAATATGGTCATTGATAAAATATCTTTTTGTATGCTTTGACTTAGATGCTAGTGCGATGCGGTGCCTGTATATCACACCTGATTAGTTTCTACAATTTGATATAGGTTTACATTTAGCTAAGAGGTTAGTGAAAGTGAAAATCCTCTTATGCTTACTTCTAGCCATGCCACTAGAGTAGATGCAAAGTTAATAACACTGCACTTCTTCCATGCTCCATTTTCCATCATAAATACCATTGCCATCCTTTACTCATTTGAATCTTACAACATTATGAAGAGAGGGCTAGTTGAAGGAGGCTCAATCTGCTTGTGACACCTAGTAAACACTTCCACATAGCCGCTACGGGTTTTGGCATCTAAATGATTAAGTTTAGGGTGCTCTCAAGATAGCCAACATTGTCAAGAAGGTCGACCATGCATACATAACAATCAACTATCGCCGTAGTGCAATAAGGGTTACTCATGTGATTGAAGTATGAACAACTCACAAGTATTGAATTTACGTTCTTATCTTGCAATCATTGCATTCTATCTCCTTGAGGCATTCTGTCAAATGGTTCATGTGGCTTGTTTGTGCTTCCACATTTTACATGTATGTCTATCAATTCTTTTCCCAAACTATAATATTTGACAAAAATCTGCTATGCTCGATGTCCATACCCTGTTCCAAAGCTCCCATTTTGGCTCATGAAGTGAGGATGCCTCAAAGGTTGTAGAATTTGACATTTTACCTATTATTTGAATTTGCTTGAGAGTCTATGAGTAATTTAAATTGATTTTTTAGAATATGTATTATGCTTGTTATTAGCATTCATTATTGTTGTTTTGATATGAATTAAATCTACATTAGAATCCATTTATAGAGGGCGTCAAAACTATTTTAGATGTTTATATGTAATCTTGATTTCCTTCTAAATAAAGCTCTTAAGTAATTTTATGAAGGTGTATTGCCTTGATAAAATCTAGTTACTTATTTTTTAGATCTTAAATAATTATAGTATGTCTAAAATTGATAGATGTCATAGTTATTTGAGGCAAGATTTTAAATTTAGTAATTTTATTTATGAGGATTCTGTTTTTAAATTCCTAGTGTAAAATGATTTCTTTTTGTAATTAGATTAATGGAAAGTAATTGATCTACATTCTCTATCCTTAAACCCTACTTTGTATAATGTGAAGACAATATGCTTTTATAACCTAGAAATGAATGTGGAAAACATAGGAACCCTTACTCATGTGTACTAGATTTTATCCTGACTACAATATGAGGAAACTTGTGATAACATAGTGTAAAGCTCTCTTGGGCATAGTATCTTAGGAGAATGTGATCAAGATGATAGTTTTGAAAGGGAGCTAGGTGTGCAGAAAACACTTCCCACACTAATCTAATGAGGAGAGGGCTATGCAAATTCAAAACTATCATAACTATTACAGCAATGTTAAAGCATTAACATGAGATATTGCAGAAAAACAAAAGAGCCAGAAAGATGATAGAAGAAGAGAGACAAATATTTACGGTGGGGAAAACCCTTATCGGGTGAAAAACCCCACACTTAGAAACCTGCGCAATGTATTAACAAATCTGAAAGAATGTTTACAATACACTTGCAATGCAAGCTTCAATGGGCTTTGACACTCATGTCTGGAGGTAATCTGACAGCATAACAGTACCTGTAAACTTGTGATACAAACTCCATCTCCAAACACCTATATATATAGAGAAGTAGTACAATGGAGGTAGCTTCTAGATCAAGTCACACAAGGAATTCATCCAAATCCATGTGGCCCAATTTCCAAAGCCATAAAACATGTGTATGAAACTTGTAAGTGATTCTCTTTCATCCCTTACAACTCCCCAAGTTGGGCACCCCAAATTTACCCAATTAAGGTATGACAGATGCTCTTACAATGTCATAAAATCTATCATATATGACAACTCTTACAGCTATAAGAGATTCTGTCATAACTATCTATTAATAGCAGATTCTCTTACAACCTTGTCATAGTCAAACTTGGGTGCATACTTCCCCATGCAAGATGCTTTCAGACACTTGTCTTCACTTGTCATATAATCTTCCATTTCTGGCCCTTACATGTCATAGATTCTGTCATAGGAATCTATCATAACTCTTACGCGTCATAAACCTCTTACAACACCCAAAAGATGCCGACACATGGTAAAAATCTTCTACCACAAGGTAGAACACCTATCTCCTTATATGAGGACAAAAATTACATGTGGTCACCTTCCATGTAGGATGACACATCACCATGCCAACTCCCACAAAGTGACGAAATAGGATTTGCATCCAAATTACAATAATAGGCAAAAAATAAATACAATTAAATAATAAATGCTAGAAACTTGCAAAGGTTGAGACACATTAATTCCTAACATTCTCCCACTTGTCGAACACCTTTCAAGAGATAATTGAAATAACAGGGTTTAACTACTATAGTTTGAGAGGTCGATAGACTCTGAACACCATCTGAACTTCTCTGTGCTACCTTCTCCAAATTTACCTTTCCATCCTCAACCATGTCCCTCATGAAGTGAAACTGAACATCAATGTGCTTGGTTCTAGCATGGAAAGTTGGATTCTTTGTAAGGCAAATTGCACTCTGACTATCACAACTGATCATGATCTGACCTGCATCAACACCAATATCTAAACACAATCTCTTAAGCCAAATGGCTTCCTTACAAGCATGAGTTGCTGCCATATACTCAGCTTCTATCATGGACAAAGCAACAACAGGTTATCACTTACTCATCCAACTAATAGCACCACCAAACAATGTAAAAACATAAGCACTGGTGGATCTCCTGTTGTCAATGTCACCTACCCAATCTGAATCCACAAATCCATGAATATCAATAGAATGCGAAGGTCCTAAAACATTACCATGATAACAAATGGAATACTCAGAAGTACCCCTCAGATATCTAAACACTCGCTTAATTGCATCCCAATGAACCCATCTAGGATTATCCATAAATCGACTAAGGACTCCCACTACTTGGGCAATGTCTGGTCTTGTACAGACCATAGCATACATCAAACTACCAACAACACTAGCATAAGGTACTCTGCTCATGTCCTCCACCTCACTAGGAGATTTTGGACAATCCTCAATAGACAACTTTGTCCCCAAGGAAACGGAAACACACAATGGTCTACAATCTCCCATGTTGAATCTGTCCAACACGGTCTTAACATACTTACTCTAACTTAACCAAAGTTTTCTATTGGCTTTGTCTCTTCTAATTTCCATTCCTAGAATGTACCTAGTTGCCTCTAAATCTTTCATTTCAAACTAAGCTGACAACTGAGATTTAAAATTAGAAATCATATTCTTACCCTTCCCAATGAGCAACATATCATCAACATACAATGCAACAATGAGAATACGATCACCATCAAACTTATAATAAACATAGTGATCCAATTTCAATCTCACAAATCTAATTGACAACACAAAGGCATCAAACTTCATGTACCATCTCCTAGGGGATTGCTTCAAACCATATAAAGACTTCTTAATTTTGCAAACCAAATTTTATTTACCTTTTACCATGTAATGCTTTGGTTGTGACATGTAAATTTCCTCCTCCAAGTCACCATGAAGGAATGTTGTCTTCACATCCATCTGTTCTACCTCCAAGTCATAAGCTGCTGCAAGTGACAATAGGAATTGAATGGATGTTAGGTTTGCAATGGGAGAGAAGATCTCACCATAATCTATACCCTCCACTTGTGAATACCCCTTCACAACCAATCTTGCCTTATACTTCTCAACACTGCCATTTACACCAATCTTCTTCTTGAACACCCATTTGCATCCAATGGGTTTCTGTCTAGGATGCAAAGGCACCAAGTCCCAAGTTTGATTCTTTTCCAAAGAAGCCATTTCTTCCTCCATGGCCTCCTTCCAGGAACCTGCATCCTTCATATCCAAAGCCTCTGATACAGTTCTAGGTTCATCACTGTTAGTGATTAAAGCATAAGCACAACTAAAATCAAGTAATGTAAAACCAAACCTTTCAGGTTGCTTCCTTATCTATGTAGACCTCCTCAAGAGCTAAGGTTGAGGTTCAGTTTCTTCTTCTTCTAAGCTTTCAGAGCTACTAGAGCTCTCCTCATCATCAGGTCCAACATTGTCTTTCTGTTTAGTCTTCTCAGGGGTGAGAGGAAACTGAACAACATCCTCTTTCTTTTCTTTTTCTCCTGGCTGTAAAATAGTGGAAGAAGGTGTAAGCTCTCTGAAGATGACACTTCTGCTATACAACACTTTTTTAGCCACGAGATCCCAAAGCTTGTATCCTTTCACAACAACACCATAGTCGATGAAGATACACTTAATAGCTTTGCTCTCCAACTTTGACCGCTTCTCCCTAGGCACATGTGCATATGCCTCACAACCAAAAACACGAAGATGCCTTATTGAAGGATTTCTACCAGACCACACCTCCATGGGTGTCTTTCCAACAAGAGCTGATGTAGGAGATCTGTTTACCAGATAGCAAGTAGTGGCAACAGCTTCAGTCCAAAACTTTTGTTCTAGACCAGCTCCACTAAGCATACTCCTAGCCTTCTCCATCAACGTCCTGTTCATCCTCTCTGCAACTCCATTTTGTTTTGGTTTGTATGGAGTTGTCTTATGTCTTTCAATCCCAAGTTCCTTGCAATACTTATCAAATTCTATAGAACAGAACTCACCACCATTGTCAGTTCTCAAACATTTAATCTTTTTACCAGTCTGATTTTCAACAAAGGCTTTAAACTCCTTAAACTTGCTATAGACTTTAGATTCGTTTCTGAGAAAATAAATCCATGTCCTTCTACTATAATCATCTATAAAAGATACAAAGTATACAAGTTTTGATAACAAAGGAACATTAACAGGACCAAACATATCAAAATGAATGAGGTCCAACACACCAGAAGACTTATGAGAACTCGAGTAAAACTGAACACGGTTTTGTCTTCCAAAAATGCAATGTTTGCAAAAGTCAAACTCAAGATTACAATCATCTAACCACTCAATGAGGTTCTTAATTTTCAGGGCACGCAAACCCTTCTCACCAATGTGGCCAAATCTCTTATGCCATAACATTGTCTTTTCTGTAGGAAGTTTAACTTCCAATACATGATTACAACCATCAGGACTAGAAACAATAGATTTCTTCACTGCTCATTCAGATGGTGGGGATGAAGTGACTGCTTCCCTCTTCATTGAGTTAGAAGTACTATTGCATTGTGTAATGCATGCTTCCAGCTGAAACAGAGTACCTCTCTGAGTACCCTTAGCAAGCACCATAGATCCTCTAGTCATCTTGCATCCTTCTTTCGAAAAGACAACCTGCACACCTGCATCATTCAAACTACTTATAGAAAGCAGGTTCCATGCTAAGCCTGGGATGTGGATAACCCCAGAGATCTCCTTCACTCGACCATAAGGGAATTGGATAGAGACTCTTCCATGACCAACGATCTTTAGATGAGAGTCATCACCCAGATACACCTTTCCACCATCAAACTTCTCATACTTAGTGAACCTATCTCGATGCAAGGTCATGTGGAATGATCCACCAGAGTTGATTAGCCACACATCATCAGATGCATGGGTTGCCAGGGCTGCGATGGAGGCATCACCATCATCTTGTGATTTTTCAAAATCTGAATCAGGAGCCTTCTTCTTTTTCTTCTTCTCCTCTTTGCATTCCTTTTAGAAATGCCCGGTCTTTCCATAGTTCCAACAAAGATCCTTGAACTTTCCAGGAGATTTGGATCTCCCATGAGATTTGGATCTACCCTTTTCAGCTTTCATGTCCTTCTTCTTCCCTTTCTCCTTGGATCTTCCATGAACTGCAAGGGCTTCTTTGGCTGCCTCAGAAGACTTTCTCCACATCTCTTCAGATAACAGCGAAGAAACCACCTCTTCCATTTTGAATGTGGATGTGGTGCTTCCGATTGCCATGACAAGATGATCCCATGAGTCTGGTAGAGAACAAAGTAGGGTCATACATCGATCCTCCTACTCCATCTTTACACCAATAGATGTTAATTGTGCAACCAGCATGTTAAAGGCATTCATATGTTCATCCACGGACCCTCCATTCTCCATTCGAAGAGAATACAACTTCTTTCTCAGGAAAAGTGTATTGAAAAGGGATTTGGCTTGATACACATCCCCCAACTTTTTCCAAAGGAGTTTTACAGCGGTCTCTTCATGGACATTTAACAACACAGAATCAGCAAGACTAAGTCTTATGAGACCCTTAGTCTTCTGATTCTTTTGATCCCAGTCAGATTGTGACATTATAGCTAGTTTAGTTCTGTTCACACTATCCCAAAGGTCTCGGTCAAATAACAAGTCTTCCATCTTGAGCTTCCACAACTCGAAATTACTACCATTGAACTTCTCTACTTCAAACCTTCCTGATGTGTCTGCCATCTCCTTGCTGTAATAAGATACAGAATGCTCTGTACAGACTCCCACTCAACCTAAGATTAGCTCAAAAACCCCCTACCCAACAACTAGGACCAAAGGTGATCAAGCTCTAATACCAACTGAAAGGAATCTAGGTGTGCAGAAAACTCATCCTACACTAATATAATGAGGAGAGCGCTATACAAATTCAAAACTCTCCTAACTATTACAGCAATGTTAAAGCATTAACATGAGATATTGCAGCAAAACACAAGAGCCAGAAAGAAGATAGAAGAGAGACAGATTTATGGTGGGGAAAACCCTTATCGGGTGAAAAACCCCACACTCAGAAACCTGCACAATGTATTAACAAATCTGAAAGAATGTTTACAATACACTTGCAATGCAATCTTCAATGGTTTTTGACACTCATGTCTAGAGGCAATCCGGTAGCATAACAATACCTATAAACCTGTGATACAAACTCCATCTCCAAACACCTGTATATATAGAGAAGTAGTACAATGGAGGTAGCTTCTAGAGCAAGTCACAGAAGGAATTCGTCCAAATCCATGTGGCCCAATTTCCAAGGCCATAAAACATGCCTATGACACTTGTAAGTGATTCTCTTTCATCCCTTACAACCGCCCAACTTTGGCACCCCAAATTTACCCAATTAAGGTATGACAGATGCTCTTACAATGTCATAAAATCTATCATATATGACAACTCTTACAGCTGTAAGAGAATCTATCATAACTGTCTATTAATAGCAGATTCTCTTATAACCTTGTCATAGTCAAACTTGGTTGCATACTTCCCCATGCAAGATGCTTTTGGACACTTGTCTTCACCTGTCATATAATCTTCCATTTCTGGCCCTTACATGTCATAGATTCTGTTATAGGAATCTGTCATAACGCTTACGTGTCATAAACCTCTTACAACACCCAAAAGATGCCGACACGTGGAAAAACTCTTCTACCACAAGGTAGAACACCTATCTCCTTATATGAGGACAAAAATTACATGTGGTCACCTTCCATGTAGGATGACACATCACTGTGCCAACTCCCACAAAGTGACGAAATAGGATTTGCATCCAAATTACAATAATAGGCAAAAAATAAATAAAATTAAATAATAAATGCTAGAAACTTGCAAAGGTTGAGACACCTTAATTCCCAACAAGTTTATGTTTGGTTCTATTTAGTTTTGATTTCTCATGTATGAAATGTATGGAATGATAGAACTCTTTTTCTAGATAGTCATGTATAAAACCTTAGTGATTAAATCTTGCTTGCATGGCATTCTTGATCCTGAGATAGTCTAAGATACTTAAGAACATCTTGTTAGTTACCTCATGAGATGTGTTATGTTTTTTTCCATTTCGTACTCCTTTATATAAGTACTTGGTTAAAGCTTAGCTGAAATTTCAATACTATTAGATGGTTCTTGTGATTCTTATATAGTAAAATAAAATTTATAGTCATTTATTGTTATGAGATGGATAGAACTCAAAGGAGTTATTTTGTGGAACTGTATCAATGTATGAAAATTATATATTAGAAGTTTCAATGAATTACTGATGCAGGAGTATCTTAAAGAATTTAGAACATTGAAATAGTTGATAGTGAAGTTGTAAATTATAGAGAGAGTGACCTTGGAGAGTTCCGGCATTTGAATATTAGAGGTTGTGGATCTGAAATTAAACATCTAGATATAGTTAGTTACAACATATCTAGAATTCAGATCATTTGGCTTTGATTCTGGAGATATATCACTACCGAAAGATTGATTGTTTTGTAGAACAGAACCGACAGTGTTTAGTGAGTCTAAATCATCTTGCAGATTAATCCCATGACTTATGGAGTGAAAAGGAAAATTGATCAATGGATTTTATGACTTGGCCGACCTTTAGTAGGATCTACAGGAAGTTATATGCATTTGTGGAGTAGTGTCTTATGTTTAGGCCTGACCTATTTTGTATAGACGTTACATAAACTAGCTATTGCAATCAGGCTGACTTGATGATGATCTAAAGGCTTGTAGAGGATATAAATGAAGGATAATGATTTGTTACAAAGCGATAGAGAGGAGTTGATTGATACCATGAAGATATGAAGTGAGATCTCAAGTTAATTAGATCTAGTTGAGAAGCAAAACAGAGTGGAAAATGGAGAAGAAAGCAGAATAAGATGCAAAGCAGAGAATTGATAAGTAGATGAATGAAATCATGAAATAATATTGTTTTATGAATTGTTTGTATTCCCTGGGATGTTGCCTAGCATTACTAAAGCTCTTGAGGCATGTGTAATATGCTTTGAGATCAAAATATATATGAAGAACAAGCTTTGAAGGCTGGTTTTTTTTCCTGTTCAGGTTTTCCCAGCATAAATCTTGTGTTATGTGTTCATGAATGTCTTTTATCTTTCCATGGATTACCTGTTAGCTTTCGTTGTATATCTGTATGATCTTAGTGTTAATTATTTAAGGCTACAAGGTTGGATTGTCCCTAATTAGACCCTCCTACCTTGACTACATCAAGTGGTATCAAAGTAGATGAATCAGTTGGAACAGTCACTAGTAGAATGTAGAAAGGAGAATGAAAATCTGAGATCTAAGCTTGAACTTTGTGATGTTTCTTGTGATACTAATGATTTGTGTGATGATGTAGAAGTTCCTTTAGAAACTGAAATTAAAGATGATAGTGTGGCAGAACTTGGAGTTGTTGGTGATGGTATTGGTTTCAAAATCATGCAAAAAATTGGATATGAAGGACAAGAATTGGGAAAGCATCAGCAAGGAATTACATAACCTATTGAACTAGTAATAAGGTCAAGAAGTGAAGGAATAGGATATGATAGAGGTAAGGATGTTATGGAAATTCAAACAAATCAAATCAGGGAAGAAGAAGTATGTATTGTTCGCATTATAGTAGACATGGACATGAGAAGGAGTTGTGTTGGGATCTTTATGCTTGTAAGTTTTGTGGATTAAGGAATCATTTTGAAGGGATGTGTTGGGATAAAATGAGGAGAAAATCTATGGTAGGTTGTATACAGAAGAATTACAGATGGATTGATGGACAGGAATGGAGAAATATTACTTGTATGTTCAGAGGGAGGTATAGACTAAAGTATTCATGTGTCAGAAATAATAGAAGATATGAATCAGGATGCAGACCTTATGCAAAGTAGAACAAGGATAGTACTTCAAACTACAGAGGGAGAAGTGATAGGAGTCATAATTCTTATCATAGTGAAAGATACCATAAGAATGAAAGAAGTTTGTTAGAAGAATTTGGAGAAGAAAAGAATTAGGCAGTAAATGTTATCAAGAACTTATTATCAAAGAGATTGATAAAGGAGAAGAAGTAAGTAATTCAAAGATATTGGGTGCAGAGGATGAAAAGCCTATTAATATAGAGATGATTTGTACAGAAGAAGAAGAACCCTTGGAATCACCAAGTTTGATAAAAGAACCAGAAGAGAATGATGAAGAGATAGTTTATGTAGAGGAAGAAGAAGAACTTTTTGAATCATTGAGTATAATAAAGAAACCACAAGAAGGAGAAGCATTAATCTTGAGAAGAATTTAGTCATAGTGCAAGAAAAAGTTTTTGTGATAGAGAAAGGGGGAATGATAGGGTATTGTACCAAAGGAGAAGAATTGTATACTGGATTGAACTGATTATGGTAAAGGAAACAAAGTGAAGTACTGAAGCAGTGTAAGCAGAGTGGAAGCTACAAGATTTTGATAAGTGCAGAGGAAATTGTGTTAAGAAATAGAAAGTAGACAAGTGTTAGAGAGAAATTTAGAAAGTGAATTGACTTGATTGTTCTAAAGGTTGTAAGTATATATGTATTGACTCTTAATTGATTGAAATAGACATTGATCTTGAGGCAACTTGTGGAGAAGACTTGCTCAAACCACTGATCATTGAGGCAGTGCAAAGCTTGCAGGTAGACCACCGAACCTATACCTTGACAAGAGAAAGAACTTGAGGTAGCTTGTGGAGAAGACTTGTTCATATCACCAATCATAAAGGCAATGCGACGATTGCAAGTAGAATGCTGACCTTAGAAGAATCTAAGCTAGTTATGCAGGGTGGACTTGAACAGACTGCTGACCTTGAGGCAGTTGCAAGTACCTGTGAATAGATTGTCGAACCTATTCAAAGCAACAAACTTGAATCTAACATAATATAGACCAAAGTGAAGAGGCTCACTTTGCAATTAAACTTGAGAATCTAATGCAAGAGAATCTAGAAGTCTGATCCAGAAGCATCCAGAAGAAATTAGAACATTGAGATAGTTGACAGTGAAGTTACAGATTGAAGAGAGAGTGACCTTGGAGAGTTTCAACATTTGAATATTAGAGGTTGTGGATCTAAAATTAAACATCTAGACATATTCAATTACAACATATCTAGAATTTAGATCATTTGGATTTGATTCTAGAGAGATATCACTACCAGAAGATTGATTGTTTTGTAGAACAGAGACAACAATGTTTAGTGTCTAAATCGGCTTGATGATCAATCATGTGACTTGTGGAGTGAAAATGAGAATTGATTGATGAAATTTAGGACCTAGCTAACGTTCAATGGGATCTGCATGAAGTTCTATGCATTTGTGGGGAAATGTCTTATGTTTAGGCCTAACATATTTTGTATACACATTACATAAATTGGCCATTGCAATCAAGCCAACTTGATGATGATCCGAAGGCTTGTGGATGATATAAATGAAGGATATTGCTTTGTTACAAAGTAGCAAAGAGGAGGTGATCAATAGCATGAAGATATGAAGTGAGATCTCAAGTTAATTAGATCCAGTCGAGAAGCAGAATAGAGAAAAAAGTAGAATGAGATACAGAGTAGAGAATTGATAAGTAGATGAACGAAATCATGAAATAATATTGTTTTATGAATTGTTTGTATTCCCTGGGCTATGGCCTAGCATTAGTAAAACCCTTGAGGCATGTGTAATATGCTTTGAGATCAACATATATATGAAGAACAAGATTTGAATGCTAGATTTTTTCCCTATTAGGGTTTTCCTAGGATAAATCTTATGTTATGTGTTCATGAATGTCTTTTATCTTTCCGTGGATTACTTGAGTGGGTGGAAGCTAATGAGGAACTATTTGGGAAAATAGACCCTAGAAAGGGTTGCATACCAACTTGAACAATTTTTTGAAATTACCAATCTATGACTTGACTTGACTTATAAAATGTCATATTTTCATGTATGTATTTTGGATGTTGATCCATTTGTATGGTTATGCTTGGAACTACATGTTGTTTTCTCTTCAAATGTTTGAATGCTTTCTTGAGAAGATGTATGAATTATTGTATAAGTAACCTACCATGTGATCTTGTATGTTATGTTGGATGTTGTATGTTGTGAATGTATTCATGCATTTCTATATGATGAGTTAGAGAAAGAGCACAGACAAGTGCCGAATATGGATCTATAGAGAAGGGTGGGTTTCTATTCATAATCTACCTGATGAACATGACTAAAAAAGATGCTTTGGCCAAAGCTTGTCAGTCAAATTAGTAATAGTTATTATTTGATGTTTTATTTCTCTCTTCCATATCATGATATTAGTTTAGTATTGCATTTGACACATTCTTTAGAGATGATAGATATATGATGCTGCACCAGATTCTTTCATGCTTTTCAGCTTCAGTTTGCTAGACCCCTCGTGAAGGGTCAACCTTCTCCATTCAAGAGCAAGACTAGGGAGGTGTGAGCCTCATGGCCAGTTAGTAAATCATCTTGATGATGGTCTCTTTCCACCAAACTTAGTGTCAAAGATATGGTATGGTATCAAAGACATTGTATGGTGTGATGTTCTTTTGTATGAGCAAATATGGCTAGATATTGTAAAGGCATAGTCCTTTTTATTAAGCTATTTGATTAGCTGATGTAATGAATCTTATTTGATTATATTGATGAAAATATTTTACATGAGTTGTAGTATTTATGGGAAAATTTTAATTCTTCCTTTTTTTTCACACTATTTTATGAGAATAATATTATTTTATTCTATCTTATTAGAGTAGTTCTTACAACATTCAAAATAGATAAGAATCTCTTATAATTCTCTAGTTATTCTTTATTTTTTTTAACAGAAGAATCAATACCTAGTGGGACCCACAAAACAAAGTCCTAACACTCACCACTATAACCACCATCTACATGAGCTACCCTCCACCCATGGAGGGGAAATATAGGGACTTGAAACAACAACCATCATCCATGTTTTCCTACAGTCAATTGGCATATCCTTGAGGGCTCTAGTTATTCATTTTTAGGTCATTTGGTTTGGATTTATTTATTTTTATGTTGTTTTAAATCATTTGATTAAATTTGAAGCATAGTGTAGAAGAAATGATACATCTTGGGGCTTAGGGCTAGCACTTTATGTCCTTATATTTTTGGTGAACTTGACATAACTTACACCATGGAGATTTTTACCCTAGGCTATTCTTCATTCCAAATATGTCATCTATGCTTCATTTCTAGATCTCACAATTGTCAATATATTTAAATTCACTATATTTACACATATAGTCCATCATGATGACAACATTCTTGTATTGATATGATAGGGATTATGTCCATGTGAAGACATCCCATCTCTTTTGACTGTTCATGATGTTGTTATACCTAATGACCATGTGTGGGTGTTGTTCTATCAAAATTTTCTAGACTTAAATGTTTAAGTTCAAAATTGTAAAAAAGTTAGCATGTTTTCTAGTGTTAACCCCTATTTGGAATTTTGTGTGTTGATTATATAAATGATTCAAAATTAAAAAATGTCAAAAGTATTGAATAATATAAAAGTAAATATGAAAATAATGGGACTAACTACTCACCTAATTTTCTTAAATGCACTTATAAATCTAGTTTTAACATGTAAGAATACTCACTGTGCAATGACATTTCCTTGTATTTGTAATGGAAAAATAATATCGAAGAGACACATCTTATAGGATGTTCCAACACTATAAAATCAATGGGGAAAAACATTAATAAAAAATTGACTAACTCTTAATATGTGACCTAGCTCTTCTATGTTATTAGATAGAGAAAACACTACTTAAATAATAACACTAAGGGTGGGGACTACAACTAGGGGCTAAAACATATGTATAATAAAATGTTGTGTTTAAGTAGCATGTAATATTAATATTTCAAATATTCTTAGTGTTCACAACATTCTTCCTTCATGTCGCATCTAAAATCATCATAAACATCACCTTAGCATTAGATGCTAATGTTAAACATCCAAACTTACTATTAACATCATTTTGATATTATATCAACATTGTACAAATTTTAAATTTCTTAGGATTGACTTTTACTGAAGTAAAGGTTTTTGACTCTAAATCTAGTCATGACTCTATATAATAATTGTTTAAATATTGCAGTTCTATAATATTAAACTATTGTGATACTAGATTATATTATATAATATCCTAAATTCTTACTTGTTGAATATTAGATACTAGTTGTGAAAAAAATTATATTACTTTTAAATTACACTTCAAATGATAGTGAATTTATATATAAAATGTAATATAGTGTGAATTTAATTTTTCTTTAAAACACAATGATGACTACTAAAAATATACTTTAAAAATATAACATAGCACAATAATGTTTTACTAATCATCACCAAAATTCCTTAAAATAGGTAAAGCTATTACAAAGAGAAAAAATAGAGTCTGTAACTTTCAATATAATTTAAATAAATTTATCACTCACTTCCTAATGCACTCATACAATATCCAAGTTCATTAGTCTCACATTCAAATTTAAGTGTTTAAAGTGTAATTTAATGCATTAAATGACCCCAAAACTTTAATCTAAGAGAAGAAGCATCAAAATTAAGTCATTAATAATGCGTTGACATAAAAAGGTAAGATTTTTGGTTGTTTAGGAAGAATTATTAGTGTTGCAATCCTTACTTGGAGGAGTCTCACTTTAAACAATAGGGAAGGAAGATGAGGGAACATGAAAAGAAGGATGAGGATTTGAGAAAGAAGGGGGAGACCATGCAATACTAAATATGAGTAAGGGGATTGGTAGGAGGAAGTGGAAGGAGGAGCCTCTTACAAAACAATATTAAAAGGGAAATGAAAGATTAGGAGGTTTAGAGCACTATTATTTTAGTGGTGAATTTTTGCCAACTGGGGAATAGTTGAAATTGGGGATTCAACTTTTGGTGAATAGTAAAAGTTGTGAGGTGACTTAAGTCACCACATTTTTACAAAATTGTACATTAGTCTTGGTTAAATCCCCTAAGCATTTATTATATTAAACTATTAAACTCAATTGTTTCGCCATAGTATTTGATGCAAGATTAGATTAGATTCACCTAAATTTTATAGGTGATATTACAAATCCAAATTAATTCTCCATTAATATTATATAATTCTTGGTTATTTTAGGGCCACATTGTGAATATTTATTTACTATAGTTGATTTTATCTATAATCTAACTATTCTTATTACTTTCAGTGGGTAAAATGTACCTACAATTTCAAATACTCATTGGGCTTGGAATTAATTTTGGACCATTGATCTCCATTGAGATTAACAATCCAAAAGTAATTCTGGGCTTGATGAGAATTTGAAAAGATCAACAGTCCAAAAGTAATGTCAGGCCTGATGAACATTTGAAATTGTGGGTATATTTTGGCTTGTAGAAAGAAATGATAATCATTATATTAGAGGAGATCAATGATTGAAAAATAATTTTGGGCCAAAAAACTAAGGGTAATTGTTATATTAGAGATAAGTTTAAATCTTTGATTAGGGTCGTTATATAAGAATTTTCTTTATATGATGTTGATTTAAAATGTTTACTCTATGTGAGCTCCAATGCTTTCTCGATAGTAGAATTGTGATTGGTGTCCCTAGACCCTCCAAGGGGGCACTACCTCTTGACCCCACGAGGGGGCACTACCCCCTCAAGCCCCTCAAGGGGTGCTACCACTTGACTCTATGAGGGAGCACTTTTATCTTGACCACCATAAGGAGCACTACCCCTTGACCCCACTAATGGTTGTCACCGCCAAGCCCCTACTTTTCCATATGAATTTAATTTTATAAAATGGAAGGATTCTCCATGGTAATTAATGCAATTACCTATTATACACCAAGATTTACCAAGATTTTTTACAAATTTATACTGATGTAAAAAAATTGATAATTAAATTAATTAGTGAGTGCTTCTAGATACAACTGTCTATGTTTTTGAATCGCTATTTTAGATCATGCTCAATGATCCATCATCGGGAAGAGAAGAGTTTTGACTCTCCTCTTCCTAATGATGGATCATTGAGCATGATCTGAAACGTTGATTAAAAAACATACACAGTTGTATCTAGAAGCACTTACTACTTATTATCATGGACTGTGGAAAACTCATGCCTACAATTAAATTAATATTTTTTCAAAAATAGAAAGATTCACTAATAAAAATTAATATTTTTGTAAAAATGGAAAGATTCACCAAGATTTTAGAAGACTTTTAGGGGCCTTTTTTTAAAGTTATCATTGGTTTAGGGTTTTAAATTAAATAGGCAAGGGGTCGTGTGCTTGAAATATTAGGAGGATTACATTTTGAAATTGTGTAAGCAAGGGGCCATATACTTGTTAAAAGATGTCCATGTATATTCCATTTGACTGTTTGCTATGCATGGAATAAATTGTGTTCTATAGAAAGGAGAAGATAAAGAGTAACAAGTCTTTTGTGCAGTAGGGAGACAATATGTAACAATTTGAAAGTAATGAACAAGTGCTATTAATCGATTCATGGAAAGACAAGTATTTAAGAAACATATTTATTAAAATGTTTAAGTGCATCACCATAAAAATTAAGAGGGAATAGAGAAATAAACATTTATTGACTACAAAAAAAATCATAAATTTGTGAAATAAAGTGTTGTACCTGTAACTTCTAGGATTTCCCTTACCATCATATGTTTTCAAGTTTTCTCATAAAGGAAAAAATTAAGAAAAGAAAAAGTCATATGTTGACATGTAAGAATAACAATAATGTAAACCTTAAATATGATAGAAGAGGAGGAGAACCATTAGAGGGAAGAAAAGTATGTGTTGCATATGAGGATGAAAGGGAAGAGGAGATAGGGAGGGGAATGAAGGAGGAAGAAAGGGAAGGGGAAGGTAATGATAAAGAAGGTGACATGGGAGAGGAATAAAGAGTTTGGATTGGAAGGGTGAGGGAGGAAAGTTCTTCTAAGTCATGTGGGTATTCTATGGAAAAGAATTTAAAGGTAGATAAATATGCAAAAGAATACATAATGAAGCTAAAGGAAAGAGAAGACTCATGTAAATTGAAGAAAGAAAGCATGCATTCAAGAATATGGGAGTAAATAGAAAGGAAATTGAAAGGAAAGTGACAATCAATTAATTTGATATGAAGAGATGTGGGAGAATCCATAAGGAGAAGGATAACAGGGGATGGAAGAAGAAAGAGAAGTGTGGGGAGAAGTGGTGTAAGAATGTAAGAAAGATGAATAAAACAAGAATGAACTTTGTTTAATATTGAAGTTTATACTTTAGACTACTCTAGTTTATGCATTGATGAAATAATTAAATGAAAATATCTCTCTCTCTCTCTCTCTAATCTTGGTTGGCATGCTTAGAATGCAGAAAAGTATCATTTTTTATACATTGTAGTCAATTGTACATTCCTTCTTATTGAATCTTCTATTGCTATAATGATTAGATCTTAGGAAAGATTAATTGCTTCATGCAATCTCTAATCCCATATCATGTTGATTAGGGTGTACTCCATCGAACACACTTGCAACAACAAATAGATAACAATAGTGATCTACGTGGGGAAAACCTTTCTGGGAGAAAAATCCCACACCAAAAAAATAACTCAATATATATTATTCAGAAATCTTAGTATGATTACAATATACTTGTGAAGAATGTTTTCACAAGAGTAACACCAACTAGAAATCTAGAGACAGCTCAATATCTATCATACTCACACCCCAACCTCTATCTCTAGCGCCTAATATATAGGAGATACAATACAAGAAACTGTCAATAGTAATTACAAAACCATGAACTAAAACCACCTAAAAGTGGTACCCAAATTATATCCACTACAAGATGCCTTATTGTGTATCAAAAACCACGTCAACACATGTAACTCCCTTCTTTATAGCTCTTTTAAGTGGCTGACATGTTTTCACACTTCCAAAAATGGAAGGCCCAATTTTTTATCCAAGTGTTTGATTGACAAACTATTTGATGCGTAAAAAAGACCATAAAGATATCTACTGAGATATAACCTAATTCATTGGTTACAAAAATGTTTGGGGAAAATGAGGGCCTCTAAGTGACTCAAAATTGATTTCATAACCTTTTCAAAAGTTTTAAAATGGAAAATTTAATATTTTGTAATTCAGGCATGATCTTGGGTCGAAACTCACCTAGAATGTTTATTTGGAAATTACATAGCTTCAAAGAAAATTTTAGGTCCATCTGTACTCAAATGTATACTTACTGAAAATAGCAAGCCTTTCCATTCTTAGCCCTTTTTGGAAACTTTGAATCTTCCAAACCATTCTTCAAGATATGAAAGGAAGCTAGGTGTGCAAAAATCACTTCCTAAACTAATCTAATGAGGGAAGAGGTATGCAAATTATTTACAACCTTTACATTTGCAAAAATATGAAACATATATTAGAGATATTACAACAGTAAACACAAAACAAGAATGTAGATAGAGAGAAGTAGACACAAAATGTACGTGGGGAAAACCTTTTTAGGTAATAAACCCCACACTCTAAAACCTACACAATGTATTATCTGAAACAATGGGTGTTTACAATACACTTGCAATGCAAGTTCTTACAAGAGTCTTCAAATGTCAATTCAAGAGTTATTTTGGCAGCACAACAGTACCTATAAAAACACTATGCAACCACAACTCCAAGCTATGTAATATATAGTGATTACAAGGCAAATGTTGGGAGCATCTTGGGATAGGCATCCACTTTAGCCACATGGACATTATCCCACATCAATGGACACTTGTCCTTTCTACAAATACTTCCCTTACATCTGTCATACATGGCAGATTTTAGTTTACCAACATAGGAGCACTCCATGCTAAAAATAGACTATGAAAAATACTCTTACGCATCTTACAGTTGTCATAGATTTTCCCAACATAACAACCTTAAATGTTGTAGGAGGATCCTTCATACAATGCTAAATATAGCATATTCCTCTTACAACATGTCATAGCCCAACTTGGGTACCAAAAGATGCCTTTCCCTCATGCAAAGATCCTCACCGACACGTGTCATCACTTGTCATCACTTGTCATAGGAATCTCCAAACTTGGCTCTTATGCATCATAGATTCTATCATATGGAATATCCTCTTACACACACCATAAGATGTCAACACATGGCATAATAGTGCCACCTCAAATGGGATGCCCAAATCAATGTAGGTTTGAATTGACCATCCAAGTCACATTCCAAGTAAGATGACATGTCACCGTGCCACCTCAACTAAGTTACCAAACTAAATATGCAAGTACAAATACAATATTAGGTAGTAAATAAATATAAAATTAAATAAATAATGCTAGGAATTTGCAAAGGTTGAGACGCCATAATTCCCAACATTCTCCCACTTGTTGAACACCTTGTAAGAGCCAAAAGAAATGACAAGATTAACTGCTAGGGGCCAAGAGGCCCATAGACTCCAAACACCATCTAAACTTCTCTGTGCCCACTGGGTTCATCAATGCATATGCAACATTCTTCAAACTGTCTACTTTCTCCAATATCGCCTTCCCATCCTCTACCATGTCTTGCACAAAATGAAACTCTACATCAATATACTTTGTTCTGGCATGGAAAGTTAGATTCCTTTCTAAGAAAATTGCACTCTGACTATCACAACAAATAGTAATCTGTCCTACATCAACATCAATATCTAAACACAACCTCTTAAGCCAAATGGCTTCCTTACAAGCATGAGTTGCTGCCATATACTTAGCTTCTATCATGGACAAAGAAACCATAGGTTGTCACTTACTCATCCAACTAATTGCACCATTGAACATAGTAAACACATAAGCACTAGTGGATCTCCTGCTGTCAATGTCACCTGCCTAATCAGGATCTATAAATACATGAATACATATAGAATGTAGAGGTGTTGTAGGATGACCATGATAACATAGGGAACACTTGGAAGTACCCCTCAAATATCTGAACACTTACTTTACTACATCTTAATGCACTCGTCTAGGATTAGCCATTAATTGACTAAGGACTCCCACTACTTGGGCAATGTCTGGTCTTGTACAGACAATAGAATACATGAAGCTGCCAACAACACTAGCATAAGGTACTCTGCTCACATCCTTCGTCTTAGAAGGAGACTTTAGAAAATCATTCAAAAATAACATTGTGCCCAATGAAACAGGAACACTCAATGGTCTACAATCTTCCATGCTAAATCTATCCAACACGGTCTTCACATACTTACTCTGGCTGAACCAAAGTTTTATGTTTGCTCTATCTGTTCTGATTTCCATTCACAAACTGTACCTAGCTGCCCCTAAGTTTTTCATCTCAAACTATGCTAACAACTAAGAATTCAAATCATAAATCATCTTCTTACCATTCCCAATCAGTAACATATCATTAATGATGCAGCACACAACATACACTCAATAGAATTGTGCCATTAAACATATGAGAGACAAAGATTTGGAAGATGGAACATAAAAAAAACTTCTATTCATCAACTTTTCTGCTACAATGAGAGAAAACCCTCTTATATCCAAGAAAACAAACAAAAAATTACCTTTTTTGGGAGATTTCGACAATTGTCAGATTTTGCCATTTTAGGTAATTTTACAATCATATTTTGAGAATCTAGTTTTTTCCCAAAAAAATCATAAAGATAAGGTAGGATGAAAAACCAACTAACATCCTAAATTTGGAACATGAGTTTTGAGTTATTAAAAAAAGCAACTTTTAAAAAACTAGAAAAAAACACTAATTTGCCATTTTGAGGGCCAAGATGAAAGTTTCAAGCCCCAAAAAAGTGCCAAGATGAGGTCTAGCTAACTAGGATGGTTTGGGAAACCACTGGCCACCTCATAACGCATCCACCTATAAAATTTCATAGAAAACCCACATCCGAGTCAAAAGTTATGACCTCCAAAAGTCCCTGCATCATTCTCCTCTGGTTGAAAAGAACGTAGCTCCTGCAAGTGAGTGTCTTTAAACTGTTGCCATTTGACTGGATCTAACCTCTGCACTTCCCACTCTATAATCCATGTGCTATCTGTTGGTGGCAATCCTTCCCACTATACTGAATACTTGTTGTAATGCCCTTACCGAGTGTAGATAGTGTTCTTATCAAGAACCTGTGCAATCTTTTCCTTCTTCTTATGGGAAATGTGGTTGTGCCATGCCACCTCTAGTTGACTATCTTCAGCATCATCCTCACCATGGAATGCATATAAATCATAAATATTAGACACAGGAGAAATATCGAGATCATCTACTAAACTGACCTCATATGCATTATCATTGATCTTGTATGTAATTCTGCAAGGACCAATTTTCCTATACTTCAACTTGTGATATGTTCTAGTAGGAAAATACTCTTTTCTCAAATATACCATCACTAAGTCACCTTCACTGAATGTCTGATGTCTCCTACTAGTATCCACTGAATTCTTGTACCTCTCATTACTGTCCTGCAACTTCTGTCTCACTTCTTTCTGCAACTGTTGAAGGTGTTCTGCAAATGCTTCCCCATCATCACTGACCCTATCTTTCATTGGTAGCTGTACCAAATCTAGAACACCCTAAGGATTCCTGCCATAAACAATCTGGAAAGGGGACTTTCCCATTGATCTATTAACAGAACTATTATAGGCAAATTTGGCTTGGGGTAATGCCAAATCCCATTATTTTGGATTTTCTCCAATAATACACCTCAGCAAATTTCTTAGACTCTGATTGACCACCTCTATTTGCCCATCTATTTGAGGATGATAGGCACTACTAAACTATAACTTGGTCCCCATCTTCTTCCATAAAGTCCTCCAGAAATGACTGAGGAATTTGGTATCCCTGTTAGAGGTAATAGTCTTTGGAACACCATGTAGTCGAACAACTTCTGAAAATAAAAACTCTGCTACCCTCGTTACATCATTAGTTTTCTTACAAGCAATAAAATGAACCATCTTGGAGAACCTATCAACAACTACAAAAATGGAGTCATTACCTCGTTGAGTATGTGGAAGTCCCAACACAAAGTCCATGCTCAAATCTATCCATGGTATAGCTGGTACTGGTAAGGGCATATACAACCCTGTATTATGTGAATGTCCCTTAGCCACTTGGCAAATTCTACACCTTATTACATACTTAGTTATACCCCTCTTCATCTTTGGCCAGTAATATTTATCTTCTATCAAGGCTATTGTCTTGTCCTTGCCAAAATGTCCAGCTAACCCACTACTACGAAATTCTCTGATAATGTTTTCCCTCATAGAGCTAGCTGGTATGCATAGTTGTTTTCCTTTAACTAGATAAACATCTTGCATAAAATATTCACCCCTAAAGTGATCCAAGTTACCAAATACTGGTGCCTTCAATTGTTCCACAATCTCCCAAAAATCATCATCAGACTCATACAAATTTTTTATGGCATCAAAACCAATCACCTCAGTTTCCATTGTGGTCAAAAGTACAACATGCCTACTTAACAAATCTGCAACCTGGTTTTGTTTTCTAGACTTATGCTTCAACACAAAGTTGTAACCCTACAAGAAAGAGACCCACTTGGCATGCCTACTATTCAACTTTTTCTATGTCTTCAAGTATCTCAGTGCAATATGATCTGTAAACAATACAAAGTCCTAGGGAACTAGATAATGTCTCCAGTGCCTTAATGCTTGAACAATTGCATAAAATTCCAAATCATAAGTAGAATAATTTTTTCTCACTTCATTAAGCTTTTCACTAAAGAAAGCTATAGGTTTTCTAGCTTGGTTAAGTACAGTACCTATTCCCACATGGGAGGCATCACATTCTACTTCAAATACCTTATCAAAATTTAGGAATGCAAGTATAGGTGTTTCTATTACCTTTTGCTTCAAATACTTAAAGCTCTCCTCAGCATCCTTGGTCCATACAAACTCCCTTCCTTTGGTGCAATTTGTTATAGGAGCTACAATACTACTAAAATTTTGAATGAACTTTTGATAGAAAGTGGTCAAGCCATGAAATTTTTTTACCTCTGCGATGCTACTTGGACTAGGCCATTCTAGAATTGCCCTAACCTTTTCTGGATCCATTCTGACACCATCTTTAGAAATGACAAAGCCTAAAGAAACCAAACTGTCCTGCATGAACCTACACTTTTTCAAATTGGCATAGAGCTTCTCCTTCCTTAACACACCAAAGATGATCCTCAAGTGTTGTAGGTGCTCTTCTTTACTATTACTAAATACTAAAATATCATCAAAATAAAATACCACAAACTTACCAATGTAAGGGTATAGTATAGTGTTCGTCAATCTCATAAATGTGCTAGGTGCATTTGATAACCCAAATGGCATAACCATCCACTCATATAATCCATCTCTAGTCTTAAAGGTTGTCTTCCACTCATCTCCTTCTTGAATCCGGATTTGGTGGTAGCCACTTCGTAGGTCGATCTTGCTGAAATATTTGGCCCCTGCAAGGACATCCATCATGTCCTCCATATGAGGTATAGGAAACTGATACTTGATGGTAATCTTATTAATTGCTCTACTATTAGTTCACATCCTCCATGTTCCATCTTTTTTTGTGGTTAACAATGCAGGTACAGCACATGGGCTCATGCTCTCTCTAAGTTATGTTACTTGCTTATTCATCTCTGCATGTTGTGTTAGATTCATCTTATAAGCTAGTTGGTTGGGTAGAGTTGCTCCTAGAATCAAATCAATATGATGTTGAATATCTCTTTGTGGTGGTAGACCATCAGGCAATTCATTACGTAAAACATCAACAAATTCTTTCAATATCTCTGCTACTTCTAGGGGAACTGAAATGTCTTCCTCTTCACCTTTTTTGAACTACTAATGCATAGCAACACCCTATCACCTTCATTTCTTTAACAATATCTCTTTCAGACAACATGGTCTCACCTTTTCCTTCATCCTTGAGAGGCAATAAAATCACCTTAGAGCCATCTTTCCAAAAGGTGTATGTGTTTTTCTCTCCATCATGCATAAATTTTCTATCATACTACCATGGCCTTCCCAATAACACATGACAGGCTTCCATTGGGACAACAGCACACCATATCTCATCCTAATAGATCTTCCCTATGCTAAACTTAATTAGGCATCTTTTATCAACAATGACTTCATTTCCCTTTTTAAACCATGCAATGCGATACGGATGAGGATGTTTTTCACAATGTAAATTCAATTTTTCTACCATTTCTTTAGAAACCATATTTTCACAACTACCTCCATCAACAATAACTTGACATACCTTGCCACCCAAAGTGCATCTAGTTCTGAAGATATTGGTTAAAAGCCATGAACCATCAAAGCTTTTGGCTTGTGTTTTCTCCTTCTCTGGAATCACCATTGCTCTTCTTATCATGAGACTTTCTTCGACATCTAGTGGAACCTCTAGTTCTGTCCCTTCCACTTCATGCTACATTTGAATCATATTCATCCTAGGTTGTCCTCCTTGATTTCTTTCTTGCATGTTATAATTTGAGCATTCAAATGCCCTAGGACCTTCTTCTCCACATCTAAAACAAGTGAAAGGCCTTGTCTAGTTTTCCCATCCTCTACCACTACCATAACCTCTACCTCTTTGAAATCCCCTAACTCATTCTTGATTTAGAGGATCTTGTTGAGTGTCAACTTATTTTTCCAATCCATGGGATGACTCTCCCCTGCCATAATTTGAACCTCCTCGAAATGGGGTTGATGTACCCCTTCTTCCTCCTCTATTCCTCTGATGGTACTATCTATTTTATTTTTCTTCAGCCTTTAGAGCCAATTGGTAAGCCTCTTCCATACTGTTGAGTCGATGCATGCTCAATTCATCTTGAATAGAAAATTTCAGGCCATTCACATATCTAGCAGCCATCTGTTCATCAGTTTCTTGATTCTCTATACATATAGACAGTGTATAAAACTCATTTGTATAATCTTGCACAGAAGAGAGGTTCTGCTTTAAATTTTGAAACCTACGAAAAAGGGTTTGCGCATAATCTATGAGCAAAAAATTCTCTCTCAACTTCTTCTCCATTTTATTCCATGTCCTAATCTTATCTTTTCCTTTCCTTGTTCGTTCCTTTTGAAGATGATCCCACCAAATCATTGCATGACCCTTTAATTTGGTGCATGTGAATTTTACCTTCTTCTCCTCTATCATGGATTTCCATTCAAAAAAATTTCTCATGTCATTCAACCAGTCTATCAACTCCTCTGGTTTAAGACTACCTGCATAATCTAAAACATCTACCTCGATTCCTTCATTTTTCCCTTCTAAGGCCCTGAGCATCCTCTCTTCAAAACTCATGCCTTCTAATTCTTTTTCTTCATGTTCTGTATCTTGATTTGCACCTCCTTGACCTATCTCTTCATCAGATTCATCTCCTCCTCTACCCAGTCTTTGGTTTTCCATCCATGTTGTAAGTTCTTCTATTTGCCTTTGCAGATTTTGCATTTCTCTATGCATCTGGGGAAGACCGCCTCTTCCTCTTCCTCTCCTAGCCATCTTCCTTCTCTGATACCAGATGATGCAGCACACAACATACACTCAATAGAATTGTGCCATTAAACATACGAGAGACAAAGATTTGGAAGCTGGAACATAAAAAAAACTTCTATTCATCAACTCTACTACTACAATGAGAGAAAACTCTCTTATATCCAAGAAAACAAAAAAATTAAAAAATTATTTGCCAGATTTTGCCATTTTAGGTAATTTTACAATCATATCTTGAGAATCCAGTTTTTCCCAAAAAACTCATAAAGCTAAGGTAGGATGAAAAACCAACTAACATCCTAAATTCGGAACATGAGTTTCGAGTTATTAAAAAAGCAACTTTTAAAAAACTAGAGAATAACACTAATTTGCCATTTTGAGGGCCAAGATGAAAATTTGAAGCCTCGAAAAAGTGCCAAGATGAGGTCCAACTAACTAGGGTGGGTTGGGAAACCACTGGCCACCTCATAACGCATCCACCTATAAAATTTCATAGAAAACCCACATTTGAGTCAAAATTTATGACTTCCAGAAGTCCCTGCATCAATTAACATATAGTGCAATAATGAGAATATGATCATTGTCAAACTTATAATACACACAATGATCTGATTTCAGTCTCAGATATCCAATCAACAACACAAAGGCATCAAATTTCATGTACCACATCCTAGGAGATTGCTTCAAACCATACAAAGACTTCTTAAACTTGCAAACCAAATTTTCTTTACCTCTTTCTATGTAATGCTCTGGCTGTAACATATAAATCTCTTCCCCCAAGTCACCATGAAGGAAAGTTGTCTTCACATCCATTTGTTCCACTTCTAAATCATAAGCATCTGCAAGAGATAACATGAACTGAATAGATGTCATCTTTGCAATAGGAGAGAAAATTTCACTATAATCAATTCCCTCCACTTGTGACTATCCCTTCGCAACCAATCTGGCTTTATACTTTTCAACACTACCATCTGCACTAAATTTCTTCTTGAAAACCCATTTGCATCCAATAGGTTTCTGACCATTAGGTAAAGCCACCAAGACCCAAGTTTTATTCTTTTCCAAGGAAGCCATTTCAGCTTCCATGGCATCCTTCCAGGAACTTGTATCTTTCATGCCCACAGCCTCTGTCACAATTCTAGGCTCATCAATATTAGTAAGAAAAGTAAAATCACAACTAGAATCAAGCAATGTAAAACCAAACCTCTTAGGTTACTTCTTGATTCGTGTGGACCTCCTCAAAGGTTGAGGTAGAGGTTCTACTTCATCTCATTAACTTTTACAGCTGCCAGAGCTCTCCTCATCATCAGGTCTAATAGGCTCATTCGGTTCAGTCTTCTCAAGGGTAGAAGGAAAGTAAACTACATCCTCTTTCTTTTCTTTCTCTTTTGGCTATAAAAAAGTGGAAGGTGTTAGCTCTCTAAAAATAATACTTCTACTAGATACAACACTTTTTTATCCATACGATCCCAAAGCTTGTATCCTTTCATGCTAACACCATAGGCAATGAAGATACACTTAATAGCCTTGTTCTCCAATTTTGACCATTTCTCCCTAGCCACATGTGTATATGCCTCACAACCAAAAACTTGAAGATGTCTAATTGAAGGCTTCTTACTAGACCACACCTCCATAGCTGTCTTACCAATAAGAGCTAATGCAGGAGACTTGTTTACCAGGTAGCAAGTAGTGGCTATAGCTTCAGTCCAAAACTTTTGTTTGAGGCTTGGTCCACTAAGCATACTCCTAGCCTTCTCGATTAGTGTCCTATTCATCCTCTCTGCAACTCCATTTTGTTATGGGGTGTATGGAGTTGTCTTATGTCTTTCAATCCCTTGCTCTTTACAAAACTTATCAAACTCTGCCAAACAAAACTCACCACCATTGTCAATTATCAAACACTTAATTTTTTTACTAGTTTGATTTTCAGTAACAAGCTTTAAACTCTTTAAACTGAATAAAGACTTCAGATTTGCTTTTGAGAAAATAAATCCATGTCCTTCTACTATAGTCACCTATGAAAGATAAAAAATATACAAATTTGGAGATCAAAGGAACATTAATTGGACCAAACACATCAGAATGAATAAGATCCAATACACCAGAAGACTTGTGAGAACTCCAGTAAAACTAAACACAATTTTCCTTTCCATATATACAATGTTTGCAAAAGTCAAACTCGAGATTACAATCATTTAATCCCTCAATGAGGTTTTTATTTTTTAGGGTTCTAAGACCATTCTCACCAATGTGGCTAAGTCTCTTATGCCATAACATTGTCTTCTCAGTAGGAAACTTAACTTCCAAAGCATGAGCACCCTTACGTACCCAAAATGCACTACCATCAGAATTTGATACAACAGATCTTTTAGTTGCTAGTTCCAATGGTGCGGATGAAGTGACTGCAGCTCTTTTCTTCGAGTCAAAACAACTATTTCATTGTGAAATGCATGCCTCTAGCTGAAATAGAGTACCTCTCTTAGTATCCTTGACAAGCACCATAGCATCTCTAGTCATCTTGCATCCTTCTTTCAAGAAGACAAGTTGCACACTTGCATCATTTAATTTACTTGCAGAAAGCAGGTTCTGTGCCAAGCCTAGGATGTTCATAACACTAGAGATCCCCATTACTCATCCATCAGGGAATCTTCCATGACCAACTATAGTTAGATGAGAATTGTCACCTAGGTACGCTCTTCCACCATCAAACTCTTCATACTTTGTAAACCAGTCTTGATCCAAGGTCATGTGGAAAGATGAACCAAAATCAATCAGCCACACATCATCATATGCATGGGTGGTCAAGGCTACAATGAAGGCATCACCATCATCTTGTGACTTGTCAGAATATGAATCTAGGACATTCTACTTTTTCTTCTTTTTCTCCTCTTTGCATTCCTTTTAGAAATGCCAAGTTTTCTGATAGTTCCAACACAGCACCATGGAGTTTCCAGGAGATTTGGATCTCCCACAGGATTTGGATCTACCCTTCTCAACTTTCTTGTCTTTCTTTTTCCCTTTCGCCTTGGGTCTTCCACAAACCACAAGAGCTTCTTTGGTCAACTCAGATGACTTTCTCGGCATCTCTTCAGACAATAGTAAAGACACCACATCTTCCATTTTTAAAGTGGATGTCGTACTCCCAATGGCCATAACAAGATGATCCCACAAATTTGGTAAAGAACAAAGTAGGGTCATACACTAATCCTTCTCCTCCATCTTCACACCAATGGATGTCAATTGTGCAACCAACGTATTGAAGGCATTCATGTGATTAGCAATAGATCCTCCATCTTCCATCCTTAAAGAATATAGCTTATTTTGTAGGAACAACTTGTTTACTAGGGATTTAGCTTGATAAACATCACCAAGTTTCTTCCTAAAATCCTTCGCAATTCTCTCCTCATGAACATTTAACAAGATAGAATTAGCCAAACAAAGTCTCACAAGATCGTCGGCTTTACAATATTTGAGATCCCAATCATCTTGCGACATTGCCACTAGTTTTATTCTAGAAATTGCTTCCCGTAGGTCTCTATCAATGAGCATGTCTTCCATTTTGAGTTTCCACAACTCAAAATTGCTGCCATTAAACTTTTCAACTTCTATTCTTCCAGATGTGCCTACCATCTCCTTCCTACAAGATTATAGAGTATTCTACACAAACTACCACTCAATCTAAGATTAGTACAAAAAACCCCTACCCAATAGCTAAGACCAAAACTGGCTAGGCTCTGATACCAACTGAAAGGAAGCTAGGTGTACAAAAATCACTTCCTAATCAAATCTAATGAGGGGAGAGGTATGTAAATTCTTTACAACCTTTACAATTGCAGCAATATGAAACATATATCACAGATATTATAGCAACAACACAAAACAAGAATGTAGATAGAGAGAAGTAGACACAAGATGTATGTGGGGAAAACCTTTTCAGGTAAAAAACCCCACAATCGAAAAGCTGCACAATGTATTATCTTAAAGAATGGGTGTTTACAATACGCTTGCAATGCAAGTTCTTACAAGATTCTTCAAATGTCAATTCTAGAGTTATTTCAGCAGCATAACAGTACTTATAAAAACACTATGCAACTATAACTCCAAACTATGCAATATATAGGGATTACAAGCCAAATATTAGGAGTATTAGGAGCATCCTGGGATAGGCGTCCACCTTGGCCACATGGCCATTATCCCACATCAAAGGACACTTGTCCTTGCTACAAATACATCCCTTACATCTATAATACATGGCAGATTTGTCTTTCCCAACATAGGAGTGCTCCATGCTAAAAATAGACTATGACAGATGCTCTTACGCATCTTAGAGTTGTCATAGATTTTCCTAACATAGCAACCTTAAATATTGTAAGAGAATCCATCATACAATGCTAAATATAGAATATTCCTCTTACAACATGTCATAGCCCAACTTGGGTGCCCAAAGATGCCTTTCCCTCATGCAAAGATCCTCACCGACACTTGTCATCACTTGTTATACGAATCTCCAAACTTGGCTCTTACGCATCATAGATTTTGTCATATGGAATATCCTCTTACACATACCACAAGATGTCGACACATGGCATAATAGTGCCACCTCAAATGGGATAACCAAATCAATGTAGGTTTGACTTGACCATCCAAATCATATTCCATGTAAGATGACATGTCACCATGCCACCTCAACTAAGTGACCAAACTGAATGTACAAGTAATTACAACATTAGGCAATAAATTAATATACAAATAAATAAATAAATAATGTTAGGAATTTCAAAAGGTTGAGACACCTTAATTCCATAAAAAGATAATGGGATTTCACAAAAACCAAATTGGAAAGAATAGAAAACAAAATCATGTTTTTTTGGTTGATGCAAGATTCCTCTTACACCTCTAGATGCTCTTGTATCAAACACCCAGGGTAATTTGAGAAGTGACCTTGTCACATCTCCAATGTTTGGGGAAAACCAATGTGGTGAACCTCTAATTTCGATAACCATGATAAATCTTCAAGATGCCTTCCTCTCCATTTGACCAAGTACTCTTCATATTGTCTATTTCTTGTGCTCCTTCCCACATGATTATCTAAGATTTCTTCAATTTTTTCCTTCTCTAAAATAGGTGCTAGGATATGCCTTTGTCCTTCTTCTTGTCCATCTTTTGTACTTTTTTCATGATATTCTGTCAAATCAAAAATATCAAATAGAAGTGAAATATTGATCCCATGCAACAACTCAACCTCATAGGCATTCTTTGATTCATGTTCTTTGATATTCTGCAAGGCCTAATTTTTTTCATCTTTATCTTTTTATATGTTCCTACAGGGAAGCTTTCCTTTCTAAGGTGGACCATGACCTCATCTCCAACATTGAACTCTTTGAATTGTCTTTTCTCATCTTCCTTCTCCATATACTGATTATTAATTTTATGGATATGTTTCCTTACCTTCTCATGTAGATCCTTCATGTGTTTTAGAAAATATTTTGCATCTGTACTCCTCTTCTCCTCCTTATCCATCTTCCTCAACATTGAAACATTTTTGGGACTACTTCCATATACAATCTAGAATTGTAATTTTCCTATACTCATGTTAACTGAGTTGTTGTATGCAAACTCATCCTATGGTAAAATCAAGTCCCATCCCTTTGGCTTTTGTTCTACGAAACATCTCAAAAGGTTTCCCAAGATTTTGTTTACCACTTATATCTAACCATCAGCTTGTGGATGATGTGTACAACTAAACTTCAAATCTATCTTCAACTTCTTCCACAACACCCTCCAAAAATATCCAACAAATTTTGTATCTCTGTTTCAAACAATACTCTTCGGCAGACCATGTAGTCTAACCACTTCCTTGAAAAATATCTCTACATGAAATACATCATTTGCCTTCTAGCAAGGAATGAAATGTGCCATCTTGGAAAATCGATCAACCAACACAAAAATGGAATCATGACCTCTTTGAGTCCTTGGAAAACCAAGTAAAAAATCCATGCTAATGTCTTCCCATGGTCTTTTAGGTACAGGTAAAGGCTGATATAAACTAGTATTTTGTCTCACTCCCTTAGCCATATGACATACCCTACAACTCTATTGAAACTTTTTCACATCTTGATACACTTGTGACCAATAATAGTTCTCACTTACTAAGGTAACTTTCTTGTCTCTTCCAAAATGTCTTGCCAATCCTCCACTATGTTTTTATTTTATCAAGTTCTCTATCATGGAACTTCTTGGATTGCATAACTAGCTTCCTCTGCATAACATGCCATCTTGGATTATGTAATCCAACCATTGTGTTCTTTCCATGGTGACATGTTCTAAGAAAGTTATCCATACCTCTAAAAAATATGGATCTCCTAGATACAAATGCTTGAGTTCTTCAAACCTAACAACTTCAATTCTCATCTCCACCAAGAAATTTTGCCTCCTACTCAAGGTATCTACATCTTTGTTAAACTTACCACTTCTATGCTTTAACATAAATGTATAAATTTGCAAAAACTTAACCCATTTTAAATGTCTTTGATTCAACTTCGCCTGGTTATTCAAATATTGTAAGGCTTAATGGTAAGTGTACAAAACAAATTCCTTAGGCAAAAGATAATGTCTCCATTTCTTTAATGCTTGAACAATAGCATAAAATTATTGATCATAAATAGAATACTGCTTCCTAGCATCATTGAGTTTTTCACTAAAATATGCAATGGGTCTTCCTTGTTGAGTTAATACAACACTCATGGCACTGCCACTAGCATCACAATCTACTTAAAATACCTTGTTAAAATATGGAAGTGCTAAAATAGTTTGCTTTGTATCTTTTTTCTTCAACAAATCAAAAATCTTGGCTGCTCCTACAGTCCAGTTAAATTCCTTTATATATATCTTCCCTCATTGTTTTAATTAAAGGTGCACTTATGCTGCTAAAATTTCTAATGAACTTTTTGTTAAAATTATACAATCAATGAAATGATCTTACCTTAGTAATACTCCTTGTTGTAGGCCACTTTACAATATCATTTACTTTCTCTGGATCCTTCTTAAGACCCTCAGTTGAGATCACAAATCTCAAGTACACTAACTACTTCTTCACAAAGCTACACTTCTTTAAATTTGTCAATAGTTCATCTTCCCTCAAACTCTCCAAAGCTCCAAGAACATGCATCAAATGTTCCTCCAAGGTCTTTCTAAAAATTAGAATATCATCCAAATAAACAATAACAAACTTACCCAAAAATTTTGAGTACCTCATTCATGAGCCTCATGAAAGTTCTCAGTCTATTGGTTAGTCCAAATGGCATGAGTAATCACTCATATAGTTCTTTTTTTGTTTTGAATGCTATCTTCCATTCATCTCCTTCCCGTATCATGATCTGGTGATATGTATTTTTTAAATCTATCTTTCTAAAGTATTTCACTCCACTCAGGCAGTTCATGATATCATCCATCCTGGGCAAAGGAAATCTATACTTCATTGTGATTTTGTTGATGGCCCTGGAATCTATACACATTCTCCATTCTCCATCCTTCTTAGGTGCTAGTACTGTAGGTACTACACATGGACTCAAACTCTCTTTAATTAGCCACGTTTTTCAGCAATTCCTAAACTTGTGTGTTCAGCTCTTCATTTTCTATAGGTGTCATTCTATGGGCTGCCTTGTTAGGTAAACTAGCTCCTGGTATCAAATCCATCAAATGAATTATGGTTCTCACTAGTGGAAAACCTTCTGGTACATTATCTAAAACAATATCTTTAAATTCATCCAACATATCTACAATTTTTGCATGTACATCTTGTCCTTCCTCTTTATTAATTTTAGGAATCAAGGAAAAGCACATATCTTTGTGCTTCATTCTATGCAAAAGTTTTCTACCATATACCAAACAAATTCTAGCATTACTACATACATTTTCCTTTGCTTCCCTCACAAGTTTCAGCTTATGTCTGACACCATCTTTTGTCAGAGAATAGGTGTTACCACAACCATCATGGATAGCACACCTATCATATTGGACCACAACCTTCCCAATAACAAGTGGCATACATCCATTGGCATAATATCACATAACACCTCGTCAAGGTAATCTCCAATCATAAACATTACTAAACACTATTTAATAACCAAAGCCTTATTATCTTTCTACAACCATACAATCCTATAGGGATGTGGATGCTGTATTCTCTTCAAATTCAACATTGTAATCATCTCCTTAGAGCCTAGATTATATATACTTCCATTGTCTATAATCACATCACAACACTTACCTGATGATTTACAACTTGTTTGAAATAGGCTCTTTCTTTGTGTTGGTTCTTCTTTTCCTTCTTCTTTTAGTAAAGCTCTTTATGATAACAAGGGCTTCTCCTCTTTCTACATCTTTTGAATGTTCATATCTAGCCTCCTCATCAAGATGGGCAACTTTAGCATTACCCTCTGGTCTTATGTTTGTTCCTCCTTGATTTTGTTGATAGTTATATCCTCTATGTCCTTCTTCGCCACATCTAAAATAGGTTCATCTAAATCCTCCTCTTCCAAATCTACCTCTTCCTCTCTGGCACCCATCATTCTATCCTCGAGGATGGAATTTCTATTATTTTGACCAGTTCTTGCATCTTCATTCTTATTTTGATCATCTTGTTGTCCACAACACCCATATGATCTTCCACTTCTTCTTCCACCATGACCTCTTCCTCTTTGTTTATTCTCAAATTCTTTGTTCAAATTTTCTTATACCTTCATTGTGAACTGATATACATCTTCAATAGTTGTCAATCTACCCAAGATTAATTTTTATTAGATATTGGGTTTCACTCCATTGATATACATGGCTACCTTCTCGTTATTAGCCTCTATGTGAACCACTCTACTGATAACTCTATAAATCAATAGTATCATCTTTTGACTATCGTGTTCATTTGTCTCATACCTTGTATTTTCTTCAAAAGTTCCAACTCATAATCCACAGGAATAAACTCTCTTCAATTTATCTACCATTCTATCCTATTTTGTGATCTTCTCTTTTTCTCTTTGGTTTCTTTCTAACTAGACCTCCTTCCACCAAATTCCAAAATGACCTTTGAGCTTGGTCTCGATGAACTTGACCCTCTCAAGATATTCTATTTCCTCATATTCAAAATATTCCTTCATATCATTGATCCAATCTATCAATTCTTCTAGATTGAGACTACCAGAATATGTACAAATATCTATCTTTGGCCTTTCCTGATTTTTGTTATGGCCTTCAACATTCTAACTTGCTTAGGTTCCACTTCCCCATTTTCTTTAGATTGTACATCATCTTGGACTGCATCATGTCAATCTTCACTTTCATCTCTCATTCTTGATTCAAACCCTCTTCTTAGTTCCTCTTGGATTGCATTAATATGCCTCTTTAGAGCTCTAAACCCTTCTTCTATCACAACAATATTTCTACCACCATGACTTCTTCATGGAGGCATCTTGATTTTATTCTTTCTTCTCTTACACTTATTGTAAAAATTACTTAGTGTGAAGCTTCCTAAAATTAGCAGTTCTGCTTCCACCTTCAAACATACAATCTCAAGGTCCTAGCACAAAGTGCCTCATTGTTCGGTGATCTATTTTCATAGTTAGAATAAACTTGGGTCTGATACCAATTAATGAGGGTGTACTCCATCAAACACAATCACAACAACAAAAAGAGAACAACAATGATTCATGTGCAGAAAACCCTTTCTGGAGAAAAACCCCACACTAAAAAATAACTCAATATATTATTTAGAAATATCAGTAGGATTACAATATACTTGTGAAGCAAGTTTTCACAAGAGTAAGACCAATTGGAAGTATGAAGACAACTCAATATCTATCATACGCACACCCCAAACCCTGTCTCAAGCACCTAATATGTAGGAGATACAATATAGGAAACTATCAATAGTAATTACAAAACCATGAGCTAAAACTATGCAAAAGTGGCACCCAAATTATCTCCAATAAAAGATACCTTATGATGTGTCAAAAAAGATGCCAAGACATGTAAGTCCCCCCTTTATAGCTCTTTTAAGTGACTAACATGTTTTCAAACTTCCCAAAATGGGAGACCTAACATCCAGAGGCCATAACCTGTGATCCAAGTGTTCGATTGATGAACCATTTGATGCATCAGAAAGCTCCTGAAGAGACTCCGTTAATTTATTACCTACTTCATCAGTTCAACAACTTTTGGGGAAAATCAGGGATTCTAAGTGCCTCAAAATTGATTTCATAACTTTTCTAGGAGTTTAAAAAATGGAAGCTTTAATATCTTACAATCCAGGCATGATCTTGGGTTGAAACTCACCCAGAATGTTTATTTGGCAATTCTGTACCATCTAGGAAAGTTTTGGGTCCATCCTTACTCAAATGTAGACTTACTAAAAATAGTAAGCCCTGCCATCTTTATCCCTTTTTAGAAACTTTCAATGTTCCAAAATATTCTTCAAGATAATAGGTATTCATTAAAACCAAAATTAGAAAGAATGGAAAACAAAATCATTTTTTTTGGGTGATGCAAGATTGCTCTTACACCTCTGGATGCTCCCAAATCACATTTTTAATTTAAATATAGATATGTGCTTATGCTATTTTATTTATAGCTTAATGGAAATGAATTTAAGGGTTAGTGTAAGCATGCATTGTGACATTATTTAAATGAATGAAAGAATTGGTTAGCAAATGCTTGTAATTTCTTATCATGTTACTTTACATTATAGGAAAGTGTACCTTCAATCATTACTATAGTGTAGTGTTTTTGTTTAAAAAATTATTGGTTCAGGGTTTAGGGAGGTTTTTCCCACAATTGCAATTATTACTTATATGCACACAATTTTAAATTTTAATAATATGTAAGTATGACTACATACATGTACATGTAAAATGCTCTTTATTTTGTGCAATGAACATGGATTTTTTCTTTAGACATATAGATGGAGAAGTTATTATATTTTAGTTAATTTTAGAGGATCCATAGACCATAGGGGTGTATAGGTCAAACTACAATATTATATTGTAAAGTTTGATTCATATTAACAATTCTTTAGGATGTGTTAGAGATTATTTCATAACACTTTAGAAACAACACTTGCCTAAAAGTGGCAAAGTGTGTTTTGTGATGTTTCGTTGACTACTATCCAACTAAATGTTCCTAAAGAAATTATTAAAAGAGATTGTTTTCCATAGTATGCAATGCCCCCAAATCTAGTGTTAGGGGATATCAGGTGACTATGTGTGTGTTCCCTCGTTTGGCACCATTGATATACCCCAGATTTATTTTTTGCCATGGTTGTTATCCTAATAATGACCAATTTCCATTATATTTTGTACAAAATTAAAACATTGGCATTTACTTAGGCCTCAACACCAACTAGTTAGATTTACCTCCAGATTTGTGAGAGGGCATGAGAAGGTATGCAATAGGATGCATACTATCATGTAAATTGATAAACTCCTAACTATGGGAGATTGTTTGGTGAAAACATTTTTGATATATCTTCATACCTCAATGATATTGGTGATTACGTTTTTTTACTTTGGAAGCAATTGATAGTATTATTGAGATTGTTGTGTAGACATAGATAATATCTTTAAATCAGGTGGGATAGTAATTGATGAGGCATCCACGTTGACCATCTACATCATGTGGACCATCATCATCATAGTTAGATCCCTATCATGTTGCTTCCATCCCATCCCTAGAGGATCTTTACCATATTACAAATGATGGTTGGATTCATAAGCTAGCACACTTTTTGTTTGAGGAACTGATGAGGGCATATTGGGTGATATCATTATAGGTAGTCATCCCTTTGTTAGGTGTTGGTACATATGTGGATCATTTCCTTATAGACTTAGAGAGTCCAACACCTTACTCGTAGTGTCATGATTCATATCAAGTTTGATCTTTTGGTGGGTAAGTGTCACATGCTATAGTAGTGCTATGTATAGATCATTCTACCACTGCTCAGTAGTATATGTCACTTGATGAATTGAAGTATCTTGTAGGAGGCATGTGTTTCATTGAGCTTATTTATTTAGGTTTGATAACATCTCACATTCACATTCCTTTGAACACATCATTGCTACACTTATTAGATGAGATATTTTTGATAGAGGTAGAGGTTGTTGTGCAGACCATAGGTACTATTGTCAATCAAAGTATGCACCCAATGATAAGCTATTAACTTAGCTACCTATTGACACATGGGAACACTCCTAGGCCTGTGGGTTGCCTAAAACTTGGAGTAAACCTAATCTAAAAGACTTTCTGAGGAAAGGGTTAAGAAGGATAACTTCCAATAAAATCCTAAACTTAATGGTGATATATGAGAAATCTAACTTATTTTAATGCTTTTACTCACAATCAAACTCTTAAAGCAGTTATTTTCACAATCTCACTTGAAACATGTGACACAAAAGTGATTTGTATGAAGGCTTCAAACTAAACTCAGCATACAACCTACATCACATGAGACTTTTGCATACAAGTTTGCAGTAAGGAGACATAGAAAGGATTCAACACTTATAATCACAATGCAACATCACATCAGTATTGCAAAATGAGACAAAATGAATGAGATAGGAATACTCTGTTGTCTTATTAATCTAAAAGGAGTATGCAAAAATGAATCTCTGATTGCAAATTGTTAGCTTACAAATCTTTCTATAGGTGCACAAGAAAGAAAGAAGCAATCTGAACTTAGTTGACTGAGAAAAACTAAATTTTCCTCCAATATATGCCTCCAAAAAAAATTCCCAAGGAAAAAGCCAAGAAAAGCTCCTCAAAACAGTCATCTTGATCCATTTTTGAGCTTCCAAAAATAACCACCAAAAAAGAAACCAAAACTGGCCCAAACTGATTCCAAAAGATGCAAAAATCTCCTCCAAGGTGATCCCACTAAAAAAACCTAAAAAATAGGCTTTATCTATTCAAGAAAAGCTCCATTTCATCCATGTTTTCCCAATTTCACCCAAAAGAAAGCAAACTCAAAAAAGAAAGATTTAATTTTCTTTACATTGCTTTAACTGCATAAAATAACAAATATTTAAAAGTAATTTATATAAATATTGCTTTAAACATTGTTTTACAATGAATTTATAGTTTATCTCCTAATTTGTCTCAATTTAATTCTTTACAAGGAATAATACATGACTCATATATTTTTACTTGGTAATTTGATTTTCTATAAAAATCATAAAATTTTGGAAAAATAAAAGACCTCTAAGGTCTGCCCTCGATTTGGTTTTGCAAAAATTCCTAAGGCATATGGCATTTTTGGCTCAACTTCAAAAGCGATCTAATAGCCCCCAAGGCATAAAGCCTAGGTATTGCATATATCATGGGATATAATACCCTCGAGGGTTTTAGTTGAGGCAATGAATTTGAAATTCAATGTGATAAAATACCTTGGTCGACTTAGGGAAAAAATGAAATCCTAAGACAAAACCATTCCATGCCATATCTTTTTAGGTTCATTTCACTTCACATTTTTTTTAGTTTTGATGAAAAGGCTCTGATGAACCGCTGCCATGGAGATAGGGTTTGAAGCTTGTGACCCTCCATTCTTGCCGTGTCTGAACATTTCCTTAAAGATTATGATAGAAAATGGAAGGTAAGTCATTCCCAGCCACAAATTCAAACCATATTCTTCATTCTAAATTCAAATATGGCCTTACAGTTCATGAATATAGAAACTTCTCTTCTTTGACATTCTTACTTTGTTTCATTTCCTATGTATGATTTGTTTGCCTCTTGTTTTGAGGCCACCATGGCTGACTGGTGTGAATGTTGGGAGCTCTTCCTGTGGGCAAACCCATGGGCTTATATGCTTGTATCTTCACTCAGAAAACAAGGTGAGTTCTTCTTGTTTGAATATTGTATCATTTCCTCTACTTCCATTAGCTTTTGGTTACTTGTGACAAGTTCAAGAAGGTAAATTTGTTTCCTGTATCATACTGTAGAAGAATGATAGCCGCGGCCATGTTCTATATACTTGTTCATTTCTAAGTGTTTCCTTGTGAAGGTTGTGGCTATAACATTTCATTTCTTACTCATTTTCTAAGTATTTTCTTATTTGTATGAACTCAAAACCCTAAGTGGGTTTAAATGGTTGTGAGCAAATATTTTATCCATCACAGCTATATCTCACTGAGTCTACAAAAAGAAAGTTTCTTCATTGTTAGAGGTCATGACCATGCTTGGTATACTCTTCTACAACTGTGTTTGTAATTCTGTGTTTGATATTCTTCACATTTTTGAGTGTTTATCAAACCCTCACGGCTCGAAACCTATATATACATATATATATACATACATATATGTATATATGTACATACATACATACATATATATATATATATGTATATATATATATATGTATGTATATATATGTATGTATGTATATATATATATATATGTATGTATATATATATATATATATGTATATATGTATATGTATGTATATATATATATGTATATATGTATATGTATGTGTATGTATGTATGTATGTATGTATGTATGTATGTATATATGTATATATGTATATATTTATGTATATATATATATCTATATATATAGATACATATATATATAGATATATATGTATATGTATATATATATATATACATGAATATCTATATGTGTATATATATACATATATATGTATATGTATATATATGTATATGTATGTATATAAACATATATATGTATATGTATATATATAGATAGATATGTATATATATATACATATATATATAATTTTTTTTCTACCTTGAAAGGAACTCGATCCACTTTATTTTGAATAAATGGTTCAAGCCTGAGCCGCAAAAAAATAATACTATTGCTGTGAAACACGACCATAGTCCCTCAATTTGAGTATTCTCTATGTATGGACAATGTCTTAGACTGCGGCTCTTGGTGCTCAAACTTTTGTCTATTTAGCAGCATAAGGATTACCATAGGAATAAGAATGCATGATGAACAATACCTCCATTTTTACCTTTCACTGTAGCCACAAGACATCACTACTCTTAACATTTCATTTATCTTTCTAGTTTCGCAAAAATAGTATTCGATGAGATCTAACAACATGAAGAAAAGATTATAGGCTCATTTTTTCTTTGCTCCTCCATTTGAACTCTATAATGATAACACACATGTTATTTCTTTCTGCACCACCTGTAGATGAACATGAATGTTGATATTCCATTCCTTTTACCATGATAAGGTGCATCTTGATGTTTTAAGCTTATACAATTATAGACTTGTGTATCGTCTGTTTGATGATTATGGCACTTTTCCTTATGTGTTATGTATATACTCTGAATGATCACAATCAATCTGTGATATGACATATAATCTTGTTGTCCAGTTTACTGTACTATATCAAATGTATCCATATACACACCATATTTAATGATAATGGCTCATTCATTTCACTAGCTGATGTAATATGTTTCTTGAGCAACTCTTCATGCGCTACCTCCTATAGTTGTTTTATTGTTGTTAAACTACTTCCTTGATGAAGAACTAAATTAGTCACTACTTTATTTATTTTTATCACCACAAGAGTGTCATCCTATCCATGTGAGCACTTGTACTATGAAGTTGCTTTCTATCATAACCTTTTCCTTGATTTCTTTGTTTGAAAGGCTACATGATGTGATTATAATGTTATTCTTGAACTGATAATTATGGATGAGTAATGAACTTGAAGCTCATCCACTCCCTTGATGTGACTCTCCTTTAGCTGAATGTATTCTATTTGAACAATATGAATATGATTTTCTATTTCAATCCCCTTTTGTATTTAAGGGGCAGCATGTTGGGCTCAACCCTTGTGGGAGTCCACTTTGCACCACATGCTGAAATATCCTCAAACCAACAACATAACTTCTTCTATACCTGTACAGGAAGCAAACATATTATATTAAATTAGTGAAGCTCAAGGATGTTTCATCTTTTAGGCTCTCTTGCATATGGATGATCAGACTATATGATTCATTGCATCATAAAGAATGTATTATGTCTCTGTTTGATTCACTATATAAGATAAATCATATCTTGAGATCTAACATATCTCTCTCCATCATTACAGGTTCATTCAAAGGTCAGGAGCAAAGAGGAATTAGCTGTAACAAGGGTTAAGTCAAGACTTCAATAGGTAATGATAGATATGCCTTACCTTATCTGCTTCATTACTATAGTCTTCCTTAGATGTGTAGTATATTCTTTCTGATGTATTGGTTCAGATATTCCTACAGTTTGTGTGGGACATTTGATCTTTCTTGCTTTCATTCAATGCAATGTTTATTCAATTTGTGTATATCTCATTTGTCAAATGAATAATCATTGTAATGTGAAAAGAAATAACTTATATCCCTCATGAAAACTGCACAAACTAATGAATGATGAACTAAATTTCTCTCTTCTGTCATAAAAATGATAAAACTGAACCCTTTTCTTTTCAAGCATCTTAAACTATGCAAAAACAACATAGTAGAAAATGTTAAGAATCTTTTATCTTAAAATGGAATAATTATTTCAGGTCTTCCAATTTGAGCTATAGGTGAAAAATTGGTAACATTTCTGGTGACTTCTAGTAAATGCTTGCCTATTAAGCATCAAGAATAGTTGCCTTGACTATCCATTAGGCATGGAGTCAAACTTTTCTCTTCTCAGAATTGTAAAACAAGAAAATGCACTTCTAAATACTTCAAACAGTAGTAGAAAACCAAACTGAACCAAACTGAAGGCAAACTAAAAGGCCCTAGTGGCTAGAAAACCTATTCAGCAGCACTTAGGGAAAAGAAAACCAAACTAAGATACATGTGCAAACAACACTTATTAGTAGAAAACACTACCTTATCCTACTCTAACTAGCTAGAGAATCTAGTCAAACAAACCCATTCACTAGTTGGGTGAAGTAACTGCCACTCCTTTGCAATCTGCAATACTCCATAAGTTTGTGAGACAAGCAAGAAAGGTGGAGAAAAATCAAATCTCTAGCAAACTATTGCATCACATTTTTGAGAAGGAAAATGGACTCACTTATCCACCTGACTTGCTTGGCAAACTGATCAAGTGAGCAAGTAGACTAGTTATGCTCAACTTGATACCCTTCTTGATGATCCAAATCAATGTCACTATGAAGTTACCCCTCTTGCTAGCTTGCAACCCAGCCAGATGCCTAATAAGACATCCCCTCGAAAGGTTTGGACTAGAGAGAAAGCAATTTGAATGATTGGAAACAACAGCATCACCTTCACTTTGCAATATAGATTGCCATGTTGCTTCCTTCTCCATAGTCAATGGGCCATTATCCTCTGTTAATGTAGCTAATAGCTCATGAAAGCTATCAATTCTTGAAAGGCTCTTAGTAAGAGTTGGACTAGGCTCAAAATACTCATTATTACTCAAGGAATTACACTTTGAAACAAGAGTCTCTTCTTCAATGAATGAAGGCAACTGTACAAATAATGAGCTAGTCTCTTTCAATAAACCATCAATTGGCACATCATCTTCAAGCTCCTCTATACAACAGAAAGGCAGCTCCTCCAATCAGTCAAGATCAAGCTGCTGGTTAGGGTACTCCATAACCAATGACTTATCATAAATATAGCCACTTCCACCTCTTGCCTTTGTTGTTCAAGATAACCCTCCTCCAAGGATGCTAGCATAACCTCTAAGTGTGAGCAGAAAAGCTCAATTTCAGCTTGAAATAGATCCTCCTCAGGCTCTTGATCATTCAAATCAGGGTTTCTTTTACATAACTATTCTTGGATCAACACCTTATCTAAATGGTCCTCATCACTGTGGTGATTAGAACTTGGCATAGCCATGCCATTTTCAGTTTCATACTCAAAGTTAGGAAGCTCATCAAATAGATTAACTAGAAACTGAGGTTCAACACCAATTTCTTGCACATTATCTAAGTTTGTAACAGAGACCTTAAAATCATTCCAAAGCAAATTTTCTTCACAATTTTCCTGGCTTCTTGATGAAAAGGGGATGTCCTTTACCTCATGATAGCTTTCATTAAGCCTATTGCACTCTAAAATAGGTTCATCTTTATTCCCTTCCTCTTGATCCAAGGTTATATTATCATATTGATGATCTTCACTCAGTAACTCACCACAATGTTTGATATCTTCCTGCTCTTCATCTTCATCATCACTGTGCTAGCTGGATACCTCAAAATAGTTATCAATATCTTGTTGCACTAGTTGATCCTTTGAGATTGAAACATTTTCATCCTCTTCCATAAACTAGGAAGCTCATTAGTAAAAACAAACAAAGACTCATTTAGGGAAATCTTTTCTTGTTCAATCTTTTCCTACTCTAACTGATATTGCTCCATAGCTATATGCACTAAATTTAGATTCCTAGCTTCCTTCATAGTGAATGACTTATTTTTTAAGACAATAGGTCCATCCTTATAAAGGCAAATAGTGATAGGACAATCAGATTTGTCTGGTTGGGAAACTTGGGGAGTTTCTTGAGTTTCTTGGAGGGAAAAAGACTCTTCAAGTGGCTGGTTTTGAAGCATAACAAATTCATATTGTGCCAACATAGGCTCTTGTAATGGTAAAGGATCTCTAAAACTAGGAATCTTGACCTTAGGAAGGACAAGACGTTCACTTTGCTTGAAACTTGGAAACTTATGCTTACGAACCTCTTCTTGGATAGACTTATTTGCAATGACAGGAGCTACTTGAACTTGATGCCTATGTGTTTGAGCAAGAAAAAGTCTCATCTACTCCTCTTTTGCAAGCATCTCCCTCTCAAACTGTGTCCTTTGTGCCTCCAACTCCTGCTTATGAAGATAGGCTTGATAAGACAGCTCCTGCTACTGCTAATTATACTCATGCTACAACTTAATCTCCTCTACCTACTTTGTGAAGTCATGCATTAAGTCAAACAACATACCCTTTATAATTGCAATCTCCTCATTTTCACGCTCTTGGAGCTGATTTTGAGTATATGAAGGCTGAAATGGAGGTTGAGCAATGGTGGTTGGGTGTTAAGCATCTTGAGTAAGCTAGTAGCTTGCTTCAATAGGATTATTTAGACTAAAACCAGCATTGTGGCTACTTGGGTATGGTTGATAAGAAGGTACGTTGACAATATTTTCATAGTATGGGGGTGGGTATATATATTGACTATGAAAATTTGACATTTCTACTAATATGAATTGCTAGAAATAAGAATAAAAGATTTATTTTTTTAAACATACCAGCACTTGATCTATTAAAACTAATAGATCTTGATCCAGAGTTGCCAGATGTGTCTAATGAACTTGCCTCCAAAGGCTGAGATTGCTGCTACACACAACAAGAAATAGTGAGATATGAACATACTATTGGAATGAAATAGTCCAATCAGTCCCACTGGGCATGCCAAAAATTGTTGTCAATCAAAGTATGCACCCAATGCTAAGCTATTAACTTAGCTACCTATTGACACATGGGAACACTCCTAGGCCTATGGATTGCCTAAAACTTGGAGTAAACCTCCAAAGCGGGCTAGTTCCCCTAGTAAATCACCTAATCTAAAAGACTTTCTAAGGAAAGCATTAAGAAGGATAACTTGTAATAAAATCCTAAACTTAATGGCAATATACTAGATATCTAACTTATTTTAATGCTTTTACTCACAATCAGACTCTTAAAATGTCTATTTTCACAATCTCACTTGAAACATGTGACACAAAAGTGATTTGTATGAAGGTTTGAAGCTAAACTCAACATAAAACCTGCATTACATGAGACTTCTACACACAAGTTTGCAATAACGAGAGATAGAAAGGATTTAACACTTAGAGTCACAATGCAACATCAAATCAATACTGCAAAATGAGACAAAATGAATGAGATAGGAATGTTCTGTTCTCTTATTAATCTAAAAGGAGTATGTAAAAATGAACCTCTAAGTACAAATTATTATCTTACAAAGCTTTCTGTAGGTAGGCAAGAAAGAAAGAAGCAATCTGAACTCAACTGACTATGAAAAACTAAATTTTCCTCCAATATATGCCTCCAAAAAAAACTCCCAAGGAAAAAGCCAAGAAAAGCTCCTCAAAATAGTCATCTTGATCCATTATCAAGCTCCCAGAAAAATCCACCAAAAAAGAAACCAAAACTAGCCCAAAATGATTACAAAAGCTGGCAAAATCTCCTCCAAGGTGGTCCCACCAAAAACACCTGAAAAATAGGCTTTACTTGCTCAATAAAGGTTCGATTTCATCCATATTTTCCCAATTTCACCCAAAAGAAAGAAAACTCAAAAGAAAGATTTATTTTTCTTTACTTTGCTTTAACTACATAAAATAACAAATATTTAAAATCAATTTATAGAAATATTGCTTTAAATATTGTTTTATAATGAATTTGCAATTTTATCTCCTAATTTGTCGCAATTTGATTCTTTACAAAGAATAATGCATGAATCATATATTTTTACTTGGTAATTTGATTTTGATAAAAATCATAAAAAATTGGAAACATAAAAGACCTCTAAGGTCTACCCTCCATTTGGTTTTGCAAAAATTCCTAAGGCAAATGGGGTTTTTGGGTCATCTTCAAAAGTGATCTAATAGCCTCTGAGGCATAAAGACTAGGCATTGCATATATCATGGGATGTAATACCCTCAAGGGTATTAGTTGAGGCAATGAATTTGAAATTCAATCTGATAAAATACCTTGGCTGACTTAGGGAAAAATGAAACCTTAAGACAAAACCATTCCATGCCCTATATTTTCTGGCTCATTTCACTTTCCATTTTTTTGAGTTTTGATGAAAAGGCTTGGCTGAGTAGCCACCACTGAGCTAGGGTTTGAAGCTTGTGTCCCTCCATCTTGTTGTGTCTAAACATTTCCTTGAAGATTCTGACTGAAAATGGAAGGTAAGTCATTGCCAGTCACAAATTCAAAACATATTCTTCATTCTGAATGCAAATCTGGGCTTACAAGTCACAGCTGTAGAAGCTTCTCTTCTATGACATAGTTGCATTTTTTCATTTCTTGTGTATGATTTATTTTCCTCTTGTTTTGAGGCCACCATGGATGACTGGTCTAAATGTTAGGAGCTCTTCCTATGGGCAAACCCATGGGTTTATATGCATCTTCACTCAGAAAACAAGGTGAGTTCTTGTTCAAATATTGTATCATTTTCTCTACTTCCATAGCTTTTGGTTACTTGTCACAAGTTCAAGAAGCTAAATTTGTTTCCTATAGCATACTATAGAAGAATGACAGCCGCAGCCATGTTTTGTATACTTGTTCATTTCTGAGTGTTTCCTTGTGAAGGCCATGGCTATAATATTTCATTTCTCACTCATTTTCTATGTATTTTCTTATTTTTTATGAACTCGAAACCCTAAGTGGGTTTAAATGGTTGTGAACAAATATTTTCTCCATTGTGGCTATATCTCATTTTGAGTCTACAAAAATAAAGTTTCTTCATTGTTAGAGGCCACGACCATGCTTGGTATACTCTGCTACAGCTGTGTTTTTTATTGTGTGTTTGATATTCTTCACATTTCTGAGTGTTTATCAAACCCTCATGGCTGAAAACCTATACCTTCTCCTGTATCTGATTTTCACTATGTAATATGATAAGGGTGCAGACACTTTGTGAAGAAAAATGCGTTCTTCGGCTGTGACTTTGAACCCATATATGTATATGATATTTTGTTTTTTTGTCTTGAAACAGACTCAATCCACTTTCTTTTGCATAAATTGTTTAAGCCTGAGCCACAACAAAATAATACTATTCCTATGAAACATGACCATAGTCTCTCAATTTGAGTATTATCTATGTATGGACAATGTCTTAGGTTGTGGCTGTTGGTGCTAAAACTTTTTTCTGTGTAGCAGCATAAGGATTACCATAGGAATAAAAATGCATGATGAACAATACCTCCAATTTTGCCTTTCACTGTAGCCACGAGACATCACTTCTCTCAACATTTCATTTATCTTTCTAGTTTTGCAAAAATAGTTCTTGATGAGATCTAACAACATGAATAAAAGATTATGGGCTCAGTTTTTGTTTGCTATTCCATTTGAACTCTATAATGATAACACACATGTTATTTCTTTCTACACCACCTGTAGATGAACATGAATGTTGAGACTCCATTCCTTTTACCATGATAAGGTGCATCTTGATGTTTTAAGCTTATATAGTTATACACTTGTGTATCATCCATTTGATAATTATGGTACTTTTCCTTATCTGTTCTGTGTGTACTCTGAATAATCACATTCAATCTGTGATATGGCATATACTCTTGTTGTCCAATTTACTATACTATATCAAATATATCCATATACACACAATATTAAATGATAATGGTTCATTCATTTAACTAGCTAAAGAAATATGTTTCTTGAGCAAATCTTCATGTGCTACCTCCTGTAGTTGTTTCATTGTTGTTAAACTGCTTCCTTGATGAAGAACTGACTCAATCACTACTTTATTTATTTTTATCAGCACAAGAGTGTTGTCCTATCCATGTTAGCACTTGTACTAATGAAGTTGCTTTCAGTCATAACCTTTTCATTGATATCTTTGTTTGAAAGGCTACATGATGTGATTATAATGTTGCTCTTGAACTGATAATCATGGATGGGCAATGAACTTGAATCTCATGCACTCCATTGATGTGACACTCCTTCAGGTGAATGTATTCTATTTTAACAATATGAATATGAATTTCTATTTCAATCCCCTTTCGAATTTAAGGGGTAGCATGTTGGGCTCAACCCTTGTGGGAGCCCACTTTGCACCACATGCTGAAATGTCCTGAAATTAGAAAATTAACTTCTTCTATACCTGCATAGGAAGCAAACATATTAGATTAAAACAATGAATCTCAAGGATGTTTCATCTTTCAGGCTCTCTTACATATGGATGATCTGACTATCTAATTCAATGCATCATAAAGAATGTATTATGTCTCTATTTGATGAAGTATGTAAGATAAATCATATCTTGAGCTCTAACATATCTCTCTCCATCACTACAGGTTCATTCAAAGGTCAGGAGCAAAGAGGAATTAGTTGCAATGAGGATCAACTCAAGACTTCAACATTCAATGATAGATATGCCTTATCTTATCTACTTCATTACTTTAGTCTTCCTTAGATGCATAGTATATTCTATCTAATGTATTGGTTTAGCTATTCCTATGGCTTATGTGGGAAATTTTATCTTTCTTGCTTTCATTCAATGTAATATTTATTCAATTTGTGTATATCTCATTTGTCAAATGAATAATTATTGTAACATGAAATGAAATAACTTATATTCATCATGAAAACTCTGCAAAGCAATGAATGATGAACTGAATTTCTCTCCAATGATAAAACTAAACCCTTTTCTTGTCAAGCATCTTAAACTATGCAAAAAGAACATAGCAAAGAATGTTAAGAATCTTTCATCTTAAAATGGAATAATTATTTCAGCTCTGCCAATTTGAGCTGTAGGTGAAAAATTGGAATAGGTACATATGTGTCAACATATGCAAATTTGGCTAGAGATGGTTTTCCTCTTGGTATGACACATGTATAATTTTTATGTTTTTAGGTTAAAATTTATATTGTAAAATTTAAAACATATGCATAAATTCCTACACAATTATTACTCGAAGTTATTTTTTTTCTTTTCTACATGGATGTAGCTTAGGAAAATAGTTGATATTCTCAGTTTGAGTGTAGACATGTATGCATGCATGCTTCACTCTATGATAGTGGACTAGTGAGATAATTTATGTATTCATTCTAACTATATAATCAAATTGAAACATATATTTATATTATATACATATATGTATATATGAAACATATAGGTTATAATTTATTTGTCTGTTTACATTTTGTAGGGCTCTATTCATCTATCAGAGCATGATTCTCACTTCAAGGACTACTTGATTAGGAGCCGAGTTGATTGTTCAAATGAGCTAGTTTATATTACATGACACATGTTTATTTTATGTTTATATTTGACATGGATATTTATATTTGACATTTGAAATGGACATGTTTATGTTTGATATCTGACATGGATGTTTATATTTGACATTTGGCATGGACATTTATGTTTGATATATTTGACATCCAAAAAGTGTTATATTTGATAGGTGTTTATTTTTATGCCGATATATGACTTAATAACATAATAGTTGATATTTGATTGTTGATATTTATAATGGATATTTGATATTTGATTTTTAATGGATAAGTTTTGACATTTAATAATAAGAGAAAAAAAATTGTAATTTGCAAGAAATAATGTTAACTTATATATTCTCAGCTAAATATATTTATATTTAGGATATCATTTTAATCTCTAAAATAATAATACAACTTATAAATCTATAGTCAACTATAAGATGCTTAATATTCAAACAAATGTAATCAATTCAATTGACTCATTTTGACTAAGATCAAACAAGTATTTCACACATAAATTTACTTTCATTATTCAATCAAATAAATCCTTCTTTACTATAAATTAATAATAAATTTCTTATTTACTCTAAACAATGTAAGATGAGTTCAATGTACACTATCAAGTCTATATGCTATAATTTGAGAAATGAATCACAACTTATTTCTCATAATTATAGTTTATAATAAATTAATACAACTTACAAATCTCTCATACATGAGGTTTACACTACATGTATCAAGATTTGGTAGTTTTATAAGACTCAAATATAGAAGTTTGTATTAAGATTATTCTAACTACTAGGTTAGTCTCCATGCAATTATAAGCATGGTTTTTAAATAATAAAATGGTTGGAATTCCACCATGCCATGTTGGCATAGTATATTCACCTTATGGTCCAACCCCTCCTTTCTCAAATTGAACATGGAACTTCCACCTTCTAGGCTTATTAACCTAATAGAATCTCACAAAAGGCTTCTTAAAAACTTACTCACCAATTAATCCACAAGATTTTTGAACTAGGATCAAACCCAACCAATATTTCTTCCCTTCTCATTGGAATCACACACCCCTTTTCTCATAAACCACGTAAAAATTTACATGGGTATCCCCTTAAGCTTACACTTATAGAGAGAATTAACAAATTCACCTAGAACTTTAGTTTATAAGTATGTGAAAATAGAAACCATTAGGTTGTAGGGTTAATTCAAACCCCCAATAAACCTTTTTGTGGGTATATAACTCTAAGAGTTACCCTAAACCTAAGTGGATTTATAGAACCATGTGGCCTAAAAATCTATGAACAAGTGCAGAAACATAACTATGTTTCCTCAATTATTTATCAATCCTCTACCACATCCTCTTAAGGAACATAATGAATTATAAGTGTTCATAAAAGGGAAATGTAATGTCACTTGAAAAACATGTTTGAAGGGATTTGTTTGACTATCAAATAATAAAAAAATTATGTGGAGGGTATGTACAAGCATCATGATGCAATGTGAACTATTTCTTAAATTGGTCTCTCCAAAGCTTGTGAGAGACATTTATCAAGAAGATTTTGTAAGTATGGTGACATCTATTGGAGCCTTTTTCTACATAAAATTTCTAAGGGTTTCTTGTTATTGTGCTAGGATTTAGGGTTTATAAAAAATGGTTCTTGGTTCCCTAGGTTTTTCTTCATAGGGTTATTTTCCTTTTAACTAGTTAACTTGATCATTGCAATTAAAAGTCATTGATTGGTCCCCTCGAGTCCTATCAAAGTTATTGGCCCACTTTATTTGTCACTACTTATAGTCAAACCCATGCCTCGAAGGACTTAATCCCTGGTTGCATGATGCCTAAGTGCTATCATATTGATTGAGATTTGATATGTGGCACACATGCTTATTGCATGTTATATCCCTGCTTCACATTGTAATTTTCCATAATGGGCCCCAGTTCAAAATTTATGATGTGTTATATTGTGCCATGTGTCTTGCAATCTATTAGATTTTCCTCCAAGTTGTCACTACATTATCCAAGTTGGTCTAATGTCATTGGTATATTGTTTCCTACTTATTTATTGCATCAATCATCATGTGAAAGAATTAATCAAGTGCTCAGGGTGACATCATCAAAGAGTCCAGGTGGAAAAATTTCATTGCATTGCATGGGACCTTTGCATCAGAAGTATGGTGATATGTGGGTGAGTGCAAGAAGTTGGGTCCAATTTTTGGCAAAAAAGTGGATGTCTTTTTTATGCAAGAGCATCCAAGGTGTATGGGCAATCCTGTGTCACCAAAAAATATATTTTAATTTTGTTGTGTGGTTTTCAATAATGTTGTGGGCTTTGGGAAAATAGTATTAATATTTGAAACAAATGTATTTTCTTGGGATATATTAATAAATACAAATTTTGATGTAAAATATCATGGTAATTTGTAAATTCCTCCATTAGTTGGGAGAATCTTTCCTAGGCATCCACTTGGAGATATGCATTAATTTGTATTTTGGTGGGGCTGATTTGGTGGAAGATTTTGTCATAAGTGGGTCAACAACTCCTATTTTTATTTACAAAATTGTAACCTCCAAGAAGGTTGTGGATTTAGAAGAGGTGGTTCTAGTTGATGGTTTTAGTGAAACCATTGGAAATTTTAATAAATCCATGTGGGCCAGAATCTTTGCATGTTGTTGCATGTATGGGTCATAATTATGAAATCCAGTCTCAGTATAATGGGCACAAAATTCACATTTCATATCAATATAAATAAATTAAAAATGTTTTGGAAAGACAAGAAGGAGATATATGAAACCCAGAAACTATTTAGAAAATTCTAAAAAATGATGGATCAGGGATAGGAATAAATCATGGGTTTTCTTAGAGTTTTTCGGGGAGAAGAATTTTACATACATAGATGTTGCTGGAATGAGTCCAAAATGTGGAGATATTATTTGTTGTAGGTGTTGAATGTGTAATTTTAGAAAAGTTCATAATCTTCTTGTAGATTTAATTCATTTTTTAGATGTGAATAAAATATATTGTTGTAGATTTCTCTTCAAATTTCTGCTGTGTTACTTCATTTGCAACCATCTTGTGTTGCATTCTGTGTTAGAATTTGTTGCAGATTCAAAAGGGAGAGTATATTTTTTCATCAGTGGTATCAGCATAGGTTGTTATTGAGTTTGTAAGAAGATCACTAAATGTGATGCAGCTTGTAGTAGGACCTATGAGTTATGGCTAAAGATCAACATGCCTCCTAGACTTGCCCAGCGTGGTAGATGAAGAGGTAGAGGTGGTCAAGGAAGAGATCCACCCAAAGAGGAGATTAGAGCTCTGCAAAGATAATTGGATTCTTTGTAGGAAGATATGCATAGAACATATTTGCATAGAGAAGAATATGTTAGTGAAGAAGAAATTGAAAAGGAATTTGAAGAACAAGGAGAGGAAGAAATGGATCCTGGAGAAAGTAGATTGCTGAAATCTATTTCGCAGATTGGAAAGAAGCCAAAGTTGGAGGTTTCAAATTTCAATGGAAGCCTAAATCCAAAAGAACTAATAGATTGGATTAATGACATGGAAGAATTTTTCAAGTTTGAGGAGATTGAAGACCCTCACAGAGTGAGATTTTCTAGAACAAAATTAAAAGGACATGACAACATTTGGTGTAGAGAAATTCAACTTGAAAGAGGAAGAAGGGCAAAAGATCCAATTACTAGATGGAATAGAATGGTAGAAAAAATAAAAAGACAATTTATTCCTAGGGATTATGAGTTGGAGCTACTTAAAAACATGTAGAGTCTGAAACAAGGAACCAAAACAGTGAAAGAGTACATGGAGGAATTCCACAAGATCCTGACTCAAATAGGACATTTTGAAGAAAACAAGGAGAAGGTAGCCTGTTACATAAATGGGTTGAGACCAAGCATATAGGAAGAGTTGGCATTGGTGAGGATGAACAACATTGATGATGCCTACCAATTTTCTCTAAAAGTGGAAGAGGATATAATGAAAATTAGAAAAATAAAAAATTTGAGGACCAGGGCAGTAGCAGCAAAAATAAAAAATTAGAAAATTTCTACCCTCTGAGAGATCAAAATGCAAGAGGTCAAGGAAGATCAGATAAAGGACTCAAAAGAGGCCGCTTTCCGGAAATCTATTATCGATGTGGAGAAGAAGGATGTAGGGCATATGAATGTCCACAAAATCCAAATAGAAACAATACAAGACCTGAGCATCATGCTAGGAAAGAAAATGTGAATGAATAAGATGCAAGATCATGACACTTCGAAGAAGCCGAAGGAGGAGAAATCTTGGTAACTAGAAGTGCCTTGGTAAGTTAAGACAATGAACCATTACAAGGGAAGAGCTTGTTTAGAACAAGATATAAGTGTGAAGGAAAATCATGTAATGTTATTATTGATAGTGTAAGTACTGACAACTTGGTTTCTAAAGAAATGGTAGAGCAACTGCAGCTAGAGAGAAGAAGACACCCAAGTCCATACTTGATTGTGTGGATTCAGGATAACCAGAAACTTTTGATTAGCGAACAAAGTTTGGTAAAATTTAAGGTAGGTGATTACCATGATGAGATTTTATGTGATATAATCCCTATGGATTCTTGCCACATGTTGTTAGGAAGGCCATGGCAATTTGACAAGAAGGCCATAGATGATGGGTATGCTAACACATACACATTAGTGAAGAATGGAGTAAAACATAAGTTGAAGCCACTTAAAGGAGAAATTGGTAAGGTATGCAATAATGCAAGGATTTTTTTGGTTGATGATAGAAAATTTCTTGATGGTATGAGACTTGAGAGTGTATGTTATGATTTTATTTCACAAACTAACTCAAATGTGGAAGAAGATGTCCCTAGTGAAGTTGCAGATTTGTTGAAATAATTTGCTGATATTGTCTTGGATAATGCACCTAAAGGATTACCACCAGTGAGAAAGATCAGTCATTAGATAGATCTAATTCCAGGAGAAATTTTTCTTAATAAGGCAGCCCATAGAATGTCTCCTATGGAGAGTGAAGAGATAAACTGACAAGTGCAAGAATTGTTGTAGAAGGGCTTGATTTGAGAAAGTCTAAGTTCATGTGCAGTGTCTGCTATTTTGGCACCAAAGAAAGGAGGAGAATGGAGGATGTGCATGGATTCAAGAGTAATCAATAGGATCACCATCAAGTATAGGTTTCCATTACCAAGAATGGATAATATGATGGCTTGTTTGAGTGGAGATGAATACTTCACCAAGATTGATTTGAAAAGTGGCTATCATCAAATAAGAATTAGAGAAGGTGATGAGTGGCAGACAACATTGAAGACCAAAGAAGGTTTGTATGAATGGTTGGTCATGCATTTTGGACTAACTAATGCACCTAGTATCTTTATGAGATTTATGAATGAAGTGTTGAAGGAATATTTTGGCAGATTTGTTATTGTTTATGTAGATGATATCATGATATTTAATAAGACACTAGAAGAGCATTTAATGCATATCCGATTTATTTTTGAAAAGTTGAGGGAAGAAAATTTGTTGATTAACTTGAAAAAGTGCATCTTTGTGAAGAAGGAATAGGTATACATGGGTTTTGTTGTTTTAGGAGAAGGTCTCAAGATGGATCCAAAAAAGGTGAGAGCTATTCTAGAATGGCCTACACCTAGGAATGCTACTCAGGTGAGATCATTTCATTGTTTAGCAAGTTTTTATAGAAAGTTTATTAAGGGTTTTAGTAGTATTTGTGTGCCACTAACTAATACCATGAAGGGATACAAAAGAGAGTTTAGATGGAGTATAGGGGCAGCAAAAATTTTTGATTTGTTGAAGAGTAAAGTGACGGAGCAACCTATTTTAGCACTTCCATATTTCAGAAAAAGTATTTCAAGTGGATTGTGATGCAAGTGGGAATGTGATTTGACATGTCCTAAGTCAAGAAGGTAAACCCATTGCTTACTTTAGTGAAAAATGAAATGATGTAAAAAGAAAATATTAAGTTTATGATCAGGAATTTTATGCTATTGTGCAAGCATTGAAAAAGTGGAGACACTATGTTTTTCCTAAGGAGATTATTTTATACACTGATCATCAAGCACTTCAATATTTGAGTAGTCAAGTGAAGTTACATTAGAGACATAAGAAATGGGTAGAGTTTTTGAAAAGTCATACTTGTGTTTTCAAGCATATAAGTTGAAAGTCTAAAAGGTTTGCAGATGTTTTAAGTAGAAGACAAGGTTTGTTGATGGAAACGTAGGTTGAAGTTGTTGGATTCAATGAGCTAAAGGAGTTGTATGAGGAGAATCCAGATTTTGGAGAGGCTTGGAAGGCTTGAAAAGAGCCTATTTTTGGTGATAGGACCAATTGGTTGGATTATTTGATCCAAGATAGTATGTTGTTCAAAGGTAACATGTTATGCATTCCAAAATGTTCAATGCGAATCAATTTGATTAAAGAAAAAAATAGTGGAGGACTTGTAGGATATTTTGGTTTTGAAAAACCATAGCACTTGTTGGATAAAAGTATTATTAGCCTTAGATACAGAAAAATATCATAAAATATGTGCAAAGATGTAGAATTTGTCATGAAGCAAAAGGAACTAGTCAAAACATAGGTTTATATTAGCCATTGCCAGTACCTGAAAAGCCATGGGAAGAGATTAGTATGGATTTTGTTTTGGGTTTTCCAAGAACTCAAAGGGGTCATGATTAAATATTTGTGGGGGTAGATATATTTTCCAAAATGGCTCATTTTATTCCATGCAAGAAGACTAATTATGTTGTGAATTTTGTAGAATTGTTTTCCAGGGAAGTTGTGAGACTACATGGTCTTCCAAGGAGCATTGTTTCAGATAGAGACACAAAGTTTGTGGGATACTTTTGGAGAACTTTATGGAAGAATTTAAAAACTAGTTTGAAGTTTTTCTTAGCCTACCATCTTCAAATAGATGGTCAAACAGAGGTGGTAAACAAACGCTTGGGTACTCTGTTGAGATGCCTAGTCGGAGACAAGCAAAAGGGGTAGGATTTGATTCTACCTCAAGTAGAATTTGCATATAACAACTTAGTGAATAGAAGTATAGGTAAGTCACCATTTTAAATTGTATATGGAAGAATCTTAAGAGTTGTTTCAGATCTAAAGAAGATTGATAGTGTTGAAAGAAAGAGTGCAAAAGCAGAGGAATTCACTAATCACATAAAGAGCATACATGAGGAGGTAAGAACTCAAATCAATAAAATGAAATTTCAATACAAGTCCAAGGCTGATTTGAAGAGGAGACATGAGGAATTTCAAGTTGGTGATGAAGTCATGGTGTACCTGAGAAAAAAAAGATTTCTAGTTGGTACCTACAACAAGTTGAAGATGAAGAAGTTTGGGCCTTGCAAAATTGTGAGCAAACATGATTCAGGTAATGCCTATGAAGTAGAGTTGCCTAGTGGACTTAATATTTCACCTGTATTCAATATTTCTAATCTAACATTGTTCCATGAACCTTAAAGTGACGAAGGTATAGCAGGTGAACCAATTTAGATACCAGTACCTATTTCAGAAGAGGAGAAAATATAGGCAATTTTGGATAGTAGGGTGAGTAGGAGTACAAGAAACAAGCAGTACTTTGAGTATTTGGTCAAATTGTTTGGAAGAGCTATAGAAGACTCATCTTGGTTGTTAGAAACTAAGGTTAATCCTCTTGGTTACCCTCTTGAGAAGTGACAAGGTCACTCTTCTTCTACCTTGGGTGTCTGATGCATGAACATCCAAGGTGTATGGGCAATCCCATGTCACCAAAAATATATTTTAATTTTGTTGTATGGTTTTCAATTTATGTTGTGGGCTTTGGGAAAATAATATTTATATTTGCAAAAAATGTATTTTCTTGGGATATATTAAAATAAACACAAATTTTGATTTAAAATATCCCAATAACTTGTAAATTCCTCCATTACTGGGGAGAATCTTTCCTAGGCGTCCACTTGGAGATATGCATTAATTTGTATTTTGGTGTGGCTAATTTGGTGGAAGATTTTGTCATAAGTGGGTCAACAACTCCTATTTTTATTTCCAAAATTGTAACCTCCAAGAAGGTTGTGGGTTTCCAAGAGGTTGTTCCAGTTGATGGTTTTAGTGAAACCATGTGGGCCACAAGCTTTGCATGTTGTTACATGTATGTGTCGTAATTATTAAACCCAGTATCAGTAAAATGGCCATAATTTTTACATATTTTATTAAAATAAATAAATTCAAAATGAGTTGGAAAGCTGGGAAGGTGATGCATGAAACCCAGAAACCGTTTTAGAAAATTCTAAAAAATGATTGAGCAAGCATAGGAATAAGTGACGGGCTTTCTTAGAGTTTTTGGGGGAGATGAATTTTACATACCCAGATGCTGCTAGAATGAGTCCAAAATGTGGAGAACTTATTTGTTACAAGTATTGAATGTGTAATTTAAGAAAATCTCATAAGCTTCTTGTAGATGTAATTCATTTTTTAGATTTGAATAAAATATATTGTTGGAGATTTCTCTTGAAATTTTAGATGTGTTACTTCATTTGCATGCATCTTGTGTTATATTTTGTGTTAGAATTTGTTGTAGATTTGAAAGGGAGAGTATCCCTTTTCATCACTTTTTCCTAAAATTCAAAGATTGTCATAACCAAGGTAAAACAAATTGAATCACTTACACTTAGAATATTAACATGGTGTAAACATATGAAATGTAGTATTTTTTTTTTTAGTTTTCAAATACGTAATTTATTCTAATACCTAGATGATAAAACTTGGTTTTGTATACAATGTACAAAAGTGGCCCTTTTAAAAAAGTAGGTTTCAATTCCAAAACATGAATGTGTATGGCTAGAAAAATATGACCTAAATGAAAGTATTTTTCAAATTACTTTTTTGGAAAGATGCATATGATGTTGATGTTTGGCCAACGTATTTTTTGTAATTTTTTAATAAATATTTTTGTTGGCCTAATGCATTTTAAAAAACCCTTCATGTTCAACCAACATAATTTTAGATAAAATAAACGTAACATCATTTTTTTTCACCAGTTAGAGAATGATGTCCAGATTGGTCAAACATATTTTTCTTTTCAAAAAAAAGTTAAAATAAAAATTTATTAAAAAATAGTAATATGTCTTTTTTTTGGATACATCAAAATGGCACTAATGGGGCCATACCCAAAACTAAGATAAACTAACTGAAACACATACTGTCATATTAGAAAAAAAAAAATTGGCCTATAGCCAATCTGTGCTCTCTCAAGCCTGCTTAATTCTTCACCTACTTCTATTTCCATGCCCTCGATCCTACTAGGTTCTTTCTCTATTGTTGTCACTGGTGGCACTGCTAGCAAAGTCAGGGTTATTGGTTTCACCATCCTCCTATTGAAGCCATAAATCTCTTTTAGCATGGTCACAAAACAACTTACCTCCTCCATCCTTACCTCTAGATCATCACCAATTCTCCAAATGATAAAAGGGACCCACGTACCATTATACTATGTTGTCAAGGCTGGACATACTCTCATTAGAGGACTCAGAGTCAGCCCAGGCACTGCCCACTCCAAGACCATCTCCATCTCCACTCTCCATCATGCCTTAACCATCTATTGCATCAACCATTTCACCACCCATCACTCCTCTCGAGATTGCAACAACCAAGACATAGCCATCGAGGCAACGTCATTGTTGACACAGAACTTATTGCTAGAAAATAAGAATTGGGGCTACAACAAACCTTTCACCACCTCCATGTCTTTGTCATCATTGATGTTGAAGATCATCTTAAGCCTCTGGTCTGACACCTTTCCTTTAAAGGCCATTTGCCTCTCCTTTTCCTCCAAAGCAAATGTGGCTTCCATTTCTTGCAATTGTTTGGCAAGAACCACCTTGCTTGTCTTTAAAGGCTCCTCATCATCATTCCTATCCCCAATGATGCCTCTACTAGCCATCAAACTCTCCTGCCTTGTGAAAATTAATTTCCCTTTCCTACGAGCATGTGAGAAATCCTTTCAATCCTCTTAATCTCTCGATGTTGATTCAAGGATTTTATCAATGGCTTTCTTTGAGAGGTTACCGGCCTCCATATTTCCCTCCCTATAAACATGGGATAATTTGAAATCCTCTAGGAAGCTAATGTCTTCCCAAATCCACCTTATGACCCCTTGAATTTTGGAATTGGGGGTTGCTTTCTTTCTTATTGTGTTGATAATGATTAGGGAGTCTCCCTCTAGGTGTAATATGTGATGACCCAATCTCCCACACAATTCAACTCCTAGCCATGCTACTTGAGCCTCCACTTCATTATTCATCCCAAACAGAAACAAGCTGGCCTCCTTTGCCAAGGTGATTCCTAAGTGATTTCACAAAATACATCTAGCCCCTAATAGTCCTGGGTTCCCTCTCGAGGCCCCATCAAAGTTGACTTTCACCTAGCCTTCATCCAATGGATTCCACTTCACATTCTTCCTAGCCACTACCATAGGCTCAACCCTAGGGTGCCCATAAATGGGGGAAAAAAACTAATATATGTTATTTCAATTTTATGAGTCCCTTTATTTAAAAAGTAATAAATAAATAAATAAATATGGTCAATAGTGAAAAAATTACATATTTGGGAACTAGACATTGTCATTTTTAATGGGTTTTAATTTCATCTATTTTTTTTAAAAAGTCATTAGCTATATTGCCCAAGTTAGTTTTTACTCTTTCTCCTACCATGACATTGTACATGTAGGTCCAAGGATAAGGGTTGGGTTTCCAAGTCTATTCTAAGCATAAAACAAAAGCATGAGTTTTAAATTTAAAATTTTAGTGAATGCGTACCTAATCTAAAAAATAATAGGTATGCATTATAAAAAGAAAAAAGTACTTATTCTAAAAGAGAATGCATACATATTTAGAAATGAGTACATGTTTCAATTATATCCATTGTCATCTAAATTTAATATTTTTTAAATGGGTAGATGTTACTATCGAGAACCTATTCTATATGGGTGGGATTTTAAGTTCAGGCTCCCCTTCCTAAGCTCATATGTGTTTTTTATGAAAGACATAGTGTTCATGTCAGGAAGTCTTTTCTTGTGATACTTCCACTAAATGTGGACCCAACTTCTTTCTTTTACCCCGTGTTTGTGCCCATCTCTACATGATGTGATGATTGTTGATCTTTAACTTCTTAGATCTGATGATTATTATATTGTCAAATGTTAAGGGATTAAAGTGTTAGGATATATGTTCAATTGGAGCCTAATCACCATGCTAGCTCTCTTCCAGAATATATAAAATATTAAATTTTATTGGGCCATGTCAATAGTGAGATTCCCTATATCAAACACAAATAGGTGACATCACTAAATCATCCATGCATTAGTTCTCACAATAATTTTAATGATGGACCCACTCTTATCCCTATTATGTGTGATGACCATTGAACTTAAAAGTGATTAGATCCAGTGACATTGGTCTTTCCAAATATCAAAAGTAGCTAGGTGTTAGGATGTCTTCCAATGTGGGGTAGTGTTGTTGGACCAATTGTATTCCAAAGGGGATAAAAGCTCATAATCTATTGGTACACATCAACAGCCATAATATGTGGCAACATTTTATTGCATCACAAAAACCATTTGCATCACAATTTTTTTTATATCACATCATAAAGTTATTAGTGCATGATAGTTATTGATCTTTTCTCTGATCATATTAATGGTCAAGTTTTTAAATGGATTTAAATAATTTAACATCTTCCCATGGTGCCATAGTTTCAAATTTATGTCTCACAAAGAAGATGCCATAATTCTAGACAAAAATCATCATAGAACCACACCTTGTTTACACCCCACATTTTTGTATGATGTGGTAGATCAATTTCTTGTGAATAATCAAAGAATAAGAATTTCCTACACTATAAAATGGATCTATTGGTTGTTAAATCATTTTTACCTCAGGGGTAGAATAGGAAAATGAACACCTCCAAAAATGTGGAAAACAAACTTTAGTTGCATTAGGGGGAGAGTTTAAATGTCTTGTGGCATATTCCTTACACTCATGTGTAGTTACAAAATGAGGTTTTCAGCTCATGCCATGTGTCACTCACATTTTCAATTAGAATATCTCTGTATCTCTTTAAGTATAAACCTTTGGGATTCTAAAATGGGTTTTTAATTTTGGGTAGTGCATGTTAGGCTACTATTGGGATTTCTAGACCAATGTGAAGTCTATATGTAGGTATCGTTTGGAATTTGTAGTGTAGAGATCTAGGTAAAACACAAAATAATGGAGTAGGGTTTGATTTTTAGTATAATTATCTACAAATTGCATTGTAATGTCCACTTGGTAAATCAATATAAGACAATATTCTTGTTTTTACTCTGCAATCTATCTCTTGTCTTTCTTGTATGCTTTAAGAAATATAGCAATTTTTTAGGTGCACATTTGTTGCACTTGTACAAGGGACTAGTTAGTTTGTTGTTAAAAAAATGCAGTGAAATTTCCTTTTATGACTTGTTTCTAATAGGATGTCTTTCTAACCTATTTTGTGGGCTTTACAAATTGGGAGAGGATAACTATGACTAGTTTCACTATTTTGTAGTACATGGCATTTGAGGGACTAAAGCCTTTGCAAGGTGGAAGCCAAGTCAATTAGGCTCATCCAATTGGATATACTCTACCATTGTAGTTATTTGTCTTTGGCTAACTCTATTTCTATAGGATTAGTTACTATTTGTTGCACTTGTACCAGGGACTAGTTAGTTTGTTGTTAAAAAAATGCAGTGAAATTTCCTTTTATGAATTGTTTCTAATAGGATGTCTTTCTAACCTAGTTTGTGGGGTTTACAAATTGGGAGAGGATAACTATGAATAGTTTCACTATTTTGTAGTACATGGCATTTGAGGGTCTAAAGCCTCTGCAAGGTGGAAGCCAAGTCAATTAGGTTCATCCAATTGGATTTACACTACCATTGTAGTTATTTGTCTTTCACTAACTCTATTTCTATAGGATTAGTTACTATTTGTTGCACTTGTACCAGGGACTAGTTAGTTTGTTGTTAAAAAAATGCAGTGAAATTTCCTTTTATGAATTGTTTCTAATAGGATGTCTTTCTAACCTAGTTTGTGGGGTTTACAAATTGGGAGAGGATAACTATGAATAGTTTCACTATTTTGTAGTACATGGCATTTGAGGGTCTAAAGCCTCTGCAAGGTGGAAGCCAAGTCAATTAGGCTCATCCAATTGGATTTACACTACCATTGTAGTTATTTGTCTTTGGCTAACTCTGTTTCTATAGGATTAGTTACTAGTCTCTTTTAACTGCATCTGATCTAGCACCTCAAGCTTATAAATGGAAAGCAGCTATATAATACATAACTTATGTGAGGTTTGTATGTCTCCATGGAGTTGAAGAAGTAAAGGATAGGTTTATTTTTTGCAAATTCATCATCCCTTTGCCTAATAAGAATGGAGATTTGTTGGATTATAAGTTATTTGTTCACAATGCTTGTTAAGGTACAAAGGGTCATGCCTTCACTTGCTGGACACTAAACCCTTTTCTTATACATCTATGAATGTGTCAATCATCTACATACTTAAGGTTTGTATCTACAAGTTTATGTGAAGCCAACATAAATGAGTTAATGAAAGTATATTAAACTTATGCTTTGTGCAACTTAGACTTGGTTTTGCTTTGTAGTAATGCTTGTCAATGATCTCTGTTGTCTTCAAGACCCTTATAAGGATTAACCTCCCTAGTCTTGTAGAGGTCAAAGTGTGGAAGATTGGGTCTAGTCTTGTCAATTAGCTTTCTCTTGTCCTCGGTTCAGTCATAGTGATGCCACTTCACCTGCATCAACTTGATCTCTCTTCTAGGTGATGTGTTATCTCTTAGAACTAAGAGTAGCAAGAAAAAACACCAATAAATTTGTGACTTTGTTGGGGAGAATTCAAAGCTATCCTTATCTTTAGTTGTGGGAAATCGATGACTCTGTTGGAAAAGTATATTTATTGGTTTGAAGATTTTTCTCATTTTCTGAGGTGGTGACTCTACAATAACAATGTGTGATTCTATTTACTCATTTTTCTATACACTTCAAATCCTTGTTTCTTTAATAGTGGAAACTCTCTCAAGGAAATCTAAAAGACCTTGTACAAGCTCAATGTGGATGGAAGAATATCCCTATATAAGAATGATCTAGAAATGAATCTAATTGTTGAAGTGGACCAAAAAGGATGAACATCTTAGAAATTTAAAGACACTCATAAGTCCCTTGTCTCTCTTTTTAGTGAAATAGAAGAAAATATATCTAATAGAAAAATATTATATAGGCAATCTAGTTGTCACAGTGATAGGTCAACATCAAAGGCTTTAAAACCAGGAGGGGAACCAAAAATATTGGTCCTCACTATCAAAATTTGGTAGATGACCATATTAAGAGAATGAGGAAAATGCTTGCATAGATTATGAATTTAAAAATCAAACCCATGAAAGCAAAAATAATTTCTATGATAGTCTTTTGACACCACCTACAACTAGATTGAATGTTGCTCATTTAAGTAGGGAAGATTGGTTGGTAGATTTCATGTAGGAAACTAACCAAGAGTATGAAGATGCATGCATAGAATAAGAATAGACCAGGGAAGTCCAGGGATAATATAGATCAAGAAATAGTTGAAATGAGAGTATCCTTAAGGAGACTTGAGGCCAAATGAAGAGACCTAGAAAATGTTGAAGTAATGATTGATAATTTGAGGAATATTAAACAAGAACCTACAAGAAGAATCCAGAAATTTATGCTGCTAGAAGAAGGTTGCATAGAGATCTTAGAAACAATAGAAGGCCACCTCATGTGAGGCCTCCTCTAATTTTGGATAGATATTGGTAGCTTAAATTCCATGGAATACCTAGATATCCAAACCCTGTTCTAAGTGAAGTAAGGGAAAAGCTTCCTAAATTTCAAAGGAATAATGCTATATCAGGAGAAGATCATCTAAGACATTTAAAAAATCTTATTGATGACTATGAGATTGAGGATGAAGACATATTGATGAAGTTGTTTGTTCAATATCTAGATGATATTGCTATGGAATCACCAGTACAAGAGTCTCCTTGATGAGAGCATTGAATCATGGGTGGAGTTTTAGAGGGTTTTTAAGGCAATAATATGGTGATAAGATAGACCCTAGGTTTATTATCAATTATGAGTTCACAAATATTGTTAAGGGTTCAAATGAGTTTGTATTTGATAGTAATACCAAATTTTCTATATTTATGCCCAAGATCCTGGACTACATCATACCAAAGGAATCCATGTGCTTAGTACTATACTATAATGCCTATGATTCCAAGATGGGGTACTTTCTATGGTAAAGGTCCACACACATTATAAGAGAGGCTTACTAGATTTCTAGAAATATTGAAAAAAAGAAGTGAGCCTTTGGAAAAGTACATAAGACAAGTGACTTGAAAATCCTATCTCAAGGCAAAACTCAAAGTAGAAGAACTCCTATAGTTGAGGAAAATTTTTATAAGGTGATGCATGCTTTGAAAGAGCTAAGCTAAAAGGTGGAAAAAAATGAAAAGGGTATGAATGGTTGGAGATACAATCAGACATTGATATACCTCCCTATTTCCCCCAATTTTGATTTTTATCCTTGTACAACTCAAACTTGGTACATGTTGATTTTCTTCCTATGCCTTGGTGTTATGTCCCTAGTCTATAAGTCCTTTTCCCCTTGATCAGAGAAATTATTGTTTTTTAAACCTTAAGTTTTAGAGTATTCCTTTCTAACTTTCCTTTGTTATCAGCATTTTTGTTTCTTCCCAAAAATGGTCTTTTTTCCTGCCTTATTAGAGAAATCTCCCATTGGGGAACCTTGTTGAGAAATTCTCAAGTTCACGAACTTTATCAAAAAAGTTTCAAATTGACAAACCCTCTATTTTTCCAATAACCTTTCTTCAGGTATTATCTTATCATTGTTTTGTCAAGTAAGTCTCCTTTATCATATTTTTATGCTTTTCACAAACTTAACTTATGTTATCATTGTCCTCATTTCTTGAGTTTGTGATTTTGTTGATAATCTGATAGTTGTAATTATTCATGTTAAGTCCCTTTTTCCGGTAAAGGGGAAGTCTCATTTGCCACCATCCTTGCTTGAAAGTTTGTGGAATGAAGATTTTGTTGACTGCTATTATAAACTTTGATTATCGCTTGGTTTGCAAACTCTTGAAATTGCTAATAAAGCAATAAACATATAAATGGAAGGAGATTAAGTTTACGAAATAAATTTTCACCGATATGTAAACATAAAGGTTTCAAATTTGGTTTGCAAAGTTGAAGTTTTACCAGTGGTTAACTTTGGCAATTGTCATTTTTTTCTTACAAAGCATCTCGAGTAAAAGGGGTGGTTCATGGAAAGTCAAGATACCTAATCAAGTGGTTGGTTTAATGAGATGTGAAGGTATTTATTATGAGAGGGTATTTAATTTAATCCCACCCAATTCATTTATCTTATAAAGTAATCATTTCTTAATGTATGAATCATTTGTTGTTTGGAGTGTGATTTGGAGCCCAGTTACAATCAATTTAGCTTCTTCCTCCCCATAGGCATCATAGTCAAGGTAAGTGCACTGCCTTTTTCTCTTTTCAATTGAAATATAGTGCTAGCATTGGTGGGAGGGTTGTACATTTCAAATTTTACATCTTTCATGACTTGTGAAACCTCACTTCTCCCAACCATTAATCATAACCCTCTCTCATCAAACCTAAACCCCCTAATCCTAGTCATTGTCAATAGCTTAATAGATTGGTTTCTTAGATTTTTAAAAATGAAGTATAAATATCAAGAGATTGATATCTCCTTTATAATAGAGAACAAACTATCAAGGGTTAAGGACACTGATTTGGGTCACATTTACCTTAAAGAATTCTGGATCAAGATGAACGCTGACCTAAGGACACCCATTACCCAGAAAATCTTAGACAACGGGATGGCACATGCAGGTGGTTTCCCTCTAGCTGTTTAGTGCATAGACTTAATTATGGCTTGTATTCATAACTACCATGATGAATCTCATGAGATTAGGAAAACTAGTGGTAAAACAATTCTATGTATAAATGTAGATAAAATCAATGATAGATTGGGATTTCTAGTAAGGGATTAATACATTGATATTTTATAGAAAATAGGTTGGAGTTACTTCATTGATGGAAAAAAGATGTGTAAGGATGTCATTTCTACTACTTGGCTCAAGAAAGAGAACAAAGGTGAATCACAGTTACCCAAAAACATAGTCACAACCTTGTTCAATGATGATATTTCAGACATCATCACAATATTACATAGAGTGGTTGGAAGTGAAGATTCTAATGAATTTGTTCAGTGAATGTGCCAGTTTATACTTGTCATTTGTATAGGAAAACAATACATAGATTGGTCCCAAATCATCAATGACCATTTGCATGATCAATTAGTAAACTTTCAAAAGAGGGGCAATAAGTTTAGTATGTGTTCCTACTTGATCTATCTACTAGCTACCACTCAATAGGTTTGGCCAGGGTTAAACATTGCCAACAAACCTAGGTGTATGATTATTTTCCTTAGTTACAACTAGATCATGGCAACAAGGATTATAGGAGAGTCAATGGTTCTTTCCTTATGCTGATGGTAAGAAGAATCTATGACAACCCTAAGGTTAGAATTTCAATAGAGGTAGCAAATGGGGTAATGCAATTCAGGGGTTACTTTATTCAGTTTGACAAATTCACATACCTTAGAATAGATGGATTTGAATTTCCTCCTTTGAAGCTACCTAGGTGTGCTTCTCACTATCTTGTATTCCTGGAGGTATGCAGATAGGTATCTCTTGCAAGAAAGAGATATCATGATTCTAATAAAAGGGGATACCCTTTCCCTTTGAGATTGACTCATTATACTTGCACCAAATCAGAAAATGCTAAGAATGTGGATAGAGTTCTTGCTAAATTACATTTCACATCATACAACTCCAGAAGTTTCTTTTATAATAAGGACTTTGTGAAGAAAAAGCTTTATTTCCCTATGCTAAGAGAACATTGGCATCACTTGGATGATTTTTGGGCTGACTACATAGATGAGTATGAAGTAAGGAGAAGAGATTGTTCAAGGTTGACCCTAGACCAAATGAGGATCTACAAGCTTGGTTGGACTCTCCCTAACTTGGTGGATGATTATGATGATTTGATTGACCCTACTTTTTCTATTGAAAATACTAAACCCCTGACTGAGATAGACTAGACTATAAATGGAGTTAAAGATGTTAATGCTAGATCTTATTTTGTGATGAATAGAAGTCAATAGTGGTTAAGATCTAAAGTGAGTGGTCATGGTGTAGGTTCTCATTCCTGGAAAGAGCAGATGATGGGGGAGCAATAGGTTTTTGATGCACTTCTAGCCCAAATACACCTATAAATACCCACAACACAAGCTCATAGTCTCTAGTTAGGGGTGGGAGTGATGATGAGGAGGATCCCAGGAAGAATGAAGAGTTGAAAGGATAGTGTGAAGGGGACAATGAACCTCCTAGGAGAAAATTGAAGACTAAGAGGTGTTTGAATCCCCATGCCAATAGGTTGTCAGAACAGGAACAGTTATTATAGAAAGAAGAGGATAACGAGACAACACCCTCTCCAACTCAAGATACAACTCCTCCACCCTTTCCACAAACTCCTCCTATATTTCAATATGGAGTGTCCCTAACTCCCCCAACCTCTCAACAACAACAAAGAGTAGATGGTACTCCCAGAATAGACAATATACCTCATTTTACTATAGATGACTATTTAGTTCTAGCAAGTCCTTCCTAGTTGAGAACATAGGTTAGAAATAAAAGGAGATATTCTTAGATTATAGATACAAAGTTTGATGAAGTTGTAAGGATTCCAAAGCTAGAGTCAACCCCCAAGAAAGCTAAAAGAATGTCAAGGATCATGATTGACACCATCACCAAACATCAATATGTAGAAATTGTTAAAACAATGGTAGAAAAAGAAGAAAGGGATGTTTCTATTGATGATTTTAATTTTAGTAAGTGGACTTGGGACATCCATCTATTCAAGGAGATATACACAATGCTAAGAGATCTGTGGAGGTTTTGGCTAGTAGGTTGGAGAAGAAGGAAAGGGAAAATGAAATTTTGGAGGAATAGGTAAATATCTTAACCATCTAAATCAGGTCCATTGTGGATAGTACATCCCAACCTTCAGATGCTACCATAGACACCCCTACAAAGACCCCTCCTAAGGGTGTGAGTACAGAGGTAATAGATCAGATTAATAGGAACAAATTTATAGGTAAAGCAGTAAAAGAATGGGTGGAAAAGTTTGCTATGGATGGATTAATTCTAATTCATGAAACCCTTCTTTTATGTACTAAATGTCCAACAAGCAAACTGTGATTTTATCTTATTGGAAGATTATTAAGAAGAGAAGAGACTATGTTGAATGTGGCAAAGAATGGATTAATAGGAATGCTGAAAATTATTTCCAGTGTCTTGGTCTCAAAATAGATCATAAGAAAGGTAGATGAAAATGAATTTATCAAATGGTTTAACTTAGTTGATTAGAAACTAATCATAGTAAAACAATGCTTAACTAATTTCAAGAATGTAGCCAAAAACAATAAATCTCACTTGCTGGATCTCAGGAGCTCATGCCTTTCTTTGGGGGTTGATGTTTTTGATGAAACTGAGACCAACCTATTAGATGTTATTATTGTCAAATAGGCTTTCAAAGATCTATTGGTTGAAGAATTTAACGCTAAAGAAGATTCATATGGTAATCCCATGGAGAAATTAAATAATATGGTTGCCTATCTCTTTAAATTCAAGAAGGATATAATAGAAATGCACAAGAAATATGAAGAGGCCAACAACATCTTACAAATGTGGAGGACAAGGCTAATGATCACCAATATCCCTAATGCTAAGGGAATTATCAAAATTCTAAATAAGTTTAATGTCTTCAAAGCCAAATTAGATACTTTCTAGAGATCCATGGATCAAATATAGAAAGATGGTACTGGTGAATAGGTAGTTCAGGAGGAGCATATGGGATATGATGTAGGGGAAGGCAAGGACAAAGAAGTGTCTTCATTAAGTTTCTTTAAGCTATCATACTTTCTTAAGACTTATGTTATTATTGAGACTATATCTCTTTATTATTCTAGAAACTTTGTTGTTTTTAATCATTAGTTGTGAAAGACAGTTATACGGGAAGAAGTTAGTTCCCACTTTTTACTATAAAATGAATGAATAAAAGAGAGTTTGGATCTTTTGATGAAATTACTTTCATGACTAGATCATTGGATTCTTTGTTTTAAATCTTTGAAGGAAAGGATGATATTTCAATATAGTTTTGTGTAATATTTCTTTGGAGAATGGAGTATTAGGCTCCACCTCTTGGTCATTAATATAGGAGAAATTTGGTCATTAGGTCAATCATCTCTGTGTATTGTTATTTATTCTTCTTATGTTGAATGAGTGGCATTTTGGGTATAGAAAGTTATATCCTTTGTGTGTGGAATATTGATAACTTACCTCTATTTTATTTACATTGCCATTTGGTGTGTCTTCACCCTTATGTTTGAATTTGATGCAAAGGTGCGAACTTAGTAATTTATTATTCATTTATCAGATTTTCTCCATTCTTATGTTTGGATATATTTTGGTGATTTTACAGTCATAGGTTGCATTTAGTTTGCATGCAATGCATTGGACATTTCGGTTTTTATTTCATTTTCAAATCAGAAAAAACTTCCTTTCCTATTTTGGGGTTAAAAGCTTACAAAAAAATTAAAAACCCTCTCATACAAAGGAAGCTGTACCTTTAAAAAATTTAGAGGATAGTTGATGAAATTGTCCAACTGTTAGTACAATTTGTTACTACAAATTAGGCAAGTCATACATTAAACAAGTGGTGACAAATCTGTTCACTAATAGATTTTTGGTGAATCTACTTTGGAAAATGAGAAATAAGATCTTTTGCCATTAAAAGTTATCTATTTTCCACCATATATGTATTTTCTGAGTCCAATATTATAATATTATTGTTAGAACCATTTTCAAGAATACTCAGGAATAAAGGTAATGAGAATCAAAAGGGAAATTTAGAAGTTCTCAATTTGCAATAGGTACGGGAGGCTACTCTTTCTTGCATTCTAAATACCTTACTATCTTAATAGGAGAAAATATAATATCTATGGTTTTATAGATGAGATTTGGCCCAGTTCTCCAACCTAACATTAACTAGCTTAAAGTAGACAAGAACATATTATCATTGATTTACATAATTTAGCCTGGGCAAATAGGAGGAATAATTAGTAATACCACTGGGTTAACTAGGTTTTAGACAAAGAAGAGGATATTAGTCAAGATCTAAGAAGACAACCCAGAGAATTTAGGGTAGTTCAAGACAACCTCATTGTTATCAATATTTTTCTAGTGCCATGGAATTGACCCTTTCAGATACACATTGTCCTTGATAATAGATAGACCAACCAATGAAATAACATACAGAGTAATTAGAGATGATTGCCATGGTGGCAACCAAAAGATACACAAGGAGTGATCAAAGAAGAGGAGTCATTGATTCAGAATTTGAGGCCTTATAGAAGGTTAGTTTTGCTTTTGAGTTCCCTTCTACCAGAAAATTATCAAGGACAACTAGTAGGGCACCTTCCCCTACCAGAGGTGCAAATAGTTCACCTGTATGTCAGGCCTTAGTCTTGCATGGTACAGTCCTCTAATTTTAAACCTCCAAAACACTATGGGACACAGATAGGTAGCACAGGCAGTAGTACCAAATCATAGGTACTGGCCCTTATAGCTCCATTGGTGTCTTGTATCAAATCATAGGTATTGGCCACTTGTGTTATTTATAATTCTAAGGTTTCTATTTGATCTTTTAGATTCTTAGTAGTAGTAGGCCATTGTAAACAAAATTGGTAGAGAACCTTGACCTCCTCCATGCCTTGTTGGATATTCTTTATTTGTGCTTCTAGTTTATTGTTTGCCTTAGAAAATAGGTTAGAAGCATTCGCAAGTCTTTTCTAATTCATATTTTCTATTATCTTCTCTTCTGCCTTATTCTCCAAGTATGTTGAATGGGCCTTAAAGCAATGCATTAACTGTTTAAGTTTTTATGTGGGCGGTAGAGTTGTGTCCCTCTATGCCTCTGACATCTCCTTCTATATAATATCTACAACTTCCATCAGTATCTCACTTCCCTCTATGTGTTGCTATAAAATTTCTTCCCTCATAGTAGAGTGGAAGATGTCCCCAAATTGTAACTTTTGTAGGGGTGAGATACCAAATAGGATTATCTATCCTCCTACTACTAGTAGTTGTAATAGCTAGGGAGTCACCACCATAATTTGTATTTGCTTTTGTTTTGCCAAGAAATCCTTGATAGACTGAATGGGTGAGGCAGAAGATGATGCCTCTTGGGAATCCAATCTTGTATCCAGAGCCTCTTCTTAATCTTGTTCATCCTCCTGCCCAGTGTTTATGTTATATAGAGGAGAATTGGTTTGTTCTGTGTTATGTGGAGGTGTAGCATTCTTCTTTGCATCCTTCATTGTTTCATAAATTCTCTTTGATATTTTCTTAGTCCCTGCTTGTATTTTGTGTCTATCTTCTTGTTCTAAGTTCATAAGGGTGTCTACACTTCATTTTTCTCTGAGCTTGGTGGCTATAACTGTGCTATCTTTTCCTTCTCCTCCATAGAGATAGAAGTGCCTACTCTATCAATTTCTTGTTGCCTAAGGTCTTCATCTAATTTCAAGGCTTTTTCTCTTCTTTGACTTAGTGACTCTCCAAGGTCATCTGGTAGTAACCCTAGTATCTCATCCATTGTCTTATAGCTTTGAATCATAAACTTGATTATAGCCCTTTCAATAATTTTCTTATTATCCTCTGACATCTCAATGTAGAGTTCATTTGTCTCCTTTAGTAAGCCATGACATTCAATTCCATTCAAAGTTTCTTCTAAGTTCAATGGAGTTTTTTGTGTGATCAATTTTTTTTTCCTTCTTTCTAGATAGTTTTAATACTTATCCTTCTTCTACTTCTATCTCCTCCATAGTGGTTTTCATTCTTCTTTCTTTTAGCCTATACTATTTTCCTAGGCCCCTTCTTCCTTTTAGTACTCATTTGGACTAATGTCTCTGATGTAGTTCTCCTACTACTAGACACTATCTATGAGGATGCAGTAGGTTATTACACTATTTGTGCATTGGCTACCATAGATGCACTTCTTCTTGATCTTTTGGGTGTCTGTGAAGCACTGGGCTCTTGCAGAGTAGAGGGTCTATCTTGTGGAGGTTCCATAGTGGTTTTGGAGGCTGATGCCATGGATGTGCCCTCTAGAGTTAGAATTTCCCATAATTTATGCAACTTATCTTTTTGCTTCTCCACATGTTCCTCTACATTTTTCTTATGTACTTGTCCATCACTTCCCTACATGTTCCAATTCTTTCAATTGTAGTATTTTTAGGCGTACTTAGTAGATTCTTGGCATGTACCTTTATCTCTTCCTTAAAAACTTCATATGGTAGCCTTGATAACTAAAAAGTTCTAGGCTCTACTACATCCATATATGTGTAATCTTTATCTACTAAAAAAACTAATGTGATTTATATATTATTTGAAAGACTCATATGATAATCTTTCTCTATTTTGCATGTCTAATTTTAGGGTTTTGATAGAACCAAGGTACATAGTGTTGAACGCCCTTGTGTCACTAAAACTTCTAATATGTTGTTTTACTTGTGCGGAAAAAGGATATGTGTGTTGTTGCCAAATTTTTCCTTTGAAACCTAGTAATTTATTAAGAAAATAGAATACAATGTATATATTAAGAGTACCATACTAGAAATTATAGTTTGACTCCTTTGTTCTCTTTAGGTTGTCTATCAATTGCTCCCTCATCACTTCATAGAGGTCAAAATCCTTCCCCTCTTTCACAATCTGGTATGAGGTATGTATAGAGTTAGTGGTAGCTGAACCTTCTCTGTTAGAAAAGTATATTTTATAAGCTATTCCCATTGTAGCATACTAGACCCCCGGATCTATGATATCCTTTATGCTAAGGCTCTAGCCATCAAGTTTTACTCCCATTAGCTTAGTCACCTTGTCATTTTTGATTGCCTTCATTATCGGCATTGGCCTCATCGAGCTAAGTTCGGTCACTACTCTAATAGATTCTTATGTTATGTGGTAGGGTTTATTCAAATAGTTGTACTCATCATGAATTTGGAAATATGTATCTAATTATGTTATTTACTTAAGGACAATATGTATAGATTTTTCTGGGTTCCATAAAGAGAATGCATGTACGAAGTGATCTTGTACTTCTTCCCAATCCTTTGTCTCCTTCCTTCTCTCTTGGTTAATATACCAAGTTTTGATAATAGGTGTTAATGCCCAAAAGAACAAATGGGTGTATAACTCCTTGTTGTGTTCTTTCCTATTTTCTTAAGTTGTTATGAAAGTGGCTAAGTGATCTTGCAGTAGATTTTGGCCTTGATACTTAGATATTTCTTTGTATTCTCCATGTTCTAGTAAGTATCTTACTTTAATAAGAAGTGTAAAATTATGCTAATTTGAAACTAAATCTCTATGTGTTTCCCACCAATTTTTTGCATTACATACTAATGTATGTTGTATTGCTTGTATTATGTATTGTTCTTCTATAAATATTATCTCCATCTCCTCCAAGTATTGTTGTAGGCCTTTAAACCTTAAGAACTTTGGTAACTTGATATGAGAGATTCCTTTTATAGTATGATGAGATTTTCTAGATTCTGCTTCATTTTGGTCCATTCTACTAGCGCTTACCATTTGTCTGATGTAGAGGATTGTAATATGTTTCCTTTACTAGATTGAATCATGCATATCCTCCTAATCCCTATCATTCTCTAGGTTTTAAGATTTGGTTCATTTTTAATCCATGCTTCCAGGACTTCTTCACTATTAGTGCTGGTATTTTCATTGTCTACCCCTATTTCTCTTGTTGAGTTTGGTTCTCCTTCTATTTCATTTATTTCCAACCTCAAGATTGTGTAGATTTTCTTATGGGAATCATCATTTTCTTCCACATTGGTGGATTCTTCACTATAGGCCACATCCATTGGTAGCCCTAGTGATATGAATATACTTCTATTACTATCTACAAAAGATAGTTCTTCCTTTCAAGAGTTGACTATGCTATTGGCATCAACAAACCATCTTAGTCCAAGTAGTGCATTCAAGGACTCTCCTTGATCTTTCATAGCAACAACCATAAAATCTACTATTTGTTTAATTCCCATTAGGTTCAAATCTACTTGTTTCCATGTTTCAATGGCTGACATGCTAGAACCATCTGCCAAAATAATATTGTGTGGTGTTTGATTTAATCTAGGTTTCCATAGTTTTTACCAAAGCTTTTTAGTAACCATGTTTACGTCTACCCCCAAGACTATCATGACGTTATTAACCTTTTTATGATTAATATGGCCATATACTAGCAGTGGTTTTGTTTTCCAATTTCTTTCATTTATATCCAATTGTCTCGCTTGGTTTTGCAGTATCTTCTCCTTATTCCAATATTTAGCAAATTGTTTGAATTTCTCCATTAGATTATGTTGTTGTGTTAGAGATGTAAACTGTTTTAGTGTTGCAACTTATTCTTCTATGAAGAATTGATTGACTTGTTTTTTCTTTTCTTGTTCTTCTGTTATTATTTATTTAGTCTTTTGTATTATCTCATAATGTTTTTTTTTATCAGGGAAGAATATATCTTCCTTGAACTTTCTTCTTTCTGATTTAGTAGTTTCATATCTTTTTCTTCTGGTGTTTGTGCCTTGTCTTGTCACTGCTACTGCTTTCTCTTTTTCTTTGTCATTTTTAGTTTTTCTCTCCTTTATTTTGTTTTCTTCATTAGATGATGATAGATCGATATTTCCATGCTTATCTCTTTGATAGGTCCTTAGGACTTTACCTTCTTCCTTAGGGACTCTTCTGATCACTCTTGCTCCTTTCCTTGTTTAGGTGCATTCTGAATGTACTATTGTGCCTTGTCACATGTAAAAAATTCATGTTCTGTATTGTTGCAAAATGAGCATTTCCTTCTTTTACCCCAACACTCATTAGCAAAATGGCTTGGTTTACCATATTTGTAACAAGTTCTCTCATCTCTTCTTCTTCTACCTCTATCTCAACCTCAACCTCCTTTGTACCCTCCAAATTGTCCTCTATCCTCATTACTATAGTTATTTTCATATGGAGCATTTTGATTTGCATTCTGGATAGTATTCATGTTCTTTTGGTTTTTCCATGAAGGTTCTTTATAACCTTGGTCCTGAAGATATAATGGTCTTTTTTCTAGGCCTTTAACATATGCCATGGTATTATTGTGTGTTTTGTTTCTAGGATTTGAGTTATACCATAAGTCACTTTCATCTTCATTTTCACTCACCCTAAACATTTGTGATGGACAATCTGGTGATTCATGATCGTCCCATTCTTCACATAAGCCACAATAGATTGTGTTGTTCTTTGTAGGGAGTGCCTTTATGTCCACCTTCATTGTAGCAGCCTACCTTTTCCCTTTTAGCTTTGGACATTCATTCCATATGTTTCCTTTCTTTGTATAGTAGGAACATCATTTGGTGTTTTATCTTCTTGTTTAGCCATAATTTCATGTTTGAGTTTCAATCACTCTAGTTCTGATCTTAGTCTTTCTAACTCCATATTTTCTTTATTTTTGTCCTAGTTACTCTAGGTCTGTGCATCAATCTAACATGCAAGTGTGACTAATTCTACATATGTTTTAAATATTCTTCCATCTAAAGTTACTCTTACATTAGGGCTTATTCTAGAAGTAAACGATTCAATCTTATGTTATACAGTCAAGGGTTCTTCTAGTTTGCGGATTGTGTCCTTAAACCTTTTATCAAATTCCTTAATGGTTTCTCCTTCCTCTTGTATCAGTTCCTTCATCTTACTCACCCCTTCTATCAGTATTTCTAGAGTTTCAAAGTTCTCCAAGAACTCCTTCTTCACTTCATCCTAATATTTATCATGGCTAGGGCATGTCTTTCTATACCATTTTAATGTTTCATTCTGCAAAGTTCTAATGAAGTCAAACACCATATTGTCATCTTTAGTTATCTCATTCCGGTTCCAGATTGATTCCAATACAAAAATATGCTATGCATCTTTAGTTGTGTCCTTTTCAAATATCGGTAACTTGATAATAGCATCCATCTTTTCTTTCTTTTTCTTTTCTGGACCTACTGGTGTTCTGTGGTAGTTTTCTTAGTTTTTCTTTTCCTTAAACTTTAGCCTTTATTTTAGGGTTTTATGTTCTCGCCCTTTATCTCTTGGCAAATGACTATCAAAGTATTCTTCTCCCAAAATCTCATCAAAATATTTGTTAATTTATTATTCTCTTTTTGTTGCAATTCACTTTGATCTTTTATAAAATTCTCCTTGATTAATAGGGCACCCAGGATGACTCTTGGTCAAAGGGGCATGTCTCTTCAAACTACCTTTTCATTCTGGGGGATCTTCTTTTGTTTCTAAATGACACATTGTTCTCATTAGGTGACTTTTCAATATTTTTTCTTATATTACCAGAACTCATCTCTCTAAATACCACATTTTCATGAATCTTCATTATACTCTGATTAACTAGGTTGTCTGGGTAATCCACATCCAAATTTAAGGGCTAAAGGTTTGGTATAGGATTTAGTAATTCTTGTCATTGTTTGTCAACACTAATTTGAACATTAGCCCAATTAGGTTGATATTCTAGAGTTTTGTAAATCTATGGTAGGGATAGGATTTGGTTAAGCTCTTCCCTCCATGCACTTCTCAACTTCTCATAAGCATCTATTCTTCCTCCTATACTCTTTAAAAGTTTTGTTTCCCTGTCAATATGTATTGTAATAGGCTCAGTATTTTTTACAATCTCTTTGTATCAATATAGTGGTAGCATCTATGGCTTCTTCATTCATTCTTTCCTTTCCTTTTATGTTTTCCTCTTTGGTAGCACCCACATTGGTGCACTCATTCAACTTACTTATTTTCCACAATTTCTCCATCCTAGCTTCTAATTGTTTCTCCTGCCTTCTCCATTCTTCTGTTTCTCATCTTTGCTAGGTTTGTTTCTATCTTGCTTCTCTACTTATCTACATTTTAGTAAATATAATTTTTCTATTTTCCCTTAATCTTTTCTTATCTCCTTTTTCCATGGGTGTTTTTGATTTGGAATAATATTAATCCTTAAGTATCCCATGGTTGGCTTATTTTGAAGAGTTACATCTTTCCAAGGATCTTTTCTGATCCTCCCCCTACTCCATTCACCATCCCCTTAAGTGCATGCTCTGCTCTCACAAGGGTAGGAACTTAAGAGAACTAAGATCTCTCACATGACATAAAAAGTTCTTCAATGAAGTTTTCTTACTTGTGCTACTCCACATTTCCCCTTTCACTGTTTATTCTCTATTTCTTCACTGCCCTTTTCTAGGGTCTCGACAATGGAACCAAATGTTGGCAAGAAATGGGGAGGAACCAATCTAGAGATCTGGTCCTTAGTCAAGTCTATAAGTCTAATTTATACCCCAGTCAGGAAATGAGAGAAATACAAATAAACATTAAGGAAATCTAATATGTGGTACACAATAAGTAAAGCATAATATCATAACACATATACAATGGTATGTCAATCCTTATATCTCCATTATATTCCATTATAATCAATAGGTATATACATATTCATACCAAAAGTTGCGAGTCTCTTCCTTATAAACTATTACTCTCTTACACACACTTATTCACTCTTTCTTTACACTGCTTTGCATATATCTCGTATATATCTATCTAGAGGTGTGTCCTTTCCAAAAATACCCCTTTAGGTGTTACTTCTATCCTCTGCATGGCCTTTGTGGAACTCTATGGTAGGTTCTATCTACTATCGTATTCTTTACCTCATGGGTGTTGAAAAATGACTCCTAAATCCAAAGGAGATCATAAGGTGTCCACGAATGAACACATCCATGCCTTCTTCATAGCATGTTCAGTCCTATGAATTCAACATGAAGATGTTTTAGTTAGACTATTTGTTGAGTCTTTGATAGATGTTGTTGCTGATTGGTTTTATCACATACCTTCAACATCCATTGATTCTTGGGCTTCCATGGTCCAAAAATTTGAAGATAGGTTCAAAATTCCAGAGGACATGAGCATTCCCTAATTGCAGAATTAACTCATAAGAAATGGACATAAAATAACTAATAAGGGAGTTTGTTGCTAGATTTAATGAGCTAGTGAACCACATTCCAATAGCTAAGAGGCCATATGATGAATTGAATAAAGGATTCTTTATTAATGTACAACCTCCCAATGTTAGCTACCAGCTAAAAAGAGATGGGGTGGCTACTTTGACAAATGCCAAAGCCTCTACTATAGGGATTGAAGATGATTTATTGTCAGCAGGGAAGTGGAAGAGAGAGTTACATAACAAAAAAGGCCCTACCACCACCTCCATAGATCCTATGCTTCAGAAGGTCACCAATGAAATAGTTTCTCTCAAAAGGTAGTTGCCTAAATTTCATCAACTACAACAACCCTTCTACCAGGAAATACCAAGGAAATGGTATATCCCCCCAAATAATCATAAAGGTAAAACACTGGAATTACCTCAGCAGTCTAGTGTTTAGCCATACAAGGGCCTTCTATGAATAGTAAAGGGAATGTGATGTGCAATTTTCACCTAACTTTTGATCATGATGGTGCCTCCTACCCTAAAGTGAATAGATTCATGCATATGGATGCAATGCAAGAGGTCACCATGGAGGATAGTTCTAAAGATGAGGGACCTATGCCCTCTGGTGACTCTACCCTATTTTTTTGGAGGATGAATCTAATTTAGAGAGGGAGAAGATATTTTCACAGAGTTAGATAGACAAGCTTTCTCAGTTCATACAAGGAGCCAAGTTAATTAGTCTCCAAAAGAGAAGCATCAAAATAGAATGCAAGAAAGAGACAAGGGGACTTTCACACCTAAATATAGTTTGTCATGCAATGCAGCTACTGGACAAACTTCTCCAATACATACGAAAGATGTTACTTCACATCTAATAACACCTCATCTTGATAAAGCTCTCAATTCTTTTGATATTGGGGAATTCTATAAAAATACAAAAATTCAAATATCTCAAGCTAAATACTTAAAATTGTATCCAATAGAATTAAAATGTCTTGTAAGTTATGTGAAGTCTAAAAATAGGTCAGCTCATATAAATGCCCATTCTTTAGAGTCTTGTGTTGAAAGCCCAACTTACAATACTTCCCCAATAAAGAATAAAGAGCCTAATCCTTTGGTAGCCCCTAAAAACCCTAATCCCTTCTATGTGTCCCTATATATAGCATAATGTAAACTCAACAATTGTATCATTGATTCTAGTGCCTTTGATAACGTTATGCCTACAAAAGTAGCTAGAGATTTAGGTCTCACCATGACCAAGACCCATGGGAAATGTTTTTCTATGGATTGCAAACAAGTCCCTTTGATAGGTCAAATTAAAGATGCACAGGTAGCCCTAGCTACTTATCTGAACAAGAGAATGAAGTTAACTATACAAATTGTTGATGTGTTAGCTAGTTACGTAATGCTTTTATGTCACAATTTTTGTAGGGATTTGGGGGGTGAGATACAATTATACTGGTCACATGCTTTGATCCTCGTTTGAGAGAAGAAGGTCAGATTCGAACCTAAACCTAAAGAAAAATTCACAGTCTTGAAATTGGATGATCCAAAGACACAAATTTTATATGAAGAAATTGATTTTAGGACTTATATGTTGTCTTCCATACTTGGAAGTGAAACACCTAATTTAGTAGAAGATAGAGTTCCAATTGGATTGTGGGTTTTAGAATTTGATAGCAGTTGTTCAAACTCAAGATCTAGGGTTGGTGTTGTTTTGATTTTGCCTACTAGAGAGAAATTTCCCTTTTCCTACAAATTAGAGTTTGAAAATACTAACAATACCACAGAATATGAAGTCCTATTACTATGGCTTGAAGCATCTAAAGGAATGGGAATCAAGGAGTTAAGGGCAGTGGAAGATGTTGAGCTAATTATAAAACAGGTGAGAAAGGTCTTCATTGTCAAAAATGAGAGATGAAGACATTACAAAACTGGGTATGGGATTATTTGGAATACTTTGATGCCTTCAATATTGAAGTTGTTCCTAGAGAGCATAATTCTAGAGCTGATTCTTTGGTAGTGTCAACCTCTTTATTGCTTCCTCATCTAGACTTCAAAGGAAAAACCTACTAGGTAGAGCTAATTTATCACCCTAGTGTTCCTGATAATTCTTGCCACTAGAAAGTATTTGAAGATGATAAGCAAATAATTAGTTTCCTCAAAATGATTGGAAAATTTATAGATCTTTATTTTTAAGATAGTTCTTCTATTTTTAGGGAGAAATGCCCAAACCCCAGAGAAAAGAAAGAAGATGGAGTTATTCAACTCAAGGGTAATGTAATTCCTAAAGGTCAGTTTCTCTTGAAAAATTATTTGATAGACACAATAGATGTGTTAAGCATAAAATTTAGGGAAGTAGAAGTTGTTCTTCAGAATATGATAAGGTGAATATAGGGATTAAAGAAGATCCAAAGCTAGTCTGCTTAGGAAAGTGTTGTAGAACAGAGGAGAGAAGGAGATTGGTTCAACTCTTGACAAGGTACAGAATGTATTTGCTTGTAGTTATGAAGGTTTAAATTTTTTTAGGGAAGGTAAGCTACAACACTATATTCCATTAAAACTTGGTGTGTCACATGTTAGGTAGAAACATAGACCTAATAACCTAAATGTGGCAGAATATATTTTTTAGGAGATTGATAAGATGTTAAATGCAAATATTATATACCCAATACATCACTCTACATGGATTGCAAATATAGTACCTTTCCGCAAGAAAAATGGAGAGATTAGAATTTGTGTGGACTTCAAGAGTCTAAATCAATCTTCTTTTAAGGACAATTATCCCCTTCCAGTAATGGATCATATACAATAGGAAGTATTAGGGTTGTAAATGATGTCCATGTTGGATGGCTTCTCAGGATACAATCAAATTAGTGTGAAGTAAGAAGAGAAACACAAAACAACATTTACCACCCCTATTGTAACCTTTTCTTATAACCATATGCCTTTTGGTTTTATCAATGTTGGGGCCACCTTTTAGAGAGCAATGGTTATGTCCTTCATTGATCTAAGAAACAAAATTATTGTCATGTATTTAGATGACATTACTGTCTTCTCAAAGAAGAGGGATAACCACTATAGAGATCTGGAGACAATGCTAGAACATTGTAGACAACATGGTATCTCTTTGAATCCAAAGAAATCTATTTTCATAGTTACTGAAGGAAAGATCTTAGGACATATAGTTTCTAAGGATAGAATTAAAATTGATCTAGAAAGAGTAGAAGCCATCTTGAAACTCACTCCTCTTGTGAATGTGAAGGGTGTGAGGTCTTTCTTTGGACAGGTCAGTTTCTTGAGGAGGTTCATGCCTGAATTGTTTGACCTCACAAGGTACATTTTTGATATGCTAAAAGGAAATCAAAATCTCAAGTTGACATAATCAAGTAAACAAGCCTTTTCTAATATTAATTCTACAATTGTCAGTGCTCCCACTCTTGTCCATCCTGAATTTGATAAGGATTTGATCATTTATAGCTATGCTTCAGAGCACACTTTGTCTGCTATATTAGTTCAAAAGGATAAACAAGGGATGGAATCACCTATTTCTTTTATGAGTGTCCCAATTAAGAAGTATGAAATGAATTATTCACAATCTAAGAAGCATGACTACATAGTGGTCAAAGAGGTGAAATAGTTTAGATTGTATACACTACACCATCATACAACTGTGTTTGTTCCTGACTCGGTTGTTAATAACATTTTAACTTAGTAGGATCTGAGCTACAATAAAAGAGAAGCATGGGTAGCTAGAGTACAAGAGTATGATATAGAGATTAAACCAAACAAGCTTGTTAGGGGTAGAGGTTTATGCCAAACCATTACTGAAAATAACGCTGATCCAGAAGTTTACCTTTTGTTTTGTTTGACCTAGGGTAAAGGATGACTAGTTTTCTCAAATTACCTATTACCTAAATTATGGACATTGTCCTTCTCATTTGTTTACAAGAGAGAAAGGGAATATAAAACTTGAGGCATCCAAATATGTATTGTGCAAAAATTCTTTGTACAAGAAGGGTGTTGATGGTTCTTTCCTCAAATGTGTGGATAGAGAGAAACAAGTGAGACTCCTTCGACTCTTTCGTGATGAAGCATGTGGGGTTCATTTCTCTTCTTTTGTGATAGCCCATAAGATTATGAGACATGGATATTACTGGTCAGGTATGTTTATGGATGCCTATAAATAGGTTTCAAAATGTGAAAAATGCATTCAGTTTACTAGTAAACCTCAACTAGCATCTTTACTCTTAAGGTCAGTAATTATAGATGAACCTTTTCAAAAATAAGGATTGGATTTCATTGGACCTATCAATCCTAACTCTAGTGCTGACCATGCTCACATTTTTACTACTACTGATTATTTCACTAAGTGGGTAGAAGCAGCTCCGATTAAGCAGACTTCATCTGAAGTAGTGTGTGATTTCATTAAGCAAAACATCTTGGTCAACTTTATAGTCCATATGAAAACTTTTACTAATAATGCTTCTAAGTTTTCTTCATTTGAGGTATCTTCTTTTTGCTATGATTATAGTATCTCTCTAGCTCATTCCTCTAACTATTACCCACAAGGTAATGGTCAAGTAGAATCAAACAAGAAGAATTTTATATCTATTGTATGAAAACTAGTAGATGACAATCAGAAGAATTGGCATAAGAAGCTCTATGATGCTTTGTGGGTTGATAGGATCACTCCTAAGAGAGCCATGGGTATGTCTCCATTCAAACTAGTTTATGGCATGGACAATACTCTACCTATTCCACTAGAAGTATTAGCTATCAACTTGTAGAAATCCATTGATGATGAGCAATTTGAGAATGCCCTAGATATAAGAATAATGTTTATGAATAAAGTTGAGGAACAAAGAGAAGAGGTGTTTGGTAGGATCTTATAGAATCAGTTATAGGTAAAGAGAAAATTTAATAAGAGGGATAGAAGCAGGGATTGCTCAGTGGGAGATTTAGCATTGCTTTGGGATAGAAGGAGAGAGCCAAATGGTGCTACTGGAAAATTTGACTCTTTATGGAAGGGACCTTTTATTATAACACAAGTGTGTCAAAATAATTCTTTTAATTTATCGTATCCAAATGGTACTCCTATACCTCTTCCATATAATGGCCAGAATTTGAAACAATGCAACATGTAAAATGGGTTGTCGCTCGTATGTATTATAATTGTTTTTGCAGTTCTTTTTATTTGTCAGTTTTGGTGTGACTCTATAGCCCAATGAATAAGGATCTGGCCAGTCAGACACTCTATGTTCTCTCCATCTTGTTTAGTCTTCATCCCTAGTTAGAGCCAGTTGTTGCCCTAATTTTGATTTTGGTCCTTATACAACTCAAACTTGGTCCATGTTGATTTTATTCCCATGCCTTGGTGTTATGTCCCTAGTTTGTAAGTCCTTTTCCCCTTAATCAACAAAATCATCATTTTTCAAACCTTAAGTTTTAGAGTATTCCTTTTCAACTTTCTCTTATTATCAACATTTTTGTGTCTTCCCAAACTTGGTCTTTCTTTCTTCCTTATTGGAGAAATCTCCCATCAATGAACCTTGTTGGGAAATTCTCAAGTTCACGAACTTTATCAGAAAATTTTCAAATTTACAAACCCTCTATTTTTCTAATAATCTTTCTTTGGGTATTGTCTTATCCTTTTTTTTCAACTAAGTCTCCTTTATCAAGTTTCGCTCCTTTTCACAAACTTAACTTATATTATCATTATCCTCCCTTGTTTCTTGAGTTTGTGGTTTTGCTGATAACCTAAAAGTTATGATTGTTCGTGTTAAGTTGCTTTTGCCGATAAAGGGGAAGTCTTGTTTGTTGTCACCCTTACTTGAAAGTTCATGGAAGGAAGATTTCACTGACTATTATTACAAACTTTGAGCTCTTACAAATTGTATCAGAGAATTCACAAACTCTTCAAATTTATGATAAAGTGATAAACATATAACCAGAATGAGATTTAGTTCACAAATTTAACATTTCTCCAATATGTAAACAAAAAGGCTTGAGATTTGGTTTGTGAAGTTGAAAGTTTACCAGTGGTTAAGTTCGGTGATTGTCATTTTTGCCGACAAAGCGTCTTGAGTAAAAGGGGTGGTTTGTAGAAAGTTAAGATACCTGATAAAGTGGTTTGGTTTATGTTGATGTTTAAAATTGCAGAAGTTCTATCACCAACATGGGAAACTTAAAGAATATGGGATTGATCCTTGAAGTAACCTCCAAATTTTAAAGAAGCTGGCTCTTCTTTTTTATCTAGTTTTTGGGAAGCGAAGAAAAAACAAGATTACAGATACAATATAAAATAACTCCTAAGTTGATGCACCAAATTTAAATTTTGATTCTATAACAAGAACAATGATTAAATCTTTGTCATTTCTACTATATGAAAGAGCAATGAGCATGATTAATATAAACAGGTTATGAAACAAATTTAAACTCAAAGGCTAAACTTAGAGAATTTAGAATAAAAACATAGAAAACATCACCAAATGATAGAATAGATGCTTCTTTCATTAATAGATTCCACATAATACATAAGGTACATAATATGCATAGATCTATGATGCTTTTCTTTTGGAACAACTGTAGATGCAAAATAATATATTCCAGTCACACCACAAAATCACTTCTCACATATATCACTTTAATTTTTTAGAATATTCCTCCTCTTTATCAGCTACAAAATTCTCCTATTTATAGCACAAAATGGAGCTTGAGACACTGATGGCCATTAAGATTCCCAACTACCTACAAAACTAAACTAAAGTTGATCACACACAGGAAATCTTTTAGAATCTAAAACTTATCTTTGACCCTATCTTTTACAACTATTACAATGAGTTTGATATTTTGGACCCTTCCACCTCTTTCTCACATTATTATTGGTTAAGCCTTGTGGCAAATATGGATCAATAACTACAAGTACTGTTGGGACAGATGGCTTCTTTTGTAGGCTTTTAAATGGTTCAAAAAGTTGCTACGTGGTGCCCTTGTGCTTATTGAGCTTAGTCCCTTTCATAACTCTCCTCAAATGTGTGCCATGGTGACATGTGGCACCTTCAACTTGTTCCTTTACCTGATTTTAACATAAGCAACGGTCAAGACATCCGGCAGCACCCGCTAGCTTCAAAACTAGGACATGCAGTAGGTTGGTGCTTCTTTTTAGGGTCTCCTTTATTTCTTTCCTCCAAACGCCCGCCAGAGAAAGTTGACACCATCTTCTTCCCTTATAAAACCACCCCTAATATGTTGGGCCCACCACATTTACTTTGGCTCTTAATAAAAACTACAAAGAGGAGTGACACACGGCAGGCTCCGCTTTATTTGCAACAAGGACACGTGGCATATTGGTGCACCTTCTAGCTTCTTCTATCAAAAGTTTCCTCTGAATCCCCATTGTTGTGACACATGGCACACTCAGCATAGCTTAGAAACTTTACGAAACAAAAATAGAAAAGAACACAAAACAAATACGTGGCATCTTCTATGACTCCTGAAGCCTTAGACTTAAATAGAGACATTTGGTGCTTTCCGCCGCTACTAAACAATGTGCCAATTATTTTCAACCACTACACCATGTGGCACATCCATGTATCTTTTAAGAACCTTCATCCCTTTCCTTTCTTCAAAATGTTATCCTATTGACACTTGGCATGTTCTGTGTGGGCTATTACTTGCAACACACAACATATTACTAGGCCGATAGTATATAGGTATTTTTCCATTGTAAATTGATGCTACAAAATGTAGAGTTTTAACTCTATAGTTCTTGGTGACTCACATTGGGACTCTGTGCCTACATAGAAGAACCCAAAAAGTATACAAATAGATCAAAATTTCAAAATTACACTTCCATAGCTAGGAAAATCACAACTTCTGTAAGGTAGCTTGATAACTAGACCACTCTAAGTTTGACAAGCCATGCCTCTTTTGTAAAGCCTGGAAAGCAAGGTCAAAATTGATGATGTCCTTATGAGAGAAGGACTGGAGGATTTGCACCACTGAATGCAACTGGAATTCAAGCTAGGCCATAGGAATGAGAATTGACTCCATCTCCTACACATTTGATGAGTCATTTAGACTTTGAAAAATGGTCTGATCATTTTGCTTCAACAATAGGAGGGCCTTGATCTGGTTAGTCATTAAGATAGTGTTATCATTTGGGAAAAGAGATGGGACTCCCATCTGCACTAGCTTCTTAATGTACCCTTTTATGACTTTGACTCCTTCCTTCAAAATATCCAAAAATGTCTTGCATCTGGTAGCAACTTCATTACATCTAAGAACTTCATTCACCTTTTCAGCTGCAATCATTAGGTCACTCACCCATGCTACTAGCAAAGCTTCCTCAGTTGCATCATAGAATTTTTTTAACAAAAGGTGAGAGTCTAAGACTCTTAAAGAAATAGTGGATAAAGTGGCCTCAACTAAAGAGTATTCCATTTCACACAACTGTTGAGCCTTGAGAAGGAAACTAAGGGAAAACTTAAGCTATAAGACCTCCTTGGAGATCCTTTACCATGTAGACACATATATCTCTTCGACCATCTCTAGCACTCTAGCATTTTGAGGCCTATGACTTAGCTCAATGGTCAATTGCAAAGTCTTTTCTTGCTCAACAATGAATTGAGCTTGAAAGGCACTATTTTGATTCTACTCTTTCAGTAGACTCTGGTGCAGCTAAGACACCTCTTGTATCTTATTTTAGTATTTCATCTTAGCAAGGGCCTTTTCTAGCTTTAATGTCTTTGTGATGGCCTGGGCCTATGTTAGTTTAGTTTGAAGGTTTGCATTTTGAGTTTTTGTCACCTCGTATACCTCTAAAGACACAATAGACTGCAGATCTTTATTCAGAGTGTCAATTTCTTTGTCCTTGGCCTTTATCTCTACAGGAAGACTATCAATTGTGGCTTTAGTCTTTACCAAGTATACTTTTACTTTTTTCAGCTTCCTTGTCACCTTTAGATAATCAATTGTAACTATGACAAAAGTCTCCTTCATCAACTCAACTTTATCCTGAGGCCTAAAGTGAGTCAAGTCCATAGCCACTACATTCATAGTATAATCCTCTGGTTTCATCTGCTCAAGTGTCTTGACTATATTGGGAGTCATATGAGTGATAATCAAGGACTATTGGAGAGGATCAAAAAGAGATTTCACATGGGGGGTAGCAAGGCTTTTGCTTTCTTTCATTCTTTTCTTCTCCCTTCTAGCTTCCCTTATCTTTCTAGCAGTGTCTACTTGAGTTTGAAAAGTGAGCGGGGAGGTAATAAGTCCACCAGGAAATGAATGACCTAGTGGTAAGCCATAGGGAATAGTTGTAACCTGTTGGCTGGTGTCAATTTGAGGCATAGCCCTTCTAGGCAAAGATGGAGAAAATAAGGGTAATGTAATGGCCTAAGATTGGTTTAAGGCTGAGGAATTGGTAATAGGTGCAAATGATTGTAAAGGCGCAACAGAGGTGTGTTAGCAAGAGACACTACTTCACATGATAGGTACTGTCATTAATGGAAACTAAGACTATTCCACCCATCTGCATAACACAATTTGTTCATATCGGATATCAGAATAAAAATTTATCTAAGTCTGGGAAGTCAGAAATAGAGAAGTCGACAGGGTCCAATATCTTGGTCCAGATCTCTCTAGTGGTAAATTAGAGTTTGTTGTAGATATGAGAAAGTCTTGAGCATTGTCGAGATAATCTAAATCTAGAGTTTTGGCCTCTGGTGATGAAGGATTCAAAAGTTATTAGCATTTGAGTATCGGGTTAACAGTTCAACAAAATAGACAAAAAAAGAACAGGCCGACCTTGTAATTGATCTTGGTTCTCAATGTATGGGAGTTTTTGGTTAGACAAGTTGTGATGATCAGTGATAGTAGCTAACCTAATTAATGGTTTGTGAGTACAAGTTTTGGTCCACATTACAAGTGTAGGTGGATTTACCTGATAAAACATAATTTTCAATAAAGTTCTATGTGTTCTTGAAGTTGATTGAAAAGGAGTTGAAGATCTAGATGTGGATATATATAGCTGATGGATTTGAATGATTTGTGTGTGTAATGTGACTATGGATTAACTGCAAGAAGGGTAGAGATCTAAAGTTCAGATCTTGGTAGAATAATAAGCAGAGCAGAAGTGAAGATGAAGTGTATCAAGTCAGTATTTTTGGCCTAACTGGAACTAAATCCTTGCATTGATAGATGCTAATTATCAATTCAATTTCATTGTAATCTTCCTTCTGTAGGTAGCGAGCCTTTTGTTGAGTAGTGAGCTCTGGGCAGTGAGCCTGAATGCATGTGCATTCTCCTTTGTAATACTTTTAATGGAGTATAATCTTTGTGGGTTAATCCCCACCATGGTTTTTCACTTAACTAAGTTTCCACATCAAAAATATTGATGTCAAGTGTGTTATTTATGTTTCTTCTCATGTGTTATTGATTCATGCTTTAATGTGTATCTGATTGAATGTTTAAAAAAAGATTAAAGGCAAGAAAAGTTTAAGTTGTGTGACAACTGATTCATCCCCCCACTCTCATTTGTCTAGTCTAATTCCAACAATTGTTATTAGAGCAAGGTTCTTTTGAAAAAGTTTAACAACTTAAGGAAGATTTGGAAAGGCATAAAAATGGATGAATATAACCTTCAAGGGTAACTTAATCTTACCCTAGAAGATATTGAGCAGTCTAGAGTAGAAGTCCAAGAGCTACAAGAAAACCTCAAAAAGGCTGAAGACTTCATTAAGATTTTAAAAGGAAAATTGAGCAAATCGAATGTAAAAGGGAAGGAGAAACCTCTTTAACTGGGAAATCATTATGAAGACAAGGCCCTAAAAGAGAAGACAAAGGAATGTGAAAAGTTAGCTAAAGAAGTTGTCCTAAAACATGAAATGGAATCTAGGGTGATGAGACTAACCAAGGAAATTGAAGATAGGAAGAAAATTAAAGAAGAGATGAATCAACATCTGAAAGAAAGAATTGAAGAATGCTGCAGATTGGATGGAATAGCTAGTCTCCTAGAATCCAATCTACAAGAAAGAAAAAACAATGAGAGAGAACTGATGGTGTCAGATTGTCATTGATGTCAAAAAGGTCTTGCAAGATCCTGGGTTGATCTTAGTAAACATCTGAAGGTCACTAATTAGGAGGTTATACTTCAAAAGATAAGGACTTGCTTCATATCTGTGTTCAGGATTATCAAGAGTTGTATATATTCACATGATGTTGTTGCTCATGTTATGGATGTCAAATTTGTGGATTCAATTTGAAAATACATGATCATATGGATTGGTATGGTTGGTTTGGTAAAGAAAGAATGTTTCTTTAAGGATATTGTGTTTGTGCAAAGTCTTCTTGAATAGATCCTCAAGATTGAGTTACATCAGGATATAAGTGATGTGTTGAGGATAGTCATGTGCTTTAGATGTTGATCATATAGGAGTTCAAATGGTTTACATGCATGTTCATATTCAAGCAATGTTGACACAGGTTGATCATGTTCTTGCCTTATTTGTTGTTGAGCAATGTTGACACAGGTTGATCATGTTCTTGCCTTACTTGTTGTTGAATCAGGACTTCATAATACCTAGCAGGTGTTCAACTTATCATGATAGGAAACTATATCATCTGGTTTCTTTCACCTCAAGTGTTCACAAGAGTTTATGACAGGAGATAAGTTGGTTTTATCATGTTGCTTTCACACTCAAGTGTCCACAGGACAAGGTTGTGACAAGTGCAGAGGTATAAAGTGGGTTTCAAGCTTCTAATGTATTTCCCTTGTCAATATTGTTATCCTAATAAAAATCTATGCTCTCAAAGACCTAAATAAATCTAAGTCATCTCCCCTCAAACTCTACTTTACTCAATATTCATATTGTCTTTATATTTTAATGGTGACCGGGAATAGCAGGTGTATCACTTAATTTTTACCTTTTGAAGGGGATGTTATAAATCCTTTGACCAACCCTCTCCTTATCTCACTGTGTGAAGCGGTCTTCAAATATATCTTGAGCGCTAATGCAGTCTTGTTTTAAGTTAGAAACTTTAATATGATCGGTGGTCTTTGTTTTAAATTGCATGAGCGCCAAAAAGCGAATAAGATAGTCAATGGAGCCTGAGTGGGAAAAAGGCTATCAAATGATTTCATGAAGGGCATGATCTATACCTTGTTCTTTTTAGGGCTCGATGCATTTTATAACTTAGACATGGTATTTGGTAATAGTTTTTTACTTTGCCTTGGTTTAAATGAGCATCGAATGGGGAGCATGTTATATAGTTCATAAAGTTTCTAAGGAGGGAGTCGATTCATGTTTGAAAAGCAAATTGCATCGAATTTTATGGGTGAAAGTTTGTTTTGAATATGTTTTATTCAAAAAGGAAGGAGCCCATCTATGAAAAGCTTTGTTTATATCTAGCATAAAATGCACATGTTAATGGGCACGAGTTATGCCTTGTTTATAGTGAAATTTTTAAGGAAAGAAAATTATTTAGAAACCATCGAATGAGCATCATTTAATTCGAAGGGTTGATGGCTTTTTTTCTAAAAGCTTTTAGTGAAAGAATCTTTAAAGCCATTTTTTTAGGGAAATCCTTTCTATTTTTGAACTCTCTCTTGATATATGAAAAAGGAAATTTGTTTTTAAGAAGTTTATATATATTATTATTCTTTTTATGGAGAGAGTTTATAATAGTGATTTTTTTAAAGGAAATTGTGGAAGCTTAAGAGTTTTTTTCAGGATCCCAATGAAAGATTTTTCAAGGTATATTGATTAAATCAGTTTAAAGATATTTTTATAGGAATATGAAGCATCTTTTAAGATGATTTTTTTTAAAGAGAGTTCTAGATATTGAAGAATTTCTGAAGGCAGATTGAGAAGATTATTTTGAGATTTATTTTGAGAGGATTGTTTTTTTAATGGGAAATAAGGAAAAGATTTTTTGAGGAGACTTTATTTTTTACAAATTGACAAAAAATGTGTAGAGTGTTTCTATAGATTGAAGTTGAAAAAGATTTTTTGAAGAACACAAAACATGAAGAGTTGGAAGAAAATTAGTTGGAATTTTGTTGAAGAAATTCAACTTAATGAAGATGAAATATTTATGGAAGGGAAATTGAATAAGAATGTGAATGGTTTTGGGGATTATATATATGTTCTTTTATTTTTGCAGGTAACTTTATAATATGCATTGTTTTTGAAGACATGAAAGTAGAAGATGAAAAGACAAAATGATCTTCAGTGAGAGCAAATGAAGATGACTATGAAGAATGTGAAAGGTTATCTAATATTTAATGACATCACATGTGCTTTGATGTTAGTTGTTTTTTGTGTGCAGATCAATGATTAAATAATATAGTTGAACTGGATGTGAATCCAAATGAAAATTTTAAGACAATTTGAATGACACTGACAAGATCAAATACAGATACAGAGATTGACAAGATCATCAGAAAAACAATATGCAATTGATTAAGTCAAGTGAATTCTTATGCAGAAATAATCAGGTGTATTGATATGCAGGTGTGACTAAATTGAGAATTGAATGGAAATAGAGTGTCCCTCTGATCTTGTTTATTACTTCAATTGGGGTTTGGTTTGCCAGTGAGGCCTTGTTTTAGCCAGTGAGGCTTGTAGGTCAGTGAGATCTATTTGTTTACCAGTGAGGTATATCTGTGTAAGAAGTGGGTGCTTCTATTTGGTATTGGAGTTGGTGCTCCATAAGGAGTTGGTGCACCTAGATACATTTTGTATAGCTAATGAGGCATCCTTTTTAGTTAAGCCAGTGAGGCAGTTTTGAGTGGTTTTTCTAACCTGAGAGGGTTTTCCACTCCAGTAATTCTTGTGTCAATGATATGCTTCTATGTGTGTACTTGCTTCTATGTAAAGATTTATCTCTATGTGGTCCTGCTCATAATATTCATTATCAAACTTGTACATCTATGTGTAATAGCTTATTGATGACTTGCTCTTTCTGAGTCTTGTAAATTAAAAGTTATAATAAGTTGTAAAAATTTACACAACACTAATTCACCCCCTCTCTCGTGTTGTCCTGGACTCCTATAAGAACTTGAGAGACAAATTATCACTCTCAAACATGACCTAGAAATTGCAAATAAATATAAGGAAAAGTTCAAGATAAGCTTAGCTAAACTTGAAGCACTAATTGAAGGATATAAAAAGCATGATGACAAGCATGGTCTTGGATATGAGAAAGGTGAAAGCTCTAGATCTGGATAGAGAAATTTTCAACCAAGGAATGGAAGAAACAGAACTAGAAAACCTCTGGTAAGAAAGCCTAATGCTCAAAGATATCCATCATTCAATGGAAATTGTTTCAATTGTAATAAATTTGGTCATAAATGTGCTTAGTGGAGAAGCAGAGTAAATCAAAATGGTCCATCCTTCTCTAGTCAATGCTTCAAGTGTAATAGGTATGGTCATAGATCAAATGAATGCAAAAGTATGATAATGAATAATGCTAACAATAGAGGAATTGACAATTCTTTCAATGGTTACTATTTTTCTTGTAATGGGTTTGGACACATGGCTAATCAGTGCAGATCAAGAGGAAATCAAGTTTATAAGAAAAGGAAATGTTGTGTGCTTTAATTACAATAAATTTGGTCATAATGCAAGATTCTACAGAAGTAGGAACAATGGAAGAAGAGGTCTGGTATACAAAAAACTAGATGAGCAGAGACAAGACAAAGGCAAAAGAAAAATTGATGTGAATGAGATACAGAGTGAAATGAACAAGACTTGGGTGAAGAAAGATACAATGAACAATGGTGATGGGTCCACACCAGAACCCAGTGCTGACAATTCCCTCAGGAATTAAATCAGTAGCTCTGGCTCAAGGAGAGGTGCATTGAACATCAAATTCCTCCAGTCAGTAAGTGGGTGTCAGAATATGGCACAATGAGAGAAGATATTTTGAATTCTTCCAAAACATTTGGAAGGATTTCTGGAAGAAAAAATGTTAATATGGAAATTTACAAAGTGATTCATGAAAAATAGTTCAAGAAATAAAGTAATTAAATGAAGTTAGGGTAGCACATTTATTACAATGCAAAATTAGGTTTTGTGAAGGATAAAAGTTCACTTAATCATGCATTTGAATCACTTTGCATTTGAAGCAAACAAGTAGCAGAGATTTTGAGTTGTAAAATCCAAAGATTGAAGAACAAAGAGCAAATTCAACTGGTCACTGATCAACCCTAATCCTACAGAAGAAAAAGGTACTTCTTTGTAAAGATTTGAATCTAAAATCTATTGAGATGGCTTCTCCTCATGTTTTTGACATTACTGAAAGGCCTTGACCCAAATTTAAGAAGCATCCTCACAAATTAATAGAAGTCAATCCATTAGGTGCTTTTTCAAGTGTTCTATATGGTGTGCTACATGTTGAAGATATTAGGGTTTATATTCATGCAAACATAGATAAATTTGGTGATTCAAGGTATGTAGACTTGTTTGAGAGTCATCTCAGGGATGAAAATCTCGATCCTAAACCTGAGTATAAGGCACTACATGATAAACACTTTATTCAAATTATGGGGTTTCCAACATTTGATGAAGATGAATGGGTCTAGTATGTTTTGAGTTAGATGCATGATGAATTCATTTTGCTATTAAAACCATTCAAGATTACCAAGGATGTTATTAGAATTATAACTGGGTTAAACTCAACCAGTGGATTACCCATGTTAAAATCTGTGAAAAACCCTACTATTACTGATGCAACTGTTGGTAAAAGACACTATATGGATTCATGATTGTTGTCATTGATGGAAACAAAGTTCAACCCACACATCTGTAGGACATGGTATGTCTCTACCGGAAGTTAGAATGAAGAGTGTTGTGGTCTGGTAAACAAGAACAGAGCATGTGGTGAGGTCTGACAGACAAGTCCGGATCTCTCAGAGGAAATATCTTGGTGAAGTACAAATTTGGGTGAATCAAGAGGAGTATCTTGACTAATAGATTCCAAGGTTTGAGCCTCCGATGTGGAAAGGATAAAGAGATATGAATGCTTGAGTGTCGGGTTCCCAAGTGACAGGGTGAACAGAGGAAGAACTGTCTGGAAGAACATCAGACTTTATTCCGAATGAGTTTCTGATGATGAAAAAGGTTCTTAAGGCATTAGTTATGTTTGGGTGACATGATTGATGACTTCTACAAGTATATGCTTGATCTACATTACTTGATGTGCAAGGATTTAGCTGACAGATCAGAGTTTGTGAAAAGATTGACTATTCTCGGTGCCGACTAGAAAGGTGATGAAATCGCTTGTATGGATATATATACAAGATGGATTTAGTTGTGAGAGTTGTTGTTGTGGTTGGTGATATGTGAATAAAAGCAGAAGAGTAGAGCAAAAGTAGTAAGGAATGTATGGTATGTGAAAGGAAAGCAGCATAAGAGAAGAGGAAAGATGAAGTGTAGTAGATCAGTATACTGAGCCTAACCAAAACTGAACTCCAGCATATGTAGATGCTTCCAATTAGTTCAAGTATTGTATAACACCCCTTTTTGTAGATAGTGCATCTCTTGTAGGAAGTGTGCCTCCTTGTGAGTAGTGTGCTCGGGCAGTGAGCCCTAATTGGCAAGTGCCATTTTGTATTTCCATTCTTCTAATAGAGAATACAATCTTGGGTTAATCACCCCATGGTTTTCTCCCTTAACAGGGTTTCCACATCAAAAATATTATGTCATGTGTATTTCCATTTCATGGTTATGTTTTCTTATTTGAATTAATGCTACATTGTTATTAAGGAAGTTCAAAAAGAAGAAACAATTAGGATAACTGATTCACCCCCCCTCTCAGTTATCAACAATTGGTATCGGAGTTCCTCCTATCAGATTCTAATAGCTTGAGGAAGATCTGGGAATCCAAATGGATGCATATGGTTTAAGGGAGAAACTCAAGACTGCCCTTGATGATCTTGAACAGTCAAACTCTGAAGTCAATAAATTAAAGGAAAGACTCAAGCAGGCTGATGATTTCATAAGAGAACTAAAAGACAAATTAAGTCTCTCTATGAAAAAGAGAAAGGAGTTGCTTCAGCAATTGGCAAAACAAGGTGAAGCAAATGATGCAAATGAAGAGCTGAATGAGAAAACCAAGTTATGTGAAAAGTTATCAAAATAAATCATTATGGTAATACATGAAATAGAATCAGGAGTTATGAAGTTTACCCAAGAAGTTGAAGAGAAAAGAAAAACTGAAGATAATCTAAGACAATCTCTCAAGGAGAAATCAGAAGATTGCCACTAGATGGATAGAATTATCAGACATCTTGAATCTGATCTTGAAGATGCTAAAGATAATGAAGAAAAACATGAGGATCAAATTGTCTCTCTCAAAAGGGATCTTCAAATAGCAAATGAATATAAAGAGAAATTCAAGATAAGTTCTGCTCAACTTGAAGTTCTTCTTAGAAGCCAAAAGAAGGTAGATGACAAGTGTGGTTTAGGATATGAGAAAGGAGAAAGCTTCATATCTGGTCAGAAGAATTTTGGATCAGAAAATCCAAGGAACAGGCCTAGAAGGCCTTTGGTAAGACAGCCTAATGCTCAAAGATATCCATCCTTCAATGGATACTGCCACAACTATAATAACTTTGGTCATAAAGCTAATCAGTGCAGAAAGAGAATGAATCAGACTAATTCATCCTTCTCTAGATAGTGTTTTAACTACAAAAGGTATGGTCACAAATCTCATGAATGCAGAAATATGCAAATGAATAAATCATTCAATGGTAGATGCTTTGCATGCAATAGAATAGGTCATATGGCTAATCAATGCAGATCAAGAGGATATTAGTCAAATATGCAAAGAAATGTTGTTTGCCAAATCTGCAATAGATCTGGTCATAGTGGAAAATTCTGTAGAAGCAAGAATTAGGATAAAAAGGGTCTGATATATCATAATCAGAATCAAGATAAGGGTAAACAAAAAGTGAATGCAGATGAAGTCAAAAGTGAGATGAACAAGATTTGGGTGAAGAAAAGCATAGAGAATGTAGAGGATGGATCCGCACCAGACTTTGGTGCTGATATTCCTTCCGAAAATTAAAAGGTGAGCTGTGGGTCAAGGGGAGACAAAAAGAAAACCTTGTTCCCCCAGCCAGTCAATTGGTGCTGGAACTGGCACAAGAAGGGTTGCAGATTAAAGAGTTCATAAGGGAAACATGCAAACAAACTATGGTTAAGATTTGGAAGATCCACAAGATGTTTAAAGATCAGGATTGATTTGGTTCTTCAAGTCATCTGAATAAGGCAAACCAGAATACTTAGGTTGAGCATTTATTGCAACTTGTCATTAGGGTTTGCGGAGCAATATAAGGGTTTTCTCATTAATCACTTGTTCATTCTACATTCAAGAAGAAACAAAAAGTGAAGATTTGCAACAAAATTCCTCAAAGTTCATCAAAGATCATTTGCAGAAGTTAATTCATCCAAAAATCAATTAGGCCAACTCTGTGAAACCGAAAGGCACAAAGGTATTTTTCATTCTCAATATCTCTCTGCAAATCTTTTGGAAGATGGATACTCTGAATATAGTAAAGATCTCTGATAGGCCTCATCCTGAATTTAAGAAACATCTATACAAATCATTGGAGGTAGATCCCCTAGGAGCATTCTCTAGTGTTCTGCATGGCATTTTACACACAGAAGACATTAGGGTTTACATACATGCAAATATTGAAGAGTTTGGGGAATTCAAACTAAGAGACATCTATCACAAACAATTGATAGATGATGCTTTTGAGCTTAAACCAGAATATAAGGGCATCTAGGAGAAACATTTTGATTAGTTCATTCATTTCCCCTGCTTTGAAGAAGATGAATGGGTCCGGTATGTGTTGAGTAGGGTACATAACAACTTTCTATGGCTGAACAGACCTTGCAAAATTACCAAGGAGGCAATTAGGGCAGTAACTGGTTTACATTCATCTGAAGGAATACCAGTTCTCAAATCTATCAAAAACCAGACTGTGAGTGAGGCCACAGGATCAAAATTTAATAAGAGAGCAATGACCATAGAAGATATCTCTTATTCGGATATCAAGTTTGCATCTATGATAATTGGTTATAAGTTATATCACTCCAGTAAGGAGAATTCAATACCTAGAATAGCTATGTATACTGCTTATCAAATGCTGAGGAAAAATACAAATTATGACCTCAGTGAACTCCTTTTAAACCAACTAATGGAAAACTTACAAAAGATTAAGAAGGACAAGAAGAACTCTTTTAAATATGGTGGACTAATATTATGTCTATTCTTCTTCTTCATGAATTAGCTACCTGGATCAAATGGATGGGTATGGAAAAATGACAAACCGGTAGCAATTCAGATTAGAGATTACTTACATGAACTTGGGGATGCTAAGGCAAGGAATATAGCACTATGGGGTTACTTCAAACAATTTCAAAATATAATGCAAATCAAAGAAAGAATCCCCAAATCAGTAGTTGAGAAATACAAGGATACAGTGTGCTTCATGGTAGACATTGATCAATGCCTAATGGAGGTAGTAGAGCCAAGGACAGTTTGGATCATGCCCATGGGGTATGAAGTTGATGAACAAATTGTAGACCTACATGTTCAACACATGCTCAATCAACCAAAGGACCCAAAAGCATAAAGGTTTGGAACCTTTGAAGAACTAAGTGTAAAAATTCATGTGGAACTCAAACAACCAGAGATTAAGAGGAAGGTAAGAAAAGAAGTAGAAGATATTGCCAAAGGCTTTGGTATCTCAAAGGAGGCACTTGATTCCAACAAGAAAAAGATGGAAAAGGTTGAGGAAGAGAAGAAAAAGGTAGAAAAGAAAAGTAAGGAAAGTGCTCTGGTGGAATCTTCCACCCGGACAAGATCATCAAAGAGATCAGCACCTGACCTAGTGAAAAGCTCAAGGACATCAAAACTGGAAGTCCAGGCATTCAGAAAAGGAGAAAAGAAACAAAGAAAAAGGCAACAAGGTCCTATGCTAGCCTAAAGGATGATGAGGAAACTGAAACAGATGAGGAGATAAAGAAATTGAAGAAAAAGAAGAAATCATCTGGAGAACACTCTACTGGTCAAGAAGAAGAAGAGAAGGAAGATGAATTTGTTGAAAAACCCACTCTATCCTTAGATGTTGTAGTGAAAGCAGTCACTGTGGATGGGAACCTACAACCCTTAACAGAATTCTATGATGCATATAATGAAGTAGATAAAAAGATTCTGGAGGAAGCCACTATTCAGTTTTTGAACTCCTACAATAAAGCTTTTATAGAAATTATCTCTCTAATTCCCAAAAGCTTAGAGAAAAGGCTTGAAATGAGGAAGAACAATGCTTGAGCAAAAGATCTAGAAATCCAAGATCAAATAGCAATTCAGCTATGCCCTTCAATCACTCTGCAACAAATGAAAATGATCTTCAAAGACTACAAGAATGAGTTCTAGAGCAAAGCCAAGATGAATCAGCTCAGGCTTGGTGAAACTAACAAAGTGGCAAGAGAAACCAAAGAGATCCTCTGAAATTCTTTTAAGAAATTCAACATTCCAACTATAGAGGACTTGGGTACTAACCCCTCAACCACAAGTGTTGAAAAAGAATCCACTGAACAAGTCATGGACACCGGTGCAGAAAAGAAGAAGGACTTGGAATCTTCTACTCTAGAAGAGGTGGCTCATGAACAAACAAATATCTCTCCTCTGGTTTCCCCTATAGTCTCTGGATCTAAAGGAGAAGAAAGAATACAGGAGAAAGAAGCAGAGGTGAAGGGAAAAGAAGATGCCAGTGATAAGAACATAGAAGGAGAGAAAAGTCCAAGAGATAGCTCAAAGAATGCAGAAGAAAAGAAAAATCTATCTCCAGTAAGAGACATTGCAAAAACTGTCCAAGAATTTCTGAACAAAGAAACAATGGAGATTGTTGAACTGGAGCTTCTACAAGGAACATTCAATTTTGATTCTCTTTCTCTAGCACAAACAATGAAGATAGCTTCATTTGCTAATGCAAAGGCTAAAGAAAAACTCCTAAAGTCTCTCATGGAAGACTATGAGCTTATAGAGGCAGCATTCGTAGAGTTGGAAAAGATCATGCCATCTTTTCAAAAGGATCCCATAGCCTCTCCTTCCAGTAATCTCAAAACTCTAGTCAATAATGTTAGCACACATTTTGATCCACTAGAGAAGTCAGTAGAAGATAAGGTCTAGAAGGAATTTCTTGCAAAAAGATTATCAAAGGTATAAGGGTTGATAAGTAATGATAGGAGAAATATGAATATTGGGATAAAGAGCCTAGAAAATGCTCTTAAAGATGACGGAGAAATGTACAAATTTTGTTTATCATGGTCCAAAACAACAGTGGAGATTGAGAAGAAAATGAAAGAACATGAGGATAAACTGACAAAACTTTCTCAAAATTTTGATCCACTTACTGCATCCATAATAAATCAAGAATGTCAAATAGTTGTAGTTTTTAATGAGATTAAGAAGCTTGAAAAAGAGAAGAAAAATAGAATCAGTAGGTTGAGTGAGCTCAAAGGGATAATTGTCCCTAAATTAGAGGCCATGCATGAGGCCATAAAAGAAGCTAAAATCTCAGCCCAGACAAATGATCCAACAGATCTAAAAAGGGCAGATGTGTTTGCATTTCTATTGAGCAGTCATATATCAATTTTGGACATAATGAAGCAAAGTTGGGCTATAGAATTCATTCATCTGAAAACAACTTTTGCAGACATACTGCAGTATATGTAAGTATTCCATATGTATATACTTATGCGGCTAAGTATAGTTAAATTTTTGAAAATTTTGGTATGCGGACCCTACCCTTTGCCATTGATGTCAAAGGGGTAGTGAGGAGCAGTGAAAAATGAGGAATCCAACTAATGGGGAGCTCTGGAATATGAATATAAAAATAGAGCATCAGCTAAGGGGGAGCGTAGTGTAAACACTTAGTCATTTTTCACTAAGTGTTGCCATCAATGCCAAAGGGGGAGATTGTTGGCAAGAGACACTATATGGATTCATGATTATTGTCATTGATGGAAACAAAGTTCAACCCACACATCTGCAGGACATGGTATGTCTCTACCGGAAGTCAGAATGAAGAGTGTTGTGGTCCGGTAAACAAGAACAAAGCATGTGGCGAGGTCCGACAGACAAGTTTAGATCTCTCAGAGGAAGTATCTTGGTGAAGTCTGGATTTGGGTAAGTCAAGAAGAGTATCTTGACTAATAGATTCAAAGGTTTGAGCCTCTGGTGTGGAAAGGATAAAGAGATATGAATGCTTGAGTGTCAAGTTCCCAAGTAACAGTGTGAACAGAGGAAGAACTATCTGGCAGAACATCAGACTTTATTCCAGATGAGTTTCTGATGATGGAAAAGGTTCTTAAGGCATAAGTTATGTTTGGTCGACATGATTGATGACTTCTACAAGTATATGCTTGATTCGCATTACTTGATGTGCAAGGATTTAGCTGACAGATCAGAGTTTGTGAAAAGATTGACTATTTTGGATGCCGACTAAAAAGGTGATGAAATCACTTGTGCAGATATATATACAAGATGGATTTAGTTGTGAGAGTTGTTGTTGTGGTTGGTGATGTTCGAATAAAAGCAGAAGAGTAGAGTAGAAGTAGAAAGGAAGGTTCGATATGTGAAAGGAAAGCAGCATAAGAGAAGAGGAAAGATGAAGTGCAGTAGATTAGTATACTAAGCTTAACTGAAACTAAACTCCAGCATATGTAGATGCTTCCAATTAGTTCAAGTATTGTATAACACCCCTTTTTGTAGACAGTGTGTCTCTTGTAGGCAGTGTGCCTCCTTGTGAGCAGTGTGCTCAGGCAGTGAGCCCTAATTGGCAAGTGCCATTTTGTATTTCCATTCTTCTAATAGAGAATACAATCTTGGGTTAATCACCCCGTGGTTTTCTCCCTTAACAGGGTTTCCACATCAAAAATATTATGTCATGTGTATTTCCATTTCATGGTTATGTTTGCTTATTTGAATTAATGCTGCATTGTTATTAAGAAAGTTCAAAAAGAAGAAACAATTAGGATAACTGATTCACCCCCCCTCTCAGTTATCAACAACAACCAGTGCTAAATTTGATAGAAGGGCTATGTCTGTAAATGCCATTATAGAACCGAATGTGAAGTTTGCTTCCATGGTGATTAGCTACAAAATATATCACTCCAGTAGGGAGAGTTCTATCTCTAGAACTGCCATATATGCAGCATATCAAATGTTGAAGAACAATGTATATTATGACCTTTGTGAGCTATTATAGAACCATCTGATTGAAAAATTGAACAAAAGCAAAAGGGATAAGAAAAACACTTTTAAATATTGTACATTAGTTTTATGCTTGTTTTTCTACTATATGAATGAAGTACCTGGAGTAAAGGGTGTTCACTGGACTAATGATGAGCTAGTTGCTATTCAGATCAGAGATCATCTTCATAGCATTGGTGATTTCAGAGCTCAGAAAACTACAATATGGGATACTTCAAGAATTTTTAGAGTATGATGCATTTAAGGGAAAGAATCCCTAAATCGATTGTTAATAAGTACAAAAATGAAATATGCTTCATGTTTGACACTGATCAGTGCCTAATGGAAGCAGTGGAACCCATAACCATTTGGATCATGCCCATGGGGTATGAAGTAGATGGAAAAATCCTGGATATGTATGCTCAACATCTTCTAAGCAAGCCTAAAGATACAACAGTTGAAATATTTGGAACATATGAGGAGCTAAGTTTAAAACTGCATATTGAGCTCAGAGAACCTGAAACCAATAGGAAAGTAAGAAAAGAAGTTGAGCAGTTGGCTGAAAATCTGGGCCTAACTAAGGAGGCTATGAGGCAATATAGGGAAAGAACTGAAAAGGATGAGAAAGAGAAACAAGATAGGAAATAAGGAAGTTCTCCAATGGAGCCATCTTCCACCTCAAGGACTACTAGGAGCTCTATTGCAGCCCCTATTCCTTCTAAGACTACAAAACTGGAAGCAAAATCATCCAGAAAAAGGGATAAAAGGAAGAAAAAAAGCATCCTGGACCTATGAAAGCACAAGAGAAGAAGAAGATATAGATTATGACATTGAGATCAAAGAAGTAAAAGCTACAGGCACAAAAGTGACCAAGATATCTAAGGATATGCCCTTCGGAAGAAAAAGGGAAAGCAAGAGGCAAAAGACACAGGAATATGTAAAGAAGCCTACCCTTTCAGTAGATAACATCATTAAATCAGTTACTGTGGATGGAAACTTGGCTCCAATGACATAATTCTATGATGACTATAGTGATGCTGATAAAAGAGTACTTGAAGAAGCAATGGTAAGATATTTGAATATCTAAAATAAGGCTCTTATTGAGATATGTTCATTAATACCAAAAAGCCTTGAGAAAATTTTGGAACTGAAAAAAGAGAATGCAAAAAGCAAATGAATCTGGTAACAAATATTAAAACAATTATGCCCCTAAATTACTTCGAAGCAAATGAATCTAGTATTTGAAGAAGCCAAGGATGAGTTTTGAAGTAAAAAATGAATGAATGAGCTTATGCTTGGGAAGACAGACAAGACTACCAAGGAAACCAAAGAGATTCTTTGGAATGCTTTGAAAAAGCACAATCTTCCTATTGTAGAGGAGGTAAATGTAGAGATTGAGTCCTTAGACATGGATGTCAAAGGATTAAATAAAAAAAAGCAACAGACTGTAACTCTAGTCTTCTCTGTTCTAGAAGAGGAAGTATTGATAGAAGAAGCAAATGTTGGTCATGATCCTCTGGATCCTCCTACTATTGATGACACTGGAAAGGAGAAAGAGAAGGAAGAGGAAGAGGTAAAGGAAAAAGAAGAACTAGTAGAAGGAGATGGTGCTAATGCACCAAAGCAAGACAATCTAGTTGCTGTCACTATCAAAGCACAAGGGAAGGAAACTAAAATAGAAAATGTGGCAACAGACACTGTAGATGTAGTGCAGAGTTTTCTCAGCAGGGAGATACTGGAGTTAGATGGGCTAGAATTGATACAAGGACCAATCAATTTGGAATCTCTCTCTCTAGACCAAATGTTGAATATATTATCATTTGCAAAGGCTAAGGCAAGGGAGAAAATACTAAAGTCTCACATAGAAAATAGTGAGCTCGTAGGCTTTGCAATAGGAGTATTGGTAAAGACAATGCCAACCTTGTAGAAGAATCCATCCAACTCTCCCTCCAGACATCTGAAGAATCTTGTAAATTTAGTAAGTACACATTTTGAGTCCTTTGAGAATTCTGTAGAGACAAAAGTCAAGAATGAATTTTTGGATAAGATACTTAGTAAAATTAAGATCCTAATAGGGTGTGATAGGAGATACTTGGTATCAATATAAAAAAGCATTCAAAATGCCTTAAGTGGTAGAGGTGATATATACAAATTTTGTCTATCATGGCCCAAAGTTAGTGAGGATATTGAGAAGAAGATAAAGAAGTAAGAACATAAATTGTCAAATCTTTCTCAAAATTTTGATCGTCTAACAGTTTCAACAATAAGTTAGGAATGTCAAGTAATCAACTTAACAAATGAGATAAAGAAGCTTGTTAAAGAAAAAGCTAACATTATAAAGAGAATGCGTGAGCTACGGGGATTGATTGCCCCCAAGTTAGAAACCATGTTTAATGCCCTATCAGAAGCTCATACTGCACTTTAGACAAGTAATCCTCTAGATCTGACAAAGGTAGAAATATATGTATTTTTGTTGAGTGGAGACATCTCAATTTTGGATGGCATGAAAATAACTTGGGCCTTTGAACTTGAGCAATTGAAAAATAGTTTTGCAGATATTCTCAAGTTCATGTAAGTATAACTTCATGATTGCTTGTACATATGCGACATTTTTTTCAAATTTTTTGGGAAAATTTTGGCTTGTGGACCCCATACTTTGCCATTGGTGTCAAAGGGGGAGTGAAGATCAGTGAAAAATGAGTAATCTAGCTAAGGGGGAGTTCTAGAATCAATGAAGAAGCAAAAGAGTATAGAGTAAGGGGGAATAAATGAGTAACACTTAGTCATTTTTCACTAAGTGTTGCCATCAATGCCAAAGGAGGAGATTGTTGACAAGAGAAATTGCTTTGCATGATATGTATTGTCATTAATGGCAACTATGACTATTCCACCCATCCACATAACACAATTTGTTCATACTGGAAGTTAGAATCAAAATTCAACTAAGTCTGGGAAGTTAGAAACAGAGTAGGCGACAGGGTTTGGTATCTTGGTCTGGATCTCTCTAGTGGTGTATCAGAGTTTGTTGTGGATCTGAGGAAGTATTGAGCATTGTTAGGATAATCTAAATCTAGAGTTTTGGCCTCTGGTGATGAAGGATTCTAAAGTTATTAGCATCTAAGTATCAGATTAATAGTTCAACAAAAGAGACAAAAGAAGAACAGGTTGACCTTGTAATTGATCTTGGTTATGGATGTATGGGAGTTTCTAGTTAGACAAGTTGTGATGATTAGTGATAGTAGCCGACCTGATTAATGATTTGTGAGTACATGTTTTGGTCTACATTACAAGTGTACATGGATTTAGCCAACAAAACATAATTTTCAATAAAGTTCTATGTGTTCTGGAAGCTGACTGAAAAGTAGTTGAAGACATGGATGCATATATATATAGCCAATGGATTTGAATGGTTTGTGTGTGTGTAATGCAACTATGGAGTAAGTGTAAAAAAGGCAGAGATCTAAGGTTCAGATGTTAGTAGAATAGTAAGCAAAGTAGATGTGAAGATGAAGTGTATCAATTTAGTATTTTGTGCCTAACTGAAATTGAATCCTTGCATTGATAGATGCTAATTATCGGTTCAATTTCATTGTAATCTTCTTTTTGTAGGTAGTGAGCCTTCTTTTGAGTAGTGAGCTCTAGGTAGTGAGCCCGAATGCATGTGCATTACCCTTTGTAATTCTTTTAACAAAGTATAATCTTTGTGGGTTAATCCACACTATGGTTTTTCCCTTGACCAGGTTTCCACATCAAAAATCTTGATGTCAAGTGTGTTATTTATGTTTTTCCTCATGTGTGTATTGATTCATGCTTTAATGTTTATCTAATTAAATATTAAAAGAAAATTAAAGGCAAGAAAAGTTTAAGTTGTGTGACAACTAATTCACCCTCCCCCCCTCTCAGTTGTCCGGTCTAATTCCAACAAGGTGATAGGAGGCATGGAAGAGTAGGATAACTGGGTTGCCACCCCTATTAAAGACAAAGAAGATTAAGAAGGAGAAAAAGGAGGAGGAATACCTACCTGAACTGCCACTATTATTGTGAGAATTTGTTGTTGTGGGGTCTCTAAAACATCCTCTTCACCTCCCACTTGTAATACTAGGTTGCGCTTCCGCGTCAGGAGCCTTTTTGTTGTATCCATAGGATCTTCTTCCTTTGATGCCTCTTGCATAGACATGACTGTTTGCTAAGAAATGACTACTCGAAGACCCCCATGTTCCAAAGCTATATGGTTCTCATGGGAAGGCAATGGTACAGTCCTCTTTTGCTCAATAATAATGAGAGGTTGTGGCCAAGGAGCTCTTGGGACTTGTTCAGTTGCCGCCTTTGTTTCCTTTGTTTATTTTGGCTCATCTATCTGGCCAAGAATATTGCTAGTGTTTGGGTTTGATATAGGTGTCATGTGGTAATCATCTCATGGCCTCTCCCATTCTTCATCAGTTTCCACTTGACCAAAGGTTCTAGTAATATCTAAAATTTCCTACCTATATTTCCAATAGGTGGCTATCTTTTCAGCTAACCAATCTTTATTTTTCATAGTCAACTTCAACCCATGAGTCATAAGTTTCTTAGGATCATATTCGTGTTCCTTAGCATAAAAAGTTTCCCATTGCTTGGGACCCTCACTTGGTATATCTATGAGCTCTAGACAAACCTCTAGGTTATCTTTCTTTGGTGATCTTCTCTTCTCCCAGAAAGGTTGAATCTCATGAGTAAAGACTATGGAAACTTTATTACTCTTAATCCAAGATGCTAGGAAAGCATCTGGATCATAATTACATTTATCTTGAACCATGACAAAGCCATAATCTACCAGTTTCCTAAACAAAAGCCATCTAGTCTCTCTTTGCCTTATTATGATGCTTCCTTTGCTCCAAGGGACATCATAAAACTTCTTTTTCCTCTTTTTTGTCCCAAAATTGTTGTCAATAATTGATAACTAGTGACCACCTCCAAGGATTTTACTCTAGAAGTCAAAACTTTTGGAAGCAAAATGGGCTCACCAGGGAAACCATGAAGTCTAAAAATTGTAAAATGGGTCCTAAGTCACAAGGAATCCTAGAATTTACTAAGAAACTCGTTAAACAATCCATCATTCTATTCACAATAGCCTCAGAACAAAATTTCTCAGAAAAAGGGGCTACAAAATGCTCAAAAAACTTATAAGGGTTTGAGGTTTCCAATAGAATATGGGTCCATGCAGACACAGGAATGGTTTTTCTTCTATCTACCTCCGGATCATACATATCTAAATGCATATGATGCTGAAAAAGCTAAAAATTTTTGATAAAAGATTAGATGGAAGAGATACGCTGCGTACCTAAAAGTCTGCACATCTTTAAATTTAGACAACTGCTCAATAATGGCCTATGAGATATGCCCTAAGAAATTGAATTTATATTTGCTAGCCTTATTTACCATTTTGAGCCTAAAAATGGCAGCCAATAGCCTAACATATATATTCACATCTTCATCATAGCTAAAAATAAAGGCCAACATAGATAATGCATATTGCACATGTGCAGTGAACTATTGTCTTGCCATAGGCAATGTGGGTATTTGATTGTTGTTTTCATCTAATCATAACTCAAAATGGAAAAATCTAAGCTTCGTGTGGACTCCATTCCATACATTCTGCAATTTGGGTATATTGGCAAAAGTAGCATTTATGTCATGATGAAGACCTAACATGTCTCGAATTGCCTTGGGGCTAACTTGGAGCATGTAATTATTTCTTTGAATTGTTGAAGTCTATGGGTCAAAGAGACTTACTCATAGCTAGACCAACTTAGGATAAGAGCACATAGTAGGAACCAAGAATTAGGCCAACTGAGAAATCCAAATTCTCATGCCAAAAGTCTCAGACTCCCTTGTTTGCCCACTAGAGACATCTTATATGTGCCCCTTCTCTTAAGTTCTTTCAGTTCTTGGCTAGGTGAGGATAAAACATGCCATTTGCTAATCCCCTATCTATGAAGGGTCAGATACTCTCTTCTTTTCCAAGGGTATGGTTCTTGGGCAATTGACTCTCAGTTGTACCTTTGCAGATGCATAGGGCTTGCTATTCTTCCATTTGTCTAGCAAATTGAATAGACCCTCCTGTGGTGATCCTATTGAAGACCATCCCTCTTCCATCTTTGTAATTCTACTTAATTAACTACGCACAAGGCTTAAGAGACACTAGAAAGTACAACTAGACTCACTGTAATGGCTAAAAAAATGAAGGCAGAGAAAAGTAGAAGGCTCAAAACAAGAATGTGGCATTATAGAAAATGGAAGAGATGCTTAACTATTTGGATTTAGCATAGGAATTAATGATGCATTAAATGGCCCATCACTTCTCATCAATGACCTAAAAAAATGTGCCATAGTGGTAGTTCACAAATCTTTCAATATCTACAAAAGATTGTGTGCCGACTCAGCATTAAAAGCGATGATCCTTGAAATGATTGGCTATCACCCTTGAAAAGTGGGTACCCTTCAATTCCTCAGAGGGAAGTATAAATGCTAAATATAGAGGCCAATGCTGTGGACACATGTTCCTAGAACACTTATTCAAGAAAGCAAGAAAAAAATGGAAAAAGAAACTAACTAACTATGATGCAAGGGAAGAATTTGAAATCATGTGAAGTGTTTCAAAAAGATCCCATTGACAGGAATCTCAAATGGTTCTCCTTCTATAGTCTCTAGTTCAAATGCATTTTTTTGTTTGCAAGCACAATTCTTAAAAGGGCCCTTCCACAATGAATTGAACTTATTGTGTCATCTTGGATTAGAAGCTCTTTCATCCCATTTTAGAACCAGATATCCAACTTCAAATTTTGGTTTAGAAGCCTTTCGATCAAACCAACTCTTTATGATCTATTGACGGTTCATTAGGGAATCATACATCAACTATCTTTTCTCTTGTACTTCTAGTAATTCTGCAAGCCTCACATGCATTGGACCATTCTCCTCTATCTTCATTTGTTTAATTAACTGTAAAGTAGGAATCTCTATATTTAACGGCATAACTGCACTTTTACCATAAACTAGTTCATAAGGAGATATCTTAATTACTTGCTTAGGCGTGATCCTATCAACCCATAGTGCTAAATTGAGATGCTTATGCCAATCCTTTTGATGATCAGCTCTCATTCTATTAACGAGTCTAATTACATTCTTATTTGTTGACTCTACCAAACCATTGCCTTGCAGGTAATAATCTGATGAGGTCTTCAAATATATTCCATTTTTCAAAGAAAATTGATAGTTTGGTTCCCAAGAATGCCTTAGCATTATCAGATATGATAGTGTGAGGTGGACCAAAGGGAGTAGTTACTCCTTCTAGGAAATCCAGAATCACCTTCTTAGTGGCTTCTTTCAGTGGGATTGCATCACTCCATCTTGTAAAATAATCAGTTGCAGTAAGGATCCATTTGTATCCCATACTTGAGATTGGATTAATCATTCCTATGAAATCCAAACCCCACTATGCAAAAGGTTCATCTACCGCTATGGGACTTAGAGGTAAAGATGCATTTCTTCTTTTCCCAACATAGAATTGACAATCTTGACACTCTTTAACCATTTGATGGCAATCTACAAACAATGTAGGCCAATAGTACCCAGCCTGTGTAATCTTGATGGTAGTAATTTTTTCTAAAAAATGTCCCCCTAAGACTTCATGGTGGAATTCATATAGTATCTTTTGAGCTTCATTCTTTTCAACACACCTTAGTAAGATTCCATCAAAATTATTTTAAAAAAGAATGTGATCAATCTAAATAAAACTAACTCCATGTTGCTTGTAATATGTTCTTTTATCAAGAGAGAGCATTCAAGGGAAAATGCTAGTTCTCATGAACTATATCCTATCATTAACCCAAGAATCTTGATCAAGCTCTTATAGCATGAATAAAGTTTCATGTTTTGTTTCTATCAATATTGAAGCCTCTGTGTCTTGGACAATGTATTGGCAAAGACCTCTTCCTCTGAGCAATTTGGCAAGCCTTACCTCTACATCATACTCAAAAATCTTGGTTATCCAATTAGCTCTTTTCTCTATAATCTGACCTTCCATAATGTACTCTCTAACACTTGAATGAGCTACTAATATTAGGATTTTATTCCCTATCACAAGGTGTCTAAACTTTTTTAGTCCTTTAACTATTGCATAAGCTTGCTTCTCAACAAAATTGTACCTAGATTCATACTCCCTTAATGTCTTGGAGAAGAATGCAATTGGGTGTTCTCCCTTCTCTTTGTCATCTTTCTGAGTGAGAACAGCTACGATACTATACTCACCTCCATACACGTACATTATGAAGTCTTTGCTAAAATTTGGATTCTAGAGCATTGGAGAAATTGAGATGGGTTTCTTAATCTCTTCAAAAGCCTATCTTCCTTTAGTTGTCCATTTAAAGGCTAAGTCTTTCTTAAACATTAGAGTAATAGTTCTGACTAACCCTACAAAATCATATATGAATCTACTAACAAAATTGATCTTCCCTAGGAAAAAATGGACTACCCTTTTATTGACGGGTAAGGACAAGTCCAGTATGGCCTTGATTCTCTCTAGATCAATAGAAATTCCATCTTTTGAAACAATATGCCCTAGAAATTTCCCTTGAGGTACACCAAAAATGGACTTCATATTTAAGAAAATCCCAAACTCTTGACACCTCAGAAAGATAGCTTCTAAATGTTCAAAGTGGTCTTTAGCATTTTTTGTAAATATAGTGAGATCATCCAAATAAATCAGAATGATCTTATTTATGAGCTCCTTAAATGTTATATCCATAGCTCGTTAAAAGGTGGCACCGGCATTTGAGAGACCAAAGGGAATCTTGGAATATGTAAAAGTTCCCCATTTGGTTGTAAATGTTGTTTTGTGTTGGTCTTCATATGCCAACCAAATTTGATTGTATCCAAAAAAGCCATTGAGCAATGAAAAACTTTTAGAGCCAGCTACTATTTGTAAGATCTGCTCCATGGATTGCAAGGGGTAATGATCCTTTAATGAAGCTTTATCCAGGTCTCTAAAGTCCACACAGAGCCTAATATCTCTATTTTTCTTTCTCACTGGTACTAGATTAGAGACCCAGGTCGAATGCTTGATTGGGAAGATAATCTTAGATTCAAGAAGCTTTTATAACTCATCCACCATTAAAGGTTCAATTCTAGGATTCAATGGTCTCTATTTCTAGCAAACAGGCTTTGATCCTTTAGTAAGATCTATAGTATGTTGGATAATGTCACTATTATAACTATGGAGATCATCATAGGTCCATGCAATCACCCTATCATATTGGTTGTATAAAGAAATTAATCTATCCTTTTCCTCTTGAGTGGTGGCATTACCTACTTTCAACTTCCTTCCTTCACTGACCTGAATTTCAAAGTAATCTTATTTTCTTGCCATCAACTTTCTCTTATCTAGGCTTGCATCATCTGGGTCAAATAGGTTTTCTATGGTTATCAACCCTCTTGAAAGTTTATTTGACTTCAACTGGATGATCTAATCATTGTATGCTTCCTCAATCTTTGGCTATAACTGATTAGCGAATTCTCTAGACTGTTGTAAAAACAAAAGGACATGTAGGTCACTATCAAAAACTTGCCAATTTTAAACATTGTCATGTATTGATGGTTAGATAATAACTTTAACTGCCTCATTATTGATGAGTAGGTTACTTACTGGGTCAAACTGAGAGCCAATTTGTGCCATTCTATTTGCTTCAGCATTCTAAGTTCTAGGTATGACCTTTATATTGAAAGTATCAAAACCATCAATCAAGTCCCAAATTCTATGGTGATAAGACCTCATTCTTACATTTTTGCCATAGCTTTCTCCCTAATCTATTTCACAAAAAACAAAATTTAAAGGTCTTTTGAAACCAACTGAGAAGTCCATCAAAATTTAAAGTCTACATTTTAGAGTCTTCATCAAGATCTTTCTTCTCAGCTATCGCTTGACTCATTATGTTTTGTATCTCTTGATCTTCCACAAAGATTACATATGTTCCTAAACTAGTAGAGTCATAGTTGCCATAGTGGTCACTCTACATCATAGACATCAACTGATTGTTCCCTTCTTCATTTTGATCATGTTCAATCCATTCCCCTATATCTTCAATAAAAGCTCTATCCTCCCTATTTATCATAGCATGAGACACTTCAAACCTTGGTGATGATTCCTTAGTGATATGTTCTTTAGATAGGGGCTCAGATAGCACCTTCATCTTTGTTCCATATTCAGTTCTCAAGATCTAGTGGGACCAATCTAGTGACATATACCCTCCTATTTTAGAAATAAAATCTCTAGATAGGAATAGTCCAAAGACAAGGGGAATATCAATGATTACTACATCTTGCAAGATAGTTATATTTGGGCAAGTATAAAGTTGTAATGGGATTTGCTTCATGACTCCTATGGTTTGGACAAACTTCCCATCTAATTGCATAACTCTATTAGCTAGTGGTTCATACTCTATTTTTAAAGCATCTGCTACTTGTTTAGGCATGACTGTGGTACTAGCCCCTGAGTCTATCATGGAGTTATGTAGCAGTTTCTTGCCCACTATCAGGGTTAAATAAAATGGGTTTGGCTTAGACTTACTTACCTCTTGTGTTGCATTTAACAGACCAGTTGTCTGCTAAGATGGAACATCTTTTTTTTAGCCCGTCCCTTGTCCATGCCTCCATTTGGGTTAACAATTTTTGTATCTGTCTGAGATTGCAATGCTTCTTGTAATAGTGACTTCTGTTCTAGAATAGCCAACATATCCCATATCGACACATTTGCAGCGGTTTTCTTTAACTATTCTACCACATTTATAGGTCCCAACATTTGTGTCTTAGGATAGTAGGGATATCTTACTTTTTCCACCACCTAGTTGGAGACTCCTTGATTCTGAGCTGCCATAGGTACTTCTTGTCTTGAAGTGGGAGGGTATTGAGCTTGGAAAAGAGGACCTCTGGCTGCTTCATTATTGATAGCTTTAGGTTGTTCAACCATTCATCTCTTTGACTTAGTGAAGTAATTAGACTGTACTAAGGGCTTCTTGGAGGTAGATGCTTGATTAACAAACATGGAATCTTCTTATTCAATCCATGAAAGCAAGGCATGCTCTGGGGCAATTTCTCCTTCTTGTTTAATAGACATTCCTTGCATTTGGGCTACCATTACTGCATTCTGAATGCCAAGCGACTGATTTAGAGAAGCAGTAGACACAATAGCTTCACTCTCCATTCTTCTTTGCTCTGCTATCTTCTATTGTAAATTGCCTCTAGGACAATCTCCAAGCATATGTGCATTGTTGCAAGGGAAACACCAAGCATTTGACTCTTCTACCATGTTATTTTCCCTAGGAACTTGTTCTCTACCTAGATTAGCTAGGACAGCTTGTAATGGTGTGGGTACTGGGACTAGCTAGTTTGAAGGTTGAGGATTGTTTGGTCTCTATGCCCCTTGGCATTGGTTTGGCTGATATGGAGGCCTATTACCATGGAATCTCTAATGAGAAGGCTTTGGATAAGTGGTCTACTATCTCTTGAGGTTAATAATTTCATTTGAAAAGGTTCTAAGAATATTCTTGACATCATCCATTTCTAATGGAGGAGTAGAGGGTGTTAATGTATCAGGTTGTTGAGGCACTGGAAAAGTGTACATAGACATAGGGGTTGATGAAGCATTAGGAACCTCTTGTAACAAAGGGTTAAAATCTCTAGGAACATAGGCATGGGAAGTCTTGGAGGCAATTTCCCACCTTCTATCAGGCTATTCTTAGCTCTTACAGCCAATTCATATGCCGCAGGTAGGGTTTGTCCTCCCAAGGACTGAATCATGACTGAGGTGTCAGAATTAAAAGATTTAATATAAAACATGATTACCATACCTACTGTTGGCCTAGCTGTCGTGGGGATTCTATCCCAAGTCTTTTGAAACCTACTGCTAAAATATGTTATGGCTTCTTGGGGTGCTCTCTTTATGGGGATTAGTTGTTGTAACATAGATGATCTATCACCCTTCTCACTGAATCTTGCAAAGAAAGCATCTCCGAGCTGATCCCAAGTAGAGATGGAATTTGAGGCCAAGGATCTGAACTAATCTAGAGCCTTCCCCTTGAAAGAGACTACCAATAATCTGATAGCAACATTTTGTTCTATGATGACATGTACAACATAAACATCTGATACATCTTGTACATGTTCTCCTGGGGTCATGGACTCCTCTCCTATAAACATGGGCAATGCTTTCAAAGCATTGGCATGAATTGAATCCCAGGTATCCAGTGGCATTGGGAGAACAAGGGGGCTACTGTTGTTCTAATTTACAAAGTTTTGTTGTGGATTGGGAGGAGCAGGAGCTACCATGACTATTCCTGGTACTCTGGACAATTGATTTATCCTTCTTCATAGAGTAGTTGATAATCGTGGCAACAAGATGCCTAGATTAGTAGCTGACTATGCTTTGGTGGTTGGTCCAAAGCTTTGACACCTTCTTGGTCTCTAGTTCATATGATTCTGATCAAGAATCTAGAAAAGGTCCGACTGGGTGTGCCAAAAATTGTTGATGTTTAAAATTGCACAAGCTCTATTAGCAACATGGGAAACTTTAGGAATGTGGGATTGATCCCTCAACTAGCCTCCAAATTTTAAAGAAGCTATCTCTTCCTTTTTTTTTGGGGGGGGGGGGGTTGAAAGGGAAGAAAAAACAAGATTACAAATACAATGTAAAATAAATCCTAAGGCAATGCACTAGACTTATATTTTGATTCTATAACAAGAACAATGATTAAATATTTGTGATTTCTCCTATATTAAAGAGCAATGAGCATGATTAATATAAATAGGTTATGAAACAAATTTAAACTCAGAGGTTAAACTTAGAGAATTTGCAATAAAAACATAGAAAACATCACCAAATGACACATAACAGAGGCTTCTTTAATTAATATATTTAGCAGAATACATAAGGCACATAATATGCATAGATCTATGATGCTTTTCTTTTGAAACAATTGTAGAGGCAAAACGATATATTTGCTAGAAACAAGGTAGATAATTCAGAGGGGGGTGAATCAGTTATCCTAAATTACTTTAACTTTCTTTTCTTATTTAATAATTAGTGCAACATCAAAACATATAAGCATTTGTGATCATAAGAATAGAAATAAAATCAACACACATGACACATGGATTTTTATGCGGAAAACCCTATTAAGGGAAAAACCATGGGCTGACTAACCCAAGATTGTATTCTCTATTAAAAGAATAATGAAGCACAAAATGGCACTTGCCAATTAGGGCTCACTGCCTGAGCACACTATTCACAAGAGGCACACTACCTACAAGAGACTCACTATCTACAAAACTTACAGAAGGTAATAAGGTGTTTGAACTAATGAGAGGCATCTACAAATGCAAGAGTTTAGTTCTGATTAGGCACAATACACTAATCTGATGCACTTCATTCTTCCTCTATTTTAGTGTTGTTGCTTGTCACATACCACACTTGAATTGTTACTTTCACAGTTATCCCTACTTTTCCTCGCACTTTATTTCATCCCTACTTCATACCACACACCTTCATACTAGAATCCATCTAATATATATAACTGCATAAAGGATTCTCATCAACTTCCTAGTCGACAACAAGAACATGCTTGATTTATTATGTGTATCAAAAACATGTGCATAGAAGTCTTTAATCATGTTGGCCAACAATGTATAATCCCCCAAATAGCTTGATCAACACCTTTTACTCATCCAGATCGAAGTCTAATGCTCTGCCAGTCAGTTCTTTCTCTATCTGCTCTGCCTGTCTGGAACCCAACACTCAGATGCTCATATCTTTTTAATTCTTTATGAGCAGGATTAGATCTCTAGAATATAGTAGTCATGATACCCCTCTTGACTTATCCAAGTCTGTAACTTGTTGAGTTACACCATCTGAGAGATCCAGACCTGATTGTTAGACTTTGTTGCATACTCTATTCTTGTTCACCGAACCAAAACAATCTTCAATCTGACTTTCGGTATAAGCATACTATGTACTACGGATGTGTGCAATAGACTTTGTTGCCATCAATGAAAACACTCATGAAGCCACACAATGTCTCTTGCCAACAATCTCCCCCTTTGGCATTGATGGCAACACTTATTGAAAAATGGCTAAGTGTCACAGTAAACTCCCCTTGGCTGATGCTCTGTCTTTTGCATTGTTTTACCGGAGCTCCCCCTTAGCTAGATTCTACATTTTTCACTACTCCTCACTCCCCCTTTGACATCAATGGCAAAGGGCAAAATCCGCATACCAAAATTTTGCAAAAATTGTCCTATACATGGCCATATAAGTATATATATAAATGTTATACTTACATATACTTAAGTATATCCACAAAAGTGGCCTTCAACTATACAAACTTTGTGTCCCAACTCTGCTTCATCCTATCCAAAATGGAGATGTGACCACTCAACAAAAATCCATATGCTTCTACCCTTCTTAAATCTGCCAGATCACTAGTCCGGGCTATGGTCTAAGCATTTGTCAAGGCCTCATGCATTGCCTCTAACTTAGGGATAATTATCCCTCTGAGTTCACTCATTCTATTTATTATATCCTTCTTTTCTTTGTTCAGCCTCTTTATTTCATTTATGATGACAATGGCCTAGCATTCTTAATTAATTAAAGAGGTAGTAACGGGATCAAAATTCTGACATAAACTTGACAGTTTACCTTCTTGTTCTTTCACCTTTTTTTCAATACCCTATGTCACTTCGGGCCAAGATAGACAAAATTTGTACATGTCCCCACCATCTTTAAGAGCATTTTCAAGGCTCTTTATTCTAATGTATAGGATCCTCCTATCATTAGCAATGAGTCCCTATACTTCAGTGAATCTTTTTCCCAGAAACTCCTTCCAGACCTTTGCTTTTGCTGATTTTTCTAGAGATTCAAAGTGAGTGGTAACAGAATTTACCAAAGATTTTAGGTTGTTGGATGGTGAGGTTGAAGGATCCTTTTGTTAGTGTAGGTTTTTATTTCCTATTGGGTTATTTATTTTTCCCTATATTCCTAGGTTTTACCTACACTTCTATTAATCTCGCTTAGGTTAATAAAGCATGTCTTATTAGGTGAATGGTTGTGAGGTGTCACCTTCCTACATGTGAGCATCCATTAGCTATCTTGGTAAGATACTTTGCTATCTTTAGTTTGATAGATGGTTGCTCTTGATTGGTTGGTGTTGCCACCTCCTCCCTCTTCCTAGTCTATATAAGAATGCTACCTGGCTTGCATTTTGTATCTTTTTCTTTTGCATCATCTTAATGCTATTTTGCTTCTAGCATTTGTAATACTCTCTTGGAGACTAACTCTGTGTTGCTATTTTGATTTCATATCATTTGCATTCATAGTTTAAATATCTATTCTTTTGCACTACTTTTCTGGGTTAATAATCTTTTCAGATTGTAACAAGGTATCAGAGCTATTCTATGTGCAAGAGTAGATTTTAGTTTCCATATTTGAGCGATTCGGGGGGGGTAATATATCTTATTACGGTTTTTTGAAAAACCTAGTATGCTCTTCTCTTGCATCTTCAGATGATCTTGAGAATCCGAAAAGTTTGACAGAAACTTTTTTAATCTCTGGGGTTTGCACATGTGTTTTATGAAATCCAGGTGATTGCAACATTTTTGGTTATACTAGCAGCATTTTCAGCTATTCCAACATGTCCAGGAGGCTTGAGAATGTTCGATTTGGCTTTCGTTTCACCGAAATCAGAGATCATCATACACAGTTGTGGAACCGGGGTTTAAAACTCAAATCTGACAACCATCTTGCATATTTAGTGTTTTCAATCAATATTGTAGGTTCTAGTATTCCATTGCTTGTCTTGGGTAGCTGATTCAACCTTTCCATGTCATTGTTTGGCTGTTGGGGTCATTTTTTGTAGCTAAAGGCATTCTGTTTACATTGGATCAACATCTTCTGTACATCAACAAGAAAAATGCCTTTTGGGTTTTGTTTGTAGCATAGAAAAACCATTTGGATATGTATTAGCTTTTGCATGCACTCTATATATTTTGTAGAAACGTGCTCAAAAAGCTACACTGGGACCCCTCTCCGTTGGCAGCTACAGTTTTGAAGGCAATATTCAAATGCTCCATTCTTACTCATACGGACTCCGTTTCCCACAAAGTTTTTTTTTTTATTTTGGCTATTTTTCATGCTCTATGCACTAGTGTAGTCATTTTTTGATTTTGATGCAAAGATTTTTTAGAAATTGCAAATTCTCAGTCATGACATTGTACAGTTCTCGTTTTGGGAACTTTGGAGGATCATAACTTTCACATACAACCTCGTATCGAGGCGCTTCTTTTTTTGAAAGTGCATGATTTTTTGAGTAGATCATAGTGGTGCTATTTTTTTTTAGTATTGTGCCAAAGTTGTATTTTTAGTATATGCTTTTTGTGAGGGTTTTGTAATGCATTAAAATCAAGACCACTTAGTATTTCTTGCTAGTGGCAGTTGTAAATGCACTAATATAAAGTGCCAAATCATATTTTATTGGGGGAGTTCTTTGATTGAGTGAGAAGGGGGATTGTCTTGGTTGGGTTCTCTTCTTTTTGACATTTCTTCTCTGCATTTCTTCATCATGGATCAAACAAATTTGTCCATCCTAACTCCATACAATTACTTTGAGTGGAAATCACATATGACAATTCACTTAAGGAAAGTTGGATTAAATAGGATAAGTATGGGACTTGAAACTGATCCTACTAAAGATGAAGATAAGCCTAAGTGGTTTAACATATATGATGAGGCATATGGAACATTGTGTTTGTCTGTTTCTCCTAATTTTCTCTTTCACATTGAGTCTTTGAATACACAAAATGAAATATGGACAAAGCTAGAAACACTATTTGGCACACAAGGTTCAATGAGGGGTCATATGTTGGAAAATGAACTAATTAGTTTAAGTCTAGGCAATTTCAACACAATCCATGATTTTTTCACTAAATTGAAATCACTAATGCTGTAATTAAAATAACATAGAATTGAAAAGAAAGATGAACAACTAATTCTTAGTATTCTCTCTAAGCTAAGTTTAGAATATTTTGTGTTTGTTTCTACCTTCTATGCTACTAAGGTTGCACATGCTACTTAATTCACCATGTCATCTTTAGATGATTTTTCTGTTAATCTCACTCGAGAATAGGACAAGCTAATCCAGATGGGCACTCTTAAGTCCTCTAAGTCACATGCCTTGACTGCCAACCGAGGCACAAAAGAATAGAAAGGATAAAGTAGTAACAACAATAGTAAGGATAAGAAACATAAGAATAGCAAGGAGAAGAAGGATCAGATAACAGTTGCTTCAAAAGCAACTAATGAAACCCAATCTTCCCAAGGTGACAAGCCTAATAAAGAGAGGGTCCAATGTTCCTGAGTCTATCAAATAGAGTTCTAATGAGGCGTCTAACAAGGAAAAAGAAAATAGCAAGGGGAAAGGAAACGGCAAGGCCCTTGTTGCAGTTACTTTTTCACCATCCACTTGGGTTCTTGATTCCGATGCTTTGCACCACATGGCTTCATCTAAGGGAGAACTTGCATCTTTGGAGATGTGTACTATGCCTTCTATTTTGATGGGTGATGACACTCCTATTGAGGTGTGTGGGAGAGGGTCTTTTGATGTGGGGGATGGCACATTCCATGATGTTCTTTGTGTGCCCTCATTATCAACTAATCTCCTATTGGTATACCAGATCACTCACATAGGTTTAGGCAAGTGGGTTGAGTTCACTCCTGATTCAGTAGAGATTCATGAGTTGCACAGTGGTTCTACAGTTGCAATTGGGAGAGCAGATCATCAGTCACAGCTCTATCTATTTTCTCACTTTGTTCCTGATCCTCAAACTATTTTTCTCACTCATTCTAATGATGTCAGTAGATTATGGCATGAGAGGTTTGGCCATCTTAACTTCTACTACTTACAATAGCTCAACTAGCAGAGCATGGTCATAGGGTTCCCTTCAGTTTAGTTTTCAAGTGGTGTTTGCCAAGGTTGCATTCTTGGTAAGCATCCTAAGGAAAAGTTTGACAAAGGTAAGGCATGGAGAGCTTCACAAATACTGGAGTTACTTCACAGTGATTTGGATGGTCCATTTCAGCATCCTTCTTTCAACAAGGCTAGATATGTCCTCACATTCATTGATGACCTTTCTCAATATACTTGGGTGTACTTTCTCAAATAGAAGTCTAAGGTATTTGATCACTTTTAGGACTTCAAGACTTTTGTAGAGAAGCAATCCAGGAAGGCCATCAAAGTTTTGTGCACTGACAATGGTGGTGAATATGTCAACCATCAGTTTGAGAGGTTTTGCACTTCAGAGGGGATTGATGTGCAGCATTCAGTTCCATATAATCCTTAGCAGAATGGTGTTGTAGAAAAGAAGAATAGGTCCTTGAAGGAAATGGCAAACTATATGATCCACTCCAGATCTCTTATACCATAGTATTTGGCAAAGGCCATTAACTGTGCTTGTTATATCTAGAATTGTGTTCCTCACTGAGCCTTGAATGGAGTCACTCCTTTTGAAGCTTGGAACGGTCAAAAACCATTAGTTAAGCACTTTCAAGTTTTTGGTTCTCTTGCATGGGCCCAAATTCTTGTAGAGAAATGCAAGGCCTTGGATCCACAGAGCAAACCTTACATATTTGTAGGTTATCCTGATGGTGTGAAGGGTTATCAGTTGTTCCACCCTACTACACATGAGTTGTTCATTGAGAGGAGTGTTTAGTTTGAGGGGGGCTCTTCGAGCTCACTTTCTATCACTTCTCCAACTCCTTCTACTTTAACATTGGAGTCACTTGGGATACATGACAAATCTTCTAATGAGTCAGATTCACTTGGGCAGTCTTCTACCTCCACTTTTGATGCAAAGAGTGATTCAGAGGACTCACCTCCTTCCTCTCCTAGTCATCATTTAGAGGTTGATGATTCTCCTCTAGATTCTCCATCTTCTGGTCCACTTTGGGCTAGACAGACCTTGCAGTTTGTAGGTGATTGGGTTGGGGATCCATCAGACACTAGGTAGACTCGTTCACAGTTCCACGATGCTCCACATGTCTTCATTGCTACTACCTCAGATCCACACTATTTTCATGAGGCATCTGGTATTCCTTAGTGGGATATAGCTATGCAGGAGGAGTATAGTTCCTTGATGAGGAACCACACTTGGGATCTTGTCCCTCTTCCTAAGGGAAGAAAACTTGTTTGATGTATGTGGATCTATCAGACCAAATTTGTAGCAGATGGGTTAGTTGATAAGCATAAGTCTTGCTTGGTCACCAAAGGATTCTCCTAGGTTCCTAGGATTGACTACTCTGAGAATTTTGTACTAGTTGCTCGAATGAATTCCATCTTACTTGTTCCTACCATTGCTGCAGCTAATCATTGGGAAGTACACCAGATGGATGTAAAGAGTGCTTTTCTTCATGGTGACCTTTAGGAGGAGATCTACATGGAGTAGCCACATGGGTTCCTTCAGGATTCTTCACTTGTGTGCCATCTTTGAAAGTCTCTCTATGGCCTCAAACAGGCTCCTCGGGCCTAGTATGCCAAGATGGACTCCTTCCTTCTATCAGTTGGGTTCACTCGGTGCCATTCTGATCCCAATATCTATATTCTATAGTAGGATGATTCACTCCTATTTTTGGTTCTGTATGTTGATGACTTGTTGATCACAGGGAGTTCTTCATCCACCATTGGGGCTGTCAAAATTGCCCTTCATGACAGGTTTTTGATGACTGACTTGGGCTTGTTGCATTACTTTCTTAGGATTGAGATCTTTCAATCTTCTTCTCGGATCACCATCACACAGTCCAAGTATGCTCTAGATTTGCTCTCATGGTTTGATATGGCTGACTGCAAGCCTACTCCGACTCCCTTTCTTTTTGGAGTCAAACTTGAGGCTCAGTGTTCTTCTCCACTTGTTGATGGCACTTTGTACTGATAGCTTGTTGGAAATCTTATTTATCTGACTCATACAAGACCTGACATTTCATGTGCTATAGGCATGGTCTCTTGATTCATACAGGAGCCTCATGAGCTACACTAGAAAGCAACCATTCGGATCCTTCACTACATTCAGGGTACTCACAGTTTTGGGATTCACTATGCGGTAGGCATTGAGCTTGACTTGGTGGGCTACATGGATTCAGATTAGGCAGGTGATTCTGAGGATCATAAGCCTACTTCAGGTCCTGTCTATTGGTCGAGCAAGAAGCAGTCTGTTATTGCTTTATCTTCTACTAAGGCCTAGTATTAGGGGGTTGTGAATGTCGCATTGAGGCTATTTGGCTTCAAAATCTTCTCACTAAGTTTGGTATCTAGATCAAGTAGCCATCAGTCATATTTTGTGACAACCAGTGTACCATTCAAATCTCACAGAATTTAGTCCATCATCAGTGGACCAAACATATAGAGGTCCACATGCACTACATCTAGGAGCTCATCCATGGCCACATCATCAACCTTTGCTACTATTTGAATTCTGAGCAGGTTGTTGATATCTTCACCAAACCCTTCACTGAGAGCAATTTCCTTCATTTGTAAGCTTTGCTAGGGATGCAGGATGATTCATCTTTTAGTGGGGCTTCTTCCTCTCACTCAGAGTCCTGACTCTCTCTACGTTTGGGGGGGTCTCTTCTCTCTCTCTTTGGGGGAAATTTTATGTACATGGGTACCTCATCGGGATTCATTTGCTGGGACCCATTTCTACATCCACCTAAGCTTCGCTTATGGGGGGGTGTTAGTGTAGGTTTTTATTTCCTAGTGGGTTATTTATTTTTCCCTATATTCCTAGGCATTTCCTACAATTCTATTAATCTCGCTTAGGTTAATAAAGCATGTCTTATTAGGTGAGTGGTTGCGAGGTGTCACCTTCTTACATGTGAGCATCCATTAGCTATCTTGGGAAGACACTTTTCTATCTTTAGTCCAATAGATGGTTGTTCTTGATTGGTTAGTGTTGCCACCTCCTCCCTCTTCCTAGTCTATATAAGCATGCTACCTAGTTTGTATTTTGTATCTTTTTTTTTTCATCCTCTTAATGCTATTTTGCTTCTAGTATTTTCATTACTCTCTTTGTGACTAACTCTATGTTTTTATTTTGATTTTGTATCATTTGCATTCATAGTTTAAATATCTATTCTTTTGCACTAGTTTTCTGGGTTAATAATCTTATCAGATTCTAACACCTTTTGGAATAATTGCTTGATTTTCTCCAGCATCCCAGATGCCATCTCCAATAGTTCACAATCTTCCATGTGAGATTTCAAGAGTTTTTCTTTTGCTTTGGCTTGAGCAAAAGATACTATTTTCATTTTCTAGACCAAAGAGAGAGAGTTGAAATTTAGTGGCCCTTGAAATACCTCAGGTTCATCTATCTCCATCATTTATTTGTTCAAAAAGTTCTTCACTACCTCTGTAACGTCTCTTACTGGTGACTGAGACTTCTTTTCTTTTGGGGTATCAGAATAGTCAACATTAGTCTGCTCTGCTTCTTCTTCTTCTTTTCCTCTAACCTCTTCTTCTTGACTTACTTTCTCCTCTTTTCTTCTTTCTCCTTCAACTTCAAAATCTGGTATGTCTGTAGTAGGATTCAGAGGAGATATGTCACCTGAGAATACTGCTTCATGAACTTCCTCTTCTAGAACGGAGGAATCCAAGTCCTTAGACTTCTCTTCATCTATCTCTTTTGATCCTTCTACATCAGAAGTTTCTTCATTGGTTACATTTAATCCTTCAACATCCATGGTAGAGGGTTCTTCATCTATTTTGTCTACAATAGGAAGATTGAATCTTTTGAAAGCATTCTAGAGGATGTCTTTTGTTTCTCTTGCTACTTGGTTAGTTTCTCCAAGCATAAGTTTATTCATTCTTGCCTTACTCAAGAACTCATCCTTACAATCCTTAAAAATTATGTCCATTTGTTTTGGAGTGATAGAAGGATAAAGATAAATCATTATTTGTTCTAGAATCTCTAGGTCTTTTGCCTTTGTATTCTCTTTTGTCAATTCAAGTACCTTTTCTAGACTGTTGGGAATTAATGATATAATTTCAATGAAAGCTTTATTGTAAATATTCAGGTACCTAATAGTAGCTTCTTCCAAAATCCTCTTATCAGTATCACTATAATCATCATAGAACTCTGTTGATGTCATCAATGGAAAGAGTGGGCTTTTCAACAAATTCTTCTTCCTTTTCTTCCTTATTTTTACTAGCAGAGAATTCTCCAGATGTTTTCTTCTTGTTCATTTTCTTGATTTCCTCATTAGATTCTATTTCTTCATCATCTTTAAGACTTGTGTATGACATTTTGACTTTGGTCTTCATCCTCTTTTCTCCTTTTTTGGATGTCTTGACTTCTAGTTTGGTAGCCCTTGAGCTTTTAGGAGTGGTAGGTGCAGAGCTCTTGGAATATCTAGTTTGGGAGGAGGCTTGTACTGGAACATCTCCTTTCTTTGCTTCTTGTTTCTCTTTCTCAACCTTCTCCATTTTCTCTCTGTTTGCATCTACTATATCTTTAGACAAGCCAAATATTTTGGCAATTTCCTCAACTTCCCTTCTTACTTTCCTCTTTATCTCCGATTGTCTTAACTCAACATGTATTTTTACACTTAGTTCTTGAAAGGTTCCAAACCTTTCTACCTCAGGGTCCTCTGGTTGGCTCAACCTGTGTTGATTATTTAGCTCCAAGATTTTCTCATCAACCTCATATCCCATAGGCATTATCCACACTATTTTGGGCTCAACTACCTCCATTAGGCATTGATTAGTGTCAACCATGAAGCACACTATATCCTTGTATTTCTCAACTATGGATTGAGGTATTCTCTCTCTGGCTTGCATCATGCTTTGGAAGTTCTTAAAGTAACCCCAGAGCACTGTGTTTTGAGCTTTAGCGTCACCAAGTCCATACATATAATCTCTATTCTAGATTGCAACTGGTTTGTCATTTTGCCAAACCTAACCACTTGATCCAGGAAGCTCATTCATGTAATAGAAGAATAGACATGGTATTAGACAACCATATTTAAAGGAATTATTCTTATCCTTTTTGATCTTCTGCAGGTGTTCTAATAGTTGATTTAGGAGAAGCTCACATAGGTCATAACCTACATCTTTCCTCAACATCTAATATACTGCATGGATTGTTGTCCCAGACATAGAATTCTCCCTACTACAATGATAGATCTTGTACCCAATTATCACTAAGGAAAACTTGACATTTGGATCTATGATGTCATCTATGGTCATTGCTCTTTTGTCAAACTTAGATTTGGTGGCTTCAGTTACTGTCTAGTTCTTGATAGACTTAATTGCGGGTAACCCACTGAAAGAATATAGTCCAATCACTGCCCTGATGGCATCTTTTTTATCTTGAAGGGCCTCATTAACCACATGAAATTATTGTGCATCCTGCTTAGGACATACTGGACCCAATCATCTTCTGCAAAATAGGGAAAGTGTATGCAATGTCTGAAGTGTTTATCCTGGAGGGCCTTGAATTGATATTTGAGTTCAAAACTCTCATGTATTAGCTATTTTTGATAAATGTCCATCAATTTAGAGTCTCCAAATTCCTCAATGTTGGCATGGATATAGACCCTAACATCTTCTACATGCAATACCCCATGTGAAATGCTAGAAAATGCACCTAAAGGATCAACTTCTAGAGATTTATAGGGGTGTTTCTTGAATTTAGGATGTGGCCTATCAGTGATCTTTAAAACCATTGGAGTAGCCAACTTGCAAAAGATTCAGAGAGAGATTTTCAGAATGGAAGTACTTTTTAACGCTTTAGGGTTTGAAATAGGAGCCAGAATAAATTGCTGGATGAATTCGATTTTCCATTTGATCTTTGAGTAAATTGTAGAAACTTCATTGAAGAGCTCTTCTTATCTTCTTCACGAATGCAAGAGTGAAAATGATGAGTGAAAGAACCCTTTTATTCTTGTACAAACACTAATTTCCTTTTGTAATAAATGCACAACTTAAGTTATCTAGTTACCCTATTTTAAGAGAGATCTTCTTGAATCATTGTGTTGATCTTAGAATCATTGTCAGTGAGGATTGACAATGTATCTTCTTTTCTTCAATCATGCCATGGGTCCGCAAATCAAAGTATTTCAATTTTGAATCATACTAGATCTATGTGTGAAAATCCTTTACTAAATGGCCATCAAACTGGATCAACTTGAGCAGTTAAACTCTTGCAAAACTCCATGCAGATCTTTCATATTTTTACTAAGGATTATTTAGATATTTTTCTGAGAAACCTTTAATCCACAGCATTCCATGTGCCAAATTTAGGCATTAATTGACTAGTTGGGGGAATTTGTTTTTCTCTGTGATTCTCCCTAAGCTAGAGCTCACCATTTTATTTTCCAGAAGGAATATCAGCACCGAATTCTAGTGTGGATCCATCCCCAATATTTTGTGTACTTTTATTTACCCAAATCTTTCTCATCTCATTTTAAACTTCATCCACATTCACTTTACCTTTACCCTTATCTTGTTTCTGATTATGTTCTACCAGACCTTTTCTATCTTGATTTCTATTTCTACAGAATTTGGCAATATGACTGGATCTATTGCAATTATAATAGACAACATTTCTTTGCTTATTTGATTGATATCCTTTTTATCTGCATTAATTATCCATATGTCCCATTTTATTGCATGCAAAGCATCTATCATTGAATGAATTGTTTATTTTCATATTTCTACATTCATGAGATTTGTGACCATACCTTTTGCAGTTAAAACATTGTCCTGAGAAGGATGGATTAGTCTGGTTCATTCTCCTCCTACACTAAGTTGCTTTATGACCAAAATTGTTGCAATTGAAGCAATATCCATTGAAGGGTGGATATATTTGAGCATTTGGTTGCCTTACCAGAGATCTTCTAGGCCTGTTTCTTTGATTTTTTGATCAAAAGTTCTTCTGACCAGATCTAGAGCTTTCATCTTTCTCATATCCCAAGCCATGCTTATCACCTACCCTCTTTTGGCTTTCAAGAAAAACTTCAAGTTGGGCTGAGCTTATCTTGAATTTCTCTTTGTATTCATTTGTTTTTTGAAGATCTTGTTTAAGAGTGTCTATTTGATTCTCAAGTTGTTCTTCATTGTCTCTAGCTTCTTCAAGATCTAATTCAAGATGCCTGATTATTCTATCCATTTTGTGGCAATCCTTTGTTTTCTCCTTGAGGGATTATTTTAGATTATCTTCAATTTTCCTCTTTTCTTCAATTTCTTGGGTGAATCTCATAACCCCTGATTCCATTTCATGCCTTACCATAATGACTTCTTTTGATAGCTTTTCACATAGCTTATTTTTATCATCTAGATCTTCATTAGTATCATTGGCTTCACTTTGATTTGCTAATTTTTGAAGTAGTTCATTTCTCTTTTTCATAGAGATACTAAGTTTTTCTTTTAGCTCATTTATGAAATCATCATCTTGTTTGATTCTTTCTCTCAAATTATTAACTTTAGAGTGGGATTGTTCAAGGTCATCTTGGGTAGACTGAAGTTGTTCCTTCATACCATATATATCCATTGAGATTCTTAGATCTTCCTCAAGCTGTTATGCTTTATTTAGAGGAACTTAGCTCTGATACCAATTGTTGGAAACAAGGAAACTAGCTGAGAGGGGGGTGAATTAGTTATCTCAAATTACTTTAACTTTATTTTCTTCTTTAATAATTAGTGCAGCATCAAAACATATAAGCATATGTGATCATAAGAACAAAAATAAAATCAACACACATAACACAACGATTTTTACGTGGAAAACCCTATTAAGGGAAAAACCATGAGGTGACTAACCCAAGATTGTATTCTCTATTAAAAGAATAATGGAGTACAAAATGGCACTTGCTAATTAGGGCTCACTGCCTGAGCACACTGCTCACAAGAGGCACATGGCCTACAAGAGACTCATTGTCTACAAAACTTACAGAAGGTAATCAAGTGTTTTAACTGATGAGAGGCATCTACAAATGCAAGAGTTTAGTTTTGGTTAGACACAATACACTAATTTGATGCACTTAATTCTTCCTCTATTTTAGTAGTGTTGCTCTCTCACATACCGGACTTGAATTGTTGCTTTCACATTTATCCCTGCTTTTCTTCTCACTTTATTTCATCCCTACTTCACACCACACACCTTCATACTAGAATCCATCTAGTATATATATTTGTATAAAGGATTCTCATCAACTTCCTAGTCAGTAACAAGAACACTTCAAGATATTTGCAAGTTTTTCATCTGTCGGTAGAATCCATGCTTGATTTGTGATGCATATCAAAAACATGGGCATAGAAGTCTTTAATCATGTTGGCCAATAATGTATAATCCCCCAAATAGCTTGATCAACACCTTTTACTCATCCAGATTGAAGTCTAAAGCTCTACCAATCAGTTCTTTCTCTATCTGCTCTACCTATCTAGAACCCAACAATCAAATGCTCATATCTTTTTCATGCTTTATCACCAGAGGCTAAATCTTTAGAATATAGTAGTCATGATACCCCTCTTGACTTATCCAAGTCTGTAACTTTCTGAGTTACACCATCTGAGAGATCCAAAACTAATTGTCTGACCTTGTTGCATATTCTATTCTTGTTCACCGGAATAAAATAATCTAGAATCTGACTTCTTGTATAAGCATACTATGTACTGCGAATGTGTGGAATAGACATTATTTCCATCAATGACAACACTCATGAAGCCACACAGTGTCTCTTGCCAACAAAATTGTAGCCACACCACAAAATCTCTTCTCACATATATCACTTCAATTTTTTAGTATATTCCTCCTCTTTATCAACTACAAAATTCCCCTATTTATATCACAAAATGGGGCTTGAAACACTGATGGTTTTTAAGATTCCAAACTACCTGCAAAATTGAATTGAAGTTGATCATGTAGAGGAAATATTTTGGAATCTAAAACTTAGCTTTGACCCTTTATGTTACAAATATTACAATAAGTCTTTGATATTTTTGATCCTCTCGACTCTTTCTCACATTCTGATTGGTTGATCCTTGTAGAAAATAGGGCTCAACAACTGCGAGTACTATTGGGATAGATGGTTTCTTCTGCAAGCTTTTAAATGACTCAAAAAGTTGCTATGTGTCTCTCCTGCACTTATCGAGCTCAGTCCCTTTCGTAACTCTCCTCAAATGCATGCCATAGTGACACTTGGTACCTCTAGCTTCTTCCTTTACTTGATTTTAGCTTAACCGATGCTCAAGAGACATAGCAGCACCCGCTAGCTTCAAAATTGGGACACACAACAGGTTGGCACTTCTATTTAGTGTCTCCTTTATTTCTTTCCTCCAAATGCCTATCAAAGACACTTGGCACCATTCACTTCCCTTACAAAACCACCCTTAAAATCTTGGGCCCACCATATTTTCTCTGACACTTAATAAAAACTATAAAGAGGAGTGACATGCAACAGGCTCCACTTTATTTTCAATAGGGACACATGGCATATTGGTATGCCTTCTAGCTACTTCTATCAAAAGTTTCCTCTGAATCCCTATCGTTGTGACATGTGGCACACTCTACATAGCTTAGAAACTTTATGAAACAAAAAAAGGAAAAGAACTCAAAACAAATATGTGGCATCTTTTGTGACTCCCAAAGCCTGCAGACTCAAATAGAGACATTTGGCACTTTCCACTACTGCTAAACACTATGCCATGTGGAACATTCATGCAACTTTAAAGAACATTCATCCCTTTCCTTTCTTCAAAATCCTATCGTATTGACACTTGGCATGGTTTGTGTCGGCTATTACTTGCAACACACAACAGATTACCAGGCCGATAGTGTATATGTATTTTGCCATTGTAAATTGATGCTACAAAATGTAGAGTTTTAACTCTATAGTTTAATGAGCTGTGAAGGTATTTATTACGAGAGGACATTTAATGTAACCCCACCCATGTCATTTACCTTATAAAGTAATCTTTTCTTATTGTATGATTCATTTGATGTTTCTAGAGCTTGATTTGGAGCCGGTTATAATCAATTTAGCTTCTGCCTCCCCATAGGCATCACAGTTAAGGTGAGTGCAATGCCTTTTTCTATTTTCAGTTGAAATATAGTACTAACATTGTTGGGAGGGTCGTAAATTGCAAATTTTACATCTTTCATGACTTGTGAAATGCCACTTCTCCCAATTGTTAACTGTAACCCTCTCTCATCAAACCTAAACCCCTGATCCTAGTCATCATTAACAACTCAATAGATTGGTTGCTTAGGTTTGACAAAATGAAGTATAAATATCAAGGGATCGACATCTCCCTTATAATTGAGAACAAGTTTGGGTCACATTGACCTTAAGGAATTATGTGTCGAGATCAATACCAACCCAAGGGCACCCATTGTGGATAGAAAACCTTAGACAGTTAGCTGGCACATGTGGGTGGATTCCCTCTAATAGTTTAGTCTATAGACTTAATTATGGCTTGTAACCATAACTATAATATTGAATCTCATGAGATTAGGATAGCCAGTGGCAAAACAATTCTACGCATAAACACACATAACATCAATGATAGATTGGGATTGTAAGTGAGAGATATATACATTAATATTTCACAACAAACTAGTTGGAGTTACTTCATCAATGGCAAAAAGATGTGTAAGGATGCTATTGTTACTACTTAGCTCAACAAAGAGAAGAAAGGTTGATCACATTTACCCAAAAAATTAGTCAGAGCATTATTCAAAGATGATATTTCACAAATCGTCACACTATTACATAGAGTGGTTGGAAGTGAAGATTCTAGTGAATTTGTTCAATGGATGTGCCAGTTTATACTTGTCATTTGCACTGGTAAATAGTACATAGATTTGTCCAAAATAATTAATGAGCATTTCCATGATCAATTACTAAACTTTCAAAAGAGGGACAATAAGTTTAGTATGTGTTTCTACTTGATCTATTTTCTAGCCAATACTCAATAGGTTTGGCTTGGATTAAACATTGTCGGCCCCATGACTCAGGACACCTAGGTGTATGATTATTTTCCATGGTTACAAGAATATCATCGCAAGAAGGATTACAAGAGAGTCAATGATACTTTTCTTATGTTGATGGTGAGAAGAATCTATGAGAACCCTAAGGTTAGAATCTCAATAGAGGCAGCAAATTGGGTAATGTAGTTTAGGAGTTATTTTATTCAGTTTGATAAATTCACATACCTCAGAATAGGTGGCTTTGAGTTTCCTCCTCTAAGGCTACCTACGTATGCTTCTAACTATCTTGTATTCCTAGAGGTATGCAGATATGCATCTCTTGCAAGCAAGAGATACCATGATTCTAAGAAAAGGGGATACCCTTTCCCTTTGACATTAACTCATTATACTTGCACGAAACTAAGAAATGCTACAAATGTGGACAAACTTCTTGCTAACTTTCATTTAGCATCATACAAATCTAGAAGTTTCTTTGATAGTAAGGACTTTGTGAAGAAAATTATTTATTTCCCTATGCTAATAGACCATCAGCCTCACTTAGAGGATTTTTGGGTTGACTGCATAGATGAGTATGAAGTAAGGAGAAGAGATTTGTCAAGGTTGACCCTAGACCAAATGAGGATATACAATCTTGGTTGGAATCTCCCTAACTTGGTGTATGATTATGTTGATTTGATTGACCTTGCTTTTTTTGTATAAAATACTAAACCCTTACCTGAGATAGGCTAAACTATAGATGAAGTTGCAAATGTTAATACTAGATCTTAATTTGTGATTAATAGAAGTCAATAGTGGTTAAGATCTAAAGTGAGTGGTCATGGTGTAGGTTCTCCTTCCCACAAGGAGAAGATGATGGGGAAACAACAGGTTTCTATAGGCACTTCTAGCCCAAATACACCTATCACTACCCACAATAGAAGCTCACAGTCTCCAATCACGGGTGGGAGTGATGCTAGGGAGGATGCCAAGAAGAATGCAAAGTGGAAAGGACAATGTGAAGGGGACAATGAACCCCCTAGTGGAAAAATGAAGACTAAGAGATGTTTGAATCCTCATGCCAATAGGCTGTCATACTCCCAGAATAGATAATATACCTCATGTTGCTATAGATGACTGTTTAGTGATGTCAACTCTTGCCTGGTTGAGAACAAATGTCAAAACTAAAAGTAGATATTATTAGATTATAGATACAGAGTTTGATGCAATTGCATGACTCCTAATGCTAGAGTCATCCCCCAAGAAAGATAAAAGAATGCTAAGGCTTATGGTTGACCTCATCACCAAACACCAATATGTCAAAATTGTTGAACCAATGGTAGAAAAAGAAGAGAGGGATGTTTTTGTTGATGATTTTTATGTTAGTAAAGTGGACTTCGTACCTCCATCTATTCAAGGAGATATACACAATGCTAAGATATCTATGGAGATTTTGGCTAGCGGGTTGGAGGAGAAGGACAGGGAAAATGAACTTTTGGAGGAACATGTAAATATCTTAACCACCTACATCAGGTCCATTGTGGATCCTACATCCCAACCTCTAGAGGCTACCACAAACACACCTGCAAAGACCCCTTCTAAGGGTTTGAGTAAAGAGGGAAAGATCATATTAATAGGTACAAATATCTAGGCAAAGTAGTAGAAGAATGGGTGGAAAATCTCATTATGGATGGGTTACTTTTCATTCATGAAACTATTCTTTTATATAGTAAAATATCCAACAAGTAAAATGAGATTTTAAATGATTTGAAGGTTTTAAGAAAGAAGAGACAATGTTCAATGTGGCAAAGAATGGATTAATAGGAATAGTGAAAATTGATTCTAGTGTCTTGGTATTAGAACAAATCATAAGAAAAATAGAGTAAAATGAATCTATCAAATGGTTAAACTTGGTTGATTGGAAACTAACGATGGTAAAAAATGCTTAACTGATTTGAAGAATGTAGCCAAAAATAATAAATCTCACTTGTTGGATCTCAGGAGTTCATGTCTTTCCTTGCTAATTGACATCTTTGATGAAACTAAAATCAGCATATTAGGTGTTGCTATTGTCAAATAGGTTTTGAATGACCCACTGGTTGAAGAATTGAAGGCTACAGAAGATTCAACTAGTAATCCCATGGAGAAATTAAATAATATGCCTACCTATCTCTTGAATTTCAAGAAGGATATAATAGAAATCCACAAGAAGTATGAAGAGGCCAACATCATCTTGCAAATGTTGAAGACAAGGCTAATGATCACCAATATCCCTAATGCTAAGGGTATTATCCAAATTTTGAATAAGTTTAAAGTCTTCAAAGCCAAATTACATGCTTCCCAGAGATCCAGGGATCAAATAGAGAAAGATGGTACCGGTGAACAGGTACTTCAGGAGGAGTATATGGGATATGATGTAGGGGAAGGCAAGGACAAAGAAGTGTCTTCCTAAAGTTTATTTAAGATTTTATAATTTCTTAAGACTTATGTTATTATTAATACTATGTCTCTTTATTATTCAAGAAACTTTGTTGTTTTTAATTATTAGTTGTGAAAGATAGTTAGATAGGAGAAAGTTAGTTCTCACCCTTTTACTATAAAATAAATGAGTAAAAGACAGTTCAAATCTTTTGGTGAAATTACTTTCATGACTGGATCATTGGATACATTGTTTTAAATCTTTGAAGGAAAGGGGGATATTTCAATACAATTTAGTGTCATATTTCTTTGGGAGTAGAGTATTAGTCTCCAGTTCTTGCTCATTAATATAGGAGAAAGTTACACATTGGGTTGATCATCCATGTGTATTGTTATTATTCTTCTTATGTTGAATGAGTGGCATCTTGGGTATAGAAAGTTACATCCTTTATGTGTGGAACATTGATAAACTATCTCTATTTTATTTACATTGCCATCTAGTATTTCTTCACTCTTATGTTTGAATTTGATCCAAAGGTGGTAACTCAGTAATTTATTATTCATTTATCATATTTTCTCCATTCTTATGTTTGGATGTATTTTGGTGATTTTACAATCATAGGTTGCATTTAGTTTGCCTTCAGTGCATTTGGCATTGGGGTTTTTATTTCATTTTCAAATCATCAAACACTTCCTTTCCCACTTTCGGGTTAAAAGCATACCAGAAAAGTAAAAACCCTATCATACAAAGGCAATTGTACCTTCTAAAAATTTAGAGGAGAGTTGGTGAAATTGTCCAATTGTTAGTGCAATTTGTTACTACAAATTGGGTGAGTCATATATTAAACAAGTGGTATTAAATCTATTCACTAACACCCCCCCACCAACCAAAAGAAAATTTAAACATTATCCCACCCCACCCTTCTGACACGATAATCCTAAATTAAAGCCTTCTTCTCACCCTTTAATCATTTTTACAACACTTCCCTCTATAGTTGAGGTATCTCCACACCCTCAAACTCATAATCTTAGCACTATCACATCTACTAGAAGTATAAAGGATTGAAGCATTAAAGTTTACACTCCACCTGACCCATCCTTCCAACTGAGGGTTGTTATTTGGATTTAGTGGCTAATTCTCTAGCATTGTTAGAGATATTCACATGTGTGTCAAATTTTGTTTCTTTGATAGAATTTGGAGAGGACACTAATCATTTGAATACTATAAAATATCTTGCTTCTAGTTCTATTCACTTCGTTGCTCCACTTCAATTGGAGTCTTTGCCACTTGATGGTCCTACATGCCCACATGGTCATGATTGAGACAAGGGTGATCTCTTAGATATGGACATTGATAGATAGATGTTTTTCTTTTGAACCATGTGTATATTTTATGTTTTTCATAATTGGCTTGTCTGGAATGACACCTAATTTTTACATTTTTCTAAAAACATTAGTGATGCCTCATTGAAATATCTAATATGAATTCAAGAAATTAATTTTAAATTTTTTGAAAAAAGTAATAACCCTTAAACTACATTCAATTTCATACAACTTTTATTGCTGCCTTATTTTCATATTATGTAGATAAATTATTTAATTTTTGATGTGAAGTTACTTAAGTCTATTTTTATCATTTTCATTGCAACTTAGAGGTATTATTTGGCCTATCATAGTCCTATACTCACCCATAACCTAGTGGTATAAACTAGCTAAAGTGGGGGAAAAATGTAATGCCAAAATTGCATACCATATAAATTTGACACTATAATTTAACTTTAGTTTAGCATTTGTCTCCCTACTATACTTTTTTAGGTCCATTTCACCTTGTCCTAGCCTTCATCACACCCTTGGTATCAATGTGGGTTCAGTGTTTCTATATGTGTGTCTATTTTCTATGTTAGTAAATATATTTTTTATGTAAACCTAGAGTCATGATTTTATCCTATGTCATTTTTGTCCTTCCTATACATGGACACCAAAGATGTTTATGCAACATGCTAGCATCCTCTGATGTTATAGGCATACAATAGTCATTTCTTACCAAATCTTCCACCTTTACATGTTTGAACATGCGAGTGTAACTACTATAAAATCCATTTGGTGAATCATAAAAACTAGTTCACCCTTGCATGCATCTTTAAGTTCCCTACAAGTTGATTTTTTAGTCTCTCTCACCATCCTTTTTGGATGAACATCACTTTTTGAAGTTTCTATAGCACTCCACACTAGCTTTCTAGCATTCTTGAGCATTTAAGAAGCACTCTTATGATTCCAACATTTTCTTCTATGAGCTCTTGTGATTGTTGAGGATATACATTATGATTATATCTATTGTTTCCTCCATTGGTGGTGTTCTAGGTGACTTTGTTCAAGTTCTTGTTTCATTTTATTTATCATTATTACTTTCTATAAGATTTGTTATGTTTATAGCATCATTGTTGGCACTTTGAGAGCTCCATCTCCTCTCCTTTCCCTCTCGCACACACTATGGTGTTGTTCCCTATAGATAATGGATCTAACATTCATAAATTACTACTATATCAGTGTTTTTTTAAATTATAGATACACATATAGTTTAAGAGGATAGAATTTTTGTCTTCTCCTCATTTTATTAGCTTCTCATGGAGGTCAAAAGACCAAAAAAGGGAATTAACCATTTACAAAAAACTCCTAAGCAACCCCAACATTTAACTCATCTATCCCAGAATAGTTAGTTGGAGTCTTTCAATTACACAAAGGTTTTCTATCCCTTCTCCTTTCTCCTTGTTATTTAATATTTTGTTTAAATATTTGAGCAAATATTATTATTTTGAGGTATATTTCCAAAGTACCCTGCTATATTTTTTGACTTTCAAGTGTAAAGACCATTAAGATTCTTGAAGCAAACTTTATTTTTCTACTAATCTTTTATGGCAATGCATGGATTGGATGATAGCACATGGATTAGATAGTAGCATGGTGCACTAGAATCCTAGCCAGTGAGCTTCTCTAGTTGATTCCACATTCCTCATTATCTATTATTTTTAGTTCTTATATCCATTTTTAGTTTTCATATTTTTATTGCTGGTTATTTATAGTTTTCATTACTAACTCTCCTTTCTTGTTTCAACCTAGTTAAAATAGGGAACAAAATCTAGAAAAGACTAAATTAGTTTATCATTCTTCATCTTAAAATAGAAAAAATAGAAATGATTTTGTTTCATTGGTCTTATCTAGTGTGAGGTATATTAGTTGAACACCTGAACACATCTAGGTAGGCATTTCAACTTTTCTATTTTACAAGAAGAAGAATCTCAAGACCAAGATTGTATTTACTAGGAAGAATTAACTAGTGGAAGTCTCTTCCAAGGCTCTAAGTGTTTCTTCTATTTCAAACCCTCCTCCTAAGTATGCTTAGGTAGGTCAAATTTTTCTTAAGTATCCATTTTTTCTCTTACACTAAGAAAACTTATGAAGGACAAAAAGAATCATTTGGGTTACTCAAAGGGCTAGAAAGAACATCTATGTGTTCATTGCTTTCTATCCTATCACCTCCCTCACCTTCTCCTCAAGGTCCTCCATCTATTTTAATTTCCTCACCTATGAAAACTTGAAAGAGTTCTTCCAAATAATCTCCTTTACCTTCTCCCAAAATGACTTCTACTACTCCATTAAACAAAACACTACCTTCATCTCCTCCTCCAATGACTCTCATTCATTCTTCTATTATAATACTCTACCTCTGTAAAAGTATCTGAAGGACCATACCCATTTTCAAGATGATTCTTAAAAAGAGAAAATTGCATATGATAATAGAATGTAAGGAGAATCAGTTACCTTGGACAATCTGGTATGGATGAATTAAATCATTAAGGAATAGAAGGCAATAAATAAGATAGTTGTAGATGTCTTCTCTCAAATTTTTTCCATGATGATTAAGCTTCCTACTCTAAAGAGATTTAGAGTTAGATCATCTATCACACAAGATGCATAAAGAAATAAGGCATGATAAACTTTACATTGCTTTGATGGATAAAGCATAGGAGGATATGCACGCCTCAAGTTACCAAGTGACTATGGTTTGTTTAGATAAAAAATCTATCAATCAAGTCTAATAGGTAATAAATAGACATCGATTCATAATATTGATAAGGATAAGGCTATTAAGGAAGCATTAAAAGAGAAAGTGGCATACTTGACTTCATATGTCCAATATTTTCTAGGTCATATTAAATATTCCTCTATAGAAGCTACCCCATGATTTATCAAAGCTAGGGATAAAGATATACCATCTACAAGAGAACTAGGTAGTATAATTAGAGCCATTAGAGCATGGAATGAGGAACTACTTTCCTTGGGATAAAAAATTATTGATGATATTTTCAACTTGTATCATAGGGTCACTGTTGAAATTAATTCTATGAAGATACTAGAAAGCTAGAGGCAAAGTTAGAAGTTTTCAAAGAAAATTATCCTCAAGTTGTAGAGTTACGTAGGAGCATTATTTATTTTTCCATTAGTTTATTACTATATTTCCCGATATGTGTCTAGTTAGGATAGGCTCACTTAGTTAGCTGTGTCAATTAGTTAAGTGACCATGTATTATAGACTTGATTAGAACTTATCTAGTTAGTGATTCAATTAGTTAGGTGCCCTTGACTTGTGCACTTGATTGGCATTTATCTAGTCCTAGTTAAGTTACCCCCCTATCACTAGTTAGCTCCAACTATTAGGAATGACTAGCTTTAGTTAGCTCCATCTATTATGGGTGTTGAGCCTTAGTCAGTGACCACCATTTATGCATTTCCTTGCACTATATAAGAATAAGCCTTTTATGTATTTTAGTACTCCCTTCCTTTCATTTCTTGATTAGAAATATGGAGTTTCTATATCATTGTGCTTCCCTTTAGCATTATTTTTAGTGTTAATATTCTTACATGGTATTAGAGTAGTGATTGTATCTAATGGTAGTCTTTTAGAAATTCTAGTAAAGTATATCTCATATTTCTTAAACATTGAGTATGCTCTTCTCTCGCATGCCATGATAATCTAGAGAATCAAAAAAATGTGAAAGAAAATAGAATATTCTAGGGAGTTCTTGTTGTATCTCATCTTGTAGATACAGTTTAGAGATTCCTAGACCAAATTTGAGCTCATCATTGCATCTAGATTGTCTGAAATAATCAATCTAGCCTATTAATTTGTTGTAGTTGGACACCATAAGCCAATTCTATAGAAGTTTTTATTTGGTAGGTGCTTGTAACATCTAACAACTACCTAGACATTATGGGCACTCTAGCACAAAATAAAACCCACAATTACATCCAAAAAGCCTAAAAACCCTAGATCCATATAAAGTTTGTCAAATTTGGACATAAGAGAACTATGGGTGATTTTGTTTCATGGTCATATGATTGTATGGGCATAGAATCTAAAGGATTCTTTTTTATGTAGCATTTGTTAAACAGTAGAACTTAATCACTAGTGGTCATGATAATCACTAGTAGCTAGATAACCACCAGATCATAGTTGTACCCCCACCATGTTGCTCCTCTACCACCACAATATCATTGCTGCACCACTTATCTACCACTTGGGCACCACAAAGTCAAACAAGAAGAAGGACAAACAAGACAAGGTTCTATTCACCCCAAAAGCCCAAAAACAAGGATCTTCAGGGAAAAGTGGGAACAACAGTTAAAGATCTTGAATTCTTCTTGGAAATGGTGTTTAGACATGTACTAGAACCCATCCCATCCATTGACGAAGGTGGATAAGACTTCAAACTGGTAGTTCTTTCACAACCCTCAAAAATGGCTAGTAGCCCTACAAACAAAGAACAGACCTAATAACTTATTGCACAGACATCCAAATACAAATCTTAGACATGTCAAAGATACCCATTATTCCTTCCCACAACATACTCCAGAATGGGTTTGGGTTGTTTTTTAAAGTATGTCTTAACCAATAACCCTCCTGGTGGTTTTAAGCCCTAATTAGGCCTAGTTTGTGAAGCAAGTACCCTTGAATGGAACCACCAAATTCCCTAGACCCCCTAGAAACATCACATGTATGGAAAAACAACACATGTCAAGGGTTTTGTGGTTAGGATGCAAGACAATTTCATCTTATGCTTGTTTTCCCACATCAAATACAAAAATAACAAGGAAAATGCTGCTACAGTCACCTAGGGCATCAATTTAAACACACCAAAACAACATTTTCAGCCCTGAGCCTTGGTCAACATGTCAATAAATCCCTATAATTCCATTCCACCAATTTTTAGAGGATTCCCATGGTGGAATGAGGTTTTATGACATTTTTCCTACCAAAACCCTAGTTAATCTAGTTAACAAAGCAGTTTTAGAAAAAACGTGATGTCTTTCTCTAGGAATTGAGTTAAGACCTCATACTAGATGAATTTGAAAGATAAATAAATTTTGTTTCTAACCATATATGGATTTCCCCTATATCTATCCGTACAAAACTGTACCAAACGCTGCAACAGGACTGTTATAGGAGAATTCTAGAAATTGCAGTCACTAAAACGGTCATAACTTCCTCAATATTGCACCAAATTCGATGAGACTTGAACAAAAATGAATTGTATTCATCATAATTCAATATAATATTAATATTTTATAGGTTCCATGCCATACATGGCTGTACAAGACCTGGAACCAGAGAAAAAATAGTTAGAACTGCAGAATAAGGGCTTAAAATCACAAATTTCAAATCCAATTCACATATATTCATCTTGGTTCAAGTTTTAAATGCTTCAATAGGTGTATAAATACACAAGATCTACCTCCACATTAGTTTAACTGATTAACTACCCTCTTTTAACACAATGACCCTTCATTTCCCCTAATCTTGCCTTGACAACTTTACAACTTTTGTCATTTTTCAATGTTGACAACATTATACAAAATCTCCATCCTAGACCACCTTTAACATGACAAAATGGACTAATTATGACCATTTACTACCTCTCAAACCTTTCCTTGGCCATTTTAACCCTTTGACCAACCTTGACCATATTAGGACCTTTTAGGTCTCTTGGCACAAAAATGGCTTTCTAAGCTTTACAAATGAGTTGTTTTTGATACCAATAGACTTCATGACCTTAAAAGTCATGTATAAAAATTACAAATAAGCAAAAATGCACTTTGACCTCATAAGATAGATTGGAAGATATCACGTTTTTTCTAAAACTGCTCTGTTAACTAGATTAACTAGGGTTTTGGTAGGAAAAATGTCATAAAACCTCATTCCACTATGGGAATCCTCTAAAAATTGGTGGAATGGAATTATAGGGAGTGATTGACATGTTGACCAAGCCTCAGGGATTAAAAAGTTGTTTTGGTGTGTTTAAATTGATGCCCTAGGTGACTGTAGTAGTATTTTCCTTGTTATTTTTGCATTTAAAGTGGGAAAACAAGCATAAGATGAACCTGTATTGCATCATGACCGCAAAAACATTGAAATACATTATTTTTCCATACATGTGAAGTTTCCAAGGGGTCTAGAGAGTTTGGTGGTTCCATTCAAGGGTACTTGCTTCACAAACTAGGCCTAATTAGGGCTTAAAACCACCAGGAGGGTTATTGGTTAAGACATACTTTCCAAAACAACCTGAATCCATTATAGAGTATGCTGCGGGGAGGCATAATGGGTATCTTTTAAATGTTTGAGATTTGCATTTGGATGTCTGTGCAATAAGTTATTTGGTCTATTCTCTGTTTGTAGGGCTACTAGCCATTTTTGAGGGTTGTGAAGGAACTACTAGTTTGAAGTCTGATCCACCTTCACCAATGGATGGGATGGGTTTTGGTACATGTCTAAACACAATTTCTAAGAAGAATTCAAGAGCTTTAACTATTGTTCCCACTTTTCCATGAAGATCCTTGTTTTTGGGCTTTTGGGGTGAATAAAACCTTGTCTTGTTTGTCCTTATCTGCCACTTTTAGACTCGTACCACTATTGTACCTAAAAAATGGAGCTAAGATGGTGTGAAGAATCATGAAGACAAACCCTAGGAGATAGAAAAACAAAAAAATAGACATATACTTCTATTGTTCATACAAAATAAGAGCCTAAAATGATGGAAAATCAAAGAAATAAAGCGTTATAGCTGATGGAAGTGGAATGTATGATCTTATACCTAAATCGAAGCCTTATCCATACTGATACAACCCATTATGAGGTCCTAGATTTCTATTCTAGATATGAGTTAAAGATTCATGGTTGACAATGAAGGAAACATGAACAATAGGGGTTGGAGATGCACTTTTTATGTTGAAGTTGATCACCTGCAACTATAGCATCATGCTTACACATGAAAAATGAAGACCTCTAGCCACAAATGATGGAGAAAATAACTTACTATAGCTTTATATGTCTTCTTTATGAATGTTTTTCATACTACAATAAGATGTTGGAGTTGCAGTTGCAAAAAGTAAATGAGTTGGAGTTGTAGTAAAAAAAAAGTAAATGAGTTGGAGATCTAGTTGCAAATATTAAATGTTTTTAGTTTTAAAAAGTTATTTTTTGTCAAAATTAGAAAACTTAGTACCCAAAAAGTAAATATGGAGAAACGAAAAGTTAATTTTTGATATTAAGGGAAGCTTGTTGAGGAAGGTACACAGAGATGAAAAAAATATCTTGGAAATTGGACTTGCCACCAATATTGACTTTGTGTTTGAGCATAAAATGTGATTCATTGGATCAAATTGATCATAGCCAGTGGATGTAAATGTGAAAAATTGGTATTTTTCAAGCTAATTTGCATAAGTATATAGCTGAAAACTCATTGTAGGGGTTCGGTAGAAACCATTGGGGACATATTGGAAAGACATTTGTGATTTGGATTTGAGAGAAATACATTGTAGTTTCTAAATTTTCATGACATTCTCATGGTTTTCTCCACACCAAGTTTAGAAATTGTTAATGTTTGTCAATACTTTTAGCTTAATACAAGTTAATTTTATGATTTCTTCTGAAGTTGGTGAATAGAAATTATTGAGATTTTTTAATCTTTTCATCATACAAATTTTGTTTCATGATTTATAAAAGACAAGTTGAGTTTCTATTACATTTTTAGCTACAAATTTAATTGATATGAGATGGGTTTGCAAAGTGTTTATACCACTAATGGTTTTTTAATTGTAAATTGCTTTGTATGGTTAACTTGAACATCTATAAACTCACCTTTGAAGATTGCACCTTATTGAAACTTGATTGTTGAATTTCATGATCAAACCAAGAATGGTTAACATTTACAAACTTGTTTATCCATTGTTGAGGCTGAAATGTTGGTAAAAGAGTAAGTTTTAGTTAGTTTCCTCTCTAACCATTCTCTATCCTACCCTTGCTTTTGCACTTTTTTATTATATATAGTTAGTTTAGAGTTAGATTAGGACTTTCAAACTTGCATATCATTCTTATAAGGGTGAAATTGTATGAATGCAAGATAGTATATTTCTGGTTACAGGTTGAAATGACACACTTTACACAAATATGTGTTTGGATCAATTTGTTTATACATTCCTAAATCTAAAAATTGATTGGTTATAGGCCAATTAATTAAACCAACTCATGAAGACAAGAAATAAAGTGTTCCACCTCAGTTATTCTTTACCAGTCAAAATAAAAAAGCTGATGTATACATGGGTAAGGATGAGTTTCCTCAAGTTGTTTTTCAAAATTCATATCAAGATGAAAGTGATGATGCTAGAGAATCCATGCATGAGTCACTAGATGGTTATCCTAAGAAGCTAGTTAAAGGTGTTTATGTTCCAAAATTGTCTAATTCTAATTTTTAGTCATTGGAAAATGAAAATAAAATTAGTAATGATGATATTTTGACTCCTAATATTGAGAACAAGTTGTATGGTGAATGCAGCATAAATTAGGTAGGAAAATGGAAGATGCAAATCAACAAGAAAGTTCTTATCAAATAATAGATTTGATGACTGATTTTGATGGTAAAATGATTGAAAATGATTTATTTCACTTTGCTAATGACTCTAATTCTAAAATTAAGTGTGAAAAGTATCTAGATTAGTCAAATTTCAATGAAAAACAAGAGAATACCAGCCCATTAAATGATGAAATGCATGGGCAACAAAGAGGGAAGTTATTCCAATTGATATGCAAGAGGTACAATCTAAATTTTTGGAGGTAAATGATCAATTTCATAACTATACTAGCATATCATGGCAATCAGTCATATCAAACATGTACAAGTGTTTTAGATGAGTTACAAGTTGATCCAAATGACAAAAAATTAGGGTAAAACATTGTTAGAAGGTGAAATCAGCAACATAGGTGAAGTTACACAAGTGGATGAAGGTTGAAAGGGTCCTATTTCTATTGTAAATAATCATGCATAATTCCAACACCAATGAAAATCTAAAATAGGGAAGTTCTTACATGATTTAGATGATGTTTCTTCATTACATCTGATTGATTTTAGTAGGAAAGATTTGAGTATATCATGTTTTGATTTTTCTAATCTTTCCCATGCTTCTAATGGTGAGGATTGGTTGTGGAAGTTGTGAATGAACTCTAAGAGGTTTCTAGGGGTTGTACGAGTGTTTTTTGCAATCCTCAATGTGCCTCCCATTTGGGCCCCTCTTCCTCCTTTGAAACCTTTTTGAATTCTTTGTTTGCTTAGGATGATTGTATGCATTGTGTAAGTCTTTGTGATATTGGACCTCATTGAAGTTTCATGTTGTTTAATGATTGTTTTATTTTTGAATTTTTGAATTTTCTTTTTTCCCTCCTCATCCATTTCCCTACGTCACTTGGGTGTCATCCAAGTGTGCCAATGGAAGGGCATCGACAGAGGAGGTACGATTCTATGAAGGAATTTATTATCCATAGGTAATGCAAATGGCATGTAACTCAGATGGAGGTATTCACACAAACAAGGAGTAGGTTAAATCTTACAGAGAAGTGTTGAATTCTGAAGATGCCAAAGTAGTGCCTAAAAATGCAGGTTTCTTGGTCGAGTTCTCTAGCAGAGGCTACGGTGCAATTGGCAAGGAAAAAAGTGAAGGAGGTGAGAATGTGGGAGAAAGACAAGGTGAGTCCCCCACCATGCCAAGAAAGTTTTCTTTGAGTCCTAATGAGGATATGATTAAATTCGTTAAGAATGAAGAATCTAGATTAAGGAATGTCGTATTTTTTACATGTGTCAACATTAAAAAATTGCCATCGAGGAAATTTTTTGATAATTGGTTGATATCAATCTTGAGTAAAAAAATAGGTATATATTTCTCATTCTACAAAATTATTCAATCTAGAATTTTTATTTTTTTTTAGAAACTACAATATGCAAAGGAAAGTGGTTGACAAAAGTTACTGGAATATAGGGTCTACTCTTTTCAAGGCCTTTCCATGGACACTGGATACATCCCATAAGGAAATTCAATTATGTTCAGTACTGAGATGGGTATTACTTAAAAATGTATCAGTTCAATTCTAGAATTTTCTACCTCAGATTAGTAAACCCTTTAGGAAGATTTCAAAGGTTGATGAAAATTGTTCTACCCTACCCCACCTTGATGCTAGACTACTACTAGCATTTAACACAGGGGTTTGAATTCTTAAAATCCTATAAATTAACTAGGAAAACAAAACAATGCAATGTGAACTAATAGGTCTGGGAGGGTTAAACACTTGTTTTCTCTATAAGATGGATGGCCACCAAAAGAGAATTTGCCTAGTCATTAATAAAAATGTGAACAAAGAAAACCTAGATAGGTAAAAATGAAAATGCTCCTAGTAAAGATATATCTATGATGCCCCCAGGGAGAGATCCTTTGGTCCTCGCTTGGAAGGGAATAGATTCCTTTCTAAAAAAGACATGAATCCTAACTCTGGTGAGGAACCAAGATTGGCTAAGTAAGATGGTATCACTATTAAATCCAACACAATTGATTATGGTTTGGATTTTGAGGCACTAGTTAGGGATCACCAAGATATTGGTGACTCTGACAGTACTTAGGATGGTAGCCTTAATTTATCTTTTATGGAAGGAAAAGAGGAAGATAGCTGGATGGAAGAAGATGCGGCATTTGTGTCTCAAATTGAAGACACCCAATTGCATTCAAACAAAGACATCAAAGAAAAGGGTAATGAAGGTCTCCCCACTATTGAACCTATTAGAGCACAAGAGGGCTCTCTACAGAGTTATAACTCTGACAATGGCTTCATTTCAGTGAGGAGGAGAAAGAATGCTTAGTAATTAGCATTAGATAAGATTAGGGAGGTTATTGATCAGAGAAATAAACTTGATAAGTTAAAAGAAAAACTTTTGAAAAGGAAAGATGTAGATCCCCAAGGTGTAGGGTTGGACCTTCTCAAGCATGGAAACATGAAAGGGAAAGTTTCTATGGCTGGTGATGAGGGAAAGAAGAAGATCCGAGATCTTGATAGATCAGATGAAGAAGGTAAGAAAAGGAAAAACATGAGTAGAACCAACAACAATGTTAAGCCAAGAAAAAAAGGGAAAGATGACTTAATTCCTAAATACTTTGATAGTGTCAATAAGAAGGATGCCCCATGCCCCCCCTCCCCCCCTCCCCCCCCCCCCCTAATTTTCATTGTGATAAAATGCATCCACTATTATAGTTGGAATGTAAGAGGTCATGAATCTCCTAATAGGAAGTATGTGGTGAGGGATTTTTGCAAAAAAAATAAGGATATGGATGTATTGTTTATCTAAGAAATTAAAGAAGTGGGATTGACAATGGAAAACACACTAAGATTTGTCTGGAAAGAAGCAATTACTTTTACTACAAAACATGAGAGGAGTAGAAGCGGCAGTGCCATTCTGGTCAATAGAAAATGGGAGAAGCTTCATAAGGACTCTAGACATTCCCCTTGCAATAGACATATTTGGATCACTTTGGACATTGGGGGGTGGTTATTGGGATTAGCTCAATTTATGCCCCTAATCATTATCTAAATAGGGTAGAACTTTGGAACTGGATGACGTTAGAGCTTCCCAAGGTCCCCTGGGTCATAGGTGGAGATTTTAATATGATTAAAAAAATAGAGGATAAAAAAGAAGGAAAACCTAAGGAATGGAAAGGAAATGATTTATTTTTTGCTAAGGTTAAAAAAATCCTTAAAACTGGTAGACCCTCTTGAAGGTGAAAAGAAAAATAGCAAAGGCATTTGGTTTTTATGGTCAAATTGTTAGAAAGCTAAGAAGAAAATCTATTGTAGACTTGATAGATTCCACATGGAAAAGGAATCATTCTAGGTTATGCACAAAAAGGATAATAACAAAGTTCAAGTTATCCCAAATCCACTCTTTGATCATCATCCCATCAAAATTGTGATCTCAATCAAGAAACAAGAAGAAACTACTAGGAAATAGAAGGGGTCTTTTTTCAAGCTCAACTGTGATCTATTGAACGATCAAGATTGTAGTGGGATAATTAAGGCCCTTAGGAATATTTACAAAACAATGTAAAGAAATAAAGAAACTTCTTATTATTGGTGCAAGCTCACTAAGTCTTGCAAATTAATTTTCCAAATAGTGGGGAAGAAATATGCTTTAAACAGGAAAAGGGAAGAGCTTTTACTCCAAGAGGAATTCCTCCAAGTAGAGGAAAAACTTTAGAATAATCCAAATGATGAATGTCTAAATGTAAAAATGGGGGATGTTCAACATAGATTAAGAAAAGTGTAGATCAGAAAAGCTCAGGGGCTAGGATTAGAGCCAAATTAAATTGGTGGGAAGATGGTGACAAGGGAACAAAATACCTTTTCAATCTGTTGAAATATAAAAGCATAAAAGAAAATATTCAAACTATAGTAGAAAATGGAGTCTATCTTAGAAACCAAGAGGAGTTGGTGGAAGCCTTCAAGATGTTTTATGAAAATATATTTAAATTTGAGGACAATAAGGAAGGATGTTTGGAGGATCAAGATGTATGTTGTGAGGTCTGCAAGGTAAAAATAAATGCAGAAATGAATAAAAACATAGACAAGAAGATCACCAAGGAAGAAATAAAAACATCTACCAAGTCAATGAGTAATGGAAAATCTCCAGAGGCTGATGGCCTTCTAGTTGAATTTTACAAGGCCAACATAGAGTGGGTAGTTGATGACTTATTTAAACTATGTAATGAAGCAATAGATAAAGGGAACTTGGGGGTGATATAAACAAAGTAATTATAAAGATCCTCTCAAAAGAGGGAGACAAAATAGAAATGAAAAATTGGAGACCTATAACATTATTGAATGTATCTTATAAAATCATTACAAAGGTTTTAGCTCTAAGGGTTAGAGATTTCCTTCCAAAAATTATTAATTCCACTCAAACAGGGTTTATAAAGGGCATATATATATATTCAAAAATCTTATTACAAGCTGGGAAGCTCTTCAGTGGGCTAAAGACACAAATCAAAATGCAGGTATCCTCCTTTTAGACTTTTAGAAGGCTTATGACAAGGTCGAATGGTCCTTTATCTTAAAGATTCTTAGAGCAATAGGTTTCCCTAAATTTTTCTATAAGATGGTGATGATGCTTTTTGAGGATGCATAAGCCCAAGTTGAAGTCAATGGTAAACTATCTACTCCTTTCAAGATGGGAAGATCTATTCAGCAAGGCTATCCTCTTGCCCCCTCCTTGTTTGTGATAGCCTCTAAGGCCCTCCACTATCTTTTGAGAATAGATTTAGTAGAAGACAATCTAGTAGGTATTTCCTTGCCTAATGGTGACAGACTATTAAATGTCTAGTTTGCAAATGACACTGCTCTATTTCGTGAGGTTGATAAGCAAGAGATGGAGAATCTGGAGAAGAGATTAGATAATTTTTTCATAGCCTCGGGGGAAAAAATTTCATCTTCTCAGTCTATTTTCTTAACTTGGGATTATGTAGTGCCTAACTAGCTTAGTGTTGATAAGTGGCAGTGGGCGTACAAAACAAGTCAGATTTCTTGCGATCCCCTTTACTATTTACCCCACACTGAAGCATATGTGGGACGAGATCTTCACCAAAATAGAAAAGAAACTTAAAAATTGGAATAGATTGCATCTCTCATTGGCTGGAAGGACTCAAGTCTACCAAAAAATTCTCCCAGCACACTTAATTTTCTATTCTTCAATGTGGCTTTTTGCTAACTATCAATTTGATATTATTTAAAATTGTAAGGAACTTCTTATGGTCTGATGGAAAGGGTAAGTCTAAAAAGAATATTGTAAGACAGGATTGGTCTTGTGTTAGCAAAGAATTGGGAGGTTTGGGACCTAAGGACTTGAGGATCCAATGTGTATCTTTGGCCACAAAATGGATAATCAAATCCTTGGTTAGAGATGAACCATGGAAGGTATTGGTAAGAAATAACATCAAAAATTTAGTTCCATGTAAGAAAAGAGATTCGACGAAGATTATCTTTTATGATGCCTCAGTTGGGGACTTCAAATCTAAGCCTGGGGGATCTACAATCTTTAGAAGCATCTCGAAAGCTTGGGAGCAAGCTAAGCCATAGATTAAGGACAGAGGTGCTATTAATTTGGAAATGATGACTAAAAGGGGGAAAAGATCAATCTGGCAGAATTTAATACACAAAAATAAACCTCGATCCTTACTCCAAGGATGCTCTGCCAGAAAGTACAGTGAAAAGGGATTAATTAACTTGGTAGATCTATTTGGTGATGGTTCTCCTAAAGAATGGATTCAAATAAAGGAATAGTTTCATCTAAATTGAAAGCATTATAGAACCTTTTCCACTATTAACAAAGCCATGTTGTGTAAGGTGCATACAAAGATATCTATTGTCAGGGAAGAAAGCATTGCAAATTTGAAATGGGAGGATGACACCTTATTTTTTCATATGAAACCTAAGATGATATACAAGATGTTTACCAAATCCCAAGGCATTTTCCACCACATCATCACTACTTGGGGTGGCACCCTAGGACATAAAGAATTATCCAACAATTTCAAACTATTATCATCTAAAATCCTCCTTTAGGTGGTTGCTAATCTTAAATAAACTTTGTTTTGGTACTAAGTTTGTTCTCTTCCCATTGTGTAATGATCTTGAGTCTGTTGCTCATGTTTTCATTGATTGTATATATGCAAGATACATCTGGTCTATGTTATTGGGCAATATAAAAATGTGGAGTCCTACTATGAATATAATTAGGAAATAAATTATATGTGGATTTGTTGATGGCCTACCTATTAAAGCTAACTCCTCTTGGTTTGTACCGTCCTCTGAAGTTTTATTGTTTATATGGAAGAAAAAGAATTAAGAAAGGTTTCTTGGTAGGGAGAGGGTACCCGCTGGGATTCTTTTGAGTCTCATATCTTTCAATTTCTTTGAAAAAGTTATAGTTACTATGGAAATCTCTCTAGGCAGATTTAAAGAACTAATGGAGATAGGGGAAATGTTCTTCAAAGAAGATATTAAAGATATAGACTTTTGTGCTAGGAATCCAAGGAGATTTGAGTAGAGATTCTTTAATACCTACACAAACTTTTAAGATCTTTATAGTAAGCTGAAGTAGAAAGAGAAAAAAGATAGTGAACTGTGTAAGCAATGGGAGAACTCTTGCCACAATTTTAGTATCAATTCAGACCAATTCATGAACTCACCAAGTCTTGGAGCTATACCTAGGATAGATTCCTGTGGCAACAGTGATAACATAATGCATATTTGGGATCACAAAATGGGATGGAATGAAGACCCAAGGTGGGATTTGAAGAAGGTCAGGTTTGAGGAATCCAAGCATGGGATAGAAGTTGATGACACCCAAGGCATGTACTATTATTATGTGGAAATGGATGCACTATTTGCAAGTCAGAATAGAGATTCAAAGGATGAATTAATGATGGCAAAAACTAAAGAGTATAAGGAGATACATGTTCCTCATGATGTGGCAGATAATAGTAAAGACAGTGAGAACTCACAATATGTAAGAAGATCTTAATGTTGAAACAAGAACTTCATAAATCTATGGATGTTTTAAAATAGTTGTGTAGAACAAGATAAAACATTTATTATATATGTTCCTCTAGTATATACTTTAGTTTTGAAAATCTACAAAACTTTTCATATGTATTAGGGAAAATTAGTTTTTTTGGATTAACGTAAGTTGCAACATAGTTTTGGTGTGGTCTCCTTAACCACATTGATGTAAAATTTGGTATTTGAATATTATTGATGCTCGATCCTCAATCCAAAAAAAAATGATGAGGATTCTCACTTGCTTAGTGTTGGTATGCAAGTTAAGAATGAGGACATCAACTTATTCTTCCAAGATGGAGGTCAAAAAATCATGCAAAGTGTGGGAAAAGGTGAAATGTTTCATGTTTTAGAGCCTAAACGAGTTTAATCTTGCATTGATATCATTGATTTACCTTCTTCTAAGCATTGTAATGGTTCACTAATTTATAAATTTAACTATGATTTACACATACTTGATGCACAATGTATGATTCATCATGATTTGAGACTTGAAGGTGAGAGAGTGTTGGAAATGATACAAGAAGATGGTGAGTATACATTCTCAACTAATGGTTCTTCAAACTAGGTTATATCTTCCATTTTATCATTGAGTTGCCTCAATTTCCAATCTTACATGACTTGTATTCTAAATATGGGCTTAGTATGCCTATATCCTACTTTTAATAATATAATGATGAGTTTACTAGAATTGGGACCTTGATAGGTACATTATTATTCTTAATCATATCGAGGAATCAGTCAAGAGAGAGTGTAGATACTAGCTATGTTAAGCCTCTATACATAGTCTTAGTTAGTTTCTATTAGTTTGGTGTCTAGTTGCTAGATTTTGCTTTGATTTTGGTTAGTAGTTATTCATTTTTTCTTGCATTTGCTTGTTTTTTGGTTAGTCTTTGGTTGTTAGTTTCAGTGATTTTTGGTGGCGAATCTTCGACAATTGGTGAATAGTTCATATTTGTGAATTCAAAATTGTCAAATATATTGCAACCAATGAAGGGATAATTCACCTAATTTTTATGAAAATTTAATTTAATCTTGGTTAAATTGCCTAAGTACTATTTTTTTAAACCAATAAATTAAATTGTTTTGTCAAGTAAATGATGCATCATTAGAGCTAATTTGCAACTAGTTTATAATATAATTATAAATCTTAATTAGATTTGCCATGAATATTATATTCATGTAATTAAGTTTGGGCTAATATCACCATTATTAATAAGTTGTTCTGTACTTTTAGGGATAATTCACTTTGAATATGACTTTAATTCATCACCATTGATTATCATTTTGATCGAATGGTTGAGTTTAAATTTCACAAGACTATTAGTATATGCCTTTTAAAAGGCTTGCTGGGCCATAGAATTTGTCTTGGGCCACATGATTAAAGTATGATCATGTGGCCCAAAATAAATTCCATGACCCAACAAGCTTTTTAAAAGGCACATGCTAATAGTGCCGCAAAATTCAAGCTCAACCATTCGATCAAAATGATAATCAATGGTCATAATTCACTTGTCCTTTAGTCTTGTTTTTAAAGTGAAATATTAAAAAAATGTTTGATCCAAGTGTGAACCAATGTGTTTTGGATAGTTGATTTATGCTTGTTTGATCCAAGTATGCCCCCTTGATGCCCACAAGGGGTGCTACCCCTTGACCCTATCGGTGTCTACTACCCTCGAGCCCCTGCTTCAACATTAAAAAGAAGAATATATGGGGAATTGTGCAAGCCAAATATGTAATTTTTTAAGGATTCACCATTATAAATAATTTATTTAGTAATTATTCACTAAGATTCACCATTGTATTTAATTTATTTAGCAAGTATTTGATAGGATTCACCATAATTTTATAATTTTTTATGTAATGTGAATAGATTTGCCAGAAAAATTTATAAGTTTTTTTAAATAGATTTGATAGGATTTACCACGATTTTATAAGTTTATTAGGGGAGGTTCCTTAAAGTTATCACTCATTAGTTTGTTGTTTTAGTTTTAGTTTTAGTTTTTTGGGTCTTCTTTTCAGTGATTTTTTAACTTGATTATGTTTTAGTCACTTATTTTGGATTTTGGGGCCGTCCTTCACTAATCAGGTACTTATTTCTTGATGACTATAGGGTTTTTTACAAGTGTATGCAATGATATGTAACATCTCGCTATGTAACCCCCAAAGGGCAAGAGCCAAATGATAATCATATACATGATACAGTTGTTAATTCGATAGATCGACATCATTCATGGACAAGCATGGCCGAATGCAAAACCCATGGGAGAGGACTAAATCACTCTCCAGAGGAAGCATTAAAACAACTACGTTTATTTTAAATACCAAATCAAATGTTCCTAATCCCACATCTAATATATACATGAATCCAAAAGCATCATTGTACAAGCGGATCTAATACCCACACTAAAATTTGTAAACCAAATAGAAAACATCTCATTTCTTCTCATTAACTTGCATGATTACATCTTCTCTCTAAAGAGAGTACAATTACATAAATGAATATACAATACAATGATATAGTTTAGAATATGATACAAGTACAATAACATAGTCCTAAATATGATAAAATGACTGAATGAGTACAATAACTGATAAAGTAATAGAGAGAGAGAACATCTCCAACTGGTGCTCCAAAACCTGTCTGTCAGTCCCCAATGGTAGTGGCAATGCCTCTCGACCATGTGGACTCATACGAGACCACCCCACTGTGCTTAGAGATAGTCACAATTCCCAAATGGAAGAAAAACAACAAAGGGATACTCGATGGCCAACACACTCATCAATCACAGAGCAGACACAGAGAACAATGCATACAACCAAAGTCATAACATAGGTGTACTCATCAAAGTCATAGGTTAGGTACTACTCATGACTGCTAAGGTGCTAGATACTAGAGTGTAATCAGATGGAGTGTCATCATGAATGTTTGAAGAGATGGCACCAAATGGAACCAAGTACTCCTCTCATGCAGATGAGGAGACTCAATCATGCCCAAATCCTCACCCCATAGATGGATGACTTGATGCCCTGCATATGGATAAGCCTTCTTGTTGCATCCTTAGCCTTTACAAGTGCTCAAGGCCATGCATGAGGACTAATTATCTTATTAATGTTTTTATCCCAATGTTTTCATTTAGTTATCACTTATTAATGTAACTCTGCTACAAGTTCCCCTGGCAGCCACTTGCGGGCCCCAAGCCTATAGAGGGCCACTCCAAATGACCACTCTAATGCCTAGACCTAGTTCCTCTCATTAACTAATGAGGAATTCAAAATTGACTAAAACACTAAAGTATAAATTTAAAATAGCAAATATGAAAAATGCGATCTACAAGACCAAAGCCTTTGATGACAGTGTAATTTATTGAAACCAACCCTTTGTCAGTTAGATCAATTTTGTAATAACTCCTGTCACCCCAATTTAGTCACTCTTTATGAAGGAATGCACAGATATCACAACAAATGCATGACAAATGACATTGTGAGTCTACTCACAGCCTAGAAATACATATTGTCTACCATATATAATATAGCTAAACAATGAGTTAAAAAGTCTTACAAAATAGAATTCTGAATTATTTTTCCTCATACACAGATCACTACTCCTAAGGAATTTTAGTGCCATAACATTCTTTTAACTCAACAATGGTTCTCTCAAGGCTAGTGATTTAACTAAAAATGACCGTAATGATCAAAACAAATCCACTCCATACTCTTAGAAGAGAACTTACAATGAAAATACCTTTCAGAGGAGGCATCGTATTACAAAAGGTTTCATGGGACTTAGGTCTCTTCAATCTCAAGCATTACGTCCCCTATTTTTTGTATGGCTGCACTCAGCATACTCTATAAATTCAACCCTATGTTTTGCTTAAACAAAGAAATCAAAAGCCAAATGATCTCTTGAAAACCCATTTTCCCAAGGCATATGAAATGGTTCTGCAGATTTATAATGAATTCAAGGACAAAGGAAATCTAAATATTTGCATCAAAATAAATTTGACATAAGATTTTTTTTTAACAACAGTGATGAGGATTTAGATTTCTGTACATAAAGAAAACAACAGCTAACATATTTTAAATAATGTTTAAAATGCAGTAATGAGGTTTTGGTTTTCCTGAGCTTAATGAAACAACAGTTAACATCTTGTAGTTTTGTTTAAAAGATAATAAAGAGTTTCAATTTTTTTGTGCTTAATGAAACAACATCCAATGTATTTTAGTTTTCATGCTGGGAAAATAAAGCACTGAGGTAAATACCTCTTTTCTGTTGAACTCCCCTTCACGTTGCCTCAAATAGTTGTTCTTTTTCCTTCCAAAATATAGTCTTCTCATCCAAAATAGTGATTCACTTTTTTCCCTTCTCACGCCTCCTCAGATCTCCTCTTTATCTCCTAATCCACGCTGCTCTCTTTTTTTCTTCTATTCTCTCCTCTCTAGATAGAGAGTTCCCCTTTCATTATCTTCCAGCCTCCAAATAAGGTGTTTTCTACATCCCAGTGAGCACGCACACTAATATCTCTACTCTCATCATCCCATGTAGAGTGAGGGGCAAAGAGCTCCTTAATGGCGATTGCATCAATGAGAGGGCCACAAGTAGGATCATCCACCACAAACAACAAGATGGCTAAACATGTAGCTACTCAAAATCTCTAAGAGAGCAAGGTAGCAATGAAGAGAAAGAAGTCTGCAGAGTCCAGAAGAGATTTGAAGCTTGAGGTTTCCCTCTTCTCTCTCAGAAAACTACAATGCACTTGAGATATTTCACTTCCCTCCCTCTCTCTCTATCTCTCTCATCCCAACTTGCAAATTCATGTGCTTTCCTGCTATAGCCGTCCCTATCTTGTTCTCTAAAAATTGAGGTTTTCAAAACTGAGGGTCCCCTGAGTTATGGTGCCCCAAAAAATAGAGTCTTCCCTCCATTTTTCCTAGCAATTTTTCTCCTCCTTAATTCCCATGTACTCTTCTCATCTACCCACCGGATATTTTATCTAGCATTAACTCTTTTTCCTTCCTCAAATCATTGACTTGACTATTTTCTCTTGTCTACTCTGCCTAAGAGATCTAATCTCCATAGATATTTTTTTTAGCATTTAGCACCCTCACTAATTCTCAATGCCAATGCAGCAAGGAGTGTTGTTACATCCTACCCTCTAGGACTAGGCTTGCTCCTAGAAGCCTATAAACACTAAGATGTAGTCAAGCACACACTAGTCCATGAAACTTGATACGATTAAAAAAATTAGGTTTTTACATGCACAATTATATGTAATCAGTCCTAGTACATGGGTAAGGAATAGGCAAGGTACTCATTTCCAACAAAATATACATTAGCATAAAAACAAATTCTCTAATCAAAATAAAGAATGATGCCAAGGAAGTCACATCGAACAATCAACGGAAACCAAGGAGAAAAGCCTCGACTACTACATTGGCAAACTACACATGACCATAAAGGGCAATCTAAACATTACCATTAGCTAACTGGATGATAAGACAATAATGTAGGTACACATCACTAACAAGGTATAGTGGGATAGGGTAGGGAACAGGGCCTGTGACTATCTCCAGTAACCACCATCAAGGATAATAAGAGTACACTCAAGCCTGTGAATCCAGGCAGAGTCGATACTTAGTACCTGCAACACTCCAAGCACATATCAAGGTACCTATGCATATACATACATCATATAGCCAAAGAAACATCAATCATGTAAGTGCATGAAATCCAGCATAATAGTATCGAGATTACATATCATTGGTGCCAATACAAAATAATAACAAGATGCATAATCCAATACAAAACATACAACCATCGAAGTCCATGAAGATAACCAAAAGCATAATACAAACATGGGGGTCATTACATCCCCTAAGACTAGGCTTACTCATGGAAGCCTAAAAAAAGATATGGATAAAGGTCTCTCATCCTTGCCGTAACTTCCCAAGATGCTAAGGACTCACCATCAGGATCCCATTGACCCTTACCTGCTTTATGTCTTGACCCCTAAGGGTCAACCTCTGATGCTGAAGGATGCATATGGGATACAAAGAAAGCTACCCATCCACCTCGACCTATAAAGTAGTCCAATCAAGAACATGGGTCACATCAACAATATACTATCTAAGAACTGAAACATGGAAAATATTGTGAATGCACAATAGACTCAGTGGTAATGCAAGGTGATAGGTAACTAGACCAATCCTATCAAGGATCTCAAAAGGTCCAACAAAACAAGGTGCCAACTTTGAGCCTTTGCCATAACGGATGGGGTTCTTCCATGGATGAACTCTTAGAAATAAACGGTCATGCACCAAGAAGTGGCGATCCAACCTACATAAATCAACATACTGCCTTTGTTGATCCTGAGCTATAGTCAACTACTCTCTGATCTGTACTACCTACTGCTCCATATCCTAAAGAGTTACCAAACCTAAAGAACTTGGTCCTCTAGGTGATCCCAACTCAACAGAGTGCGACATGGCCTACCATACAAGGTCTAGAAGGGAAACATACCAAGAGAACTGGGGTACCCATTACTATAAGAAAACTCAACTAGGTACACATAGTCATCCCAATGAGACTACCAATCCATAACATACATCCAAAGCATATCCTCTAAGACCTGATTAACCCATTCCATCTGTCCATCAGTCTCGAGATGGTATGCAGAGCTAAAATTAAGTTGAGCTCCCAAAGCATACTGAAGAGAAGTCCACAAAGCTGAAGTGAACACTGGATCACGATCATAAATGATCCTATGTGGAATACTAGATATAGATGCATGATATCCTCCATGAACACTCAAGCTACAGATGTTGCAATGTAGGAAGATCTCATGGGTGAGAAGTGTGCCACCTTGGACAACTTGTCCATTGTAACCATAATAGTATCATGATGACGTGAAGACATAGGTAGCCCCACTATGAAATCAAGAGATATCATATCACACTTCCATCTAGGGATGGAATGAGACTGCAACAGTCCTCCTGGGTGTTGATGCTCTGTCTTCACCCATTGACACTCAAGACACCAAGCCACAAACTCGGTAATATCTCACCACAAACCTAACCAATGATACAACTATCGAAGATCCACATGCATATTCATGACACCTAGATGAGCTAAATAGGGTGGATGATAGGCCTCTGACAAAACCAAGGGATGAAGATCACTAGAATCTGGAACATAAATATGTCCAAGATGTCACAAGAGTCCATCAGGCTCAGAGAGAAACCTACAAACCTGCCCTCAAGGACTCTCCTAGACCCAATCTCTACTCTCACCTCTTGATACCAAGTATCACTAGGAAGTGACTCCAAAATACGGCTCCACAAATCCACTCCAAGAGGCAAAATTGAAACCTCATGTCTCCTCCTAGTCAAGGCATCCACAACAATATTCTCCTTACCCTGAATGTTGTGAACCTTGAAGTTGTACTCATAGAGGAACTCCATCCAATGGCACTACCGAGCATTCAAGTTTGGCTAAGTGAAGATATACTACAAACTATGATGATCACTATGCAATTCAAACCAATGTCCCAAGATGAAATGTCTCCAATGCACAAGTACATGGATGACAGCCACTAAATCCAAATCATGGGTGAGGTAGTTCATCTCATGATCCTTGAGCTTATAGGACTCATATGCAATCACTCATCCCTCCTGCATAAGAACTATCCCCACACCCTCCAACAAAGCATTGGTGCACACTACAAAATCACCTATAGGTTCTAGCACTACTAGGATAGGTGCACTAGTCAACCACTCTTTAAGAGCGTGAAAAAGTTGACTCACACTAATCTAACCACACAAACTTCTTCCCTTTCCACTAAAGAGAAGTGATGGGATGGGCTACCTGAGAGAAATCTCTCATGAATCGGTGATAGTAAGCCGCCAATCCCATGAAACTGTGAACTTTAGCCACATTCATTGGTACTGGCCAATCCACAATAAACTAAGTCTTAGAAGGATCCACTGAGATACCCTCTCTTAAGATGATGTGGTCCAAATATCTCAGCTTAGTATAAAAGAACTAACACTTGGCTAGATTGCCAAACAACTGATTATCTCGGAAGCACTACAACACTTTTCAAAAATGGCCTTTATGTTCCTCCATAGTCCTCTAATAAATCAAAATATCATCAAGGAACACAAGAACAAACCACTCAAGATAGGTATGAAACACCCCACTGATCAAACTCATGATAATTGATGGAGCGTTAGTCAACTCGAAAGGGACAATCATGAACTCATAATGCCTATAGCATGTACGAAATATTGTCTGATGAATGTCTACCTCATGAATGTGAAGCAAATGGTATCCTAACTTCATATCTATGTTAGAGAACACCTTAGCTCCCCTAATCTGATTAAACAAATCATCTATCCAAGGCAATGGGTAACTATTCTTCGTTGTCACTTTATTCAATTGGTGATAATCAATGCACAAGTGAAAAGATCCATCCTTCTTCATGAAGATGACAAGTGCTCCCTAAGGGGATACACTCAAAGGAATAAAACCCTTCTCTAGTAACTCCTCTAACTACAACCACAACTCACTCAAATCCTGAGTAGTCATGCAATACAGTGCCTAAGAAATAGGCTCCATACCAGGAATGAGATCAATATGGAAGTCTATGTCACACTTAGGTGGCATACCTGGAATCTCATTTAGAAAGACATCTGCAAAATCTTGAAGAATAGGGTTATCATCAAGAGATACCTCATGAATCCCACTCTTAGCAAGATCACTAACTAAAATAGCAAACATCTGACAGCCTTGTCGCATGGCACGCTTCAGTTACATAGCTAAAATCACATAGAAAGAAATAGGTCTCTAAACCCCAACTAACTCAACATGCTCTCCAACATTGTCAACACACTTAACCGACTTACATCGACAATCTATACTGGCAAGGTGGGTCTCGAACCAATCCATGCCTAGCACAATCCCATAGGAATCCAAAGGAAACATACGGAGATCCACTATGGTAGTGAAGGTGTCAAATTCCAACACATAACCATGAACAAGGGAATCTATAGCCACCCTAATTACCATGATCAGCATTATGCCGATTGCTATGATGAAGAGCAATGGCTATGCCCCGAGGAGGCATCCTAAAGGAACAAAGAACACATCAAAATATATCATCATACGGATGACCTATACACCATACTAAGGAATGAAGGCATAATAAAAAGGATATAAAAAAATATAATAAGCTCATGCCACACACGTAAAACATAGAAAAACATAGAAGGCTCAAGTACACTAGAGATCCCAGTGTGTGAACATGGGCTTTGATACCAAATGTAACATCCCACTATGTAACCCCAAAATGGTAAGAGCCAAAAGAGGACATGATAATTTTTTTTAATAGAAAGTGCTAACATACACATGATATAGTTTTTGATTCAATAGATCGACAACATTTATGGCCAAGCATGGCCGAATGCACAACCCATGGGAGAGGACTAAATCACTCTTTAGAGGAAACATTAAAACAACTACATTTATTTTAAAGACCAAATGAAATGTTCCTAATCCCATGTCAAATATAAACATGAATCCAAAAGCATCATAGTACAAGTAGATCTGATACCCACATTAGAATCCATAAACCAAATAGAAAACATCTCATTTCTTCTCATTAACTTGCATCATTACATCTTCTCTCTTAAGAGAGTACAATTGCATAATGAATATACAATACAATGATATAGTCCATAATATGATACAAGTATAATAACATAGTCCTAAATATGATACAATGACTAAATGAGTACAATAACTGATAAAGTAATGGAGAGAGAGAACATCTCCAACTGGTGCTCCTAAACTTGTCTGTCGGTCCCCAATGGTGGTGGCAATACCTCCCAAACATGTGGACTCATACGAGACCACCCCACCATGCTCAGAGATAATCACAAGGCCCAAATGGAAGAACAACAAGGGGATACAAGATGGCCAACACTCGCATCAATCACAGAGTAGACATGGAGAACAATGCATACAACCAAAGTCATAACATAGGTGTACTTATCCAAGTCATAGGTCGGGTACTACTCACAGCTGATAAGGTGCTAGATACTAGAGTGTAATCAGATGGAGTGTCATCATACGTTCTTGAAGGGATGGCCCCACACAGAACCAAGTACTACTCTCATGCAGATGAGGAGACTTAATTGTGCCTGAATCAATGCCCCGTAGATGGATGACTCGACGCCTCATAGATGGATAGGCCTTCTCATTGCATCCTTAGCCTTTACAAGTGCTCAAGGTGATGAATGAGGACTAATTATCTTATTAATGTTTTTACCCCAGTTTTTTTGTTTAGTTATAACTTATTAATGTAACTCTACTACTAGTTCCCCTGGCAGCCACTTGCGTGTTTCGGGCCCATAGAGAGCCACTCCAAACAACCACTCTAATGCCTAGATCTAGTTCATCTCATTAACCAATGAAGAATCCAAAATCCACTGAAACACTAAAGTATAAATTTGAAATAGCAAATATGAAAAATGTGATCTACAAGACCAAAACCTTCGATGACAATGTAATTTATTGAAAACAGCCCTTTGTCAGTTAGATTAGTTTTGTAATAACTATCGTGACCCCAACCTAATCACTCTTTATGAAGGAATGCATAGATATCATAACAAATGCATGGCAAATGACATTGCGAGTCTACTCTTAGCCTAGAAATACATATTGTCTACCATATATAACATAGCTAAACAACAAGTTAAAAAGGCTTACAAAATGGAATTTTGAATTGTTTTTCCTCTTACATAGAGAATTGTTCATAAAACACAAGTCACTACTCCTAAGGAATTTTAGTGCCATAAAAATCTTTTAACTCAACGATGGTTCCCTCGAGGATAGTGATTTAACTGAAAATGACCGTAATGATCAAAATAAAGCCACTCCATACTCTTATAAGAGTTATAATGAAAATCCCTTTTAGAGGAGGCATCATATTACAAAAGGTTTCATGGGACTTAGGTTTCTTCAATCTCTAGCATTACATCCTCTATTTTTCTGTATGGCTACACTTAGCATACTCTATAAATTCAACCTATGTTTTGCTTAAACAAAGAAATTAGAAACCAAATGATCTCTTGAAAACCCATTTTCCCAAGGCATACGAAATGTTTTTGCAAATTTATAATGAATTCGAGGATAGAGGAAATGTAAATATTTGAATTGAAATAAATTTGGCATAAGATTTTTTTTGAATAGTGATGAGGATTTAGTTTTCTGTGCATAAAGAAAACAATAGCTAACATATTTTAAATTATGCTTAAAAGGTAATAATGAGGTTTTAATTTCCTGAGCTTAATGAAATAGCAGTTAACATCTTGTAGTTTTGTTTAAAAGACAATAATGAGTTTTGGTTTTTATGTGCTTAATGAAACACCAACCAACGTATTTTAGTTTTTGTGCTAGGAAAACAAAACATTGAGGTAAATACATCTTTTTTGTTGAACACCCCTTCACCTCACCTCCATCAGTGGTTCTTTTTCCTTCCAAAACAAAGTCTTCTCATCCAAAATAGTGATTCACTTCTTTTCCCTTTTCACGCCCTCCTTGGATCTCCTCTTTATCTCATAAACCATGCTGCTCTCTTTTTTTTTTTCTTATGTTCTCTCCTCTCCAGATAGAGAGTTCCCCTTTCATTATCTTCCATCCTCCAAATGAGGTCTTTTCTACATCCTAATGAGCATGCACTCTAATATCTCTACTGTCATCATCACATGTATAGCAAGGGGGAAAGAGCTCCTTAATGGTGATTGCATCAATGAGAGGACCACAAGAAGGATCATCCACCACAAACAACAAGATGGCTAAAGATACAGCTACTCAAAATATCCAAGAGACCAAGGCAATAGTGAAGAGAAAGAAGTATACATAGTCTACAAAAGATTTGAAACTGGAGGCTGCCCTCTTCTCTCTCAACAAACTATAATGCACCTGAGATATTTTGCTGCCCTCCCTCTATCTCCCTTGTCCTAACTTGCAAATTCATGTTTTTTCATGGTATAGCCGTCACTGTCTTGTTCTCCCCAACTTGTGGTTTTCAAAACTGAGGGTCCCCTGAGTCGTGGTGCCCCCAAAATAGAGTCTTCCCTCCTTTTTTACTAGCAATTTTTCTCTTCCTTAATTCCCATGTACTCTTCTCATCTATCCACCAGATATTTTGTCTAGCATTAACTCTCTTTCATTCCTCAAATTGTTGAATCGACTATTTTGCCTTCTCTAGGCTACATAAGAGATCTAATCTCCATAGATATTTTTTAGCATTTAACACCCTCACCAGCTCTTAATGCCAACATAGCAAGGAGGGTTGTTACATGATATTTTTTGGATTATGTCTCCTAGTCTTCCTTTCAGAAACATTAGTTATAACCTATGTGTTTATTGTGTACTCCATTATTAGTGTTAGATGGCATGGTGCTTGTTCTTAGGAAATGAGTCAATTATTTGGTTTGGATTGAATTTTTTTTAGATCTAGTCAAGTTAGTAAATATAAATTTTTGAGATTTGTTGAACTTGTCATCATACAAAGTTTGTTTCATGATTTCTAAACACCCACTTGAGTTTTTCTTACATTTTTAGCTACAAATTTCATGGATATTTGATGATTTTGCAAAGTGTTCATACCACTAGTGGTTCGTTGATTGTAAATTTCTTTGATTGGTTAGCCCAAACATCAATAAATTCACCTTTGATGATTACATCTTCTTGGAGCTTGATTGTTGAGTATTCATGATCAAATCAAGAATTGTTAATGTTTGCAAACATGTAAATCCATTGTTGAGGTTGAAATGTTGGTAAGGGATTGAGTTTTAGTTAGTTTTCTCTCTAACCCTTCTCTGTCATGCCCTTGCTTTTACATTTTTTTATTAGATCTAGTTAGTTTAGAGTTATAATAGGACTTTTAAACTTGCATATTTCTATTATAAAGGTGAAATTTCATAAATACATGTTGGTATATTGCTAGTTACAAGCTGAAATGATACATTTTATGGAAAAAATATGTTTGTACTAGTTTATTTATACATTTCTAAATCTAAAAACATATTGGTTTATGTGAATTTTAACCTTGTGTGTTGAGAATTTGTCCATATTTATGTAAGGTCCCTTCTTAGAATAGAAAAGACATCAAGCAACTAAGTTATCTCATAAAGGTCAAGACTTGGTTGGTATAGACCTTTGGGTATTCATTTTCCATCCTTTCAGATTTGATTCTTTTTAGCATAAATAATATACTTAGTCTTTTATCTAAGTTGTGTACAAAAACACCTACCAATACATTGGTGCTAGTAGGAGGGCATGTATGGTAATGTTGGTACAAGATTTTCAATTTCATTGGTTTATTAGACATTTTGGTTATGGATTAGATATTGAGGAGATTTAGTTCCTATTAAGTAGGGGAAAAGGGGATGAATGGAAGCATGTAAGTACACAAGATCAAACCCTCTTTCACTATAATGTTCTAGGACATAACTAAGCTAAGTCACTACAAGATGAAAGAGGACTTAGCTACTAATTTTGTTCTATTGTTTTCTATGGAAAGATGTGATTTATTGAAGCCTTATATCAAACCCTAGGTTAAATATGCTCTAAACCTTGGTTCAATAATGAATGGAGCATAACTTTCAAACCACGATAGATATAGGCAATCTGAAAGTAGCACTAACATCAGTGAACAAAGGAGAACTTGATTCTAGAAGTAGAGATGTCAAGGGATGCCAGGGCAGGTGCCCAAGTTCTAAAAGTCTGAATCTCCAGAAACTTAGAACTAGAGAAATGTTGTCGAGGGTGTCTAGATGCCAGATTTAGTTCTTGTTTCAAAAAGAGGATGCCAGGGCAGATGTCCAAGTCTTCCATAGAGGAATTTCCACAATCTATTCTCAGATCATAAAACCTTTTCCCTTAAACAACATCCTTGTACCTTCACTTCTTGAGTCCTCACACGTGTAACTATACACAAGAAGAAAAGGAGTTTAGGGGTTGTGGTGTTTAGGGATTTGCCTTAGTCAAATCCTAGTATAGCATTCAATCTTCCCAACACCATTGTTAGAGAGAGAGAGTGTGTGTGCCCTAGTAGGGGTGAAGGCTAAAGATAAACCAAATGATGAAATGATTCAAACAATAATGATGTCACCTCAGAGGTGAAGTCCTTAGGAAAATGAAGATCCTTCAACTCACAAGGAGATTGATGTGTTGGCAAGAGACATTGTGTGGATTCATGAGTATTGTCATTCATGGCAACAAAGTCCATTCCACACATCTGCAGGACATGGTGTGTCTTTACCAGAAGTCAGATTGAAGAAGTGTTGTGGTCCGGTAAGCAAGAACAGAGCAGGCAGCAAGGTCAGACAGTCACGTCTAGATCTCTCAGAGGAGGTATCTTAGTATAGTATAGATTTGGGGAAGTCAATAGGAGTAACTTGAGTGATAGATTCCAAGGATTTAGCCTCCGTTGATAGAAGAGTGAAAAGATATGAGCAGTTGAGTGTTGGGTTCCTGTTTGACAGAGTAGATAGAGGAAGAACTGACTGACAGAGCATTAGACCTAAATCCGGATGAGACTTTGATGGTGATTAAGTTTATTGAGGTATCATTCATGATTGGCCAACATGATTGATGACTTCTCTAAGCATCTCCTTGATCTGCATCACTTGGTATGCAAGGATTCAACTGACAAATCAGAGTTTGGGAAAATATTGACTATTCTGGATGTTGACTAAGAAAGGTGTTGAAATCACTTGTGCGGATATATAAACCAGATGGTTTTAGATGTGAATGTCTGTGTCGTGTGTGGTAAAGTGTGAATAAAAGAAGAGGAGCAGTGTAACAATAATAATACAGGTCTGGTATGTGACAGAACAATAGCACCAAAGAAGAGAAAGAATGAAGTGCAGTAGATCAGTGTATTGACCCTAACCGGAACTGAACCTCAGCATATGTGGATGCTTTTCATTAGTTCAAGTATCTAGTTTCCTTGTATAAACTATTGTAGGTAGTGAACCTCTTATGAGTAGTGTGCTCAGGCAGTGAGCCCTAACTAGCAAGTGCCATTTTGTACCATCCTATTCTTTTAATAGAGAATACAATCTTGGGTTAGTCACCCTATGGTTTTTCCCTTAACAAGGTTTTCCACATCAAAATCATTGTGTCATGTGTATTAATGTTATTTCCATTTCATGGTTATGTTTGTATAATTGATTTGATGCTACATTAATTCTAAAGGAAGATCAGAAATCTAAAATAATAAGGATAACTGATTCACCCCCCTCTCAGTTATCAACAATTGGTATCAGAGCCAAGTTCCTCCAAACAGAGCCTAACAGCTTGGAAGATCTAGGAATTCAAATGGATGGGTATGGTATGAAGGAACAACTTGAGTCTGCCCTAGATGATCTTGAGCAATCCAACTCTGAAGTCAATGAGTTGAAAGAAAGACTTAAACAGGATGATGACTTTATAAATGAACTAAAAGGGAAACTGAGTATCTCTATGAAAAAGAGAAAGGATCTACTTTGGCAATTGGAAAGTCAAGGTTAAGAAAATGATATAAATGAAGACCAAGCTATGTGAAAAGTTGTCAAAAGAGGTCATTATGGTAAGACATGAAATGGAATCAGGTGTTATAATGTTCACCCAAGAAATTGAAGAGAAAAGAAAAACTAAAGATGATTTAAGACAATCTCTCAAGGAGAAGTTAGAAGACTACCACAAAATGGATAGAATAATCAGGCATCTGGAATCTAATCTTGAAGAAGCTAGAGAAAATTAAAAAGAACTTGAGAATCAAATTGACACTCTTAAAAGGGATCTTCAAACAGTAAATGAATACAAAGAGAAATTCAAGATAAGCTTTGCTCAACTTGAAGTTCTTCTTCAAAGCCAAAAAAGAGTAGATGACAAGCAAGGCTTGGGGTATGAAAAAGGTGAAAGCTCTGGATCTGGTCAGAAGAACTCTAGATCAGAAAACCCAAGAAACAGGTCTAGAAGACCTTCGGTAAGGCAACCAAATGATCAGAAATATCCATCCTTCAATGGATACTGCCACAATTGCAACAACTTTGGTCATAAAGAAAATCAGTGCAGAAAAATAATGAATCAGATTAATACATCCTTTTCTGGATAGTGCTTCAACTACAAAAGGTATGGTCACAAATCCCATGAGTGTAGAAATATGCAAATGAACAACTCATTTAATGGTAGATGCTTTGCATGCAATAGCGTTTGACATATTGCTAATCAGTGTAGATCAAGAGGATACCAGTTAAATATGTAAAGAAATGTTGTTTGCTACAATTACAATAGATCTGGTCATTTTGCCAAATTCTGTAGAAGTAAGAATCGGGACAAAAGGGGTTCGGTGCATCATAATCAGAATCAAGACAAAGGAAAAGGAAAAGTGAATGCGGATGAAGTTAAAAGTGAGATGAACAAGATTTGGGTGAAGAAAAGCATAGAGAATGTTGGGGATGGATCCACACTAGAATTTGGTGCTGATAATTCTTCTAAAAATTGAATAGATGAGCTTTGGCTCAGGGGGAGACACAAGGAAAAGCATTTTTCCCCAGCTAGTTAATTGGTGCCTGAATTTGGCACTTGAAAGGTTGTGGATTAAAGGGTTCTCAGAGAAGCATGAAGAGAAGGCTTGGTTAATATTTGTAAGATCCGCAAGAAGATTTGAAAAACTCTATCTACCAAGTTTGATCCGGTTTAACAATCATCTAGTAAGAATAGGATTTTCACAGTTGGATCCAGTATGATTCAGATTTGAGGTATCTTGATCTGTGGATAGATCAAATGTTTAGGGAAAGAAAGATAGATTGTCATCAATCACCGAGAACAACTCTAAATATATCTCAAAGTGATCCAGAAAAGATCCTTCTCAGAACAAGGAGAATAAGGCAACCAGAATAACTTATGTTAAGCATTTATTGCAATATGAAATTAGGGTTTGCTTAGAGATAAAAGGGTTCATTCTCTCATCATTTGTACATTTGCACTCGAGAAGAAGAGAAAAAGGGCTCTGCGAACAAGTTTGCTTCATCTTTCTCAAGAATCAACCATTGGAGGCTATTCATCTAGATAATCAATCCGTTCACTCTACGAACCCTAGAAGCGTGAAAGGTATTTTTCGTTATTGGATATTTCTCTGTAAATCTTTTTGAAGATGGCTACACTGAATGTTGTAAAGATCACTGACAGGCCGCATCCTAAATTCAATAAACATCCATATAAATCTCTAGAAGTTGATCCCCTAGGTGCATTTTCAAGCATTCCGCATGGGGTTTTGTATGTAGAGGATGTTAGGGCATATATTCATGCAAATATTGAAGAATTTGGGGAATCTAAGCTAGTTGATATCTATCACAAGCATTTGATCGATGACTCATTTGAAATCAAAACTCAGTATAAAGCCATCCGGGATAAGCATTTTGCACAATGTATTCATTTCCCCTATCTTGCAGAAAATGAATCGGTCCGGTATGTTTTAAGCAGGATGCATGATAACTTCATGTGGTTGAATGGACCATTCAAGATCACAAAAGATGCCATTAGGGCAGTTACAAGATTGCACTCATCCGGTGGGATACCTGCTCTCAAATCTGTCAAGAATCAAACTATGAGTGAGGCTACCAGATCTAGATTTGATAAAAGAGCAATGATAGTTGAGGATATCATAGACCCAGACATCAAGTTTGCCTCCATGATTATTGGCTACAAGATTTATCACTCCAACAGAGAAAATTCTATATCCAGAACTGCAATCTACACTGCCTATGAAATGTTGAGAAAGAATGTAGATTATGATCTTTGTGAACTGCTTCTGAGCTAATTGATAGAAAATTTACAAAAGATCAAGAAGGACAAGAAGAACTCTTTCAAGTATGGTGAACTGATACTGTGTCTTTTCTTCTACTTTATGAATGAGCTGCCTAGATCTAGTGGTTGGGTATGGCAGAATGACAGACCGGTTGCAATTGAAATTAGAGATTACTTGCATGGGCTTGGTGATACCAAGGCACAAAACACAGCACTATGGGGTTATTTTAAAAACTTCCAAGGCATGATGCAAGCCAAAGAAAGAATTCCCCAATCCCTAGTTGAAAAATACAAGGATACAGTGTGCTTTATGGTAGACACTAATCAATCTCTGATGGAGGCAGTAGAACCAAGAATTGTATGGATCATGCCAATGGGGTATGAAGTGGATGAGAAAATTGTAGAGTTGCATGTTCAGCACATGCTTAGTCAGCCAAAGGATCCCAAGGCAGAAAGGTTTGGAACCTTTGAAGAATTAAGTGTGAAGATCCATGTGGAGCTAAGACAATTGGAAATAAAAAGAAAAGTGAGGAGGGAAGTAGAAGAGTTTGCCAAGAAGCATGGAATTTCAAAAGAGGCTCTTGATGCAAATAGAGAAAAGTTAGAAAGGGCAGAGAAAGAGAAAGAAAAAGTAGAGAAAGAAGATGCTCCAGTGAAAGTCCCCTCCCAGACCAGATCCTCGAAGAGCTCTGCTCCTAAAAGCTTAAGGGCATCAAAACTGGAAGCTCAGACATTCAGTAAAGGAGAGAAGAGAACCAAGACAAAGGCCACAAGATCTTATGCCAGTCAAAAGGATGATGAAGATACTGAATCTAATTAAGAGGTCAAGAAAATAAAGAAGAAGAAGAAAACATCCAGTGAACCCTCTACCATTCCAGACAAAGAAGAAGAAAAGATAGATAAAAGTATTGAGAAGCCTACTCTAGACGACATCATCAAGGCAATTACTATGGATGGAAACCTGAAAACATTAACAAAATTCTATGATGAATGTAGTGAAGCTAACCAGAAGATCCTACAGGATGCCACAGTTAAGTATCTGAATATCTACAATAAATCCTTCATTGAGATCATATCTTTAATTCCTAAAAGCCTTGAAAAGGAACTTGAAATGAGAAAGAATAATGCCAAAGAGAAGGATATGGAGATCCGGGAATAGATAGCTATTTAGCTCTATCCCTCCATCACTCCTAAGCAAAAGAATATGATCTTCAAAGATTGCATAGATGAGTTCTAGAGCAAAGCTAGAATGAATTAGCTTATGCTTAGAGAAACTGACAAAGTAGAAAAAGAGACAGAAGAGATCCTTTGGAATGCATACAAAAGATTCAACATTCCTATTATAGAGGACTTAGGTGATGATCCCTCACCTACAGAAATTGAAGAAGAATCTACTAAGATAGTAGCAGAAGAGGTTAAGGAGACAAGGGAAGAGAAAGATAAGGACTTTGAATCCTCTGCTCCAGAAGAGGAGGTCCATGAACAAGTAAACATCACTCCTCTAGTTTCCCCTGCAGACTCTGGATCTAAAGGAGAAGAACAAATAAAGGAGAAAACCAGTCAAGCAAAAGAAGAACAAGAAAAGGAGAAAGGTCCAACAAAGAAAGCCTCAGATGACAGTGGCAAGGTTGCAAAAGGGGAGAAAACTCTGTCTCCGGCAAGAGACACAGTAGAAGCAACCAAAGAAATGATGGAATTTGATGAACCGGAACTACTTCAAGGACCATTCAATTTTGATTCCCTCTCTTCAGTTTAGACCAAGAAGCTAGCATCCTTCACTCAAGCAAAGGCAAAAGAAAAACTCCTGAAGTCTCACATGGAAGACTGTGAGCTTATAGAAGCTGCATCCGGTGTGTTGAAAAAGATAATGCCATCCTTCCAAAAGGATCTTTCAGCCTCTTCATCCAGTAATCTCAAATCTCTAGTTAATAGTGTTAGAACACATTTTGATTCCCTAGAGAAATCAGCAGAAGATAAAGTTTGGAAGGAGTTTTTAGAAAAGAGATTCTTTGAGGTACAAGGGTTAATAACCAATGATAGGAGAGTTATGGATATTGGGATAAAGAGCTTAGAAAATGCTCTTAAGGATGGAGGAGAAGTATATAAATTTTGTATATCCTAGACTAAAGTAACAAAGGACATTGAGAAGAAAGTGAAATAACAAGAGGATAAATTGTCAAGTCTCTCTCAGAATTTTGATCCTCTTATTGTATCCATAATAAACAAGGAATGTCAAACTATTATAGTCATGAATGAGATTAAGAAGCTTGAGAAGGAGAGGAATAACATATTTAGCAGGATGGGTGAGCTTAGAGGGATGATTATCCCTAAATTAGAGGCCATGCATGAGGCCCTAACTGATGCCCAGACCACAGCCTGAAGTAGTGATCTGACAAATCTTAAGAGGGCAAAAGCTTTTGCATTCCTGTTGAGTGGTCACATCTCAATTTTGGACAGAAGGAAGTAGAGTTGGGCAACAGAATTTGCCTAGTTAAAGACATCTTTTGCAGATATACTTCAGTATATGTAAGTATAGCATGTATATATACTTATGCAGCTAAGTATAGATTATTTTTGGAAAATTTTGGTGTGCGGACCCTACCCTTTTCCATTGATGTCAAAGGGGGAGTGAGGAGCAGTGAAAATGTGGACTCCAGCTAAGGGGGAGCTCTGGTAAAGTGTACAATAGAATGGAGTATCAACCAAGGGGGAGTGTAGTATAACACTTAGTCATTTTTCACTAAGTGTTACCATCAATACCAAAGGGGGACATTGTTTGCAAGAGACATTGTGTGGATACATGAGTGTTATCATTGATGGCAACAAAGTCCATTCCACACATCCGCAGGACATGGTGTGTCTTTACTAGAAGTCAGATTGAAGAAGTGTTGTGGTCTAGTAAGCAAGAACAGAGTAGGTAGCAAGGTCAGACAGTTAGGTCTAGATCTCTCAAAGGAGGTATCTCAGTAAAGTGTAGATTTGGGGAAGTCAATAGGAGTACCTTGAGTGATAGATTCCAAGGATTTAGCCTCTGGTGATAGAAGAGTGAAAAGATATGAGCAGTTGAGTGTTGGGTTCCTGTTTGATAGAGTAGATAGAGGAAGAACTGACCGGCAGAGCATCAGACCTAAATCCGGATGAGACTTTGATGGTGATTAAGTTTCTTGAGGTATCATTCATGATTGGCTGACATGATTGATAACTTCTCTAAGCATCTCCTTGATCTGCATCACTTGGTATGCAAGGATTCAGCTGACAAATTAGAGTTGGGGAAAATATTGACTATTCTAGATGTTGACTAAGAAAGGTGTTGAAATCACTTGTGTGGATATATATACCAGATGGTTTTAGATGTGAATTTGTGTGTTGTGTGTGGTAAAGTGTGAATAAAAGTAGAGGATTAGAGTAACAACAATAATATAGGTCCGGTATGTGACAGGACAGTAGCACCAAAGAAGAGGAAGAATGAAGTGCAATAGATCAGTGTATTGAGCCTAACCAGAACTAAACCTTAGCATATGTGGATGTTTTTCATCAATTCAAGTATCTAGTTTCCTTGGATAAACTATTGTAGGCAGTGAGCCTCTTGTGAGCAGTGTGCTTAGGTAGTGAGCCCTAACTGGCAAGTGCCATTTTGTATCATCCTATTCTTTTAATAGAGAATACAATCTTTGTTAGTCACCCCGTGGTTTTTCCCTTAACAGGGTTTTCCACGTCAAAATCATTGTGTCCTGTGTATTAATGTTATTTCCATTTCATGGTTATGTTTGTATAATTGATTTGATGCTACATTAATTCTAAAGGAAGATCAAAAATCTGAAATAATAAGGATAACTGATTCACCCCCCCTCTCAGTTATTAACATGATGATTATTCAAAATCTGCAATAGTAACACAATGAATGCCTTGAATGCTCTTTTCTCAATATCATAAGTTCACAATATCCATCTAGGTTACAAATGAATTAAAAAACACACCTATATATGCTTTCCTACTAGAATTTGTAAATTCAATTGAAAGAGATGTCAAGGAGAGACCCATTTAAAGGTCCTATCCCGACATGAATTAAATTTCTCCCCAACCAATTATGGAGGACTTGGGTGTAGGTGTCTAAGTCCCAAGGAGCCTTTTTATTCTAGGGTTAGTCATTAAATGGCCCCTAGTTCCCATTTGATGTGGGTTTCAAGGGATTTTTCATCAGGATGAATATTTATCTTGTACAATGTTAACACAGGTACCTAGGAGCTAAACTAGGAGGTAAAGAGGCATGTGCCCACTTTTTACTCCATAACATTTAACCCTCACTTTAAGGTGTGTGCAATCTTATGATTTAGCACATGCATTAAAGTATGGTTGAAGCATATCAAAACACATCAAATACTAGAATGAAGACACACCCTAAGTTTGAAGGACTATTTCTAGCCCCCAAGCTTAGGAAAAAATAAGAAAACAATTAACAGTCACATAAGGCACAATGAATATAGTTAGGAAGCACGTAATACATAAAGAAGACATGAATACAATCACACAAGACACAATGAAGATGTGGAGAGAAGACATGATTTAAATAATTATGCATATACAATCCTAATTAAGAAAAACACACATCGTAGGGGGAGCTCATCACTACACATCTTTAGACCATTCCAAAAACATGTAAAACATGCAAGGAAGACACATAAAACACATGGAAGACACATGGAATACACAAGTCTCATATAGTATGTCATCAAAAGACTATACATCTTATACATGGCAAACACAAGTGATAAAAACAAGCTCATCGCTGCACTCCACTATCTAAGACACACTAAACACACCTAATGGTTGACCTATGCTACCACAACTGCCAAAGACATGCTTAAGGGTGAATAACTCAAGATCCAGCACTACCTCACGATGAGAACTTTGTTAAAAGGATGTGCAACTAGCTCAAGAGTTACACCATCCCATCTTTTGCGGAAGGTCTTTTAAAATGAAACCCCACCCGCATCTGCACACAGCTTACAATGAAAAGAAAGCATTTGCTCAAAGTATAAAACCATACCCACATCACATAGATGCCTTATAGTGAAAAGGAGGTATAAGGAATAGATCAATATACACAACCCCACCCGTATCATGGATATGCCATATGGTGAAAAGGAAGTGTGCACAAACACGCTTTATCAATGTCTAAAATAATCAAGTAGTTACCATGATATATGTCCCTAGCTTAAAGTGGTTGATCCCACTTGCTGGTATCAAGCACATTTAAGTTAGTGAAAACATGCAAGGGAACAAGAGATTTCACAAAGCCATGCCCCGAAGGTGACATGTACTTGCGATCACCAAATGTTCCCACAAACACACCAAGATCATTTGCTAACATAATCAACAACATATAAGATTTGGTTAGAAAATTTAAAGCTATACATATCACATCCTAGACTAAGGCAATACTTATAGGTTTGGAACTAAGTATAGCCATGAGGTCATACTTCAGGTACCTCAGAACTGAGTGTAGCTACAAGGTGAGATACAAAACAATCCAAAGTACATAGAAGTAGAGTTAGAGTATTACAAAGGTTTGTTACAATAAATTTCACAATATGAATCATAGCATGGAGTGATTCTACTAGTGAAGCATCAGTAATATATCAACCTGATCTTCATATATGGACTAGGTCCAATTGTGCTTTCTTTCTATAGGGAGACAAGGTCCTTATCAGTATTTATTTCTTTTTTGTCATCTACTAACTAGTAGAGCCACTGAAGAATGGAAGTAGTTAAAAAATTAGAGAGGAGAAAAAAGTGACTTGGGTTTATAGCTTGGGAAGATGCCCCCAAGACATCCTCTACAATGTTATGATCCCAAGGCACAACACACAACAATAAAATAGAGGAGAAGAATAGAAGAATAGAGAAACAAATATAAAAAGTGTTACAATAGAGGCAGTCTCATTGTATCCTTGACCTTACAAGAGTATCAAGGGTCATCCAAGGAGAGAATAACAACATTTAACGCTATATGGGTTTAACACAACACAACTCTAACAACATATATATCTAGGAGGAGGCCACCCTTGAGAGCAACTAGAGTAAGTGCTACATTGAGTGTGGCTAAATGGGGGATAAATACCTACCTGATTGAATGGGATATTTCCAAGCAAACAATCCATGTCAATTATCTCAGGATATATTATATTTAATCTTGATCTTGTTGATATTGTAGTAACATTAAGAGTACAACAATGGTAAGCTTTGGTGGGTTTTAAAGGATGGCATCCAATACCAGCCAAAGAGTTATGTGCAACATCTTCTAAGGTGACTATGACTCCTTGTTGTTTTACACCACAAGCATTGCCTACATAGTCACACTTTTTGTAAAGGATTTGAAATCCACGACCATAGAGAGAGTCCATCTCTTTATAAGATGGTGGAGCCTCATAGGTGTCATATTCTATAGTGTAAGTAAGAGTGTTGTCTTTATTGTTGACTAAAGAAACCTTAGGTTATTTAGGTGTTTCCATAGATTGTTTAGATGATATCGATGCAACTTTTGATGTTTTAGTGTTATTGAGTTCATATTCCCCTATGAAGGTAGGAGTAAAATCTAATGAACCCCAATCATCACCAGGGAATGCATTTGATGATGGTTGAGAGTCTTGCACAACATTACCTTTGGAAAGAGGTATTGATGAATCAACTTTTAAGTTGTTTATAATCTTATGATCAATGATTTGTATTTACATTTCAATATGTAAACAAATTTTCTTGCCCCAGATCAGCTTCAATGGTTTGAAGTTTATTTTCATAAATAAACTTTATGGATTGATGAAGGGAAGATGGAAATGCCCCCATAGTATGAATCCACAATCTTCTAATAATAATATTATATGAAAGAGCACCGGGCATGACATGAAAAGGAGTAGATAATGTCACAGGTTCAGCCTTTACAAGTAAAGTTATAGTACCGAGGGATGGTCTACCAACAATATCAAAACCATGAATGTTAAGATTGTCTGGTTTAATTAAATTTGTATCAATGTTGATTTTGTGTAACAAATCAACACTGCAAACATTAAGAGCTGATCCATTATCAACCATAACTCGCTTTATCAACTTTTTTTATAGTGACAAATATTATTAGAGGATCATATTGTTTTTGAACTTCCATTGATGGTAATTCATGTTGTTGAAATAGAATATATATTTTAGTTGCATACATAAAATCTAACAGAGGTGCTACATCATTAGGCTTAATAGCGGGTGGTACAATCACCTTTTGTAAAGCTTCCTGGAGCATTCCATGGTATGTTGGTGATGTTTGTATGAGTTCCCATAGAGATATCTTGGTGTAGTAGAAAGCTTCTCAATAAGATCATAATATTCACCACCTTTATGAGTAAGACGAGGTGGTTGAAGAAGTATAGGTTGAGAAGTTGGTTAAGTCATCAAAATGTTTGACTATTGTTTACTTTGTTTATTATTTCATGTATTGTATGTGTGAGAAACCAAATTGTGATAGGGTTATTTTGACACGTTTTGATACGCTTTATTTCCTTGAGTAATTTGTTTTACAAAATTGAGCATGTAACGAGGGTGTCTAGGTAGTGTTGGAGCACCTTGAACCATAATCACTAGTTTGAAGTGAGGAGGCACATTGGGTGCCCCATGCACATTGAGTTTAGGAGCATTATTACACTTATCCATTATCCCCTTAGTATGTTGAATAATTCTATTAGTGATGATTGAATTAACATTGGTTTTACTTTGTTTAAGCTCAACATCCATCCCTAAAGGATTTAATGTGAGAGGCTTTTCTTCATCCACCAATGCTTCGTCTTTTGATGTGAGAACATTGGAATGAAGGGAGGGTAGGGTGATATTAAGGAATGTATCAATGATTTCATCCTCTTGCGCGAAAATGTCCTCTCAAGTGGGAACAACTTTCAGAGAGATGTCTAAATTTCAAGGTGAAATAGGTGAAGCTACGTTACCATTATGACTTGTAGTAGAAGTAAAAGGAGAATTATTACCATCATCTTTCTGTTGAAATTAGGGCAGACAATTGAGAGGGGGGGTGAATTAGTTGTCAAAAAACTTTACCTTTTGCTTTATTTAATCTTCTTTACTACTTATTAATAGATTAATGATATAACCATGAAAGCATGAATCAACAACACATGAGCAGAAACATAATCAACACACATAACACTAGGATTTTTACATGGAAACTTGGTTAAGGGAAAAACCACGGTAGAAAAATGGTCATGTACTTGCCTTTGGGCACACTACCCTGAGCTCACTGCTCCAAGAGACTCACTGTCTACAAAAAAATTCACATGGTTAACACTAAAAGGTTGAACTAAGAAACAACATCTTCTCCATGCCAAGGTTTAGTTCCTTTTAATCTCACAACACCTCTGCTCTACTCCCAAACACTTCTTCACTACCTTTGCATCTTCACTGCTCTTCCTTTTCTACTCTACCTTTGGACATTTCTTAGAATCTTATCATTTACGCTCAAGGCTAACTTTTACATGACTCAACTACAAGTATTTATACACTACATCAACCTTGGAATGAACATGAAGGTCGGCATTACAATCATCAACCATTGGAACAATCTCCAAGGTTGGCATTACAAACATTTACAAAAAGCCTTGACTTAATACAAAATGCTACATGCAGACCACTACACTATCAGCTAAACATAGTTGGGACTCAAATCTTTGTCAAACAACATGACATGCTCCATAGAACTTCTCTTAGATCATCTGCAACACACACGAAGCATCCAATCAGCCAAGAATGGAAAGAACAACAACATCCAAGGAGAAATCTTCAACTACGAGATCAATCCTCAATGTGGACCACCAACACAATAGGCACATGACCAGAGACCTACACAGGCACAATGAAATCAACAACAACAACCGCACCACTTCAAATCACCAGAATCACTTGCATCTTCATACAAGAACTTACGAACACTAACTGTCATGACTGTCACACTAGAAAGATTCCTTGCTGACCTCTAAACCATGAACCACTTGAGTTGAGGATACACACCAACATCCCAAACATACATCTAGAACTGCAGATCATTATATTCCAATGCAGGGAAATTCGGACAAAATTCCTATCACTCTATTACCTCTAAACAACTAGAAAACCTGGTTCTACTCAAAAGGCCATAAATTCATCAATCCTCTATGAGGACCTCTCAAATCTTAACTAGAGAAACTTCAGACAATCCTCTACAAACCCTTTAATCTGTAGACTCTGATCTTCATCTCACTGGGAATGTGGAGCAATCTACTTTACTAAACTACACTATCTTCACTATCTCTGACGAAGAGATATGTTGACGTCAATGAGAACACATAATAGGCACATATTTGCAACACTTTCTCATGACAATACATGGAGATGATGTTAGTAAATTCATTTAAAATCAAAGGATATTCATTTATAAGAGTTACGAAGTTATTAAAATCAGATACATAATCAAGGATTTCAAAGGAAGAGCATTTAAAGATATCCTTACCATACATGGATTGTATATGAGTGAAAACATAAGGATGCATATTAAGGAATTTGTAAAAACTTTCAAAATATTTGATATATGCATGCAAGGATATGAAAGAGGAACAATTAGAAGAAGCCATAACAAAAAGTCTTGGAACAACAATGTGTAATAAGATCTATTCATTTATCAAAACCACCAATATGAGAGTCTTTTCTACACCACAACACTAGTTTGAGGAAACCAGGCTTTTGAAGATTTTGTAAAGATCAAAAACACACTAGTGTCACTACAAACCAAGTGAATTTAATTTTAAAAGTGCTGCACAAAAGGTGATAGTGATAATTTTTTTGATTTATTGCAAAATATGTGAAAAAGATGCTTGTTCTCTTATGTTGAAATACACATTGTGTAATTGCAAAAGTATCATAATTATGCATTTTTTCCAAACTTATGCAATTTTTTTGAAAGAATATGCAAAGAAATAAATGGAAGATTGGATTTCAAATGTTTATGATAGTAAAAAAAATCTGAAATAAGATTTTGACTACAAACCCTAGCTTTGCAAATGATTAGGTTATATGAAAAATGCAAGTTTTCAACAAAACCTTAGCAAATGAGATCTTCAAATGCAAGATGTGATATCATGAAATGATTAATTACTTTAATGTGAATCAGATCTGATTTAAAAAGTAGAAAATCAAATGTTTCTAATGATATGCAATACTATGCCTTTATGCAAGCTTAGAATGCTTATTTTTTCACTTTTTTCAAATGTATACAAGATTTTTCAATGAATAATGATAAGTATGATATGAATTAATTAAGGATCTGATTTCAAAAATCAACAAGATGTAAATGCTTGATGCTATAGGTTCACCAAAATTTTAAGTAGGGAAAAAGGGGATGAATGCAAGCATGTAAGTACACAAGATCAAACCCTCTTTCACTATAACATTCAAGGACAAACCTGAGCTACGTCACTACAAGATGAAAGAGGAATTAGCTACTGATTTTTGCTCTTGTTTTCTATGGAAAGATGTGATTTAATCAATCCTTCTATCAAACACTAGGTCAAATATGCACTAAACCCTAGTTCAATAATCAACAGAGCATAACTTTCAAACCGTGATAGATACAGACAATCTAAAAGAAGAACTAAGATCAATGAATAGAGGAGAACCTCATTTCAGAAGCAAAGATGTCAAAGGATGCTAGGGTAGACACCCAAGTCTAGAAAGTCTAAATCTCCAAAAACTTAGAACTAGAGAAATGTTGTCGAGGGTGTCTAGATGTGAGATTTAGTGCTTGTTTAATAGGAGCACACTCGGGTGGGTGCCCAAGTCTTCCATAGAGGAATTTACACAATCTTTTCTCAGATTGTGAAACCCTTTCCCTTGAAAAACCTCCCTATACCTTCACTTCTTTAGTCCTTGCACCTGTAATCTACACACCAGAAGAAAATGGGTTTTGGGGTTGTGGTTTTTAGGGTTTTGCCTTTGTCAAATCCTAGGATAGCATTCAAGATTCCCAGCACCATTATTAGAGGGAGAGTGTTCCCTAGCAAGATAGAGGCTAAAGATAAACCAAATGATGAAATGATTCAAACAATAATGATGTCGCCTCAAAGGTGAAGTCCTTAGGAGAATTAATATCCTTTAATTCATAAGGAGATTGATGATGATTCCAAATCAGCAACAAATACACAAATACAAACACAAATCTGCAACAATAACATAATGACTACCTTGAATGCTCTTTGCTCAATATCATAAGTTCACAATATCCATATAGGTTAGAAATGAATTCAAAAACAAACTTATATATATTTTCTTTCTAACATTCGTAAATTTAATTAAAAGAGCCGACAAGGAGAGATCCATTTAAAGGTCCTATGCTGATATGAAGTAAATTCTGGCCTAACCAATTAGGTAGGCCTTGGGCACAGGCATCTAAGTCCCAAGGAGCCTTTTTGGTTTGGGTTTAGTCATTAAATTGGCCCCTAGTTCCCATGTGACATGTGTTTCAAGGGATTTTGCATTGGGATTAATATTTAGCTTGTATAATGTTAACATGGGGACCTAGGAGCTAAACTATGAGGTGAAAAGGCATGTGTCCATTTTTTACTCTATAACAATTCCAATGGGTAGTCTTTCATATATACCTCATGATCCCCTCCTTGAGCCCCCTTTTCATGTGAACATCTCACTTATAAAAGAGGAATTGACCAATAACATAGAAAAATAGTTGTTTCCACTAACATTGTTTGATATAGCTTCATCAAAAGAATGCAGGGTACATCCTACAAATCAACGTACTAAGATTGATTGTCAAACCTTCATAACAAGTTTGGATTTGGCTCTACATAAAGAATTTCCCTACTTGGAGGTATATATCTGAAAAGAAATTTTGGTTTGAGGATATTGAGGGTAAATTAGTTACACTAGCTCGTGAAGTCAAGAAAGAAAGTGTCCCACGTCAATTTTTCTTCATCGATCAAAATTACTAAGCTGATGTATACATGGGTAAGGATGAGTTTTCTAAATTTGTTTGTCATAATGGTCTAATTCTACTTTTTAGTCACTGGGTAGTGAAAAGAACATTGGTACTGATGATATTTTGACTCCTAATGTTGAAAACAAGTTGGATGATGAGTTGGATAAATTAGGTAGTCAAATGGAAGATGTAAATCAACAACAAAGTGCTTGTCAAATGATAGATTTGATGATTGATTTTGATGGTAAAGTGATTGAAAATGATATATTTTAGTTTGCAAATGATTATAAGTTTAAAATTAAGTTTGAATATTAGCTAGATTAGTCAAATTTCATGGAAAAACAAGTGAGTATCAGGCCAATAAATGAATAAAATACATTGGAAGTGAAGAGGGATGTTATTGCAATTGATATGCAAGAGGTACAATCTAACTTTTTAGAGGTAAATGATCAATTTCATGACTATACTAGCCTATTACATCATCATAATCAATCATATCAGACCTATGCAAGTGATTTAGATAAATTACAAGTTGATCTAAATGAAGAAATCAAGGTAACACATTGGTACAAGGTGAAATCAACAACATAGGTAAAGCTACACAAGTGGAAGAAGGCACAAAGGGTCCTATTGCTACAATACATGTGTCATTCCTACATCAATTACAAGATGAAACCGGGAAATTATTGCATGATTTAGATGTTGTTTCTTCATTACATCTGATTGATTTTAGTAGGGAAGATTCAAGTATATCATGTTTTGAATTTCAAAACTTTCTCATTGTTCTAATGATGAAGATTCTCACTTTCTTAATGATGGTATGCAGGATAATAATGAGGACAATAGATTATTCTTTTAGAATGGAGGTTAGACAATCATGCAAAGTGTGGGAAAAAGTGAAATATTTCATCTTTTAGAGCCTAAAGGAGTTGAATCTTGCATTGATATCATTGATTTACATACTTCTAAACATTGTAATGGTTCACTAATTTCTGAATTGAATTGTTATTTGCATCTACTTGATGCACAAGGTATGATGCATCATAAGTTGAGAGTTCCAGAAGGTGAGAGAGTGTTGGATATGATACAACATGAGATGATGGCCATACATTTTCAATTCATGGTACTTCAAACTAGGTTGTATCTTCCATTTTCACATTGAGTTATGATGTTTATCATTTTGATTATAGGGATTTGGGTAGGAAAACATGTGTTTGGATCGATCATGAATATCATGTGTTGCCTCAATTGTTGATATTACATGGCTTGTATCCTGAATATGAGCCTAGTTTGCCTATATACTACTTTTTAGAATACAAGGTTGAGTTTGCTAGACTTAGGACCTTCATAGATGCCTTATTACTCTTACAGATATTAAGGAATCAATTAATCAAGAGTGTAGATAACCATTGTCCTAAGCCTTTGTACATAGTCTTAGTTTTGATTAGTTGGGTGTCTAGTTGGCTTCATTTTACTTTATGTTTGGTTAGTAAATATTTATTTTTTCTTTCCTTTGCTTGATTGTTTGTTAGTAGTTGGTTTTTAGTTTGATGTTTTAGTTTTATTTTTAGTTTGTTTGGTCTTGTTTTTAGTCAATTTTTAGTGTGCTACTATTTTGCTATCTTATTTTTAGATTTTCAAGTACTCTTTTTCTAATTAGGTGCTTATTTCTTGTTGACTAGATGGTTTTTTGTAAGTGCATGAAATGATATTTTCTATATTATGTCTCCTAGTCTTCCTTTGAGAAACATTAGTTATAACCTATAGGTTTATTTTGGACTCCATTGTTAGTGTTAGATGGCATGATGGTTGCTCTTGGGAGATGAGTCGATTGTTTGATATGGCTTGAAGTGTTTTGAGATCTTATACCTTTCACATCTTAAGAATCCTAATGTAATTAGGTGATTCTTTGTGATCTTGCATCAAGTGAAAAATCATAGGATCTCACCTTTGCTACAATTATGATTCCCAACCCAACGAAGTTGAAAAATATATCTATCCCATGTGGAAAAAGCATGTGCTATGGCTAGGTGGTACTTCTAAGTACTCTTATCAAAGATAAATTAACTAAATCATTAAAATGACAAAGTTTTTGAAAACACGGTACTTCTTAGTACTCCAATCACAACTCAACTAGCTAGAGGATTCGAGTATCTCTATTGGGACTATTTGGAAGTAGAGCTATCCTTTTAGAAGAATCACAGAGACAACCTTGTCAAGGATATAGATGCTTGACTAGAAGAAAGGTAGTGTCCATATAGTTCATGAGATGAAAATTATTCATGAAGCTTAATGTAAGGGAGCATAGATGACCTTGTTTGCCTAGGGATGGGAATGAATGCATTTGCACACACTTCGATCCTTAGAATACGAAAGGTTATGATAACTTTTGTTTTTGATTCTTTGATCTTGTTGTCATGTTTATTTAGCCTAATGTGTGGGTGGACCTAGAGATATTGGGTTCTTGACTTTTATTTATCATTGAAATGCTCAAGTGTGTATCTTCTCAGTAGAGTCACCATTTGTTATGCCTTGTACACATGCCCCATCCTTTGCATCAACAAAATGGGGACCCCCTCTTTTGAATTGAACATTTGAGTATGTTTCCACTCCTTTCTTTTCAGTTGTTTTGTTTAGTTTTTGTCCTAGTTGAACAATTTGACTTGGTTATGAATAGTCCTAACTAGGTGCCATGGTTTAGATGCATTCGTTTTTCCTAGTATGTCCTAGGGAGTGAGTTTGATTGATTGATTCATCTTTTCTATTAGATTAGTGTGATTGATTGATTCATCCTTTATATTCTATGACATTTGGGGATCTTAGCTTCTCTATTGTATCTCTTCCCATTTGCATAGGGTGCATTTTCAAGGTAATATCTCATGGTGTTAATATAGCTAAGAGGTTTTTCCTATTTACTATGAAAGTCTCAAGAAGGGTTTTCAAAGGTAAAGTTATGTTTCTTGAGCTTGAAAATTGTCAATAATTTGAATTTGAGGGTCAAGAAAGGAATTTTAAGAGAAAGTGTTTTGGAAGTGAAATCCAAATTTCAAAATTTCACCTTCATTATTTTGCATGAGTTCACCTCTAAACATCATATCTTAATATCTTGATATTGTAATATCTTGTAAAACCCCCAAAGTCTTCTTTGCATAGGAAAATTGTCAATAATTTGAATTGGAGGGTCAACAAAAGAATTTTGCGAGTTTCAAAGTGTTTTGGAAGTGAAATCCAAATTCCAAAGTTCATCTTCATTATGTTGTGGGATTTCACCTCTAAACATGATATCTTAATGTCCTGATACCCTGATTTATAAAACCCCCAAAGTCTTATTTGCATAGAAAAATTGTTAATAATTTAAATTTGAGGGTCAAGAAAAGAATTTTGGGGATTTCAAAATGTTTTGGAAGTGAAACCCAAATTTCAAAATTTTACCTTCATTATTTTGTGGGATTTTACCTCTGAATAGGATATCCTAATGTCATGATATCCTAATCTCCTGTAAAACCCCCAAACTATTATTTTCTTAGGAAACTTGTTAATAATTTGAATTTGAGGCTCAAGAAAAGAATTGGGGAGTTTCAAAGTGTTTTGAAAGTGAAATATGAATTTCAAAATTTTACCTTCATTATTTTGTGAGATTTCACCTCCAAATAGTATATCCTAATGTCTTGATATCTTGATCTCATTTAAAACCCCAAGGTCTTCTTTACATAGAAAAATTGTTAAGAATTTCAATTTTAGGGTTAAGAAAAGAATTTGGGAGTTTCAATGTGTTTTGGAAGTGAAATCTATATTCTAAAATTTCACTTTCATCATTTTGTGAGATTTCACCTTCAAATAGGATATCTTAATGTCTTGTATCCTAATCTGGTATAAAAACCCCCAAAGTCTATTTTTTATAGAAAAGGTGGTTGATAATTGAAATTTATGAATCAAGGAAATATTTTGGAATGTTTAAAAGTCTGTTAGAAAGTTAAATGCAGATTTCGAATTCATGACTTTCATTTTTGTTGGATTTCACCTCCAAAGAGGATGTCCTAATGTCTTTTTGTCTTTATATCATGTTCCCTATCAAATCCTCACAAAATTCATTATTTTCATAAAAAGGAAACACTTTTTCTAGTGAAGAGAGGAGACTTGTTTAGGAAGATATGTTGAGATGAAGACAAATTGACTTCGAAATCATGTTTCCACCTTTCATAAATGATACTTGGACTTTTGAGAAGACTTTCTTAAATGAAATATTTGCTACAAATATTTAATGTAAATATGAGGATGATGATGAGATGAAGATAATGATGGAGATGCATGAAAGAGGATAAGAAGAAACACCAAGTGTGTGAAGTTGCCCATAGCAACAAGTTTGATAATGTTGCAAATAGAATTGCCAACTTGCATATTACTAACCTATGGCAATAAATAGATATGTGTTGACATGTTTTATATGGAAATGGTTTTTTTATGACTAATTTGATGTTACCCATTTTTTTTTAGGTCTAAGAGGCTAGAAACATGTGGAGGTCAGTTGGAGACATCATGAAGATATGAAGATTTGAAGATGTCCTACTATCCCAGTCATGAAGGAATTTATTTTTTAGATTCATACCACTGTTGTACCTACAAAATAGAGCCAAGATGGTGTCAAAAAGAATGAAGAAAAATCCTCAAAGCTATAAAAACATGAAATTAGACCTATACTACTATTGTTCATGTGAAATCAAAGCATAAAATGATAAAAAATCAAATAAATAAATCCTTGTAGCTGATGGAAGTATAATGTATCATCTTATAGCTGATTTGAAGCCCTATCCATGACTAATACAACCCATTATGAGGTATCATCTTTCTATTCTAGATCTAAGTTGAAGATTAATAGTTGAAAATGAAGGAAACATGAAGAATAGGGGCTAGAAATGTACTTTTATGATGAACTTGTAGCTACAAATGTACCATCATGCTTGCACATGGAAAATGAAGACCTAAAAACACACATGACGGAGAAAATAATTTTCTACTACTGTGTATGTCCTTTGTATGGAAGTTTGCCATACTACAACAAGGTGTTGGACTTGTAGTTGCAAAAAGTAAATGAGTTGGAGTTGTAGTTACAAAAAGTAAATGAGTTGGAGTTTTTTATGTTCAAAAAGTAGTTTTATTTCAAAATTAGAAAACTCAGTACCCAAAAAGTAAATATGGAGACAAGAAATGTTACTTTTTATACTAAGCGAAGCTCGTTGAGGAATCCACAAGGAGATGGGGAGAAATATCTTGGAAATTGCACTTTCAAATAATATTGAGTTTGTGTTTGAGCATTAAATATGAGCCATTGAATCAAATTAATCATATCCATTGGATGTAAAGGTGAAAACTTAGTGTTTCCAAGCTATTTTGTATAAGTATACAACACAAAGCTCATTGTAGGGGTTAGGGAAAAATCATTGGAGACATATTGGAAATACATTTGTACTTTTGATTTGAAAAATAACATAGTATATTCTAAACATTATGACATTCTGATGGTTTTCTCTACACCAAGTTTAGAAATTGTTGATGTTTTTCAATCTTTTGATGAAAATACAATTGTAATTCGTGATTTCTAGTCAAGTTATTGAATATAAATTGTTGAGATTTGTTGAACTTGTCATCATGCAAAGTTTGTTTCATGATATCTAAACACTAAGTTGAGTTTTTCTTCCTCTTCCAGCTGCAAGTTGGATGGATACTTGATGAGTTTGCAAATTGTTCATACAATTGATGGTTTGTTGATTGTAAATTGCTTTATGTGGTTACCCTGAACATCCATAAATTCACCTTTAAATAATGTACCTTCGTGAAGCTTGATTGTTGAATTTTCATGATCAAATAAAGAATGATTAATGTTTACAAACCTATCTATCCATTGTTGAGGCTGAAATTTTGGTAAAAGATTGAGTTTTAGTTAGTTTTTTGTCTAACCCTTTTCCATCCTACCCTTTCTTTTGTATTTTTTTTTATCAAACCTAGTTAGTTTAGAGTTAGAATAGGACTTTCAAACTTACATATTTCTGTTATAAGGGTAAAATCTAATGAATGTAGGTTAGTACATTGTTGGTTATAGGCTGAAATGATACATTTTATGGAAATATATGTTTGGACCAGTTTGTTTATACATTGCTAAATCTAAAAAATAATTGGTTTATGTGCATTTTGACCTTGTGTGTTGAGAGTTTGTCTAGATTTATGTAAGGCCCCTTGTGAGAATAGAAAAGACATCAAACAACTAAGTTATCTTGTGAAGGCCAAGACTTGGATGGTATAGAACTTGGGTTAGTCATTTTCCATTCTTTGGGATCTGATTCCTTTGAAGGGAGATAAGATACTTATTATTTTATCTAAGTTGTGTGCAAAAACACCCTTCAACACATCCTAATGGGTAATCCTAATGTTTCATCTCTAACTCCATACAATTATGCAACATGGAAACAAAATGCATTGAATGATTTAATTACTTAAGGATATACTTCTTGCACATTAGAACAAGTTAAAGAACCTGAAGAGGAAAAGAGAGCATTAACTTGGTTACTTGAAACCACTAAATTTCTAAGATGTTTAAATTCTTTTTCTTCCGTTGATCTCCTATTTCATATTGGTTCATGTAAAACACCTAAAGAGGCATGGAACAAACTTGAAACATTGTATGTTAAAATTGATGAGGTTCAAAGCTATCAGATTGGAAATGATCTTATAAATCTAGATCCCAAGATTTTTGATATCATTGAAGACTATGTAACAAAGGTCAATGACCTTAGAGCACAAATCATAGATTCTGGTATTGAGAAAAATGTCATGCAATAGATATTTAGTGCACTAAACAAACTTGGTCCAAACTATGCTACATTTTTTTTGATCTTTCACACTCATAGATCATGATTATGGGAAAAACATATAGTATACCCTCATTTGATTTTTTTTATGAAATATTAATGCATAAATAAGAAAATCTACTCTTCATGGATCTCATAAAGTCATCCAAGTCTCAAGCATTGGTAGCTAGTTAGTCACATGGACAAAAAGTATCAGGCCATTTTGATAAGAAACATAAGAAATCCAAGAACAAACCACAAAGAGTACATGGACATTCCTCCTCTACTTCAAAGAAAAATTCCATATCCCCTTCATTGAAAGGGAATTTTTAGAAGAATGAAAGGCCAAATTATGCCTACTATAGAAATATTGGTCATGAGGAACATAATTTTCATGGGAAGCAAATTGATGAGCTAAATATCTTCTTAAAAAGAATAGCATTAATCTTCCCTTCTTTGTTGTAAAACAATCCTCAACTCCTTCCAAGTCAGGTAAAATAAAAGCAATGACACTTGTTGTCTTAGTAGATTCTTCCAAGTAGTGGATTCTTGACTCAGGTACTTTACACCATATGAGTTTCGCCAAAGAATAGTTTTCCTTATTGTAGCCTTGTTCATTGCATCATATTCTCATTGGTAATGATTCTCCTATGGGTGTCACTACAAATGTTGCAACTAATTTTGGCAATGGTATATTTGAGGATGTTCTTTATATGTCTAACTTGTTAGCCAACCTTCTCTCCATCTATTAGATCACTCATCTAAAGAATGGTGAGAAAGTCAAGTTCACTCCTTAAAGGGTATCACTCCCTTTGAAGCTTGGTGTCGTTTGAATCTTGTAGTACAACACTTTAGATTTCTTCATAGCCTCGCTTGGGTTCACATTCCTTCGAAGAAGTACAAGGCCTTGGAACCATAAAGTTATCCTTGCATCTTTGTTGGATATCCTAATGGTCTTAAGGGATATAGGCCCATAGATCTAGATACACCTAATCTCTTCATTGAAATAAGTATACATTTTGAGGAAACTTCTCCCAACTTATCCTCCAACACTTATTTTTCCCACATAATGGATTCTATTCAAAAGTTGAGGGCTCTCCTCCTCCACCTCCTTTTATGCCTCTTTCAGCTCACCAATGTTTCAATATGCAAACCCTCTCATTGAGGATCCTTCAGATACTTAGAGAACTTTGTCACACCATAGGGATCTTACACATGTTATATTGTTGTAACTTTAGATCCATAATCATTTCATGAAGAATCATGTTTTCCTAAGTGGGATTCTGCCATGGAAGAAGAATAAAACTCTTTGTTTTGGAACAAAACATGACCCAAACTTGTTTCACTTTGTTGTAGATGATACTAAATAAAATTATAAGTCACGACTCATGGCTAAATTTTTTTAACAAGTTCCTAGAATTTATATGTAATGTCCCTATTAGGATATTCCTGATTTCTTTATTTGCATACAATATGATCTCTAGAAAGGGACATTAGAAATATTAAAGATCAATAAATTAAGATAATGTTCAGTCCATAGCATCATTCATATTAAACTCAACTATAAGAGCATAATTAATAATGAGAAAAATACTACATAATATAAAGAATGAGATCAAATCATCATAGCATAATCCACATTCAGTTCAACTAATAACACAATTTAGTATTGACTATGTTCAAGTCTTAATCCTTACTTCCTTTGTAACCCTCAAACCTGAATGAGGATTTACTTGTCTAGGGCTTAATGAAACCAACTCAATGGCTATATTTACTCTACCTCTCCCTAACAAAACCTTTCTTGTCCTAAGGTTGGAGGCAATAGAAGTTAATAAGTATGAACTTGAACATACTTTGATATACTTCAACATACCAAATGATCACATTTATTCATAGCGCATTATGTATTGGCTATGTTGAAGTCTCAATCTTTATTTCTCTTCTAATCCTTAACTGTGGATGAGGATTTACTTGTCTAGGGCCTGATGAAACCAACTTGATGGCTAGATTTACTCTGCCTCTCCCTAACAAAACCAACCTACCCTAAGGTTAGAGGCAATAGAAGTAAAGAGGCATTGAGTTTGATCATACCATTTATTGATGTTTTACTTAACATATTTCATAGCATGTTTCAATGTGTGTGTGTGTGTGTGTGTGTGTGTGTGTGTGTGTGTGTGTGAGAGAGAGAGAGAGAGAGAGAGAGAGAGAGAGAGAGAGAGAGAGAGAGAGAGAGAGAGTATAATGTTAATCCTTCAATTATATGCATTTGTCACTACATACCACATGACATTCATCATAATAAACATAAGGTTAGATACATCATACCAGGAGGATAATTTTTGGTTTCGTATCCTTTAGAACTCTTAAGGATTTAATTCCTTCCTTCTATGTTATCTGCAGCTACTTATATATTATAGATTTAGAAAGCATATCATTCTTATTTCCATCAATATTTCCTTAATCTGCCTATTCAAATCAGATATCTTCTTGTCTTCTTTATACTCAAAAAGATATATTAGTCTTTCCTCTTGATAAAAATTAGAATATATATATATATATATATATATATATATATATATATATATATATATATATATATATATATATATATATATATATGCATGTTCATACTTGTATATCTACTGGTGTAAGATCCTATATTTATTCTTCCTACTTCCTTCAACCATACTTCTTTTTCTCCCTTTATACTTCTCATAAGAGGTGTCTTTAATGAATAGCTATGACTATTGTAATACGAATACAACTCTTCATAACTCACACCTTTTCCAAACTTAATGTAAGACAAATTTTGTATAATAATATTTTAATATTTATATTTATATTCATATTCATATATATATTTATTTATATTTATATTTATTATTTATAAATATAAAAAATATATTATATTTTAATTATATTAAAAAAATATATTATTTAATATTTTTTATTAAATATTATATATTAATAATATTATATATATGTATTAAAGATATTAATACACACGCAATTATTTTTATTCAAATTGGCTAAACACTATATTTCATGAAAGCAACTTCACCATCTTTTGTCATGATGTTTAAATCTTTAATTTAAACAACGCCTTAATACTAGGACATCACAGCCTCTCTTGGGTTTAGATTCCTTCAAAGAAGTGCAAGAACTTGGAACCATAAACTTAGCCTTGCATCTTTGTTGGATATCCTAATGGTGTTAAGGGATATAGGCCCATAGATTTGGATGCACCTAATCTCTTCATTGAACTAAGTATATATTTTGAGGAAACTTCTCCCCAACTTATCCTCAAACACTTCTTTTTCCCACATAGTGGATTCTATTCAAAAGTTGAGGACTCTCCTCCTCCACCTCCTTTTATGCCTTTTTTGGCTCAACAATGTTGCAATATGCAAACCCTCATGTTGAGGATCATTTGGATACTTAGAGAACTTGATCACAACATAGGTATCTTACACATGTTATATTGTTGTAGATTTAGATCCATAATCATTTCATGAAAAATCATGTATTCCTAAGTCGGATTCCACCATGGAAGGAGGATACAACTCTTTGCTTTGGAACAAACATGGCCTGAACTTGTTTCACTTTGTAGCAGATGGTACTAAATAAAGTTATAAGTCAGAACTCATGGCAAAAACTTTCTCACAAGTTCCTAGTATTTATTACATAGTAACCTTTTCCCTTCTTTCCAAGATAAACTCTATTAACTTTACTCTTGCAATTACTATAGCTCATGGTCAAGTTGTATATGAGATGGATGTGAAAAGTGCATTTCTTCATGTAGATCTTCAGAAGGAGATTTATATGGATTAGCCACAAGGGTTCCTTGAAGATTCATCATTAGTCTGTAGGTTGCAAAAGTTTCTCTATGGCCTCAATCAAGCCCCTTTGACATGGTATGCTAAGATGCCAAGATAGGCTACTTTATTCTCTCGATTAGATTCTCCCAATGCCACTCAAATTTGTTTTTCTACATTTTAATACTGGAGGACTCACTTCTTTTGCTGGTTAATTACTTTGTTGATTTGATTGTCATAGAGAGCACATCATTCATTATTGCTAGAGTTTTGATTAAGATAAGGTGGTTTTGGAGGGACCATAAACCCTTTAAATGGCCAAAAAATATAGCCAAAACATAGCCATCTAGTTGCAATGAGAATAGAAGAGAGATACCAAGTAGCTAGATAGAACTAATGAAAGCCAAAAAATTAATAAAGAGAAAAAAATTGACCACCAAACTAGCAAGGAACCAAACAAACTAAAGCTTATGTAGAATTTCATGTCACAACCCTAGATATGGTTATTATTTATATTAAATACTGCTATGATTGGAACAATAATAAAATATTGACATTTTGATAAGTTTGGAAACAATATTTATTTTGAATTTCAACTATTGATGTATGTGTCGATATTATGATTATTAAGACTAATGAAGACTAATATTTTGTTGTTGTTTCAATGTATGAGGTAGAAAATTCATTGACACTTCAATGGTTCATTGTTGTGAAGTCAATTATTTATCCATTTATTTTAATCTTGTTTGATGAATATTATTATTAACAAACAACTAATTACTTTGTGATCATTTTGAAATTGAGACAAGAAAATGCCATGCTCTCTTGTAAGAGGGAGTATCATCAGGGAGAGGGTGTCTAGATGTCATGAAAGAGAAAAGTTGTAATGGGAATCTCACACACTCATGTAGAAAATATTTAATGTGATGTCCTGTGCATTGAAAAAATTTAATTAGATATTTCTTATTAGAAAAATATTAGTATTTAATTTAATAATAAAACATATTTAGTTGCCTCTTTATTCATGAATTTAATATATTGTTTAGACATGAATTCATGTTTTGTAACTAAGGAGAATTTTTTCTTTTCATTTTGGAAAGTAGTAAGGGTTAATTTTAGAAAAGGAAGAGTGTATGGAAAAAGTAGTGGAGGGAATTTATTGTTTTTACTATTTTATTTTGTATGAGAGAAAATTTTCTTTAAACAGGTAAAAGAGGGAATGTTTTGGATGTCTGGGAAATCCTGAAAAAAGTAGATTTTTTTTCGAAGAAAAGAAGAATTAGGGTAAAAGACAAATTTGGTGAAAAGCAGAGATTTTGTCAAGTATGCTTCATTTTGAAAATATAATTGTTTATGATATCTGTGTGCTTCCACCATTAATGTATTTAAATAAGAACTTGGTCTGTGCTTTGATTTTGGTTTTATCTTGCGAATGTGGTATTCCGAGAATATACATCTCTTTTGGCTTGTCAATAGTTTTGTGCCTAACTATGCTTAACTAAATACTCTACATGCTTCGAGTTTTGTGCATCATACATGTCTTTATCAACAAAGATTGATCAAAATGATCGAACCATGCAATTTCTCTATCGACTTGAATGAATTTTTAAATTGGCCTTTTCTTTACAATCTATTATATCATTTCATTCCGGCTTGCGTTTTTCATCCCTGTTGAGATTGCCAAATCTGTTTGCTACCTTTCATGACTGCATTCTCCTTTCGACCCGCATATATGTGTGTGTGTGTGAGGATGATCTGAGTACTATATTTTCTATCTCAATCTTAAATCAAGATTTATTGGCCTACATACTTTATACTTGATCTGTATTCTTCTATCGGCCATCATCTTGTATTCGTATCTGTATTGGCTTGAGATCAAACTATATACTCTTTGTTTGGCCATGCATTAACATTTACCCCTTTTAATAACTTGTTTGAATTTGATTCTTTATCAGCCTTCTTCTTTCTTTCGGCCTTGGATTAAATGTATTGATAGAAAATGTTTCCCTTCGACCTATGTATGATATATTCTTCTTTTTCGGTCTATATAAATATACTTGAATCTTTTTCTTAATACTAAATAATCTCGTGTAAATTTCTTAATGGCCTGCATAATAATAATCTCAGCCTATTTTACAACCCTAATCAGCTCGGAGATGTTTCTTATTTAGCCTGTAATCTTCTTTAATCAACTTTTAGTTTGTAAGCTCGATTTACAGCCTATGGATAGTGATTGCATCCTAATCCTTTAAATCTTTGCGTTGACTTCTGCCAGTAATTCCTCCTGGAGATATTCTTAATCTCTGTTAATCTATATAATATGCGCTTCCTCTTGTCTATGTTTTTTAAATTGATTATATATTTAAAGAAACATAGAGCACTTATCTGAACCTTGATGTCTTTGCACCCTGGCTGAAATATTAATTTTTTTTAAATATGTGCCTCTGAGCTATGTATGGGCTTCGTAATTTGCCATACTCAAATATTGATAAACTTCTCCATCAAACTTTTTAGTAGACATTGACTGGGTATGCATTTTTAACAAGAATGAGCCTTTGCTTTCAAATCCGAATTCCATTAGTGAATGTTTTATCATTGCTTGACTTTACATTCAAAATGTTATAGTGGTTACTAAATGATAGTTAGAAAGTAATTAGGGCCTTAAATCGTTATATGAAAATCTTCTATTTAAATCGATTCTCCATTAAACACTTAAACTAGAAACTATGAAATTCATAAATGATTCTCTATTAATAACAATTATATTAGAAACTAAATCTTTAATGACTTGTTTTTTTTTTTTTTTTTTAAACTTATATCTTTTTTATTCTTTTAGAACCATATCTCTTCATATTTAATTTTCTTGAATTATTTTAACTTATATAAGAATTTATCTTGTTTATTTAAAAAAAAATATGAAAAGAGATTATCTTGCTATAGAAGAATTTGTCTAGCATAGATAGAAAGATTCTATTTGTATAGAAAGAAACATGATTTTAATATTTGATTATTAATTTATTTTGTTATTAAATATGAATTAGTCTTTAGATAAGCCTCATCAAGATTAGAAAGTTATGTATTTTATTTACTGAAAATAAGAATGTGTTATGTATAGAAAGAAGCTATCTTGTTTTTATATAGAAAAAAATTATTTTTCAATTATAGGAAGATTCTATCTTGAAAATATAGAAACAATATGATTTAATCTTGTATATTTGGAAATGAAATTACCATTTTTAAAGAATTTAGATAGTATTAGATAGAATTTAATTAATTAAATTATATCCTGATTATTCTTAATCCATCTTATGCAATTGATATAAAGGTCTATTTTCTTATTTGATTAATTATTCAAAGGATTCCTAGTCTTGGGAATGAAGTTAATTCCTTGATTTTGGTTAAGGAAGATTAATTAGAAATAAGGTCAATCCTTTTGCTCTATGAAATGTTAACATTGGGTAAAAAATGAACTTTGGCTGAAAATTGTATTTGTATTCTTTAACCTTGTTAATGTGGGTAAAATGGTTAAAAAGCAATCATTTATGAATTTGTCCACATTAGAATATTATTGCATATAATCAGCATATGAGCTTGTTTATTCATAATAAACTAGGTACAAAATTTATTTCTCACCATATTTGATTAAATTGAGTAGATATGTTTTCTTATTGCTTTGTGGTATTAGACTTAATATCTAAATAGTTGAGTCTTGGATGGGGGCCAATTATGGGCTGTCACGAAGAACTAAATCATGAAGAAAGAGAAAATAGAGTGGAAGACAATTGAGGTAAATTTTAAATTGAATTGGATAAAGATCTTAAGAGGATTCCACCTCCTAAATTTTATGGCAAAACAATAAGAGATGAGGCCTGGGTAGTCGAAATGGAAAAATACTTTGAACTCAAAAATTTATTAGATGAGACAAAAGTAGTTTGGGTAGCTTATCAGCTTAGTAGTGAACCAACCATGTGGTGGGATAATGAGAAGGTAGAAAAATTATTGACACCTGGGGATACCGAGCTTTGGAACTTTTCCTATCCCTCTTCAGGAAGAGATGGTTACTTCAGCTTTTCTTTGATAAAAAGATGACAGAATTTCAAAACATCATTCAAGGAGAAATGATAGTTATAGGGTATTGGGAAAAATTCACACAACTTCTTAAGTATGTTCCACAATATCAAATGAATGAGCGTTTCAAGATTAAGAAGTTTATTTTAAGATTGAAACCTCGGGTTGGAGTTGATGTTGACATTCATAACCCCTTGACTATGGATAATGTATTTGAAAAGGCTTCTAAGCATAAGCATAAACTTCATCAATGGGTAGAATACAGGAAGTAAAACAAGGCTAAGAAAAATTCAAATCAATATTCAAAGAATTATGACAAGAGAAAGAAAGATAATCAATTTGGAAATGTAGATTTCGAAAGTAACAAGTTTTCAAAAGATATTATGATGAAGGAAAAGAAATAGGGCTAAACCAACAAGGCAAAATAAGCCTATAGATAGTTGTTATGTATGTAGAGGCTAGCATTATGCTAATACATGTCCACACCATTTGGCTACAAGAAATGGTAGAGATCAACTAGCTCAGTATCATATCCAAGCTTCAATGGACATCAAATATGGTGAATTACAACAAGCAACACCTAATTCAGTATTTGAGTGTAGGAATCTTTGAAGAATGTTAATTTAGTTTTGATTAAGTGAAGTTTTAAGAGATAATATTATCTATTTTGATTATATATGTATCTTTTGGTTTTGAGACATTGGGATGATGACACTTTTAGAGGTGAAGGATGTAACAACCCTCCCAGTGAGAGCTGATTATTATTTATATTAAATAATGCTATGATTGGAACAATAATAAAATATTGAAATTTTGATAAGTTTGGAAACAATATTTATTGTGAATTTCAATTATTGGTTTATGTGTCAAAATTATGATTATTACAACTAATGAGGACTAATCTTTTGATCTCATTTCAATGTATGAGGTAGGAAATTCATGACACTTCAATGGTCGATCATTGTCAATTCAATTATTTATCCATTTATTTTAATCATGTTTGATTAATATTATTATTAATGGAAAACTAATCACTTGGTGATCATTTTGAATTTGAGATAGGAAAATGCAACACTCTCTTGTGAGAGAGTATCATTGGGGAGATTGAGCCTAGCCATCATGAAAGCAAAAAGTTGTGATGGGAATCTCACACCCTCACATAGAAAATATTAAGTGTGATGTCTTATGTGTTGAAAGAATTTAATTATATATTTCTTACTACGAAAATATTAGTCTTTAGTTTAATAATGAAACATAATTAGTTACATCTTTATTCATGAATTTCAAATATTTTTTGTACATAAATTCATGTTTTGTAAATGAAGGGAATCTTTGCTTTTCTGAGAGGTAATTTTAGAAAAGGCAGAGTGTATTCAAAAAGTTGTGGAGGAAATTTATTGCTTTTGCTATTTTATTTTGAATGAGAGGAAATTTTCTTTAAAAAGGTAAAAGAGGGAAAGTCTTGGGTGTCTGGGAAATCCCAAAAAAGCATATTTTCTGCTGTGTATGCTTCATTTTGAAAATACAATTGTTTCTGAGATCTGTGTGCTTCCACCATTAATGTATTTCAATAAGTACTTAATCTATGCTTTGATTTTGGTTTTATTCTGCAATTGTGGTATTCCTGGAGAGTATACATCTCTTTTGGCTTGTTAATAGTTTTGTGCCTAACTATGCTTAACTAAATTTTCTGCATGCTTCAATTTTTGTGCATCATACATGTCTTTATCGACAAACATTGATCAAAATGATTGAACCATGCAATTTCTCTATTGGCCTAAATGAAGTTTTAAATCAGCCTTTTCATTACAATCTATTGTATCATTTCTTTCTACATTGCATTTTTTTTCACCCCTGTCAAGATTGTCGAATTTGTTTTCTCTCTTTCATGAATGCATTCTCTTTTTGACCCACGTGTATATATATTATCTAAGTACTATATTTTCTATCTTGGTCTTAAATCAAGATTTATTAGTCTACTTAATACTTGATTTGTATTCTTCTATCAACCATCAACATGTTTGAGTATCTATATTGGCTTGAGATAGACCTATACACTCTTTGTTTGGCCATGCATTAACATTTATCCCTTTCAATGACTAGTTTGAGTTTGATTCTATATCATCCTTCTTCTTTCTTTCGTCCTTGGAATCAATGTATTGATAACAAATGTTTCCCTTTGACCTATGCATGATATATTCTTCTTTTTATTGTCTATATAAATATACTTGAATCTTTTGCTTAATACTTAGTTTTGTTTTGTTTTTTGAAAAAAAGGTGGTAAACCACCCATATCATTAAATTCATAAAAGGTTTATACAGAGAGTCCAACGAAGAGAGAATAAAAAATATACAATGAAAGGCCCTAAATCGGCCAGATAGATGCAAGCATAATTTGAACAAAAACCAAACCAACAGTCACCAACATAAGCAACCACCACAGATTGAAGAGGGATCAAGTGCCAAAACCGTAGACAGAACAGTAGACCATCATCGCAGCCACCCAAAACACCAACCGTAGCACACGACGAACTACATCAAACTGCCAGCACAGAGGGACCAAAAACCATAGAGTCAAAAAAAGCCCACAACAGCCTAGATGCCAACACTGCCACAACATGAAACATCACAAAGAGGAAACAAACCTGGACATCATCGCCACCCTGGAGCCAAGAGCACAGCCACCGCACCAAGTATAGACCAGCAAAAAACAACAAAGTAGGAGAGAAAAAAACTAAAACCGCCAATGACCCCTCCACGCACAGAGAATCATAGCCAACATCCACATTCCTCCACAGAGACCCGCATCTAACCACTATGAGAAAAATGCCCTCGAGAGAGAGATGCTAAGCCGCAGGATTACCAGAGGGCAAAGAAGCTGGGTCTAAGGCCACACCGACCTCACCTTGAGCAATGTCATCTCCATCCTCTGCATCATCAAAGGCATCCTCTAGAACTCATGGCGCAATGTCAAGGGCATCAACTCTTACAAACCTAACACCAATAAAAGTATCTTTGATGCGTTTTGCATACTTTTTGGAGAAAATGAAACTATAATCTGCAAGCGCTCTATCCAACAGCTCACTGCTCAAAGATTTAATGGAGGATTGAAGAGCTCTATAGATAGCTTGATGGGGTGCAGAGATTCTCAGAGTGTGAAATTTAAACAAACCTTCTATAAGAGCATCACCATGCTCCATATCATATCCCTTCACAGCAGTTGCCCATCTGTCCACAGAATAGATGTTATTGAAAAACGGACCTGCAGCAAGTTTATGCACATATTCTAGGTCTTGGACAAGGTCCATAACATTAGAGAGAAGGTGTGATAATATCTGAATAATTGAGGATTCTCTCCAGATATCCTTTAATCCACCTATGACCAACTACACATCTTATTGTAAACTGAAGGAGAGTGCTATCCCTTTCAATGAGCGTCACCAAGTCGAAAACTTTAATCCTTCCCCTCACCTCCGGTTCCCAATCGAAAGGAGGAAAGAATATTCTAAGATTGAGATGGGTCTCTACCATCTTAGGAGACGTATACAGAAAATCTTCCCGTGGACTTCCTAGGAAAAACCAAACACAACCAACAAAAGAGCCAACCGGAGAACCACAGTTGACGAAGAAGGAAAGGTCATGTCATAATCAATAGGGGGAAAGTTAGCAATACACTACACCCTAAACCAATCCCAAGGGACGATCTTGCCAGTCTGGGCATAATTCAAAAACTTAGCAAAGGAAATCAGGCAAACATTCAGTACTTCCTCTGGTCACCGTCAATAGCAGGGCGGCTCCAAAATATAGTTAAAAAGCACATAAAAACCTTGTTTGAAATCTGTGAAACATGTGAGAAGCAATCCCATTTAAGTGACTGAGCATGTAGTAGCACTTAACCATAATGATAGAAGTACAAGAAAATAGATGTCATTACCGAGTGGGATAGAAGTGAAGAAGCCTTGCTAGTCCCCACGAGCCTATTGGATGTGAAGTCCGACTCTTCAATTCATATTCTTTGTTTGTCTCTTCACCTTCTCTTGAAGAGAATTGTATATATATGAGGGAAATATCATATGTATGATGTTGCAAATAATAAGAAGATTATTGCCCTACTTTCCTGTGGACGTAGCCACATTGGCGAACCACGTTAAATATCTGTCTCTGTGTTCTACTTTGTGTGTTGTTTATTTATCTAATTTTTAACAATTGGTATCAGAGCAGTGAGATCCAGGGAGAGCAGGTTGGACAGGGTTTACAAGGTTTGTTGCAAAGATTGTTGGGAGCTTGAGAATCTGTGTTTCCCAAAATGGTCAAGAGGCATGTGTAGGAGGACATGCTATAGGGGTTTGGTTTGCAGGTTTTGCATATCATTGTGGATGTTCCTTGGTACTACATGTTTACATTTTCTATGTGATGCTGTTAGTAGACTTGGTATCCCTTGATCACTTGTGATGGTGCCTTATTTCTGGAATGTTAACAAAGCGACGCATTGTATGCGCTCATTCTAGGTTTGCATTCATCTAGACATTTCTGGTATCCCTTGATCACTTGTGATGGTGCCTTATTTCTGGAATGTTAACGAAGCGACGCATTGTATGCGCTCATTCCTGGTTTGCATTCATCTGGACATTTCTCATGCAGTGGGAGCTCCTGGATGTACAATAGGCCATGGAAAGTAGACTTCAAGTGGGAGGTTGTTCAGATGTGAAGTTACAGCATGAATCAAACTTCAAGTGGGAGATTGTTGGATGTGAAGTCTGACTCTTCAATTCATATTCCCTGTTTATCTCTTCACCTTCTCTTGAAGAGAATTGTATATATATGAGGGAAAGATCATATGTATGATGTTGCAAATAATAAGAAGATTATTGCCCTGCTTTCCTGTGGATGTAGCCACATTGGCGAACCACATTAAATATCTGTCTCTGTGTTCTACTTTGTGTGTTGTTTATTTATCTAATTTTTAACAGAGCCAAAGGGGCATTCAAAATGATCTTATGAACCAATCATAAATGACATCCGAGCCAACATACAAAAGAAAGAAAAGGACCAACTGACCGTAGATTTGGTGCTAATCCCAAGGGCCCAGACCAAACAAGCCCTAAGAGTTGTACTCCTAAAAAATAAAAGGAACTATTGTAAAGGGGAGATAAATTTCCTCTGACATCCATCAAGAGACCTTACACAGGTTTCGACAAGGGTTGTAATGTGCCACTTGTCAAATGAGCAAAAATTTCTCCAGAAGGCAAGCGAACCCACCACCCAACCGTGCCACCAACTAAACACCAACCTGCTCATAAAGGCTTTCACTAATGACATCTGCAATGCTCGTTCTACAGAGATAATGGAGAGAGAACAAGAACCTTTCAACATGAAGGGGTTGAGACTTTATCAGCATCCACCAAGTCCTGCAAACCTGGGGGCCAATCATCATGTAGGGCTAAAATTAGGCAGGTCTGGGCGTCTTGATCAATTGCTCTATTAGCGAGACAATCTGCCACTTTATTGGCTTCCCAAAAATAGTGAGAAATCTTAAAATCAATGAAATTATCCAATAGATTCTAGACTTGATTAAGTTTATAGGACAAATGCCAAATCCCCCTACCTTTTTGGATTGCACGATTGAAACTATAATTTGAGAGTCACTCTCAATCCAAAAATGGTGAATTCCAAAATCTAAAGTTAGCTGAAGGCCATAAAGCACTGCTAAAGCTTCTGCAGTATTATTCATACCAATGGGGAGCTTTGTGCACTTTGCTACTAGCAGATTTCCTAAGGAATCTCTAAGAATACATCATGTTCCCGATGGACCAGGGTTACCATGGCTAGCACCATCCACATTTAGCTTAAAACACTGCCCAACTGGTGGACACCATTTCACATGTTTTCTATCAACTGAAGAACCATCCTCAAGAGCAATCAAACTTGGAGCTAGTCTTTCTAGCCCCCACCAATTTTGAAGAATAAGGCTATCCCAGGAGGTCTAGGAGGCTTTTCTATTATTGTCTTTACTAAGCTTTTTGTGCAACATTTCCTCAATGGCTCCTTCTAATCCCTCTAGGAAAGACTGTAATGACTTTTCTTTGTGTCTAAACATCCTAAAGCTTCTCTCTTTCCATATATGCTAGATCAAGAGAGAAGGTGCAATTAGCCAAATGTTATGGAAGGTGGAGTCTTGAAAAAGATTAGGATAGGCTTTGAAAAGAGGTAACAAAGAATTAGGAAGAGCTGAAGACTAGTTTAGTTTTTCAACCAACCATAACCAAACTTCACTACTAAACCTGCATTGTAATAGGAGGTGATCAATAGTTTCCTCCCCCTCAACACACAAGACACATTTAAACATTTTTCCAATACCCAATCTTTGAATTCTATCTCCTATAAGAATTCTTCTATTTAGAGCGAGCCAAGAAAAGGCTCTCGCCTTAGGGACGATGACATCTGACCGACATAATTTAACTAACCAATCCTTACCACCTTTTGAAGAGAGGAACTTGTAACCTTGTTTTACCTTATAGTTGCCAGATTTGTCACCCAACCAAATGAGCTCATCATCCTTGGGTGAAGGATGAATGACTCTATCATCTACAATAGCTTTAAGGAGAGATTTTTGATTTTTAGGAATATCAAAACAGTGAAAGTCCTTCCAATGGGCTCTTGGTGGAAGGTAGGTCTCATCAATTTGAAAGTAATTTGAAACTTTCTCACCCTAGATAGCTTTGAGAAAACTCTCGGCCTCTCTTAGATCATCTCTTTTAGCTAGTATAGCACAACCATTCCATGAATCTCCCCAAAAATTGGCTTTGGATCTATTATGAATTACCCATGAAAGCCTAGGCAAAACAGCCTCTCTTCTTTTTACAATAAAATTCCAAATAGAGGAACCCTTCAGGGGATTTTCAATAGTAAAAATTCTTTTTGATAAGTTGTTATCAAGGTACTTATTTTGTAGAAGTTTAGACCATTTAGAGTGGGTTTTTTTATACATCTTCCATGCTAGCTTAGCTCCTAACGCCATGTTTTGCTATTCGTGATTGATCACTCTAGCACCTCCCATGTGGGTGGGTTTGCACACTTTATCCCATGCAAGTAGATGAATCTTTCTTTCATCCGTTGATCCTTGCCAAAGAAATCATTTACAGATTCTACCAATCTAAGAATAAATACCTTTGGGCATTTGTAGAGCAGACATGATATAAAATGGGATAGTCGATAGCACAAATTTGATCAAAGTAATCCTACCTGCCAAAGAAAGCCATTTGCCTTTCCATGAACCAATTCTACACTACAGGCTAGCCACCACCTCCTTCTAAAGATTGTTCTTATGTTTTCCATTAAACAAGGGGATACCAAGGTATCTTCCTAGAAAAGACTATAAACTAAAATTCAAAATATTTGAAACATCTTGCTTGACTTCTTTGCTGGCAAATAAAAGGTATGTTTTAGATTTTTCAACATTCACCCTCTGCCACGAAGCTTTGAAATAACTATCAATGACATTTCTAATGACGACAACCTCTCTTTTGCTTGCTTGTCCAAAAAGGATCATATCATCAACAAAAAGCGCATGAGAAAAAGGAGCAGAAGAATGTGGGATCTTTATTCTATTCCATTCTAGGCTGGAAAGTACACGTTTTATGACCAAGGAAAGGGCCTCAATCATTGTGATAAAAATATATGGAGAGATGGGATCACCTTGTCTTAGATCCCTAGAAGATTCAAAGGGAGCTTTTGCTATGCCATTAACTAGAACTGAAAAAACCACCATTGTGAAACATGTCGAAAACCACTTGATCCAAGGTTTGCCAAAACCCATTTTAGTAAGGATCTTCACTAGGATATCCCAATTCACGCGATCATAGGCCTTTGCCATGTCTAATTTAATAACCATACTAGGTTCCATCCTAAGTTTTATGGATTGAAGGATTTCATGAACAAGTATTGCACCATCCGTTGTTTCTTTCTATGGAACAAAGCCTCTTTGCTCATCCTAAATGAGAAGGGGCAAAATGGGATTAAGACAAGAAGCAATGGCTTTTGAAATAACTTTGTATACAAAATTAGGAAGAGAAATAGGTCTAAAGTCTTTGAAGGAGGAAGCTTTACCTTTTGGAATGAGCATAATATTTGTCTATTTTAGCTCCTTTAGAACATGCTTGAACTTCCTTGACTCTTCAATAGCTGGGAAGACATCTCTCCCTACTATGTCCCAACATTTCTATAAAAAAATTCATGTCACCCGTTTAGGCCTAGAGATTTATCTCCCTCCATCGACAAGACCACTGCTCTAATTTTATCCATTGTGAAATCCTTCATGAGATCTTCATTCTGTTCTCTAGAGATCACTTGTGGCAAGTGTTCAAGATTAAACTAGGTGTGAAGCTAAGAGACATCCTTGTTGGATCTAGGGCATACAACTAAGAGGGGGGGGGTGAATCAGTTGTATAAAACTTCTTGTCATTCAAACACTTAACTCACTGTTGTTAGTTAGCAGCACATCAAATAATCATCCATGGAAGCATAATACATAAACACAAGAGCAGATAAGCATCAACACATTGAACACCAAGATTTTGACGTGGAAAACCCGGTTAAGGGAAAAACCACGGGGTGATTAACCCAAGAATTATTCTCTGTTAGAAGAATAAAGAAAAATGAATGGCACATGCCAATAAGGGCTCACTGCCCGAGCACACTGCTCACAAAGAGGCCCACTGCCTACAAGGAGACACACTGTCTACAAAGTGATGAAAATCACAGTCTTGAACTGGAGAATGACATCTCTACCATGTCCGGATCAGTTCCAATTAAGCCCAACAATCTCTGCTCTGCCTTTCGCACCTTTCTTCACTATATCATACTCATCCTCACACCACACACTGAAATGAACTCACAAATCATTATTTATACAAGACATCGACTTAGGAACAAGCATCTAAGTCGGCAAACAACCATAGGAGTATCCGCAAGATGAATAACACATCCGGTCGGCCATCACAAGAACATTCGCAGGATGAACAACTCATCCGGTCGGCTACACAGAGCAAGAACTTCATCCGGAAGAATAACTTCAATTCCGGGCTCTACCATCAATGCGGACCAACAACACAACCTAAACATGATCCAAGAACCTTCACAAGACTGTCTGAATGTCCGGATACATCCGCACTTCCTCTGCTTACTGGGATCTCTTGTCTTCCTCATCTGGAACTTTAAGAACACAGTCTGTCGCCACTGTCATAATGCAAGAGGTACTTCCGGACCTCCAAATCATACACAAATCAGGATGATACATCACAAGGACATCCCAAACACTCCTTCCAATCCGCAGATTAGGATAATACAATTCCGGACCTCACCGGACCTTTTTGTGATCCTCTGTCACCTCCGGATACTTGCCGGACCCGGTTCTATACCGGTAGCCACAACTCCTTCAGATCTTCATGCGGACCTCTGAAATCTTAACTGTAGCATCTCAAGACTCATATCTACTAACCCTTTAATCCGCATTCTCCGGTTCTCATCCTATACAGTACATTTACCTTCTTCTCATCACTGTTCTTCACTGTTCCTGACTGAGACTAATTTTCTCAATGTCCTCAGCACACGGCTCATCAAATCCTTCTTGTCAATGCAATATGAGTATGTTGACATCAATGACAACACTGGATAACCTCATACTTGCAACAATCCTCAGGCAGTAGTGCTTTGAAAAAACATCTTTCTTCCAAATGAATATCGTCCACATTCTCTATCACTGAGCCATCCGCTCTTTTTATTATTGTTATAGCATTATTATGATTGTCGATTTTAGTGGAGAGGTGGAAACAATTTGTATTACAATCTGTTTCTTTAAGCCAAGTTTTTCCTGACTTCTATTGCTAGAATATCTCCTCTCTAAGAAGTACTTCTTCTAGGTCTTCTTTGAGCATTTTTCTAGCTCATTTTTTGACTTGTCCATGCCATGATGGAAGATATATAACTCCACCACTTCCATCTGCTTCAATAACTTTTCTTTTTCTAAGAAGATTTTCTTAAAGTAGGATTTATTCCAACCTTGAAGTTTTAACTTAACATGCTTCATCTTATTTGCCAATTGAAACATTCTAGAGCCTTGTACAAAGGGAGCTGAATTCCACCAAGACTCAACATTCTAAAGAAAGTTTAGGTCTCTCAGCCACATTTCTTGAAATTTGAAGTGGGACCTTTTGAAATTCTATGCATCTCTCAAAGCAAAGAGGACCAAAAGATGATCAGAACTATAGAAAAAAAGAATAGAAAAAGAAATGGAGGTATTACCTTGCAAACAAAGTGGCAAAACAAGAAATCTATCTAGTCATCCTTCAATTCTCCATCGATCTCTCCTTCTGTTAGACCAAGTAAAACAACCACTAGAAGGCTTGCAGTCTATAAGATTATTGTTTACAAAAAACTCCTTAAAATTCATCTGAACTTGTGACAGGCCCGAATAACCTCCTAATTTCTCAGAGACCTCAAGAATCGCATTAAAATCTCCACCTAAAATCAAGAATTCCATGGTTAAAAATCATAGCAAAGAAGTTAGATGACTCCATAGATTCATTTTTTAGATAGATCCTAACGGACCATAAATACACAAAATCTACAAATCCTTCCCTTTAACCACACTTGAGAATTTTCCTAGGATGCATTTCTCTCTATTCCCTACTACTTCCAATTTAGGAAGGTGGTTCTTCCAAAGCACAACTGAACCACCCAAGGAACTATCTACTGGGTGAAAAACTATTTCCCAGTTTGACCATTTCCGAAACATTCAAACACTTTGTTCTTCTAAAAGTTTAGTTTCTTATAGAAAAATAACATCTACCCCCACCCCATCAATTTGGGATTTGATGAGGTAGCCTTTGTTAGGGGCATTTATGCCCCTAACAATCCGCACAAGGAACTTCATGGCTCTTGAGGAAAGCCATTGACTCTCCTCTCTCTAAGTGCATTATATATGGTTGTCTAGATCCTAGCATCAATTTCTCTCTGAGTTTTTGATTTATTTTGCCAAGAACATCTCCTCAGTATATTCAAAGATTCTGAAATCCCTTTCTGACTCAAAGGAGTTTGTAGAATTCCTAGCTCTTTATTGCTTATCTCTAAATCATCTTCTAGTAGAACCTCCTCTACTATCTCATCAAGAAGAGAATTTGTTGCTATGCAAATTACTTTTTCCAACAATGTCTAAAGTTTGACATCCCTTGAATCTTCTTTACCTTTTGAGACCCCATCCTAATCTAAACTATCTTTTGGAAGAACTCCATTAATGTACACAACCTTTCCCTTCTTAGATGGCCCCACTTCCTGGGTAAGGACCTCAAAAAAAATTTGGAAGATTCTCTCCCGTCAATGAAGTTTCAACAGGGAGCTGAACAACTAAGGAGGTGTCGACTAAAGACTCCTTCTAAGAGTAGGTGTCTTCCACATAGTCTCCATTTGGAAACAAGTCCTGAGCCTTGTCCTTAGGCACTTCTTCAAGGATATAGCACTCAGAGTCAACTTCATTCAGCTCACCAGTCATCAAGGACTTAACCTGAAGATCCATAGGGGTGTTTGGAGAGGAGGACCTTAGCATTTCTAAATGAGTTTTCAAAGTAAATTCCTTCCCCTCTTTATCAATATGGTTTTCATTAGTGACCACTTTAAATCCTTCAAAAGAACCTTCTAGTGATCCCTCTAATTGAAAACTTTCCTTCAAACTTTCTGATGTGACTCCTTCACAGATTTTTGAGCCTATGGAAATCTCATTCTCTTGAAAACTAGCTGAAAGCTCTTCTGAGAGCCTTGTTGTCAGAAGACATTCTATAGGTGAAATCCTTGCTGGATCCTTAACCTAACCACCAAGATCCTAGTGTAGAAGGGTAAACAAATCCTCCTCTCTTCCTATGCCCAACATTCTATTCATTCTAGTCAAATCATCATCTCTTAATCCATCCACTAGGCAAATTTCTTGTACCCATTGGCCTTTTGAGGTATTTATGAAAATACGTTTAGGAAGGAGTTCCTTGGCCTCTCAAATTATGCAGACTTTGACTGAAGGGGAAAGGAAATGGTCATAGGTGATTTCGAAGTCCTGGAATATTCCCAAAGCATTGGAAATATCTTGCAGAGATTGCCTTTCTATATATTCCATTGGTAAGAATGGAAGTTCTAAGTAGAAGGGGAGGTAGGGAGTTTTTTCTCCTCCAACATCAAAGTTATGCTTCCACCCTTGACAAAAAATTGATGTATTATCAAATTTCCAGAGTTTCTTTTGCAACACCAAGTCTCTCTCTATCCTATTGTTGAAGAGGAAGCCAAAGAAACCATTCCCCGTTGAGTTTACTTCCTTTGGTTCAGGCCATTGCTTTCTAGTCCATTCTAAGAAGTCATCAGAGGGGAAATGAGGAAACAAGACTTTAACTATTATTGCAGCATCTAGTAGAGCTAAAGTTCTATTCTTCAGACCCTCCCCATCTACAAAGATAGAAATATGCTTATCCTCTCTCTGAATAACTAGCTTAACTGTGGTCTTTGGACTACTAGTCTTATAGGCTTGAGTTTTCCTTTCCTTGAGCAAAGTTAGATTCAAAGGGTTTCTTTGTCTCTTTAATCGTCCCCTCTAAGAATTATGAGGCCTTTGCAACCATGATAGTCTATGTGACTGACTACCAGCTTGCCAATCAGAAGGCCATGAAGTGTGATATGAGAAGCTTCAATTTGAAAAAGTAGTCATTCTGTAACTTCTCTCCATTGTTCCCCTTCAATTCCCTCTAAAGAATTGTTTTGTTATCCCAACTGCCCTATTTTGACCACCTTCTTACTGCTCAAACATTTCACTTGATTTTTGCAGTCCCTACCACCAACATGCAAGTCAAATGGAGAGATTTTTACACTCAATAATCCCCTCTGCAAAGATTTTACATCATAGAAATTATGTCTTTTGACACAAGGATATTTCCCTTAGTGGAGATGTTTTCTACTTCATGCAATAGGTATGCAACAGTAGAAAGCCTCGTTGCTACAAAATGGATCTAGTATGCTTCTTTTAGAATATCTATCACTACTTTTCTTGTTTCATCACTCATAATCTTGTAATCACATTTACTAAAATGATCTAGTACATATCCCAGCAAGTCGCTGACATAGTATATTTTTTTAAAGAAAAGAGTGGTAAACCACCTAGACTAAGAATTATATTAAATAAAACTAAATACAAGAAAATAGGAGGCAAAAGCCTCAACCCAGCTATCATACAATAAAGCCATCTAAACATAACTGCTCACAATTAACACATCGCCAACAAAAGATCTGCCAATGGTGACTTTGGGCTTGGTCAACAAAGATGGAATTAAGATGAAGTGACCCAAAAGAGAAATTAATATTTGATTGCTACATCTGAAATTATAAAATGATGCCTCTCATTCTTCTATATAAGACTCCATCAAGGCATTTTCAAATGCTTCTAAAGAAAGTTTATTGTGTGGGAAGCATGGTAAAGACCCTGTCGTTGAATGGTAAATGAGGTATGGTTTGAGGAAAGCTGTACACTATTGTACCCTCCTGCCACTTAGATGATCAATTCCTCATTGAAGCTGTGAACTATTCTCAAGAAACTTGTCAAAGCTGCGGGACCATCAAGGAGTCGAGAGGCTTAGCATCATATCTACATGCTCCATCGAACCCTATGAAATAAGTTGCCCTTTAAGGACATGCAAATGAAAAGACATCCACTTAATGAGGAGTAGCCTAGGGAGGAACTCAACTGTTGGCTATCTACCATGAAGAATGAACTTTAGATACACCACCCAAAAATCATAAAAGGGAAGATCCTCCCCTATCTTACCTTATACTTCTGCCAACCACTCCTAAGAGCCCGTACTGCGAGCATAGAAGGGAGATAATGCCACCACGGCTGTCCATCAAGCCCACTCAAAGTCCACGATGGCCTCCAACGCCTTCCACATCATATTTCAAAGTGTCCACCAGCTAACATGACAAATCTCATTGACCTAGGAAGAAGACCTCCATGTTCGATAATTGATCAATAGCCAAGTTGGCTAAGGTGTTTGCCACCCAATTTCCTTGTCTGTAAGTATGTGAAATAAGGTAGTTATCAAAAGTTTCTAATGAAGAGATAGCCTTTTGTAGGATGTAATTGACTTTCCAATTATTGAAACCCTTTGACTTTAATGCATTAATAATGATAAACGAGTACCCCTCGATCCAAATGTCTTTAATATCTAAAGCAATGGCCAGATGAATGCTATGTACTAGAACTTAGACTTTGGCATCATTATTTGTTCCTTTGTTTATTTTTTATGCCTTTGTTGCCACAATGGAGCCATTCTCCCTCGTGATGACACAACCTATCCCAAAGGGGCCTAGGTTGCCTCTACATGCCCCTTCAAATTTTAACTTAAAGGAGTGCTGAGTAGGGGGGATCCTTTTGATGAGGTTTCTATCCAGAGGTCTATCCTTTTTAAATCCTTTAACTCTATCTCTGATCAATTTGAGGGAGCTCCAATTCCTTGTCACGTCATCATCCCATTTAGACTAGCCGTCCATCTTAGTAGATTTCTTAGAAATCTTGGCCTTGGCAACTTCTACAATGGCTTCCTCTAATTTGACACACACTTCACTACAAGAAAGAGCATGCTTCCTAAAAATTCTAAAATTCCTCTCTCTCCATAGATGTCAGACTATCAGAGAGGGTCTGATCTCCCAAACACATGCAAAGTAGGAGTCTAGAAAAAGAATAGGCCAGCTAGTAAACATGGACGACAGTGTTTCAGGCAAAGGAGAGAAGTAATTCAGTTTTTACATGAACCACATCCAACAATTTCTACTAAAATTACAATGGAGGAGGAGATGATCCATAGATTCTTTACTCTCACCACAAAGGACACAAGAGATATTTGCTCCCAGACCTATCTCCTCACTCTATCCCCACTCTGTCCCCTATTAAAATTTTCTTGTGTACTGCTAACCAAGAGAAGGCTCCTGCTTTGGGAAGAACCACATCACTCCAGCATAAGATAGATGCCCATCCTATCTTCCTCTTTTGTAATTCAACATCATAACCTTCTTTAACTATATACCTACCAGACTTTGAACCCATCCAGATTAGTTCATCCTCCCAATTAGAGTAAACAAGTTTTTCTTGACAAGGAGTTTTTTCAATAAAATTTTATGATCCTAGGAAATGTCACAGTCCCTAGTACTTCACCATGACAAAGACAAGGAATTAGATCTCTCTATCAAACACCAGTAATCCTTTACCTTAAATCCCCAAAGGTAAGCCTCGACTTCTCTCATATCAACCCAATCATAGAGCTTTGGCTGACCACACCACAAGTCCTCCCAAAAGTCATCCTTTTCTCCATTATGAATAAGCCAAGACAACTTGGGTAAGATGAAATCTCTACTCCTCAAAATGAAGTTCCAGATTATAGATCACCTTAGGGGGTTTTTAATTGTGAAGATTCTCTCTTTCTTAGCTAAATCCAAGTATTTATCTCTCATCATTCTAACCCATTTAGTTTTTGATTTTTTGTACATTCCCCATACTAGCTTGGCTCCCAATGCCTGATTGTGAATATTCAAGTCAAGCACACCAGATCCTCCCATTTCTTTAGGCTTACACACTTTATCCTAGGCCATAAGATGTATTTTCTCTCCTACAGTTGAGCCTTGCCAAAGAAACTTCTTACAAATTTTCTCAATCTCCATAGACACCCTTTTAGGCATTTGGAGGATGGACATCATGAAAGTTGGAACCATTGTCAAGACTGCTTTAATCATTATAATCCTACCAACCAGCGATAACCAACATCCCTTCCATGAATAAATGTTAGCATGTAAATTATTTAACACATTCTTCCACAAATTATTAACACTGAGAGGGGGGTGAATCAGTGTTGTATAAATTTTACAATTTTAATCATTTTGAAAGACAAAGTTATTTATTAGCTCACAGATGTACAATTATAATAGTGAAGGTATGAATCAGGACATTAAACTCAGATCATGAAGAAACATAAGAAATATAACACAAGATATGATGAGTGGAAAACCCTTAAGGGGAATAAAAACCACTCTGAAACTACCTCACTAGTTACATGAAGGTCTCACTGACCAGACAAGCTTCACTAGCTTTACAAGATACCTCACTAGCACATACAGAGGTCTCCCTGACCACAAGCCTCACTGGCATAGGAAGGTCTCACTGACCAAATGTGCAAGACATGATTGCTTTTCAATTTGATTTGCACCATTCATGACGTGTTCCACACTCAAACAAATCTGCATACAGGTCTCATTATATCTATTCAATTAATTCACAATTCATTCACCTAATTATCTCTGCATAACAATTCACCTGATACACCATCATTGTCTTCAAGGTTCAATCTAAAAATATGTTGCATCAAGGAGATTATCATTTTTTGCATTATGGTCCTCACATCAACTCTCTCAGCTCAATTTTTCACTCTTTAAAAACATCTAATGACATTGTCATTCTCTATATTTACCTCTGCAAAACATCATCTCAAAAATCATCTGTATCTCCTCAAGGATGTCTTCAATTCACTCTCACTGTCAATATATTTGTAAAACCATCATAACCTTTTATATTTGAGACCATTTAATTTCTTTCTCTTCAACTCCCCTGCAAACAAAAAAACTCTTCATCTCCACAAATCTTTTGTTAAAGAAAATTAAAACAATCACTATTAATTCAATTCAATTTTCTTCCTCTTTGTACAAATCCCTTCAACTTCTTCATCTCTACAAAAATATCTTCAATCTGCATATTAGACCTAAAAAAACAAATCACAACGAAATGATTTTATAACCTGCAAGAAATCCAGAACCAAACAAATTTCCTCCAAAAACACCTCTACAAAATAAAATCATATATATATATATATATATATATATATATATATATATATTCATTCTTCTCTGTACCATAAGATCATTTCAAATTATCTTGGAATTCCTTCTCCCTTAAAATTTTTCAATATTCTACAACCTGTGAAAACCATCTCCAAAAAAATAGGATCATATAATATCAAACCCCATTCAAAAATTCTTCATATTCTCTGCTCATATCTACAATCTCTTCAAGAACCCTTCTCAGCACATATCTTCAAAAATGAACTAATCTGCCTTAAAAATATTATCTCAAATTTTTTTTTTTTTATGTCTTCCATATTCAAACGAATCATTATCCAAAAGAAATTATCTTCATAAAAATCAAAAGAAAAAAATAAACCTGCATTCTTTAAAAGAAATCCACCTCCTTATCTCCACTATCATGAGAATAGAAAAAATCTTCTTTCAAAAAGAAGTTTTTAAATTTCACCAAAAATTGCCTTTTTAAAAATGACTAAAAAATAGTCTTTTAAAAAAAACTTTTGTTGCTTTTTAACAAATTCGTGCCACATGATCTTTTGCCCTCAATGAAATTAAAATTCATTTTATTTGATGTCATAAGAATATGACATATGGGAGGTCCACAAACTAGGAGATAAGAAAACAAGTTTTCCAAATTTAAAAATAAAACCTATTAATATAGTCTATTTGAGCTCCCATAAAGTAAGGCAATTCGATGCCTTTTTCAGAATACCTTTTGGCGCCCATGAAATTTTTAAACAAAGCCATTGATGGCCTTTTTTTTAACACCCCACGCATATAGAGAAGACTTGTTCCATCGGTCGAAAAGAGAGAAGGGACTGGTGGCACATGTTAGGGACTGGTGGCACATGTTGTTTATACCCTTCTACAGGTTACCATAAGTGAAACGACCTTCAATAGTAGGTCAAAAGAAAATTAGAAGAAAAAGCATGACTTCCATTGAAGGCACCTTGTGTAGGCTTATGAGAGCTATTTAGGATTTTTAGTATTTTGAACATCTTATAAAACAAATTCTAAAACATTATGTGATGCTCATTAAATAGAATAAGAGGAACTCTGTATAAATTACAGAGACAAAACTTCAGAACTTAACTCAATGATACTGCAGTGATCCATTATAAACAATCATCTTGAAGTAACTTAGCATACCAATTAACTTCCAACCTGCACCTTCAATATTACCTTCAATTAAGTCACACTGTGACACAAGGAAGATCCACTGAAGACATAATGAAGACATGAACATGCATCCTTAACACGATGCTATATCTAATTTCACAAACACCTCTTGATGAGATCAATATATATCAACATGCAAACAAAATGATTCAAGACTCCATCAACACTACCAAACCTTGCATCATAACACATATGCAATGCATCATACCTCCTCCTTTATCTACATTATTATTGCAACTATGTCATGTTGCCATCATGAAGAATCTTTGGTATGACAAATCAAAAGCAACTGAGGACCTGAAATCCTCTGAAGACATCTCAACATGAAGAACACTATGAAGTAACTCCACCAAGAATCATTTTTGACATCAATGACAACCTAACACCATTAACACCATCAGGAGATACCTTATTTACCAGGGAGGGATTCAGTCTTGAAGTGGAATATATCAGCAATAATAGATTGTGCCCTAGAATCTACATTGAAGAAGTAGACCATAGACTTGCTACAGTTGATCAGTTGGCCAGAACTCTTAGTACCTGTCTAGGATAAACCTGATTCCCTGAGCTTCTGCCACCATAGTTGAGCCAAAAAGAATTGTATCATCCGTGAACAATGCGTGGGTAGAGTTTTGAAAACTTTGAGGCTTGATGCCTATCCATAGCCATATATAGCTTAAGAATCATGGCTAGAGTTTTGAAAACCTTGAGGCTTGATGCCTATCCATAGCCATATATCTCTTAAGAATCATGGCTGGGTCTGTCCCTTTATTGACAGAATGAATGATCTCATGGGTTAAAATCACACCTTCTTTAGTTTCTTTACCTGGGACGAAACCTCCTTGCTCCTTTGAGATGATTTCTTGTAAGAATGAGGCTAGCCTCAAGGCCACTGCTTTGCAGATGATCTTGTAAATATAATTGCAAAGAGAAATAGGTCTAAAGTCTTCAAACTTTTAGGGGGCTTTCAATTTTGGAATGAGCATAAGACATGTAGTCTTCATTTCCTTCAATACGTTCTTGTACTTCTTAGATTCTTCTATAGCTAAATAGATGTCCTTTCCTACTGTATTCCAAGAGTTTTGAAAAAAGAGACCAATCCAACCATCTGGACCTGAAGCCCAGGCATAGAAAAAACCATTGCCTTAACTTCCTCGTGCGTGAAAACCTTCATCAATTCCATATTGTGATGATATGAAACCAAGGATGGGACAAAAGAGAGGTCCATCCCCCATCCCCTATGCCAATATCCTTTGAAAGCAACTCTTTAATGAATTTTCTTGCTTCTTTTTTAAGGTCCTCCTGATCCGTCAGCAAAGACCCATTTGAAGATTCAATTAAACTTATACGATTGGATGATCTTCTGACTTTGGAGGCTGTATGGAAGAAAGAAGTATTTTTGTCACCCTCCTTTAACCAGTACTCGCTGACATAGTTGATTGAAAAAATCACTGCATGGGAAGTAGTAACATCTATGTAAATTTCTTAATGGCCCGCATAATAATAATCTCAACCTGTTTTATGATCCTAATCGGCCCGGAGATGTTTCTTATTCAGCGTGTAATATTCTTTAATCGACTTTCGTTCTGTAAGCTTGATTTATGGCCTGTGGATAGTGATTGCATCCTAATCCTTTAATTCTTTGTGTTGACTTCTGTTAGTAATTCCTCCCAGAGATATTCTTAATCTCAGTTTATCCTCTTAATCTGCGCTTCCTCTTCTCTACGTTTTTTGCATTGATTGTATATTTAAAGAAACATAGAGCATTTATCTGAACCTTGATGTCTTTGCACCCTCACTGAAATATTAATTTCTTTAAAATATCTACCTCTGAGATAAGTATGCACTTTGGAATTTTCCATAAACAAAGATTGATAAATTTCGCAATCAAACTTTTTAGTAGGCATTGACAAGGTATGCATTTCTGAGAAGAATCAAACTTTGCTTTAAAATCCAAATTCCATTAGTGAATGTTTTATCATTGCTCGACTTTGCATTCAAATGTTATAGTGGTTACTAAATGATAGTTTCTTTATAAACTAAAAGTTTCTTCTAAATAAGTCTCTTTCGTATTAAAAAGTAATTAGAGCCTTAAATCGTTACATGCAAATCTTCTATTTAAATCGATTCACCATTAAACACTTCAACTAAAACTATGCAATTCATAGATTCTCTTATTCCTCATCATTCTGTATTAATGACTTGTTTAGAAATCTTCTTGTTTTTGAAATTTATATCTCTTTTGATTCTTTTATAATCATATCTCTTCATATTTAATTTCTTTGAACTATTTTAACTTATATTAGAATTTATCTTTAACTTATATAAGAATTTATCTTGTTTATTTAAAGAAATTATGAAAATGAATTATCTTTCTATAGAAGAATTTGTCTAACATAAATAGAAAGATTCCATCTGTATAGAAAGAAATATGATTTTAATATTTAATTATGAATTTATTTTGTTATTAAATATCAATTAGTCTTTAGATAAGCCTGATCAAGATTAGAAAGTTAAGTATTTTATCTTGTATTTATAGAATAAGAAATTATCTTGTTTTTATATAGAAAGAATTTATCTTGCAATTATAAGAAGATTCTATCTTAAAAGTATAGAAACAATATGATTTAATCTTGTATATTTGAAAATGAAATTACCTTGTTTAAAGAATTTAGATAGTATTAGATATAATTTAATTAATTTAAGATCTTTGAATAAAAGTACTTTGTTAAATCATACATGTTTATAATAGTAAATGTTTATTTACTCATTAGAATATCTTATATCTTGATTATTCTAATCGATCTTTGGGTAAAATGAGCTTTGGCTAAAAATTGTATTTGTATTCTTTAACCTTGTTGATGTGGGTAAGATAGTTAAAATGCAATCATTTATGAATTTGTCGACATTAGAAGTTATATTATTGCATATAGTCAGCATATGAACTTGTTTAATCATATTAATTTAGGTAGACAATTCGTTTCTCACCATATTTGATTAAACTGAGAAGATATGTTTTCTTATTTCTTTGTCTATTAGACTTAGTATATAAATAGTTGAGTCTTGGAAGGGTAGGTTGTGTTCTCCAATCTATCTAGCTATTATTGTTAGCTCAAAACAATGCTTTGGCCAAAGCTTTGGAAATCAAATTAAGTTTTTCCATTGGTTTGATTGTTTAATACTCTCTACTATATCATGATGTAAGTTCATTTACTATAGTTTGTACTATTTGTTAAATTTTATATATATCATGTTGCACCAGATTCCATTACACTTGCCGATTCTAATTGCTAGACCTGTCGTGAAGGGTCAAGATTCTTCTTTTGATGTAAGGTCAGGGAAATGTAAGCTTTGTGGATGGGCAGTAAATCCCTCTGATGATGCTCTCTCCCCTCGCATTCACAAAGGATGATCTTCAGAGGATAACAGTTTATGTTGTCTATTAATGCCTTTATGGCTTGATGATGTAAAGGAATTTATCTTTATGTTTTATCAAGCTATGTTATCTAGCTTATTGTATATTCGAGTTGGAATATTGTAATGCAATAGACTATATTGAGTAAAAATTTCAAACTGTACTCTTTTGAGCAATATTTTATGGTTTTATTATTGAGTGGTCTTTACACTTGAATCGGTTGAACCACCTCCATAGCAAGGAATCCTTCCTTAGTTAAGTCAAAACTTTCTCCACTACTGCCTTTGGTAGTGGTACCGCAAGTATTATATCTTTTTCCCTTTTGAATCACAAGGCCTCTAGCCTTAGTCCCCTATTTCAAGACTTCAACATTCCCATTCTATTTCAAACACACTTTTAACTCCTTAATCTCCTCTTCCAACAACTACAATCTTGTATTCAATTTATCCTTCTCTATGTTAAGATTGATGATTTCCTAACTGGCATTCCAATAATTGAGGGCTAGTTTATCCTCCTCTTTTGGAACCAAGATTTTCTCTCCATCATTCTTATCCAATGATGTAATTTTAATATTCATATGACTTATATCATAGAGAGTTAGTGGTGTATCCTTTTCTCCTAGAGATATTATGGTGTATCTCTTAGAGATTTGATGTTTTAGTTTTAATATTTATCAGCCAATGAAGAACCATTTAGAGAGCTAATGGTGTATCTTCATCTCCTAAAAGGGCCTCATAAACTAATCCACTAGTTGATTAATAACACGTATATTTCCCTCCAAGGAATTTTTGTCACACGGGTTAACCTCATTCTCTCCATAAACATGGGAACAAAAATTGGGGATATGAAGGAAGTTGGCCCTAGCCACTAACTCCCCTCAAACTTTACCCTTGTCCTTGTTTTACTCTTTTTCTCCTTCTCCCCTACATCCCCAATATCGTTAAAGTTAGGGCCATCCTCCATTTCTTAAGACTAGTCTACATGACATATTTTTTATGACCAACTTGGTATATTGCACTACTTTCTTGGGATTTAGATCACATGCTTCTCTTCCAAGATCATATTTACTCAAGCCAAGTATGCTATTGATCTTCTACCTCAATTCCATATGGCTGTTTGTAAGCCTACCACAACTCCTTTTTTATTCGGATTTAAGCTTGAGGATAAGTGTTACACTTCATTGGCTGATGCTACCTTGTATCATGAAATTGTTGGTAGCCTCATCTATCTAACTCATACTCACCCTAGCATTTCCTATGCAATTTACACATTTTCACACTTCATGCAAGAGCCTCATGACTCATGAGCTTCATTGGATGGGCACCTTGAATGCATATTTGATTATATAGAAAGACATTCACAAATATGGTATTCAATATATATAAAGTATATGTTTAGGCTTGATTAATACATAAATTATTATTGGGCTAGCAATATTCATGAGTTTAAGTCTACATCATGCTAGAAATTTCATTTTAGTTTTGGCCTCATTTGTTGGTAGAGTAATTCGGAAGATGTCATTTCTCTTTCTTCAAGTAAGGCTAAGTATCAAGGGGTCATTAGTGCTACCACTAAAGCTATTTCATTTTAGAAAATCCTCATTGAACTTTGCATTCCTTTTCAAAAGTCATCAATCATTTTTTGAGACAACTAAAGATCCATTCAAATGTCAAAAAACCAAGTCCATCATTAGTGGACCAAAAACTTACAGATCCACATGCACTTTCTCTAAGAGCTAATTCAAGAATATATCATCAATTTGATGTATTTTTCTACAATAGAGAAAATTGTAGATATCTTCACCAAACCCTTCACTAAGAGCAAGTATCATCACTTACATACTCTCTTAAGGGTGTGGGACAACATTCCTTTAGCGGGGGCACCTTGATCTTCTCACTTCTTTTATGGGGGAGATTTTCCTATAGGTTTCTCCTTCTCTACATTTGTACAAGGGTACCTATGTCATGCCCACATTTCCCATGCGGTCACAACATGCATCACACGTGTCATGTCCACATGTGCCATGTGGTCATGACACAAAATATAAAAAAAATTCCACGCTTCCCTAGAAACCCCCTCGTACGCGTACGCGTGCTCGATGGCGTACACTTAAAGTGAAACAATACAATTGTCAATGGGGTACTAAGTACATGTGCGCACATCCTGACGCAAGAAAGCCAACAAGGGGGTCATCGCGACGCAGTTAACATCGCTACAAGGTTTGAACTTTCAAGGCTCCTAAACCCTAAATTTCAGAAGATTCTAGCAACATAATGCCTCACGGGCGTGAGTGGAATTTAATACACAAATTCTATTCTTAATACATGGTTCCCCGATAGGGTTAACAAACTTCCTACGTCTCCCTAATAATGATGAATTTACACTTGGTCTCATTTATGAAACATTTTTCAGCAAAGCCCGATCATCTATTCATTTTCCCATTTTTTGAAATTTAATATTAATTTCTCCTCCTTTGGACTTAGATTTTTCAACAAGCGCGTTCATTTGCGTTCTCTTCCATTTCTCTGAAGTTTAATTTTGATTGTATTTCTATCACGATTACTGTCTCCTTCACATTATTCCTAATTTCTTAGAAGACCAGATCACTGAAACAGGTTTTACTAACTTCACTTGACTTAGTCTCCTAAGTATCCGCTCTAGGTTTTATCTCAATGTTTGAATTAATTTTAATAATCAACTTATTCCTAATCAGGATTAATGGTAGGATAAACTTACTTAGTTCTCTTAGCCCAGCTCATAAATGCCGCACATTTTCTCCTTTTTGTTTTGCAATGTTAGTTTTTCTTCCTCTTTCTCTCTCTTTTATTTTCTCAATTGGACGTTTTCTAAATATACAGTTGAGTTTAAAATGGCCACACACGAAATGTCTGTGATGGCTTGTTTGCGTTTATTTCCAGTGTCCTTTGTAAATGGAAAGATCATATTTTCCTCTTCATTTTCCTAATATTTAATTTGTGATAATTGTTGAAACTTCCGAGATACTCTTCCTTAAAATTAAAATATATTTATTTAGGTAAATATATATTTATAATTCTCCTTATTGTTGTTAAAATTCCTCTACCATAATTTTCTTTCTTTCTTTTAAAATGAATAAAGCCTCTCCTTCAATTTTATAACAAATAATATATAAACAATATATATATATATTAATATTTTATTAAATATAATAGTTTTTTTCTTTTTATAAAAAAAACCCAAACTTTGTGACCCATTTCATATTTTATTTGGTCTTTATGAAACCCTAACTCTTTTTTTTGTTTGTTTTGTAGGATAGAGGATTGGAGGGTGGCGGCGACGGCCATGGAGACTACAGGGAGCAGCGGCCATGGTGAGAAGGCTGCAATGGGGAGGTGGACTACGCACAATGGAGATGGGCATGAGTTTGTGGGCTGCGACTGAGGAGGAGGACGCAGAGCGGAGGTTGGGTGGAGGTTCGGTGGACACGGGCAGTGAAGTTACCACAGGGAATGGTGGTTGGAGGCAGTGCGGTGGCCACAGGTGGTGGAGGGCGCAGGGGATTGGCGACAGTGTGGAGGTAGCTATGGGGCTCGCAGTGAGCGAGGAGTGGGGATGGTGTGGTGGCCGCGGGAAGCGGCAAGGGCGGAGCTCGAGAAAAAGTGGCCGGGCAGGGTTTAAATATGGCGAGGGAGTGGGGAGGGGCAGAGCCCCCACCCACATCCCACTACGTGGGGTGTGGGTGGGGGCTCTGCCCCTCCCCACAGCCATCATTTATAATCTGCGATGGGGGTTCAAACCCCCACCCTTATATATATATTACACAATTACCCAGCTCCAATGAAAACCACAGTTTCATCAATTAAGCATCTAACTAAAAAGGATCAAAACAAAATACTAATTATATAGATTTAATATTTATTGTCGAGTAATTTGTTTAAAATCGATTAACAATTTAGTTTGTATAATTAATTTTCTTACAAATTTTATTTTCAAGCATCTCCAAAATTAACAACATTTAGTGGAAGCTATATATGAGATTAATTAAAGCTTATTTTCCTTATTACTCGAATTTAACTTTCAAGCCAAGTGATGCAATCTAAAAAAAAGTAATCATTTCATTTTAACAAAGAAAATAGAAATTTATTTCATTGGCAATTATTCACAACAATTTCAAATGCATTATAATAACAAATTTTTACTTCCTTTCAAATGACAAAACTACAATCTCCACATAATTTTATTAAAATGAACATTTTCACAATTCCTATAAGAGGTAAATATTACAAACTTATTTACCGCTACAACTAGTTTCATAACTTTATAAGTAGGAGAAGATGGAAATAGACAATTCTAATATCCTTTTAAAAGCAAATTTTCTTATCCTTTTCTCATTTCAAATGGTAAAACTTGTCAAACATTAAATGTACAATTATCGACACAATAAGGAAGATTTCCTCACAACTCTAAAATAACAATTTATACAACAACAAAGAGATAATTTTCTCCTTTTGGAAATCAACAAGGAAGGAACTATTAAAAGAATAGGCTCTCCTTAAGACTTAAGGAAAATAAATTATTTGCTATGATCAAATAATCTTCTCCAAGCTTCACAATAAGCTCTCGGAAAACCTGCATATCACACAAGAGAAGACACACCACAAAAGTTGCTCTCCTCCCTACTGTAGACCCGCAAGAGGGTCACCACCGAGCTAGGGAGATCATCCACACACCCAGGGTATTCTAAAATTCCACTTCACAACAAGGTATAAACAACACACCAAAACACACATAGACCCATGGATATTACACAACACAAAAACTCAACCATAATGAGTTTAACAAGGGGTAGGAGAGTGGACACACTCAACTCTAGAGTGTCACCCTTTTAGATAATCTAATCAACACAATTTTTCATGGCCTCAAGCCAAACTTGATAACAAAATTCTCCAAGGAGTTCGTATTTTGATTCTCAAGCCAAATAACACAATTTCTCAAAGTCACACACATGCCCTCAAGGCTTTCAACATCCCAAAAGAACAAGGCATGCACCTGAGGAGGATCACTCCTCCCCTACCCCACACTTGATGAGTATTTCTCCCAAGTGGAAGAAGCTCTGTCAATATCCCAACAAAATTTCCCTACAATAACAAAATTTACAACACAAGTAAAATGAACATTTCCACACATCCTTCATGCAACAATTAGAATACAAAAGAAAGGCCATGAAAACCAACCTTACAAATCCCTTTAATGGATGAAGTTGATGTAGAGATCCACTAAAATCTCCTCCAACCTAAGCCACCAAACTCCCTCCCACTTTCCTCTCCAAAAAGCAATTTTCAATAAACAAAAATCCTCTAAATTCAACAACCCCCTCTCCCTATCCCAAGTGGGATTAAAATAACCCAAATTCCATGAGTTTAGAGGAATGGGGAGGTGACACTTGTCACCTCCTCACTCTTCCCCAAACTACTATCATGTCCTAAGGGATGAGTGTTGGCTTATGTCACTCACCCATCCCTAAAGTCTTCCTTACCCCATACCACCTGTCATTTCTCTTACACATGGGAGAAATAAAAGGAGTTAAAAGAGGAAAAGAAAGGTGACCCATGCCTCTCCTTCCTTCCTTCTTATGAATGATCACACAACTCCATGGGTTCTCTCACCAATGGTGAGGGTGACTTAAAGTCAAATCCTCCATAATTGGTGGGTTTGGAGTCATCTCTTACTTTGGGGATTGAAGAGGGATGAGCTTGAGTGTTGGTACCACTCATCCTATCCCTCCCATACCTCCAAATTCGTCACTTAACTTCAGTGTGAAGTTAAGGTGACCATACAGAGGTTACCAAAGGGTTACCCAAGCCAAAAGGGACCCTAGACCCATGGTATATAACCCAGGGTCAACTTTAACCTATTTAGAACACCCAAGGTCAAGTTAAGACACAAGAAGAGGGCCTCAAAATTTTAAATAAAAAGAAAAGAAATTCAAATAAAATTCTTACAATACAAATCATAATTCAATGTTACAAGAGGGTAGACCTAACCCATTCAACCTCATGAAGACAACATTACAACACTACATCAAACACAGAGTTGATCTCGGTTCCTCATGGAACCATATTAGCTTTACAAAGGTTTACAATATAAGGTGTGAAATGATCTCTAGTATCTATGGTTTGTTAGCAAAACCTGTGCACTCAATTGCAAGGTTAATTTCACATATAATCATCATAGCTAAAGCAACTTAAAACATGCATTACCATGACATACCACAGTTCTCATAAGCATAAATGAAATCATATTACAAATTTTTTCTCCAACATCACCCAATTAGTTTTCCCGTAATGTAAACATTATTTAGACATCACCCAATTAGTTTTACTATAAAATAAACATCTATCTAACATCACCCAATTAGTTTTCCCTTAAAAAAATATCTATCTAACATCACCTAATTTGTTTTCTCTTAAAGAAAACATCTAACATCACCTAATTACTTTTCCTCTACATAATAAGGTCTATCAGTTTCAAAATCTAGGATCTACAGTCCCTCAAATATACAAGTACTAGTAATAGTAATGTAAATAGTCACATGAATAGAATGTAAAAAGTGTAGGCCTCACATCCTCTCCCCCCAAGACTATACTTCCTCCTGGAAGTCGTCAAAGAGGTGAGGATAAAGTATCTTCAGCCTCGCTGCATCCTCCCATGTCGCAATGACTTCGTCATACATGTCCCACTAGACCCTAACCTGGTCCAACTCTCGACCTCGAAGGCCCAGCATCTAACGAGCCAATATACGAATTGGTTCCAATGCTAGCTGTCCGTCTGCCTCTACTTGAAGAGCACTCCAATCCAACATGTGAGATAAGTCAGAGATGTAACGACGTAAAACTAAAACATGAAAGACATCTTGGATATGCGACAGGCTAGGTGGCAAGGCTAGACGATAGGCTATAGGGCCTATCCACTCCAAAATCTTAAAAGGTCCTACAAATCAAGGTGTGAGCTTAGAGCCCTTTCCGTAATGGATTGGACTCTTATGTGGTCACACTCTCAAGAATACTCTGTCTCCCACTAAGAAGCTCTGATCAGTTGTCTTAGCATCGGCATACTTCTTCTGTTTGTCCTATGCCTCCTGCAGTCTCTATCTAATCTGTGTGACCTGCTATTCCATATCCTAAACTATCTCTAGACCAATGGCAATCTTGTCCTCTATCCGATCCCAACTCAATGGTGTCCTGCATGGTCTACCATAAAAAGCCTGGAAAGGAGTCATACCCAATGAGCTGTGATGCCCATTATTATAGGCGAACTCAACCAGATACAGATACTTCTCCCATCTAGACTGATGGTCCATAACATACATACGAACCATATCTTCTAGCACCTGGTTAACTCTCTCAATTTGTCCATCAGTCTCTGGATGGTAAGTTAAACTGAAGTTGAATTGTGTGGCCAACACCTGATGTAAGGCTCTCCAAAACGATGAGGTGAATACGGAGTCTCTGTCAGAAATGATGCGGTGAGGTACTCCATGAAGTCTAACAATCTAATCAAGAAACACTCTCACCACTGATGGTGCACTGTATGTTGTACATACTGGTGAGAAATGCACCACCTTGGTCAGCTTGTCAACTATCACCATAATGGCATCATGGCGATGTGATGACATAGGTAGACCAACGATAAAATCCATGGAAATGGTGTCCCATTTCCATTCAGGTATCTCGTGAGGGTACAACAGTCCTATTGGATGCTGATGCTCAGCTTTAACCCTCTGACACTTAAGGCAATAAGCAACATATTCTGCAATGTCATGCCTCATCCCAGCCCAATGATAAAGCTGTCGCAAATCAGCATGCATCTTCCTCACTCCTGGATGTGCTGCATAGGGTGCTCTATGAGCCTTTGAAAGAATCACTATACGTAGGTCACCTGCATGGGGAACATAGATGCGCTACTGATATCTAAGTAAACCATCAGGCTTAAGGGAATATCCTATGAATTTGTCCTTAAGGGCCCTCTGATTCTGAATTTCCTATTGCACCTCAAGAAACCACTCGTCCTTAGGCAGATGTTGTAAAATGTGATCTCTCAAGTCCACCCTCAAAGTCAAGGTTAGGATCTCGTGGCACCTTCGACTCAAAGCACCAGTGACCACATTCTCCTATCCTTTGATGTAGTTGACATCAAAGTCATACTCGCATAAAAACTCCATCCAATGCCGCTGGTGAGCATTTAGATTTAGCTGTGTAAAAATGTACTATAAGCTATGATGATCTAAATGGAGCTCAAAGCGTCGACCTAAGAGGAAGTGTCTCTAGTGAACAAGAGCATGAATAACTGTTGTGAGCTCTAAATCATGAGTGGGGTAGTTTAACTCATGTGTCTTAAGCTTTTAGGATTCGTATGTAATCACTCTACCACCCTGCATAAGCACAACTCCCAAACCCTCCAATGATGCATCTGTGCAAACAACAAAATCCTCTGCAGGATCTGGAACCGCTAAAATGGGAGCACTGGTAAGTCATTCTTTGAGGATCCCAAAGGTCCTCTCACACTGCTTAGTCCAAGTGAAACTTTTTTCTTTTCGCTGAAAGGAAGTGATGGGATGTGCTATCTTGGAAAAGCTCTCGACAAATCTACGGTAATACCCAGCTAATCCCATAAAGCTCTTGACTTCAGTCACGCTGGTGGGTGCTAGCCAGTCCTGAATCACTCTGATCTTAAATGGATCTATAGACATGCCATCACCTGATAAGATGTGTCCCAAATACTGCACCTCTGTCCTGAAGAAGGCACACTTTGCCAAGTTGCCATAAAGTTGTTGCTCTTGTAAGCACTTCAAAACTTGACGCAAATGATCCACATGTTCCTCTTTAGTCCGCAAATAGATCAAAATATTGTCTAGAAATATGATCACAAACTGATCTAGATAAGTATAGAACACCCCGTTCATGAGACTCATGAACACTGCAGGGGCATTTGTCAAACCGAAGGGTACCACTGTGAACTCATAATGGCCATATCTGGTTCGAAAAGTAGTCTTATGAATATTTGCCTCTGTAATGTGCAATTGGTGATACCCAGATTTTAGATCAATTGTTTAGAACACTCTGGCTCCCTGCATCTAATAAAAAAGGTCATCAATCATAGGCAGAGGGTAATGGTTCTTCACTGTCACCTTGTTCAACTGCCTGTAATCAATGCATAATCGAAGAGACCCATCCTTCTTCTTCACGAAGATAACTGGTGCACCCCATGGTGAAAAACTAAGTCAAATGTGCCCCTTCTCAAGTAACTCCTCTGACTGTAGCTTAAGTTCTATAAGTTCATGTGTAGTCATTCTATAGGGTGCACAGGATACTGGCTCCGCACCCGGCACTAAGTCGATGTGGAAATCAACCTCTCTGCCTGGAGGCATACCTGGTAATTCTGGCAAAAATACGTTGGTAAACTCTCTAAGGATAGGGTGGTCATCAAGAGTACCCTCAGGCTTATCCTCTGACCTGTCACTGACCATGATAGCAAACATCTGACATCCCTTCTGCATGTAGCGCTTAAGCTGCTGAGTGGATATCATACAATTAGCCATGCACTTTTGAATGCCCACTATCTCAACTGGTGAACCATGATCGTCTAAGTAGCTAATCGTCCTCTAGCGATAATCTAGTTTTGCTCTATGAGCTGCGAGCCAATCCATACCCAGAACTACACTGTAGGATCCTAATGGCATAACCCTAAGCTCAGATGATGTAGTGAAGGAACCTAAGGTGATCTCACAATCTTTAACCAAGGTATCTACTGACATCCTGGCCCCAGAGGCCAACTCAACTTCCCACCTAATGTCCTACCTAGAAGCCACCAGCCTGCAACGTTCCACTAACGATGTAGATAGAAAAGAGTCGGTAGCTCCAGAGTCAAAAAGAATAGAGATGGGGAAATCCCTAATTATACCTGCTATCTCGATGATTGAGGCCTGGAATCAGCCTGGCAGTTATCAATCATTGCAAACATGTGGTGGGATCTACCCATGTCACCTACAGTTTGCTCAGATCCTCCTGATCAGGGCTGTCCCCCTACTGTAAATCTTTGTCGGCACTCTCTAGCCAAATGCCCTACCCCACCACACACATAACATGGACCTCTAGCCTGTAACTATCCTGACTATGTCCTACCCATCTGCTACTATCCAGTCTATCCAGTGGACCCCTGTGAACTTCTATTTGATTGCTGAGACCTTATGGGTCCCACAGAAGGTCCCTACTATCTCTGGTTTCTACGTTGGCCCTGCTACTACCAACCATGGTTATCCTCCTTAACCCCTCTGCTGGGATCTAGATCTCTGCTGATGCTACTGTGGAGGCCTAGGATGTAATGATGAATTATATCCTCCTCTCTATGGTGTGTTTTGAGGCCTATGAAAGTTCTCCTATTGTTGGGGATTATGATCTTGATACTGCAGGCGTGAATTCTACCCTCGTCCCTGAATTTTCTCTGCAATAAGAGCCTTTTCAATAGCCTCGCTCATGGTCTGGGGATCTGCCATTCATACTGGTCCTGCTATCCCATGATTCAGGCCTCTGATGAATTTGTGTACCAAGAGCTTCTTGTCATGGAGGTACTGTATGTATCGAGAAAGCTCAATGAACCGACTCTCATATTAAGCAACAGTGAGTCCTCTCTATTGTAAATCATGGAACTCATCAATCCTGCGCTATCTATAATGTTCTGACAACTATAATGCATTAAAGCACTCTATGAAGATATCCCAAGTAAGTGTATCTAAGGATAGTCGACGCTTGCACTCCTCTGTGTGCCACCAGGTAGCTACTGCATTTCTCAGGAGATATACTGCCACTCGTGCTTTCATGTTGCTCCCGTAAGGTCGCAACATAAAACACCTATCTAGACTAATCAGCCAAGCCTCGGCCACAGCTCCCTCTGTAGCTCCTGCAAAAGTAGGTGGGTTGAGCCTAAGTAGATCTCTAATGGGATCTCCTCTATCTCTGAGCCCCACAAATAGCTCATCTAATCCATACTCATACGGTCTATGACATACCTATTCTACCCTCATGGTCACATCTCGTCTTGAGAGTCTCGACTGACTCCTACTCCATGCATGGTAGGCTAACCCTACCTCATCGGCTATGGTCTCAGGGATCTCTACGAAAGGCTTTGTGCATGGTACCTCTCACGAATCGATGCGAGGCTCCACATATGGCTCAGCACGTGACTCCTTACGTGGCTCCCTTCGCAGATCAATGTGAGGCTCATGACGTGGCTCAGTAATAGCTATCGGTAATCTCTCTAACATAGCTTGTAAGGTTTGTAATATCTATGGACCTATATCTAGCACTGGTTGTGCCTGTGGTTCTGGTGGTGCTTGTGGTACCAATGGGTCTGCTATAACTGCGGGTGCCCATCCTTCTGCTGAGGAATCACTGTGCACTTCGGCGGACACTGTGTTGCATGATCACACTCGTCAAACACATCAAGGAGGCATCCTACAAAATAAGGTAGACACTAATTAATCAAAGTTGTGGAATAATAATATGCCCAAATATGCCCAGTGTTTAACTTGTGGCTCTAATACCAAATGTCATGCCCGCATTTCCCATACGGTCACAACACGCATCACACATGTCATGTCCATATGTGCCATGTGGTCATGATATGAAATATCAAAAATTTTCCATGCTTCCCTAGAAACCCCCTCGCACGCGTATGCGTGCTTAGTGGCGTACCCTTAAAGTGAAAACAATACAGTTGTAAGAGGGGTACTAAGTACATGTGCGCACATCCTGATGTAAGAAAGCCAACAAGGGGGTCATCACGACGTGGTTAACATCGCTACAAGGTTTGAACTTTCAAGGCTCCTAAACCCTAAATTTCAAAAGATTTCAGCAGCATAACGCCTCACGGGCGTGAGTGGAATTGAATACACAAATTCTATTCTTAATACGTGGTTCCCTGATAGGGTTAACAAACTTCCTACATCTCCCTAATAATGATGAATTTACACTTGGTCTCATTTATGGAACATTTTTCAGTAAAGCCCGATCATCTATTTATTTTCCCATTTTCTAAAATTTAATATTAATTTCTCCTCCTTTAGACTTAGCTTTTTCAACAAGCCTGTTTATTTGCCCTCTCTTCCATTTCTCTGAAGTTTAATTTTGATTGTATTTCTATCACAATTACTATCTCCTTCACATTATTCCTAATTTCTTAGAAGACCAGATCACTGAAACAGGGTTTACTAACTTCACTTGACTTAGTCTCCTAAGTATCCGCTCTAGGTTTCATCTCAACGTTTGAATTAATTTTAATAATCAACTTATTCCTAATTAGGATTAACGATAGGATAAACTTGCTTAGTTCTCTTAACCTAGCTCATAAATGCCGCACATTTTCTCCTCTTTGTTTTCTAATGTTAGTTTTTCTTCCTTTTTCTCTCTCTTTTATTTTCTCAATTGGATGTTTTCTAAATATACAGTTGAGTTTAAAATGGCCACACATGGAATGCCTGTGATGGCTTGTTTGCATTTATTTCCAGTGTCCTTTGTAATTGGAAAGATCATATTTTCCTCTTCATTTTCTTGATATTTAATTTGTAATAATTGTTGAAACTTCCAAGAATCTCTTCCTTAAAATTAAAATATATTTATTTAAGTAAATATATATTTATAATTCTCCTTATTGCTGTTAAAATTCCTCTACCATAATTTTCTTTCTTTCTTTTAAAACAAATAACGCCTCTCCTTCAATTTTATAACAAATAATATATAAACAATATATATATATATATATATTAATTATTTATTAAATATAATAGTTTTTTTTTCCTTTTTATAAAAAAAACCAAACTTTGTGACCCATTTCATATTTTATTTGGTCTTTATGAAACCCTAACTCTTTTCTTTTTGTTTGTTTTGTAGGGCAGATGATTGGAGGGCGGCGGCGGTGGCCATGGAGACTATAGGGAGCAGCGGCCATGGTGAGAAGTCCACAATGGGGAGGTGGACCGCCCACAGTGGAGATGGCCGTGAGTTTGTGGGCCGTGGCTGAGGAGGAGGACGCAGAGCACAGGTTGGGTGGAGGTTCAGCAAAGACGGGTGGTGAAGTTACCATAGGGAATGGTGGTTGGAGGCCTCGCAGTGGCCATAGGTAGTGGAGGGCACAGGAGACTGGTGGTAGTGTGGAGGTAGCCGTGAGACTCGCAGTGAGCAGGGAGTGGGGATGGTGTGGTGGCCGTGGGAAGCAACAAGGGCAGAGCTCGAGAAAAAGTGGCCGTGTGGGGTTTAAATATGGTGGGGGAGTGGTGAGGGGCAGAGCCCCCACCCACATCCCACTACATGGGGTGTGGGTAGGGGCTCCGCCCCTCCCCACACCCATCATTTACAATCTATGGTGGGGGTTCAAACTCCCACCCTTATCAAATTTTTTTTTTTGACTGTGTTTAACCACAGAAAATAGCAAAAAATAATTTTTATTTCCCATTCAATTTTTGTGTAATCAATTTAATTTTTTTTTTTTTAAGTATATATATATATATATATATATATATATATATATATATATATATATATATATATATATATATGTTACACCATTACCTAGAGCCAATGAAAACCACAGTTTCATCTATGAAGCATCTAACTAAAAAGGATCAAAACAAAATACTAATTATATAGATTTAATATTTATTGTCAAGAAATTTGTTTAAAATCGATTAACAATTCAGTTTGTATAATGAATTTTCTTACAAATTTTATTTTCAAGCATCTCCAAAATTAAGAATACTTAGTGGAAGCTATATATGAGATTAATTAAAGCTTATTTTCCTTATTACTCGAATTTAACTTTCAAGCCAAGTGATGTAATCTAAAATAAAGTAATCATTTGATTTTAACAAAGAAAATAGAAATTTATTTCATTGGCAATTATTCACAAAATGCATTATAATAACAAATTTTTACTTCATTTCAAATGACAAAACTACAATCTCCACATAATTTTATTAAAATGAACATTTTCACAATTCCTCTAAGAGGTAAATATTACAAACTTATTTACCAGTACAACTATTTTCACAACTTTTCAAGTAGGAAAAGATGGAAATAGACAATTCTAATATCCTTTTAACAATAAATTTTCTTTTCCTTTTCTCATTTCAAATGGTAAAACTTGTCAAACATTAAAAGCACAATTATCGACACAATAAGGAAGATTTCCTCACAACTCCAAAATAACAATTTATACAACAACAGAGAGATAATTTTCTCCTTTTGGAAATCAACAAGGAAGGAACTATTCAAAGATTAGGCTCTCCTTAAGACTTAAGGAAAATAAATTATTTGCTATGATCAAATAATCTTTTCCAAGCTTCACAATAAACTCCCAGAAAACCTGCATATCACACAAGAGAAGAAACACCACACAAGTTGCTCTCCTCCCTACCATAGACCCACAAAAGGGTCACCTTCGAGCTAGGGAGATCATCCACACACCTAGGGTATTACAAAATTCTACTTCACAACAAGGTATAAACAACACACCAAAACACACATACACCCATGGATTTTACACAACACAAAAACTCAACCATAGTGAGTTTAACAAGGGGTAGGAGAGTGGACACACTCAACTCTAGAGTGTCACCCTTTTAGATAATATAACCAACACAATTTCTCATGGCCTCAAGCCAAACTTGATAACAAAATTCTCCAAGGAGTTCGTATTTTGATTCTCAAGCTAAATAACACAATTTCTCAAAGTCACACACATGCCATCAAGGCTTTCAACATCCCAAAAGAACAAGGCATGCACCCGAGGAGGATCATTCCTCCCCTACCCCACACTTGATGAGCATTTCTCCGAAGTGGAAGAAGCTCTGTCAACATCCCAACAAAATTTCTCCACAATAACAAAATTTACAACACAAGCAAAATGAACATTTCCACACATCCTTCATGCAACGATTAGAATACAAAAGAAAGGCCATGAAAACCAACATTACAAAGCCCTTTAATGGATGAATTTGATGTAGAGCTCCACTAAAATCTCCTCCAACCTAAGCCACCAAACTCCCTCCCACTTTCCTCTCCAAAAAGCATATTTTATTAAACAAAAATCCTCCAAATTCAACAACCCCCTCTCCCTATCCCAAGTGGGATTAAAATAACCCAAATTCCATGAGTTTAGATGAATGGGGAGGTGACACTTGTCACCTCCTCACTCTTCCCCAAACTACTATTATGTCCCAAGGGATGAGTGTTGGCTTATGTCACTCACCCATCCCTAAAGTCTTCCTTACCCCATACCACCTGTCATTTCTCTTACACATGGGAGAAATAAAAGGAGTTAAAGGAGGAAAAGAAAGGTGACCCATGCTTCTCCTTCCCTCCTTCTTATGAATGACCACACAACTCCATGGGAACTCTCACTAATGGTGAGGGTGACTTGAAGTCAAATACTCCATAATTGGTGGGTTTGGAGTCATCTCTTACCTTGGGGATTGAAAAGGGATGGGCTTGAGTGTTGGTACCACTCATCCTATCCCTCCCATACCTCCTAACTTCAGTGTGAAGTTAAGGTGACCATATGGAGGTTACCCAAGGGTTACCCAAGCCAAAAGGGACCCTAGACCCATGGGGTATAACCCAGGGTCAACTTTAACCTATTTAGGACACCCAGGGTCAAGTTAAGACACAAGAAGATGGCCTCAAAATTTTAAGTAAAAAGAAAATAAATTTAAATAAAATTCTTACAACAAAAATCATAATTCAATGTTACAAGAGGGTAGACCTAACCCATTCAACTTCATGAAGACAAAATTACAAAACTACATCAAACACAAAGTTGATCTTGGTTCCTCATGGAACCAGATCGGCTTTACAAGGGTTTACAACATAAGGTGCGAAATGATATCCAGTATCTGTGGTTTGTTAGCAAAACCTACACACTTAATTGCAAGGTTAATTTCACATATAATCATCATAGCGAAAGCAACTTAAAACATGCATTACCATGACATACCACAGTTCTCATAAGCATAAATGAAATCATATTACAAATTTTTTATCTATCACCCAATTAGTTTTCCCTTAAAGCAAACATCAATCTAACATCACCCAATTAGTTTTCTCTTAAAGCAAACATCTATCTAACATCACCTAATTAGTTTTCCTCTACATAATAAGGTCTATCAGTTTGAAAATCTAGGATCTACAGTCCCTCAAATATACAAGTATCAATAATAGTAATATAAATGGTCACATGAACAGAATGTAAAAAGGGTAGGCCTCACAACCTAATATGGCTACATACTTCTTAGGATCCTTCTTTACCTACCCTACCTAAGTTTCACTTATGGGAGCATGTTGGAGCATTATTTATTTTTCCATTTAGTTTATTACTATATTTCATAATAATCACCTAGTTAGGATAAGGTCACTTAGATAGTTATCTCAATCAATTATGTGCCCATGTCTTATGCATTTGATTTCCACTTATCTAGTTAGTGAGTCAATTAGTTATGTGTCCATGAATTAAGTACTTGATTGTAACTTATCTAGTCTTAGGTGAGTTAAAATATTATCACTAGTTTGCTCCACCTATTAGGCATAACCAGTCTTAGTTAGCTCCATCTATTATGGGTGTTGAACCTTAATTAGCTACCACCATGTATGCATTACATTTCCCTATATAAGCATAGACCTATTATGTATTTTGGTACTCACTTACTTTTGTTTCTAGATTAGAACATATTCTATCATATTGATTTTTTGTGTCATTGTGCTTCCCTTTAGAATTATTGTTCTTGTGTTAATATTCTTACAAATTAGCTAAAGACTATTTCCAAACTCTTGTGTTAGAAGGCATATTTGATGGTAGAGAACTGTATTTTCCTAAGAAGTGGAAAGAGACCCCATCTAGTATAGAATAAGACTCTGAAGGGTGGTAAGGATTGATTCAATACAAGATGTGCTTTATCTCAAGGAACCCTAAATGATATGCAAAAGTTCATGGAAGAAGTCTTGTGTCAATTGTTTAATGGACAAAATGATATCAATCATTATGACTTTTTGAAGAAACAATATGAAGAATTCATAAAGCAATAAATTGTTACTCGATTAGGCTTCAACTTGACATGTATTAGTACATTCATGATGATAAATATAGTTTGTGATTATTTTAAGAAGAAACTCATTGATCTTGACAAATTACTCCAAGAATATTAGATATTTTTATTCATGTGGATTTTAAGTTCATATATTTAGATGGCCTTGATCAGGATTTGGTAAGAGAAATTTTGGATTAATATGGAAAATATTTGTAAAAGAGTGATGTGCATATGCATGTCAATTTTTACCTTGAATATAATATAAAAATGCAATTTAAAAGTGTGAGTCATGTAACTCTTCACATTCCATTATATATTTAGTCATATATGGTTTTGGAGGAAAAAATTTCATCTTCACTACCATTGAAACCTATAAATATGTAAAGATGCAACATTTGTCAAGGTTAGAATGTAGAATTTTGATTAATATAACATGTAATTTTTCTTCTTTATTGGTCCACTTCTTCTAATTTCTAGTTTTCCATTTGCTAAGTTTGTTGTCTTATGTTTTATACATTTAACTCATGGGTATTTGATGCACCTAAAAAATGTTTCATATTATTAAGGGTTTACTAACTGCAAATTCTTTTGTGTAATCAACCTAAACACTTGGGTGTGGCTACAATATGTAATATATATTTGGTACCTTTAGCCATGGGAGTTATATCTTCAACTTGTACTTAGAATAGAGTGGTTGTAGCTATTAATTTTGTAGTTTGTCTCTTTTATGATGATTCCAACTTCTTGTGTGTAGGTTGTTACTTTTTAGGCCAAGAAATGAACAATTTTATATTAGACTTGTATATTCACTAAGTAATGTATAAAGAAATTGATTGAAAAGCTTAGACTTTCTTTACCTTTTTCTCTCTTACCCTTATTTTTAAATTTTTTACAACATCATTAGATTTAGTTGAGTTAGCAACAATTTTTATTTTAATTTTAGATTTTTATGTAAGGGTTTTAAATAAACAAAATGATGAATCTCATTTACATGTGAAACTAAAATTTGAATGTTCATGCCATTATTTTAAAATCATAAATGTGGGTTTCAAATTGGTTTGGAGTATTTGAACATTCAAATATAAACAATCTCCTTAAATTGGTGTTAAAATCAATTGTTTAAAGATTAAAATTTATAATTTAATTTTGTGGTTCCTCTTTTGTCATGGGATTAAATGCAATCATATGCACTCTTGAATTACATATGATCATTTTAGCATCTGTATGGTTTGTGACTTTGTTAATGGCAGTTCACATTCTACTAGAGCCCCTTGAATTGGACAGCCAAAATGGTCACCTGTTAAGTTATTTGAGCATCTCTTTAACTTACAAACTCACATAGAAGACTCTTGAGGTTAATACCTTTCATGTAGTAGAAAAATTGCTATTACAATGTGTTGACATGTAAAAACACTTGTAAATTATCAGCAACATACCACTATTTTATCCATAGGAACTTGCCACACTCTAGAACAACATTGCCATTAGACTACCACTTGTCAGCTACCTTAGATATATACTAATCAAGTACCCAGTAGGAACAACTAAAGTCAATGAAGAGTGGGAAGGAAACAATATTAGTTAACTTCTCACTTTGAAGGAAAATTTCTATCAGGTTAGTTTTTAGTCACCCAAAGTACAAAAGATCTTCACATAGAATGTGATGACCTACAATAACTATTGAATAGTGAAAGAGGTATAAAATGCTCAATGAAGGATAATTATGTGATAAAATGATGAAGGGGGTAAATCATAAAACACACAATAACAGAAATTGCACACAGAAAATAGAATGATATTTTATTAATATGGGAAAAGAACATTACATTACAGAAGCTCAAATACAATCAGAGGATGAATCCCCTATAGGCTGCAACACATTACAGCTCCCTCTCTCAAAACTCTAGAATCTTCAGCCTTCTGTAATTCCCAAATCAACTAGGGTTTCTAATTTCCCACTTTTATTGACTCTACACCTTCCCCCTTAACTCTACTACCCTAAGGGTTTCCAAAAATGGTTATATATAGCCCTTTTTGGTGACCACCAGCTTAATTTTGAAATTTGCATCTCCCTCCAAAAATAGGTCAACTTTGCAGGGCCACAACTTTCGATCTGACTATTGGATTTTCAATTATAATACCTTTTCAAAAAGCTCTTGAAAAGATGATGGAGCGTGAAGTAGTATCGATAGGTAAACTACTTGGGTTTCCCACCAAATTTTGGGTCCATCCGGAGCCTCTAAGTGCCTCAAATTTGACTTTGAATATTTCAATAGGATTTTTGGAATTTGAAATTTTAATATAACAAATGACAAATGATATTGAAGTGATTTCTTCACCATTAGCTTCAATTCACCATTCTAGAGGTTTGTGTAAGATTTTGTATCTAACCGTGCACAAATGAAAACTTACTAAAAATAGTAACCCTGCCAAATTTAGCCCTTATTGAAAAGAAACAACATTTTTTTTTTTGGTTGATGCAAGATTGCTCTTACACCCTAGATGCTCCTGCATCATAAAAAGGATTAGTTAGGGCATAAAAAGGTTTGAATTATAGGGAGGAGTGAAAGGTTGAGTAATACAATTCTCTCCTTGGTGTGAAAAGTACTTCCCACTAGCAAGTTCCCCAATCACCACATAAGCAACAAAACATTACTTAACTTAGAGGCCACAAGTAATAAGTAGTCAACTATAAATTAGAACAACAAAGTGTAGGGGCTTGAAACAAAGGCTAAGACAAATAACATGTTGCCATGACTATAAGTTTAGATCTTGACAAAAGCAAAAGGGTCATAAAACAATAACCCATGGACCAAATTGACATATAAGAGCATCAATTTGTGCTTTCTAGAATAATTCATTAGAGACTTTTGAATCAATATGCACCAAGAACACATGTGAAAGCATGATAGAACTACAATGAGCCAAAATAGGCAAAACCAATATTTATGATGAACATGTTACAAAAATAATGTCAAGATTCAGCCACATCACCTCAATTTCATAAACCAAAGACTTCACCACACAATTGCATACATAAAATATTTTGAATCTTAGTTGAGTTTGTTTTGTAATGTAGAAATTACAACACATGGGCTATTTATGATCTTCTAGAATATATACTCTAAGAGGATTCTTAATGATAAAGTGCTTATAACTTTGGTAATATCACTTAATGATAAAAGTTATTACAATTTTTGTAATATCATATACATATTAATTTAAGTATAATATATTTCTTTTTATTAATAAGAGGATTTACCATGCAAATATTCACAAGGCTAGCATCCAAGAAATGGAGCATTTGTAATGGATGTTCCACATCTCTTATCAAATGTTTTAGGTAGAAAAGGAAAAACCAAACTCAAAACAAAAATAACAATTAAATAGGGAATCTACCTCAATCCACAACCTCCAACAATGTACAAGCTTCACATATCTAGTGGAAATCAATTTAGTTTGATTTTGATAAAAGGGGTAAAACATGTTTTCAAGGGAACCCAAAACCCTACCAGAAAATGCCACCCCAAAGATTAAACATTACTTGATAGCATCCAACACATAGAAAACACTAAACAAAAAACCAAAGCAGACCTAAAGATAGAACATTCCACAACTATTTAAACAAGCAGTAAGCAACAAAACAAATAGCCAACCCATAGAGAATCACTAGCATGGTCACATTTTATTGAGTGTCTTGGCCGCTGCCAACTCCTATTTGTAGAATTCCTCATGCAATTTAACAAACCCTAGGAACTCATCCTTCTCTACTTCAAAAGATTTATTTTTTCTAGCTCGAGTCTGAGAGCTTGGGCCTCCCTGCTCACTAGTCTTCCCCTATGTTCTACTACTACCAGTCTTCTACACATTACCCCCTTCATCCTTCTAACCACCCTTGCCAACAATGTGCTCCTCTCTCATCTCTTTCAACTTATTAGTGAGAATTCTAATCCCCTTGGCACTATTTTGGATGGTACATTTGCTAATTTCCACCTTTTTTTTTCTAAATTCTATTTAATTTATTTCAAATCCTTCTCAATTTTGTCAACATAGGTTTCAAAGTCATGCTTGTAGTTCTCTAAATCATTCTCTAGATAACCCACCCTAGGAATGGCCTCCTATGTGAGCTAGATCTCAGAGTCTAGCTAGTCATTGATCTCCACCCTACTGCCTATCCTCTCTTGCATAGCACTCAATCTTATGTTGATCCTATTAATTTCAATAAAGAACCATTTAGTCATGTGGTGCTGACTATCCACTGCCTCCTTGACCATACCTAGGGCCTCCAAAAGTTCCTCCCTACTGGCAGCTGAAGAAAATAAAAAGAAAAATTTCTAGGTAAATTCCATGAAAGATCAAGAATCTACAGAAAATAAATCCCAACCCGAGGTTCATCAGTCACTGTAGCCACTGGAGTCTTTTGTTTACCTTTGGGAATCTCATTTAGCCCCTTCTACAACTTCTCCTTACTTTCCCTTTCTTAAGTTCTTTGGCAGGGTTTCCTCTAGAGTCATCATTAGTCTCTAGCCAGAAGTTACCTTCTTTTTCATAACATATGTTTATTTAGATCCCTTCTCCTTGGTATACTCCTCAGCCCTATCTTCCTTAGGGGTTGAACCTGTTGACCAAGAAACATCCTCCTTCCTGCTCTAGTTTTTTGGGTTTTTCTTGCCATCACTCTTCTTCCTCTTTCTAGAGGTGTCTCCCTCCTTAGTCTGAGAGGATCAAGGAGTAGAAAGAACCTCCACTGACTCCTCCTCCTTGGCCTAGTTAGGGTCCTACTCCTCCTCACCTGTCTCACCATTAGTCAACATAAAATAATCCACAATAGGACTTTTTCCTTTTTTCACAGTACTACCCCTAACCTCCACACTAGGCATTTGAGTTTTATTTTGCTCCATGATTAACAAGATGAACCCCTAATGTAATATAGGAAGTTTAGGGTTTCTTTTATTTTCCATAATGGTGAACTCCATTGACAACAAGAGATAAAAGGGGAAGGAGACTACCAATTTATGCCTAAAATGATTCAGACCTGTAAAATGATATCTATAGATAGTGGTAAACTTACCTTCCAGGGAGATTTACTGCATCACCACATCAGCAACCTCTGTCCAAATTGTCTTAATAGACTTACGTTAATAGCCTTCTGAATAGAATTTGACTAACTGGTTTCCTTCATTCCCTTTAAAGAAAACCTTAAGGGCTTCCTCACCAGCTCTGCGGTCTTTAAACACCTTTTTACCCTCCTCCAAAAGACCAGTAATCTGAGTAATAAACTCCTCAATAATCTTTGTTTCAATCCCATACACTTTGACCTTCCTATCTCGCCAACCTTTGACAAACAAATTGGTGGTGATCAGTTTGACCCATGCAATTTCTCCATGAAAGGGAAGAGTCCCCCGTCTACCATCACTTTCCACAGTTGAGGTCTTCTTGCAGACCCCATTGCACAAACAATGTTCCACTCTATTTATTTCTCCTCCCATATTTGTCTCAACAAATTTGTCTCTATCTAAATTCTAATATAGTTGAACATGCAATAGAAACCTGACCCAATATTTTTGGAATGAGAAGGTCCTTGAACCACCCAAAAAGTGTGTGGTCTTTATTCATAATTGCCTTCATTGGAAATGATGGACTTCACTGTACTAGGCAAGTCTGAGTACATTTCCCAATGTTGAAGAGCTTTAGATATTACTCTCTCATTAGCCATGACATCGGCTACCCCATTTCCTTCTCAGAAAATATGAGATATGTAAGACTCCTCAAAAGAATTGATCATATAGATCTCATCTTTAATTAACAATTGAATGGACTAGCTAGGAGATTAAATTTCCTTTAGACACTTTATAATGTTAAGAGAGTCCCCTTCAATCCGCACTTCCTTATAACCATTAGAATAGGCAAGTTTAATACTATGGTAGGCCGTCGCAGCTTTGACATAGTGATTAGACTGGGTACCCAACGGAAGCACCATAGCCAAAATAAACCTACCTTTTTCATCTCTTAACATTTCACTACTACTAGCCGGCCTAGGGTTTTCCTTCGCCGCCCCGTTAAAGTTTACCTTAACTCAACCCATAGGTGGAGCCTTTCAACTGACTTGATCTTTAGCTTTCTTCATCTTCTTAAATGGGATAGAGATATCCCTTTGTAAGTTCCAATTCATTGAAACATGTTTATCATAGTTCAAGATAACCCATTTTGGGCGAGACTGGATTTTATTTGTTATTCTTTGCTAATGTTTTCCTTGATAGCTCTTAAAATCTTCACCAAGACCCAATCAGCAAGCACCTCACAAAAGATCCTGTTGTTTCTCTCTTTCCAAACACCCAAAGCAACGTGGGGGAGAATGAGGGCCCACAGGAACTTCAGGGAAGAATTCAAAGAGGGGGCTTGCTAATATAAAATCAATTCAATTTTTTAATTAGATAATATAAACTAAATGTTCTTTTGCAAAGTTATTGTATGAAAATAGCTCTTGTATCTCTCTTCTTAAACATCAAATGATTCAACAATCAAATATTTAATGACAATTCTGTACCCCTTATCCAAACACAAAAGTGATAAAATAATTATCTTATTTTTATTGACAAAAAAATATCTTTAAGTATTAAACTATTTAATGTTTAAGAATAACTCTCTTCTAATACTAATAAATCTACCTTTAACTTTACAACAGCCTCCGAAAAATCAATTGCTAGTTGCTTTAATAGGGTCAATGTTACAATGCTATCAACAGAGCATATCCAAGATAAAACAAAAAGCTATCTATATATATATATATGAATAATACATGTTTATTAAATATATGTGATATGTTTATTTAATATATTTTATGTTGCAGTCTAAAGCAAGTAAATACGGTTGCCAAGGAAACAAATTTTAGACAAAAGATCATGGCGTTCAAAAGCAAGTAAATACGGTTTGTAAATTAAAAGACATTTCAACCTTGAAGGAGCTTGATGATATGACTGGTTCCATACACTCTCCCCACGGTTGAGAATTTGTCTGGATCATCGGAAGGAAAATAAGTTGCGAAAACACATTCTTCTGAACATTTTTTTCTGTTGCAGTCTACAGGCGGCGCAGGATACAATCTTTCTGTTTGCCATTTCTGGTTGTAATAGAATCCTAGTACAAATATTTTATTAACGCAGGGCTAATATTTCATATTAGAAACTTTCGAGCCTAAAAGTCTCTCGAACCCACACGTTTCTAGTTTTTCAAACCCATGTTTTTCTTATTGAACAAAGTTAGCCAAGAGCGGCAAAGCCAGCACACTGAAGTACAACTTAACAAATTAAAATATTATATTACTTTTTAGTAACTGTCATAAAACATGATTGAGATTGCTTTCCTATATAATTGTATGCTAATTTCTGGCATCACTATTTCAAATTACATTGTAGAGGAGGAAAATCTGGTTCAAAAATATTAATACAATCACTATTAAATCAAGCACTTTCAATTACTAATATGAATTGTGAAAATATTCTCTTATCCACAGAAGATATGTCAACCTTAAAATCACAGATTTTATTTTCAGACATCCTTAAATGCTTGAAATTGGAGAATGTTCAATATTTTCTGAGAATCTAAGTCAAATATTCCATGCGAAAAGCCCAACGTCAAATATATACGTCAGATATGAACTATTCTTAAAAATCATCCACTTCAACAATCGAATGTTTACGACATATATATGTTGTTGAACTGTTTTCAATTGAACACGTTTGATCTTTGGTTTTCGAGTGCATTGCTCGTCTTGATAAATTATTATATCAAAGAAACAGAGAAGAAACATGCACATGCGCCCGCAAGGTGCCGCCCGACTTAGTTTTCTGGCAACCGATGAAGTAAGTGGGCGGAGAATGCGACAAAATTTTCCATGCAATTGCGGCAGAAGAGGTTAGTCAACATTATCCTTTCCTTTGATTAAGCGCAATGGAGACTCAGCCGCTTAGGCTCTATTATCTGGAAAGGGAATTTTGCCCATGTTAGATGTAAGGTAAAGTTTGGTATGATTACCCACATAAATTATTTAGGTAAAATATTATGGAAGCAATTAAGTGAAATTTAAAGTTGGGATTGATAATTGAAATTAGTAAAATTAAAGTAGAAATAAAATTAATATAAATGGGTAAGCAATTAGTTTTTAGTCCCTGTCTTGGTACTATTGCAATGAGTTCACAGTAATCTAGTTATTAATCTATTGATTGTAAACCAATCAAAAGAAAGGATTTTTTTTTTTGTGGGGTAAATTTGATTTAAATTTCTACTTTTTCTATGTCAACATGATAAATTTTTAACAAAAAATTATTGAAAAATGATTTCTCTGTATTGTCATTGGTTAAAAAAAAATGACCTAAAAAAACTATAAATGTTGGTTTGAGGGGAGCACGTGGCAAGTAAACAAATTATGAACACAAATTTTGTCTCCCACTAGTTAAGTCATTCCTAATTGGATGGCAATTAATTTTTTGCTCCATTAGCTAAAAGTAATTTAATTTTAATTTAGTTTTTAGGGTTCTACATATTTTATTTTATGTAATTAGATTATTTTAGGGATTTCAATTTTATTTAGTAAAAACTTTAAAACCTACAGTATCATGAAATTTATTACATTTTTTATTTTATTCTTCAAACGTAAAATATTTTAATACATTTTAAATTATAAAAGTATTAGTATTATTACATTAATTAATTCTTTAATCATTATAATTATTATTATTATATTATTTAAATATTTAATATTTAATTTTGAAAATTTATATTATAATTTATATTAATATACACCCTAATATTTTTTTATAAAACAATAGTAACAAGAGTTTAAAGACTAAATATTTAATTGTTTTTGGTTATTTAGAGAATTTTTATTTACCTCTTAATATGGTCAGCCATGTTAAGTTTGAAGACCATTTGAGCTCACATTATATGAATTTTTAAGTAAAATATATATGTTTATATTAATACCTTAAACCCCATCTAATGCCTACCTACAATGACATGCATTAGTTGAGTAAGTAAATAAAATAAATGAGTCAAAATAATATTTTCATAGTTACATATGAAATCTTATAATGATTTATCAAGATTTAACTATGTAATATCCATGCAATGACAACACTAAATAGGAATTATCGTACCATGTTAGTCCATAATGGAGTGTTTGTTATCAAAAGATAAATAAATATAGTGTTGGGTATTTGGTGTAGAGAGGGTCATTATATTAGTGTCAAATTTAAAACCTAATAATATATATATATATATATATATATATATATATATATATATATATATATATATATATATATATATATATATATATATATATATATATATATACCTTAAACCCCATCTAATGCCTACCTACAATGACATGTATTAGTTGAATAGGTCAATAAAATAAATGAAAGTAGTACTCAAAAAATAAAGATTAAGAATTCAACTATAATCTTTCTCTTTGTTTCATAATATATCTATAATTGACTTGTACTCATCTATAGAAAATGTCCAAAACTCTTTCAAAAAAAGCTTCCCTTGGTATCTCACCTTATCCATTTGTTGTTAAAATCAAATATGAGTAGTGCAAAATCCTCTTATACACATATCATAATATTTGAATTTATGAAAATCATTATTTCTTATAAAATACTTGTGTATCCGAATACCAAGAATAACCATATAAACTATTAGATGATCAAAATTATCACTATCTAGATGGTGTATTCTAAAAAATAATGTCTTTCCTCAACACAACATACCAATCAATAATTTGTTTGCTATATATTTTCCTAAAGTACAACCAAAATATATATGTAATGTACAACAAGACAATGACTAGTATAGATCATTGAGTCAAAATAATATTTTATATATCAAATCTTATAATGATTTATCAAGATTTAGCTATGTAATATCCATCGAATGACAAAACTAAATAGGAAATATCATAGCATGTTAGTCCATAATGGGGTATTTATTATTGAAAAATAAATAAATATATTGTTGGGTATTAGGTGTAGAGAGGGTCATTATATTAGTGTCAAATTTAAACCCTAATAATTTTTTTATAAAATAATAGTGAAAAATCCCCAAAAGTTAAATTTCCAAAACAATAGGAAATTAACTACATAAAACCCTAGGCAAATATTAAATAAAAGACAAAAGCATATTTAATCATTATAGACATTATTATTATATTATTTAAATAATTAATATTTAATTTTCAAAATTCATGTGCAATTTTAAGTGAAAATATGGACATTGAATATTTAATACATAGGAAACAACTTCCTATTATATTAAATATACATGGTAATAATTTTTTATAAAACAATAGTGATAAGAGTTTAAAGACTATTTTGTACTTTGCTTGTATTTAATTGCTTTCTTGTTGTGTAAGAATTTTTATTTACCTCTTAATACTGTTAAGTTTGAAGACCATTTGAGCTCACATTAAATGATTTTTTAAGTAAAATATATATTTATATTAATACCTTAAACCCCATCTAATGCCTACCTACAATGACATGCATTAGTTGAGTAGGTAAATGAAATAAATGTAACTAATAAAATTCTCCAATATTTAATGTATTTGTCAGTTATATGAATAATTTGTTTTTAATTTATATTTAGTAAAGCCTTTGAAGTTGTTCTTTAAAGGTTAGTTATCTTTGTGGAATAGGGATATTAATAATTATATTACTTTGTATTGAATAAAATAATATAATTAATATTAATAATAACAATAATATTTCTATGGGATTATCGATTTTACATATGAATGTAATTATGGTTATTCTATTTATATTTATGTTATAGTACAGTAAAAATGAAATACTAATATGTATTTGTATATAATTTTTTAATATTAATATATTTTAGATGTAAATATTAATATACTATATTATGTAATATTTGTATTTATATGATTAATTTATTTTTAATCTATCTTTAATAGTAAACTGATTTAAAGTTAGTCATCTTTCTAAAATTAGGGGATTATTTAAAACAAATTGTTATTAACTTTTTAAATTTTAGTATAAGTAGGTAAATAAAATAAATGAGTCAAAATAATATTTTCATAGTTACATATCAAATCTTATAATGATTTATCAAGATTTAACTATCTAATATTAATGAAATGACAACACTAAATATGAAATATAATAGCATGTTAGTCCATAATGGGGTATTTGTTATCAAAAGATAAATAAATATATTGTTGGGTATTAGGTCTAGAGAGGGTCATTCTATTAGTGTCAAATTTAAACCCTAATAATAAATATATTTATATTAATACATTAAACCCCATCTAATGCCTACCTACAATGACATGCTTAGTTGAGTAGGTAAATAAAATAAATGAAAGTAGTACTCAAAAAATAAAAATTAAGAATTCAACTATAATCTTTCTCTTTATTTCATAATAGATCTATAATTGACTTGTACTCATCTATAGAAAATGTCCAAAACTCTTTATCAATTTGTTATTAAAATCAAATATGAGTAGTGCAAAATCCTCTTATACACATCTTATAATATTTGATTTTAGGAAAACCATTATTCCTTATAAAATACTTGTGTATCCAAATACCAAGAATAACCATATAAACTATTAGATGATCAAATTATCACTCTCTAGATGGTGTGTTTTAAAAAATCATGCCTTTCCTCAACACAACATACCAACCAATAATTTGTTTGCTCTATATTTTTCTAAAGTGCAACTAAAATATATATGTCATGTACAACAAGACAATGACTAGTATAGATTAGTTGAGTCAAAATAATATTTTAATAGTTACATATCAAATCTTATAATGATGTATCAAGATTTAACTATGTAATATCCATCTAATGACAACACTAAATAGGAAATATCATATCAGGGTATTTGTTATCAAAAAATAAATAAATATATTGTTGGGTATTAGGTGTAGAGAGGATCATTTTATTAGTGTCCAATTTAAACCCTAATAATTTTTTTATAAAACAATAGTGAAAAATCCCAAGAAGTTAAATTTCCAAAACAATAGGAAATTAACTGCATAAAACCCTAGGAAAATATGAAATAAAAGATAAAATCATATTTAATCATTATAAATATTATTATTATTATTAGTATTAAAATTATACATTAATCATTATAATCATTATTATTATATTATTTAAATATTTACTATTTAATTTTAAAAATTCATATACAATTTTAAGTGAAAATATGGACATTGAATATTTAATACATAGGAAACAACTTCCTACTATATTAAATATACACCATAATATTTTTTTTATAAAACAATAGTGACAAGAGTTTAGAGACTATTTTGCCACTTTGCTTGTATTTAATTGTTTTCTCGTTGTGTAAGAATTTTTATTTACCTCTTAATATTGTTAAGTTTGAAGACATTTGAGCTCATATTATATGAATTTTTAAGTAAAATATATATTTATATTAATAAACCCCATCTAATGCCTATATATAATGACATGTGTTAGTTGAGTAGGTAAATAAAATAAATGAAAGTACTAAAATTCTCCTATATTTAATGTATTTGTTAGTTATATGAATAATTTGTTTTTAATCTATATTTAGTAAAGCCTTTGAAGTTGTTCTTTAAAAGTTAGTTATCTTTGTGGAATAGGGATATTAATAATTACATTACTTTGTATTGAATAAAATAATATAATTATTAATAATAATAACAATAATAACAATAATATTTCTATGGGATTATTGATTTTACACATGAATGTAATAATGGTTATTCTATTTATATTTATGTTATATTATAATAAAAATGAAATACTAATATATATTTGTATATAATTTTTTAATATTAATATATTATATTATGTAATATTATGTAATATTTATATTTATATGATTAATTTATTTTTAATCTATCTTTAATAGTAAATAGAAGTTGGTTATCTTTCTAAAATTAGTGGATTATTTAAAACAAATTGTTATTAACTTTTTTAATTTTATTATAAGTGAGTAAATTCTTTCTTAATGTTTCAACATGCAAACCATTATGTGGATGAGGTGAATCAGTTTCCTACTTTTAAATTTTTGTGTGTTTTGGGGTGCTCAATTATTTTTATAGAGATAGGCATATCTGCAATTGGGTGTGTCTTCACTTCAATTATGTTCCTGCATATTCATGTATATGCCTGGTTTATTTGAATCTTTTTTTATTTAGATATTAATGCTTACTTGGATTGTTATTATAGATAAAGGCTTGCTCTTTTGTGAAAGATCCACTCTAGCACATTTTGCCTTTTAAATTTGTTGTTGATGAATTGGCCACAAGGTAGATAGATTGATTGGAAACACTAATGCTTATATCTTCAAAGTGAATGCTCCTAGTAATTTAATTTCTTCATATTTTTTGTCATTGTGCTCATTTAGGTTTTCTAATCTTGATTGCTCCAAAACTGAAGGTGGGAAACATGGTGCAGCCAAAGACGCTATATGACAATAAGGATGAAACTATAGTTACTCTAAACAAGGTTTTAAAAAATGAACCATCTGTTGTTGTTCTTGTATCAATGGCAGAACACTTGCTGTCCATATTAGGAAATATAAACTTTATTTAGTAATACATTAATATGAAATGGTGGTTCTATTTTTGTGTAGGGGTTAGGAGGATTTAAAATTTACACATGCTTGGGTGCTGAAATTTATTTAGTATTACATTAATATGAAAGGGTGGTTTTATTTTTCTATAGATTTTAGGACGATTTGAAATTTGCACATGCCTTGATACTAAAATTTAGTTTTGATTTCTAATGATTTTGTTGTCAGTACCTATAATTGAAGGTTTGTAGTGAGTTTATGGGCTTGATATTAGTTTCATATTTTCTTGCTTTGGTGTGAGGGTCTGCAAAAATAGGGCCATACCCCTAATGTCTATAGCAGTCTTGTTTGATCATAAACACAAAAAGGAGGGCAAATTACATAGGCCACTCCATATCTTATAAAACCTATGTAAACCTAAGGAGACACTATAAACACATAATAGTAAATAGTATTACCTAGCTGCCACCTCATCACCTGTGAGATCAACTAAATTGAACTCCTCATCACAGAGGTAATGAAATTTAGCTTTTTCCTTGACCGCCACCTTCATCTGCATTTTCTTCACCATGCCTTCCACCATCTTCCACAACTTGATCTGTCTTGCCTGCAAGTCGTGCACATGGTCCAGGATGAACTTTTTGTTCAGCTGTGAGTCCCTAGACATCTCCTCCATATCCTCATGAATAAGCATAGATGAAGCTACCACATACGTCATCATGGTTAGGGTTAAGGACTGTGCAACTCCAAAGACCTTCCATCTCCCCCTAGATGTGTTGGGATCCAACAAGAAAGAAGAAAGCACCTCTTGAAGCCCCACATTCTCCTTCGACTCCACCACCTTCGCCATTTCAATGATCATGCCCACCCATCATGTCAGCATTGGATTTTTAATTTTGGTGTCCAAGAGCTCCACTATATCTACAATAACATTCCACCCATAGACCTTCGACCTTCTCCTTTTCTTCGCCTTCCCCTTTAGCATCAGACCACCCACCATTTCATCCTTCCCTTTCCTCAGCACTTGTCTCCTCCTCGGCTTCGTCCCCTCGGCCTTAGAACAATCTCCTTCCTCCCTCACCATGGAGTAGTTGCAAAAATCTCTAACAATAGAAAATTGCCAAGTGCAGAGCGAATGAATAGGTAAAACTACTGTGTCACACCTTCTTACCTCCTCAAGAATGATACAAATAAAGAAATAATTCTCACATGAATCTCCATCTAACCTCAAAGATTTGAAATCTCCTAGACCCTCCTTCTGCCTCCAACGATAATGAGCATATCATTGGACATGCTCGACAATTATTGCTCCCTGCCACTCGTCCCATCTACCTAACAACACAACTCCTTGGCTACTAATTATGATTCCAAACTCACCTTGCTAAGGTTCTCACCCATTATCAGGCGTCTAGTATTACATTTTTTATTTTATTCTCCAAACATACAATATTTTAATGCATTTTAAATTATCATAGTATTAATATTATTACATTTGAATATCTTAAGCAAACATTTCAAATCTCTATAGACTCAACTAGGGTCAAGGTTGTCCACATAAATACAAATGTGCAGGCTTTGTAAAGTTTAGTTTTATAGTTGAGGAAATATTTGTGTTATTTAATAGGCTTTGTAAAGTTTAGTTTTATAGTTAAGAAAATATTTTAGTGCTATTTTATTTTTACCAAATTAAATTATTTTTTACATTTCAAAAGGAGTTCACATAAATTTTTCCTTATAAATATAATTGTAGAAATATAATAGTTACAAATTTGAAATGATAAACAATTCTTTTATCTTTAGAAAAAATTATTGCTAAACCACAATATTAGATTAATTAAAATAATTAATATCATGTTCACTAAAAGTACTTACTATTATTACTTACACAAAAAATTAAGTGACTAAGATAAAATACTATACTGATCTAAATATGAATATGTTATTATTATTATATTGTCTAATTATTCTTCAAACTTACAATATTTTAATGCATTTTAAATTGTAATAGTATTCAATATTATTACATTTTAATATCTTATGTAGACATTTCAAATCTCTCCACACCCAACTACAGTTAGGGTTCTACACATTTTATTATATGAAATTAGATTATTTTTGGGATTTCAATTTTATTTACTCAAAAGTTAAAAATCTAGGATTTCAATTTTATTTAGTCAAAAGTTAAAAATCTATAGTATCATGAAAAATATTTTAATGCATTTTAAAATTTAAAAGTATTAGTATTATTACATTTTAATATATTAAGGAGACAATTCGACTCTCTATACACTCAACTAGGCCAGGGCTCTCCACATAAATACAAATATGCAGGTTTTGTAAAGTTTAGTTTTATAGTTAAGGAAGAAATATTTTAGTTGTATTTTATTTTTACTAAATTATATTATTTTTGAGATTTCAATTTTATTTACCCAAGACATTTCAAAACGAGTTCACATTAATTTTTCCTTATAAATTTAGTTCTAGAAATATAATAGTTATAAATTTGAAATGATAAACATTTCTTATAAATTTAGTTCTATAAATATAATAGTTAAAATTTTGAAAACAATTCTTTTATCTTTTGGAAAAAATTATTACTAATCTAAGTGTAAATTCAAATTCAAAAATTAATTTTTTAATTATTGGAATGCAATTTGTCTATACAACCAATTGCTAATCAACAAAAAAAATTACAACTAAACAAATACTATAATAACACTACTACAAGGTAGGTACTAGCCACTACGTGGCACTTGTTTATATTTGGTGAAGATGCTTCTATTTATATGTCAAAAATTATTCTTCAAGGTTTTGGAGTTTTATAATTTATTATTGCTATGTAATTTTGACTATGCATTGTTTGGATTCACCTCCATGGATAAATAAATGATCTTTGCATGTAGAGACTTGAACCAAGTGTGTCAATATAAATCTACAAGTCATGAGTGTGATATGGGACAATTATGAAAATTGGAATATGTTCAAGTTGATTGTTTGGAGTTTGGATTTTCAATAAGGATATGTAGTGTTTACAAACACCTTTGAGGAATCTATTGAATTGTAACAATCATTTTCTCCTTGGTCATGTTCACTTATGCCTCAAAATGTTAAATCTATGCCCTCTAGTTTCACCACATTCCATGTGCTACCCATCACTATTAGAGATATGAGATTTATTTTAATGGGCCCACTGAAATCCCTTTATTGCACCCTTGTACCTTTTCCCACCTCTATATGATTAATCATGTCTTGTTCTGGCTTTGATCTTTTGGTTGACTTATGTTTATGTTTTAATGATGGCTTTTGTATTCATCCATTTGTTTGAGCTCCAAATTTTTTTTTATATCATGTACACATTGTGCTTGACAACCAAAGATGGAGTTCAAACATTATGCTTGGTAGGGATGAATTTATTTCAATGGTGGAAGAGGCAATTTGTTCTATGGAGCTCTTGTGTTCTTGGTAGTGTGTGGACTATTAATTTCCTTTTCATCGGACAACGCATGTTTCTACTTGTGGTGTTGGAGCTCATTATTTTTTTTGTGTTGTGTTATTGGTTTTAAGCTTCCAAATTAGTTCATGGTGGCCCTATCCACCTTTTTTTAAAGTTTGGAGCTCATCAATTTTAATATCGGTTGGGTTGTGTCATGGTTTTGAATCTCTAAGGGGTATAAGGTAGCTATCAAATTTCCCTTGTGCACCATTGGTTGGCTTGGCTCCATGTTAGTGGTTGGTGGGGCCCTTGGCTATTGTTTTCTTGTGATCCTATGGATCACCTATGGGCCATAGATTTTCTTGATCTATTGGTAGATTGTGTAGTTTGAATAAACTAAATACTTGTCAATAGTTATTGTTCGACCAAGTTACACCATTAGTTTGTAGCATTGTGGTGGCCCCTTGAGTGATATGTATGTGGTCATTATTTTATTACGAGTTGTAGATCCATCAAATCTTTACCTAAGGTTCATGATCATGTAGTTGGCATATCCTCGAAATGTGTCAAACATCATTGTCAATGCTAGGTTATGATAACTATCATACGAGTCGGTATAGAATGCTTTATACCATGCAACATTTGGTTATAGTGGCAGCCATCCAAGATCTAGGAGCTTCAATGAAAGCACAAGAGAGACCAATATGAAAGAATAATTTTATTCTATTAAAGGATGCAAATATGCATACAATATGCACATCAATTTATATGAATATGTAAAATTATAACGAGAAGATCTTGGTTATATAGGCCAAGGTGAAATATAGGACAAAATAAGATTATGACAAGTGTCTTAATCTTATTACTCGAGACAAAAAAAGATAACTATCCTAAGTGTGCCCTAAGTATGACTTAAGAAAACTTAACTACTCAAGTGTGAATAGGACCTAATGTGGAACCAATTAGGTAATGCACCCCATTCACACCAACACCCCCCCTTAAATACAACTTATGGAGGACAAAACAAATGCAAAGATGGAAAGATGGGTCCCAACTACAAGGCCATGTTAGGTACCCATACATATGAAACAAATCTCTCACAAATAAAGAAAAGGAGAAAAATCCATAAGAAAAAACCTCTCTCCAAAAGAGAGAAAACATAAAATGCTCTGCAAAAGTATGAGTAGGAAAAAACCCCATGTGAGGGAAAATTCTCCTCCATAAGAGAAAAGAAGAGAGACCATGTATCCCCCCTCAATGTAGAATCTCCTATACTAATGGTAGAGGCTAGATGATCCAATATTGTCAAAAAACATTTCTTCCCTTAGGAGGAAACAAAACCAAGGATGTATGCAAGATGTCTTCCCATTCATAAAAGGAATATGAGGGAGGAAAACACAAGATATATGAAGTTTTTAAAATCTACTCATGTGTCACCATGTTGATGTCAAAAGGTACCACAATCAAATCAAGAGTCCCAAGCCAAATTGAAGAATGTGGGAATCCAGAGCCTTGTAGAAACAAATGTAGAACAAGATCCAAAGATAGTGAAGGTGAGTCCTTTGAATTCTTCTCAGGGATATCCAACCCAATGCCAAACTATTAAAAGTCAGTAGGTGAGAAATAAAAAGAGGGTTTGGATGTGCCCTCATTACATTTGAAGAAGATGATGAAACTCAATAAGACCTAACATCAAAAAGGAGATGAATATCCTCAATAGTGTCCTCCGAATATACAAGATAGGACTGACAATACAAACTTACAATGCCTATCAAGTATTCATCTCAAGTAGCTATATTTGGAAGACAATGATCGTGCTTCCTTGAATTGATTGAAGCCCTTTTGAAGAAACATGAGATGATGGAGATGGAGTGTGAACATGTGTCTCTAGAAGCTCAGTCAATCAAAGAACACCAAGATTCAAATGAACATAATGTACCTCTCCCAAAGTACCCACACTAGATTTCTTATGTGTACGTCAGTCAAAGGAACAATAGGAGAAAAAATGTGAGAAGGTGTACACTTGAGATTGATGATCTACCCCCAACTACAACAATATCTCTGCCATGCAGATCCTAAATAAACTTAGAATTTAGTGTCAACTCAACACTTTTGCCTACCCCACCATGTGTGATATGATATATAGATATGAAGGATATTGTTTGATAATGAAGGCTCACAAAGGACATCATTTAATGATCCTTCATCCATTTCAATATATTCTTTCCCACAAACACACATATATGTTTTGTTGTCCATAAGGATGTCTGGTGATGAACAAGTCTCAAATGAAGACAACATATTTTGTGATGAAGCCATATGATGTGAATCTCTAGACCAAAGGATCCATCTCCCTAACTTAGAATCTAAAACTACAACAAGTGTTTTCCCCTTCTATCTCTCTAACTTTGAATGAGAAGAAGATGATGAACCCCCTGACATAGTTGAAGGAAAATTAATTTGATTCATCTTTAAAAGATGCTTCAACTCATCAATTTTTTTTAATAACATAGATGTTCATCATGCCATAGTTTATTTCAATATGCACACTTAGGTTCCTCCTTCTTAGACAATTCTATGTTTAAGGGAGAGGATTCAAAATATGATTGTGCTCTATCTCTATATTGCATGTTCTTTTTATTCTTTTGTTTTTTTAGGATTCATTGATTATTTTTGTACCTTAGTCTCACTATCCACCAATGCTTAGGGTTTAGAAGACTTGATGAGGCCCATTTGAATTAGCTTCACTTCCTTTTGGATTAGAAGATTTAAAAATGCATCAAATGGAGGATCAACATATGCAGCTCCCACAAAAAGTTGATGGGTGTGAAAGCTAGAAGAAAATATTGAATGCTTAGGACCAATCTTAGGTAACACATTTAGAATCAACTATAAATCCTCCTTATTAATCTTAGAATCCTTTAGTTGAGTTTTTACTTTCCTTATCTTGGAGATATAGTCTTGAATGTGGTCAGAACTTTTAGGATCAAGATTCATCAAATCATTATCAATTTGATATCCCCTAATCTTATAATTTTTACCATACAATTTTTCAAGAGCCTCCCAAGACTCCTTAGGTTTTTTACATGATTTAAGATGAAATTTTAAATCAAAATATGCTAAATACAAAATGTGACCAAGCGTTTTCTGACATTCGATCTCCTATACCTCCTTTTGACTTGAATTAGTAGGTTGAGACACAAATTCATCTACATATCTAGTACAACCTATTTTCCTTAGATAATTCCATACTAGTTTTTTCCATAATGCATTAGCTATATAGAGTTAGTAGTTCAATTTGAGTTTTCCCCATTGCAAGAACACATAACAAAGAATGAAAAGAAAAAAACACTAGAAGATTACCCTCCAAATTCACTCAATCAATTATTCCCCCTAGCAATATATATGATCTTGGCACTTTATACTTAGTGATATTATAGTTTCCACTTTCCAAATTAGGAGAGTGGTATAGATCTTAGTACATTACAAATGCCAAATTAGGAAACAAATATGAAAGTACAACTATAATATAGAATGAAATAACTTAGACTACGCCAATGAGAAGTACATGAAATATTATACTTTAAAAAAGAATTGCACCAAAAAATGTTACCATAAGGCCCCAAATGGAGCCCTAGAAGTTCAAAAAATGAGAACTACTCAACAATAGTTGTGAAAATCTACAATTTCTAGAAAAATAGACACTAGAATCATAATTTGATTTCACCACTATGAATCGTATGAAAATTTCCCCAAATTAAAAAATGCTTACAAAAAGGAGCTTGTATGACTAAGAATGAATCCTGCAAATTATGATTGTCAAAAGTAGAATGCAAATGGTTAATGGGAAAACAGAGGAGGAAGAAAACTAATGACATCATGCTAACATAATGATAACATTAGTAGAAGTCAATCCCTAAACTTTCCTAAATATGCCCTTTGTCTCCAAACCACCAGTTGAATTTTAAATAGCACCTTCGAAAGGTCAAAACTTCATGTTGGAAAGGTCAAATTAGCTATTGGGAGTAGAGGAGGTTCTCTAGTTTAAAATAAATATTCTATGACAAGTCAATATCTATCACCATTGTTAGAACCACTAGTAGGGGTTGGTAGGGTCGTTCATGTTGCATGGTGTCCACTAGGTTGGTAGGTGGGTACAAAGTACCTTGTGCATACTACAGTCATAGGTACCCTATGTAGGTAGGTTGTACCTATGATTAGTTAAAAATTAAACTTGTAGAATAAAATAATTAACTAATGACTAAAATATTTACTTGGCAAATAATTATTTTTTACCCAACAGACAAATCCGCCAAAGATTTTGCTGATGCAGGATGATGCAGACAGAAAGATCCTACATAGGGAACAATCTCTATAATACAATCCATACAACTAGGAGAAGGAAATTTTCCTTTGATGCCCTATGGTAAAAGTGTCCAAATTTAATGAATTGACAATCAATCCTTAGGTTCTTGGGCCTTCTAGATGCAGTGACATGGTTAAATTTGACCCAAAGTTCTACAAAATTGTAGCTACCTTCTATATTAGGGAACCACCTCCCAACTTCAAACCCTTATAGATCTGTCCTCCAATGCTCAACTTGGTTAAATTTAAAGGGTAAAATGACTTTCTTGGACACCTTCAACTCAATAGCAAGCTTATATTTGCACCAACATGCTCCAAAATGAAATTCTTGCAAATCCGGTACTCATATCAAGTTTTTATGATTTTCCAGGTCATGATTCAATGCAAGAGAAGAGCATACTCAAATTTTCAAGAGAAACCAAGATTTACAACTTAGATATTTCAAAAACGACTAACATAGAGTAATCCTACACGCTTTTATACCATGTAAGAGTTGGTATAGAATGCTCTAAACCATGCAATACTTGGCTATGGAGGTAACCATTAATAATCTAGGAGCTTCTATGAAAGCACAAGAGAGACCCAACATGAAAGAATAATTCTATTCTATCAAAGGATGCAAATATGCATAGAATATATACATTAATATACATATGTATGTAAACTTTTTTTTGGATTAAAGATAGTTCAATCATATTACCAAAAATGAAGAAGCTTGAATACAATCTTTGTGTCCAAGGGAGCCACCTTTACAAAGATTCCATATTTATACTATTCTATACAATACATAGTCAATTATGCAGATGGATATGAGACTTGAACATTGTGAAGATCTTCCTATGTGACTCATTGAATCTAAAGCTAAACCTATCCTGTCAAAAGATATCATTCTAAAAATTGATCAAAACAGTGGCCATCATAACAAGTCTTTGAATGAGTGTACACAACATTGGATCAGATTCGTGGTTTTCAAAGTCTGTTCTTCCACAATCAACCCTATCATTCAAGAAAATAGATTTACTAGGAGAGTCCACATGTGGACAATCTGACTACAAGTCAAGAGTCTTGGTAATCTGTTGAGATCCATCATCTAATTTTTTTTGCCTACTAGTAGTCCTAGACACAGAGCAGTGAAGAGCTTTGTACTTGTTCTGGAGATCATCCATCCTTATGTTAAATTTTTTGTAATCCCTACCTAGATCCTATGTTCTCTCATCTAGCTGCTTGGAATCTTCATTGTGATTCACAGTAGAACTTTCTTAAGTAATCTTTAAAATTCTCTTAAATTAAGTATCCAATGAAGGCACTACCTATATAAATAAATCAGCAAGTGTGAGTCTTAAATTAGACCCAGTAAGGCTTCTTCTCTTGCCTTCAAAATGGTCCTCGTATCTTATCCTCCACAAAATCCAAAGAATTTTAGTTGTTAAAGAGAGCCAAAAAGTATTAGTTTTAATATTAAACCAAGAAATAGAGCCAAATAAAACTTCCAAATTGCATTTACCATCACTCAATGACTAGTTTGATACATTACCCATGAATATACTCCAAACCTGACAAGAAAAAGGACATTCAAAGAAAATGTGATCACAAGTTTCTAATACATTACAGACAACACATACATAACTATTATGACCAACAGGAAATTTCTTCAAGATTAATAATCATCTAAGACATCCTTTTTGGGTTCTAGGGGCTTACACCAAAAAGACCTAAAGACTGCAACTAGATCCTAGACATTTACATTCAAGTTCCATGCTTTGACACAATGTTCATATATCTCAACTGGGTTTGTAAGTAAATTATAAATCTTTTGGATTCATAAACTTTCACCTTAGATCTATCTATCCAACTCAGCTTGTCCAACCAATCCTCCTCACTCAACATTTTGGGTTGAACAGGATTAATTGAAAGAGCTGTCAAAACCACTAGGTAGGTCCTTTTTTTACTATCTTTCAACCCAAACTCTGATCTTAGATTATCCCAACTTTTAATACCATAACTAGAGAATAGATTTCAAAAGGTTGACAGGTCCAATCTATGCCATTTCAGGCCTAAGAACCCTTGAATCAGCACTAAGGGTCTATCTTTATACTTCAAATTCCACTAGACAGAATAGTGTCCTCCCCATTGATTCAAAGGGAAATTCACCTCAGAATAGGAGATTAGGCTTCTAACAACCTCCCAGGCCTTCCAAATAGACCCAAAGATCACCGACCCAAAAGGTTTCACTTTGAAGTCCCCAAAAGGACAATCTTAAGGATGTAACTTACTCCAACTCTGAGCTCCTCTAGAGCAAGCCAACTTGATATTATTGCTAATAAGGACCTTCCATGCCTCATCTCCCATTAGAGATATAATGATCCATTTTCCCACCAAAGCCATGCCTTGAAGGCTTAGGTCCTTCAGACCCAAACCCCCAAATTCTTTGCTAACACAACACCATTTCAACTTCACAAAATGTTTCTAATTCTTACCTTTACTAGATATGACTAGAGAAAACTCCTGATCACTTTTTGAATACTTTCAATTTGCACATTTGATGAGAACCACATAGAAGCATACAAAATTGTATATGCAGATAAAATCTTTTGACAAACTTGAAATCTCCTGGCCAAAGACAACACTTGCCTATTCCAATTTTTAAGCTTGACTTCAATTTTGGTAAACAACCAATCTAACATTTGCTTTAGAGAGGGGTCAATGGCAAAAGGAATTCCCAAAAATCTAACAAATTTTTTGGGGCCACCCCATTGCCATTGCCCCTCACCAACCCTTTCAGGGGGAGAGTCAGACCAACCTAGAAGAATAGATTTATTGAGAGACACCTTTGCACTTGAACCATTATAAAAACTATTCAATCTCATCTTTAAATTCTAAGTTTTGTTTTTCCAAGTTAGGATATAAGGTAGTATTATCTACAAACTGCATGTTTAATAGTGAATTTTCATCAAGAAGTTTAATTCCTTTAATGCTACCAAGGATTCTATCTGTTCTCAATATGTAAAATAAAGCTTCTAAAGTAATGAGAAAAAGAGCAGGGGCCAAGGGGCAGCCTTGCCTAATTGATCTCCCCATTGAAAAGGAGGAGGTAGGAGATCCATTAATTTCAATTTCAGTTGAAGCATCTCTACCATTCTCCTAAATTCTTGTGGAAAACCAAAAGCCTTGAGAATAGTTAAAATGAAAGACCATTCCACTTTCTCATATGCCTTCTCAAAGTCCAACAAAAGAATACCAATATTCTGACTTGACTCCTTAGCCCAGTGAAGTGCTTCCCAACTAGTTAGCAAGTTTTCTAGAATATATCTTCCCTTGATGAAACTAGTTTGTGTCACATTAATTCTAGAAGGTAAAATATCTACTAGTCTTCTTGCTAAAGCTTTAGCTATAATTTTTTAGGAGACATTTAAAAGCGAGATACGTCTCCAGTTTCACAAATTCGACTTGTCACCCCCTTTGGGAAGTAATTTAATAAGGCCTTGATGTAGAGCTCACCAACACAAGACCACAAAGGGATCAAACTAACAACATTGGAGGAAAGAGGATATAGGGGATGGTAGGGAAAATAACTTATCTAGGCCTCAGTGGACCAAATAGCAACAATTGACTTCAATTTGGACTTGACTGTCCATTCCTTCTTCATTGCTTTAACATAGCATAATAACACCATTTATAGGTTCATACATATGGGGACCTTCCCAAACTTCCTAGGGACCCTAGATCAACTAGGTTTGACTGCCCCAAGCTCACAAAACTCACACAATGCACTGAGGGTACCTCCTTGTACCACTTCCTTCACAAACCCACTCACTTCCTTGTAGCCCTCTTTTTAGGACTGTCATGCAATAACTTTTGTTTTAGGCCTCTTCTCCAAACTATCAAGGGCTTTTTGACTACCCATTACCTTGTTCTTAAACATATTAAATATGCAACATAGGTTTCTTTGGAACACTACATCCAAAAATTGATTGTACCCTATTGTCCCAAGGGCTAATTAGGCCTCCTAGACATGAAAAAAGGCTAAAAAAACTTGTTTCGAATTATGAAGACCCCATCCAAGGTGTCAAACAGATCATATAAGGTCTACATACACTATTTTTAGAAGTTTTGTGTCAAACTTCTCCATTGCCTTTCAAAACCACTCTTCCACCATGCTTGGATTGTTCAAGACATAAAGAATTTAGACTTCAAGAAACACAAATCTGTCCTTTCACACCAACTCCTTAATTCCTTCACAAAACCTACTTAATTAATATAAAAAACAAACTTATTATAGTCATTTAGACCTATGGAGCAAGTGTGGAAAGTCCTTTATTCATTGTTTTCAATAAACCCTCCAAAAAGCTTCTAAAACCATAGTTCAGACCTACTTGCACAAAAACATTCATAAATCCTTATTCTATGATTCCAACTCATCCAACTTTTTTCCCTTTAAAACTTCGTACGGTCACATACAGGACTGAAAAACAGCCATAAAATAGTCAAAAACTAAGAAAAGAGCAGTCCCAAAGAAAATGTTGGGAAAGTGCTCAAATCTCCATCAAATCTCCTCCAACCTGACTTAAAACAAATATCAGACCATACCCTACAACATTCCAAGCATGATGATTTTTGCATTAGTATTGTACGGCCAAGAAAAATGAGAGGGAACAGCAATTTTCTAAAAAATAGAATTGGGACAGCAAAACAGTCATAATCTTCATTTCTTTCTCTTCAAACTCCAAAAAAAACTCATTCATTCAACCCCCACTGCCCTTTTTCAAGGATTACAATTGTATATCATCTTTTACACTCCATTGTGGGAATAAGGCTAAAAATAGCCTAAACTTTTGATTTTTCCTAAAAACTAATTTTTTCTATTTTTAGACTGGCATACTGCAGACCACAACTATTTTCAATCTCCACTAACATAAAATGACTAAAAAAACATCCTCCTATGTATTTTTAAGGATCTATTACATTTATTTATTATTATTATTATTTTTTGAAACTCATTTTGCCATTTAACTCTAAAATTTTAAAAATTTGAATAAATGCCTATCCTAGGTGCACTGCACCATACAACCTAACTTGAAACTTTTCCAAGTCCCTTGGAAATATTCTTGCAAATTGTCCTTCATGGCTCCATGCTTGTCTTCATCAGGTCCATGTTGCCTTGATCCTTCACTGTCTTTGTCATCTTTGCTCTTGTCTTTCCTTGAAACTTGTCTCACTCTGTCGTGGAGTGCTCTATCAACTTCACTCTTCTTTATCTCTGTCAACACTTGCTTCTCACACCACTGCCTCATACACTTCTTTCTACTATCATCATCTTTCTCAACCTCTGTAAGGCCTGCAACTAGTTGATTCATTATCCTTGGAACCTTGTAGACTGTTGCACTAGCTTCACTTCTTTGTCTCTTCTTCATTACAGGGCACATGTTTTTCCCAACTAAGATCCCTTCACTCACTTCTTGCCTCTCCATAGGCTCTACACTCTTACACTTTTAATTTTCACTCACCTCCTTCTTCCACATGAAGACATTCCTCTTCACAACTGGCTGCAACTCAGCTTCACACTTTCTATTTGTTGTTTCAACAACTTCATGCCTTGAAAAGGTTGCACGCTCCTTGTTTGCATTCTCCTAAAACATCACTGGCTCCTTCTTACCAAACATAATCATATTTTCTATCCTTGACTGCTCTCTGACTTCTTCCTACATTGGCATCAGCACAAAAGTCTTCTCCTCCTTCCTAATGGTGTAGGTGTTAGCTTTGCCATTATAAATTATAGACCTATCAAACTTCTAGGGTCTTCCAAGTATCACATGACAACAATCCATGGGTAGAATGTCACAAAGTACCCTATCCTCATATGCTCCAATCTTGAACTCTACTAATACTTTCTCAGTCACTAAAATGGACTGATGATCACTTACCCAAGAGACTTTGTAAGGTGTGTCCCTAGGTACTCTTTTCAACCTTAGTTTGTCTACCATCTCACTGGACACCATATTATCAGTACAACTAGAATCCACTATAACTTTACATACCTTGTTCTTGCTTTTGTAATTTGTCGTAAACAATGCTCTCCTCTAAATTAGCTCCTTCTCATTAGAAGTCTTCAATAGTACTCTTTCTCTCAGCATCAATGCTTCTCCTGCCTTAGCATCACACCTTGTGTAACTTGAACTACCACATTCTTCTTCTTGGACCAATTGAGTCCTTCTTTCACTCTTCCTTTCACCATCATTTGAAATTTTTTTCTTTTTAGGACACTTATATGATGGGTGCCCAAACTCTTAGCAATTATAAAACTTACCTACAAAGGTGTTTGTACTCCTTCCACCACCAAATCTGCCTCTGGAACCTCTACCTCTGAAATCTGCACTTTGTCCTTGTTTGAAATCAACACCTTGTCCTTGTGCCTTGCTCATGTCTTCTTGACTTTCACTGACTTGTTTTGTGTTGAAAGATCCTTTGCCTCTAGAGGTATTGCCTCTGCCACTAGATGACTTATCTTGTCTTCTTTTCAGCTTCTCTTCCACTCTAACTACCATCTGATAACAGTCTTCATAACTCCTTGGATTTGCCAACACCAACTCATCCTACATGTTAAACTTCAAACCACTAATATACCTAGCAACTTTTTGCACTTCAGTTTTATTTTGACCAGACCTTATACTCAGCTTGTAAAACTCTTTAGTGTATGTCTTAACATCCATTTCCTTTTTCCTTAAACCTTGAAGCTTCTTAAGCATTTGAACTTCATAATATTTAGGCAAGAATTTACCTTTGATCTTAGCTACCATCTTGTCCCATTAAATAATCTTTGCATCTCCTTGCTTTCTTCTCTCTGTCTGCTGATAATCCCACCATAACAAAGCATGACCTATCATCTTGGTCTGTGCAATCTTCACTTTCTAATCATCAGGAATTTCTTGACACTCAAAGTGGTTGTCCAATGCTACAACCCAATCTAATAACTCTTCATCATCTAGGCTTCCTCCATACTTTGGCACATCTATCTTCATCTTGTGCTTGTCTTCTTTTATTGCTCTTAGCAACTTTACCATCTTCTAATCCTCAGGGTCCAACTCTTCTTCCACATCTTCATACTCAACTTCTTCTTCTTCCTCAGACTCAATCTCTTCACCTAGAGTCACTCCTCTTCTCTGATTTTGTTCTAGGGTAGCCATTTTTTCCTTAAGCTCCCTCAAATCTCTAGCATGCTTCTCTTTCAGCTCATTCATCTCTTGAGCCATGTTTCTTGCTCTTGGAGGCATCTTGATAAACTGCCTCTTCAACTCAACACTTCACAGACCTACTAACTGTGCTCTAATACCAATTTGATGCAGAGCTCACCAACACAAGACCACAAAGGGATCAAACTAACAACATTGGAGGAAGGAGGATATAGGGGATAGTAGGGCAAACAACTTATCTAGGCCTCAGTGGACCAAATAGCAACAATTGACTTCAATTTGGACTTGACTGTCCATTCCTTCTTCATTGCTTTAACACAACATAATAACACCATTTATAGGTTCATACATATGGGGACCTTCCCAAACTTCCTAGGCACCCTAGATAAACTAGTTTTGACTTCCCCAAGCTCACAAAACTCACACAATGCACTAAGGGTGCCTCCTTGTGCCACTTCCTTCACAAACCCACTCACTTCCTTGTAGCCCTCTTTTTAGGACTGTCATGCAATAAATTTTGTTTCAGACCTCTTCTCCAAACTATCAAGGGCTTTTTGACTACCCATTACCTTTTTCGTGAACTTATTGAACATGCAACATAGGTTTCTTTGGAACACTACATCCAAAACATGACTGTACCCTGCTGTCCCAAGGGCTAATTAGGCCTCCTAGACATGAAATAAGGCTAAAAAAACTTGTTTTGAATTAGCAAGACCCCATCCAAGGTGTCAAACAGATCATATAATGTCTAAGTACACTGATTTTAGAGGTTTTGTGTCAAACTTCTCCATTTCCTTTTAAAACCACTCTTCCATCATGCTTGGACTGTTCAAGACATAAAGAATTTAGACTTCAAGAAACACAAATATGTCCTTTCACACCAACTCCTTAATTCCTGCACAAAACCCACTTAATTAACATAAAAATAAAAGTTATTACAATCATTTCCACCTATGGAAAATGTGTGGAAAGTCCTTTATTCATCGTTTTCAATAAACCCTCCAAAAAGCTTCTAAAACCATAGTTCAGACCTACTTGCACAAAAAAATTCATAAATCCTTATTCTATGATTCCAACTCATCCAAATGAGTTTGAATGAAAGGTAACATCATCCTTTACACAGCCAAATACATTTTTTCCCTTTAAAACATTGTACGGTCACATACAGGAGTGAAAAACAACCATAAAACAGTCAAAAACTAAGAAAAGAGCAGTCCCAAAGAAAATGTTGGGAAAGTGCTCAAATCTCCATCAAATCTCCTCCAACCTAGCTTAAAACAAATATGAGACTATACCCTACAACATTCCAAGCATGATAATTTTTCCATTGTACTATACGCCTAAGAAAAATGAGAGGGAACAACAATTTTCTGAAAAATAGAAATGGGACAACAAAACAGTCATAATCTTCATTTCTTTCTCTTCAAACTCCAAAAAATACTCCTTCATTTGACCCCCACTACCTTTGTTCAAGGATTACAATTGTATATCATCTTTTACACTCCATTCCCATTGTGGGAATAAGGCTAAAAATAGCCTAAACTTCTAATTTTTCCTAAAAACTAATTTTTTCTATTTTTAGACTGCCATACACTTAAGAGGACTGCAGACCACAACTATTTTCAATCTCCACAAACATAAAATGACTAAAAACCATCCTCCTTTGTCTTTTTAAGGTTCTATTACATTTATTTATTATTATTATTATTTTTTTAAACTCATTTTGCCTTTTAACTCTAAAATTTTAAAAATTTGAATAAATGCCTATTCTTGGTGCACTGCACCAGGCCTCTATTGATCTCCTTTCCCAATGTGCCAAGTCTAATAGCCTCATGATATACCTCAAAAAAACCATCCACCACCTAGTTAATATTAGCTTTATAAATATCAATAGAAAGCCCATCTATCCCTAGAAACTTACAATTACTCATTGAAAGAATGGCATTTTTAATTTCATCCTTAGAGATGTCTTGTTTCAATTTCTAAGACATTGACACATCTGCCTTCCTCGGACAAATAAGTGTACATAAATTTTGAGCTTCAACACACTCAATCCTTCCATATTTTTCCTTGAAAAGGGTCCCATAGAAATCTCTAAAGAGTTCCTTAATATCATTCAGATCAGTGTAAGTGGTACCATTTTTTGTGTTGGTCACATTCAACTCAATAGCCAGCTCAGATTTTCACCAACATGCTCCAAAATGAAATTCTTCCAAATATGGTATTCATATGAATTTTTTATGATTGTCCAAGTCATGATTCAATGTAAGAGAAGAGCATACTCAAATTTTCAAGATAAACCAACATTTACAACCTAGATCTTTCAAAAAGGACTAACATAAAGTAATCCTACAAGCTTTGATACCATGTAAGAGTTGGTATAGAATGCTCTATACCATGGAATATTTGGCTATGGAGGTAACCATTGATAATCTAGGAGCTTCTATGAAAGCACAAGAGAGACCCAACATGAAAGAATAATTCTATTCTATCAAAGGATGCAAATATGCATAAAACATATACATTAATATACATATGTATGTAAACTTTTTTTTGGATTAAAGATAGTTCAATCATATTACCAAAAACGTATAAGATTGAATACAATCTTTGTGGCCAAGGTAGCCACCTTTACAAAGATTCCATATTTATACTATTCTATACAACATATAGTCAATTATGCAGATGTATATGAGGCTTGAACATTGTGAAGATCTTCCTATGTGACTCATTGAATCTAAAGCTAAACCTATACTTTCAAAAGATATCATTCTAAAAACTGATCAGAACACAGCCCATCATAAGAAGTCTCTGAATGAGTGTACACCAACATTGGATCAGATTCATAGTTTTCAAAGTCTATTCTTCCACAATCAACCCTGTCATTCAAGATATTAGATTCACTAGGAGAGTCCATATGTGGACAATCCCACTACAAGTCAAGAGGCTTGTTAATCCCTTGAGAGCCATCATCTAATTTTTTGTGCCTACCAGCAGTCCTAGACACAGATAACTAAAGAGCTTTGTACTTGTTCTGGAGATCATCCATCCTTATGTTAAAATTCTTGTAAGCCCTACCTAGATCCTAAGTTCTCTCATCAGGCTGCTTGGAATCTTCATTGTGAGTCACAGTAGAACTTTTCTAAGTAATCTTTTAGAATGCTCTTAAATTGAGTATCCAATGAAAGCACTACCTATATAAACAAATTAGTAAGTGTGAGTCTTAAATTAGACCTAGTAAGGCTTCTTCTCTTGCTTTCAAAATGGTCCTCATTTCTTATCCTCCATAAAATCCAAAGAATTTCAGTTTCTAAAGACAACCAAATAAAACTTCCAACTTGCATTTACCATCACTCAATGACTAGTTTGATACATTTACCATGAATAGACTTCAGACCTGGCAAGAAAAAGGACATTCAAATAAAATGTGATCACAAGTTTCAAATACATTATAGACAACACATACATAACTATTATGACAAACAAGAAACTTCTTCAAGATTAATAATCATCTAAAACATCCTTTTTGGGTTCGAAGGGCTTACACCAAAAAGACCTAAAGACTTCAACTAGGTCCTGGACATTTACATTCAAGTTCCATGCTTTGACACAATGTTCATATATCTCAACTGAGTTTGTGAATAAATTATAAATCTTTTGGATTCACAAAATTTCACCTTAGATCTATCTTTCCAACTCAGCTTGTCCAACCAATCCTCCTCACTCAACATTTTGGGTTGAACATGATTAATTGAAAGAGCTATTGAAACCACTACGTAGGTCCTTTTTTTACCATCTTTGAACCCAAATTCTGATGTTAGACTATCGTAACTTTTAATTCCATAACTAGGGAATAGATCTCAAAAGGTTGACAGGCCCAATCTATGCCATTTCAGGCCTGAGCAACCTTGAATCAGCACCAAGGGTCTATCTTTACACTTTGAATTCCACCAGATAGAACAATGTCCTCCCCATTGATTCAAAGGGTAATTCACCTTAGAATAGGAGATTAGGCTTCTAACAACCTCCTAGGCTTTCCAAATGGAGCCAAAGACCACTAACCCAAAAGGTTTCACTTTGAAGTCCCCAAAAAGACAATCCTAAGGATGCAACATACTCCAGCTTTGAGCTCTTCTAGGGTAAGCCAACATGATATTATTCCTAATAAGGACCTTCCATGGCTCATCGCCCACTAGAGATTTAATGATTCATTTTCCCACCAAAGCCATGCCTTGAAGGCTTAGGTCCTTCAGACCCAAACCCCCAAATTATTTGCTAACACCACCATTTCCACTTCACAAAATGTTTCTAATTCTTACTTTTTTTGGATATGACCAGAGAATACTCCTGATCACTTTTTGAATACTTTCAATTTGCACATTTGAGAATAACCACATGGAAGCATAAAAAATTGTATATGTAGATAAAATCTTTTGACAAACCTGAAATCTCCTGGCCAAAGACAACACTTGCCTATTCCAATTTTTAAGCTTGACTTCAATTTTGGTAAACAGCCAATCCCACATTTGCTTTAGAGAGGGGTCAATGGAAAAATGAATTCCCAAAAATCTAACAAACTTTTTGGGGCCACCCCATTGCCATTCCCCCTCATGAACCCCTTCAGGGGGAGAGTCAGACCAACGTAGAAGAATAGATTTACTAAGAGACACCTTAGCACCTGAAGAATTACAAAAACTATTCAGTCTGATCTTTAAATTCTAAGTTTTCTTTTTCTAGAACAGGATATAAGGTAGTATTATCTGCAAACTACATGTTTAATAGTGAACTATCATCAGGAAGTTCAATTCCTTTAATGCTACCAAGGATTCTATCTATTCTCAATATGTAAAAAAAAGCTTTTCAAGCAATGACAAAAAGAGTAGGGGCCAAGGGGCATCCTTGCCTAATTGATCTCCCCATTGAAAAGAAGGAGGTAGGAGATCCATTAATTTCAATTTGAGTTGAAGCATCACTAAATGGCATCTCTACCATTCTCCTAAATTCGTGTGGAAAACCAAAAGCCTTGAGAATAGTTAAAATGAAAGACCATTCCACTCTGTCATATGCCTTCTCAAAGTCCAACAAGACAATACCAACATTCTGACTCAACTCCTTAGCCCAGTGAAGTGTTTCCCAACTAGTTAGTAAGTTTTCTAGAATATATTTTCCCTTGATGAAACTAGTCTGTGTCACATGAACTCTAGAAGGTAAAATATCTACCAGTCTTCTTGCCAAAACTTTGGCTATAATTTTGTAAGAGACATTTAGAAGGGAGATAGGTCTGTAGTTTCACAAATTGGACTTGTCACCCCCTTTGGGAAGTAATTTAATAAGGCCTCTAGTGATCTCCTTTCCCAAAGTGCCAAGTCTAATAGCCTCATGATATACCTCAAAAAGATCATCCACCACCCAGTCAATATTAGCTTTATAAAATTCAATAGAAAGCCCATCTATCCCTGGAGACTTACAATTACTCATTGAAAGAATGGCATTTTTAATTTCATCCTTAGAGATGTCTTGTTTCAATTTCTAAGACATTGACACATTCACCTTCCTTGGACAAATAAGTGTACATAAATTTTGAGCTTCAACACACTCAATCCTTCCATCTTCTGCCTTGAAAAGGGTCCCATAAAACTCTCTAAAGAGTTTATTAATATCGTTCAGATTAGTGTAAGTGGTACCATTTTTTGTGTTGGACACATTCAACTCAATAGCAAGCTAAGATTTGCACCAACATGCTCCAAAATGAAATTCTTCCAAATATGGTATTCATATGAATTTTTTATGATTCTCCAAGTCATGATTCAATGCAAGAGAAGAGCATACTCTAATTTTCAAGAGAAACCAAGATTTACGACCTAGATCTCTCAAAAAGGACTGACATAAAGTAATCCTCCAAGCTTTGATACTATGTAAGAGTTGGTATAGAATGCTCTATGCCATGTAATATTTGGCTATGGAGGTAACCACTCATAATCTAGGAGCTTCTATGAAAGCACAAGAGAGACCCAACGTGAAAGAATAATTCTATTCTATCAAAGGATGCAAATATGCATAAAATATATACATTAATATACATATGTATGTAACTTAAAATGAGAAGCCCTTTGTTATATAGGCCACTTAGTGAAACATACGACAACATAAGATTATGACAAGTGTCTTAATCTTATGATGAGACATAGAAACATAACTATTCTAAGTGTGCCCTAAGTAAACTTAACTAGACAAGTGTGAATAGGACCTAATGTGGAACCAATTAGGTAATATACACCATTTACACCAACAACCATCGAACATGACTATAGGATAAGATCTACAGTCTACACAAGCCTATTAAAATTCAAAGAAATAATCAAGCTTGTTGGGATTTTCTCTTACAACTATTAGCTATAAGGGATGACACAACATGTAGACATGCAAATTAAGTTGATCAATGTCAAATAACAACCCTATGAATAAACTAATATTAAGAAAAGACCAATGAGACAAGACTAGACCCTATCTTTTACACTTCAAGATCCATAGGACTTAAGAGGGTAATCCTAATGATGGTGATGAGCCCAGTTATTAGCCTATTTTCTTCTCGTTTTATGCAAGTTGAAAGACTTTCCCAAACACTGTTTTGACCATATTTCCATGTTATGTTATCCTTTATGATCATTATGCAGACTTGAACTTGGTTAATTAAGTATATGGATATATGATTATGATATGATGGAATTGTATGTTATATGTGGGGATATATGGACTAATGAGAATGTTTGTATTGATTTTGGTTGTTAGTATTTTGTACATGTTCATGGACTAGCCTTGCAGCTAAAAGAGAAATGTCTATCACCCACAACAACTATAGGGTGCAGCCCACAACTATAGTATTTCCAAGCGTAGAGCAGGGGAAATCCCAGTCTTGACTAAGTGAAGCAACCATTGCGAAGGACACTCAATGGAGGGAATCATGCATCATGATAGGTGCTCAATAAAGATGATTGGAACATTGGAGGACTCTATTACAACTAGAAGACTAATGGGCACTAATTCAATTGATCCATATTCCCCTATTTCAATAGAGAGTTCTAATTTCATTAGGACACTTCCTTCCTTCTTTTCCTATCATTAGTGTTAGCATTCATTACACTCTAGCTCATGTAGAGTAGTATTTTTATGTTTATATTTAAGATACCTATTTGAATAAATCTCTCATACCTATATTATGGTTTGGTGGTTGAGGTAGATGTAAGTTAAGTTCAGTTTGAATAAGTTTTTGTGTTACCATAGATCTAGCTATTTGAATCATTTCTAGATCATGCAGACAACATTATTTGATCATGCATTATGAATATTACAATTTAGCCAGATTTTATATGATTTGAAAATATTGTACAAATGTATGTTAGAATCAATATGATTGTGTTTATCTAAAAGAGTTAGATTTGAGTTTAAGTAGTGAAGTGGTCACTTGAGCAAGGGACACTAGGATAACTGACCTTCACTTTATTTCTTGTATGTTTTAATTGCTAGAGTAGTTAATTTATGAATACAAGATCAATTAGATTCTTAGAGTTGCTTAGCTTAATTAATTTGTGATACTCCAAAGGATAGGAACAATTGTCATCAACAAATTAGAATTCATTTCTTAATCTATTGTTATAGTTTTACATTGTAAAGTATCCGTAGTAGTTATAACAACATTACTTTCCCTTGTTAATAAGTAGCTTGATGTAGTAGATAAGTTAGATAGTTTGATCCCTGAAAGCACATACAATGCAAGTGTCATCACAAGTCTACAAGCCCTGGTTGACAATTTGATGAGGTCTTTTCAAGAAATTATAGTGGACTATTCAATAGGAGATTCCTTTGAATTGAGTGATTACCACCAAGTTTACCTAACATTGTAAAGACACTACATTCTTAGTGTCATTGCTAGGCATGGTGCTACTTTAAAAGATTAGTTCCTAGTAGTTTTTACTTTCTTAGTTGCATTCTGCTTTCCAAAGGATAGGGTACTTAGGTTCTACCTCACCAACTACCAGAAAGGATACTAACATTGTGTAGGATCCATACAAAGTTATATACATTGTATGCAAAGGTAGAGAGACACTTTGGGATGATTCCTTCCATCAACCCAACAAGCAACAATAAATATTGGTGACAATAGTGATTGGAGAGAGGGTATTACTGAAGAAGAATCTTCCCTCTCACCAACATCTACTGATAATACAGAAAGAACTTTCCTCACCATGGATGATCCCCTAGGACAAGTGATGTTTGAATTTCCTATCACCAATTAGGAAAGGGCTATTGCTCTGAAAAATATACTGCCTTCAGCATTGCATGTCTTCTATGGCTTGGTCACTGAAGATCTAGACACATTCCTATTGGAGTTTGATGTCCTATGTAGGAGTTATGACTACACCACTTATCTTGATAGTCTCAAGCTATTCCCTGCCACATTGAAGGATGCTGCTTTAAGATGGTTCATGGGAATAGGAAGGGATGGTATCCCAGATTGGGATACAATGAAGACAAAGTTCTTGGAGAAATACCAAGACTATTGCAGAGGGGTTGACAAAAGAAGAGAAGATATCATCAGAATGACATAGAAAGAAGATGAGCCACTAGAAGACTATGTAGAGAGATTCCAATTCTCTCTCAAGAAAAATCCACAAAATAGACTTTCAGATGAATCTTTGAAGCTTGTATTCTTGGGAGGAATTAATGATGACTGTATGGATTCCCTCAATCTAATCAGAGTAGGATATATATCCCAACTACCCTTTGAGGATGTCTACAAGGTTTGCAGAAATTACTCAAGGACTTTCACTAAGAGGACCTGGGGAGAGAGAGCATCTACCATTGGCAAGGTATCTAATTTAGTTTCAAGGGTGGAATTGAGAAGCATGTTGACCAATGTGAAAGAAGATATCATCACTCATCTAGCCACTCAACTGGATACTCTACATTTGAAGAAGATGCAAGAGGAGGCTGATTCAATACTCACTGAATACTGTCCAAATTGTTGAAAAAGAAAAGATAATTGCAAATGTAGAAGAGTGGCCAGTATTGCAGAAGATAAGTCAAAGAAACCTCAATTTGAACCTGTTGAAGGTGAAGATGGCCAGCTATACTATGTTGTACAAAGGAAACCATGGTAGAAAAGACAAGGTTTGCCACAAGATCCTTTAAATCTCAATAAATCATTTCTAGTAGGTCATCAAAATTTCTCTGGTTCGAACCCTCAGCCTTGGCCAACTAATCAAAACTAATGGAAAAAGCCTGAACAATGGAAAAATCCTTAGCCAAACTGGAATAGGCAGTAACCCATTATATGGCCCCAACAAAACTTCCAAGGATCTAACTACAACCCTTAACGGACAATACGACAAAACCAATGGCAACCACAATGGCAAAAAGGATAGCAAGGGCAAAACCAAAACATGAATTACTCACAACCCTTACTGCCTCCTTAGCCTCAACAACAAACCATTATGCCAAATTCATCTATTCCTACAACTCAACCACCAAGAGTACCAAAAATATGTACCCAACATGCACCTAACCCCAATAACAAGCCTATCCAACATGCATACACTATTGAGGCTATTCAATACCCCACTTATGGGGTAGTGGTGAGTGATATCCACCTCGAGTTAGGGAAAACATTAGCTAGACCTTCCTCTCCCAAAATCACTGGGGCTATGGATGAATAGCCTATAGAGGAGGCTTTAGACAATTCACCTCAAGAACCTAAATCAAATTAGGTAAGTTAGACCATCTGAAATCTAGAGCCTCCTTTCCTTGAATGACTAGCCATTTCAAAACATCAAAACTAAGTAGAGACAGACTTATTGGGTTGACTTAAGAATGTCAGTATTAAGATACCCCTCATCCAAGCTATCAAGGACATTCCAACCTACACCAAGACTGTGAGAGACCTTTGTGTTAAGAAACCAAGAAGAAAGAAGAAGTATCCTCAAACAGTGAATGTCCTAGGAAACCTTGTTGATATCATGCTAGGGAACATAACTGTCCCTAAGTACATAGACCCTGGCAGTCCAGTAGTGGATGTTAATATTAATGGAACTCTCATAAAAACACCTTGATTGAATTAGGGGCAGCCATCAATGTTATGACTAGAGAACCAATGCAACTCCTTCAACTACCAAACCTGAGGCCTACACCAACTATTTTATAGTTGGCAGATAGGTCAATAGTGAAACCTCTGGGGATCATTGAAGACATGGTCATGGCATTAGACTCATGGGAGTACCCTATAGACTTCATAGTTTTGCAGCCAAAAGTCAATCTTGCAGGTTATCCACTTATCTTAGGTAGACCATTGTTAGCAACAACAGATGCATTTATAGGTTGTAGGTCTAGGAACATGATAATCTCAAATGGGACTTTCACAAAGAAATTGGTCCTTTATCCCCTAGCTCAACCTCTTGACAATCTAGAGCAAACCATATGGCCTACCTTAGAAAAAGAAGACCACTATTCCCTACAAACTCTCATGATTATAGAACGTAGCCCTTTGTTAGCAACCCAAGATGAAGATGACTTAATTAACCACATTATACAGAACCATTGCGGTAGGGACCCATAGCAACAAGACTATCTATCATGTCTGCAAGATCCATTACAGAATATCATACCTGCCCATTCCTCATAAGAATTATCCCAACTTTTCCACTCTCTACTACGGGTCAGTGCAAGAAGTTGGGTCCACTTTTTGGCCAAAAAGTTGAAGTGTTTTCCTTGATTTTCATAGTTTGTCACATTTGAACTGAACATTTGAGGCACTTAAAAATTGAATCTTAAAAAAAGTTAGTAATACAAAATGTAGTACTTGGAGTATAGTTTCCAAATATGTAATTTATTTTAATACCCAGATGACACAAATTTATTTTCAATAGGCATTTGTAAAAACCACTGTTTAAAAGTCACCTTTTTTTTAACATACCATGCGCAAGTACGACCAACATAATTTGACCTAAATAAAGTATTTTTCCAAATTGGGGAGAGATGTGTAGTATAGTGAAGGTTGATGAGGATATTTTTTAATAATTTTTTTCTAAATAATTTTTTTTATTAATTTTTTATTGGCCCTAATTGCTATTTTCAAAAACCTTCATTTACGACCAACATAATTTGAGTAAAACTAATCATCAAATGAATTTTTTTTTTCATTGTGTAAAGAATGATGTGTAGATTGATGACGTATAATTTTTTTTCAAAAAATTTTAAAAATTAAAAGTTATTAAAAAAATACAAACACCTGTCATTTCAAGTTTTTGTACTAGTTTTCTCACAAATTAAATAATAAATAGAAAAACAAGTCTAATAAAAAAAATTACATATTTTAAAACTAGACACTAACATCTGTAATGGGTTTTAACTTCTTAAAAAAATTTAGAAAAATTTTTTGTCAGCCATATAGGTAAACTCGGTCTTTTCTTTTGTTCTGTACTTAGAAAAAAACTTGCAGGTCCAAGGCAAGGGGTTGGCTTACCATGCCTTTCCCAAGCCTAAGCTTTTAGGAATGGGTACTCGTTCTAAAATGGGTACCCATTATGAAGAGGCACCCATTTTAAAATGAGTACCCATTCCTTTTGTATGGGAAAAGAGCGTGCAGACTTTTTTTTCAAATTCAAATATCTTTATAGAAACGGGTACCCATTCCTAAATGGGTACCCATTTAGGATCTAGCACCCGTTCCTAAATGTGCACCCATTCCTAAACGGGTACCCATTTAGGATCAAGCACCCATTCCTAAAGGGGTACCCATTTAGGCTTGGCCACCCGTTCCTAAACATATACCCATTTCTTTTAAAATAGGTACCCATTTCTGTCAAGATTTTTTTTTTGCCTGTGACTTCCCCTCTATATGGACCCAACTTCTTACACTTACCCCTACCTCAAAAACATGTTCCCAACATCAATGGATTTGACCTTTCATTTGTCCATCTAGCTTCTAAAACATTAGAAATCATGCCAGGCAAAATGCTGAATATTAACAATGCCCTAACTGAAGAACAACAAACTTCCTTGCACACTATATTGCAAGCACATGCATCAACTTTTGTATGGGATTAAAATGACATGAAAGGAATTGATCCAAATTTGTGTATGCATAGGATGTACATCACTGATGGTTTCAAGCCTGGATAAGACAACCACAAAGAAGAATGAATCCTCCCTTAAGAGACATAGTTAAAATTGAGCTCCAGAAACTCATTGATGCTAGTTTTATTTACCCTATTTCTGACAGTGAATGGGTGTCACCTTTAATTATTGTCCCAAGGAAAGGAGGCAAGTGGAGGGTGTGTATAGATTACAGGGAACTTAACACAGCCACTAGAAAAGACCATTTTCCACTACCCCTCATTGACCAAGTACTTGATTCCCTAGCATGTAAAAAGTACTTCTTCTTAGATGGCTTTAGTGGCTATAATTAGATAAAAATAGCTCCAGAGAACTAGGGTAAGATCACATTTACGTACCCTTTGGGTACATATGCTTATTTTGTCCTTCCTTTTGGGTTATGCAATGCCCCATCCACTTTCCAAAGGACAATACTAAGTATATTTTCAGACTATGCTCATTATTCTATGGAGATCTATATGGATGATTTAACCACTTATGGAGACACATTTGAGATTGCACTCAGTAATCTAGAGAAGGTTCTGAAAAGATGTCAAGAGAATATTTTGTCATTGAGTCATGAAAAATGTTTTGTGATGATGACTCAAGGAGTTGTTCTAGGACACTTTATATCCAGTGATGGTATTTAGGTGGATCCTAATAAAATTGAGATGATTTCTACACTTTTTGTACCATAGAAACCAAAAGAGGTCAGAACCTTTCTTGGCCATTTAGGCTATTATAGGAGGTTCATATTAGACTTCAGCAAACTAGAAGCACACCTATTTTCTCTACTCACAAAGGACATGGAATTTAACTGGACCATAGAATTTCAGCACTCTTTTGACACACTTAAGGCAACTTCGACAAAAACACCTATCTTTAGAGGACTAAATTGGACATCGCACTTCAACATACACACTGATGCTTCTGATTTTGTTATAGGGTAGTATTGGGGAAGAAGGAAGGTAATAAACATTATGCTATTTATTACATCAGTAAAAACTTACAAGGAGTAGAGCTCAATTACACTGTCACAGAAAAAGAGATGTTGGATGTTCTATATGCTATCAACAAGTTTAGACATTATATAACTTGTTACCAAGTATTTATCCATGCAGATCATATTGCAATTAGATATTTAATGAATAAGCCTATGGTTGGGGGTAGATTAGTCAGATGATTTCTCTTGCTACAGGAGTTTGATATCACAATAGCGGATAAACTAGAAAAAGATAATGTGGTGGTATATTTTTTGTCTAGACTCCCTACACAAATGAAAGAAGATTTGGTGGATGACTCTTTTCCTGATGAGCATTTGTTTTCTATTACTTTACATACACCATGGTTTGCTGACATTGCTAATTATTTCGTAGTAGGGCAGATCCCATCACACTTCTCCCCAAGAGAAAGAAGACAATTAGTGCATAAAAGCTTTCCATATTCTTGGATTGCTAGTTATTTATTCTACACTAGTCCAGACCATATTATGAGGAGGTGCATAAGACAAGATGAGGTCTTTGACATCCTAAAAGCTTGTCATGATGAGCCCTGTGGGGGTCACTTTGTAGCCAAGAGGACAACATTCAAGATACTAACCACATGCTATTATTGGCCAACTCTTCATAGGGATGCAATTAGGTACACAAGGAGTTGTGACAAATGTTAAAGAATGGGCTGACCAACAAAATTAGATGAGATTCCTTTGCATCCCCAGATAGCACTAGCACCATTTGAGAAGTGGGGGCTAGATTTCATTGTGCCAATCTCACTAGCTTCTAGTACAATAAGGAGTACATTTTAGTTTGCACTAATTATATAACAAAGTGGGTTTAAGTCAAAGCCTTCCAATTTGCCAGAGATGGGAATGTAGCCAAATTCTTGTATGAAGAGATTTTCACTAGCTATTGGGCACCAAGAGAAGTTGTCACTGACCAAGGTCCCTAGTTCACTTCTAAACTCATTTCAACACTGGTCAAAGAGTATGAAGTTAGGCATAGGAAGTCCACACCCTATCACCCTTAGGCCAATGGGAAAGTGGAAGTCACAAATAGAGAAACTAAGAATAGTCTAACCAAGATAGTGAACATTCACAAGAAGGAATCGATAGCTAAACTACCTGAGGTAGTATGGGCATATAGAACCACATGGAAAACAACAACTAGTTTCACATCTTATGAGTTAGTGTATGGTAAGACAATAGTTTTACCAATTGAATTTGAGTATAATACACTAAGGACAACCCTAGAACTTGGCATCGATTTGAGAGCAACATAAGGATAGAGACTCTATACTCTCAATGGATTACATGAGATTAAAATGCTATCTATGCACCACATAGAGATGTTGGAGTACAAGATAACACTGAGAGGGGGGGTGAATTAGTGTTGTATAAAATTTTAAAACCTTTTATACTTTTTGAATTTACAAGATAGAGAATAAGAAAGAGTTTAATAATCTATTAAACACATGTACAAGTATAATGATGAATAGTATGAGTAGGACCTTATAAGTAAATCATTAAGACACAAACACATAGAGGCAAATAACATAAACCATAACACATGTTTTTTATGAGTGGAAAACCCTCATAAGGATAATAAGACACTATGAAAATTTGCCTCACTAGCTTAATAAAATCTCACCAATTACAAAGTTGTCTCATTGACATATATGCATCATTGGAAACAAACAGGTCTCACTTACCATGCAAGCATCACTAGCTACAATATGCCTCACTGGCAAAATATACAACTTTAGATTAAAAAAAATTTAGAGGGTTTCTCTATTTCAATACAATGCACACAACCACATGTCATTCTTAGTCTGGAAATCAATTGCTCTACATATGTGCTCCATAATGTCTTCTCAATGTTCTTGAGTCACCTACAATATCATTTCATATACTTCTCAATCCTCAGACAAAACATTCTCTCTTCCCTTTCTATTTTTCTTTTAAAAAATTGCACATCTCATCACATTCTCTTCTTCCAAAATATATCTTCCACTACATATATCATTGCAGTAAAAATATATATCGCAAAGCACCTGCAATAAAGTCATAAATAAAATAGCCCTTGACATTTCTTTTCTCTACATATTCATCTTCACCATTTCAAGAATAAAAATAATTCTATATTTGATAAAAAATAATAATATCATCTGACTATCTTCTCTACAAACAAAAATAATATCATCTGTCTGCTGCAAAGAAATCTCCATTGTGCATATAAATCTCTTCATATTCCTTCTACAAAAATCCTTCATTTTCTTCTTCTTCTCTCTGCAAATATCTTCACCTATTATTAAAAAATATAAAAGACTTCCATCATATTCAATAATATTTTAACCAAACTTCTCTCTACAAAATAAATATCTTCCATATTTGGACTTACTTTCCATCTATATGAGAATAAAAAACCTTTAAACATTACTCACAAAATGGCACTAAATCTTCCACTTCCCTCTTTTTAGAAAAATAATTAAACTTTACCTTTTTTTCTTTGAAGGAGTTTAAACTTAGAAATAAATCTTCTTAAAAAAGAAGCTTAAAAAACTCAAAAGATTCTACCTTTTTGGAAGGCTAAAAATAGCCTTTAAAGCTCATCTTCTCTGCAGTCATATTGAAAATGACAACCAATTGCACAACAATGTGCAATCTTGTGGGTGGAAGTCAAATTTTAAATCTTGATCTTCGATTATCAAATTTACACCCAACAATTTTTAAAAACTAGCCTTCGATTCTTTATTGGCGCTCGAGTTCATAAGAGAAGACTGAAGCATTCAGTGCTTCAAGGAAGAAGGGGCCAATTGATAAAATGAATAAGGACCCCTCTAGTAGGTTATCCTAAGTGGAATGATCTGCTATAATAGGTCAATGACTAAATAGAACAAAAAGAGCAATTCCTTATGATGAATAGAGAATGGATTGAATTAGGAATATAGTGTAAGGTTTATACATTGAAACATTAGGTTTTAAAGAATAGATTTTAGATCTTTAAATGATACTAAACCATGATGAGATAATAATATAGCTATCACCTGATGTGAATGAAACAACTCTTGATGAGAATCACACAATCATAAAGCCATTGAATTTGATTTCCCCAAGAGTAAAGATTCTTATCAATACAAAATTCCATGAAGATTGCAGATAGCATTAAAGAGAGCACTATGAATTCCTATAAACATGATCAACTCCAACTCCCAAAAGATTTCCCATACCTTGAATTGACCAAAATACTTACAACTCATCACAACAAATGAGCATCAAAGCCTTACACCATATGTAAAAGAATCCTAAATCATCATGATTAAAGGATGGTCAACTCACTATCTGAAACATAAAGCATGGACCAAACAACATCATGTCAATCAAACAACATGAGTCATAAAGAATATTATGATAAAGACCATATGAAGAACAATGACAACCTCATGCTATGAACAACCACTATCATAAAGATGAGTATGCGTCGGGAGATGATCCAACTCACAACATCTACATCTGATGATGATCTTGATCCAATGCAAAACATCTATCCAAATCAGATGAAGAACAAACACCATCAAGACACTTTGACATTTTTTGTTATGAAGCATCATGAAGGACCAAGAAATAAACACCTTATTATATCATGCATTCTACCATCAAATATCACTACAACTTATACCATGAGACCTATATCATATGATGAAAGCATATGATGGAAGGATACTATTACAATGAGTATCACTAAATGATGATGTCAAGTGACAAGAACCAAACTAACCTTCTCATGGAATATCCATTATATCATATTGCATCTTATCATGATCATGTTGTAACAATATGAAGCACAAAATGATCTTTTTCATCGACTAACAATGTGAATCATAACCTAATTATGAAGAGCATCAGTTTACAAGACATGATCAATAAAGCACAATCAACTTGTATCAATATGCAACATGTATGAGCTCAAGGCATCGTCAAGATATGAACTCCATCTGAAGAAAACATAAAGCAACTCCATCAAACATCCTGATCCTTTTTTACATCAATGACAATTAAGCTCCATCATTCTCCCCATTTGTCATTGATGCCAAAACTACATGATGCATTCTCTCTGTCCCCCTTTTTAACAATAGATGGAAAAAGCTATTACCTCCTCTTGTGAAGAAATAACTCATATGCAACATTAGCAAGAGACTAGCAAACTATGTTGATATCAATCAACTGCCTACCTATTTCTTGGATCACAGGAACTATTACTAACCTTATTATCTTTATAGAAACCAAGAATTGAGATACCACTTACCGAAATCTTTGATACCACTAGTCTCTGTCAAAAGCTTAAAGACACTAATCACTTTCACAATTTGCTGTCCTAAACTTATCCTGAAATCTTTGTCCTTGTACATCTGCATATTGAACAACTTTTCAACTTGAGAGTAACAAGAAACCATGAAACACACATCTGAAGACATACATCCTGAAGCATAGGACCTGAGGACAAGATCATGTGAGGCACATCAAACAAAGCACCAAACCACTGTTATAAACTACCCATAGACTGTACCATATTTTGCATACATAAAATAAGATCTGTTATATCATAAAGTCTGCACAAAAGAGCACTGTCATGTTAGTATGAAACATGCATGTCTACCTCATCACAATACCACTTCTTGTCACAACATTAGAATGAAGATGAAGATGAAAAAATGACATCATTGAGATCTTCTAATCACTTCTTTTGACAAGACAAAAACTGACATCTCTGCTATCAAATACAAATTCATGATGACATCACTTGTGGTTGCAAAACAAACTTTCCATGACAAACAATTCTTTCACAACCAACAACTCTTTTTGACCTAAATGACAAATCTCCAAGATCTCCAAAAGCATAAAGTATGATGGCATAAAAATGAATCATAGGTTTTAGATAAGTCAAGCCTTTGACAAGACACATATGAACTTGAACTCCGTGTAAAGATATCATAAAGACTTCAACACCCATGATAAACAACAATGTAGGCCCAATAAGTAAAATTTTGATAATAATAGCATGAAGACAACTCATCACAATATTCACAACTCATGATGACAGAATGACCACTCTAGAGATGACGTCAGTAAAACTTTCATGATAGTGACAAAAAGATACATCTTAGTGGACAATCAACCTACAACAACCTACAACCAATCTACTCATGCACACACTTCTTGACATGATAATGAATGAAGACCATCTATAAGGAATCAAGACCATCTTGATGGAGACCATCCTCCTGTTCCTACACAAGACACTTTTTACAACATAATGTCAAATCTGATATATACAGAACCACATTTGAAACATACTGCAATCAACAAGAACTGATGTCTCTTAACTGTATCATTCAAATCAGCCCATCAAGTTTGTACATCAACAAACTAACTTCACCATCAAGTTCTTCCTACAACAACACTATCAGTTGCATATGCTTACAACAATATGCAAGATTAAAGTGTTTCAAATGCTCATTTTGAAGTTTTCTTTCACAGTCCATATGTCTCAAGTTAGCAACTAAACATTGTCATGCTGTTCTTATAAAGATTACTACACAATCACAACACACCAATGATAAAATATTGTTATGCCAAATATGAAACCACTATCAATACCTTTACAAAACCAAATGTAGAGACAAGTACCATGAATTGACTTCTTCCATTTTCAACCTCCTTAGCCAACAGATGCTAACATTTGATAAGAGCTCCTTAAGTACACCTTTTAACTATATTTGAACAACTCTTTGCGATGACAACCAACACTTCACAATCTAACTAACTTTGAACTGTAACATCATGACAACCAACCTTTGTAAGTATCAACATGATATGAACAAGATATAAATAGCATCATTTATAAACCAAGTCACTCAACATCATCAAACTCTTTGTGCATTGAACCCATGAACATTTTTCAACATCTTGTATGCATAATGACAACATGAACCACTGATCACCTATATCATTGACATACACTAAAGATCAATATAGTTATCAACACCATCATAAACTTCATTTCATAAGACTGGTATGAATAGCATATTAGCAAACATTATCAGAAAATAATCCAATAGCATGATAAACAAAACAAAATCACCATATTGATAAGCATCAAATGATCTTCTCCTGAAACTTATTGTGGGTAAGTGATAGGACATTGGACAACTCCCCTTCACTTCATGCTATATGTTATGCAATTGATGATGTGACTTGTGCAAGATGCACAAGTTTAGAATCTATCTTCTCTTTGCTTTCTTTCATTCTCCAAGCTTTCATAGGTTCTTTCTTCTATTCAAGTTTCTTCTTCCAAACCTTTTCAACCTTTTCTTTTTCCAACCTTTCAAACCAACTGATGCTATTCTTCGATACATTCTGCAACTATATGCTTTGTGACCAGGAAAATTGCACTTGAAACATACAAGATTAGTATTGCTTCTGCAATCAACTGCTTTGTGTCCAAAATGATTACAGGTATAACAATAACTAAAAAATGAATAATTATACTTGTACATATATCCTTGCCTTGTTGGAGTAGTTCTTCTGAGATTTCTTCTTTGATTGTGCATTTTTACAAACCCTTCTTTGGTTTTCATTTCTGCTTCAATCTTCTTTTTGCCTTCAGGAGCAGCAGCAAGATAGTCCAAATCTATTTTCTTTCTTGGAGTTTCTCTAACTTATAAGATTGTCCCTTTTCATAGCCAAGTCTAGTAGTTTCCCTATGTTGTTTTTGTTTACCCAACATCTCATATAACATGGTGGTGATCTCTTAAAACTCCTGACTTATCTTTGACATAGTCTTAAGATTTTTAATATCTTTTCTCAAGTTGACAATTTCAACCTCTAATTTTAGGCATTCAATTGATTTAATTTCACATTCGGACTTAGTAACATCTGTTATTCTCTTGGCTTCTTCAATCTCAGTATTTAGATTGATAATAAATTTGTGTGCTTAAATTTACAATCTAATTTCTTGCCTCTTCAAGATTAGAAGATACTCTTTCAAGGTCTGAAAGTGCTTTGTCTTTGAAGTCTTTTTCTTGTTGTAGCTACAACTCTAATCTATGGTTTTCCTTTTTGAATTTCTTGATCTCACTTAGGGCACATATGAGTTCTCCTTTAACATCAACCTCGCAATCATTTTAATCAAACTCTTGTCCATTTTCATTCACAAAGATGTCTTCTTTAGTGTCACCAATCTCAACAATAAAGTCGTTTTCTTTATCACATTTTGTGTCAATTTTCAAGGATGGCTCATTCAACAACTCATCACATGATTTGACTGGGATTTGTTTTTCAACCTTCTGCTTAGCTTCTTTCTTTTCTCTGTTTCTTCTATTCTTTCACAAGGTACTCCACTATTAGGACCTACCCAAGCCGATTAGACTTCTATAGGGAACCTATGCTCTGATACCACTTGTTGGAGTACAAGACAACACTGAGAGGGGGGGTGAATGAATGTTGTATAAACTTTTAAAACCTTTTATACTTTTTGAATTTATAAGATAGAGAATAAGAAAGACTTCAATAATCTATTAAATACATATGTACAAGTATAATGATGAATAGTGTGAGCAGTACCTTATAAGTAAAGCATTAAGACACACACACATAGAGGCAAGTAACATAAACCATAACACATGTTTTTGATGAGGGGAAAATCCTCATAGGGATAAAAAACACTCTAAAAATTTGCCTCACTAGCTTAATAAAATCTTACCGATTACAAAATTGTCTCACTAACATATATACCTCACATGCAACAAATAGGTCTCACTGACCATTCAAGCATCACTAGCTACAAAATGCTTCACTGGCAAAATATACAACTTCAGATTAAAAAAATTTAGAGGATTTCTCTATTTCAATATAATGCACACAACCACATATCATTCTTCATCTAGAAATCAATTGCTCTACATATGTGCTCCATAATGTCTTTTCAATATTCTTGAGTCACCTACAATATCATTTCATATACTTCTCAATCCTTAAAAAAAACATTCTCTCTTCCCTTTCTATTTTTTGCTTCAAAAACCACACATCTCATCACATCCTCTTCTTCCAAAACATAGCTTCCACTACATATATCATTCCTGCAAAAATATATATAACAAAGCACCTGAATAAAATTATAAATAAAATGACCCTTGACATTTCTTTTCTCTGCATATTCATCATGACCATTTCAAGAATACAAATAATTCTATATTTGATAAAATAATAATAATATCACCTGTCCTATCTTCTCTACAAATAAAAATAATATCATCTGCCTGTTGTAAATAAATCACCACTGTGCATATAAATCTCTTCATGTTCCTTCCTCTACAAAAACCCTTCATTTTCTTCTTCTTATCTCTGCAAATATCTTCACCTATTATTAAAAAATATAAAAGACTTCCATCATATTCAATAATATCTTAACGAAACTGCCCTCTATAAAAAAAATCTCTTCCATATTTGGACTTACTTTCCATCTATATGAGAATAAAAAACATTTAAACATTAGTCACAAAAAGGCATTAAATCTTCCACTTCCCTCTTCTTAGAAAAACAATTAAACTTTACCTTTGTTTCTTCGAAGGAGTTTAAAATTAGAAATAAATCTTCTTAAAAAAGAAGCTTTAAAAACTCATAAGATTCTACCTTTTTGGAAGGCTAAACATAGCCTTTAAAACTCATCTTCTATGCAGTAATATTGAAAATGACAAGCAATTGCATGTCAATGTGCAAGCTCATGGGTGGAAGTCAAAGTTTAAATATTGACCTTCAATCATCAAACTCACACCCACCAATCTTTAAAAACTAGCCTATGATTCTTTATTGGCACCTGATTTCATAAGAGAAGACCGAAGCATTCAGTGCTTCGAGGAAGAAGAGGTCAGTTGACAGAATTAATAAAGACCCATCTAGTAGGTTATATTAATTGGAATGATCTGCTATAATAGGTCAATTACTAAATAGAACAAAAAGCACAATTCCTTATGACAAGCAGAGAATGGATTGAATTAGGAATATAGTGTAAGGTTTGTACATTGAAACATTAGGGTTTAAAGAATGGATTTTAGATCTTTTAAAGGATACAAAACACTAATGAGATAATCATAAACCTTAATCTTTGTAGAGAAAACAATCTCCCCATCACATGCAACCATCACGTGATTTGAATGAAACAACTCTTGAGGAGATCACACAATCATAAAGCCACTGAATTTGATTTCCTCAAGAGTAAATATTCTTATCAGTACAAGACTCCATGAAGGTTGAAGACAACATTAAAGAGAGCAATGAATTCCTGTAAATATGATCAACTCCAACTTCCAAAAGATTTCCCGATACCTTGAATTAACAAAAATACTTACAACTCATCACTACAAATGAGTGCATCAAACCCTTACACCATATGTAAAAGAATCCTTAATCATCATGATTGAAGCACAGTCAACTCACTATCTGAAACATGAAGCATGGACCAAACAACATCAAGTCAATCAAAAAACATGAGTAATGAAGGATATTATGATGAAGACCATATGAAGAACAATGACAGCCTCATACTATGAACAACCACTGTCATAAAGATTAGTATGCATTATGAGATGATCCAACTCACAACATCTACATTTGATGATGAGCTTGATCCAATGCACAACATCTATCCAACTTAGATGAAGAACAAACACCATCAAGACACTTTGACAATTTTTGTTATAAAGCATCATGAAGGACTGAGCAACAAACACCTTATATATCATGCATGTTGCCATCAAATATCACTGTAACTTATACCATGAGACCGATATCATATGATGAAACCATATGATGGAAGCATACTATTACAATGTGTATCACTAAATGATGATGTCAAGTGACAAGAACTAAACTAAACTTCTCATGGCATATCCACTATATCACATTGCATCTTATCATGATCATGTTGCAACAACATGAAGCACAAAATAATCTTTTTCATCAACTAATAATGTGAATCATAACCTCATTTTGAAGAGCATCACTTTGCAAGAAATGAGGAATAAAGTACCATCAACTTGTATTAATCTGGAACATGTATGATCTCAAGGTATCATCAAGATATGAACTCCATCTGAAGCAAACATAAAGCAACTACATCAAACATCCTGATCCTTTTTGACATCAATGACAATCAACCTCCATCATGAGATTGTTCAAAAGCACAAGTCCAAACGGCATGATTAGTATATTAAGAGAAAATAATTTCATGTAGGTGACTGGGCTCTATTATATGATTCAAAGTACAAATATCTTAAAGGCAAATTGCAATCTAGATGGTTAGGACCTTTTGAAGTTAATCAAGTGTTTTCCAATGGAGCTATCAAACTACATACAATAGATGAGGTCATATTTTTACTATTGGTTGATGGACATCGATTAAAGCTCTATACGAGGCTAGAAAATAGAGATGATTTTCTAAATCAATGCTCTATAACTAACCATGAGCTGGATACTACTATATCATCATTTAGCAGTAACATAGAAGAAGGCCCTACTCGTTATCATAGTGACTCAGCAGGTGAGCTAGATAGCTCACCTCTTGAGGTCACTCAGTTATAATTTATTTCCTTTCCTCACATGCACACACATCACTGATGCCAATATCTTCATGAAGACCAAGTCAATAAACCATAGGGACCTGTTGAAGACCACAACTCCATGTTGCCATCATATTACATTGGGACCTATTGGAGGTGAACATGTAGCAAATATCCATGCACTCACATGCAACAACTATCCATCAACTCATATGCAGCAACTATCAGTCAGTCAATTCAACTTTTGCGTCATGCACTCCACTTTTCAAGAACATGCAGCTGTCATTCATCATTGCACCACATGCAAATTACATCAGCTTGTTCACACATACCATAGTGTCATTCCACCATTTTTCATAATAATAAGTTATGTCTAATCTAACTTATGATACAGACACATTTTCTAATGCCTCACTTGTGTGAAGTCCAATTCATCTCATTCCACAAGGTACAAATAGGGTAAGTACAAAAGGATGGGGGGCCAAAAAGTGGCCAAATGGTTTTTTTAAAAAAATAATACATAACACACTTGCATTATGGGTTGCTAATGACGAGCCTAAGGTTTGTCATTAGCAAACCGTCACGCTCTCACGTTATAACGCGAGCACGTTATGAACAACTATAAATAAAAAAAGGGCTGTCATTTCATTTCATTTCTATTTTTCTCCTCTATCCCTATAGCTTGCAAACTCTAGAAAGTGTGCTCATGTTTTGGAAAAGCTAATTCAATAACAAAATCTTGCTGATTCATCGCCAAAATGCCACCATGACATCGAGCACACCAAAGGAGTGAGTTTTATTTGTTTTTTTGTTTGAATTTGCTTCTAAATAGGTAGGTTTGAGTTGTTTTTTGATGTATATTTCGTTGATTGTCAGGAAATGTTAATGCATCTCCTCCTCAAAATCCACAAAATCCACAAAATCCTAAGGAGGAAATACTTGCAGAACAACAACCTCCATCCATTCCTCGACATGCCCCTGGAACACAAGAAAATATAATGGGGAAAATTGAAAACAACAAAAAAGAAATTGAAGATATAATTGCAAGGTTGAAAGATCCTTCCACTTCAACTTTGCATAGGTCCATGCTTGCTGAATCTCTTGAATCTATGTTATCAAATGTAGATTCAATTAGCAAGCAAATAACTAGTTGGACAAATAAGAGGAGAGAGTTTAGAGACTATTATGCAAACAAGCTGTCATACCATGATGTGAAAAAATTACAAATTACAAAATTAGACTTGTGTTCAATTTTTACAAACCCACAAACAAATCAACCTCCATCCATTACATGCAAGAGGTTCCCTATCCATTGGTGCAACAACCAAGTGATAAGGGACAATTTTGGGTAGAGGTGGTGGATGGTTTTTGAACATCCTCCATGCAATAATAATGAGGTCCCACAATACTTTTTGAGGAAACTCTACTGTGAGTTTGTCCTCAATAAAGTGCCAAACTATTTTGATATGCGGGACTTCTAGGGTAGAGGTAGGGGGTCAACACAAGATAGACTAGGGGCACGTGTTGACCCACAGTGGGCAGTGAGATGAGTAATCAGAAGACCAACCTACGAGCATGTTTCTATCCCTTCCATTGTGAAGGAGAGTGTTGAGGTTGATACACTTAAGTCCATTAGTGCCTTGACCTAGAGCATCATAACGCATGCTAGTCCTGCAGCACAGAGTGGGTTGGGAGATAGTACGAGGAGTAGGGTCCTGCCCCATACTTGTTAGACTTGTGGGTCAGCCTATGGTTATGACCCCATGGATAGTCAGGACACAGGTGCATAGGCTACATCTGCAGGTGCACAAGCTACATCTACAGCTGAGCAGATGGTGATGACAAATACCCTCCTAAGTGATACTTTCAGCCTTGATACTCAGGTAAATATTAGCAAGTTTATTGAATTTAATTTATTAAATTTCATTTTTGAAATGTAAGATTAACTAATTTAAATTGATGATTTTAATGAAATTTCAGGGTCATAGCGTCGATGCAGTTTTCAGTGGTTCGCCACCTACATTTTACACTAGATCATCTACTGGTGGGGTATGTAACTAGTAAACAATTATAAATATTACATGTGATTAACATCATTATATGAATGGTATTCTAATATCTAATTTTGGATATTGAATAGGTTAATATTGTAGATTTCACAGCAACACCTACCAGCGGTGGTGGACTTCAAAGTTTTACGGAGGTAATAAAATAAATAGTTTAATGAATGAATTGTACTTACTAGATTTTTGTATGTGATTTGTGTGTTTTATTGTGTGTACTTTCATGTTTAGATGAATGTGTGTGTATGTTAGGAGCCATGATTTGCATCACTATTATAGTTTTCGTAATTGAATAATGTTGTTTTATTTGTAGATGATGCAGGCTGCAGAGACACCTCCCCATGTTCAGAGGGCAACGGATCATGGTGTGGCCTCTGCAATTCATAGCTCCATGGCATTGATAGGGGTATGAGGTAGACTAGTAAATTTCAATTTACATTCATTGTTATAGTTGTCTATTTTTGAAAAATCAAAAGATTATTGATTTGAAGTTTAGTTTCTATCTGGATGGTTTCTATAGGACTTGACATCACCAGGGCCTATTCCTGCTACTGAGGCAAGCGAGGAGATGGATTATATGTTAGCGGTAAGTGATTATTTTGTTAAATGTTTCATTTCTTATAACATGTAATTTCTATATATTAATGTCTATACTTTTTATTGTAACAACTAAAGATGTAGGAAGAACTAAATATGTGGAGTAGCCTTCGGATTTGTAGTAGAGCACCCACATGCGTGTCTCCATCCCCTAGAAGATCAAAGGCTACTCATGATTTATTCTCTTCACCAGCCAGAGGGGAATGACTTTTTATTGTGTTCCTTTGTTGTATGCCTATATGGCATTTGTGGACATATATTTTGTATTATACATAGTTGACATTATATGCCTGTATGGCATTCTTGTAAGCCTATATGGCTATTTTGTATATATGTTATACTTATATTGACAGATATTGATGTATGCTTATATGGATATTTGGTTAATACAAATCTTTTATATTGATGGCGTCCATACTTGCATTATAAATCCATGTTTGAATGGATATTTGTAGATGGCTACTTCAAATATTTAAAGTCCAATTGTATTACATAGGATGTTTGTTGATCAAATAAGCTAGCTATTGTTATTCAAGTATCACCTAAACCTCATTTTGGAACTAAAAGATAAAAGTTGTATTTAAAAAAAAAATTAATCATCATGTTGAACAGAAAATATTAATATTCTTTATGAGTAGCATAGAATGTCAACTATATGCAATACAAAAAAATGAATCATCATGTTATTCTTTGTCTAAGATCCTGAAAATGACTAAGTCTGGTAGTCTGATATCCTAAAACACTAGGATGAATATCTAAGTCATTAGGATGATTGCACCTTGAGAAAACATCATTAAGATGAGCACCTAAAGGAGACTTTCTTAAACATTCAAACATTAAGCAACAAGCATGAAGGGTTAAGGTGCAATTTGCAACTCATAAAGACTCAAAAGGGCGCCCAACTTAGAGAGAGCATTCATTTAAGACAAGGTGCCCATTGACACCTCTTCCACCATAAAAGTGTGCCTAAGGTGGAAGGAGAACAAGCCTCTAGTAAGTGAAGCGCACCTATTGTCTAAACCACTTCATTATGGTACCCTAGCATAAGGAGGAGTATATAAGTCAATAGGAAATGGCTCCTAGAATGCAAATGAAGGACTAAGTGGCATTTTCAATAAGCATCAATTCACCTTGAGCTTTCAATAAATACATCAAATTGAGCCCCATAAGCTTAGGCGCCCTTTGCCTTCAAAAGAACCTTGTATCGATGTCAAGAGTTGGATTGTTGATGACTTCCCAAGCTAGAGATAATAGTGAAAACAATCCTTCCACCATCAGGATATTGAAAAATAATCATAATGTAATGATATATGGGATAACTGACATACCCCTTGTGAAAAGTGATGATCATAACAAGAATGGTCACCTCAACTTAATGCCCAATAATTTTAATACTATCAAGCATTCACATAATAGTAGATAATCTTATCAAAAGTCACAGAGAAATTTCTAAGGACCATAGTGTTATCCCTATGACTTGACACATACTACTTGTTTCATAAAGCAAAGGGACATGATATAAATATTGTTGTTATATGGAGCTTAATCAGACTCAAAGGTTAAATTTACCTAGATTTTATCAGCATGGTTTCCCCCCAAATATTTTCCTACTAGTTTTGGCGCCTTGAAGTCTAAGTGCATGAAAATCATGAGGATGAGTGCTTAGGGATGAGATAGTCTTAATAAGAGTTTAAATAATAACATCATCAAAATGCACCTTGGTAGAGAGACTTGAGACCATCATCAAATAAGCCAAAATATCCATCTCCAATGACTTGACATGGATCCCAAAACCACCTATTGGACCAATAGGATCCTAGGCACTCACTTCATGTATTATGATTTCTAGGTGCCTGTTTGATGCTCCATCACAAGGAAAGTGCACCCACACTTGCAAGTGTTTTTCTTTAGGATCTAGGCGACAGTTGAAGGTTGTAGTTGCCAAGAAGAGCGCCTAGCAAGAGGAAGTCTTTTGGAGTCTCTAAAACACATCAAACACTTGACTAACAACAAGATAACTTTTTCCCAAGTTAGGTGCTTCAAGAGGGAAGTTAAAACATGAATAAGCACCAACTTGTTTAGGTGCAAACTCAAGATTGTTGAGGATACACATGGCGCCCAACATTCCTTGGTGATTTCATGAACTTCAAATGCTCAGAACTGTTCAAGGAATGCCCAATGCCCCTTCTTGATGATAGGCCACCAAAGTGACGATGGAATTGCTCCTTGATGGCATTAGGCGCTATCTAGAGTATGCTACTCCATGTAAATGCACCTTCTTGCTTAGAGTCTTAATGAAAAGTCTCAGAGGTTAAGATGTGCCTTGTCTTAATGAGGTGCAACTCTTGGGTAAGAAAGCTTGTAAAGTGCGCCTAACTTAGTGAAGATGTTGATAACTTTAAACCCTTCCTGGAACTTAGATTGCTTCAATTGAAGATCATCTTGCACCAATACATCACCAAACTTTCAATCACAAGATCAATTCAAACTTAGGTGCTCATTAAGAGTCTTTCCAATGTTGGCGCATCTGAGAGGTTGAACTGGCAAGAGATGGCACCTAGCTTCCTAGACCTTGTTTCAATATGTTTGAGTTTGAATGTTGACTCAATGGTATCAAGATGGCACCATAGAGTCTTTTGACTAGTTCCTTAGAGTTTCAAAAACATTCTAGCTCCTTGAAAATTCCTCCTACATGCTTGGGTTCCATTTCAAGGTCCTGGAACCATGATGTAGCGCATTATTGCTCTAGGCACCCATTCATGACTGTGCAACTTGAGATTGGTGCCTAGAGTGAATAGGCTTTCATCTTGACTTAAATTCACTAAGGCAAGCTCATTTTGAAGGCCAAACAATTTTTTCTGCCAGAGCGCCTTGATTGAAGACTCCACATCCTTGGGTGCTCATTTGGACAATTTGATGTGAAATTGGTGCCTAGACTCCAAGAGTCAACTTTCTGCTTTCCAAACTTAGCCAAATTTTGATTTTCTGACTTTGTTCCTACAAAATAATGAGATTGAGTTAGTCAAAAACCAATTCATTTTTCCATCATTCTGAATTAGCCTCTGGGAATGAGCAATAGGCTAATCCATTCTTCACTTGATGATCAAGCTAGAAATGGGGACATGACAGGGTAAGTTGTATCTAATGACATCACCTAATTGAGCGCCTAGGAGGTATAAAGCTTAACGTTGACATGAGGACAAGCACTTAGTAAAGGAGAGTTTATCAAACATTTAAAGATGTGAATGAAGTCATAGAAATGTACTAAGTCATCTAGGTGCCATTTTCCCCTTGTGTACCCTTACATTTGTGCCTAAGAAGAAGTTGCAACTTTACACTGCCTCCTTTTGACAATTTTTGGGGCAGCAGAAAACCTTTCATCACGAGCAAATGTCTTAGAGACATAAAAATTTGAGATAGGTTATTGTAGAGGCACTCTACATGATCGCATTACCTTAGACAGAATGTTTCTAAGTGACACAGATTTCAAGTAACATCTCATCAAAGATTGTTGCCTTTTTGCACTTTGGACTCTTCAGGGATATCATCGGTTCAATGTACCTCAGACTATTTTGACATGTTTGGGTGAAAAATAGGACCATACCTAGCATAAATGTAGCCATACCGATGTGTAGGAATAATCAGTTTGCTCACATCAGGAGCAGGATGAAAGTTACACCCCTTTGCAACTTTACACTGCCTCCTTCTGATGATTTTTAGGGCAGCAGAAAACCTTTCAGCACCGACAAATACCTCAGAGATATAAAAATGAGAGAGGTTATTGTAGAAGAACTCTATGTGATCACGTTGCCTCAGACAAAATATTTCTAAGTGACACAGTTTTCAAGTAACATCTCGTCAAAGATTGTTGCCTTTTTGCACTTTGGACTCTTCAGGGATATCGTCGATACAATGTAGCTCAGACTGTTTCGACATGTTTGGGTGAAAATAGAACTATGCCTAACATAAGTGTACCCATCCATATGCATTGGAATAGTCAGTTTGGTCACATCAGAAGCAGGATGAAAGTTACATCCCTTTGCAACTTTACACTGCCTCCTTTTGACAATTTTTGGGGCAGTAGAAAATCTTTCACCACGGGCAAATACCTCAGAGATATAAAAAACTGAGAGAGGTTATTGTAGAAGCACTCTATATGATCATGTTACCTTAGATAGAATGTTTCTAAGTGACAGTTTTCGAGTAACATCTTGTCAAAGATTGTTGCCTTTTTGCACTTTAGACTCTTCAAGGATATCGTCGGTACAATGTAGCTCAGACTGTTTTGACATTTTTGGGTGAAAAAAAGAACCATTCCCAACATAAATGTACCATCTAGACACATTAGAATAGTCAGTTTGATTGCATCAGGAGCAGGACAAAAGATACACCCCTTTGCAACTTTACACTGCCTCCTAATGATTTTTGGGGCAGCAGAAAACCTTTCACCACAGTCAAATACCTCAAAGATATAAAAAACTAAGAGAGGTTATTGTAGAAGCACTCTATGTGATTGTGTTGCCTTAGAAAAAATGTTTCTAAGTGACATGGTTTTTAAGTAACATCTTGTCAAATATTGCTGCCTTTTTACACTTTGGACTCTTCAGGGATAACGTCAATATAATGTAGCTCAAACTGTTTCGACATGTTTGGGTGAAAAAAAGGACCATATCTAGCATAAATGTACCCATCCAGATGCGTTGGAATAGTCAGTTTGGTCACATCAGGAGTAGGACAAAAGTTACACCCCTTTGCAACTTTACACTGCCTCCTTTTGACGATTTTTGGGGTAGCAGAAAACCTTTCACCATGGGCAAATGCCTCAGAGATATAAAAAACTGAGAGAGGTTATTGTAGAAGCACTCTAGGTGATTGCATTGCCTTAGACAAAATGTTTCTAAGTGACACATTTTTTGAGTAACATCTCATCGAAGATTGCTGCCTTTATGCACTTTGGACTCTTCTGGGATATCGTCGGTACAATGTAGTTCAGACTATTTCGACATGTTTGGGTGAAAAATAGGACCATACCTAGTGTAAATATACCCATCCAGACACATTGGAATAGTCAGTTTGGTTGCATCAGGAGCAGGACGAAAGTTACACCCCTTTGTAACTTTACACTGCCTCCTTCTAACAATTTTTGGGGCAGCAAAAATTTTTTCACAACGGGCAAATGCCTTAGAGATATAAAAAACTGAGAGAGGTTATTGTAGAAACACTCTACATGATCACATTACCTCAGATGGAATGTTTCTAAGTGACACAATTTTTGAGTAACATCTGATCAAAGATTGCTACCTTTTTGTACTTTAGACTCTTCAGGGATATCGTCAGTACAATGTAGCTCGGACTGTTTCGACATGTTTGGGTGAAAAATAGGACCATGCATAGTGTAAATGTACCCATCTAGACATGTTGGAACAATCAGTTTAGTCACATCAGGAGCACGACAAAAGTTACACCCCTTTGCAACTTTACACTGCCTCCTTCTGATGATTTTTAGGGCAACAGAAAACCTTTCACCATGGGTAAATGCCTCAGAGATATAAAAAACTAAGAGAGGTTATTGTAGAAGCACTCTATGTGATCACATTGCCTTAGATAGAATGTTTCTAAGTGACACGGTTTTGAAGTAACATCTCATCAAAGATTGCTACCTTTTTGTAGTTTGGACTCTTCAAGGATATCGTCGGTACAATGTAGCTCGGACTGTTTTGACATGTTTGGGTGAAAAATAGGACCATGCATAGCATAAATGTACCCATCCTAACGCATTGGAATAGTCAGTTTGGTCGCATCAGGAGAAGGACACCAAAATTGCATAACATTATGATGTAAAAATGTGTATATGTGTAAAAATGCAGGAGGAAATAAAAAAAGACAAACCTTACAAATTAATGTGCATACTTACAACTCAATGTAAGATGACTTTAAAAAATCAATTTGAATACTTACAAATTAATCCAATGAACCATTCGGGTCTGCTCTACTCTTTATTTTGTCAAATATTGCTTCATGGTCAGACTCATGCACCTTCCACAAGATTTTGTTCAAAGGTCTACCCTGATACTTTAGCAAATGAACATTGGATGCCACAACAAGGTTTGAGTAATGAAGAATCTTCCAATGTGTGTCAAAGTCCTAAAATAGCCAAACATTAACACTCTTATGTGGGTACCTTGTAAGCCATGTTCCAGTAATAACCACTGAGCCTGTAGGGTATTTGATGTTGTCTCCATCCATAATAGGGTCCTCCAATTTCTTTTTAGCCTCAACACAACAACATAAGTAATAATATGTTCCCTCTTCATTATCTTCATCTGCAATAACTACATATACATTCCCTACATTGATATGTGTAGCAAATTAGATGAAATTAGTCAACATTACAAAAACACTACAAAGTAAGATGACATTACATGGTTGAACTAGATGAAATTAGATGCATATACGTGCCCTATATTACCTGGTTGAACTAAATCTAATATGTGGTCAAAGTCAACTTATGATTCCATCTGTGTTAGTTCCAGTGCCGTCAGGGGTCAATACGTGTCAAGTGGGCTAAGATAACTTAACTGCCATTCGTCAACCCACTCCTTTGACTCGCACTCATCCCAGACTTGAATTGTATAGGAAGAACAAAAGCATGACATCTTTCACGTATGGATACTCCATGAACCTGCAATTGAGCTTCTGAAAGAGTGCATCTCATTTGATCCTGTCAGTGTACAACAGTCCTCATATGGTGCAATGTTAGTATCATCTATCAACCAAAAAAATCTATGAACTAAAGATTTACCTTCATTACCTGGACCCATGGAAGCATTACACCACTCAACAATCGATTTTGCATATGTCAACTTTGCATTGTCTTTATACTTTAACACTTCTCATGCTATGGCTCTTTTGATACATGCTCCTGCACCATCATGCTCCCCCTTTCCATGCCCGGCCTCACAAAAGTTCCACATATGTTGAATACCTATAAAATTATGCCTCCTACTCAGCCAATAAAAATTTTGTGAGTTCTTGAATTGTGATGCATAGTTATCCGACCATATGATATGCTGACTGAATGTTATGCCCCTTCTAGCCAAATCATTATAGAACACCTAAATGCAACCTTGCATGAACTTTGTAGAATGCATGTGATCATCACTGATATAGAAATGATACTCCCTTATGATCTTTCTATCATCCTCTATATTATCATTTGCATGAATGAATGCAATGTGCACAAATATAGAAACCTATGTGGAGTTGTAATATTGTGATTGCACCTCACGTTGTGGCTGTAGACTGTAGTTCTCTACAAAGTTGATGAATGAAACAATGCTACCAACCAGAAATGTGTCCTTGCATAACTTGAATTGCAAGTCCAACCATCGAGCTTTATGGGCATGTCTTGCATACTCATACACTATGCTGTCACAAAATATAGGCATAAACTGATACACTGGAATTTTTTCAATAACCAAATCACACCTCTTTGCTTCTTTACCATTTTTTGTATTGTATGCCACTGCTTTATACTTGCCAAACTCTACTAGTTCGTTTCCAACCACATGTGTTCTTTCCATATGTTCACATATTGGACAATGTTGCAAGCCACCGCAATGATGATATGTGCCATCCAAGCATAATTTCTTGTAGAACATTTGACCTTCCTCTCTTTCACGTAAAATTCTTGATATGAAGTCTCTTGAAGATGTTGGTGGGGCACGTATGGCACAACCCTGCAAAATATTGTTAGTATGCATATCTAAACATATAGACCTATAAACATCAAAATGGTTAGAAAATTCAATATGTAATCTATAGCAACAAGTAGTGCGTGTGTGATTTATCTTGACATAGAAAGGTTTCACCATTTCAAAATATCTTTGACAAATTTTAATTTGAGGATACTTCTCTAGAAATTTACCATAAAACTGTGTTTGAGTCTCATCCAAAAAATGCTTTGGATGTGGCTCACGGTTCTAACTACTGATTCTCCTTCTTACCACATCCCTTTGATTTAGAGATACCCTTGTGTGATTCTTCCAAAAGTCTTCAATTAGTGATCTCAATGCTTCAACAATTGGTTTATCTTTTCGTGGTAGTCTCCCTGAGAATGCCCATAATTCATTGGCATTACTGTCCTCAATTCTTTGGCATCTTCTAACGGCTATTGATAAAGTTTTCCTATTAATTATCAATTCTTGACTCATCTTTCTAATGAGACAATCTTTCCTCGTTTAACTACTTACTATAGTCAATGTAATCACATGCCGTGTTGCATTACTATCTTTTGTACATGAGGTGTTACCCACTCTCTCATATGCACTCATTAGATTCAACCCAAGAATCTTCATGATGGACCTATACTTTATACTTTGCATCATTTCAATGAATAGTTGACATCTTGCAGTCTCATTTAACTTTTCAAAGAACAATCTCCAAATCTTATGAACATATCTTCTACAAGTGCATTTTGGAATCTTACCTTCCATTGGCTACAAAATATTCTCGTCAATTTCAATCAAATACTTTAGCTTTCTATGCAAAATTCTAGGTGGTGTTAAGTTAGGTAAATTCATCTCAACATTAGGAATTTCATCAATATTTAAATAAGATGGGCTAGATGGCATACCTTCGATCAAAGATGGAATAGATGACATACCTTGAGGTTAAGGTGGGAATGATGGTGTACCTCCTTCATCACATGTGAGTGATGATGTAATCTCAACTTGAGATGTGGTAGATGGTGTCCATACATGTTGACTTGGTGTCCATAATCCTTCAACCCTTCACTCTAATCCCTCAACCCTAAACCCTTAACACTATACCTTAAATCCTAATCCCTCAACCCTCAACACTAAACCTTATCCCTAAACCATAATCCCTCAACCCTCAACCCTAATCCGTCATCCCTCAACTCTAATCCCTCATCCCTTAACCCTAATGCTATCTGTATTCCTAAACCCTCAACCGACTCAATACTATACCTTAAACCCTAATCCCTTATCCCTAAACCCTTCAACCCTATCCCTAATCCTTATACCCTTCACACTCTACTTTAACCCTAATCCCTTGACCCTTGAACCTCAACCCTCAACCCTTAATGTCAAACCCTAATCCCTCAACCCTTAACTCTAATCCCTCGATCCTCAACCCTATCCCTAAACCCTAAAGCCTCAACCCTCAACCCTCAATGTCAACTCCTAATCCCTCAACCCTTCACTCTAATCCCTCTACCCTAAACCATATCCCTAAACCCTCAACACTATACCTTAAATCCTAATCCCTCAATCCTCAACCCTAAACCTTATCCCTAAACCCTAATCCCTAAACCCTCAACCCTAATCCATCATCCCTCAACTCTAATCCCTCATCCCTAAACCCTAAATGCTATCCCTAATCCTAAACCCTCAACCGACTCGATACTATACCTTAAACCCTAATCCCTTATCCCTAAACCCTCCAACCCTATCCCTAATCCTTATATCCTCCACACTCTACTTTAACCCTAATCCTTCGACCCTCAACCCTATCCGTAAACCCTTGACCCTCAAACCTCAACCCTCAACCCTCAATGTCAAACCTTAATCCCTCAACCCTTAACTCTGATCCCTCGACCCTCAACCCTATCCCTAAAGCCTCAACCCTAAATCCTCAACCCTCAACGTCAAATCCTAATCCCTCAACCCTTCACTCTAATCCCTCAACCCTAAACCCTATCCCTAAACCCTCAACACTATACCTTAAACCCTAATCCCTCAACCCTCAACCCTAAACCTTATCCTTAAACCCTAATCCCTCAACCCTTAACCCTAATTTGTCATCCCTCAACTCTATTCCCTCATCCCTAAACCCTAAATGCTATCCCTATTCCTAAACCCTAAACTCTATCCCTATTCCTAGACCCTCAACGGGCTCGATACTATACCTTAAACCCTAATCCCTTATCCCTAAACCCTCCAACCCTATCCCTTAACCCTCAACCCTATCCCAAAATCCTTAACCCTCGAACCTCAATGTACTGAACCCTCAATGTCAAACCCTAATCCCTCAACCCTATCCCTAAAGCCTCAACCCTAAAGCCTCAACCCTCAACGTCAAATCCTAATCTCTCAACCCTTCACTCTAATCCCTCAACCCTAAACCCTATCCCTAAACCCTCAACACTATACCTTAAACCCTAATCCCTCAACCCTCAACCCTAAACCTTATCCTTAAACCCTAATCCCTCAACCCTTAACCCTAATTCGTCATCCCTCAACTCTAATCCCTCATCCCTAAACCCTAAATGCTATCCCTATTCCTAAACCCTAAACTCTATCCCTATTCCTAGACCCTCAACGGGCTCGATACTATACCTTAAACCCTAATCCCTTATCCCTAAACCCTCCAACCCTATCCCTTAACCCTCAACCCTATCCCAAAATCCTTAACCCTTGAACCTCAATGTATTGAACCCTCAATGTCAAACCCTAATCCCTCAACCCTTAACTCTGATCCCTCGACCCTTAGCCCTTAAAACTTAAACTCTAAAACCTATCCCTACACGCTCGACACTCGACACTATATATTAAACCCTAATCCCTTAACCCTCATCCCTAAAGCCTCAGCCCTAAATCATTAAACCTTCAACCCTAAACCCTATCCCTAGTCCCTCTACCCTCAAAACTCTTATTTAACAATAATCCCTTGACCATTAACCCTATCCCTCAATGTTAACCCTCAACCCTCAACTCTCAACATTAAACCCTAATTCATCAACCCTAAACCATAATCCCTCAAGCCTAAACCCTATCCCCAAACCATCAAACCTCAATACTATAACTTAAACCCTAATCCCTATCCCTCAACCCTTAACCCTTAAAACTTAAACCCTATCCCTACACCCTCAACACTTGACACTATATCTTAAGCCTTAAACCCTTATCCCTAAAGCCTCAACCCTCAATCCTTAAACCTTCAACCCTAAACCCTCTACCCTCGACACTCTAACCGTAACCTTGACATTAAATGCTAATCTGTCAACCCTAAACCCTAATCTGTCAACACTAAACCCTATCCCTAAACCGTCAACCCTCAACACTATACCTTAAACCCTAATCCATCAACCCTAAAACCTATTCCCTCAACCCTCAACCCTAAACACTATCAATAAACCCTCAACCCTCCACACTATACCTTAAACCCTATGAGAAAAGCTTTGCGTATGGTACATCCACGGTGAGTAATTAACAGTTAAAATCAGAAGGATGATCATTATGAGAAAATATTTGCATTGGGGTACTTCTATGTTTCTTTTTGTCCACCTCACACTTAGGGAATGTATATTGTTATGAAACAGGCAAATAATCTTCCATTGTTTACTGGCTCTATCCACAAGAACTACTAAACTATACCTTAAACCCTAATCCCTCTACCCTCAAAAATCTACCTTAAACCTTATCCCTTGACCCTTAACCCTAAACGCTATCCCTAAAGCCTCAACCCTAAACCCTAATCCCTCAAGGTCCTAAACTCTAATCGCTTATCCCTAAACTTTAAATCCTATCCCTAAACACTCAACCCTCAACCTTAAACCTTAATCACTCAATCCTTATCCACCCCTCTCCTCCCCTATCTGGGTCACTCCCATCTCTACCCTCCTCTGCCCTTGACACTATACATAGATAAATATAGGAATACATAGATACATACATACATGATTAATAGATTTGAATAGAAAAAAATTTAAGAGGAACATAATGCGAGTGTGTTATAACATGCTCGCATTATGTCAAACATGACAAACAACAGACTTGCGGAAAAGGAAAAATGCAAAGCAAGACATAATGAGAGCGTGTTATAACGTGCTCGTGTTATGTCTTGCTTTGGGAATCCCAAGCCTTGGGATTGGGATTTGCTTTGGATTTCCAACCCAAAGGCTTGGAGTGCCTTTTGAACAGTCACAGACATGTTTTTCGATATTCTTCAAGATTTCACATAATTTCATTCATGCTAACCCTCAAATTTGCACGTGCTTCAAGGTCAAACAAATCAAACACCTGGGTAATGTTAGGCTTTATCTTAGCTATTTCACGATGTGATTTTTTTCACATTTTAACAATGTTAAGCCTTTCATATTTAATTTCTTTTGTTTGTGTGTCCATTTTTGGGCAAAAACCACTGTTTGGTCTTTTTTTCATTGTAAACTATTTATTCAAATTTAAAAAAAAATACATATTTAGAAACTAGACTCCATTCTAAAAATATTAAAAAAAGAAAAAAATGATTTTCAATTAGTTTTCAAAATTTATAGGGGTAGCACAGCCAAAATTCTATTTTTTAGGATGTGTCCACTTTGAAAATTAGTAAAAAATCAAATATTCATCAAAAAGTTATCAAAAAAAAAGACATAAACTACATGCTATTAGCTAATTTCTCACTAAAGTGATTTTAAAAATACCAAAAAAAGTTGACCTTTTGAGGGAGCCACAAAACATGCTATGTTATGTTTTTTTGATAGAAACAACACCAATTTCTGTGGCTCCCTCTTTTGAACCCCTTAATCTATGCCATTTAAAAAAAAAAAAATAGTTTAGAAAGTAGACTCAGAGCACTACGAACATTGTTTTGGTTGCATCTCCAAATTTTGAGTGTAACTATGCTCAATTTCTCATCCAAGGCTAGTATTTCCTGATTTCAGAAAAAAAGTGGCCACTTAAGACCCCTTTTTGGCCCCCCATCTTCTTGCACTTACCCAATACTAACTTTCCATTATTTGACATAGATATTTCAATATTTCCTAATATGCTCAAATTTAATAATCTGAAATTATCATTTCTAATCTTATATCCATATACTTTCATCCTTATCCTTTCCATACATAGACTTGAATTGGGTCACTTCAAGAATTTAGTTACGGGGAGGGATAATGTTTTTGTTCAAAATAGTGATTGTTGACCATTATCAGTTATACAACACAATATACAACCTCTTTTTCATTTTTTTTTATGACTGCTCTACTAATTTATCTACTAAATTGAATGCTATGCTTCCTATGCTAAAATTCCCAATTTCCCATAGTTCTGAATCAATTTAAGCTGGTTTGATAGTTTAGTCTAGTATCATACAACAAGGGAATATACAAGGGGTTATTGGAAGCATGGGTTATTGAAACTAAAGAGTAATCAAATATACAGAGGGGTTGTAGAAAGGGGTTATGGTGAATTTGCATTCAAAATTGGCAATATGGGAGGAGACATCATCAGATGAGAACCTACAATGCATGATATAGTATTGGAAGATCAATTAACTTTGCCAATCTTAACACGGGTAGGATGGATTGACTATTTTTTGAAACTCACTGAATTTGATGAAGCTATAATGAGGTAGTTTGTAGCCTCACTTTACCATGATGAAGCCACTATAAAAGGAATGATAGTGGATGCTTCAGAAGTAGTAGTTGTTGAGGTATCGGGTTTATCCAGAAATGGTAAAGACGTCCCCGTCAAAGCAAATGCAATAGATGCAAGAGACAAATTTAGTGAGGAAGGAGAGTAGCTAGAATCTACATCACAAGGAATTAAAACGCTATCACTTCCATAATTTTGGGTTGCTTGCACCATGCATATTATCAAATACCTCACATGTGATGGCAGGTAATCTATGTTATACACTGTCCATTTCAAATTGTTAAGCCATATTTGTCATAATAGGGTAGTTAATGTGCCTAATTTCCTATACAATTTCTTAAAAAGAATGGGCTATGAATATCAAAGGAAATAAAAAAGATCATCATTATCCCATGATTGCCTGGTCACTCTATTAATTAAGAGAAGTCTTAGGATGCAATATCCAAATGTACCCTAAAAACAATTCTTGAAATGCATAAATAACAATGATATCCTTAAAGAGCTAGCATCACCAGAGAATTCACCTGTTGCATCCTTGAGAGAAAACCATATTTCACCTACTACATCACCTAGCCACATCATAGAGGAGAAAGGAGAAGAGGATGTGCCAATTGTGCCAAATGTATTATCTGATCAAACTATAATGGGAGAAGAAAATCAAACCCCAGAAGAAGAGGCCAATCAAGCCCCATCCTCTAGTAAGACACCTAGCACCAAAACACCTAGAGGTAGGAAAAAGAAGAGTGGTTCCCCTTCCAATCCTGCAAAGACGTCAAAAGACAAATCCACACCAGTAAGGCATTCACATTGCCTTAGGGAGAAATATGTTATGGGGAGTGTGGTTAAGAAGATTGGAAAATAGGAGGATGTGGTAGCAATAGAGAGTAATCATGAGCTAGAGGATAATGTGATAAAAAATATACAAACCCCCATCAAAAGAAAATGGTATGTGTCAAGTACCTCTAAATCTAAATCAGACGACATCTTTATTGCTAAGAAAACTAGGATGAAAACCCCAACCAACCCTGATAATAAGGAATATGAGTGTATAGGAGGTAGTTATGAACAATTTTCAAAGGATTAGGAATTGTTGCTTGAAGATGGGAATATAAGAAGAGAACTGTAGGAAGCTATTGATAGAATAAAAAAACCAAAAGAATTGATCAAGGCCTATGACCAGAAGGACAAAGAGAGAGATGTAAGGATACATGAGTTGGAAGATAGGGTTAACACCTATGGTTAGGGATCAAAACTAGATGACCTCGTAGAGCTAGCCATAGTAGCTACAGGGAATAAGGAATTAGTGAGAAAAGAAAAGAGAATCCCTATTGTCGAAACTCCAACTTGCTATAAAATTGTATCCTTAGGATATCAATTATGGAAGGTTACTTAGGAATTATCTGAATAGAAAGAAGAATGGAAAAGAGAAAAGTAAACCATGATTGAAGACCAAATTAAGGCACTAGAAAGGAATGATATAGAGTGACGAAAGCTGGCAGTTAGAATGGAGGAAGTGGTAGATAAGTCTACTCAGATTGTCAGATGTAGACCACCAGCTAGGACCTATGACTTTTGTTGAGAAAATTTGCACAACATACCAAATCTTTTTGATATCAGATTTAAATGTAATAGGGTCACTAAGTTCTAGAGCAAGAGTTAGTGCAAGTCAATATAGTTGCAATGTGAGCCTCGATCTCTAAAATGAAACTAGAAAGTGTGTAGATCATATAAAAGTATAAACAAAAGTCATAGCATACTCCAAAAGGCACAACCCCTAAAAGATTATTCTCAGCTCATGAAATGAACACTGCCAAACCTTGTTATTAAGATGCATAATATGAAGACCAAATACAAGCATCTAGCACAACTTATATGAGTGGTAGGGCACAATTACATCTAAACCTAAACAAAGCCAACATTCCTAGATGAAAGAACCACCAAGATAATGAAACTCAAGTGTGATATCACCATGATGCTAATATCAAATAAAATCAAGGAGGCTTCACTATGACATGGTGTATTTCCAAATGATGGTGCAATCATTGTATAAGGCATTTACATTATGAAGGAAGGCACCACTTAGCCTTTATGGTGGCCTTTTCACTGAGAAGCAAATATCCAAGACAGAGGGGCAAAATCAAAGGTGCATATGTAAGGCAGCCTCAATACCAGCTCAGCCATAAATATGTGGCACTGTCTAATATAAATCAAGTGCTCAGCCATGACTAAAGACAACCATTAGTGGATAAGGAACAACATGAAGAAGATTCCACACTTCAATTATATATGACACAATTATATGAAGTATTTGCCTATATCAACTCAAGGCATCTCTTTTTGATCAGCATAGTCATGTAAAAATGAGTCTTAGTTAAGATTGAGAGTACATAATGAGGATGATCATGGTGCCATTATAAACTTCATTGTAGTCCATAAGGAGCCACCACCTTCTAAGACCATGATGCTCAGCCTATTATGTCATAAGCATCACATAGCACATTAAGAAATGAGTGCCACCTTTAAAATGATGAATGTTCAGCCTGTTGAAATCATAGCATGAGCCAAAGATCAGCCACTGTTGAAGAATGACGTGACCCATAAATTGATAAAAAATTGCCTATGTAATGTAAATCGACACATAGCATATGAAATAGAGGCTCTACTAGATTTATGGTGCCATCCAAAACAACCATAACGAGCGTCTCAAAGTGCCATCTTGAATATAAGGTGACCATTGTTCTAGAATGGAGTCTCAGCCTCAAAAGGCTCATGTAGAGGAAGCCTCAGCCACCTCTTAGGTGTAGCCAAATGAAAGTGTAAGCATCATTTAATGAATAGCTCAACCTTTTCAAATGTAGATACATTCTTAAGAATGAATCAAGGTATCAAAGCCACTGCTACCAAACTAAAAGCGTTGCCATTGGGTGCTACCACAATAATGGGTTACACTTTTTGGGACATCTTGATTTTTTCTCAAATCACATATTTTTAGAAAATACAATGATTTAAGCCTTGAAAGGTTCTATTTAAAGGATTTTAATTGAAGAGGGTTTGATCAAACCCCCTTAGATTCAAACCTCCTTGGATAGAACCTCGGTCTAGTTTTAAACCATACATATAATGGATAATGGAGTCTCCTCTACACCTATCAAAATTCTGATAAAAAACCACTTTTGATTTACCTTTTGGGGAATCAAATGAAAACATTTAAAATTTATGTTTTGTAAGTATGTAGTCCTTATTATAAGCTTCCCAAAAAGTATAATTTTAAATATATTTAATTTGATTATTATATTTATTTTTTATTTCTTGTGAATGTAGGTTTTTCACCAAACATCAGGTTCTCTATTCTACACACATGGAAAATTAGTAAATTAGTGAAGAAAAATTCAAAAAAAATATCTATGCCCTAGGTATTGATGTCCTTGTTTCAACAAAAAAAAGAAAAATTAAATTTTGATACAGATGGAAAAATTTATGTTTTACGGAATACGCCTATGTCTAAATTATAATTTGTTTGACTTCAAAACTTAATTAAAAAAATATATTCAACAAAACATTATGAAACCAAATGCATGCCCTATATATCGGTGTTACCAATCTGAATTCAAAAGAATTAGAATTTTATCCTTTGTAGAAAAGAAGTTATGTGCTACGGAATACACATCACTTTAAAAATATGTTGTTTACTATTAAAAACTAGTTATCAAAGGAGATGTAAAATGTTTTACAATTTAACTCCAAATTTTTTTAACAAAAAATATTTAGAATGTACAAACAAAATCTCACAAATCACTAGTTCACATCATCTTCAAATTCCTAATGGTATAGCAGCTATAGGTGTCAGAAAGTGAAGATTTAGTTCATTTCAATGTCAAGTTTGGCCAAAAAGTGTAACCCATTATCGTGGGATGACCCCATTATAAGAGAAAAGATTCAACAGATGGAGATGCGTAGTCATATACAAATGATGGAATAATGCATATAAGTCATTTGAAGCACCTTGCAAATCGAATGGAGAGTATAAAGAACATGCAACGCTCAATCTAACTCTTTTAATAGTGATCCATCAAATGGCATGGTCTGGCCTTCATGTAAAGGAGTTCCAGTTAAGAAGACATAGCAACTATTTGATGCAGAAGAAAATGATTAATGACTCTGAAAGGAGAGAACAACTCAGAGTGAAGCAGAAGATGCCACTTGGCAGCACCGGGGGTTTTTGAGGAGCTGCAAGGAAATTCCTCTTCCAAATGAGCACTAGTCTAACACGTGGAGGCAGCAAAGGGTAGGAAAATGTTTTCTGTTATTTTTTTATAAAAACACATCAAATGGTTGTTATGTGAGTGCTGGGAAAAGAAAGCTGAATTATTAAAATAATGTGAATCTCATCTAGTGGGGCCCTCCTCCAAAGAAGCCTATTAAAGATAAACTTTAATAAATAATAAGAGTCTCATTTGTTTTAAAGGCCATAGGGGAGATTTTCAAAAGAATTTAAATAAATCCAAGTCTCTTAAGGTAGAGTCATTTTAAATGGTGGGTTCCTCCAAGGAGTAAAGTAAATCTTTATTAAAATATAAGACTCTTGAGACTGATTTGACTCTTAAAAGCTATGGGTAAAAGGTATATGCAGCTCTAAATCAATAAGCCATCCTTTTATTTTTTACGGGAAGCTACATCCACAGAAGAGAAGAGCGAGATTTTTTCATGCCGTAGGCCAAAGTAATGGAAGTTATAGCCATGGAGGCAAACCAAAAGACCCAATTAAGTGGAGTTTCAGTTATCAAAGACAAGATTCATGGGATGGAAGTTAGAGATATTTCTAGGCAAGTGGAGAGGATTTTCTTTGGCTTCTAGGTTACAAATGGCATAGATCTGGGACAGAGAGGAGTAGTACTACAAAACTACACAGAACCAATGATTAGGATTTTTGAGCAGCAGATAGAGATATTTTTCTTTGCCTTGGTAGGTGCCTCTCATGAGGGATTGAATGTAATATTTTGTGCATATTTGCCTCTATATTTTTGTTCTCCTTCAAATAATGAAGAGAAGTGGTGCTCTGTGCAAACTTGGATTTGTCTTTGTTTCTTGCTTCTTATTCTCTATTCTTAGCCTCTGATAAATCTATTTTAAATGTTAGGAAATTAATCATGCATTCTTCTCTTTGATTTTACCAGTGAATCTATTAGGGTTTGATCATTATGCTATTGGGTTGGAAATCAATCTGGCGCATCACCTTAGTAGTTTAAGAATTTCATTTAATCTTGCTTTTTCTTCCCATTTCCCACAAACCCTAGAGAAGAACCGGCTTCTTTAAAATTTGGAGGTTATTCTAATAGTCAATCCCACATTCTCAAAATTTCCCATTGTTGGTGATTATCTACAAATTTTAACATCAACACCTTGTTTCTTCAAGAATTTTTTTTGAGTTTCTAGTTTAGTAGATTGATCAGCAATAAATCAGTTAACATGAGTGAGAAAATGGCCTTCCTCAAAGTTTTTTCTACTTTCACACTTGATGAACAAGATCAGCTATGTGAATTTTATTTACATAATTATGTTGTGTCTGAAGATATTGAATCTAGGAATCCACTCATCTATGTAGGGAATTTACAAGTAATAGCACTAGCCTCTTACTTCAGAAATGAGAAATTGAGAGGGGACATTATGCAATCTTACATAGAAAGAGATAAACTCATTTCCCTTCCAATAAGAAAGGAATCTAAAGTCCTTGAGTTTATCATTGCAGAATGGAATTAGCTTTTAGAACATAAGGGTGTGGGGAGAAAGATTATGAATTTGAGGCTATAAGACTATGACAAGATTCAACACTTGATAGTAAGGCTCATCCATCATTCTCACAAGCATGTACAAGAAAGGTGGAATAGCTTGACTCTAGAGTTACAAAAGAAGGAACCCCATTTTGTCCACAACTTCATGGCCATTTTTGAAAGGGTGAAGAAATATATGAACATTGCAAGGGACAAGCACTAAGTTGGATACCATTTACTTTTCAGCCCCCTATGCTTCTATATCCAGTGCCACATTAGGCAGGGAGGAGGAGGGCAGAGTGTGAGAAAGTAGAGGTATCTAGGATGAACAGGTTGGCACATAGTAATGGTTTCTATTTGGAGTAGACTCAAGGAGTAGGCACTGTTGCCGATTTCAGGGAGATCACCCTGTAGTACAACTTACAACCTTAGTGATTTTCTTGAGGTCAAGCAAGAGGATTGTTGGGGGGTGTGATGAACCTAGTTATTAGCCTATTTTCTTCTAGTTTTATGCAAGTTGAAAGAAATTCCCAGACACTATTTTAAGTATATTTCCATGTTATGTTATCCTTTAAGATCATTATGTAGACTTGAACTTGGTTAATTAAGTATATGGAGATATGATTATGATATGATGAAATTGTATGTGATATGTGGGAATGTATGGATTATTGAGAATGTTTGTGTTGATTTTGGTTGTTAGTATTTTGTACATGTTCACGTAATAACCTTGCAGCTAAAAGAGAAAGGTCTATCACCTACAGCAACTATAGGGTGCATCCCGCAGCCACAGTATTTCCAGGTGCATAGTAGGGCAGATCCTAGTCTTGATTAAGAGTAGCAACCATAGCCAAGGACACTCAATGGAGAGAATCATACATTGTGATAGGTGATCAATAAAGATGATTGGATGCTTGGAGGACTATGTTACAACTAGAAGACTAATGGGGACTGATTCAATCGATCCATATTTGCCTGTTTCAGTAGAGAGTTCTAATTTTGTTAGGACACTTCCTTCCTTCTTTTCCTATTATTGTTGTTAGCATTCATTACACTCTAGTTCATGCAGAGTCATGTTTTTATGTTTATAGTTAAGATACCTATTTGAATAACCCTCTCGTTCCTATATTATGGTTCAGTGGTTGAGGTAGAAGTAAGTTAAGTTCAATTTGAATAAATTTTTGCGTTGCCATAGATCTAGCTATTTGAATCTTTTCTAGATTATGAAGACAATGTTATTTGATGATACATGTTATGAATATTACAATTCAACCAAATTTTATATGATTTGAAAAGATTGTGCAAATGTATGTTAGAATCAATATGATTGTGTTTATCTAAAAGAGTAAGATTTGAGTTTAAGCAGTGAGGTAGTCACTTGAGAAAGGGCCACTTAGGATAACTAACCTTCAAAATGTTTTAATTGTTGTAGTAGTTAATTTATCAATACAACATCAATTAGATTCTTAGAGTTTCTTAGTTCAATTAATTTGTGATACTTTGGAGGATAGGAATAGTTGTCATCAACAAATTATAATTCATTTCTTAATTTGTTGTTACAGTTTTACATTGCAAAGTATCTGTAGCAGTTGTAGCAGCTTT